>CM028132.1:1159390833-1160844166 GCA_016271365.2 Neoceratodus forsteri | reverse complement strand
CTTGTCAATTATATGTCTTTCACAAGCTGGAACTTTACAGTTGTCCTAGAAATAGGTAAACACTGTTCAATGTTGTCAGACTTGACAATGAGCACCTCTATGAATGTATTTTGTACATTGTACTGAAAGTCAACTATATGTCCCATTGCACCATTTACCATGCCATGCTCTACACCAAGATTCCGACATAACATGATGCGTGCATTTATGCGCACAGTTAGAACTGCTTCTAACCCCGCTGTGCGAAACACATCTGACTTTAGCTCAGAAAATTGTTTAGTCAACTTTGCTACCAGATTACAACTCAAGACTGCACCATCAACAGTGTCAACAGCATGCGTAGTAATGATTTTGTGTCCCTGTCTGTACAACATTATGCTGCTGAATTCAGCACACTGCTTAAATTGAGGCATAAGACACATGATTTGAGCAGATTCTGAGTACACACATGTGAAAACATCACATGCTGCAGTGAGAGAACTGCACTCAGTGCTGGCACATCATGTACTCAACAGAGAAACATTCTGCTGTGACAATGACCCAATTCAAGCCAGATCCAAAAGTATCTTGTACCCAAGATCACGGCTCTTAGCATGTTTTCATACAGCTCAATGTAAACAAACAACTTTTCAAGATTTATCCCTCCAATGCACCCAATTTATTTATTTTTTTGCTTCCTTCACAGTCAGTGTTGTAAAGACATGCTCTTCATTCACAGGCACAAGTTGCAGAAGGTCACCAAACACAACAACACTCTTACCAGCAAATGGCTGACCATCATCTGTCCCAAGTATCTCTTGGAGATGAAGGTGTATACATGCAAGCATGACATTTGATACCATACTAATCTCATCAATGCTGAGAAGTTTCATCTTGACAAACATTGGGCACAGCTCAGATGCCACCTCTTGGGAAAGTTTATGGTTCTCTCCTGTTTTGCCATGCTCTACAGGTAACATGAATAACTGGTGTAGAGTCACACCACCAATGTTGTATGCTGCCAAACCTGTTGGAGCAGTCACAGCCACAGACATCACTTCTCCTGTATGTCTCCTTATCTCCGCTGTGATAGCTTCAATAACAAAACTCTTGCCTGTCCCAGCAGAACCACTAACAACCATTAGCAGTGGCTCATGCTTTCTGCATGTGCATTGTTTTCTCTCATGAAGGATGCCATGTCTGACAGCTACAGTGACAGCATCATAAGCAGCATATTGCTATGTATTAAGCTGATCAATCAGTATAGCTGGATCCTTTATGTCATAAGAAGAATGCTCCATAGCACTTTCAACTTCACTCATGAGAACCACAGGATCATTCATTGGTAGAGGAGCTCCAAGGGTACCTTCTTCTTTAGGATCCATGTTTTCCTGAGAATTTCCTGGGGTATCTTCCTCAAGCTGTTTCTCAGCTTGTTCCATCTGCTCCTTCTCTAATTCCAGTCTCTGAATGCATCTTTCAGACTGCTCACTCTTGAAGGTCTCATATGTAAGGTAGAACTATTCATCATATGTGTCACAGTCTCCTTTCAGTGTCCTCTCATCCCTCCATGGCTTAAAGAGGAATATTAGAGCAAAGTAGTAATGCTCCTTGCTGTCAGTAGTAGAGAGACTCAATTTACAAGTCAATAAGCCATGGCTTCTTCCTTGTAGCAAGGCACCCATTAAAGCCTCTGACTTTGTAGATGTCTCAAGTCTCATCAGGTGCTACATCAGTCTTATAGTTGTACCGCTGAGCTACATGGTACAGCCACATGTCATTTATTGCATCTGACTGATTTGGGTAGTATGTATCAATGAAGTTATTCTTCAAAATATTTTGTGGTTGACATTGAGAAACAGTAGAGCATCAGACTTGCCATACAAGTGTGTCCCAATCAAACGATCGCTGGCCTAATATGCTATGCACTCCCGGTGAGACAGTGTCTTTAATCCCAGTGACCACAGTGGTGAACTCAATGATCTGTTGGAAGCTGCCATGTCTTCCCAAAGTTCAAGCAAACTTGTCTGCTCATGTTTTGTGATGGTAACGTGACATACCACACAAGAGACAGAGAGTTATCTGCAACAAACTGCACATCAATGTTTGCCTGCCACATCTGGAGAAGAGTGGGTTTGTAGTCATTGATGAACACCTCATTCTCTTGTTTGGATAACTCATAGACCCCCTTAGTGGACTTTGCCTTGAGATGGTGATGTATGGCTGAGAACAAGTCATTCATATGTCCCTGCTGTCAGACACATCTTGGTAAACCAAATCAACACCTGGTGTACCACTCATTATAGTGCTTGACTGGTCAGCAACAGTACTTCCCACAAAGATAACACTGAAACTTTTGCACCAGCTTCCAGAGCATTGGACTATTGTATTTATCAGGGATGTGGCAAGTCACATAACTTTGAATGAACTTCAGTACTTCAGCTGATTCATTCTCACCAATATGAGGAACATCTTTAATCCACAACAGCATATGAATGTGTGGCACACCTCATGCCTGATATTCTGTCCTCCAAAAGTAGTGCTCAACTAACCCAAGAGAAGGATTGTCCTTTGATGAATTGAATGTCAATATCTCATGGAAGTGATGGTGAAAATTCTGTGACACTGAAACTAGATCAAGTGAACACATCTCACCAAGTGTCACTGATGAAATGCCAATGACATCAGAATTGGCCCACCTCAACAGTTCAATTAACTCATCCCAGCTGTACTCTGCACAGCTTAGAGTTACAAACCTAATAGCTGCACCATACCCACACAGCATGGGCATGACCTCTGAGTGTCTACGATACCAGTATGCTTTTGTGCCATGAAGACTTGACAGCATAGATGTCAAATTAAAATGTAGTGTTTTGTCCTTTTCTGTCAGCCGGTGCAGAAACTCAGCTGCTGTCATACCTTCCAACGGGGTAGTCAATCGGAGTGTATGCACAATGGATGCAGAGAGTCCACTAAGCTCACTGTCCCACAACAGGTGGAACAAGCATTGTATGTTCTTACAAAATTTACCATCCTTGTTCATCACTCTTGATGTTTGGAATTCAGCACCTTGAACACAAACCTCACCCTGATCCAGATGCTTCTGCTCCTTTTGGGAACAAATCTGGAAAACATTGTGCTTCAGGTTGTTCCTCCCATATTCTGACAAGGCTACCTTCAAGCTGTTTCATCTGATACAGGTCAATGTTATCACCAATGGGATCTGTGCCATGTAGAGGGTGAATTGTGTACTGTTCATACACATCTTCATCAGTCGCACCATCGACCTTCTCAATGGTTGGCTTTCTAGTATCTACTAGTCCAAACTGAGCACTCGTATCTGACAGTTCACGTACGTCAAATTCAGCATAGAAAGAATTATTGCTCTTTAGATAGTCTAGACCACTTTTCACTTTTTCACATTGACAACATCTTGCCAAATCACCTTGAACTTTGTAGGCACACTGTTGGCAAGTATTACGATACTGTTTTCCTTTGAGATTGTCTCCACATTCTCTTTCAGAGGAAGTGGTAAATACCTCACAGCCCCTTTCAGAGACTTGACAAGCTCTTTTTGGGGTACTTTGCATGTCTTTGTACTCAGGAGTAGAATTGTCTGAAATGGATTCATGGTTTGTATCAGTAACCACTCAAATATATTCGATGCAGCAATGTCAGTAGGTGTGGCATCTGCCTCCATATTGTTTAAAACAGATCTAGGTGGCAGAGTGTTATTTTTCACCTTTGACAAACAGTCCTGACACATTATGACCACTGGGTCCAAGACAAAGTCACTCTCTACTGGTAAGTAGACCATAAATTGTGCCCACATATCATTAAGAAATTTAATCTTTTCCAGATCAATTGTAACAGACTGCAAACTGTAAAGTAGTCTGTGACATGAGACACACACAGAGTCAAACTTTTCTCTCTTAGCCATTTCAAACTTGGCAATGGGCTTTCTGAATGATTTTAATATGTCGGATTCTCATAGAGTGAAACTACATGATACAGTGGCGGGTGTGTTCTCACAGGGTGCATCATAATGTTTACTGTTATGTTGCACATCCCGTATCACAAGTTTCTTAGCTTCCATATCTCCTGTTGCCAATGACTCATCAAGCTGTTTGTATAGTGACACAGCTTTTCTCACCTGGTATATTTTGCGCACAAAGTTAAGCATCCCAGGATTGTGTACAGCAATCATACTGCATGTGATGAAATAAACTCTTGCAGACACTGCTATCTAAGCAAGCTAAGGAATGTCCCAACAACCCCTTATGCGTACAAATTTCACAGAGATCAATCTTATGTAGTAAGTTGCATCTCTGTTTCTTCTTACTTGCAAGAAACATCTTAACAAACTGTGCAATAACATCAAACAATGCTTGCCTCAGATTGCAAGTGTCATCACATCTCCATGATGCACAACTTGTGGCCGCTGTCTCAGTTGCTGAGCCACTTTCATCATCTGAGACACTTGCTTCTTCAGCATGTGCTACACTCAAGATATTACAAGCCTTACCAACCTCGTCAACAGAGATAATAAGCTCTTAAGAAACTGGTTTGTAAGGCTCCTTCCAAAAGAAACCCTCTGCATGCTCTTTATGTAGCCATATACCTTGAAAGACTTCACAAAAGTTGTCGCTGTTGACAGCCTCAATATTTTGTTGACTACTGTGAACAGACTGCACTGTAGCAGTGAAACATTCAAGCTCTCTCATCATTTTGCTCACAAACATGAAAGTACAGCAAGTGACATATTCACAAATCTACGAACTCTAAGTCTTAGTTTCATTAAAGACATTTCAATTTATTGTCGTTTGCCTTGACGTCTCTTAATGGTAGAAATAATGCAATCAACCTTAGCTTTTGAAGCTAGTGTTCGAAAACATTTCAACTTGCTAAGATGGCCACAATTAGCAGAACTATGTTTTTGTTTATGGGTTGCAATAGAAATATTTGCAACCTGTGCAGCTCTGATATTCTCTGCTATCACAACATCACGTTGAGAGAACAAGCATTGTACATTTCTCTCTAAGAAAGAAACTGAAGCAGACATGTCATTATCACCAGGCAACCTTTTCCTCTTAATAGACCTTGCATTGTCTTTAACATTCCTAGTAATATGTTTTCTGCCCACAGTACTCTTCATCAACTTAACATAGCTATCATACTTATCCCCTTCTACTGTATGTTTACTATGCTGTCTATGTTTTGTAGGCATTTTCTCATCAGACAATACACAGTTCTCAACCAGTGTAACGATACAGGATCACACACCTATAAAACAAAGAAACTTTTTTCATCAGTTACCTGTTACCATGAACATTTTTCAATAAACAATACAGAGAAATAGCATTGCAATAATGTTTCACTGTCTGCCCTAATGTAATAAATAATATACAATCTCCTAAATTTTCAATCTATACAAACAACAGGAATGTCGTTGAAGTTAACAATTCATTGCAACAGCACTCTCTAAACTTCATACAAAAATGCACAAGTAAAATGTACTATAGTGCTTAGTTAACTGTTGTTTATTTGCACAATTTCATCACTTTCAAAGTTGTTATGAAATTTGTCAAGCTTCATAAAGGAGTCGTACTGAAATATATTAAGTTAACAAGGTAAAGAAATTTTACCACAAAACTTTCTGAGTTCTATGGGCAAGGCCTAGTAAAATACAATATGTTGCCTAGGTTAAAAAAATGTGGTTAAGAAAGCTTTTGAGCTCCAGTGGTGAATCCTATTGAAATACAGTATGTTGCTATGCTCAAAAAATGTGATTGTGAATGTTTTCAAGCTCCATAAGAGAGTCCTATTGAAATACATTATGTTGCCGTGGACAGAAAATGTAGCATGATAGTTTTCAAGCTCCATAGTGAATCCTATTCAAGTATGTTATTTTCCTGAGGTTAAACAATGTTACTGCAAAAGTTATCAAGCTCTATAGGCGAGCCCTATTAAAATACAATATGTTGCCGAGATTGAAAAATGTTAGCGAGAAAGTTTTCGATCTCCATAGATGAATCCTATTGAAACACATTATGTTGCTGCAGTCAAAAGATGTAATCGCAAAAGTTTTAGAGCTCCATAGGAGAGTTCTATTGAAATACATTATGTTGTTGTGGTCACAAAATGTCAGCACAAAAGTTTTTGAGCTACATGGCCGAGTCCTAATCAGTTATGTAATGTTGCCAAGGTTAAAAAATGTTACTGTGAAAGTTTTCAAGGTTCATAAAGGAGTTCCATGGAAATACATAATGTTGTCGAGGTAACAAGATGTTACCGCGAAAGTTTACAAACCTCAAGTAGTAAACCATCAGACACCACCATATGTAACAGAAGTATGTGCACAATCAAAAATGTTGTCATGCACACATTTGTTTATCGAGCTTCTGTGACCTTCTACCTTTGTCTCCCATGATGCTTTGCAACCAGGAAGTGGTAAAATCATTTTCTGACAATGCTAGCGACCACAACATGGTTCAAAAATAGCACATTTTAAAAACACGCCTCTAATATTCTGTTAAAACCACAGCAATGCATCATATTAATTACTAATTTGGTGAAAATGAGACCAATTTATGAACTCGCTCCACTAAGAGCGGCCATGTTTTTTCTGAAAAAAACACCCACATACCAAGTCTAATTAATCAAAATCCACTGAGACAAGACTGACAGTCCACAGCATCAAATCATTTCATACCATTAATTTATGCAAAAATATATATTTTTTAAGCAAATATGTACCACAGGAAACAGATTAAGTCAACCAATCATACTGTAATAAAAGCCAAGAAAAAGGAGGAAATACCACCATTTTCTGAAAACAGCCTCAGGAACCAGGACTGACAGTAAGTTCATCACTTTAAAATTTATAAAAAATATGAGGTTCCAGATATTTAACTCTTTAAAATAGTTGTATTTTGAAGGTAATATATTTCTATCTCCAGTAGTCTAAGTTCCTCAAAGTTAAATCATTTATTTCATCATTAATTTTAACAGTTTAAGACAGACTTTGAAACAGTACTCACAGCCACACATGTCAGCTGAAAAGGGACTCCTACATAGTAAGCGTGTGTGTATCAAGCTGGCTAGCAGCAAATCAAAATGCATTTTCTACTGTGTTCTTTCAAAGCATCCAATCAGAGAGCTATTAATCCCCACCAAAACAAAACTGTGTTTAGTCTATGCCACGGCCAATAACAAAATATTCTCTGGCACAGATGAAGTGTAATTTTTCTATTGGCACTATACAAGTAGCAACAGCCAATAAATATTTAGTTTAGTACTGTTGCTATCTCTTTGAGGAAGAATAAAAAATGTATTAGAAATTTGCTGCTACAGTTGTTCAGATGCCAGTAGCCAGCAGCAGACTCAGACTGTCTTATTGAGCTCTCTGTCACTCTATTTTAAAAGAAACTTAGATCATGGCAGAAAACTTCAGAATTACAATGTGGATGGTAGGCAGCAGTTTAATTCATCAAGGTGGTGAATATGCCAAGATAAGTCACTTTGGCAGTGACTTGAACCTACCAAATTGCAAGGTTCACTGGTTTGGCAAGGGAGGCATGAGATGGGAGCAGCTCAATGCCCACCATGCAATACCTCGTGGGCAACCACTCTGCACCAGACATACTGCTGATCCATCTTGGAGGGAATGATTTGGACAACAAAAGGTGGATAGATTTAGCTGCTGAAGCTAAATTGGACCTAGCTTTACTTACAGAGATGTTACCCACCCGTAAAATCATCTATTCCGATATTACAGAGCATATGGTCTGGTGTGCATATCAGCATATGTATCTGCTTGACAGGGTAAGGAAAAAAGTAAATGTTCACATCTCTGCATTTCTACGTGATCAGGGGATGTGCACAAGCCATCATTCTGCAATCAAGTATTTTAAATATTGGCTGTATCTAAGAGATGGTGTGCACTTCTCAGACTCTGGCAATTGCCTGTTTTTGGGAGACCTCCAAGACGGCATCCTCTCTGCGATCTGAGAGACAGTGTGTCTAGGCAAAGACATACAAACAAACAAAAGGTTCTTTTATGAGCCAACTTTCTTTGTCAAAAAATAGAACAAATACACACAAAAACACACAAACAAAATTAATTAACATTCAACTTAGCATTGATGGTGCATATTGCACTGCCATAACTTCACATTTCAAATCATTGAGCACAATTTGTTCAACAATGAACAGCCATCTGAGAGGTTGGGGTGGGGGGAGTGATGGCTAATTTTATTTTTTGTTATTTTTTTTTCAGTGATGCCAATAACACTCTGGGGGTGTATGCAACCTTAACCAGTACACCCCTTCCCACATGAGCACTAGTACTTGTCATGACACATTACACATACTGTTAAACTGCTCATTGGTTGCAAACATTCAAAGACTCTGTGCCCAGTGTGCATTACCAGCCACAAAGATGCAGTGCACACCTCCATATTGAAACATTCAAGTAAGCAGGGACATAGTGTGGCAGGGGGAACAATGGGAATGAAATTGTAGAGTGACCATACAATGTCGATAGCTAAAGAAACATCTGTGTGGTATGTTCAAGACTGTTCTACTAGAATCACTTGAGAAACTGTCCCATCAAATATTCCAGTATCATAATATCAAGTGACAGATACCACCATACTATGCTATGTATTTTCAGCTACATCTTGTATGAATGACAATTACTAATTATCCATGTAGTAACACATACAGTATATTATACACTTACCTCTTTTTTCCTTATCTCTACTTGTCTTACAGAAATGACCAAGTACTGGATCAAAGACCAGCTCCCTCTGTTGCTGGAGGGCATCAGCAGAATATGTGACCCCAAAATTGTAATGAGGGCCATAAATCTGCCACTGGATGAAACTTGGAAGGGGGTCATGAATTACCTTCGGCATGAGAAGGGGATCAAGAACAGAAGGTGGAGGAAGTGCAGAGGGATGTGGAAACTACTCCGCCAGAAATTTTACAAAATGAAAAATGCGGGGAAGGTGCCAGAGAGGGACCGGGTCTGGTATAACCGTATATACCAACTGTGTCTCCAGGTTGGAAAGCTGAACTTTGGTGAAAGAGTGCTTCACCATAAGTAGATTTTTTGGTAACCTTAAAACATGATAATACAGTATATGCTTACCATCCACAATTCACGTGAAACAAGAAATTAATAACCTGAAACCCCCACTGTTATAACATCAGAATTCTGTTACCCTATTCTCCCTATGTCATAATAATCATATTACATGCTAAAATATCATCAGATGTAGTAATGATGCTAAAAAAATTAAAATGTTCTGGTCCTGAGAATGGTTTTAAAACTTTACATATCAAGTTAGCAACAGATCTGACACTGTATTATACAAATAAATGTTCTGACGCACATTTTCAGTTGTAGCTCTCACTTGGTAAATACATAGAAAATAATGTATGGCTAAGTATGTATAAACAGTGTGGTCTGGCACAGTAGGATTCTGATTTTCTGTAACCTGGAGAGGAAAACTTGACACGTCAATGTAAATCAGAAACATAAAGTCCCAAAAAGACAGTGGTGGTGCACAAAGCTGAACAACCTGTTAATCTCATGGCATATCTTTTATGATGTTAAGTTACTTTTCATGAGTTATTTTGTTTTAAAAATGTTTTGATTTAATGCAGTCTATAAGCATTCTATAATGGTACTCTGACATTGTACAGTACAATAACTTTCCATGTGATTTCTAAGTATGTCACAGCTGAACTTTTGAAACTAATAGTACTCCACATAGAAGGACAAGTAACCATATACTAGACTGAGTTTAAACCGTGCAACTGTCACATGTTACCGTTAGTGGTCAAATGGTGTTCTTAGCAAGAACTCTCCCATTAACAATGTAATTAAATACAATGAGTACCTTTTGTACATTGGCCATAACTGTGATTGCCTGTCACAGCTGGCATGCCAAGGAAAAACATTCAAATGGTTCTGACAGTAAATCAGTGCACAGTATTTTCAGTGCTCTGTTTTTTTACTTTAACACAAGGTATTGTTAATGTTATATGAACTGGTATGATTTCCACTTTTTATTTTTTTTTAATTATCAACAGCTGCTGGAGTCACAGTTGAAGAAACAACATCTGCCCCCGGCCCAGTCCCTGAAGAGGAGGGGACAGAACAGCAAGATGATGATGACATCATAATTATCACAACAGAACATGAGTCAGCAGTTACACCAATAACGTCACTCTCAAGGTCACAGGGAATCAACACACCTCGGTGGAACAACATACTGGTTGTACATAGAGTTGCCCATGCACTAGTCTATGTGCTATATGCACATCAACACCTGTTTCAGGCTCTGCCATTTGTTTCAGTAAACTGTAGGTCAGGGGAGCAAATGAGGGTTCCTGGTAGGCTTAAATTACTTACTGTGTACTGCAGATGTTTCTGCAAGTTTAAGTTTACAAATCTGCAAGTTCCAGCTTAATTGTATAGGAGAAATCAAGTATGTGGCACCATTCCAATTTGTTCTGCTGCACTAGTAACATCACTACTGCAGCAGAGGATCATAATGATCTCACTACTCCAGCACAGCAACCACATTTGAGGGATGGTGTTCCATGAATAACAGCATTCTACTGTACACTATACATAGATTACTGAATGGGCAACTATGCACAAACAGTGTGTTCTGCCACCAAGGGGTGCAGATTGGCTGTGACCACGAGAGCGAAGCACAAGAGTTTACTGTGAATCAGTTCCTCAAGGTGGCACAACACACTCGTTCTGCATACAGTTGTCCATCCGCTATTCTTCATAGCATGTGGTCATCAATGCCTATTTCATACACTGCCCTTTCCCTCAGTGAGCTGGAGGTTGGTGGGCACATGATGGTTGGTAGCAGGTTAAAACAACTGACAGTGTACTGCTGGCTAAAACATGGTATCTGAAATACACAATTACTGGTTTGCTGGTTGTTTCCCATAGCCTGCACTTAGGGTGTACAAGTGTTACACACATGACACAAACAACCACACTGTGAACCACAATGTCACCAGCTACGTTCTGGGTGCATCATTATGGTTACACATATGATTGTGACTGGCTGGAATACAAATCTGCCCAAGAAGAGGTTGCTGAGTTCAGTCTCTGAAGACATATTACCAGTTTTCAAATAATTATTTGGCTCTTTTTCAGAAAACGCATCACAGATACCAAAGCATTCCTGTTGCCAAAAACAGTTAAACAAAAAATAAAGACATTTTTTTTATGCCATAAGACTTATTAAAACTAAGCAGCAATACCATACTCATCTCAGAATGTTTTTGGTGTATAATCAGTAAACATGGAGTACAAACACTTTCAAGTGTGTTGTGTCTGTGAACAAAACAGATCAGCAACATCGTGCACATAGTGACAGTGTACCTATACTATAACTAGATAAATACAGTACACATCACATTAAACTGTTCCACCAATGAGTTGCTTTAGCATTTCAGATTGAGTTGCATAAGTGTTGCTAAATTCAGTACAAAATCTTGCACAGACTGTTTCTTAAGAGTTACATCTCAGTTTTGCATTACATTGTGGCTGAGCTTAAAGTGTATGCCAACTGAGTAGCAAAAACATTTTATAAACATTGCTTTTGAGCTGATTAAGTGTTGGAAAACAATGCAGTTTGAGTTGCCAATGCATTGCCAACTGTAAAAACAATGCTAAATCAACTCATTGGTGAAACACTTTAATGTGACTTGTACTGTACACAGTGATACAGCAGCCACACAATGTACGTTCTGTTGATGCACCTCAGCAAGGTATTTAGGTAACTGCCATATGAGAACGTGTTCAGTTATCTTGCAACTAGTGTCATGCAACAAAATGATAAGACTGATAGTGAAGCGAACACAGTGAAAGTAGCACAAGTTACAGTCCTTTAAATGCACCCTTGCTCTGACTCTTGGGTGTAACTATTGTAACTATTAGTGCCAACCAACCACTCCAAGCTCAGTCAATCCTACCGCACCTCACTCTCCTGTCTTGGCTGTTCTCAATCCCTCACCTCACTCACTGTCTCCTGCCCACTGTATGTTGTGTCTCTAAGCTACTGATCTCCTCAATGACCTAAGCTCAGGGGACTCTCTCCAACTCCTCTGCAGCAAGCACTCTGTATGCACTAGGACCCCCATAAGACTATATTCAGGGGTCACCCTCTGGCTCTAAAACAGTGAACACACCTTGTGCACTAAAAATCCCAATAGGACCACTAATTACTGTATCCATCAAATTCATCCCACCTCATCTGGCAAACACAACTATTATAGGTTGACCTGTTCTCAGCCCTACCCTCTAGCTTGTATTAGCATACTGGGACCCCCAGAGTACATCCAGTTAACTATAATCTTTGAAGTCTGATGCTTCCCTTGTCAGCAGCTGAAATGGGTCTGCATCTTAGATTTCATCTCACCTTAACACTGTTTGCCATCCTCTGGCTGTGCACATGCATAGATCGTCCTGCACCTGATGCAGACCCCTATTACTCACCGGTCCTGCACTGGCTAGAAATGAGAGGCAGGAGTGGAACCAAGCATGAGCTAGCACACTCTCCCCACCACTTGGTTACCACCTATGAGCCACAGATGAAATTCATCTGCAAATTTCCACTAGCGGCTCTGATTAACTTCCAGCTACAGTCTAACTCCACCACTAGAGCACCCCCTCAAGGAAAAATCACTCTGGCTCCCGCTTGTTTTCTGTATGTCAGTTTCTCTGCTCTCTTATCCTGCTTCTGCTACTACTATCAAGAAATATTCGCACAAACCCTGGACCCGCTCACTCTAGAATGCTTAGGCAAAAAGGTCTACTTACTATAGTATCATTAAATATCAACCGTCTCCTCACCAAGTTTGCACAGTTCTAGGCATGGGTGCAGGTGATCAACCCAGACATCATAGCACTCACTGAAACCTGGCTTTCCCCTAAGACACTGGATGCATATATCTCCCTTGAAGGCTACAACACATTCCGACAAGATAGGATTGCTGAACGCGGGGGTGGGCACTTAGTATATGCCAGGTCTGGAATAAAGGTGCAGGTCCTTGATAGCAGTCTTAATACAAATGAGGCCCAAATTCTGAACCTCAAATTATGCATAGGAACACAGAATAAAGTCCTGCTGATCTCTACAGTATACATACCTCTAGAACACCAACCTGCTGGGTTAAACCATATCACTGCAAACCAAGAGCAACTAGGCAACCACTTGGAGAAGATCATTGTAGGTGACTTCAACATAAACTGGCACTCACAGAAAGAAACAAAAGCCAAGGATATAATTACTAGTCTTTTCCTAAAACAGATTGTCACTGCTGACACCTGGCTTAACTACAAAACAGGGAGCAGTTCTCTAATAGACTGGCTCCTGTCCACTCATCCTGAGCATATATCTGATGTCACTGTCCTGCCTGACAGCCTCAGTAACCACTCCCCGGTGAAGTGTACATGGTCTAACAATTTCCCACAAGAGTTCACCCAAGGTGTACAAAAACCACTGCCAGAGGCCTGGGCTACTTAAACATTTCAAGCTGTACGTGACACAACTGGATTGGTCCCCATTGGCTGGGGATATTGATGGTAATGAAGCCTTTAACTACTTCATAATGGTTTTCAACCATGCATGTGATATTTTTGCACCATACAACAATTAAAACAATTGAGGAAACCTCCAATCCCTGGCTCTCCAACCCCCTTATTGGTCTTATGAAGAGCAGAGACAATCTTTGGCATATAGCAAAAGCAGCTGGTACACATGCTGCATGTAATACCTACAAGGCAGCTAGAAACACCTGCACCAGACTCATCAGGCAGGCTAAAGCCTCCTACTATAAGGATCTCCTAAATAAAACCTGGGGTTCTGGAAGAGACTTTCGGTGCTCTCTTAAATCCTTAACAGGCAAAGACCCCAAGACTCCCCCAGACCTACTGGTGACTGCAAAGGGGCCCCTACAAGAACCCATTGACATTGCCAAAGAGCTAAACAATGCGTTCACTGATCTTTCAAGTGTACTCCCTTGTGACTACCTCAAGGATATGGATGTTCACCAATGCCCAACTGCTCCTCAAGAACCCCCAAGGAAAGATGTACCACCCTTTTACTTTAGACGTGTCACCAAAGTCAATACCATCAAGCATATTAAAAGGGTGCTTGGCAAGACCAGGATGGGGGTGGATCTCCTTGACATGAAGGTGGTTGGTCTTCTCCTTAACAAACTTGTCGGTCCTCTTACCATGGTGTTTAATGCCTCTCTAAAATCGGAAGTGTTTCCAAATGCATGGAAGTCAGCAAACGTAACGCCCATCTTTAAAGCAGGAGATAAAACCCAAACATCCAATTACAGACCTATATCCATCATTCCTCCCCTTTCTAAAGTACTTGAAAGAATGGTCTCAGAGCAGCTTACTGAATACCTTGATAACCATAACATACTCTGCCTGCAACAGCATGGCTTCCGTAAAAAGCACTCCACACTTGTTGATTATTCAGCCCAGCTATATGATGCCTTGGATAGTGGACAGGCAGTTGGATCAGTCTTCATTGACCTTATGAAGGCTTTCGATTATGTCAATCACAACCTCCTCCTATGTCACCTTCTATCTACAGATCTATCCCCAGATACGGTACAATGGTTTGACAGCTACCTCTCTAACAGATCACGAGTTAAAATTGATGATACCCTATCCACAGCCAAGGAGGTGCTCCTCGGGGTTCTGCAGGGGTCAATCCTCAGTCCTCTACTCTTTAGCCTTTTCATCAACTCCAACCCAATGGCTTGCTCAGCATGCACAGTTATCTGTGCTGACGATGCAGTGATCTCAGACGCTGGTAAAGACCACCAATCCATCACAACTGAACTCCAAAGCAGCTTTCATGAACTTGAATCTTGGTTTACGGAAAAGACGCTACTATTAAAAGGCAAAAAAACAAAGAGTATGCTCTACATCATCTCCCAAAGCAAAAAGAAATACCTGCCCCTGCATATTCGTAACCAAAAGGGTGATATTCTAGACCAAGTAACTAGCCACATTGACTCTGTTATCAAGACTGAAAATATAAAACTTAGCATACTTTACCATCACAGACATTCAATGACACTGGATGCACTCAAACTAGCCACCAGTAGCTCAATACTGTCTACCATTGACTATGTGTTGCTTATATATAGGGCGGGCACAAAAACTGCTCTTAACAGGATCAACACACTCCTCAACAAGACCTGTCTTCTTACTCTGGGGGCTACTCTCGACACCCACAATTGCTCGCGCTACACTGAAACTGGATGGCTTCCACTCTATCTTAGAGGGCAATACCAAACCTGTCTACTTCTGAAAAAGTACTGCTTGGACTGACATCCCCCACACTGGGTGGACACTTTAAGCTCGCTGTCCACACAAAATCTATCTGAAGTGCGGTTGTTGACAAGATGGCGATTCCCTTCAAAAGGACTAAACTTGCCCAGAACTCCATCCTGTGTCAAGGACCAAAATGATACAATTAACTACCTGCTGACCTCTCTGATACTACTAAGATTAGTACTTTCAAACTGGGATCAAATCTCTCCTTGGCTCTAAAATGACATTTACATGTCTGCAGTAATGTGATAGTACCTCGTTCCCAGTTTCCCATTACCTACCCCCCATACCTCTTTCTACCTTATACCACTTTTTCTTAACCCTCTCCCCTTCCTCCCATTACCTGACAATGGCCTCACTTGGTTGAAAGCTCCACCTCTCCCCCTTCTTAGATGGTTCCACCTCTGGCTGACCCCCTAACCCCCACCTATCTAATCAGTCTTGCTGTTAATAGGTACTCATTTGATGTACTTAAGTTCTACTATTATACTAAATTTTTACTATTACTGCCTGCATATATGCTTTTATGTTTTTATTTTCTTCTTTTTCTCTGTACACCTTGTATTTATTGTAAAGTTTGTTCAACAATACTAACATACTAAAATGCCAGCAGAATAGGCCTAACAGTCTTTCATATCTGCTCATTTGGTCAGCCCCCACCCTGGGAGCTGACCTTGCTGCTCCCCTCACCCTCTCTGGCTTCTCCCTCCAGTCCTGGATATTCTCACTGTACTGGACTTTGCTTTCAGAACCCTTTCCCTGTACCTGTCCCACCCCCTCTTGAACCCCTCCACTGTCTCTTCCTCCACCAGCCCCATGGGCAGTACATTCCATGGCTCTACCACCCTCTCAGTGAAGCACCTCCTCCTTTCTCCCCTGAATCTCCCCCTCCAGCTTCCACCCATGCCCTCTAGTTGCTCCTCCCTCCTTCCTTCAGAGCACCCTGACTGCTCCTCCCCTATTTACCCACTCCATGTACCTGAAGACCATGTACCCCGGTCCCTTCTTTCTTCCAATGTGTACATATTTAGCTCTTCAAGCCTCTCCCCATAGGTCCTGTCCCCCAAGCCCCAGATCATTTTGGCTGCCCTCCTCTGAACCCTCTCCAGGAGTTCAATGTCCCTCTTCAAGTGTGGCCTCCAAAACTACATGCAGTACTCTAGGTGCGGCTTCACCAAGCAGTTATATAGAGGGAGTATCACTTCCCTCCTTCTGGAGGTGATCCCCCTAGTGATGCATCCTAGCATCCTGTTGACCTTGGCTGTTGCCCTCCTACAAGACTCAAGGTTGTTCATCTTGACATCCACCACCATCCCAGGTCCTCTCACACTGAGACTTGCAGCATCCCCACCAGGGTGTACACTTGGCCTGGGTTTCTCACAACTCAGGTGCAGTGCATTTCCATTGAACCTCAGCTTACTTTCTAGACCACCTTTCCAGAGCCTCCAGGTCCCCTGTAGGGCCACCCTCCCCTCCTCTCCTCCACCACCCCCTTGATTTTGAGTAATTGCAAGAGACTCATCTCACTCCTGATCACCTTTCCTTATGTCAGAGACATAGGCATTGAACAGGACGGGCCAAAGGAATGATCCATGAGGCACCCCACTAATGACCCTCCTTGGGGATGAGACTAACTCACCAACCACAACCTTCTGGGTCCAGTCCTGGAGCCAATTACCTATCCATCTGATCATCTGGTTCCCCAACCCCATTTCTTCCAGCTTATCTAACAGGCCGTCATGAGGAACAGAGTCAAATGCCTTGCTGAAGTCAAGAAAGAGGACATCCACTGGTCTACCCAGGTCCTAGGCACTTGTCACCCAGTCATAGAACTCCACAAGGTTTGTCTGACACGATTTCCCTGGGATGAATCCAAGCTGTCTATCTTCCAGACACCCTGACTTTTCCAGGTCCCCCCCATCCTCTCCTTGACAATGCCCTCCATCACCTTGCCCACCACCGATGTCAGGCTGGTGGGCCTGTAGTTTCCTGCCACCTCCCTTTATCTCCCCTCGTGGAAAGGCCCTATATGTGCCACCTTCCAGTCCTGAGGCACCCACCCTGTCCTCAGAGAGATGCTGAAAAGCTCTGCCAAGGGTTTCATCAGGACATCCACCAGTTCCTTCCGCACTCTGGGATGTAATTTATTTGGCCCCAGTGCTTTCTGTTTTAAGGGACCTGAGGGCTTCCCTCACTCTCTCTGCCATGATATACACCACCACTACCTCATCTCCTGCTTTGCCTTCCTCCCCTCCTGCCAGTGATGGCCCCACCTTTCCCAGACCCACTGATACATTAAGGGTCCCCCCCTCCTCCAGTTTCACCATCTCCTCCGCGCTGTGATGCAGCCCCCATTTTCCTTGGTGAAAACTGAGGTGAAGTACTCATTTAGTACCTCCAGCCTGCTCCCCCAGGTCTTGTGCCCATCCCTCCCCTGTTTTAATCCTGCTAATCTGCCCCTTCACTCTTCATTTTCCCCAATGTACCTAAAGAAACCCTTTATTCCCTCCCACTTCCCTGGCCAGCTTCTGCTCCTTCCCTTGCCTTAGCCACTCACCACCCTAGTGGCCCTTCTGGCCATCAGCTCATACCCCTCAATCCCTTTCACTCCTTGAGCACTTAAATTGCCTATAGGCTGCCTTCTTTCCCTCACCCCTCTGAACCTCCCAGATCCACCAGCAGGGTTTTCAAGCCCTACCACATTTTCATCTTACTCTTGCACAGGTGCTGGTAGCATCCTGCCACCCCTCTGATAATTTCTCACCTACTGTCAGCGTCCATGTCTGGCCCAATCCCATCCAAATGCTCCTTAAGGATCCTTCCCATTTCCTTGAAATCCACCCCCCTGAAGTCAGTTACCTCCATCTTTGTGCAGCCTTCTACCCATCCTGGGTTCAGGCAGAACCAGACCATGGCATGGTTACTCCCCTCCAATGGGGCCCTTACCTCCAGGCTCCCAATCTTTTCACTGTCTGCCAGGACCACATCCAGTATCCACACTCCCTGGTCAGTTCCCCCACCTGCTGAGTTAGAAATTCAACCTGAAAAACATCCAACAACCTCTGTTCTCTGGCCACCGAGGATGTCATAGTCTCCCAGTCCATTTCTGGCATGCTTAAGTCCCCCAGCACCACCACCCTTCCCCTGCCCAATCTGCAGTGTCTCCGAACATCTGCCACCAGCCTCTCCTCCAGCTACTACACCAGGGCAGGGGGTCTATACACCACTCCTATTTTTACTCTCTTTCTCCCTATTGTTATCAAGGTAACCTGAATCGCTGCCACAGTTCTCTCCGCCTCCTCTACTCCTATGCCAATGCCATTTTTGACTATTATTGCTACCCCTCCTCCCCTTCTCTTCCCTTCCCTTCCCCCTGTCCTTCCTGAACATGGTGTAACCCTTCAGGTTCAGGTCCCAGCGCCCTGCGGTGGTCCAGGTTTCAGGGACCGCTGCCCGTCCACTCTCCCTCAGTTAGCATCACCTGGAGCTCAGGCATTTTATTGCCCAAGCTCCTGGCATTTAACAGGACTACCTTCCACCCTTTCCCTATACTTCCATTTCCCCTGCTCGCATTCCCATGGGGATTCTGTCTTCCCCCAGTCTGCACCTTACCAGTCAACCTATTCCCACATTCCTCCAGCTCACCAGGGGGGTGGAGACAGAATCTCCTTTATTGAACCCCCCTCGACAGCCTTTTTTCCCATCCCTCCCCCTTCACAAGTTTAAACCCCACCTTTCACCAATGAACCCCTCTATATTTAACTTATTATATTTCCTTCCCCTCCAAATTGAGATGGAGCCTATCTCTAGCATATAGTCCCTTATCCTCCAGGTCTCCCCCCAACCCCCCATCAACCCATACCCTCTGGCCCCACTCCACTCCCTGAGCCAGTGGTTTATCTCCTTAATCTTCCTCTTGTGTTCCCCACTAGCCCTTGGCACTGGCAGGATTTCTGAGAAGGAAATCACACATCCTATGTCATGACAGACCCTGGTAAGCTCCCTGAACCCTGCCTGTATCTCTAACTCACTATTTCCCTCAATGTCATTTGTACCCAGGTGGCCAGACATGTCCAGGGAACCTCCACAATCCTTTGCCAGCTGATATACCTCATGTATGGCCCTGTGAACCATTAGTCCAGGGAAGCATTTTGTTCTAACTGGGCAGGCTTCCCCCTCCCTATCCCATTTGATGCCCCAATCATGGAATCACCCAACAGGAGCACTCTGACCACCCCTTTCCTCCATTCCCCTTCATGTCCCTCATCCTTTCTACTGGCCTCCCCCAGCTGGTTCCCTTGCTCCTCCCCTATCTGGGTGCCACCTTCTACCCCCCCCCTATTACACTGGCCAACCCTCCTCTGATCCTATGCCTCCTCCTCCTCCTGAGGTATCCGTCCTGTGCCTACTCCCCCATCACTGCTCATGACTAGGCCCTCCCCCATCTGCTAAACTAGCCTGGCTCATCTTCTCTTCCTTCCATCTCCGTTCAGCCCCTCCTTGCCTGTTGTGCTCCCCTGGCCTAAACCCTCAGCTCCCTTTACTGTATCCTCCGTGTACTTCTGGTCCTTCTCCTTGCCCTTTCCCCCAAACTGATTCCTTCTCCTTGCACTTTCCTCCCTCTACCCCCTGCTCCTCTCTTTGATCCACCGCTCCATCATTTTCCCATTCCAAAGTTCCCCCATTCTTCCCTGCTATCTGGCCCCAGCTCTCACCCCCCACTCTCTTTCCATCTCTAACCACCCTGTCAAGGCTACATCACCCTCATCCCTAAGCAGAAGAAGAGAATTGGTGCCAGCATTGAGCTTAAGGTCTGATCTGCCTTCCCCTTGCTTTCTTCTGTCCAGCCCCAGCCATCTGCCTACTTCCCCTCAGAATGTCCTCCCTTAGGCCCCCATGAAGGTCCCCAGATACCTGCCTGCTTCCTTGGTAGTATCCCTTGCACCCCTCTGTCAGGAGTCCCAACTGACCCAAGTACCTCCTGCACTCCTTTCCCCTATGCCCATGCCCCTAGTGCTTGGTGCAACCCCATGGAGAGCCTCTGCCCTATTCCCCAACCATATCTCTCCCTTCCCTCCAACTGTCTCATAATCCACTCATCCTCCTCCCTAAACTGTGCTAGCTGGTAGCACACTGGGCAACCACCGAACTTCCAAGCCCAGTCCAGTATCATGGCTGCCCCACACCCTGTGCACCCCACCACCTTCCCAAAGATGCCAGCCCTAATGATGTGTGGTCCCATCCCCCTCCAAGTAGATTTCCTTGGGTGAACCACCAGGCTCCCCACTAGTCCAAGATACACCCCTACCCACTAATCAGGACACCCACTAATCCTAGATACAGTCCCACAGTAAACAGATACCCCTGTTACTAGGTGCAGTACTACACAGTAAACTTATAGGGGAAGTGTACAACTCCCTAAGCTCCTCTCTTCCAGCCTTTAAACTGAACCCCCAGTGGCTAGAACTACATGAACTATATTCCAGTTTAAGGCCTTCCACAATATCCAAATGTCCCACTGATCAGCAATTCACTGTGGAACCTTTGAAAATAAGTCCTTGACTCAAAGGTACTAATTCCAAACTGACATACATACATAAATAAATAAATAAATAAACAGTTAGGACCAGGCTCTCATCTCCAAGTCCAGTTACAAGCAGAGAACCCAAAAAATCAATGCTGGAATAACTATTGTAAGTGACCCAGACAACCAATGAAGGTAGACTAGTTGAAGTTCCTGTAGAAGTGTTGCTAGTTTAAGATACCAGCAAACTCATTACCCCAGCACACCTTAATCTCCTGGTAAAATTCTGTATATCTATGTGCTATTACATTTACAAACACAACAGTAGTACAGCAGTAAAACTTATCCTAGCCAATTATGTATTATAGGAATGTAGGTATGAGTAGTATGCCTAACAAGACTCAAAACACATCTTTCAAAATCTTAGTTCACAGACACAAAACTCAGCATGTGCTTCTCTGTTTTTTTCTAACAGATCCACAGTCAACCCACACCAGAGCTCTCTCAGCGCCTGGGCAGTCTGATTCAGGTCCAACAAGAGACAAAGCAAAACATCAAGACCCTTATTGAATTGACAAAAAAGAATAACACTAATCAAGAAAACACACAACATAAATTAGGCATAAATGAAAATATGATTAAATCAAACACTATGCAAATTGCATACCTGAATCAAACTGTCCAGGTGCTCAAAGCAAGTATCGACAATCTGACAGAACAAAAACAAGGTCCAGCTGATGACACAGAAGAAAACCCTGGTCTCCAGTGAAGAACTGATCTGTCCCCTCCTCTGTCACTGTTCGGCACTTTCCCCCAAGAGTAGTTTCCATTTCCTCCTGCACCCTCCTACCTTGCAACCCCCATTCCAAGCCTCCTCACAACCTCCAGCAGCACAGGCAGCTAGTATTTCATGTTGTTATTTTATTTTTTTTACTAGAATTATAGAGAAATCTTATGATGACTGAAGCAAAGGTTTTTTTGTACAAATAAATATATTTTTGTTAATATGTTCTATAATTATCTATAAGTAAAGAACATATATATAGGTATATATATATATAAAGAGAAGGCATTTACTTTTGTTAAAAAAATGAATAAAGAACTATTTTTAAGTTTGCTTGCATGCATGCGCAAGAAACATTATGTGACAGCTTAGGAGAGAAGCGGGTTGTGGAGGCGCGGCACTGTTCATCAAAGGGAGGCACTGCATTTAGGGGTTTGGCACTGGTGAACCAATGGAGGCACAGTATGCCGATGACACTGGTCTCCAAAAGTGCCACCAAATACAAACATTTTGCCGCAGCCATCAGGGGCCACCTCATCATTGCAGTGTCAGTCTTGTGCTATGCAATGAGGGAGCGACCTCGTCATTGCAGGGCGTAGACGTTAGTTGTTAATACTGTTTGTGAACATGGCGGATGGCTTACCGCCACACCACAAACAGCATTATGCAGCCCCAATGCTGAGGGGTGCTCAATCCCCTCGGCAGCATGTGCCCCCCAACAACCCCTTGGCAGCATGTACCCCCAAACAGTCTTTGTTTGCAATGAGGCCCCCAATCTCCATCAGCTTCAGTTCCTGTCAAGTATCATTTGCCAATGGGGGCCCACTCCCCATCGGCATAATTCCCTCCCACAAAATGTAGGTTTGTGCTGAGGGGTGCCCAATCCCCTCGGCTATTGCCACCCCTATATGCCGAGGGGTGCCGAATCCCCCTCAGCTATTGCACCCCCCATATACCAATGGGGATGCCCAATCCCCCATTGGCTACAGTTGGCCCCCTAACAAAACATTAGGTTGGCATGCTGGGAGCCCACCCCAGCATGCCAAATGTCATGTTAAATGCCCCTGTAAGAAAAAAAGTCCCACAATGTTTTTTTCCTTGGTAAAACAAAAAATGGTCCCTCGTCGAGTTTGGCAGCCCCTCCCCTACCCGCACCCACCCTCTGTGCACCCTGCCTCCCTACACACTCCCACCCCATACTTACTTGGAGCCCAGCACGATGATCTTCGTGGACCGGGAACACGCCTGCACTCTTCAAAGCTGACCATGAACTGAGGAAATGCCGTAAGCTGTATAATGAAATAAATGGGTTTTTTAACTTTAATGCCTATCTCAGGCATTTTTGAGAATTTGCACCAAATTTTTAATGCGGTTTTGGGACCCCTCCTCATGAATTCTGTCACTGTCATGGCATTAATCAGCCCTGAAAGGTGATTTCGCAGTCACTGCACGGAATCACTTTTCAGGACTGATTAATGAAATGACAGTGCCAGTGTTCATGAGGTGGGCTCTCAAAAAGTCTATGTTGCAAATTTGGTGGGAAAAATAAAATAAATGACTGTTTTTTATGAGCGTGCATTGCACACTTGCTACGCATGCTTGTAACTTCATGAATTTGCAATATTTTCACTCTAGATTTTCAACATTGCCATTTTTATGCACCTCTTTATGAACAGTACAGCTGTCATTTTTCACATTGTGGACAAGATGTGTTTTCACAGTTCTTGCGCAGAATCGCTCGGTCGCTGTGGGAAATCCATGTTTGGAACACATTATGAAAATCACAGTGACACTGTTCATTAGCAGAGCTCCTAAAATGCCTATTTTAAAAATTTGGCGACAAAAGCCTATAAATGACAGTGTTACGAAAAGCAGTAGTTTCCATGCACGCCATAATCTCTGCCACATTTGCAATATTTTCACTCCAGATTTTCAATATTGCCATTTTTACACACCTCCTTATGAACGTACAGCTGTCATTTTCACATCCTGGCCGAAATGTGTTTTCGCACTTCCGGTGCAGAATGGCGTGGTCGATGTGGGAAATCAGTGTTCAGGACACAGTAAGAAAATAACAGTGACACTGTTCATGAGCACAGGTCGTAAAATGCCTATGTTGAAAATCTTGTGACGAAAGTCCATAAAATGACTGTGTTACGCGCATGCATTGCGCAGTTTCCATGTATGCTCGGAAGTGCGAGCATTTTAACTTTCCCACTACAGATTTTCAACATTACCATCTCTTCACACCTCTCTAAGGATGGTACAGCTGTCATTCTTCACATCCTGCCCAATCTGTGTTTTCGTACATGTGGTGCAGAATGGCACTGTTGCTGCTGGAAGTCAGTGTTTGGGACACTTTGACAAAATCACACTGCCACTCTTCATGAGCAGAGGTCTCAAATGCTTTCATGAGATGGGGTCACAAAAAGGCCATTTTGAAAATTTGTACTGTAAATACCAACAAACGCCGGAGGCACTAGGGTTTCTAACCATAACGTCCTACCCTGTACAGACAGACAGGCATCGGGGTGTGCCTTTGGATTGCCGACTGTACTGCTCATGCCATCCCACCCCCACCTCCAGCCACTGACAGGCATTGAGGTGTACTTTGGACTCTTCAGCCCAAGACTTCACCCCATTCTCCTATGCTGCACCCATTTCACTGTATGTCCTTATGGAATGGGGTGACTGTAAAGTCAAACACCCTAAGGTACACCTCAACACTTGTTGGTGTCTGCAAAATAGGGTGAGGTGACATGGCTTGACTGTCATGGGTGATGACCCAAAAACTTACCCCAAATCCTGTCTGTCTCTACAGGATGGAGGTAGTGTTCACGTGAAGTTCAACACTTCACTGTCATTCCTATTCAGCATCTGTCTAACTCCTGCATTTCCAATGCTAATACCAGCAAGCTAACATTCGGCATTGACAAATGCTTGTTATTTATCACTGTGTACTTTCTTATTCAAAAATGTATTATGTAACATGCTTGTGGATACTTACTGACTATGTTAGCATGAGTGTGTCTGGTGCATCATGGAGAACAGATCATTATGGAAAGAGTAGCTGTGCAGAACAGGGAAATCACAGGTCTCTGCTCATAATAGTAAAGTAAAAGACTATCTGGTTATTGGCAGGCAACATCAGGAGGCATTAACACACACACTAAAGGGTGGTGTAAATGCTGTCTGATGTTATCTGGTCATAACCACATAGTTATTTTAATAGCTAATCTCATAAAGCACTTGTCTGTTCATGTTAACCACTGCCCACAACTGCATGCACATATGCAGTACTCAACTGTTTATGACATCACTGCATGCCTCTGGTCATAATAGTAAAATAAAAGACTATTTGGTTATGGCGGGGTAACATCAAGAGGCATTAACACACAAACTAAAGGGTGGTGTAAATGCTGTCTGATGTTATCTGGTCATAACCACATAGTAATTTTTGTTGTTAATCTTTGAAAGCACTTGTCTGTTCATGTCAACCACTGCCCACATCGGGATACACATATGCAGTACTCAACTGTTTATGACATCACTGCAGGACTCTGGTCATAATAGTAAAGTGAGACTATGTGGTTATGGCCAAGTGAGATCAGGAGCCATCAACACACACTAAATGGTGGTGAAAATGATGACTGATGTTATTTGGTCATAACCAGACACATCTGTTTCAACTGGCAAACTCTACCCAAAACAAATCAATCCAAAAAGTCTCATGAAAACACATACAGTATATATAAGTGGGAGTGTGGGACCTGAAGGCTGCCCATGTAACATCAAGAGCCATCAACATACACAAACACTTGTGAAAATGCTGACTGATGTTATGCAATCATAACATTAAAAAATGGACCAAATCTGTACCTTGCATCATTTGCAAGATGCAAGCACCAAAAAACACTGTGAATGACAACTCTGTGAGCATAATACTGGCCCATGGACATCAAAACGACCCACTGGAAGACTAATTCCCAAATATTTCAGTATCCATACAAGGTACTGTGGAAAACAAATTCAAATGTTATTCATGGCTTTCCAACCTAATTCTGCACTTAGTCCCCTTAGGAGACTAAGAATTTTTGCAACAAAAAACCCATATCTTGAACCGTTTTCAAAATATGGGGACCGAAACGCATCACGGGTGCCACAATGTTATCCTATGAGAAAATTTCTGAACTTTGGAATGCTGCGACTATGGACCTGTTCATTGTTTTCATACCAAACCACCAAAAGGCACATCTTTAAGACTAGAGTTTGCCACTGTGAAAATTCCAGGCCAATAGCACAATCCACCTTGCCACAATCAAGTGTCAAAGAAAACAACACACAGCAAAATGTGTTAGTTCAGTGGTACCACGAATAATTTAATATTATCGTGACACTTCTATCTCTATAATGGGAATCTTATCATGCACACAGAAATGTTGCCACGGATACATTTTCCCCTGAGCACGATTGTTTGCGCAGCAACAAAAATGTTGTCACAATCAAAAATCGGCATATTTTTGGGTCACCTACTAACAAAATAATGCCAGGGGCATGTTCCTCTGGGCTTGATTAGGTAAATACAACTGTTGGTGTTTATCAAAGTGCACTATTTTTTGAATTATAGCGTTTTTTCTCCTCGCTAACTGAAAAAAAGATGGCGGCAGCACCACAACAATTTCGGGAAGCTTGACAACAAACATGTGATCGCAAAAGTTTTCGTAGTGCACATATACATTTTTCCATAGGCTATAATGGGCCATGGAAAACTGGAATCATTTTTGAACGGAGCAATATTTTTTCATCAAATCTTCAAAAGGCACCAGTTCAACCCAGAACACATGTAGACCAATAAATCTGATGTCACTCAAATGCATTCTTCAGTCCATTATGGCTTATCAAATAATTTGCAACAAACGTAAAATGTCATTTTTTGAGGGCACTATGGTTCTGCAACCATACATCCAACCGGAACAAATCTTTCCAGAGCCAGAGGCCTATTAAAGGTGGGTCTGCTTTGCAAATTTCAGGCAAATCAGACAAAGGATTCAAAGTTATTAAAGTGCAAACTTTGAGGTTTAACATAGAAGTGGCTGTGCAACCCTAACTATAGTGGCAGGGTATGTGTATATTTATATATATATATATATATATATATATATATATATATGTATATATATATATATATATATATATATATATATATATATATATGTAATAGATAAACCACCCTGAGATGCGCAATCACACTCTTATATATGGACGCCTTGGTGTGTGTTGTTACGCATGAGGCCTCAGGCCTCAGGCCGAGTGCGTCAACCACCCAAGGTGTGCGTATATCAGAGCATGACCACACACCTCAGAGTGGTTTATCTGTCTTATAAAATGTCAAATTTAATTTGGAGAGGGTAAAAGTGCAGGTGTGTGGTCTTGCTGTGATATACGCACGGTCATATGATGAGTTCCAACAAATCAGCAGACATAATTTTTCCTACCCATTTTATAGATATATATATATATATATATATATATTCATGGCACAATCTCAGTTTAACGCATCAGTTAGGGTTGTTCCACAGCAATGAAAGCAAGGAAATTCAATGTTAGGGTTGCCACACCTTGCACCCCACACCCACCCTGCCACCACCAACAGGCATCGGGTGTGCATTGGGGTTGTCGGTCCTAACTCACACCCCATTCCATGTGTAAATAAGCTGAGGTGGTGCAGAATAGAAGAATGAGGTGAGAGTTAGGACTGATGATCCCAACGCACACCCCAATGCCAGTTGGTGGGGGCAGGATGGGTGTGGGGTGCAAGGGCTGGCAACCCTAACATCAAATTTTATTGCTTTTGTCGCTGTGGAACAACCCTAACTGATGCATTAAATGGAGTTTTTGCCATGAATTTCCCTTCTTTTTGATAATGTACAGTATAAATAGTGGATGGAATGAGGTGGTGCAAGTGCGGGGCCCTTCAGCAACAGTAACGCAATTGGAAACAGAAACAGTTACGGTAACAGCAAGGAGGATACCAAAAGGAACAGTAACAGAAATGGAAATGGAAACGCAAGTGCATAAGCAAATACAAATCATTACGCACAAGGTCATGGTAATACAATTGGAAATGCAAGCGCTTACGGTAACAGCAACAATGACGCCAAAGGCAACAGAAATGCAAACAGATGCGTGTACGCAAACGCAAACAGCAATGCACACAGTGACGCAAAAAGAAACACAAATGCAAACAAAACCAGTAATGGAAATGCAGATAGTAACAGTAACACAAACGCAAGCACAAATGCAAATGCAAAGGGTAATGCACACGGCGACGTAAACATAAACGCTAATGCAAATGGTCATGGAAACGCTAACTGTAACAATAACACAAATGCACCCACTTTTTGTTCCCCAAAAAGTGCATTCAGTAGCACAGTGAATACAAAGAATGTATGCATAATAATGGCCCTTGGAGCAGAAAATGAACACATGGTTCCAGATATTCCAAAGGGTTGTGCCATGTGCAATAGGGTTGCTCCAGCACAAGTCCGAAAATACGCCATTCTGCGATATTCAGCAGGAGGCAGATGTGCCCCCAAATCACGCTGAGCAAGAGCGCAATGATAATGAATGCATGTGCAACTGAAGGGGGAGGAACCGTGCATAAATGGCGCAGTGCGATATTCAACAACATGCGCCATGCGCAATAGGGGAGCAAGCGAAAGTTGTGCAATAGCAGAAATTAGCCAAAATAAAAAGGAACAAGGGAGAGGTGCAAGAACGCTACAGGGAAGGCATATGTGGCTGACCGATAGGCAGACAAACAAGGCAGGAGGGACACACAGGACAGGACAGAGAAAGGGCACCCTGAACCCACAGGCACAGGGAAGGTGTGGGGAGCCACAGCCACAGCCAGTGCAGAAGGGAGAAGTGCCACACAGCACTGAGGCCACCACAGGAAGTGCCCTGTGCAGAGAAGTAGCAGCCAGGATGGGGGACAGAAACAGCTGCTGGGGGGGACACAAGCCAGGGACATGGCCAGTGCCACCATCCAGATGGAGGCAGTAATGAGGGGGGTGAGAAGGTAGGCAGCAGGGGGGCTCGGCCATGAAAGGGCCTGTCGGCAGTATGCATCCAACAGGCAGTACCGAGCCCGCACCAGCTTTGAGCTGTACAGCGATACTGAGATCATGGGCCAGTACTGCCTGAATCAGGCAATTCTGAGGTGGCTCTGTGAGCTGTGCAGTGATGTGTTGCAGGCACCCACACGATGGAGCCATGCTCTGTCAGTGGAGACTAAAGTGACAGCTTGCATGTGCTTGCTCACCACAGGTACCTTTCAGAGACCAACAGGGGACACCACAGGCATAACCCAGTCAGCCGAGTCATGCCACCTTACCCAATTCCTCAGCGCACTGCTGCCACATGCTGCGGAGTACATCCATTGCCCCAGCATACTGGCCGAGCACACAGCAAACATACAGGAGTTCCACAGCGTAGCACTTATGCCTGGCATGCAAGGGGCAATACACTGTATCCACGTGGCCATCTGCACACCACTTGGCCCTGAGGGGGCCGCATATATCAATCAGAAGGGCTATGCAAACATCAACTGCCAGGTAGTGTGCGATGGCAGGGGGTGCATAATCAATGTCTGTGCCACTCACCCTGGGGGAGCACATGATGCCTTCATCTGGCACCAGTCAGCACTGTGCCACAGATTTGAGAGTGGGAACATCCCCACTGGCCACTTAGTGGGTGAGTATGCAAACCACATGGACAAACATGGAGCTTTGGAGGGGCATGGTCAGAGGTGACATGGGTAGTGGCCTACATGGCCCAAGGCAGGGCGAAGCTGATCACAAAACTAACCTCCACCCTCTACACACAGGTGACAGGGGATACCCACTCCGTCCCTGGCTGCTCACACCATACCGGCAGCCCACGACCCCATCACAGCAACGCTACAATGAGGCACATGCCACCACATGCAATGTTATTGAGCAGGTGTTCAGGATGCTGAAGGCACATTTCCGTTGCCTGGACACCTCCAGTGGTGCCCTACAGTACAGCCTCTCAAAGGCCTGTGGGCTATTCCTGGCCTGTTGCATCCTGCACAACATGGCCAACGACTGTGGGATAGCCGTACAGGTCAAAGAGGGGGACAGCGATGGGGACAATGAGGACGCCAGAGATGATGGTGATGAGCAGCCCCCCCTTGGGCTACGGGACCCCCGACTGCCCCGGCTGGCACAGCTGCACTGGGACACCATTACAGAGGAGCACTTCAGCCAACCCAGGTAAGTCATGGGGCCATGTGCAACCACCAGTGGCAAAGGCACAACCCACAAACACGCATGAATACACACCAGGGGTGCAAGCTGTCAAGGGAAGTGGCCGAGCATGGAACCACACACACCGCCAGGGATGGGCGAGGTCTAACATGGCACGCGGTCATACACACACACACACACACACACACACACACACACTAAGACATGCACAAAGGGTAGGATGCACGCCTACCCAGACCACCACCCCTAGCCACACACACATGTCCACAGACCACCACGCCCACTGCCTGTCATTGTGCATGTGTCAGACGCTGGGCACCATTGCACAGTGGCGTACAGCGCAACGCAGGCACCATCATGCACACACAACAGCAGACAGCAGCCGGGAGGGTGTGCAGATGGAACGTGTGTGTGCCTGCAGGGCCGGGTACCCCACCCGTGCATTGCCCACTGAGTGACACAATGCACACATGGCAGCATCAGACAGTAGCCATGCTGGGAGACAGGTCAGTCATGCGCCACAGTGCCACGGCTACTACAGATGCATGGGCATCCCCGCTGAGACCTGCCAGCAGTGACAGGCTGACTACTGGCCTCATGGGATGCCACCAATGGTCCCCCAGGGGTTCCACTGTGTGAACATGACTGTGCTCACACAAGGGTCTGCAGCACACCGAACATGCCTGCGCCAGGTGTGCTCGCGATGCCCACAGATGAACCCGGTGTCGACAAGGATGGTGTCGCATGATGCCGGGAATGAGGGGTGGACATTGCACTGCGTGGTGTCTGCGAAACATGGGCAAATGATTGTGTGCCCATTGTGGCCATGACAGCTATGAATGCCTGTGTCTGCCTGTCAATGGCAGTGGTGACATCCTCCCCACAACCTGTCCATCCCTGCCAGGAGCAGAGCAGTGTCTCTGCTGCGCCACTTCTCTGCCTGGTGCAGAGCCGCACTCAGTGCATCCACTCTCATTACAAGCTGTCTCTGCTGATTGACTGATGCTTGCAGTATGCAGGTGTGCTCATCTAAGAGGTCACCTGCTTGATCGGCATGCTGTCCCTCAGGGTGTTCGCAGCCCTGATGCTCATCACCCCTTGAGAGTGGGTGCTGCACACCAGGGCCAGACCTGGGCATGTCCACAGGTGATGCACTGATGCTGCCCCCTGACACTGTACCCCCATGGTCATTGGCCAACTGCTGATGCTGCCCCTCTGGCTGCTGCTCTCCAGGGCTCAATGGTGCCGCTGCAGTGGCCGCAACAGTCCCACTGTCCTGTACATACACCAGTGCTGCCCCACTGGTGCAGACAGGTACAGGCGGGGGACTGTGATGACACGCAGGCCTCCACGGCGGTACCACCCACAGCCATGGCCACGATGTCACCTGCTGTGTGGCCATCCTGTGGCACACATGTGTCACTGACCATGACGTTAGCTCCATCATCATCTGTGACAGATCTGGCACCAGCCCGAGTCTCAGCCTGCTGGCATCCATGGACATTGGCATGCTGGGACACGGGCAGGGCCTCCTCCGCACCTGCTCCACCAACATCAGTCCGGACATCCAGATGGGCCCACTGTCACCCTGACCCCTGTATTCCTGTGGAGGTGGATGGGCTCTCCTCCATCTCCATGTTAATGGCCTCAGTGGAGAAGCCCACCACTGCTGACCCATGCAGATGCTCAGGAGCTGTAAGGGAAAAAAAGTAGCATTACTGCATGTAACCTACTGTGTCCCCCATCCCAATAGACAGACCATGACCTACCATGCAGTGATGGGCTACCACCCATCTGGAATCCACCACCCAGAACACCCTTAATGGCACAACACTGCATGCTGGCAGCAACCCGCTCTTTCTGTGGGGTCAGGCGTTGCACCTCCGGCTGTTCCCCACCGGTCACAGACCGTGCTGCCCTGATGGCAGCCACCTTCTCCTTAATCCTCCACCTGTCCATGCCCATCTTCTTTTTGCACTTCTGCATGGAGCGCTGGTGGCTGCCATGCAGGTTGACAGCACATGCCACCTCCTCCCATGCAGCAGCATGGGCCTGTGGTGTTCCCTGGCATCCGCTGAGAAGCGGCTCCTGGTTGAGGTAGGCCTCAAGCAGGGCAACTGTCTCTGCCTTTGTAAAGTTTGGCCTCCCCTTCCTCCCATGACTCTGTTCCTTTTCCTTCACCACACGATCGGTCATGATTCATCCTGTGAGAATGACAGGTGTTACCTGTGACTGTGCAGTCCCATGCATGTCCCAAACACCACAATCCACACTCCCAAACAGCATGCAACTCAGCGCAATAGAAAGCAGTAATGGACTATGGCCAGTGCAGCCCAATGTCGCATTTTTATAGCGCAACCCATGCAAATGAGGTGAGGCACATCTTTAAGTGGATGCAAATGCAGTGACTGCACCATTCAATGGCTGATTAGATGATTTGCATATGTCAGCTGAATATCACGCTGTTGCACTTTGCGCAATTGTGTTGAAAGTGCTGAGCCAAGGGTGCAGTTCTGTGACATGCGCAGTACACACCTAACTGAGCATGCCCGGGTTGATGACACAGGTGCCTGCCATGCTGCTGATGCGCTGTGCATGGGAGGCAATGCAGGGCATGGCCACCATTGTGCCAGTGGTGCTACAGCGCTGTTCACATATAAGGCGCTATGGCACTGGGGCATCGTAGGCACACTGGGGCAACAGCACTGTAGGCAGCTACAGGAGGTGGCACACAGGCACCCAATTGTGCTACATGCATTGGGTTCCAATCGTGCTGTGGCTGTCCGTGTGCCAGAGACCCTTGACCCTGTGCCCGACCTTTGCCACCTAGGTGTCATGCATCAGGCATGGGTGCACCACTGTCGTGATGTTCGTGACAGCGTGATAGGGAATGGCAATGCTGTACCATGCAGCATCTGCACATGGCAGGACTGCGCTGCAGAGTGCCATTTTATTGAACCAGACAGCAGAGATGGCGTGGAGGCATGCTGTGGTTTGGAGCCAGGTTGAGCTCACCAACCTGGTGGCTATAGTTGAGTCCCATGCTGGGGCTTTGTTTGGAGAGGCACCCCTGGAATGGGCCAGGAGTGTGGTCTGGCAGGAGGTGGCCGACGCCCTGGAGGAGGCCACTGGTTTGGGGTGAACGATGGAGCAGTGCTGTCACCATTATGGGGACCTGAGGAGCAGGGACCTGGACCTGCTTGCCCACCTGTGGGCACAAGCCAGGAGGGGCACAGTGCCATGGCCAGATAGGTGCAACATCCATACACTTTTATCATCCATACGGCTATCATGGTTGCATGTGTCTGGCACATGGGGGGGCTGTCCGCTGTTGGCTGTGGTGGTGGTATCGGGGTGTGGGGTGGATGGGTATGGCTGTGTGGGATTGCACACACATGGGGGTGGGGGAGGACTTTGCTACCGGATTGTACTGATGTTCCTCTCTCCATGTTTGCACCATAGGGCCAGAAGAATGGTGGCAGAATAGGGACAGGAGGTGCTGCATGGAGGAGCAGTGGGACAGGAGGGTGATGGTGGTCACGGCACGTGGACCAGCCTGATGATGGTGAGTGCCTTACATCCATGATTACTATTGCATGCTATGTAACTGGGCAGGCAGTGGGCATGGCCACCATCTAGTGACACCACTGCCATGCAGGCAACTTGTTACAGTCAGCACTGTCCAGTGGCACTGCTTGTCTGGGAGTGTGTCAATGGTGGTCCATGTGTGCACCGGGCACATGGCTGTGGCACTGCCTTCACACTGCATAGCCAAGTCACTGTACAGCCATGGTGGTGCTGTGCAGGACATGGGCAGTGGGTGTGGGCATTGGTCCACATGGCTGTGGCTGCCTGGAAGGGCAGGTCTTGTGGACACGGTCACTGTGCATGGTCACACACAGGGGCGTGGCACATGGTTGCATGTCATGCACAATGGGTGGGCTGCAGGGGATGGACAGTCACACCTATTGACTCTGCTCCCTCATCCTAGGTGGACGGTGGCTCCTGCAAATACAGCAGAGTATTCATGAGCTGCTCCAGGTGGCAAGGGAGACCTTGCAGCTCCTTCAGAGAACACATCACCACAGCGTCAGGAGGAGATGGAGGAGCACACATTAGCACCATGAAGAGGAGGACAAGGGCGGCCGTTGATGTCCCCATGCCCTGACTACCACCTTCCCCCCTTTGACCCACCCTCACACCCCATCTTCCCTCTCCCATATGTTCACCCCTGCCCCTTATCCACCCCCACCTGTTATGTAGCCCTTCCCCCCTTGTAAATAATTGTACATAGTTTTTCTTTACATCTTTTAAATATATGCATTTTGTTGTGACAGTTGTGGTGGTCTCTGATTTGCAGCAGGCTACAGGTGCTCAGCTGCAGTGGTGTGCATGGTGTCAGGGGTGGTGCATGCATGGGCGTGTGTGTGTGTGTGTGCGTGTGTGTGCAGAGATGAACCACCTATGATGTGGGCAGGGGGATCAGTCACTGTCTGTGGTTTGTGTATTGTATTCTGTGCACTGGATGCCTGTGTGCAGTGGTCCACAGGGCCTGCACTGTGTGCATGGTACCCCTGTCAGACCATCCATGGCCTGTGCAGCTGACACCCTTGCATGTCTGTGATATGCACGGTCTGCTGGTGTGTCAGTGGTGGCTGTCCATGCTGGATAGCAACTATACCCAGCACAATGCCAGGTTGTATGCCATCACCAGTATGGTGCATGTCTGCCTCCAGTGGCACTTTGACCTCCGCTGCTGTTGTCCTCTCCATGCTGTTGCTTGTGTCTGTTGCAGGGATGTGCTCCAGTGTCTGTCACTTGTGCTCCGGCAGCATGCTGGTGGCATACAGCTTCATGGTGCCTCGCGCAGGGTTGCTGGCACACAAGCTGGCTGTGTGTACACATCAGCCGTGGCCACACGCCAGTGGCTTGATTGACCTGCTACTTTGTCCCCTGTGTTGTGTGCCCATGGGTATGGGTGGGTGTTTGTCCATACACTGTGTTGCTTCCTGTGTGGTGCATGCCTCCATGCTACACTGTTCATGTCTGTGCTGGCTGGTGTGTCCAGTACTGGGATGGGATGTGTCCTGTGGAGGGTGTGCAGGGTGCTGTACCACTGCAGATGGCATCCAGGGCATGCCCTGTCGCACGTGGGGTACCCTTTTGCTGACACTGGTCGATCTCTCAGCTGTACCTTGGGGCGGACATGCAGGGCGGCACTGTGTATGCATCTGTTGCATCACTGTCTGCTGTCACCCACTGCAGGATGTTCATGGTGGGGCTTCTTGCATGGCTCCATGGTGCACAGGGTTGCATTGTCACAGTGGGGGTGGTGGCATGCTTGGGGTGTCCTGCACTGTTGGGCACTACTCCTGTGCAGGGTGTATGGGGATCATGGTGCAGGGTGTGCTCTGCATTGGTGGGATGGTGTGGTACGAGGTGGTCAGCCGTCCTTGTGTGCCGGTCACAGCTTGCCAGGGGGTGTGCTGGGGCACCATGGCCCGGCTGTGAGTTGGTTGCTGGTATCCATGGGCCAGTGGTTATTCCAGCTCTCCCCCAGTTGTGCAATGCATGGGGTATGGGGGACAATGTCTGTTCTGCTGTGTGTTCCTCTGCCCATCTGTGGCATGGTTGGTGGGCCCCTGCATCTCTGGTTGTGCTGTTGCATTGCTGCCGTGCTGCAGGGGGTGTCCCTGGTTGTGCTATGGCACATCTGGACTGCTCCACTGAGCATCCCTAGTTGTGCTATGGTGCAGGTGGTGCGAAATTCAGTCGTCGGCCATAGGTGCATCTTGGCCCGCGCAGTTTTTGAATATCGCGCTTCTTGCACATGGGCGCAGTGGACTTGCGCTTCCTCCTGTTGTGGCACACTTTTTGGGCACAGTTTGAATATCTGGGCCTTGGAATAACTTGATTTAAGTTGGTTTAACTTGGTTTATAGGACAAAAGGAGGCAGTTTGCCTATCGAGATTGCCCTCCATATACACGGAACATTTAACCCAAATTCTGATCTTCTATCCATTTATCAAGTTTGTTCTTAAATATTGTAATAGTTGATGAATTAACTATATCCTGTGAAGTGTGTTCCATATTCTAGGTGTTCTAATGGAAAGTAATTTAGCCTCTTATTATTATTTGCCTTTTTACTTCTAGTTGTTTATTGTGGAGTCTGGACAATTTTCCTTGACGAATAAAGCAATACCATATGTTGTCATTTGAGCAGGAGATTCCAGTATCCTAAACAACTGCAATAGATCACCTCTGATCCACCTATGCTTAGTGAATAGAGTCCTGTTTTCCTAAGTCTGATATCATAATCAAGATGAGCAAGGGTGGGGACAATTTTAGTAGCTCTTCGCTGAACTTGTTCAATTCTGTTAATATCGGTCTTCAAATAAGGACTCCAAAGCAGGGATCCATAGTCCAGAAGGGGCCTAACATGTGACCTATACAAAGTCATGAGGCATTGTTCTGTTTTGGGAAACAAGCGTCTTTTAATCCTCTGGTAGCACATTGGTTTGGTTTGCAACTCTAGAGCAAATTACTAAATTATATCTCAGGAACCATACGATGTGAAAAAATCACAATCTCATATTATTTATTTCTTTCCTGACTAGTTTTGGACTTAGTCCCTAGTGGGGGCCTAAGCATTTTCTGATGAAAGTCCGTATCTCGATGTGTTTCGAGATACAGGCCCTAAAAGTCGTGGCGGACACCGTAATGTTAGCCTATGGGAAAAAATAGTCAACTTTGGAGTGCTGTAACTTTGTAGCCCTCAATATTTTATCACCAAACCACCAAAAGGCACATATGTGGCATCTTGGCTTTGTCCTCCAAATTTCAACCCAAAAGACCGAACGTGCTCTCTTGCAGCAGGTGGCAAAGATTTCCTGTTGTTTTGGCATAGTGTCGCAAAGTAGTGTCGTGATTTGCCACACTTCGCAAAAAATCATGAAAGTGTCACAAGTGCACACTACTTTGCAACACTACTGTTTCCAAAATTTGAAAAACATATTTCTGCTGTGTTTAACCCCAAAGAAAAGACATGGCTAGCATCCTCAGGGCTCGACTAGGTGAACACAAAAAGAATTGTGTCCCTAGAGCGTCCCAAATTTAAATGCCAAGCGTTTCTGTGACCACCATCTGAAAAAAAGATGGCAGATTTCTGACACTACATGGGTCATTTGTGACACTAAAATCTGCATTTGCGACACTGTCAAACTTTTTGTTAACTTTTCCCATTGACTATAATGGGAAACTTGATTTTTGAATAACTTTTGAACCAGTTAATATTTTTTCACGAACTCTTTGAAAGGCACATCGGGACCCTGGCTATGTTCCTTGAAGGTATTAGACAAGTTGTAGATCAGCGACCGTAGGCATGATCAAAGAACGCACAAAATGCATAATTACCGCTGCCTACAGTGCTATGGTCCAAGTAACTGTATATCTGACTATTACGAAACTTGGCAGATCCGAGATCTGTGCATGCCAAATTTCAGGCAAATCCCTCATACAGTGGCAAAGTTATTATGCTGCCAAATTTCAGAGTTTAATTTTAAATGGGACACTCAACCCTAACTATAGTGTCACTACTGTGCCACTATAATATGTAAATATATATATATGTGTGTGTGTGTGTGTGTGTATATATATATATATATATATATATATATATATATATATATTCATGGCAAAAGCTCAGTTTAATGCATCAGTTAGGGTTAACCACAGTGACAAAAGTGAGAAATTTAATATTACGGTTCCCACCCCTATAGCCCCACCACCCCCACCAACAGGCATTGGGGTGTGCGTTGAGTCATCAGGCTAACCTCACCCCATCCCATGTGTAATCAAGCTGAGTGGTGCAGTATAGGAGAATGGGGTGAGAGTTAGGACCGACGACCCCAACACACACCCGATACATGTTGGTGGGGGGTGGGGTGGGAGTGGAGTGCAAGGGGGTGGGAACCCTAACATTGAATTTCCTCACTTTGTCACCTGTGGAACAATCCTAACTGATGCATTAAACAGAGTTTTTTGCCATGAATTTCCCTTCTTTTTGAGAATGTGCACTATAAATAGTGAAGTAATGGCAACGCAAACGCAAGCGCAAGTGCTAACGCACGTCATGACGCAAATGTTAATAATAATGCAAATGGTAATGGAAACAGAAACACAAATGCAAGCGGGTATGGAAACGCAAACCGTAATGTGCACGGGAACGGTAATACAATTGGAAACGCAAATGGTAATGGTTACAGCAACAATGACGCCAAAGGAAAAACAAACACAAGCAGAAGCGCATACTCAAATGCAAATGGTAATGCACACGGTGACGCAAAATGAAATGCAAACAGAAACAGTAGTGGAAATGCAAATGGTAACAGTAACGCAAATGCAAGCACAAATGAAAACACAAAGGATAACACACGGTGGCGTACACGGGAAAGCTAACACAAATGGATACAGAAACGCAAGTGGAAAAGCTAACTGTAACAGTAATGGAAGCACACACCATTTTTTTCCCAGCAGCTGCATAGAGAAACACAGTGAGTACAAAGAATGTATGCATAATAATGGGCCTCAGAGCAGAAAATGAGCACTTGGAATACTAAATTGCTTATATCTCTGGATCCGTACGACGTAGAAAAAAAATAAAATTTCATATGATTTATGACTTTCCTGGCTAGTTTTGCACTGAGGCACCTAGTGGGGGGCTAAGCATTTTTCTGATGAAAAGTCGTATCTTGAAGTGTTTCTGAGATGCGGGCCCCGAAAGGTGCGGCGGACACCGCAATGTTAGTCTATGGGAAAAATTGTCAACTTCGGAGTACCATAACTTTGTATCCCTGCAGTATTTTGCCACCAAACTACCAAAAGACACATCTGTGGGATGTTGGCTTTTTTCCCTCCAAATGTCAGCCCAAATGACCAAACCATTCTTTTGCAGCAGGCTGGCAAAGAATTCCTGTTATTTTGGCCATAGTGTTGCAAAGTAATGTGATTTTCCACACTTTCGCAGAAAAAAATCATGAAAGTGTCACAAGCGTGACACTACTTTGCAACGCTCAGATTTACAAAAATTTGAAAACATATTTCTGGGGTGTTTAACCCCAAAAAAGACATGGCTAGACTCAGGGCTTAACTAGGTGAACACAAATAGAATTGTGTCCCTAGAGGTCCCACATTTAAATGCCAAGCATTTCTGTGCCCAGTAACGAAAAAAAAGTCTGACTCACGACACTACAGGGTCATTTGCGACACTAAAACTGCATTTGTGACACTGTCGAATAGTTTGTTAACTTTTCCCATTGACTATAATGGCAACTTGTTTTTTGAATAACTTTTGAACTGTTTAATATTTTTTCATGAAATCTTTGAAAGGCACATTGAGGACCCCGGCTGCATGTTCCCTGAAGGTTTCAGACTGGTCGCGCAAACCATGCAACTTGTAGGCGTGCACAAAGAATGTGCAAAAAAGCATAAATGTGACACAGAACAGCGCTCCATAGCTGCACAACCATTTATCCAAAACTTGGAAGATCCAAAGATCTATGGTACCACTCCATGCCTGCCAAATTTCAGGCTAATCCATCATACACTGGCAAAGTTATTAACCTGACAAATTTCACACTTTAACCTTAAATGGGGTACTAACCCTAATTGTAGTGTACCCACTGCGCACTAAGCTTATATATATATATATATATATATATATATATATATATATATATATAGATACACACCCAGTCCCCTGGGATTACTAGAATTCCTCCAGTGTCAGTGCTGAGTAGAGAAGGCAGCTGGTGAATAACTGGTTAAATGGGGTTTTCACCTACTCACCATCTGTTTACTTGATCTCAGCTGAGATGAGAGAGAGAATGTCATTTAGAACTCTCACAGCAGCATAAGCCATGGCAGCTGGCTGTGAGTGGTGAGTTTTAGAATCTTGAGTTAGTGTTGAGCGAGAGTTCTGTGTCAGCAGCTGAAGGGAGAGGAGTGAGATCTGCAGCATTGGAGGAGAGCTTATTTTCTTACCTAGTCTGAAAATATCTGACTGCCAGGAGAAGTGGTGGAAACTGTTGTCTAGAGCAGGAGTTCCTGATTTTTCATCCTCAGAGAGATGGAACAGACTGCTGGAATGGATTCAAGGGGCAATCCCCTATTTTGATCCAGGACTTTGAAGTTGCCTGTTTGTTTTCCAACCATGAGTAATCTGATGTTGTGCTTCTCAGAGGAAGATACCTGTTTTGGGGGTGTTCTCTCTGATAAAGGGAAATATACACTAGTTCTGTTCTAAACTGAGACTGTTCTCATGTTTTTAAAGTTGACTGACAATTCTGGGGTCCCCAGAGAGTCTTGGCACATTGTTCAGGACTTTAGTCACACTACAAGTAGTGTTTTCATGAAGGATGTGAAAGTCATTCCAAGATGCATATTTCTAACTGTTTTCAGAAGTTTTGGTGTAACTCTAAAAGAATGACTGGGTATGGACGTGGAAGCAAAAGGCAGACAGCTACCATTTGGAGTGACCAGTTCAGCACTACAGGTTCCATAAAGGTGCCTGATTATTCAGATCATGGTGCCAATGCTTGAAGAGAAAGTTTACCCCCATGGTATGGGTTGTGTGCTTATTTTGAGCACCAGTGTGCTCAGTCATGGCCAGTTGCCACATTGCCAAAATGTTAAGTCCTATGCCATATGGGAAATGTGCTCCAGTTTTGAACAGTGCCCCTAGAAGAAAATGTGTGTTTCAGCTGAGACCATTGCCACTGAAGAGAATTCAAGGTCCTGTGACATATGGGATATGTAGAGTTTCTGTGCAGCATAGATTCTGTTATTCTGCAATTACCTTGTGCCATGATGTATAACCTTGGGGTTCGCCTTTGCTTTATTGTACCATCTTTGGAATAAAGTCACTCTTGAACCCCAACCTGGTTTGGACATTCATGTTTCTGCTTCCTGTGGAATTACTGGGTACCCATCCAGAAGATATTCAATATAACCCTAGCAAAAGTTTTCCTCAGGACCTGCTTAGTTTGGTCACATTTGTAGTTTTGCTTTTTGTACACCACCACCCCTTTCTGACCTCTAGAAGTAGCAAGCCTGGTATACATTCCCAAAGCTAGGGAGGGTACAAATTATCCAAAAGTAGTTTTGGGTGACCAGTTAAGGGTACCAAGGGTAGCTTGCTGTGCAATGGGGAGGGGAGTGGTGGATGATTTATATATATATATATATATATATATATATATATATATATATATATATATATTTATTTATTTATTGAAATGTTTCACCAGGCATGAAGGAACAACTTGCTCATCTCCCAGTGCATCCTGGGCAGGGGGGTCATAAGAGAATAAACATATAAACTTACAATACATACATCGAGCAACATTAAAACAATTGGTACAATTCTACAGTGATGCATGACAGATTAAACAGTGCAAACATATAACAAAGGATGTGCATGGAAGTGCTGTATTAAAGTACAATTGTATGCAAACATAAAGAAGCAGAGAAGTGAACTGTCATATGAGCAGCTAGCTGAGCAGGAGATAGAATACAGCATGCCAGCTGGCAGGGGAGGGAAAGGGACTTAGTCGCAGGTACAATTTACCTCGATAAAGTTTTGTAGGGCTAAGGAGATGGAGTTGGGGGGAGGAAGAGTGGAGAATCTGTGGAGGGAGGGCATTCCAGAGTTTAAGGAAGCAATGCAAGAAGGCCATCTATCCTACTACAGTAGATCACCAAGGAACTATCAGTAGCCGAGAGCCATATGACCTAAAGGAATGTTCCAGTGGGGGAGAATAGAAAGAGAGGAGGTAAGATAAGGGAGTGTACCAAATCTAAATTTAGATGTGAATTTCTACACAGTGGAGTTGGTGGCTATTTTCTAAGGAAGAGAAACATGGAGTGGTAGAGTGTACAGTGGTGGGTGAGAGAGATGCATCTAGAATGAAGCGACAGAAGAAGTTAAAAGGTGTGTCTTCTTGGCATTGAGGGAGAGTTGATGGGAGCTAAACCAGAGCTAAACTTTTTTGAAGTCACACTGAAGTCTAGTTTCAACATCAGCAGGGGACTGGCCTGAAATGAAGAGAACCGTATCATTGGTGTACACACACACACACACACACACACACACACACACACACACACACATATATATTTTGGTTGAGCAGGCACTTTAATGTTAAACTTCAAATTTTGCACTTCAGTAACATTGCAATTGTTTGACAGATTTTCATGGAAATTGGCAAGTGCAGTATCCTTGGTAGATGTCTTGATGATCCAAGTTGCATGTCAGGCAGATCTACTGATTTTGCGCAACACAGAGAGAAAAAACTTGAAAAGTCACCAGTTTAGGCTGTTTTTTCCTTATCGCACTTTGGCTGAAACATATGGAATTTTGGTCTGAAATGCTCAGGGTAGAAAGAGCTTGCCTCATGGAACAATCCAGTGTTGGTGAAAAAATATGAATCTATTCCAAAGTTATTAAATTTTGAAATTTCAGGTTCTGCGCATGCTCAGTTCAGTTTTTTGGATAGTTGCACGGTGCAAAAGAGGATTTGGGTCTCATGAAATAGGATTTTGACAGCTCATGAAAGAGGATTGTTACAATCCTCATTCATCTAAAGTACATCTTTGGTGGGTTGCCAACTTGTTTTTTTTTATTTTTGGCACAAGTGTTGTTATAACTGTGCCTAGGGACATCCTCTGCAGTAAGGAAAGTATGTGTTCTATTCATGGGGATGTCCTCCATTGTTGTGTGCCTTTAGTTTATTTTTGGCCTCAGAATGCTTTTTTATTTTTAAAATTCTTGTTTCTCGTTGCTTCGATCCTGTTTTGATCGCTAAACAGATTTTGACAGTTCGTGAAAACCGGACTTGTCTGGCAAAACAGGGATGAGGGTAGGCCATCCGTCGGAGAACCCTAATCCTGTTTTGCCATGATGAAACAAGAGTTTGACAGCTTCCAAAATAGGAATCTACTCGTGAAAGAAGATTTTGACAGCTCATGAAAGAGGATTTAGAAAAAACGATTCCTATTTTGCGAGCTGTCAAAATCCTGTTTCGCGTTTATGAAACAGTATTGGGGCAGGGCCATCTGGTCGGGAAACACTAATCCTATTTCATGAAGACAACTAAGGATTTTGACAGCTCATGAAATAAGAATCAGCTCAAAAAGAGGTTTTGACAGCTCATGAAAGAAGATTACTTTTCAATCCTCTTTCTGGCTATCAAGATCTCTTCATACAAATTCCCATTTTCACGAGCTGTCAAAATCCAGTCTCCTCATGGCAAAACAGAATTAGGGTCTCCAATCAGGTGGCCCTAATCCTGTTTCATCATGATGACACAGGATTTTGACAGGTCACAAAATAAGAATTGGCTTGCAAAAGAGGATTTTGACAGTTCGTGAAAGAAGATTTTTTTAAATAATGTACATTCCCAGGCCTACAGACATTTTACCACAGGGTCTGTTGGGACACTGTGCTGGTTCCTGAGATACTGTAGGAGTGCGAGTCTGAAGGACTCTGTGCTCTCAACTCTAAAGACATTGTAGTGCAGGATTTGTGAACCACTGTGCTGGTGCCTGACATACTGTAGGAGTGCAGGGTCTGAAGAACCCTGCAATCCCACCTTAAAGATGTTGTAGCCAGGGTTTCTGTGGGGCACTGGCGCTTGGTGCTTCAGATACTTGAACCCTGTGCTTCCACCCCAAAAGAAGTTGTAGCACAGCATTTGTGAGCCACTGTGCTGGTGTCTTACATACTGTGGGAGTGCAGAGTCTGAAGGAGACCATCAGGCATTGGGGGAGGGGTTTGGCATTGGGTTGTCAACCCTAACACTCACCCCATCCTCCCAAACTATAGCTATCCAGCTTATTTTACAATGGAATATGGTGAGTGTTATGGTTGGCAATCCCAATGCCACCCCCTTCCCAACACTTCCTGGTCTCTGCAGGACACGGGTGGGATGTTAGAGTGAAACCCCAACACCTCATTTTCATACTTTGTCATGGCATACATATATATATATATATATATATATATATATCTGACAGGTGCAGTCGTGACCCTATGTTGGGTTAAGTAGGCACTTAATGTTAAGCCTCAAATTTTACGTGTTAATAACTTGCAACCTTTCAACAGATTTGCATAAAATTAGGAATGTGTGGTCTGGTATGGTATATCTCTTGATTTTCTAGCTGTGTTTCTGTCGGCCACATGGTTTATGTGCAGCGGAATGCCAAATAAATTCACTTTTGCCAGTTTTGACACATTTTTGCACGTGGCTCTGCGGCCACACCATGTGATCTTTCATCTGAAACTAGGACCACAGAAAGAGATTGGGAAAGGAACAATCCAGCATTGGTTTGGTAAAAAATATTAATCAGTTCAAAAGTTATTAAATGTTTGAGTTCTGACCATGCTCAGTTCACTCAAAAATTTATATGTCTAGTTTGTGACCTAAGAATTGTCTCACAGTCAAGGATTTTGCTTTCCTCGTGAAGGAAAATCCTAGTCCATCAGAAAGATTCCTTGTCTTCAGTTTTCAGCAAAACAAAATGTTGTAGCTTTGTCTGTGGGTGACTTTTGGTCCAACTGAAGCATGGGTTTTGTTCAGAGTGATGCCCGCTACAAAGCCATAGAAACATAGAATTTGATGGCAGATAAGGACCGCTTTGGCCCACCTAGTCTGTCCATTTCCCTACCTAATGGATAAGCTACAGATCCTAGTTAACCAACAGCCTATTTCCTCCTACCCCCCCTCCCCACTGGAACTGCCTTATGTCTGTCCCATGCATTCTTGAATTACCTCACTGTTTTTGACTCTACAACCTCCTCAGAAAGGCTGTTCCATGCATCTACAACTCTCTGTGAAAAATACTTCCTCACATTACCTCTGAGCCATCCCCTCTCATCAAATTGTGCCCCTTGTTCTTGCACATCTCTTTTTCTGAAAGATGCTACCTCTTGGACTTTGTTGATTCCTGAGGTATTTGAAAGTTTCTCATGCCCCCCTCTAACTCCTTTCCTCGAGGCTATACATCTTTACTTCCTTTAGTCTTTCTTCATATGTCTTCTGGTGCAGACTGCTTCATTTGGTTGCCCTCCTCTGGACAGCCTCCACCCTGTCTATGCCTTTACTGGAGATGGGGTCTCCAGAACTGTACACAATACTCCAGATGTGGTCTTACCAACTGTCTGTACAGAGGGCCAACACTTTTGTTTCTACTGGTGATACCTCTCCCTATGCATCCCAGTATCCCCAGCCCTCCTTACTGCCTTCTCACATTGCTGGCCCACCTTTGGGTCATCTGGATATGACTACCCCAGGTCCCTTTCCATATTTGTTGTTGTAGTATCTCACCCCAATTGTGTACTCTTCCCCTGGGTTTTGTTTCCCAGGTGCATTACTTTGCACTTCTTTGCATTGAATCTAAGCTGCCATACATTCAACCATTCCTCCAACCTTGCCAAGTCCCTTTTCATCCTTTCCACCCCACCTTGTGTATCAAACCCTGTTGCAGATCTTTGTGTCATCTGCAAAGAGACATACTTTCCTTCCAATCCTCTGCAATGTCACTTATAAAGACATTAAAAGGACCGGCCCTAGTACTGAACCCTGCGGTACCCCACTAGTAACCCTCCTTTATTCACTGTGGACTCCATTTACTATTACCCACTGTGTCCTGTTGTCCAGCCAGTGTTTTACCCAGGCTACCACCCTGGGACCCACTCCCTGGCTGGCAAATTTGTTTATTAATATTTTGTGCGGTACTGTGTCAAATGCCTTGCTAAAGTCTAGGTAGGTCAAGTCCACAGTCCCTCACTGGTCTACTACTTTGGTCACCCAGTCAAAGAAATCAATTAGATTTGTCTGACATGACCTTCCTGCTGTGAATCCATGCTGCCTTGGGTCCTGTGCCCCACTGGCCTGTAGGTACTCAACAATTCTTTCCTTCCGAAGTGATTCCATCATTTTCCCTACCACTGAGGTCAAACTGACAGGTCTGTAGTTTCCTGCCTCTGTCTTATTCCAACTTTTGTGAAGAGAAATCACATCCGTCCTCCTCCAGTCCTCAGGTACCACACCATCCTCCCATGATTTATTAAAAAGGGTAGTCAGTGGTGTTACTAGTTCTTCCCTTAGTTTCTTTAGAATTCTGGAGTGAATCCCATCAGGTCCCATCGCTTTATCCACCTTCAGTTTTAGTGGTTCTTTCAGGACCCTTTCTTCTGTGAAGGAACTAATATCAACCCCCCATCCATAGTGGTTCTATTGACTGGATTAGTATCTCCACCGCTTTTCCATTGTGAATACTGAACAGAAGTATTCGTTCAGTATCCCTGCTTTTTCACTGTTACTCTCTGACCAACCACCTTCCTCTTTATTCAGCCTCAGTATCCCTGCCTTAGTCTTTCTTTGCTCCCTAATGTACCTATAAAAAGGTGTTACCCCCTTCTTAACCAGGTTGGCTATCTTTTCCTCAGTTTGGGCCTTTGCTATTCTGACTGTGTTCCCCGCTTCCTTCTGCTTTAACAGGTACAGTTTTCTGTCCTGCTCCTTCTGTGTTTCCTTACACTTCCTGAATGCTATATTTTTCTCCCTAACCTTTCCCACCAATTCTTTTGAGAACCATAGTGTTTTTTTCTTTCATTTTGATTTGTTTATTTGCTTCACACAAAGGCTTGTTGCCTCTGTGATGGCGCTTTTGATGTTTCCCCAAGGTTGCTCCACCCCATCTTCTTGCCTGTTTGCTAGTGCTTTTCTGAGGCACTCTCCCATTTTGGCAAAATCAGCCCTCCTGAAGTCCAGTACCTTAACTTTTGTGTGGCTTGACTCTACAGCTAAGTTTATTGTGAACCACACAGTTTGGTGGTCACTTGTTCCCAGATGGTTACCCACTTCAAGATCAGAGATCCTTTCTCCATCCCCATTTGAGAGTACCAGGTCTAAGATTGCTCCCTTCCGAGTGGGTTCCAAAACTAGCAGTCTGAGACATACCTCCTGTAGGGCATCAAGAATAGCCCTGCTCTTGGATGTGGCTGCAGCAAAGGTGCTCCAGTTAACATCTGGCATATTCAGGTCCCACATCAGCAATATCTCCCCTTTCTCTGCCATCCCAAGGATGCCTTCTACCATTTAAATTTCTTCTTTCATGACTCGCTATGATCCTATTCCATGAGCCTACAAAATCCTGGTCCATGAGACAATCCTGGTCCACGATCCTTGTCTGTCAGGGATAACCGGACAGCTGGAATTTCATGACCAGATGTCACTGGGTGTGAGCAAATGTCCCTGATGGAGTGACCAGATGTCCGCTTGCAGACTAGAATTGATCTGATGGCCCAGGAGTTTTGTTATCTCATGAATGAAGAATTTTTAAAGGTGTAAAATCTTTAAGATTGCATAGCTCATTAATAGTTTGGTCTTTTTACTTGAAAATTATAGGGTGTGAGGGGATGTCCTACAGGTGTGAATTATGCTGTTTAGTTGTTGGGGAATTAAGTGGTTCTGTAGATATGCCATCACAAAGCTGAAATTTTCCCCACAGGATTACATTACGGGGTCTGTCACGCCTTTTGGCACCCGTATCTCAAAAATGAAGTGAGATACAAAGTTCAGCATTGACAGCTTAGGTCACCTTTAGGTGACCTATGCTGATAGAAAAGATTTGAAACCATAGAGTAAGCCTGCAGTAGAATTTGTTTTGTGGGTGGCATGGTTAATGAGATATTGACAAATTAGTGTCACAAGGGTTCAGAGAGTGTCTGTCCAGTGCTCTTTGGTGCCCATATCTCATTAATGATGCAAGATTTAGGTTAGGTAATTTATTGCCATGTGAACTACTCACTCTCACAATTATGATGACACTTGAATTTTTTTTCCAGCTGTTGTGATTCCCAAGATATGGGCAAATTACTGTTACAAGGGATTGTTGCCCTATAGGGCTGCTCTATGGCTAGGCCCTCCCTCCCACAGATGCCTATTGTTATGCAGAAATGGGCAAGTTGGTGCCTACTACTCCCACCAATACATGTTTTTACTAGTTATATTACTGTGATAGTGTAAACACTACACTGGGAAACAAGAGGTTAGCATCTTGTTTGAGGCTGAGGAAATGCAGGTAATGCAACATGAACAGCAAGGGGATGCCTCCCAGGTGTTGCTAATTAGAGGGATTGTTAAAAGGCAGAGAAAATCCAGCAAGGACTCAGTTAGAAGCTGGAAACTGCTGCAGGGAGGATATACTCCTAGGCAGAGAACCCCTACCAAGATGGAGGGTGGAATGTAAGACAGAGACCAGAGCAGAAAGCCAAGAGGAATGGTTAATTGTTGGAGACAGCCTTTGGGAAGAAGTTGAAACCTGCTGCTGAGAAACAGACCATTTCTAGAGCAGAGAGTCTTGAGGTGAAGGATCAACCCTAGCCAGCTAGGCCAAAAACAATGAAGTGGAATGTACTGCTGATAACAGCCTACAAATAAGGCAAAAAGGAAAACTGTTTGTGTTTTATTTGAGACTGTGCATTCAAAACTGCTGGCCCACATAGGTGGTTCAAAGGTTCCTTTATCAAGTCAGCCTGAAGGAACTGTTTTTGTTAACCTTTATGTTACCTGGCCAGGCTGGAGAAGTTGAACTGACTGATTATGCTTTTCTGGAGCAATAACTTATATTCGGAGCAATAAAAGTAATTTTTTTCTATGAACTTTAAACCCAGAGTGTTGTCTCTCCATCTACCATAGGCCAGCTTGTCACACATCGTGTTAGAAATGGGATTCAAACCCTTGCTGGAGTGAGTAGGACTAGTTACATTCTGGAAAAATGGATATGGAAAAAGTTCTGAAGTTCTTCACTGAACAACAACAACAGGCTTTCAGGCAGCTGGCTCAGCAGCAGCAGAAGGCACAACAATGGGCCCAACAAGCACAGAAAGTCCAACAGGAGGCACAACAATGGGCACAACAGGCTCAGCAACAACAGGTTCTCACCCAGCTGGCTCGGCAGCAGGAGGTGCAATAATGGGCCCAACAAGCACAACAAGTGCAACAGAGGCACAACAGCAGTTTCTTATACAGCTGGGGACAACAATAACAGCAGCTCCTGCAGTCCTGGTGCAACAGCAGCAACAAGATCTTACTGGTGGAGCTGGTCCAGCTATCATGGGGCCATGGGTTCCAGGATGAATGCCATGCTGACCAAAATGATGTCTGAGGATGATCCTGAGGCCTTCCTGGTAATGTCTGAGTGAATGGCGAAGCTGCTGGATGGCCCAGACCACAGTGGGTTGTCCACCCTTGCCTCCTGTCTGACTGGAAGCCCATGCAGCCTATTGAGCTATGGACAGTACCACAGACAGGGGAGTACACAGGCAAAAGCAGCAATCCTGGACGCCCTGAGCATCAATGTAGAAAGTTACTGCACCCGAGGTTCTGGAGCTTCAGATTTGTAACAGGTGCATGACCTAGAGCTGTGGGACAACAATTGTGGGACCTGTGTTGGTGTTGGCTAAAACTCAAAGGATGCAGTGGCCTCGAGGTAGCAGTTAATCATCTTGGAACAATTTTGAACATCCTGCCCCTGGGAATTCAGAGCTAGGTCTGCAAACAGAAGACCACCATGCTAGCAGAGTTCATACTGATCTCAGAACAAGTGTTGGATTCTGAACTCTCCTCCTGCTCTGTGACCCAGCTTACAAGGCCACTTGGGAAGATGTGGAAACGTCCTGGGAGCCAGACTGAAGGAATATTAGTTGGAACTGTGAAGGGACCTTGGGCATGTAGGGAGGTGGGTTATGGGCCAAATAGGGTCAGACTCTGGGAAAAATGACAACTCAGCAGCCCAGGAGACATTTCCTGAGGGCTTGCTGCCTAAACCTGGAGGCTCACCCCATAGCCGAGACACAAGGGTGTGTTTCTCATGTGGACAGAATGGTCACTTTGTGAGGAACTGCCCCCACATGGACTGTACCTTCATAGACTGCATGTTTACAGATGTGTATTCACTGTACAGTGGGGGTGGGGGCTCTGTATCCTGAGATTTTGTGATCCCTGTTGAGGTAGAAGAGATAGAGATGGAGGCTCTGGTGGACTCATGAAGCTGCCAGACACTAGTCAGGGTGGCCCTTGTGAACTCACAATGCTGGCAGGACCAGAACCCAGTCCCTATCTGATGTGTGCATGGGGATGTAAAGGCTTACCCTGGTGCTATGGTTACACTTACTCTGAGGGGCCAAAAAGAGACTATAAAGTTGGGGGTTGCCACAGGGTTACCCTATCTGGTGTTACCAGGGACAGATTGGAAATGGTTTGATGACTTATGGAAAGCAGACTTATCTTTGGTAATTATGTGGTCTCGGGTCATGAAGGGAGGGGGGTCAGCCACCTGCAGCTGGGGGAAGTTTTTCCTTTCCTGAACCAAGGGATTTTTAACTCCCAGACATGAACCCAAAATCTAAGTGAGAATATATGGCAGCAAAGGAAAGGGGTCCCAAAGGGGCAGGTGCATAGGAGGGAGGTGAAGCAAAGGCAAAAGTGGGTCCAGTCCCACAGCCCGACCCTAACACTGACCCACCTTACCAAAGTCCTGAGAGCCATCCCTATCAGAGCAAGATGTGGTAAAGCACTGACTGGACTTTGCCAAAGAACAACAGGCCCGATGGTATACTCAGTCAGGTATACACCCAGTTGGCTGTCAGGGAAGGGAAGTAGTAGATAAATCAAACAGCATACTATCTTTATTTTGAGTTACAAGGTGGTATCCTGTATCAAGTTAGTAAGGAGGCCCAGACAGAGATACCCAGCATCAGATTGCTAATCTCTTGGCAGTCTTTCAGGGAATTACTAGGCCTCGCCCTCTATTCCTGTGGCTGAGGCACTGTGGGGTAGAGACTACATTAGCCTGACTGTTGCTATGATTCTTTGGCCAGGCATCTATCAACATGTTAAAGATTATTGTGCATTTTATTTCCAAGTGCCAGATTAGCAGCTCCAAGAACAATCCAAGGGCCCTTTAGGCGCCCTTACTTGTTAAAATGACACCTTTTGATTATTGATGGATATAGAAGGGACCCTTGAAAAGAGTGCAGTGAGGGTACCAATACATTCTGTGATTGTAGACTATGCTACCCGTACCTAGAGGCCATCCCTTTATGAAGCATTATGGACAAAAATTGTAATCAGAACTGTTGATCTTTAGTCACATAGGAATACCGAAGAAATGTTGACTAACAGGGAACTAACTTCATGTCACGTCTGACTCAGGAGGTTTGTACTTTATTGAGAATCAGCTCCATAAGGACCAGAGCTACCATCCCAGATGGATGGACTTGTGAAGCGATTCAACAAAACCCTTTAAATGATGTCGAAAGTTCATAACCACTGAGGTCATGGACAGGGACAAGTTACTTCCTTACTGATGTTCGCAATGTGGGAGGTCCCTCAAGCTTACAGGGTTTCTCTTTTGAACTGATCTATGACCACCACCCACAAGGTATTTTAGATGTAGTAAAGGAGATATGGGAGAAACCTGACCCCAAGACTGAAAATGTGGTGTAATGTGTCCACAATTGAAGAAATATTAGATTGGATGGGAAATTTACCTGAGAAAATCTGGTGAAGGCTCAACAAAGACAAGAATAATACTCTAATCAGGAAGCCCGGTTGAGAGAATATAAACCAGGGGATCAGGTACTAGTTTTGTTGCCGAGTGGCCAGAATAAGCTTCTAGCCAAATGGTAGGGGCCTTATGAAGTTACCTGGAGGGTGGGCCCAGTTGACTATAAAGTTTGCCAGACAGAGAAGTGAAAAGAGATCCAGGTCTACCATGTCAATTTGCTGAAATTCTGGAACCAGAGGGATAGCCTATTGATTTCCCCTGAACCATACATTGTGGATCTGGGACCCCAAGTGCCGGATGAGAATCCAGGGATACAAGTCCCAATGGGAGAGCAGCTGTCTCACAAACAGTAACAGCAACTAGGAGAGTCGGTAAGCCAGTTTTCGGATGTTTTCTCCTTCCTCCCGGGGACAACCCATATGATAGCTCATCATATAGAAACAGAGCCAGAGAAGAAGGTGTTGTAGTGACCGTATTGCTGCGCCAGAAGCCATACGAGGCAACCGTTAAGGAGTTACAGGACATGCTAGGTGGGGTATTGAGGGAATGCAGCAGTGATTGGTGTAGCCCATAGTCTTAGTACCAAAAGAAGGTGGGACTACCGCTTCTGTATTGATTTTCAGAGGGTCAATGCCATCTCAAAGTTCAATGCCTACCCCATGCCCCGGTAGATAAACTGTTGGATAGACAAGGGGAAGCCAAATACATCATGACTTTGGACCTAACAAAAGGGTACTAGCAAATCCTTTTGACCCCAGAGTCTTTGGAAAAGACAGCATTGCTACTCACTTTGGGCTATGCCAGTTCCATATCATGCCTTTTGGCTTACATGGGGCACCTGCAACCTTTCAAAGGCTTATGAATCACTGGCTGCAACTCCATACCCACTATGTAGTTGCTTACCTAGATGACATTGTCAGTCCACAGCACTGATTGGGAGTACCATGTATCCAAGGTGTCAACCCTACTACAGTCCTTACGAGAAGCAAAGAGTGCTTTGTCCAAAGCTGAAATGAAGTACTTAGGGTGCTGTATAGGCAATGGACAGGTGAGACCCTTGTTCAGTAAGGTCCAAGCCATGGCCGAGTGCCCAGTACCCAGTACAAAAACCCACTTGAGGGTCATTTTAGGATTGGCAAAGCATTACCAATGGATCATACCACACTTCTCCACCCTTGCCAGTCCCCTTACAGACCTCACCTGGAAATAAGCCCCCAGTAAGGTCCAATAGTCAGAGGAGTGTGACCATGCTGTCACACAACTCAAAGTGACACTGTGCAGAGAGCCAGTGTTACACAGTCCTAACTTCAACAGGACCTTTATCCTGCAGATGGATGTCTCTAAAGTCAGGTTAAGAGGCATGTTCTCCCAGGAATTTGAGGTGGAGGAATATCCTATCCTCTACCTGGTCAGAAACTCTTTCCCCAGGAGAAAAACTAGGTGGTGATGGAGGAAGAGTGTCTCACAGTCAAGTGGGCTGTGAGCACCATCCACTACTACCTGCATGGCCGGCAGTTTATCCTGGTCACAGATCATGCCCCTCTGAGGTGGTTACAGGTGATTAAGGATGACAACCCCCACATCTCCAGGTGGTACTTGGCCCTCCAGCCATTTTCATTTATGGTGCACCACCGGGCTGGGACCCAGAATGGAAACACGGACTTTCTGTGCTGGGAGGGGAATGGACAGGGGCTGAACAACTGTGCCTTCGCACAATGAGGGGAGGTATGTGACAATGTAAACACTACACTTGGAAACAAAGAGGTTAACATCTTGTTTGAGGCTGAGAAATGCATGAAAGCAACATGAACAGGCAAGGGTGGGGTGTCTCCCAGTTGTTGCTAATTAGAGGGATTGCTAAAGGCAGAGATCAGTAAAGAGTCAGTTAGAAGCAGCAAACTGCTGCAGGGAGAGCGATGCCTAGTCAGAGAACCCTGCAAGATGGAGGGTAGGAATGAAGACAGAAACCAGAGCAGAAAGCCAAGAGGAATGGTTAATTGTTGGAGAAAGCCTTTAGGAAGAGCTGAAATCTGCTGCTGAGAAATAGACCATTTCTAGAGCAGAGAATACTGAGGTAAAGGATCAGCCTAGCCAGCTAGGTCAAAAACAGTGGTGAGAATAATAACTGCTGATAACAGCCTACAGAAAATAAGTAAAGGGAAAAACTGTCTGTGTTTTATTTGAGACTGTGAATTCAAAACTGCTGGACCACAAACTGTTTTGTTTCAGACAGTATATTGAACAAACTGCTAGCCCATAGGTGGTTCAAAGATTCCTTTTATCAAGTCAGCCTGCAAGAACTGTTTGTGTTAACCTTTATTTACCTGACAGGCTGGAGAAGTTGAACTGACTGGTTATATGCTTTTCTGGAGCAATAACACATTTGAAGCAATAAAAAGTGCATTTTTCTGTGAACTTCATAAACATATTTGACTCTCCATCTACCATAGAGCCAACATCACAGTACACTGTTTCCAAAAAAGTAAGGAAATTCATGGCAAAAAATATGCATTTTAATGCATCAGCTGAGGTCAAAAGCAACAAAAGTGAGGAAATTAAATGTTAGAGGTTGAGCTGCTAACCCCACCCAACCCACACATTCATCCTCCACAGACCCTAACAAATGCCAGGGTGTGCCATGGAAGGATCTGACATGCGCAGTACACACCTAACTGAGCATGCCCGGTTGATGACACAGGTGCCTGCCATGCTGCTGATGCGCTGTGCATGGGAGGCAATGCAGCGTAGCCACCATTGTGCCAGTGGTGCTACAGCGCTGTTCACATAATGCCTATGGCACTGGGGCATCGTGAGGCAATACTGGGGCAACAGCACTGTAGGCAGCTACAGGAGGTGGCACTCAGGCACCCAATTGTGCTACATGCATTGGGTTCCAATCGTGCTGTGGCTGTCCGTGTGCCAGAGACCCTTGACCCTGTGCCCGACCTTTGCCACCTAGGTGTCATGCATCAGGCATGGGTGCACCACTGTCGTGATGTTCGGTGACAGCGTGATAGGGAATGGCAATGCTGTACCATGCAGCATCTGCACATGGCAGGACTGCGCTGCAGAGTGCCATTTTATTGAACCAGACAGCAGAGATGGCGTGGAGGCATGCTGTGGTTTGGAGCCAGGTTGAGCTCACCAACCTGGTGGCTATAGTTGAGTCCCATGCTGGGGCTTTGTTTGGAGAGGCACCCCTGGAATGGGCCAGGAGTGTGGTCTGGCAGGAGGTGGCCGACGCCCTGGAGGAGGCCACTGGTTTGGGGGTGAACGATGGAGCAGTGCTGTCACCATTATGGGGACCTGAGGAGCAGGGACCTGGACCTGCTTGCCCACCTGTGGGCACAAGCCAGGAGGGGCACAGTGCCATGGCCAGATAGGTGCAACATCCATACACTTTTATCATCCATACGGATTATCATGGTGTGCATGTGTCTGGCACATGGGGGGCTGTCCGCTGTTGGCTGTGGTGGTGGTATCGGGGTGTGGGGTGGATGGGTATGGCTGTGTGGGATTGCACACATGGGGGTGGGGGAGGACTTTGCTACCGGATTGTACTGATGTTCCTCTCTCCATGTTTGCACCATAGGGCCAGAAGAATGGTGGCAGAATAGGGACAGGAGGTGCTGCATGGAGGAGCAGTGGGACAGGAGGGGTGATGGTGGTCCACGGCACGTGGACCAGCCTGATGATGGTGAGTGCCTTACATCCATGATTACTATTGCATGCTATGTAACTGGGCAGGCAGTGGGGCATGGCCACCATCTAGTGACACCACTGCCATGCAGGCAACTTGTTACAGTCAGCACTGTCCAGTGGCACTGCTTGTCTGGGAGTGTGTCAATGGTGGTCCATGTGTGCACCGGGCACATGGCTGTGGCACTGCCTTCACACTGCATAGCCAAGTCACTGTACAGCCATGGTGGTGCTGTGCAGGACATGGGCAGTGGGTGGGGCATTGGTCCACATGGCTGTGGCTGCCTGGAAGGGCAGGTCTTGTGGACACGGTCACTGTGCATGGTCACACACAGGGCGTGGCACATGGTTGCATGTCATGCACAATGGGTGGGCTGCAGGGGATGGACAGTCACACCTATTGACTCTGCTCCCTCATCCTAGGTGGACGGTGGCTCCTGCAAATACAGCAGAGTATTCATGAGCTGCTCCAGGTGGCAAGGGAGACCTTGCAGCTCCTTCAGAGAACACATCACCACAGCGTCAGGAGGAGATGGAGGAGACACATTAGCACCATGAAGAGGAGGACAAGGCGCCGTTGATGTCCCCATGCCCTGACTACCACCTTCCCCTTTGACCCACCCTCACACCCCATCTTCCCTCTCCCATATATGTTCACCCTGCCCTTATCCACCCCCACCTGTTATGTAGCCCTTCCCCTTGTAAATAATTGTACATAGTTTTTCTTTACATCTTTAAATATATGCATTTTGTTGTGACAGTTGTGGTGGTCTCTGATTTGCAGCAGGCTACAGGTGCTCAGCTGCAGTGGTGTGCATGGTGTCAGGGGTGGTGCAAGCATGGGCATGTGTGTGTGTGTGTGCGTGTGTGTGCAGAGATGAACCACCTATGATGTGGGCAGGGGGATCAGTCACTGTCTGTGGTTTGTGTATTGTATTCTGTGCACTGGATGCCTGTGTGCAGTGGTCCACAGGGCCTGCACTGTGTGCATGGTACCCCTGTCAGACCATCCATGGCCTGTGCAGCTGACACCCTTGCATGTCTGTGATATGCACGGTCTGCTGGTGTGTCAGTGGTGGCTGTCCATGCTGGATAGCAACTATACCCAGCACAATGCCAGGTTGTATGCCATCACCAGTATGGTGCATGTCTGCCTCCAGTGGCACTTTGACCTCCGCTGCTGTTGTCCTCTCTCCATGCTGTTGCTTGTGTCTGTTGCAGGGGATGTGCTCCAGTGTCTGTCACTTGTGCTCCGGCAGCATGCTGGTGGCATACAGCTTCATGGTGCCTGCGCAGGGTTGCTGGCACACAAGCTGGCTGTGTGTACACATCAGCCGTGGCCACACGCCAGTGGCTTGATTGACCTGCTACTTTGTCCCTGTGTTGGTGTGCCCATGGGTATGGGTGGGTGTTTGTCCATACACTGTGTTGCTTCCTGTGTGGTGCATGCCTCCATGCTACACTGTTCATGTCTGTGCTGGCTGTTGTGTCCAGTACTGGGATGGGATGTGTCCTTGGGAGGGTGTGCAGGGTGCTGTACCACTGCAGATGGCATCCAGGGCATGCCCTGTCGCACGTGGGGTACCTCGTATGCTGACACATGGTCGATCTCTCAGCTGTACCTTGGGGCGGACATGCAGGGCGGCACTGTGTATGCATCTGTTGCATCACTGTCTGCTGTCACCCACTGCAGGATGTTCATGGTGGGGCTTTCTTGCATGGCTCCATGGTGCACAGGGTTGCATTGTCACAGTGGGGGTGGTGGCATGCTTGGGGTGTCCTGCACTGTTGGGCACTACTCCTGTGCAGGGTGTATGGGGATCATGGTGCAGGGTGTGCTCTGCATTGGTGGGATGGTGTGGTACGAGGTGGTCAGCCGTCCTTGTGTGCCGGTCACAGCTTGCCAGGGGGTGCTGGGGCACCATGGCCCGCTGTGAGTTGGTTGCTGGTATCCATGGGCCAGTGGTTATTCCAGCTCTCCCCAGTTGTGCAATGCATGGGGTATGGGGACAATGTCTGTTCTGCTGTGTGTTCCTCTGCCCATCTGTGGCATGGTTGGTGGGCCCTGCATCTCTGGTTGTGCTGTTGCATTGCTGCCGTGCTGCAGGGGTGTCCCTGGTTGTGCTATGGCACATCTGGACTGCTCCACTGAGCATCCCTAGTTGTGCTATGGTGCAGGTGGTGCGAATTCAGTCGCCGGCCATAGGTGCATCTTGGCCCGCGCAGTTTTTGAATATCGCGCTTCTTGCACATGGGCGCAGTGGACTTCTTCCTCCTGTTGTGGCACACTTTTTGGGCACAGTTTGAATATCTGGGCCTTGGAATAACTTGATTTAAGTTGGTTTAACTTGGTTTATAGGACAAAAGGAGGCAGTTTGCCTATCGAGATTGCCCTCCATATACACGGAACATTTAACCCAAATTCTGATCTTCTATCCATTTATCAAGTTTGTTCTTAAATATTGTAATAGTTGATGAATTAACTATATCCTGTGGAAGTGTGTTCCATATTCTAGGTGTTCTAATGGAAAAGTAATTTAGCCTCTTATTATTATTTGCCTTTTTTACTTCTAGTTGTTTATTGTGGAGTCTGGCTACAATTTTCCTTGACGAATAAGCAATACCATATGTTGTCATTTGAGCAGGAGATTCCAGTATCCTAAACAACTGCAATAGATCACCTCTGATCCACCTATGCTTAAGTGAATAGAGTCCTGTTTTCCTAAGTCTGATATCATAATCAAGATGAGCAAGGTGGGGGACAATTTTAGTAGCTCTTCGTTGAACTTGTTCAATTCTGTTAATATCGGTCTTCAAATAAGGACTCCAAAGCAGGGATCCATAGTCCAGAAGGGGCCTAACATGTGACCTATACAAAGTCATGAGGCATTGTTCTGTTTTGGAAACAAACGTCTTTTTAATCCTACGTAGTAGCACATTGGTTTGGTTTGCAACTCTAGAGCAAAATTACTAAATTATATCTCAGGAACCATACGATGTAGGAAAAAAATCACAATCTCATATTATTTATTTCTTTCCTGACTAGTTTTGGACTTAGTCCCCTAGTGGGGGCCTAAGCATTTTTCTGATGAAAAGTCCGTATCTCGATGTGTTTTCGAGATACAGGCCCCAAAAGTCGTGGCGGACACCGTAATGTTAGCCTATGGGAAAAATAGTCAACTTTGGAGTGCTGTAACTTTGTAGCCCTCTAATATTTTATCACCAAACCACCAAAAGGCACATATGTGGCATCTTGGCTTTTGTCCCTCCAAATTTCAACCCAAAAGACCGAACCGTTCTCTTGCAGCAGGGTGGCAAAGATTTCCTGTTGTTTTTGGCATAGTGTCGCAAAGTAGTGTCGTGATTTGCCACACTTTCGCAAAAAAAATCATGAAAGTGTCACAAGTGCAACACTACTTTGCAACACTACTGTTTCCAAAAATTTGAAAAACATATTTCTGCTGTGTTTAACCCCCAAAGAAAAGACATGGCTAGCATCCTCAGGGCTCGACTAGGTGAACACAAAAAGAATTGTGTCCCTAGAGCGTCCCAAATTTAAATGCCAAGCGTTTCTGTGACCACCATCTGAAAAAAAGATGGCAGATTTCTGACACTACATGGGTCATTTGTGACACTAAAATCTGCATTTGCGACACTGTCAAACTTTTGTTAACTTTTCCCATTGACTATAATGGGAAACTTGATTTTGAATAACTTTGAACCAGTTAATATTTTTCACGAACCCTTTGAAAGGCACATCGGGACCCTGGCTATGTTCCTGAAGGCATTAGACAAGTTGTAGATCAGCGACCGTAGGCATGATCAAAGAACGCACAAAATGCATAATTACCGCTGCCTACAGTGCTATGTGGTTCGCAACTGTATATCTGACTAATACGAAACTTGGCAGATCCAGAATCTGTGCATGCCAAATTTCAGGCAAATCCTCATACAGTGGCAAGTTATTATGCTGCCAATTTCAGAGTTTAATTTTAAATGGGACACTCAATCCCTAACTATAGTGTCACTACTGTGCCACTATAATATGTAAATATATATATATGTGTGTGTGTGTGTGTGTGTATATATATATATATATATATATATATATATATATATATATTCATGGCAAAAGCTCAGTTTAATGCATCAGTTAGGAGTTTCCACAGTGACAAAAGTGAGAAATTTAATGTTACAGTTCCCACCCCCTAGCGCCCTGCACCCCCACCAACAGGCATTGGAAGTGCTGGAGTCATCAGGTCTAACCTCACCCCATCCCATGTGTAATCAAGCTGAGGTGCAGTATAGGAGAATGGGGTGAGGTTAGGACCGACGACCCCAACACACACCCGATACATGTTGGTGGGGGGTGGGGTGGAGTGGAGTGCAAGGGGGTGGGAACCCTAACATTGAATTTCTCACTTTTGTCACTGTGGAACAATCCTAACTGATGCATTAAACAGAGTTTTTGCCATGAATTTCCTTCTTTTGAGAATGCACTAAATAGTGAAGTAATGCAACGTTCAAACGCAAGCGCAGGTGTGCTAACGCACGCCATGACGCAAATGTTAATAGAAATGCAAATGGTAATGTAACAGAAACACAAATGCAAGCGGGTATGGAAACGCAAACCGTAATGTGCACGGAACGGTAATACAATTGAAACGCAAATGGTAATGGTTACAGCAACAATGACGCCAAAGGAAAAAACAAACACAAGCAGAAGCGCATACTCAAATGCAAATGGTAATGCAATAATGGACGCAAAATGAAATGCAAACAGAAACAGTAGTGGAAATGCAAATGGTAACAGTAACGCAAATGCAAGCACAAATGAAAACAAAAAGGATAACATTAATGGCGCACACGGAAAGCTAACACAAATGGATACAGAAACGTTAGTGGAAAAGCTAACTGTAACAGTAATGGAAGCACACACCATTTTTTCCCAGCAGCTGCATAGAGAAACACAGTGAGTACAAAGAATGTATGCATAATAATGGGCCTCAGAGCAGAAAATGAGCACTTGGAATACTAAATTGCTTATATCTCTGGATCCGTACGACGTAGAAAAAAAATAAAATTTCATATGATTTATGACTTTCCTGGCTAGTTTTGCACTGAGGCACCTAGTGGGGGGCTAAGCATTTTTCTGATGAAAAGTCGTATCTTGAAGTGTTTCTGAGATCGCGGGCCTCGAAAGGTGCGGGCGGACACCGCAATGTTAGTCTATGGGAAAAATTGTCAACTTCGAGTACCATAACTTTGTATCCCTGCAGTATTTTGCCACCAACTACTAAAAGACACATCTGTGGGATGTTGGTTTTTTCCTCCAAATGTCAGCCCAATGACCAAACCATTCTTTTGCAGCAGGCTGGCAAAGAATTCCTGTTATTTTGGCCATAGTGTTGCAAAAGTAATGTGATTTTCCACACTTTGCAGAAAAATCATGAAAGTGTCACAAGCGTGACAATTACTTTGCAACGCTACAGTTTACAAAAATTTGAAAAACATATTTCTGGGGTGTTTAACCCCAAAAAAGACATGGCTAGACTCAGGGCTTAACTAGGTGAACACAAATAGAATTGTGTCCCTAGGGTCCCACATTTAAATGCCAAGCATTTCTGTGCCCAGTAACTAAAAAAAAGTCTGACTCACGACACTACAGGGTCATTTGCGACACTAAAACTGCATTTGTGACACTGTCGAATAGTTTGTTAACTTTTCCCATTGACTATAATGGCAACTTGTTTTTGAATAACTTTGAACTGTTTAATATTTTTCATGAAATCTTTGAAAGGCACATTGAGGACCCCGCCGCATGTTCCTGAAGGTTTCAGACTGGTCGCGCAAACCATGCAATTTTGTAGGCGTGCACAAAGAATGTGCAAAAGCATAAATGTGACACAGAACAGCGCTCCATAGCTGCACAACCATTTATCCAAAACTTGGAAGATCCAAAGATCTATGGTACCACTCCATGCCTGCCAAATTTCAGAGCTAATCCATCATACACTGGCAAAGTTATTAACCTGACAAATTTCACACTTTAACCTTAAATGGGGTACTCAACCTTAATTGTAGTGGTACCCACTGCACACTAAGCTTATATATATATATATATATATATATATATATATATATATATATAGATACACACCCAGTCCCCTGGGATTACTAGAATTCCTCCAGTGTCATGTGAGGTAGAGAAGGCAGCTGGTGAATAACTGGTTAAATGGGGTTTTCACCTACTCACTATCTGTTTACTTGATCTCAGCTGAGATGAGAGAGAATGTTATTTAGAACTCTCACAGCAGCATAAGCCATGGCAGCTGGCTGTGAGTGGGAGTTTTAGAATCTTGAGTTAGTGTTGAGCGAGAGTTCTGTGTCAGCAGCTGAAGGGAGAGGAGTGAGATCTGCAGCATTGGAGGAGAGCTTATTTTCTTACCCTAGTCTGAGAAATATCTGACTGCCAGGAGAAGTGGTGGAAACTGTTGTCTAGAGCAGGAGTTCCTGATTTTTCATCCTCAGAGAGATGGAACAGACTGCTGGAATGGATTCAAGGGGCAATCCCCTATTTTGATCCAGGACTTTGAAGTTGCCTGTTTGTTTTCCAACCATGAGTAATCTGATGTTGTGCTTCTCAGAGGAAGATACCTGTTTTGGGGGTGTTCTCTCTGATAAAGGGAAATATACACTAGTTCTGTTCTAAACTGAGACTGTTCTCATGTTTTTAAAGTTGACTGACAATTCTGGGGTCCCCAGAGAGTCTTGGCACATTGTTCAGGACTTTAGCTCTACACTCAGAAGTAGTGTTTTCTTATGAAGGATGTGAAAGTCATTCCAAGATGCATATTTCTAACTGTTTTCAGAAGTTTTGAGGTGTAACTCTAAAAGAATGACTGGGTATGGACGTGGAAGCAAAAGGCAGACAGCTACCATTTGGAGTGACCAGTTCAGCACTACAGGTTCCATAAGGGTGCCTGATTATTCAGGTCATGGTGGCCAATGCTTGAAGAGAAAGTTTACCCCCATGGTGTGGGTTGTGCTTATTTTGAGCACCAGTGTGCTCAGTCATGGCCAGTTGCCACATTGCCAAAATGTTAAGTCCTATGCCATATGGGAAATGTGCTCAGTTTTGAACAGTGCCCCTAGAAGAAAATGTGTGTTTCAGCTGAGACCATTGCCACTGAAGAGAATTCAAGGTCCTGTGACATATGGGATATGTAGAGTTTCTGTGCAGCATAGATTCCTGTTATTCTGCAATTACCTTGTGCCATGATGTGTAAACCTTGGGGGTTCGCCTTTGCTTTATTGTACCATCTTTGGAATAAAGTCACACTCTTGAACCCCAACCTGGTTTGGACATTCATGTTTCTGCTTCCTGTGTGGAATTACTGGGTACCCATCCAGAAGTACATATCTAACATAACCCTAGCAAAAAGTTTTCTCCTCAGGACCTGGGTTTAGTTTGGTCACATTTGTAGTTTTGTTTTTGTACACCACCACCCCTTTCTGACCTCTAGAAGTAGCAAGCCTGGTATACATTCCCAAAGCTAGGGAGGGTACAAATTATCCAAAGTAGTTTTGGGTGACCAGTTAAGGGTACTAAGGGTAGCTTGCTGTGCAATGGGGGAGGGGAGTGGTGAGATGATATATTATATATATATATATATATATATATATATATATATATATATATATATATTTATTTATTTATTGAAATGTTTCACCAGGAAAGGCATGCTGAACAACTTGCTCATCTCCCAGTGCATCCTGGGGTGGGGGGTCATAGGAGAATAAACATATAAACTTACAATACATACATCGAGCAACATTAAAACAATTGGTACAATTCTACAGTGATGCATGACAGATTAAACAGTGCAAACATATAACAAAGGATTGCATGGAAGTGCTGTATTAAAGTACAATTGTATGCAAACATAAAGAAGCAGAGAAGTGAACTGTCATATGAGCAGCTAGCTGAGCAGGAGATAGAATACAGCATGCCAGCTGGCAGGGAGGGAAAGGGACTTAGTCGCAGGTACAATTTACCTCGATAAAGTTTTGTAGGGCTAAGGAGATGGAGTTGGGGGGAGGAAGAGTGGAGAATCTGTGGAGGAGGGCATTCCAGAGTTTAAGGAAGCAATGCAAGAAGGCCATCTATCCTACTACAGTAGATCACCAAGGAACTATCAGTGCGAGAGCCATATGACCTAAAGGAATGTTCCAGTGGGGGAGAATAGAAAGAGAGGAGGTAAGATAAGTGGGAGTGTACCAAATCTAAATTTAGATGTGAATTTGACACAGTGGAGTTGGTGGCTATTTTCTAAGGAAGAGAAAGCCACGGAGTGGTAGAGTGTACAGTGGTGGGTGAGAGAGGATGCATCTAGAATGAAGCGACAGAAGAAGTTAAAAAGGGTGTGTCTTCTTGGCATTGAGGGAGAGTTGATGGGAGCTAAACCAGAGCTAAACTTTTTTGAAGTCACACTGAAGTCTAGTTTCAACATCAGCAGGGGACTGGCCTGAAATGAAGAGAACCGTATCATTGGTGTACACACACACACACACACACACACACACACACACACACACACACACATATATATTTTGGTTGAGCAGGCACTTTAATGTTAAACTTCAAATTTTGCACTTCAGTAACATTGCAATTGTTTGACAGATTTTCATGGAAATTGGCAAGTGCAGTATCCTTGGTAGATGTCTTGATGATCCAAGTTGCATGTCAGGCAGATCTACTGATTTTGGCGAACACAGAGAGAAAAACTTGAAAAGTCACCAGTTTAGGCTGTTTTTCCTTATCGCACTTTGGCTGAAACATATGGAATTTGGTCTGAAATGCTCAGGTAGAAAGAGCTTGCCTCATGGAACAATCCAGTGTTGGTGAAAAATATGAATCTATTCCAAAGTTATTAAATTTTGAAATTTCAGGTTCTACGTGCTCAGTTCAGTTTTTGGATAGTTGCACGGTGCAAAGAGGATTTGGTCTCTCATGAAATAGATTTTGACAGTTCATGAAAGAGGATTGTTAACCTCATTCATTCAAAGTACATCTTTGGTGGGTTGCCAACTTGTTTTTTTTTATTTTTGGCACAAGTGTTGTTATAACTGTGCCTAGGGACATCCTCTGCGTAAGGAAAGTATGTGTTCTATTCATGGGGATGTCCTCCATTGTTGTGTGCCTTTAGTTTATTTTTGGTGGCCTCAGAATGCTTTTTTATTTTAAAATTCTTGTTTCTCGATGCTTCGATCCTGTTTCTCATGATCGCTAAACAGATTTTGACAGTTCGTGAAACCGGACTTGTCTGGCAAAACAGGGATGAGGGTAGGCTATCCGTCGGAGAACCCTAATCCTGTTTTGCCATGATGAAACAAGAGTTTGACAGCTTCCAAAATAGGAATCTACTCGTGAAAGAAGATTTTGACAGCTCATGAAAGAGGATTTAGAAAAAACGATTCCTATTTTGCGAGCTGTCAAAACTTGTTTCGCTTATGAAACAGTATTGGGGCAGGGCCATCTGGTCGGAACACTAATCCTATTTCATGAAGACAACTCAAGGATTTTGACAGCTCATTGAAATAAGAATCAGCTACAAAAAGAGGTTTTTGACAGCTCATGAAAGAAGATTACTTTTAATCCTCTTTCATTGTTGCAAGATCCTCTTCTACCTGATTCCTTATTTCACTAGTTAAACATCTCAGCCATCATGGCAAAAACAGAATTAGGGGTTCCAATCAGGGTCTCTAATCCTGTTTCATCATGATGACACAGGATTTTGACAGGTCACAAAATAAGAATTGGCTTGCAAAAGAGGATTTTGACAGTTCGTGAAAGAAGATTTTTAAATAATGTACATTCCCAGGCCTACAGACATTTTACCACAGGGTCTGTTGGGACACTGTGCTGGTTCCTGAGATACTGTGAGAGTGCGAGTCTGAAGGACTCTGTGCTCTCAACTCTAAAGACATTGTAGTGCAGGATTTGTGAACCACTGTGCTGGTGCCTGACATACTGTAGGAGTGCAGGGTCTGAAGAACCCTGCAATCCCACTCCTAAAGATGTTGTAGCGCAGGGTTTGTGGGGCACTGCGCTGGTGCTTCAGATACTTTGAACCCTGTGCTTCCACCCCAAAAGAAGTTGTAGCACAGCATTTGTGAGCCACTGTGCTGGTGTCTTACATACTGTGGGAGTGCAGAGTCTGAAGGAGACCATCAGGCATGTGGGAGGGGTTTGGCATTGGGTTGTCAACCCCAACACTACCCATCCTCCCAAACTATAGCTATCCAGCTTATTTTACAATGGAATATGGTGAGTGTTATGGTTGGCAATCCCAATGCCACCCTCCCCAACACTTCCTGGTCTCTGCAGGACACGGGTGGGATGTTAGAGTGAAACCCCAACACCTCATTTTCATACTTTTGTCATGGCATACATATATATATATATATATATATATATATATCTGACAGGTGCAGTCGTGACCCTATGTTAGGTTAAGTAGGCACTTTAATGTTAAGCCTCAAATTTTGCGTGTTAATAACTTTGCAACCTTTCAACAGATTTGCATAAAATTAGGAATGTGTGGTCTGGTATGGTATATCTCTTGATTTTCTAGCTTGTGTTTCTGTCGGCCACATGGTTTATGTGCAGCGGAATGCCAAATAAATTCACTTTTTGCCAGTTTTGACACATTTTTTGCACGTGGCTCTGCGGCCACACCATGTGATCTTTTCATCTGAAACTAGGACCACAGAAAGAGATTGGGAAAGGAACAATCCAGCATTGGTTTGGTAAAAAAAATATTAATCAGTTCAAAAGTTATTAAATGTTTGAGTTCTGACCATGCTCAGTTCACTCAAAAATTTATATGTCTAGTTTGTGACCTAAGAATTGTCTCACAGTCAAGGATTTTGCTTCCTCGTGAAGGAAAATCCTAGTCCATCAGAAAGATTCCTTGTCTTCAGTTTTTCAGCAAAACAAAATGTTGTAGCTTTGTCTGTGGGTGACTTTTGGTCCAACTGAAGCATGGGTTTTGTTCAGAGTGATGCCCGCTACAAAGCCATAGAAACATAGAATTTGATGGCAGATAAGGACCGCTTTGGCCCACCTAGTCTGTCCATTTCCCTACCTAATGGATAAGCTACAGATCCTAGTTAACCAACAGCCTATTTCCTCCTACCCCCCCTCCCCACTGGAACTGCCTTATGTCTGTCCCATGCATTCTTGAATTACCCCACTGTTTTTGACTCTACAACCTCCTCAGAAAGGCTGTTCCATGCATCTACAACTCTCTCTGTGAAAAAATACTTCCTCACATTACCTCTGAGCCATCCCCCCTCTATCGTCAAATTGTGCCCCCTTGTTCTTGCACATCTCTTTTTCTGAAAGATGCTACCCTCTTGGACTTTGTTGATTCCCTTGAGGTATTTGAAAGTTTCTATCATGCCCCCCCTCTAACTCCTTTCCTCGAGGCTATACATCTTTACTTCCTTTAGTCTTTCTTCATATGTCTTCTGGTGCAGACCTCGCACCATTTTGGTTGCCCTCCTCTGGACAGCCTCCACCCTGTCTATGCCTTTGCGGAGATGGGGTCTCCAGAACTGTACACAATACTCCAGATGTGGTCTTACCAACTGTCTGTACAGAGGGCCAACAACTTCTTGTTTTCTACTGGTGATACCTCTCCCTATGCATCCCAGTATCCCCCAGCCCTCCTTACTGCCTTCTCACATTGCTGGCCCACCTTTAGGTCATCTGATATGACTACCCCCAGGTCCCTTTCCATATTTGTTGTTGTCAGTATCTCACCCCCAATTGTGTACTCTTCCCCTGGGTTTTTGTTTCCCAGGTGCATTACTTTGCACTTCTTTGCATTGAATCTAAGCTGCCATACATTCAACCATTCCTCCAACCTTGCCAAGTCCCTTTTCATCCTTTCCACCCCACCTTGTGTATCAACCCTGTTGCAGATCTTTGTGTCATCTGCAAAGAGACATACTTTCCTTCCAATCCCTCTGCAATGTCACTTATAAAGACATTAAAAAGGACCGGCCCTAGTACTGAACTCCTGCGGTACCCTACTAGTAACCCTCCTTTATTCACTGTGGACTCCATTTACTATTACCCACTGTGTCCTGTTGTCCAGCCAGTGTTTTTACCAGGCTACCACCCTGGGACCCACTCCTGGCTGGCAAATTTGTTTATTAATATTTTGTGCGGGTACTGTGTCAAATGCCTTACAAAGTCTAGGTAGGTCAAGTCCACAGTCCTCACTGGTCTACTACTTTGGTCACCCAGTCAAAGAAATCAATTAGATTTGTCTGACATGACCTTCCTGCTGTGAATCCATGCTGCCTTGGGTCCTGTGCCCCACTGGCCTGTAGGTACTCAACAATTCTTTCCTTCCGAAGTGATTCCATCATTTTCCCTACCACTGAGGTCAAACTGACAGGTCTGTAGTTTCCTGCCTCTGTCTTATTCCAACTTTTGTGAAGAGAAATCACATCCGTCCTCCTCCAGTCCTCAGGTACCACACCATCCTCCCATGATTTATTAAAAAGGGTAGTCAGTGGTGTTACTAGTTCTTCCCTTAGTTTCTTTAGAATTCTGGAGTGAATCCCATCAGGTCCCATCGCTTTATCCACCTTCAGTTTTAGTGGTTCTTTCAGGACCCTTTCTTCTGTGAAGGAACTAATATCAACCCCCCATCCATAGTGGTTCTATTGACTGGATTAGGTATCTCCACCCGCTTTTCCATTGTGAATACTGAACAGAAGTATCTGCTCAGTATCCCTTGCTTTTTCACTGTTACCTCTGACCAACCACCTTCCTCTTTATTCAGCCTCAGTATCCCTGCCTTAGTCTTTCTTTTGCTCCCTAATGTACCTATAAAAAGGTGTTACCCCCTTCTTAACCAGGTTGGCTATCTTTTCCTCAGTTTGGGCCTTTGCTATTCTGACTGTGTTCCCCGCTTCCTTCTGCTTTAACAGGTACAGTTTTCTGTCCTGCTCCTTCTGTGTTTCCTTACACTTCCTGAATGCTATATTTTTCTCCCTAACCTTTCCCACCAATTCTTTTGAGAACCATAGTGTTTTTTTCTTTCATTTTGATTTGTTTATTTGCTTCACACAAAGGCTTGTTGCCTCTGTGATGGCGCTTTTGATGTTTCCCCAAGGTTGCTCCACCCCATCTTCTTGCCTGTTTGCTAGTGCTTTTCTGAGGCACTCTCCCATTTTGGCAAAATCAGCCCTCCTGAAGTCCAGTACCTTAACTTTTGTGTGGCTTGACCTCTACAGCTAGTTTATTGTGAACCACAGTTTGGTGGTCACTTGTTCCCAGATGGTTACCCACTTCAAGATCAGAGATCCTTTCTCCATCCCCATTTGAGAGTACCAGGTCTAAGATTGCTCCCTTCCGAGTGGGTTCCAAAACTAGCAGTCTGAGACATACCTCCTGTAGGGCATCAAGAATAGCCCTGCTCTTGGATGTGGCTGCAGCAAAGGTGCTCCAGTTAACATCTGGCATATTCAGGTCCCACATCAGCAATATCTCCCCTTTCTCTGCCATCCCAAGGATGCCTTCTACCATTTAAATTTCTTCTTTCATGACTCGCTAACGATCCTATTCCATGAGCCTACAAAATCCTGGTCCATGAGACAATCCTGGTCCACGATCCTTGTCTGTCAGGGGATAACCGGACAGCTGGAATTTCATGACCAGATGTCACTGGGTGTGAGCAAATGTCCCTGATGGAGTGACCAGATGTCCGCTTGCAGACTAGAATTGATCTGATGGCCCAGGAGTTTTGTTATCTCATGAATGAAGAATTTTTAAAGGTGTAAAATCTTTAAGATTGCATAGCTCATTAATAGTTTGGTCTTTTACTTGAAAATTATAGGGTGTGAGGGGATGTCCTACAGGTGTGAATTATGCTGTTTAGTTGTTGGGGAATTAAGTGGTTCTGTAGATATGCCATCACAAAGCTGAAATTTTCCCCACAGGATTACATTACGGGGTCTGTCACGCCTTTTGGCACCCGTATCTCAAAAATGAAGTGAGATACAAAGTTCTCGCTACTGACAGCTTAGGTCACCTTTAGGTGACCTATGCTGATAGAAAAGATTTGAAACCATAGAGTAAGCCTGCAGTAGAATTTGTTTTGTGGGTGGCATGGTTAATGAGATATTGACAAATTAGTGTCACAAGGGTTCAGAGGTGTCTGTCAGTGCTCTTTGGTGCCCATATCTCATTAATGATGCAAGATTTAGGTTAGGTAATTTATTGCCATGTGAACTACTCACTCTCATTATGATGACACTTGAATTTTTTTTCCAGCTGTTGTGATTCCCAAGATATGGGCAAATTACTGTTACAAGGGATTGTTGCCCTATAGGGCTGCTCTATGGCTAGGCCCTCCCTCCCACAGATGCCTATTGTTATGCAGAAATGGGCAAGTTGGTGCCCACACTCCCACCAATACATGTTTTTTACTAGTTATATTACTGTGATAGTGTAAACACTACACTGGGAAACAAGAGGTTAGCATCTTGTTTGAGGCTGAGGAAATGCAGGTAATGCAACATGAACAGCAAGGGGGGTGCCTCCCCAGGTGTTGCTAATTAGAGGGATTGTTAAAAGGCAGAGAAAATCCAGCAAGGACTCAGTTAGAAGCTGGAAACTGCTGCAGGGAGGATATACTCCTAGGCAGAGAACCCTGCAAGATGGAGGGTGGAATGTAAGACAGGAACCAGAGCAGAAAGCCAAGAGGAATGGTTAATTGTTGGAGACAGCCTTTGGGAAGAAGTTGAAACCTGCTGCTGAGAAACAGACCATTTCTAGAGCAGAGAGTCTTGAGGTAAAGGATCAGCCTAGCCAGCTAGGCCAAAAACAGTGAGTGGAATGTACTGCTGATAACAGCCTACAAATAAGGCAAAAAGGGAAAACTGTTTGTGTTTTATTTGAGACTGTGCATTCAAAACTGCTGGCCCACATAGGTGGTTCAAAGGTTCCTTTTGTCAAGTCAGCCTGAAGGAACTGTTTTTTGTTAACCTTTATGTTACCTGGCCAGGCTGGAGAAGTTGAACTGACTGATTATGCTTTTCTGGAGCAATAACTTATATTCGAGCAATAAAGTAATTTTTTCTATGAACTTTAAACCCAGAGTGTTGTCTCTCCATCTACCATAGGCCAGCTTGTCACACATCGTGTTAGAAATGGGATTCAAACCCTTGCTGGAGTGAGTAGGACTAGTTACATTCTGGAAAAATGGATATGGAAAAAGTTCTGAAGTTCTTCACTGAACAACAACAGGCTTTCAGGCAGCTGGCTCAGCAGCAGCAGAAGCACAACAATGGGCCCAACAAGCACAGAAAGTCCAACAGGAGGCACAACAATGGGCACAACAGGCTCAGCAACAACAGGTTCTCACCCAGCTGCCTCAGCGGCAGCAGGAGGTGCAATAATGGGCCCAACAAGCACAACAAGTGCAACAGAAGGCACAACAGCAGTTTCTTATACAGCTGGGGACAACAATAACAGCAGCTCCTGCAGTCCCTGGTGCAACAGCAGCAACAAGATCTTACTGGTGGAGCTGGTCCAGCTATCATGGGGCCATGGGTTCCTAGGATGAATGCCATGCTGACCAAAATGATGTCTGAGGATGATCCTGAGGCCTTCCTGGTAATGTCTGAGTGAATGGCGGAAGCTGCTGGATGGCCCAGACCACAGTGGGTTGTCCACCTTGCCTCCTGTCTGACTGGGGAAGCCCATGCAGCCTATTGAGCTATGGACAGTACCACAGACAGGGAGTACACAGAGGCAAAAGCAGCAATCCTGGACGCCCTGAGGCATCAATGTAGAAAGTTACCGACGGAGGTTCTGGAGCTTCAGATTTGTAGCAGGTGCATGACCTAGAGCTGTGGGACAACAATTGTGGGACCTGTGTTGGTGTTGGCTAAAACTCAAAGGATGCAGTGGCCTCGAGGTGGCCAAGTTAATCATCTTGGAACAATTTCTGAACATCCTGCCCCTTGGAATTCAGAGCTGGGTCTGCAAACAGAAGACCACCATGCTAGCAGAGTTCATGCTGATCTCAGAACAAGTGTTGGATTCTGAACTCTCCTCCTGCTCTGTGACCCAGCTTACAAGGCCACTTGGGAAGATGTGGAATCGTCCTGGGAGCCAGACTGAAGGAATATTAGTTGGAACTGTGAAGGGACCTTGGGCATGTAGGGAGGTGGGTTATGGGCCAAATAAGGGTCAGACTCTGGGAAAAATGACAACTCAGCAGCCCAGGAGACATTTCCTGAGGGCTTGCTGCCTAAACCTGGAGGCTCACCCCATAGCCGAGACACAAGGGTGTGTTTCTCATGTGGACAGAATGGTCACTTTGTGAGGAACTGCCCCATGGACTGTACCTTCATAGACTGCATGTTTACAGATGTGTATTCACTGTACAGTGGGGTGGGGGCTCTGTATCCTGAGATTTTGTGATCCCTGTTGAGGTAGAAGAGATAGAGATGGAAGCTCTGGTGGACTCATGAAGCTCAGACACTAGTCAGGGGTGGCCCTTGTGAACTCACAATGCTGGCAGGACAGAACCCAGTCCCTATCTGATGTGTTGCATAGGGATGTAAAAGGCTTACCCTGGTGCTATGGTTACACTTACTCTGAGGGGCCAAAAAGAGACTATAAAGTTGGGGGTTGCCACAGGGTTACCCTATCTGGTGTTACCAGGGACAGATTGGAAATGGTTTGATGACTTATGGAAAGCAGACTTATCTTTGGTAATTATGTGGTCTCGGGTCATGAAGGGAAGGGGGTCAGCCACCTGCAGCTGGGGGAAGTTTTTCCTTTCCTGAACCAAGGGATTTTTAACTCCCAGACATGAACCCAAAATCTAAGTGAGAATATAGCACAAGGAAGGGGTCCCAAAGGGGCAGGTGCATAGGAGGGAGGTGAAGCAAAGGCAAAAGTGGGTCCAGTCCCACAGCCCGACCCTAACACTGACCCACCTTACCAAAGTCCTGGAGAGCCATCCCTATCAGAGCAAGATGTGGTAAAGCACTGACTGGACTTTGCCAAAGAACAACAGGCCGATGGTATACTCAGTCAGGTATACACCCAGTTGGCTGTCAGGGAAGGGGAAGTGGTAGATGAAAATCGAGCAGCATGCTATCTTTATTTTGAGTTACAAGGTGGTATCCTGTATCAAGTTAGTAAGGAGGCCCAGACGGGAGATACCCAGCATCAGTTGCTAATCTCTTGAGTCTTTCAGGGGGAATTACTAGGCCTCGCCCACTCTATTCCTGTGGCTGGGCACTGTGGGGTAGAGACTACATTAGCCTGACTGTTGCTATGATTCTTTTGGCCAGGCATCTATCAACATGTTAAAGATTATTGTGCATTTTGTTCCAAGTGCCAGTTAGTAGCTCCAAAGAACAATCCAAGGGCCCCTTTGGCGCCCTTACGTTAATAAGCACCTTTTGACTGAATTGGGATTGATATAGTGGGACCCTTGAAAAGAGTGCAGGAGGTACCAATACATTCTGGTGATTGTAGACTATGCTACCCGGTACCCTGAGGCCATCCCTTTATGAAGCATTATGGACAAAATTGTAATCAGGGAACTGTTGATCTTTAGTCACATGGGAATACCGAAGGAAATGTTGACTAAGCAGGGAACTAACTTCATGTCCCGTCTGACTCAGGAGGTTTGTACTTTATTGGGAATCAGCTCCATAAGGACCTCGAGCTACCATCCCCAGATGGATGGACTTGTGGAGCGATTCAACAAAACCCTTTAAATGATGCTTCGAAAGTTCATAACCACTGAGGTCATGGACAGGGACAAGTTACTTCCCTTACTGATGTTCGCAATGTGGGAGGTCCCTCAAGCTTCTACAGGGTTTGCTCCTTTTGAACTGATCTATGACCACCACCCACAAGGTATTTTAGATGTAGTAAAGGAGATATGGGAGAAACCTGACCCCAAGACTGAAAATGTGGTGTAATGTGTCCAGCAATTGAAGGAAATATTAGATTGGATGGGGAAATTTACCTGAGAAAATCTGGTGAAGGCTCAACAAAGACAAGAATAATACTCTAATCAGGAAGCCCGGTTGAGAGAATATAAACCAGGGGATCAGGTACTAGTTTTGTTGCCGAGTGGCCAGAATAAGCTTCTAGCCAAATGGTAGGGCCTTATGAAGTTACCTGGAGGGTGGGCCCAGTTGACTATAAAGTTTGCCAGACAGAGAAGTGAAAAGAGATCCAAGTCTACCATGTCAATTTGCTGAATTCTGGAACCAGAGGGATAGCCTATTGATTTCCCTGAACCATACATTGTGGATCTGGGACCCCAAGTGCCGGATGAGAATCCAGGGATACAAGTCCCAATGGGAGAGCAGCTGTCTCACAAACAGTAACAGCAACTAGGAGAGTCGGTAAGCCAGTTTTCGGATGTTTTCTCCTTCCTCCCGGGGACAACCCATATGATAGCTCATCATATAGAAACAGAGCCAGAGAAGAAGGTGCTGTAGTGACCGTATTGCTTGCCAGAAGCCATACGAGGCACCGTTAAGGAGTTACAGGACATGCTAGAGTTGGGGGTATTGAGGAATGCAGCAGTGATTGGTGTAGCCCCATAGTCTTAGTACCAAAAGAAGGTGGGACTACCCGCTTCTGTATTGATTTTCGCAGGGTCAATGCCATCTCAAAGTTCAATGCCTACCCCATGCCCCGGGTAGATAAACTGTTGGATAGACAAGGGGAAGCCAAATACATCATGACTTTGGACCTAACAAAAGGGTACTGGCAAATCCTTTTGACCCCAGAGTCTTTGGAAAAGACAGCATTGCTACTCACTTTGGGCTATGCCAGTTCCATATCATGCCTTTTGGCTTACATGGGGCACCTGCAACCTTTCAAAGGCTTATGAATCACTGGCTGCAACTCCATGCCCACTATGTAGTTGCTTACCTAGATGACATTGTGATCCACAGCACTGATTGGGAGTACCATGTATCCAAGGTGTCAGCCATACTACAGTCCTTACGAGAAGCAAAGAGTGCTTTGTCCAAAGCTGAAATGAAGTACTTAGGGTGCTGTATAGGCAATGGACAGGTGAGACCCTTGTTCAGTAAGGTCCAAGCCATGGCCGAGTGCCCAGTACCCAGTACAAAAACCCACTTGAGGGTCATTTTAGGATGCGAGCATCACCAATGGGATCATACCCACACTTCCACCCCTGCCAGTCCCCTCACAGACCTCACCTGGAAATAAGCCCCAGTAAGGTCCAATAGTCAGAGGAGTGTGACCATGCTGTCACACAACTCAAAGTGACACTGTGCAGAGAGCCAGTGTTACACAGTCCTAACTTCAACAGGACCTTTATCCTCAGATGGATGTCTCTAAAGTCAGGTTAAGAGCATGTTCTCCCAGGATTTGAGGTGGAGAATATCCTATCCTCTACCTGGTCAGAAACTCTTTCCCAGGAGAAAAACTAGGTGGTGATGGAGGAAGAGTGTCTCACAGTCAAGTGGGCTGTGAGCACCATCCACTACTACCTGCATGGCCGCAGTTTATCCTGGTCACAGATCATGCCCCTCTGAGGTGGTTACAGGTGATTAGGATGACAACCCCACATCTCCAGGTGGTACTTGGCCCTCCAGCCATTTTCATTTATGGTGCACCACGGGCTGGGACCAGAATGGAAACACGGACTTTCTGTGCTGGGAGGGGAATGGACAGGGGCTGAACAACTGTGCCTTCGCACAATGAGGGGAGGTATGTGACAATGTAAACACTACACTTGGAAACAAGAGGTTAACATCTTGTTTGAGGCTGAGGAAATGCATGGAAAGCAACATGAACAGGCAAGGGGTGGGGTGTCTCCCCAGTTGTTGCTAATTAGAGGGATTGCTAAAAGGCAGAGAATCCAGTAAAGAGTCAGTTAGAAGCAGCAAACTGCTGCAGGGAGGAGGTATGCCTAGTCAGAGAACCCTGCAAGATGGAGGGTAGAATGTAAGACAGAAACCAGAGCAGAAAGCCAAGAGGAATGGTTAATTGTTGGAGAAAGCCTTTAGGAAGAAGCTGAAATCTGCTGCTGAGAAATAGACCATTTCTAGAGCAGAGAATACTGAGGTAAAGGATCAGCCTAGCCAGCTAGGTCAAAAACAGTGAGTGGAATGTGCTGCTGATAACAGCCTACAAATAAGGCTAAAAGGGAAAACTGTCTGTGTTTTATTTGAGACTGTGAATTCAAAACTGCTGGACCACAAACTGTTTTGTTTCAGACAGTATATTGAACAAACTGCTAGCCCACATAGGTGGTTCAAAGATTCCTTTTGTCAAGTCAGCCTGCAAGAACTGTTTTGTGTTAACCTTTATGTTACCTGACCAGGCTGGAGAAGTTGAACTGACTGGTTATATGCTTTTCTGGAGCAATAACTACATTGAAGCAATAAAAGTGCATTTTTCTGTGAACTTCATAAACATATTTGCCTCTCCATCTACCATAGAGCCAACATCACAGTACACTGTTTCAAAAAAGTAAGGAAATTCATGGCAAAAAATGCATTTTAATGCATCAGCTAGGTCAAAACAACAAAAGTGAGGAAATTAAATGTTAGGGTTGAGCTGCTAACCCCACCCAACCACACATTCATCCTCCACAGACTAATAAATGCCAGGGTGTGCCACTTAGGGTCATCAGGCGCTATCACACACATTATCCTTACTGTAGCATGTCAACCTGCTTACACATGGAATGTGGGAGATTGCCACATGACCTCATGGCACACCCCGCATCTGTCAGTCTGTGGAAGATAAGAGTGGGTTGGGTGGAGAGTTAAGCAATATCTAACATTTCATTCCTCACTTTGTTGCTAACCTAACTGATGCATTAAATACATTTTACCGTAATTATATATATATATATATATATATATATATATATATATATATATATATACATAACAACATATATATATATATACACACACATATATATATATACTTACACACACATATATATTCTATGCAAAAGCTTCATTGTAATGCATCGATTAGGGGTTCTTCTACAGCTAAACAAAGCAAGGAATCACCATTAGGGTTCTCTCACCCACTAAACCTCACCCCACCCCGCCCCCCACCAACTGGCATCGGGTGCATTGTGTTGCTGTCTCAACTCTCACCCCATCCCATGTGTAAACAAGCTGAGGTGGTGCAGTGCAGAAGAATGGGGTGAAGTAGGGCCAAAGCCAATGCCCGTACACCCTGATGCTGGTGGTGGGGGTAGGGTTCAATGGGTGGGAACCTCAATGGTGAATTTCCTCACTTTTGTCACTGTAGAAGAACCCTAACTGATGCATTAATGAAGTGTTTTGCATATAATTTCCTTACTTTTTAAGAAAGAATAGAAAAGTAGAAAGTTGCGCATGTTGGTGGGAGTGTGGGGCCTTTTGGGCCTTGCACTCCCACCAACTTGTAAGTGTCAGGCCACATTAAACACCCAATGACTAAAAAGTACCTTGATAACAGCAAGGCCACTCACCAAACAAATGTTAATCTAGTAGAGCAATAGAAAACGCTGTCCGCAAAATGTAAACTGCGCCACACAATATCTCCACAAAAAATATATTGTCTGACACATAAACACTGCTATTGACATCTACAGGACATGCCATCAACACCCTCCAAATTTCAAGTAAAAAGATCAAGCCTTGCCTGAGATATAACATGTCAAAAATGTAAATTTTCATTCATCAGAGTGGCACAGTTCTGTACCTGTTGACATTTAACACACACAACAACTGAAAACTACATTCATGACACTAAGGCTAGGCACCCTATGAATTTCAAGCCACCAGCACAATCCAAAACACTGTCTACAACACATAAAGTGCGTCACACAATATCTCTACAAAAGAAATTTTCTCCAACACGTAAACACCATAATTCACATCTACAGGACATGACGTAAACACCCTCCAAATTTCAAGTAAAAAGACCAAAGAGTTTCTGAGATATTCAGTCTTAAAGATTGGTAACATTTCCCTATCTATTGCATTATAAAAAATCTAGCCATCTTGTTCCCCCCCTCGCGATCAAAGATGGCGATCAAAGAATCTCACAGTCAAAGAATTTTCAGGCTCGCAATCAAAGAATTTGCAGGGTCACAACCAAAGAATAAAAACTGTTCTAATTTAAAAAAATCAAAGAATTGCAGTAAACCACAGCCATGGTTCATCAGAACGAAGCCCCCTGAGTAAAACCCACCCTCATTTGTCTTCCTAGGACACCCCTGGGCTAAGAAAATTGATTTTTTTATCTGGCCATCTCATTCCTCGCTCGCGATGCATGATCACGATCAAAATCTCACGATCAAAGAATTTGCAGGCTCGCAATCAAAGAAATGTGCTTGAATGCGCCGTGAACAAAGAGCGAGGGACGAGATGGCCAGATTGAAAAATCTATTTTCTCAGCCCAGGGATGCCCTAGAAAGTTAAATGAGGGTGGGTTTTACTCAGGGCACTTCATTCTGCCCCATCTAAATAAGAAAAATTATGTTTTCAATATCCCTGGTAGTCTAGCAGCCCCCCCGATCATTGTAAAATAGATAATGATCTCTGCATCCCTGGTAGTCTAGTGGCCCCCCAATGTGTACTTTATAAATATTAATTTTTTAGATCCCCGGTAGTCTAGTGGCCCCCCAATGTGTATTTCATTCATATTTCTTTTTTATATCCCTGGTAGTCTAGTGGCCCCCCGATCTGTATTAAATTATTATTATTCTTCATATCCCTGGTAGTCTAGTGGCCCCCCATCATAATAAAATAGATAAGCATCGGCAATTTCCTTGTAGTCTAGTGGCCCCCATCCCCCCACCCACCCAGCCGTGCCAGCCCACCAAACACCTCCTCACCTTCCCCAGCTAAGCGACTGGCACAGCTCACCTCTCACCTCCACGGCCAGCAGCCGACTGTGTATTATAAGCGCTAATGCAAAGAGGCGCTCTGAAAAATCTTTGTTCACAAGCTGATCCTTATTCATGAGCTGTCAAAATTCTTGATCATTATTTCTGGACCAGATGGCCCTGGCACACAAACAGGGATTTTGTCAGCTCATGAAAGGGGAATGGTTTTTTGAATCCCCTTTCATGAGCTGTGAAAATCCACTTTCATGACCTGATCCCTTTTCGTGAACTGACAAAATCCCTGATTGCGATTTCTGGACCAGAAACCCTATCTCACAAATAAAGACTGGCTTGCAAACAGAGATTTTGTCACCTCACAAAAGGGGATCAGCTCATGAAAGTAAATTTTGATAGCTTGTGAAAGGGGATTGTTTTTTTTTTAATTCCCTTTTGTAAGCTGTCAAAATCCCCTTTCGTGAGCTGACAAAATCCATGTTCATGAGATCAGTACCAGATAGCCGAAATCTGACGAACAAGGAATTCTCATAAATGGAGATTCTGGCAACTCGTGAATGGGGATTCACCTCGTGAATGTGGATTTTGACACTTCATGAACAAGGAATTTAAAAACCTTCCCAGTGTACTGCTAATAAATGGTTTGGTCTTTTGGCTTGAAATTTACAGTGTAAAAAGGGGGGTGTCCCACAGGTGTGAATTATGCTGTTTAGGTGCAGACATTTTCATTGGTTCCATAGCTATGCCATTATGAAGTTGAGATATTTCCAATAGGATAACATTGTGGTGCTCACAGCGCCTTTCGTTGCCTGTATCTTGGAAACAATTTGAGATACAGATTTTTTGGTCTGGGTAGCTGAACTAAACATGCATGGAGGTTTCAAAGTCATGATTACAACTGCAGTGAAATTTTTTTCATAGCTGCTACGGTTACTGAGATATTGGCAAATTAGTGTTACAAGGGTTCCTTTTCAGCCCTTTAGGGCTTCTGTATGGCTCCGTAGTTACGTGTAAGTGGAAGCACAAAGCCCAGAGGGAAAATGCTTACACATACACATATCACTATGCAAAAATGGACAGCTTAAAGGGAGCACAGGGCCCGGAGGGCCTGCGCTCCCACCATCATATACCTGTTACACTTTCTCAAAAAGTAAGGAAATTCATTGCAAAAAATTTGTTATTGCATCAGTTATGGTTGAAGGGATGAAAGTAGAGAAATGAGGTGTTAGGGTGTCCCCCTACCACCCTCACTTCCTAGCCCCTACCCACCACAGACCAACAGGTGATAGGGTGCCTTGGGATATCAGGCTAACTCTCACCCCATTCTCCTATACTATATCATGTGAGGTTTGTTACACAAGGAATGGGGTGAGAGTTGGTGATGACCCAAGAGTGCACCCCGTCACATGTTGATCTGTGGTGGCTGGGGGTGGGGGTGTGCGGGTTGTGGGGGTACAGGATGCCAACCCAAACACCTCATTTCCTTACCTTGTTGCTCAAACATAACTAATTTTTAACAAAGTTTTTGATATCTATATAGTCATTGCAAAAACCTCCTGTTTAATGCATCAGTTAGGGTTGTTCCACAGTGACAAATGAGGAAATTCGATGTTAGGGTTGCCACCTTTGCACCCCAAGCCTTCACCCCATCCCCACCAACAGGCATAGGGGTATGCATTGGGTTCATCGGGTCTTAACTCTCACCCCATCCCATGTATAAACAAGCTGAGGTGGTACAGTATAGAGAATGGGGTGAGAGTTAGGACAGGCGACTCCAACGCACACCCGATGCCTGTTGGTGAGATGAAGATGGCTATGTTACAGGGTGCCAACCTTTACCCCAAATTACTACTTTTGTCACTGTGGAACAACCTAACTGATGCATTAAACAGATTTTTTTCCATGAATTTCCTTCTTTGACAATTAGCACTATAAATAGTGAATGGAATGTGGTGGTGGAGTGGGGGCCCTTCGGGCCCAGCGCTCCCACCATATGGTTTTTTGTCACATAATAATAGTAATGGTAACACAAACGCAAGTGCAAATGGTAATGCACATGGTGACGCAAACGTAAATGATAAGGCAAACATTAAGAGAAAGCAGCGCGAGGGTAACACACGCGGTGGTGTAGACGGAACGATAATGCTAACTGGAAATGCAAACGAAAGCATGTGGAAATGCAATCGTAATGCACACAGTCAAGGTACCGCAAGAAGAAATGCAAATGCTAACTGTAACAGCAATGATGACACCAAAGGAAATGCAAACGGAAGCACGTATGCAAATGAAAATGGTAATGCACATGGTGAAGCAAAATGAAATGCAAAGAAAAATGTAATGGAAACGCAAATATTAACAGTAATGCAAACGCAAGCGCAGATGAAAATGCAAAGGGTAATGCACACAGTGGCATACACAAGAACGGTAATGGAAACGCAAACACAAGCGCGTACAGAAATGCAAATGGTAACTCTCACGGTCACGGTACTGCAACAGGAAACGCAAATGCTAACTGTAACAGCAACAATGATGCCAAAGGAAATGCAAATGCAAATGGAACCACATATGCAAACGCAAATGGTAATGTACACAGTGATGCAAAACGAAACGCAAAGAAAAACAGTAATGAAAATGCAAATGTTAACAGTAATGCAAACACAAGCACAAACGAAAATGCAAAGGGTAATGCACACGGTGGCATACACGAGAACGGCAATGCAAACAGAAATGCAAATGCAAGTACATATGGAAATGCAAATGGTAATGCACACGGTCAAGGTACCGCAATAGGAAATGCAAATGCTAACGGTAACAGCAACAATGACACAAACGGAAATGCAAAAGCAAATGGAAGCTCGTATGCAAACGCAAATGGTAATGCACACGGTGACGCAAAACAAAACACAAACAGAAACAGCAGTGGAAATGCAAATGGTAATAGTAACACAAACGCAAGCGCAGTAAACGCAGCGTAAACGCATACGGTGGCATTCACAAGAACGCTAAGGCAAATAGGTACAGAAATGCAAGTGGGAATACTAACTGTAATAGTATTAGAGCTACACCCTGTATTTGCCCAACAGCTGCATAGAGAAACACAGTGAGTACAAAGAATGTATGCATAATAATGGTCCTCGGAGCAGAAAATTAGCCCTTTGGAATACTAAATTGCTTATATCTCAGGAACCGTATGACGAGAAAAAAAAAAATTTCATATGATTTATGACTTTCCCAGCTAGTTTTGCACTTATTCTCCTAGTGGAGGCTAAGCATTTTCAATACAATGTCCGTATTCTCAAGCATTTCTGAGGCCTCAAAAGGCACGGTGGAAGCCGCAATGTTAGTCTACAGGAAAAAAGCCAACTTCGGAGTACAGTAACTTGGCATCCCTTTAATATTTTGTCACCAAACCACCAAAAAGCACACCTGTGGGATGTTGGCTTTCTTCCTCAAATTTCAGCCCAATAGACCAGCGTTTTGCAGCAGGGTGGCAAGAATTCCTATTATTTTGCTATAGAATGCAGCAGTGTCGGATTTGACACACTGCAAAAAATCACAAAAGTGTCGCAAGTGAGACACTACTTTACAACACTACATTTACTAAAATTTGAAAAACATATTTCTGGGGTGTTTAACCCCAAAATAAAGACATGTCTAGCACCCTCAGGGCTCAACTAGGTAAACACAAAAAGAATTATGTCCTTAGATGGTCCCAATTTTAAATGCCAAGCATTTCTGTGATCAGTAACTGTAAACAAAATAGTGGATTTGCAACAGTACTAGGGTCATTTGCGACACTAGAAAGTGCATTTGCGACACTGTCAAACTTTTTGTTTACTTTTCCCATTGACTATAATGGGAAACTTGTTTTTTAAATAATTTTTGAACCTTTCAATATTTTTTCATGAAATCTTCAAAAGGTACATCGGGGACCCCAGCTGCACGTTCCCTGAAGGTTTTGGATGGGTCGTGCAATCCGTGCGACCTGTAGGTGCGAGCAAAGAATGCAGAAAAAAACTTAAATGCATCCCGGAATGTCGCTTAATAACTCAGCAGCCTTATATCCGACCGGTATAAAAGTTGGCAGATCCAAGACCTATGGTTATGCCCTCATGCCTCCAAATTTCAGGCAAATCTGTTGAACAGTGGCAACGTTATTAAGGTGCAAAATGTCACCATTTAACCTTAAATGGGTGCTCAATCTTATCTATGGTAGCACTACATGTACTATTTATCTCTCTCTCTCTCTCTATATATATATATATCTATATCTATATATCTATACATATATATATATATATATATATATATATACACACACACACACATATATATATATATATATACAGTATATATATATCTATCTATATATATATAGATAGATTATATAGATACAGATATATATGTATATCTATATATATCTATATATATAGATATATATATATATATAGATATAGTTATCTATATCAATATAGATATATAGATATAGATGTATATATAGAGATAGATAGATAGATAGATAGATAGATAGATAGATAGATAGATAGATAGAGACATAGATAGATGGATGTTGACTTTACTAAGGCCTTCGACCTGGTCAACGATAAGCACCTGCTTAACACACTTCTTGGCCTGGATTTATCACAGAACACAGCTGACTGGTTCCATAGCTATCTCATCAATCACTCCCAGTATGTGAAGTTTAATAAATCTTTATCCACCACTAGAGGTGCATCTATTGATATCACCAAGGGCTCCATTTTGGGCTCAGTTCTATTTGGCCTCTTCATAAATCAATTGGCCAGTGCCTGTCAGACAGCCAATGTACTTCTGTATGACAACGATGCTAGCATCTATTCCAAAAAACCTAACCTTGACAGCCTCACCACCATTCTCCAAAGTAACTTCAGATCACTGAAAAGCTGGTTCTCCAATAACAAACTGGTCATCAATTACAAAAAAACACAGAACAAAGACCATGTTTTTTTTCTATCCTTCCACGGAAGAGGAAAGTTCCACCCACTGTCATTCGAAATGGCCAGGGACAAAACATTGAAAAAGTGAACAACAAACCGGCTCAGTGGCATGGAGTATTGAAGCACTTGGGGCCTTACCTTCTGCCATGTCATTGACCCAGGGATGGGAATGGAACCAGGTTGATCAGGAGCCAGTGGGGAGAGGAAGGATTAAGCATCCCAAGACAGCTCTCCTTCCTTGGGGAGTGGGGTTAGAGTGGTGCACTGCTTGCTGGCCACCCAGTGATGGCTGGGGGGCAGCACATGCATGACACCATGCAGGGAAGGGAACCCATGTACAGGGTGCCAGAGTTGTTTCTGTGGAAGCAGTTCTACACATTGCATTCATTGCACATACATGAGCCCAGGGGAGAAAATGGAGGAAAAAACACTCCAGGCAGCAGGATGATTGATTGACTCCCTGTAGGCCCCACAGTGGTGACTGGTCACAGCCACAAGTCTTGTGGCAGAGGACAATGGCTATGTAAGTCCCAGGGGAAGCCAGGTGACAGGGCTGGGGGATTGGTTAGAAGGGACCACCAGAGGCTGGACCAGGATATAAACAGACAATGAAAAAAATAAAAAGAAAAAGTGGACAACTTCAAATACCTTGGAATAACTCTGGTTGACACCTTATCTTTGCCCACAAGTTGACAATCTGGTGGCCATAGTTAATAGATGACTAGGTGGCCTGTACCATAATTGGGACAATCTTACAGGTGGTGCAAGACACCTTACTGTGGCCAGCTCCATTCTGTCACTTATAGATTATGGCCTCCCTGTCCATGCAGCTGCCTGTGACATGGTGCTAAACAGAGTAAAGTTGATCTGTAATAAGGCATGCTATTCTGCACATGTTGTAGATAACCACACTCATAGTTGCACGCTTTCTGCACTCACTAACCGGCTACCTTTACCTTGCAGAATAAGCTTGAGACCTGTTTGCTAGCCAAAAAGGTGCTCCTGGGCCCTTGCTTTAACAAATTGCTTCTGTACTGTCTCCAACCAATACAATATCAGGAACATGACCAGGAATGCCCTTAAGCCTCCTTTACATAGAAAACTTAGACTTTGATGGCAGAGAAGGACTGCTTGGCCCACGTAGTCTGCCCATTTCCCTACCTACAGGATAAGCTGAAGATCCTAGTTAACCAATAGCCTATTTCTTCCTATCCCCCACAAGAATTGTCTTATGTCTGTCCCATGCATTCTTCAATTCTCCCACAGTTTTAGACCCCACAACCTCCTCAGGAAGGCTATTCCATGAGTATACCACCCTTTCTGTGAAAAAATACTTCCTCACATTGCCCCTGAGCCATTCCCCCTCTATCTTCAAATTGCGTCCCCTTGTTCTTGCACATCTCTTTTTCTGAAAGATGCTATCCTCTTGGACGTTGTTGATTCCACTGAGGTACTTAAAAGTTTCTATCATGTCCCCCTCTCCCTCCTTTCCTCAAGGGTATACATACTGTTTTAAGCTCCTTTAGTCTCTCCTCGTATGGCTTCTCTTGCAGACCCTGCACCATTTTAGATGCCCTCCTCTGGGCTGCCTCCATCCTGTCTATGTCCTTGCAGAGAGGGAGTCTCCAGAACTGGACGCAGCACTCCAGATGGGGTCTCACCAACTGTCTGTACAGAAGTATAACAACTTTATGTTTTCTACTGGTGATGCCTCTCCCTATACATCCCAGTATCCCCCCAGCCCTCCCTACTGTCTTCTCACATTGCTTGCTAACCTTTGGTCATCTGATATGACTACCCCCAGGTCCCTTTCCATTTTTGTTGTTGTTACTACCCCTCCATTGTGTAATCTTTCCCTGGGTTTTTGTTTCCCAGGTGCATTATTTTGCACTTATTTGGATTGAATCCTAGCTGCCATACTTCTGACCATTCCTCCAACCTTGCTAAGTTCCTTCTCATCCTTTCCACACCTCCTTGTGTATCAACCCTGTTGTGGATATTTGTGTCATCTGCAAAGAGGCATACTTTTCCTTCCAGTCCCTCTGCAATGTCACTTATAAAGACATTAAAAATGACTGGACCCAGTACTGAACCCTGTGGTATCCCACTAGTAACCCCTCTTTCTTCAGAGTGGACTCCATTTACAATTTCCTTCTGTGTCCTGTTGTCCAGCCAATGTTTTACCCAGGCTACCACCCTGGGACCCACTCCCAGGCTGGTTAATTTGATTATTAATCTTTGTGTGGGACTGTGTCAAATGCCTTGCTATAGTTTAGGTAGGCCATGTCCACAGCCCCTCCCTGGTCTACTACTCTGGTCACCCAGTCAAAGAAATCAATTAGATTTGTCTGACATGACCTTCCCACTGTGAACCCATTCTGCCTTGGGTCCTGTGCCCCATTGGCCTCTAGGTACCCACATTTCTTTTCTTCAGAAGTGATTCCATTACTTTCCCTACCACAGAGGTCAAACTGCCAGGTCTGTAGTTTCCTGCCTCTGTCTTGCTCCCACTTTTGTGAAGGGGAATCACATCCACCTTCCTCCAGTCCTCAGGTACCACACCATCTTCCCATGATTTGTTAAAAAGGGTAGTCAGTGGTGTCACTTGTTCTCCCCTTAATTCTTTTAAAATTCTGGGGTGAATTCCATCAGGCCACATTGCTTTGTTCACCTTCAGTTTTAGGAGTTCTTTCAGAACCCTTTCTTCTGTGAAAGGACTTGGATTTACCCCCCTATCCAGGGTGTTTCTGATAATTGGATTAGGCACCGCCTCCTTCTCTTTTGCGAATTCTGAGCAGAAGTATTCATTCAGTATCCCTGCCTTTTCTCTGTCCCTCTCTGCCCACCCACCATCCATTCTATTCAGCCTCACCATCCCTCCCTTTGTCTTTCTATGCAATCTGTCATTTGCTTTCAGGGCCACTAACTGGTTTAACAAACTTCTTGATACTCTTCTGACTTTCCCTAAGATTAATTAGTTTTAGAGATCTTTGCCGTCTGCCCTTGCAGTCCAATGCAATAGTAACCATTAAACTGTTTTATTTAGATTCTGTCTGTACATATCCTGTGACTTTTATACAATGATCTGTATGGATTTTCTCAAAACTGTAGGTGATTGTTCTGTCTTAGCTGCTTTGAGCCTGACTCGACTGCATTTCCTCTGGAATGGCTTACTGTAATAGTAGTAGTAGATAAAATTTATTTATGCAGTGATACCACCATTAGGGGTATATATGCCCTTTTCACAAGGTGCACCTGTTCAAAGTGTCAAGTTACAGTAGCATAAAATGCATACACATAAATAGAAAAATACAAAATATAAGGACAAACATGTCTCAAATCAGACAAATTACATTCAAGGCAAATATAGACAAATACAGAGAAACAAATACACACTATTACATTACCATGTATTCTATCCAGCTAATCACCTCATATGCTCCTATACAATTTAGACAATCTATTACATGTTCAACAATACTCAAATTCCCTGTAAACTGCAATTTTAAAAACATCTGATTTGATGTGTGAGTCTTTAAGATAAAGGGGAAGTTGATTCCAGCAAACAGCTGCTTTATACTGAAAGGTCATGGATGTAAAGTTATTTTTGTGTTTAGGAATTACTAACTCTCTAGCCATTTTGTTTCTCAAATTACAACCATGTTTTGGTTTTTCTAGCTTTTCTACTAACCCACATATCAAATTATTTTTTTAAATTCCATGGACTTGTATAGCCCATGCCTGTTTTCTTCTGGTCTCTAGTCTGCTCTAGCCAAGAGAGCGAAACATGACACAGTGATGGGTACTAAAATCACACTTCAATACAAATCTGGCAAGCTTATTTTGGACCAAATCTAATTTTATCATTTGCTGTTTATTTGCATGACAGTAAATATGACTTCCATCATCCAAAATGGGCAATATTAATTGATTTACCATAGTTTGTCATACTTTCCTGGTTGTACAATGTGATAACTGTTTTCCTGCCCCTAATCTCATATTAACTTTTTTCCCCAGTGCGTTTATATTGATCAAATCTTAAATGATGATCTATGAAACCTCCTAGGTATTTGTACACCTCAGCTTGTCCTAGAATATTCCCTTCCCTAGTTCTAACAATAACTTGGAATTCAAGCGTTCTTTATCTTGTTTAGAAGAAAACAGCATTGTTTGAGTTTTTTTTTTTACTGTTTATTATTAACCCTAAATCAGAAAAAGATTTCTGCATAATCAAAAAATCTTCTTGGAGTTTTCCCTCTACTTCCTTATAATGGTTCCCATCTGCAATCAGTATGGTATCGTCTGCATATAGATGGACAGAAGTATTTCTTAAACAATCAGGTAAATTGTTAATGTATACAATGAATAAAAGGGGGCCTAATATAAATCCTTGTGGTACCCCTTGGGTAACACGTAGTGGCTTAGAACTAATTCCATTTATGCTAACAATCTGAGACCTATTTTCCAAATAAGAGTGGAACCACTGACATGGCTCCTTTGCCACCCCCAATTTTCCCAATAGGTTCAACAAAGTATTATGATTGACAAGATCAAAAGCTTTTGACCGGTCCACGTATACTGCACCCACAGACATTGCTTCTCCCAGAGGGACAGCAACCAGATCTAACAGGTTCATGAGCGCAGTGGCCATGTATACCTTCAAAACCAGACTGAAGTGGAGACAACTCTTATATTTTTCTAAATAGTCCATTAGTTGCCTGTGGACTATTCTTTCTAATATTTTGGAAACAGTAGACAATAGGGCAATAGGACGATAGTTTGTAGGGATGGTGGGGTCACCTCCTTTAGCAAGAGGGACAATCTTTGCTAATTTCAATTTGTAGGAAAAATCCCTCACTCAAGCTCCAGTTGAACAACCCGATCAAAATAGGTGCTATCCCAGACACTGATTCTTTTAAGAAATAGTTTTCTATTCCATCAATACCACTGGCTTTTTGTGTTTGCAATTTGTCCATCATAATTTTAACCTCTTTAACAGTAATTTTACGAAATCTAAAATTTGGACTACTTTTACCACTTTCTTTTTCAAAAAATGGTTTCAGTTCATTATTTGTACCTACCATTTCAGTGTCAGGAAGGTCTATAAAATAGTGGTTTAACAGATCTGCAGTAGAATCCATCTGCTGCAGAATCATGATTTTCTTTAATTGTACCACCAGATTATTTCTAATGGGGTCCTTAACCTATTTATCAGTGACCAATAGTCCCTGGCATTTTTTGTGTCCTGTATTTTTTGTTCGTAATAAAAAGCTTTGGTGTTTCTAATAACAGTAGTTATAGTCCTTATAGTTTTAAATTTAGCCCAGGTATCTGGACACAAAGATTTATTTGCTTTCTTCCATAATTGCTTTTTTAATCTAATCAATTGATCTATTTTGTGTCCTAACCATGGGGTCGAGGAGATTTTTTTTTAACTACTTCTTTTGGTGCGAATCTGTTGCATGCTTCAAGAAACATCTCAGTGAATTCACTCACTGCCCTGTCAAGATTGGGCATGAGAAAGACTCGTGCCTGGGCATTTTTGACAAATATCCACAAAACAGCAACGTATTAAATTTCCTATAACATCTCCTGAAGGTGGGATATTTATTTTTAGGCTCAGTTAATATTTCACTAGCTGTTATGGTGCACTGGATCACATTATGATCTCATAAATTAGGGGCCTCCACACTGAAACCCTCTACTGTCAGTTCAGGAGGAAACAAGGATTAGATCCAGAATATTTCCTCGATTTGTTAATCTATCCTTTCTGGTGGGGGAATTTATTATTTGAACAAGTTGCAAAGATTTCATTGCATTCTCCTATTTCTATCCTCATGGACACCACAGGCAGCATTAAAGTCACCCAGGAGGATACTTTTATTTTTTTAAGCTAACGTAATCTGTCAAAACATGACAAAAACTCTCAAAGCAGCTAGGATTTAACTTTGGTGGAGCATAAACTGCTCCCACTACCAGATCAAAAACTTCCATGTAAACCACTAACCACTCCTTCTATGTTTCCAGAATACATTACATTTGAGTGCTCCAGTGAATGTTTGATATATATCAAAATGCCCCCTCCTCGCAACCCCCTGTCCTGTCTATGCTGATAATTAATAATCCTGTAAATCAATTTCATCATAACCGATTCCCCTGTGTAACCATGTTTCTGTTAATGTAATAATGTCAGGAGACTCTGTACAGATCCAGGCCCTGAATGTGTCCATCTTTTTTACCAAACTCCTAGCATTATCGTGCATTATCTTGATGGACCCTTCCCATGGGCCAGGATTCAGTTCCACATCTCCACAAAGGACTAAAGTTAGCCAGAGTGCATGTTTGGGAGCCAGGCTGAATCTCAACTTATATGAGACATTTTTCTTCAGCAAACTGTCTCTCCCCAAGGAAAAAAAATTTCTCAGTTTTAGTAATGGCCGTTCTTTGGCCAATAAACCACAGCCTGGCCCAAAGCAACCCAGACAACTCTTCCCCTTGCTGAATTTGTCTCCCTTGGCTGGAACACACACAGAAACCAGAATAACTATGGCCATTAGAGCCTTTAAAGCCCCAAGAATACATATCCCCATTTCTAAGCAAAAATTTCAAAATGATCATAAAAATATGTACTCGTAATGTTTTTCGTGACTATGTATTTGATGTGGAACCTTTATAAATGAACACATGCTCAAAGGTAATCTCTGAAGCTTTCAATAAATTAATAAATAAAAAAGGTATTTTAAATAGTCCTGTACCCTGTTCAGCATGCGATTAGTCTCATGTATGCTAACCAAAGATTAACAGAAGGGTAATGGGATGTTTACTGTCAATAAGGAAGTTCCACAATAGTTCTCAGACCTTTTTATATTGATGGAAAGCACCAGGTTTACAAGAATATCCATTGGTAGATGAACCTTAGATGAACAATAACCATCAAATCAACCATTATCAGTACCAGGAAAAAAATGTGTTTCCTGCATGTCTAAAATGGCACAATATCTGTAGAATTTATATTACACCAGAATATATTAGCCAAATGGGCTGAAAGAATAGGTGTGTCTGTGTAAGATAACAGCTACATTTAGCTTGGATAGAAATTTCTAAGAAATCATTTCCTTGTTCCCACAAACCTGTCAACGAATCAAACTCAACACACCTAGATATTGAATGTGTTGCAACTTAAAAGGATGTCCTTAAACAGTAGTAAGCTCATACATGGTTTCAAATGTAATGTTAAGACCCAATCCACAACACTTTGCATGCTATTTATGTGCCTATTTTCATATTTTGTGTTGCAGACCAGGAATATGGATTTAACAATTTGCAGTATTGCTAGAGTAATGATACACTACAGTTAGGTTCCAAAAAGCAACTTGTGGATGAGTGAATGAATGAGGAAATCCAATAATGTTTCTGCTGAAGACCTTTGGTCAAATGAGTAGGGTAATTTATAAGATAAAACCTGCTTATCAAGTCAGAATCTTTATAACCATTTTATGAGAACAAGGAAGTGATTTAGTTTATTTCTCTGCTATAATTAGAAACCCAATAACTCACTCTACATAACCAGAGCAAACTGTCATTGCTTATGCAGAAACCCACAGCCATCTATCCAAAATGTGACTGTTTTTAATCTTTCCTGTGTCCATTTTAAGAGTTTTTGACTATTAGGCATATGTCATTTGAGAACAGCACTAAGCTCTTGATCTAGGAAACTTCATATGCTAATCAATATCCCTCACCTGCAGTTGGGGCATTAACTTCTTGTTCAGGAATTATTTCACTATAATGCCTGTTATAATGGGGCTAATTGTTCAAATTATAATCTTATTTTCAGACCACATCTAGATACTGAATACCATAAAAACGACAGCACATTGTAATTTCTATTAGATCTGTGGGCAAGGAAAACACGATGCTGGATTGCATAGAAAGGGGGATAAGCAGTAGAAGTCAGGAGGTGATCTTCCCATTGTACAGGTCACTAATGAGGCCACACCTGGACTACTGTGCAGTGTACTGGAGTCAACATCTGAGGAGAGGCTGCAACAAGGTAGATGCAGTTCACCACAAGAAACCAAAGGTGGTCCATAGACTACAGGGTCAGATATATGAGAGGCTGCAGGAATTGAACTTGTACTCCCTTGGGAAAAGGAAGGAAATGGGTGACATGATTGAAACTTACAGTGCAAGTACGTGCATGGGATAAACAGGGTGGACACCAAGGAATTTTAATCTGTGAGTTCGGATACAGGGATGAGAAGGAACTCATTGAAAATCATAGCAGTGAGACTGAAAGGGGATGTTCATAGGCACTTTTTCACAGAAAGAGTGGTGGGCATGTGGAGGAAGCTGCTGGAGGATGTAGTACAGGCCAAATCAGTGCACAGCTTCAAGCAGGGTTGAGACTTGCATGTGTGGTCATTTAAAAGGGGGCAGAAACAAAAGTGAGAGATGGCCACTAGGACCAGTGCATAGTAGTTTTGTAGAAGCAAAACCCACAAAACTACTGTGCAATTATGCAGAGATGGGCTTGTTGTAGTTGTCAATCCAATGTCCACAAAGTATAGAATTGTACTGTTAGGGTTGTCATCCCAATGCCCACAAAGATTGAAAATGTGCATTTAGGGTTGTCAGCCATAATAACACCCACTTCCCTCCACCATCACCTTAGCCTTGTGTCCAAGGTCAAGCTTCAGATCTGGTGCAGTGCATGAATAATCTGGCACCTTATATAGAGACAAAATATTTCAAATTTGTCAATAACAGCACTTACTCCCACCCTCTTCTCCATACCCTACCCTCATGACCCAAGGCCAAGCCACGTTTCTAGTTCCATGCCACAAGGCTGTGCTGGTTCATATGGGTCTCCTTCGGTCCTACACTAAGTTGCATAGTTACAACACAGTTGTGCAATCACTGGTGCATGGCATTGTGTACCTTGTGTACAGCATGACAGCCTTTTAACACCAGTATTTTGTTTCACCTATCACCAAGTCAGATATATGCCATCACATTGTAACTTGCTAAATACAGCTACAAGATCTGCATCAAAAACATCTGCTATACATGTAACTTGCTTTGCATAGTTTCAGCATATGTCATAAAGAAAGCAAATTGCAAGAGTTCACTGTGTTATGTACTTCTCAGAGGACCAACAAGGCACTTTACAAGTGAATGCCCATATCTTGCTTCCTGTATTGTCTCAAAGCTTGTATGAAAACAATTATATTTGTATATTTATTTGTAATCCCTGGCTCTTCAGGGTGCTACCCTGGAATAGAGCTGGGCAAGAGTTGTGAATTCCACTTTCATGGATCTTTTGTGAAATTTTGTAAATTTTGCAAACTTTTCTGAACTTCCGCCATTGGCGAGATCAGAATTTTCTGAATGTGTTTGGTGGATTTTCACCCTGTTCCACAGAATTTTTTGGCTGAACTAAGGAATTATACACATAATCTGCAGAATGACAATTCTGAGGAACTTTATTCTGCAGTTTAATGGATTATTTTTCAATATATGTAATCATTCTGCAGTTCAGTGATCAGTTAGTTGTACAGAATTTCTTTTTGCAGTATTCTTCTTTAATTCTCAATTCATACATTCTTTCCACGGTTCAGTAACTCACTGAACTGTGGAATTGATGTATGAATTGTGGATTAACGTATTAAACTGCAGAAAAATTGTAATTGATGCCTATTATAGTGACATTGGATCTATCTGGTGTGAGTGTTGATTCTGTGACAGGTACAGGTGAGATGGTGGCAGCCTGTAATAGTGCTGTCTCCAAGGTACTCAACTCTATCACACTGGTTTGTATATGACCTAGGTCTTCTAGCTTGAGACTCCTGTGATTTGATGGGGTTCTCAAGGAGATGATGATCAGGGGCTGGAGGTTGGAGCAATGCTGTCATAAGTCTCAGTCCGAGGAGGACAAACTGGTTTTGAGAATTCAATACAGTGAATATCAATAGGCAATGAACCATAAGAAGGCAGTGTTCTTCTCTGGGGAGACTGCTGCAGGGAGGAACAGATCAGCTCTGCTTTTTTGGACTGTAGACAGGCTACTCCATCCTGCCTGTCTGCAGCCGAAAAGAGCAGCTTGAGCCGCTCAGTGCAAGGGGTTCACTCCATTCTTCTGTGACAGTGTGTCCTCCATTAGGGCTGGGATCTCTCTAACTGGGCAGATGCAGCCCTGCAGTGGAAAGTCGTGTGTTTCCAGAGGCACTCCTTTTGTCTGGAGCAAGGTTAGGCCAGTGGGGGTCATTGAGGTATGCAAGGTGATTTTGAAGCTGTAGCCCATATACTGTGAACTGGACCCAGGCCCAACCTGTCTTTGAACTCGTTCATGCTGAGAAACGTCTGTAGAGGGCGCCTGAACTAATTGAGCCTCAGGTCAATAGCCACTCCAGATGTACTCCATTTACTTCCTCCCAGGCCGGGGCACATCTGGGAACATCAGCATTTTAATCATAAATATTTAGCCAGCTAATCATTGGAGGACTTATTTATGTATCTCTACATGTACTACACATGTAAGCCCTCTGTTGATTGGCTGGCAAACTGGTGGCTCCCATTTGAAAAACCGGGGAAAATCACATTGTGAGCCTCCATTTGTAAGCAACTACAAACCAAGCCTTTGTCTGCATGGCGGTTGGGAAAAAAGCGTTATCTTTACAGATACACAGGGAATTATTGAAGTCGCAATGCAGAGGACACATTTATTTACCTCTGTGCTGTTTTTGTCTTAATTTTAAATATTGTATGGCTTTCATCTGTGAGAGAGAACCGCTTCACCAAGGAGTTTGTGATGGAGGATGGAGGAAGTTTAAGTCCTCTCATCTTTCTCTTTCTCACTTTTCTCATTTTATTTTTTATTTGATAGCATGTGCTGTTTATTTTCTTTTTTATTCTGTGGCTTGCAGTGGACTGTCCTGTAGCAAGTGGCGTTATGGTGGTGTGGCTCGGTGTCTTAGTAGGGAGCTGCAGTGGACTATCCTTCCTTTTTGGCAGCAAGTGGCGTTTTGGCATTGTGTCAGTAGGGAGCTGAATTATTTTCCACATTGATGCACCCTACGTTACCCCCCCGGTACTCCATGCCCTATTGTTATTCTTGGTCCCTGCATTGGCCACATTGGGTGATGCATTCTGTGAGGGTCACATCGATGGACTGAGGAGGGCCCTGTACCAATCATCTGCCACTTGTCCTGCTGCCCTCATGGACCCCAGTATTCCACTGTACCCTGCATAATTAGCCCATCCTGCTGTCCTCCCATCATACTCCATTATTCCATTTTTTCCGGTGCTCTGTCTGTGGTGTCAGGTGGGTCCCTGCAGTCTGCAGTGGGAGTAGGTGGGGGCCGCATTCTTGAGGACATGCTGCGGTCACAATGGTGGACTGTACCAGCCACCCGTCCTGCTCCTTTTTGCTGTTGGTCTTTCCAGACCCTTTACTGACATGCTGTGTGTACCCAAATCTCCTGTGCTCCCCCCCAAAGTTCTGTGCTATTTTGGATCCACATTTGCTCCTATCTTGCTGCTCTGATTTTTTTTTGCTGTCTGCAGTTTTCGTTCCTGCATCTCCACTATAGAGGAGCTGTTGACCTTCCTGCTTCCAGAACCCTCTCCTGGACAAGGTAAGACTTCCATATGTTTGCCAGAGGATGAACCTTCAGATGCCAGGAAAGGGTTTTGCTGGTGTTTCTGTGTGAACCACCAGCTGCTGGGAATGTTTTTCTTTTCTGCTGGAGGGTGGGGGGTAGACCTTCAGATGGCCAAAATCAGTGTTTCTATTTCTGTGCTGGGTGTTGGAGTGTAGGGGCTGAACCCCCAGCAGCTGGGAATGTCTTTGTTTGTTTATCTTGCTGTTTGATGGAGGGTGGGGGTGGACCTTCAGATGCCAAGGAAGGGTTTTGCTATTGTGGTGCCAGCTATCAGAGGGTGGGGAGGTACCACTGGACACCAGTGATTTTTTTGTCAGCATTTTTGTTCAGGGTATCGGAAGGTAAGGAGGGAACCCCCTGACACCAGGGAATGCTTTGTGTATACTGGTGCTGGTAGTAATGGAGAGTTGGGCATGTTTCCCCCCAATGCCCCGCCCCAGAATAAACAAAAGCATTCCCCAGTGTCCGAGCGATCCCCACACTCTCCGATATCAGGCAAAAAAATACAGAAAACATTCCCCAGTGTCCAGTGCTCCCACCGCCTCCAATACCTGGCTCCATCACACACAAAACATTCCTTGGTCTGCTGTGTGGCTATTGTGCCATGGATGGGAGGGTGGGGATGGACCTCCAGATGGCTGAAATCAGTGTTTCTATTTCTGTGCTGGGTGTTGGAGTGTGGGGGCTGGACCCCCAGAAGCTGGGAAATGTCTTTGTTTTACTGTAATGATGTGTCTCATTGGTGTCGGGCATGGGAGGGGGGGTGTCCTAACTGTGCATGCCTGAAATGGTATATTTTGCTACTGTGCTGGGTGTCATAGTGGGGGTATGAACCCACAGCTGCTGTGATTGCTAGGTGTCATATGGTGCTGGTTGTCAGCTGGCTTAGGACGCACCACTAGATGTAAGGGACTGTTTTGTGGGTATCATGGTGCCGGTTATTGGATGATGGGTAGAAGTCACTGCACACCACCGAATGTGTTCTGTGTTTCTGTGCCATGTATTGGAGGGTGGTGGGTGGCCCTCTGGACACCAAGGGAATGCTTTGTGTATTGTCACTACTTTGTTTTCTCCTTGAGCCATGCGGCCCCCATCTGACTGACTCCCCCAGCTCCATCCTGGTCTGTGAGCAGTGCCTGCGGAGAGTCAGTCACCATCCTGCTGCTGGCTTCCTTTTTCTGTTTTCTCCCCTTATTCTTGAGGACCCCAGGAGAAGGACGCATGCTTGTGGAGGCACGCATGTGCCTTACAGCCCCAGTAATGGCCCTCCTCCACCCACCCCATTGGCCTATTGCTGGCACCCTCGCTTGTGCAGCCCCTTGGCCTCCATCAGGTGGTAGCCGAGAGTGATGGATGCCACCCCACCCCCTGGAGAGGAGAGCTGCCTTGCGGCTGCTCCATCTTGCTCTGCCCATCCCCCCGAGCCGACCTTCGATGACCCGGGCTTGCTCCCAAACCTGGGTCACTGGCGTGATGCAAGGTGAGATGACCAGCACCTCAGCCCTCTGTGCCATCAGGCTGGCTTGCTTTGTGTATTGTGGCATTGGGTATTGGACAGTGGGGCTTGTTCTCCATCACCCTCCGATACCCAGCACCACAACACACAAGGCATTTCTTGGGTGTCAGGGTCTCCCACACTCTCTGATATCAGGTGTGATAATTCAGAACACATTCCCTGGTGTACAGCGGTCCCACGCCCCCCCGATACCTGCCACCATCCAACTCAAAACATACCCTGGAACGTTGTGTCTTTGTGGTGCTGGGCATGGGAGGGGGGATATTGGAACTGTGCATGTTCAAAATGGTTTATTTTGCTACTGTGCTGGGTGTCGTAGTGGGGTGTGAACCCCCAGCCGCTAAGTAAGGCCATTGAAATAACCCCACCATCACCATGGGAACTGCAAAATCTGCACCTGGCATTACCATTCCAGGTATCTAGTGGACGGTACTTTTTTTTAATAGACTAAGCACTAACATAGGGACAGTGGATGCAGCCACTCATTTGTGTCTGTTTGTATTGTGATGTGTGTACTTCTTTGTGGTCTGGTAACAGGTGTTGTGTGTATTGTTTTTTTGTTTGGTAGTTGTGTATGTTGGTGTCTGCAATCAGATAGCATGTACTTTTCCTGCCAGGAAAAGGTTTACATTCCCTTGGCAGACTGTTTTCATTGTTTTTTTTTGTTTTTTTTTATGCATATACTGTAGTTGGTTGACAAGTTTATGCCCCGTGCAGCTGTTGTCTTCAGTACAAATGTATGGTCGTGTTTCTGTTCCAGACACACGGTAGAACAACTTGAGAAGACCACATGTAGGGAAGAGGGATTGTGAGACCCAGAGTGACGTGAGATGGCATGAGACCCAGAGCGACATGAGATGGCGTGAGACCAGAGTGACTTGAGACACTGCACAGAGTGTGTCACTACAGAGAACTGACAAAGCAGAAATGGCTAAGATCATAGACAACGGTCTTTTTGACAGCTGCAGTGACAGTGATGAGGAGTTCATGGGATTTGATGATTCTGATATACAAATTGAGTTAATGCCAATGGATCATGACAGTGACTTCAGTGAAGATGAGAGTCCCACTTGGAATTCTATGGGGGCACAGGCAATCCACTGTGAAGGAACAGGATAAGCAAACTCACTCCACGCAAAGACAGCAACGGCACTCGACTGAGAGTGAAGAGGATGAGAGACCTCTACCTATGCTACTGAGCCAAAGGCACTGTACTGCTAGCGATGATGATGATGATGATCAGCCACTTGCTACTGTATGGCAGAAGCTGCAGTCAACTGAGAGGGAGGAAGCTGAGAAGCTACTTGTAACTGTACGGCGTGACAGGCACTTTAGTGACAGCGAAGATGATTGTCCTTTATCCACACTGCAGCGTGACTTTCTTCCAACCAATGATATGGATGCTGAAGACCTAGCTATGAGTCTTGATGACTATCACAATGATGTTTGGGATAGTCAATTGCAGACTGTGCACATAGATGGTTTCAAGGAGCCTGTTGGGCCTGTGACACTACTGAGTGAGGAGAAAAAAGAACTGGACTTTATGAACCTGATGTTTCCTCCATCACTGTATGAACTGCTTGCAGAGGAGACCAATCTATACAGTGAACGGAAGCAGGTGGAGGTGCAGAAGGTGGACATGTGATGGACTCCAGTAACAGCAGGTGACATAAAAGCCTTTCTTGGGATTCGGATATACATGTCTGTGGTAAAGGTGCCATACTACCGCATGTACCGAGGGAAGAATCATCTTTATGGACATTTTCTGATTGCACAAGTCATGAATCAAGAGTGTTATGAGAAAATTCACCAGTATTTTCATGCCAATGACAACACACAGAATGCACCCAGAGGATCCCCAAACCATGACAAACTGCATCATGTTCATCCAGTGCTGGATCAAGTTAGCGCAGCATGCAAGGAGCAGTACCGTCTTCACCGTGAAGTGCCTGCTGATGAGACTATGGTTGGATACAGAGGACGTCTGTCATTCCAGCAATACATGCCAAACAAGCCACAGCATTATGGGATCAAGGTGTGGGTTCTAGCAGATGCCCATAATGGTTTCGTCTCAGACTTTCAGGTGTACACAGGAAAGGGTCCTGGAGCAGTTGAAATGGGCCTTGGTGAAAGGGTAGTAAAAGACTTGACAACAGATCTGCGTGGCAAAAACTACCATGTGTACTATGACAATTACTTCACTTCTGTGCGCTTGGCAAAGGATCTTCTAACAGATGACCTGTACTCATGTGGCACAGTGCACACAAACAGGACAGGATGGCCAAAGCAATTCAATAAAGTTGCAATGAGGAGGAAAGATAGAGGCCATTATGAACAGCTTCAGAATGGAGCACTTGTCACCACTGCATGGAAGGACAACAATCCTGTTTTCCTTCTGTCAACAAACCATGTCCCAACATTGCCATCAACATCTGCATCCTGGAGACAGAGAGAGAGATGGGACTCTTACCTCTATTCCATGTCCAACTGTGCTGCAGCAGTGCAACATGCATATGAATGGAGTGGACATTGCAGACCATCATCGCGTGCAGTACGCCAGCACAAGAAGGTCAAAGAAGTGGTGGCAATACCTCTTTTGGTTCCTGTGGGACATGGCACTGACCAATGTCTTTACTCTCTATCAAGAGAGTATGAACCAAGTGCAGCAGTTAAAGAAAGGAAAGGTGAACAAGCACACACAGCTCGGTTTTCACATTCTTCTCTCCGGAACAGTTGCTAGCAGGGTACAACAACAGGAAATGGAGTGCCACAGTTGCAGGACTCGAGCAGGACCCGAGTTGTGATGGACCCCATTATCCTTTGAAAGTAAAGAAGGGTAGGTGCAGAAACTGTGCACTGAAGAAGAGGCTTGCTGAGCCAGGGTACATATGTCAAACTTGCAAAGTCCACCTCTGCTTTGACTGTTTTCCGAAGAACCACAACTACAGGTGAGCTGATGCCATGTTGGAAGTGGCATGAGAAGAGGCTGACAGGACAAATGAAGATGACTCGCATTATGACCATACACCAATAAATGAGAGAGTGTGCATACTGGAGACAAGAGAAGACAGTGACAGGCCAGTCATTGAATTTGCTTCCCCATTGAAAATACAAAATACTGAGCTAAAAGAGGTCTGGTGAGTGAAAGACAGGGGATGGGTAGAACATAAAGGCCAGAAAGGATTGCGAGTGTGGTGTCAAACAAGAAAAGTGATGAACTGAGTGGGGAGGAGGAGTGATTGCATGCAGAGAACAGGAAGAGAAGAGGACAGAATTGGCATCGGGTGGGTGATTGTTTCACTCACCAGACCAAGGGGGCCAAATGAAAGAGCTAATGGGGGTCTGAAATGTGGCATTACTTTGGTAGTTAACCGCTACCTTTTTATATCTGAGAAAGTTTCTCTTCCCTTTGGCCAATTTGGAATTGCTGTCACTAGATGTAATGTGTGATGAGTGTAGCAGCTCTCAGCCAGGCAGCAGACTGTCTGTGATTGGCCACCCACTACATCATGTGTGAGCATACTGACACAGTGACTCAGCCACTCGGCGGATCCACAGCAGCATTTTCGGTGGTGACTTCACAATGATGATGTGGTATGGTGGCATATTGATGTCGATGTGTCAGCTGCCAGAGCGTGAACTCCTGCTGGAAGATGTTATCAAACTAGACAACTCTGACCAAGAAGGATAAAAGAAAAACTTTAGATATCCAAAGAGACAAGTGACTGTTCCAGTGTGCCTGTTCTTTTTTTTCCTCCAGTACCTTTTCAGTTTAATTTACGTGGTGAGGCAGTGTTAGCTCAGTATTTCTTTATTTTCATTTGCCCGCCACATTGGCTGCACTGTTTCTTTTGAAGCCAAGTCATGCATGTGGGAGATGGAAGAGCAGAAGACACCAAGTGAAGCATGTTGTGACTGCAATCAAGACGCAGTATGGCCTGTGACACGAGCGTCCACCGTGGACAGACCAGAGATGCACGTAGGCAGTGGGTGACACCTAGGAGAACAGGAACAGCAGAGGTGAGTGAGGTAGAGGAGACATGAATGTGGGAATTTATAAATATACGCCACACACAACAGATGAGAGTTTGGAGCTTTTTCTTTTACTGAAGGAATCTAAAAGACAGGGTGGAACTGCTTTATTTACAGAATGACACCACAAACAACAGAGGTTGGAACTACTGTATTTACAGAAGTACATATGACAGAGGCATGAAGGTCGAGGATGTGCAATAATACAATACAGTAAGAATGTTGTAATCTCTTCAGTGCAGATCATTATGGTACACCATCTGAAAAGAAAAAAAAGCAATTGTGATTTTAGTAATGTTGTTGACCTTCTGTATTCATGCTACGACTTGTGGCTACCATGCCAGAATGCCATGGGTGCCGCAGTGTACATGCTTGTACATGTTGTTATGCTTACAAAGTGGGCAACAGTGCTCATTACTGATATAGGAGAGTATTGCATGACATTGTGCCGCCATGCACCTGACCATATTTGTGCTGCTGTTGTATTGTTGCATGTGTTCATTTTGGTTATTTGTGTTTTCATACTATGACTTGCTTAGTACTTGGTGGGTATTTGTTAGAGTTCAGTAGGTGTTTGCATACATTGATAAAGTATTTTTTATGGTTGACTAAAAAGGATCGAAACACATGCTATATATCAGAAGGATTGGTGTTTAGTACCAGATTATCATGCTAAATGTTTTTTTGGGGTCAGGTCAAGATACTGAACTTTGTGTTGATATGCAACCTTAGCTTTTATGCAAAAAACACTTTTGAATATTGCAGATAGAATATCAAACACATTGGCCCAGATATTCAAAAGAGTTGAGCCATGCGCAATAGGGTTGCACCTGCACAAGTCCAAAATGCACCATTCTGCGATATTCAGCAGGAGGCAGTTGCACCCCCAAAATCATGCTGAGCAGCAGCACAATGATAATGAAGGCATGTGCAACCGAAGGGGGAGGAACCATGCATAAACTGCACAGCCCAAAATTCAGCCCGGGCCATGCAGAGTTATGCAGGTGCAACCCCTACCTGTGCCTGCACAAAGTTACACTGAAAAAAAAAGGAACAAGTCGAGGGCCACCCACAGGTGAGCTGCCGCATTGCAGGGTGCAGCACAGCAGCTGCCACCTGTGGGTGACCCTCAACTTGTTCCTGCCGCACCTGGCGGAGCCCCCCATGCCCCGATCATGGGCATAACTGCACCTGCCCCCAGCAGCCCGATTGTGGGCATAGTATAACACCCCATTAGCCCGATCACGGGCAGCAATAGTATTCTTCCCCCATTAGCGATCATGGGCATAATGCATTCTCCCCATTAGCCCAATGGGGCATAATAGTAGTCTCCCCCCATTAGCCCGATCACGGACACAGCTGAAACTCCCCAGCCCGATTGAGGGCATCTGTTCCCCCCCCAAAGTCCAATATCCCTGGTGGTCCAGTGGACCGAATGGAGCCCATATCTGGACTGACTTGTACGGTATGGGCTGCATGATCATTGGCTCAAGCTCTGAACCAATGGGTGTGCAGCCATACCGAGCTATCAGTCGGCGGGCGGTTGGGTGGCAGGTGGGTGGGGTGCTGCCACCCGCCTGCTGATGGGGAGAGTGGGGTGGTGGGGCTCTGTGGGAAGGTGGGGGGCCATTAGATCACCAGGGATTTTTGACTTTGGGGGGGTGAGGAATGCCACCCATGATCAGACTCTATTCGGTCCACTGGACCACCAGGGATATTGGACTTTGGTGGGGGAACAGATGCCCTGATCGGACTGAGGGGAGTTTCAGTTGTGTACTTGTGATCAGGCAACTGGAGAGAATACTAATATGCCCATGATTGGGCTAATGGGTGGGAAGAATGCTGTTATGCCCACGATCGGGCTGCAGGGGGTCTGTTGAGCGGCTGCTGCCTGGCAGGGTGCCAGGCACAAAGTCATCGAGGATCCATGCACCTGCATGCCAATGGCACGCAATGGTGCTTTACTCAGATGCAAATGGTCCCCCCTGTGCCTTGCATAAATTATAGCCCCATTTGCATGTCACCCTTTGAATATCGCAGGTGCCATGCATGGCGCCCAATGGAACTTAATGCCACTGCATCTCAATGCTCCTCTGACCACTTGCGCTGGCACAGTTCACTGCACACCATGCCAGTGGGTGTAGCCAGGGTGATATTCGTTAGGTTGCGCCATAGCTGCAACTCAGTTGAATATCACCCTGGCCACACCTCTGTGCAACTATTTTGAGCAGCGCAGGGCTGATGTCGTCAAAACTGGCGCAGTTTGAATATCTGGGCCATTGATTATAATTAGGTACATAATACCATTAGAAAGGTAATTTAGTGCTGAACAACTTTGTCACTGAGACTATGTGTGTATCATGTTTACTTTAGCAGTTATTTACATTTCTTTATGGTATGGTGTTGATCAGGTACATATTTCCCACAAAGAAATGTTTGACGTTGCTTCGTTTACCTGAGAAAACAACCCTTTTTCTGAATGTCAGCTAGTTTAAAAAAAAACGTAGTGAGTAGAATTGACAGCATAGGACCGTTAGAAAGGTAATTAAGTGCTGAACGACTTTGCCACTAAGACTATGTGTGTATCACGTATACTTAAGGAGTTATTTACATTTGTTTATGGTATGGTGTTGGTCAGGCACATATTTCCCACAAAAATGTTTTGACATTGCATCATTTACCTGAGAAAACAACCCTTTTTTTGAATATCAGATAGTATAAAAAAAAAAAACCGTAGTGAGTAGAGATGACAGCATAGGACCATTAGAAAGGTAATTTACCACTGAACAACTTTGACACTGAGACTATGTGTGTATCACGCATACTTTAGGAGTTATTTACATTTGTTTATGGTATGGTCTATATGCCTGACAACTCTGCATCAAGCCCCACCTTGAAGAAAATGGGTAAAAAAGCCATGTTGTATATGTTGTATATAACAAAATTTGCTTTTCAGTACAAAATTACTCGGGTAACAATATATACTGCATGGATGTTTAATTTGGTGTTGATATGTCACATATTACCCCAGTAAAAATGGTTTAAATTGCTGTTTTTATTGATGGAAAACAATTTTTCTGCTATTTCAACTATTATTAAAAAAAACCTGAATTGATTATAATTAAGTGCATAGTACCATTAGAATGGTAATTTAGTGCTGAACAATTTTGCCACACATACTATGTGTGTAGCACCTACGGTTCTTGAGCTATTCGCATTTGTTTGTGGCATGCTCATTATGGCTTGATTTTGCTTTGAAAGCTCCAGGATGAAGTGTTAAAGGTATACAGGGTACAAGAGGTGGAACTCACAAAGAGCTCCGGAGGACTGAATGAGTTAATGAAATTTGTTGAGTTGATTGTTTCAGCTTTCACTGAGGTTGTCCATTGCTTGCTTTCAGAGGGACATTTCCATAGTGCCCTGAAAGAGGCACTGGTAAAGCCCCTCCTAAAGAAATCAGGCCCAATTCCAGAATGGTTACACATGGTGCAAATTGACGTGAGCCTCAAAAATGGTGCACGTAGCACTTTGCACCATGAGTAATGACATTCAGTATTCCAAAAGGCAGCCTGCAACATGTGCTGAAGTGGTCCTACAGCACCAGGTACACCATAAACTCCTGCGACATGGCACAAGGGGGTTTATGCCAGCAGTTGCTCCCTATTCTTGGAGGGTGGCTGCCGGAACAGCACATTTACAATTCCAAGACAACTACTGGAGGATATTAGTCTACATACAGTTAGACGAGTTATTAGCTGGTTTAAGTGTATGTCGCGTCCACCGGGGGTTGCTGGACTGTGCCAAGGCCACCCTACAGCCCCCCATAAACCCACAGAAGCCCCCCACCATCCCCCATTGTGTCAGAGAAGTCCTTTGTGGGCTGCTGTCACACCAAGCCCCAATCCTTCAGAAATACAGTTAATACCCTGCAGAGCTATATGCCCCCAGTGCCCCAATATACTAACTACCCCAAAGGGCAATGCATCCCCCATGCCCCAAACCACCAAAATAGCCAGCAATGTTCCCTGTAGGCATAGTGACCCCCCCAAAGACAAGCCCACTCCCGTTCCTGTGCCACACTGTGAAAGGTCAGTACAGTGCACAACACAGACCTTCCACAATCCCTGGTAGTCTAGTGGCCCCCCACTCCCCACCCAGCAGTGCCAGTCCACCCCTACCACCCCACACTTGTTCCCAGTCAGTGAATGGCAAAATCCACCTCTCATCTCCATGGCCAGCCACTGACTGAGCTCCCTCTGAGCATGTACTAGTGTATACAGTACATGCTCAATGACTGATTGAATGCATACTGCTTGTAGTAGTATGCGCTCGGAGAGGGCTCAGTCGGCGGCTGGCCATGGAGGTGAGAGGTGGGTTTTGCCAGTCACCGACTGACTGGAATGTGTGACATGTGTGTGTGTAGATTGGCACCTGCTCAGGGGGGCCATTGGAATACTAGGGATAGTGATACACGCCACCAGTCGGCTGGCATCAGGGCAGGGGGTGCCTGTATAGCCCTGCAAGGCTGTGCAATTGTTTTGGGGAGCGGGGCTTTGAGGGAGCTATGCATTCGTGGCTATGGGGGAGGTGACATTCACCATGTCAGAGGGCATTGTTGTGGCCTGCAGCACCCTGTTGAGGTGCACACTCCCTTTGGCGCACCGCCTGTGGTGCCACAAGTCATGGGACGTAGCACAACTCATAAGTGCTGGTGTCTTCCGCTAACCATCTCTCGACCCTGACATATTCATGAATTATAGACTGATCTCTAACATCCCATTTTTGGGTAAGGTTATCAAGAAAGTAGTGGTTCTGCAGCTTGAGGCACACCTTGCGGCCTATAACATCTATGAGCCCTTACAGTTTGGGTTTAGGTCCAGGCATAGCACTAAAATGGCATTGGCCAGGGTGCAAAATGATCTCTCTCAGGCAAGGGACAGAGGGGAACAGTCAGTACTCATTCTTCAAAATCTCTCCCTAGCATCTGAAGCTGTAGACCATGCAGTGTTGCTGGATTGCCTAAGGCAGCTCTGTGAACTCACCGGTACTGTCATCAACTGGTTTGAGTCTGTTCTCACAGACAGGATGTAGAAGTTAGTGATGGGGAGTTTCTCCTCCAGCCAGAAGCTCCTGCCATGTTGGGTTCCCCAGGGTTCAAACCTGTCACCTATGTTGTTCGCAGTGTACGTGCTTCCCCTGGATGAGCTCATTAGACAGTACAGCTTGAGTTTTTACTGTTATGCAGATGTCACCTAGCTGTATATGCCATTTGCACCCAGGATGAGTAATGCTGTGGAGGTGCTTAACAAGTGTCTGGCCAGGATCCAGAACTGGATGTCCTCTAGCTGGCTGAGTCTCAATCCCGACAAGATGGAGGTGCTAGTAACTGAGCCTGGTTGCTCATGGGATGGTGGTGCTGCTGGGATGGGGACAGAGTTATTCTTTGTCCCTACTCCTTTTGCTGCATCTACTAAGGTGAAAAATATCTGTGTTATCCTTGGCAATGGATTGATACTTGAGACTCAGGTGTCAAATGTCACATGGAGTGGATTTTAGCACCTTAGGAATATCACCTGGATCAAAGCCTAAATTCTGCCTGATGACCTGCCCTCACTAGTATAGGCTTTTGTAATGTCTAGACTCTGCTATTGCAACTATTTTTACCTCAGGGTCAGTGGAGGGGTTCTCCATTGCCTGCAGCTAGTGCAGAACACAGCGGTCAGGTAGCTGACAGGCCTTCCGAGGTCTTGTCATGTGATCCTGGTCCTGAGTGACCTGCACTTGCTGACCGTGTGACAGAGCATCACCTTCAAGGTGGGCTTGCTCACTTGTAAGGCCCTATACAGATCAAGCCATGGCTACTTGAGTGACCTGTTGATTCCTGTACACCCTATGCGCTCACTCTGCTCCTCCATTGAAGGCCTCCTGCCGGTTCCCAGGGCCCACCTAAAGACCTCTGTAGAGCGATCATTTGAGGTAGCAGGCCTGGCCCTGTGGAACTTGCTTCCAAGATATTTGAGGGAGGCTCCATCGGTAGAGGTGTTTAATTGTGGTCTGGAGGTGCATCTTTTCAGGTGTTTGCTAACTGCTTATGAATCCTAGAAATAGCAGACTGCTGAATCATTTATTTTAAATAAGGATTATAGAAACAAAGAGGTTGACGGCAGATAAGAACCACAAGGCCCATCCAGTCTGCCCATTTTTTCTACCTCATGAATGTGTCACACACCTTACACTGTCAATGACCTATCTATCCATATTCGTCTGTATTGCTCCCTTATACCTATCCCATGCCTGTTTGAGCTCTGCACTATATTCATAGCCACCACTTCCTGAGGTAGGCCATTCCATGCATCCACCACTCTTTCTGTGAAAAATAATTTCCTCACATTCCCCCTTAATCGGCCTCCCTCTATTCTCATGCTGTGTCCTCTTGTCCTGCTATTTTTCTTGTATTTAAATATGTTAGACTCTTTCACCTTGTTAATGCTCTTAAGGTGTTTGAATGTTTCTATCATACCACCTCTCTCCTTTGCTCAAGGGTATACATATTGAGCTCCGTTAATCTGTCCTCATATGTCTTCTGATGCAATCCCTGCACCATTTTGGTTGCCCTTCTCTGGACTGCCTCAATTTGGTTAATGTCCTTGTGAAGGTGTGGCCTCCAGTACTGCACACAGTACTCCCAGATGGGGCCTAACCAGTGTCTTGTAAAGAGGGATCATTACCTCCCTCTTACGACTTGTGGTACCCCTACTAATGCACCCTAACATCCCCCTAACCTTATCTACTGCTTTAGAGGTCTGCTTGGATGATTTCAGGTCATCGATGATGATTATATGTATGTATCTTCATTTAATGTCATAGTTATTAATATATATTTTTTGTATTTGATGCATTTTATTTCTGTCTAATTCTCTACTTCGCTGTAAATATCAAACCTGTTACTCCCTCCATCAACAAACTTATTGTTCTCTTGAAAACTGTAAAATACAGCTCTCGGTAACACATTCAATGCAATGTATAGATGATCTTGTTTCTGCAGTATTGTATAACTGAAAAAACTGTAACCTTTAGCTGCCATTCTATGTCTATATGTATTAAGTGTTTATGTTTGTTTTTTCTGACACGGAGCCTTTGTAAATGAATCCCTGACTCAAAGATTGTAATCCTACAGTCTGTTAAATAATTAAATAAATAAATACATATTTATTTCAAACTCCTACCTGCCTGAACAGCACCAATCAAATTTTACTTACTATATGTGATGCCACAAAACTTTACTATAAATCAAGTTCACTGTGTGCTTGGCAGTCATGCAAGTAAACATTTAACTTAGGTTTCAAAAAATTAGATTAAAGTACTGCACTGAGCAAATCTTGGTTCAATTTTATGTTACTGGTACACCAGGTGTGGGACAAAAAAGCTGTTGAATAGTTATGAGTCATATAAAGTATAACTTACCAACATATGAAAAAAGAGCAAACAACGATTAAGTGAAATTAAGTGTTATATGGAAAATTGTAAGTACTAGCAAACTAGTTATCACATCAGCTGAAGTTTATTTATTAGTTTTTTTATTATTGATTCTGAAAAATACCTTTAAGCATATTCTCTTTTACAAAGGTTTCACTTCATAGAATTCCAGGTAAGTTACAGAGTAGACATCAATGTTTCAACACATAAGAGGAAATGTACGATACATCCAGTGTGCAGTAACAAACAGTGTTAATACAAGCACAAGGATATAATAGTGGTAGCAAAATCTAGTGCAGCCCCAACAGGCCTTGTCATCGGATTGGGTGGAAGGGGATTTTTGACCTTGGGAGGGGCAGTTGGAGGATGAGTAGAAAAGGCCATGTCATGGCCAAGTGCTGTAATGGCCGCATGAGGGGCAGGGAGGTGAGATTTGTGAGGTCAGTCACCTAGGTGCACATGCACTCAGATAGTGTCATGAGGTGCTGATTGAGGCCAGTTTTGAATTTGGCCAGACAATTGGTGGCAAGGAGGTGTCCATGGATTTCATTCATCCACAGTGGGACCCAGTAGGCAAATGCACATTGCCCGAGTGAGGTGCAGTGGAATGGGATGGCCAAGGCCCCCCTGATCCTCCCCCTGGGTGACCTGTGTCATTTTAGCAGCCTCTAACAGGTTGCCTACACAAGGCGGTGTTTTGCCCAGCAGTGCATTTTTCCCTAGGATGCAGGTCTGGAATTTGACCCTGGTACCCAAGGATAACCAATTTGAATGTTCTTACAGTATACAGGTGTGTGTCATACTCAGCATCAAGGGTGAGCCTGCAGGCTTTGTTTAGTACCACCTGGATCCTTTTTAGTGCAGTATCTGTCGCTGCCCCACACACCATTAGCTCATAGTCAATATGAGTTCAGAAGGAGCTGTGTACTGTGAGGTGGCGGGCCTTGGGGAAGAGGTATTGCCTGTGCCTGTACAGGACATCAATCTTGCTGTTGAGTGTCTTGACCAAAGAGTCAATGTGGTGAGCAAATGTGAGGGTTTCATCCAGTATGACCTCCAGATACTTGAACATTTGGACTTGTTCCAATGGTTCACATATGGAATTGGTGATTTTGAGGAGGTGATGCTTATTTTTGCCGTGTGTGCTGGTTATCAACATGGACTTGGTCTTCTTGTAGTTAAGTAGCAGTTTGTGACTACAGAACCAGTTCTCAGTTGAGGAGAAGGAGTCCTGCAACTCTAACTGCAAGTCAGCAAGGGATGTGTTACTGCCCAAGAGTATCGCATCATCTGCATACAATATGATTCTGGAATCATAGGCAATGTGGAGGTCATTTAGGAAGAGGCTGAAGAGTAGAGGTCCCAGTATTGATTTCTAGGGTACCCCTATCATTATCTCTCTTGCATTGGATATTGTTTGCCCAATTTTGACACATTGTTTTCTCCTTGTCAGATAGTCTTGGAACCAGCAGAGGGCATTAGACCCCCACACCCATGTTATGCAGTTGAGACAATAGCAGGGGGTGGTTGACTGTGTCAAAGGCTTTGGTGAGGTCAATAAAAACAGACCCCACTAGTCTGCTTTCATCTAGGGCCTTATGTGTGTAGTTTGTGAAGTCCAACAGGGCAGTGGTGGTGTTGTGACCTTGTCTGAAGCCATGCTGGTTGGGGCACAGCAGATCATATTTATTGAGGTAGCTAGCGAGTTGACCCACCACAATATTTTACAGTGCTTTGGACAAAGGAGACTGTATTGAGATGGGCCTATAGTTGGCTATCGAGGTTTTGTCACCACCCTCATGCACAGGCATGACTAGGGCCTGTTTCCAAATCCCCGGGAATTGAGCTAGTGTTAGGGACGTATTAAACAACATGGTAAAGGGCACTATAAGAGGGTCCAGGGTAAGGACTGCAGTTTCATGTCAATCCCGTCAATACCTAGTCTGGTCTTTCCTAGTACCTTCTTGACCATGGCTAGTGCTTCCTTCACTGTCACCCTTTTGAAGTAAAAGTTCGCGTGTGAATGCTCAGTGGGTTTGCTGTTGGGGTGGTTCTGCCTATGACCGAAGCAGACCAGAGGTAGCACTGTTGAGAGATCAGTGAAGGCCACGTTGAGGAATTCCACAATAGCTTAGGGATCTGTGTTTGGGGTGTTACCTATATCGATCAGCTGGGGGTGCATCTTGTCCTCCTTAACAAGGATACTTTTAATGTTTTCCCAGAATCTTTTTCCATCACTCCAGGCATTGGCAAGCTGTGCTTTATGGTAGTTGGCTTTGGCAAGCCGAATTCATTTTGTGCATTGATTTCTGGCCTCTCTGTAGCACTGGCAGTCATGCTTGTTCCCTATATTTCTGGCCCTTTCCCATAGTATAGTATGTCCCTTTTTTTCAGGTGGGAGAGAAGCCTCCTTACCATCCCAGTTTATATTAAAATCCCTGGTAATAATGTGCTCCAACCCCTGTGGGAGGGTGCTGATGATGTCCATCACTTTGGGGAAGCCCGTTATTGCTTTTTGGGGGTGCAGGTATGTCGTGGCTAGGATTAGGGATTTGCCATTCTGTCTGATCTGCATTTTTAACACAATTACCTCATGGTCCTCCACCACCCTAATTTCTGGGAGGACGGTGCAACGTAGGGTGTCCCTGACATAGATGATGCACCCCCCCCAACCCTCTTGCCTGTCCTATCAATCCTGTAGGCTTAGAAGCCTGATAGGGCAATTTTGCTATTTTTGATTCTTCCGGTCAGCCAGGTTTCTGTAAGGCAGAGGACATCAGGAGTATGGAGTCCCATCCAGGCCTGCAGTTGGACAAATTTTGCAGTTAGACTACAAATGTTTAGTGAGGCAATTTTTAGTCCTTTAGTTTTTCGCACACCAGGGTCCATTGGATTTGGTGGGCCTGGGTTCGAATGGATGTTGTCAGAGAGTAGCAGGAGCATAAAGATAACCTTCCTAGCTGAGAGGTTTATTCCAAAATCAGTTTGAACTTTCTGCCACTGATGCCTCAGGTGGTTTAGGCGATTGGACACTGGTGTAATCTTTGAGGTAAAGCTAACCGCTACTACCCCAGTGCTAGGGGTGATGTATGCAGAAAGTCCCAGAACAATTCTGTACTTCTACTGTAAGATACAGCAGTAACAGAATGCACAATCACAGGAATGTTACCCCAGTGTCCTACTAGTTTATCAGAATCTCTCTCAAGGTGATGTGAGTAAATACTATGAAAATGGAAGGAGGATGGTAATAGCAAATATGGCTAGTGCCAGGGGATGTTTAACTCAGTTAAGTAGGCCATCACCTCCTAACCAAAATTATTTTGCCATACAATGTAAACACTTTGAAGGGAGGTCACTATAATTCTTCTCCAGAAAGCTACATGCCTATCCCTCATTAGGGTAATCATTTTCACCAAATAGCAAAGATTCAGTGGCCAGTTTAACAATGTCAGGTGAAGGGGGTTATTCCCTACTGTTCATAAATTTCCTCTTGATCTGCAAGGATCAATGCATTTCTCTCATCCTCCAAGGACAAACCCTCCCATGAGTGTCAAGTCAGCACCGTCTTTCTCGAGTGACCAGTGGAGGAATGTTGCTTCCTTCTAGACACCAACTCCACCATATACCTTAACATCATCACACCAATAACAAAATATACCATTATTTAACTATAATTCAGACAGTAAGTTTTTGGTAGAGGACTATATCAGGGACATGCAGTATCTGCTTAACGCATGTGCAATGCCACCTAGTCTTTAGTCCACAACTATAGTGAGACATCTCAGTGGAGAGGCAAGAAAAGTTGTTCTAAAGTTGCCACTGAATGAAAAACCACAGGATGGGCATTTAATGAGCTAAGAGTAGAGAGTAATGACTCTCAGTCATCACTTTACCCCATGGTAGATTTCTATAATGGGGCACAGTGCCCTGATGAAACAACCTGTTCATATGTGATTACCCTTGAAGCTATATTACACTCAAGTGAACAAAAGTAGAATGGTAATTGCCCCTACCCAGATCAGGATTATAAGTTAACATGGCAATTTATGAGAGGCTTGTGGGATAAGAAAGTTTAACTGAAGCTTTCACCACTGAAATTCTGGTCCTACTTGCTTACTACTTGTCTGCCAAGGTACCAGTGGAAGACAGCACTTCTTAAGTGTGGAACCAATATCCAGATATCTGGGGGTAGTGGACCCGTTGGTCATTTTTGTTTGGATTTATAGTTTTTTGGGGAGTGGGGATAGTTTGACCTGGAGGTTTGGGGGATGATGTTCTTAAGTGTAATTGTGCTACCATTTCATTGTAATTCAATAGGTAACATACTGTAGGTGTTAGCAGTAATATTGGAGAATACAAGGAGTTAGGGAGGGGGAGAGGTTGGTGTTCTGCTGCAGTTTTCAGTGAGGAGGGTCATTAGTAAAAGGGTTGTAGTTTCATTCCATCTGTTTAAATGTTTCATTGTTTACAATGCTTTATACTTAAAAAATTGGCACTATAAAAGTTTCACTTCAAGATGTACACAATATTTCACCAGTAAAGTTAGAAATTTATTTCTTCCTCTTTAATAATGGTTGATAGAGATTTTAAGGTTAGATCCTGGAATATTAATTGGACAAAATCCCACATAAAACGTAAGACAGTGTTATCCAAAATTAAAGCTATGATGAGAGATGTAATCTGTCTCCAAGAAACCCATATGAATGAAAAGAAAGGTGCCCACGTGTCTAAGAATTGGAGGGGGGATGGTATGGGTCTTATTTTATCTCAAGGGCTAGTAGCAGAGCGATTTGGTTTCAGCTGAGATATCCAGGAATGATCACCAAAGTCTACACTGATCCGGGTGGGAGGTTCATTCTAGTGCAGGTACAGTCCCCACCACTTCTAGTGGGCTTGTCTTTGTTATACTATTTTGCCCGCTATAGGAGTTGGATGTAATATCATTCATCCAATAAGGTACTGTATCTTAAAAAAAAAACATGCAGTGGGGACTGCTGACTCCTGTTTCTGCCCCTAGTACCCCAAACCACTGCTCAGGACAGTATTAGTAGTGTTTTGTTCATTTTGCTGAAAGTTCTTTAAAGGCAATTACTGCACAATGTTGGTGAGAGAAAGCAGGAGTAAACAAACTCTGTGTTAAGAATTAAAGATTTAATACACATGATGCTGGCGCTATAAGTGGCAGGAATTGTAAGTATGTTTTGTTCACTATCTCCTGAAATGGAGCTGGCACTGATCTCGCAAGCCTGTGACCATGATAACTAACTTTCTGAACAGCTCTTTTGTGTCAAATTGTGCAGGTTGTTTTGCGACCCAACTAAAATTTTAAATTCTGATATTCTATTGCCCTCCTATGAAAGCACCCCATCCACTGTCACTGAGTTAACGCATCTTGAGGTGTTAATGGCAGTGTCAGTTCAACAAATAGTAGGCATAACACAAGACACTGCATGTGAACTGACACAGTTAACACTTTGAGGTACACTAACTAACAGCTAATCTGGCTAATCTGCCTGAAGTAGAAGGCAGGTCTAGAATACAATAACCAGCATTTTTTACATTAAAGCCTATGACACCAGAAAGTGGAAAATGAAATCTGTCAGCAAAAAATACTGCTCATTTAAACCTTGGACGCTGTAAGGGGCGGGTATTGCATTACTTAACTCAGGGCAGAAGGTGGCAATAGGCTCTGTTTATGGCCTAATACAGAGTGTCCAGATTTCTTCCAAAGACAAAGGTACAAATAGCAGATTTAGTGGGACACTTGTTCTTGTTTGGGGACTACAACTGCATTTTAAACACTGTTCTTGACAGGTCTTCCAGAGTGGTAACACCTGTAACCAGAAACAATTCATATTAAAAAAGCACAATACCAGCTTCCATTCCATGTCAGAATCAGAACTACAGTCAGAAGAGGACCCATTTTTAGAAGAGGAGACATCAGGACTGGTGCACCCCTTCAGCTTGACGCGTCAACAGTGAAACATGAAAAATGACCATTACGGTGACAGTCGCTGTAATGGTCTGTTTTTTGTGTTTAGCTTTCCCCCGGTGTTCCGCCCCCTCCTGGTACAACTACAACCTGGAGTTGATAATCTAAAATACTGGGGGGTGTGGGGGGGCAGTGCCCCCTGCATGGGGGTGTGGGGGGTGCAGCCCTCCACAGAAAACACCTGTGATTCCGAGGGTACAATACAGGTGTTGGTATTGTGCCATCACTGTGAGGGAGGTCAGCATTTTCACTGTTGATCTCCCTTGGTGCTTCCCATCAGGACAGAGTGCATCACCCTGCAGATTGGGGAAAGCAGTCAGGTTTAATGAAGAACAAGGGGAGCTGGAGACAATGCAGAAAAGAGGCACCACAAACATCCTGCAAGAGGCTGAGACACAAGACAGTAACAAAATATATGTGGTCACTCTATCTGGGACAGTATTAACAGAACCACAAATCACAGTCCTTAATAAGGGATCATCTTTTTCCCCACATTTAAAACAAGGAAATCTGAAACTTTCTTGGACATTAAAAAGCTCACTTGAAAATTAAATATCAACATTTTCTTCAATGGACTGAACATGCGTCTATGAAATGGTCCAGCCCTAGGCATCCCAGTGAACACAACATGGGTAATGACAATATTGACAATAATGGCACAGGGCTAAAAACTTTCAAACCTCAATCGACCGTTAACCCCCCCCCCCAACATGGTTGTGCAGGTTTTTGAGTAAGCCTGCTAAAGGATATGGAGCAATTGTTTGCAGAAATGAATGAAGGTATAAACATCTACTGCAACATTTCTAATGAAGAGTGAACTGCCCTGGAAGAACTTGGCAAAAAAAAAAGAAGAAATAACAATAACATCTGCCAACAAGGGTGGTACAATTGTTGTCCTCAATACATTCAAGAGGTTAAAAACAACTATTGAATGAAGCATTTTATAAACCTTGACCACAAGATCCTACTATGGATATAAACAGAGAATATATGCTTTTTTAGATCAGGCATTTAATAACCAGATCATTTCACAAAGCACCCTTGAATTTCTGAAAGTAGCCTGCCCAGTGCGAGCCATCATGTACTTACTCGTGAAAATCCATAAAAGTTTGGAGTGTTCCCCCAGGTAGACCCATTGTAGTGGGCATAGGCTCCTTAACAGAACCTCTTTCACATTCTGTAGATGTACACGTAAAGGACATTGTGAAATAGTTGCCATCCTTTATTAAGTATGCTGCTGAGGTGCTGGGTCTCCTTGGAGACCTCCAAATGAACAAGAGTGGCCCCTTGTCTCAATGGACACTGAGTCACAATACACTAACATACCCCATGATGGAAGATTAAGGGGTCTACATATGTGTCTGCATACTGCAATATATCTAGGACAGGGTCTGATAGATTTTCTAGTAGAATTGTCAGAAATTGTTTTGAATTGTAATGTTTTGGGATTTCAAGGGAAAAATGACCACCAAGTTAAAGGTACAGCAATGGAGGCTACCTTTGTCCCTAATTATATAAATCTTTACTTGGGACAGTGGGAGGTGATTAACAATCAATCTGGTAACCCATTTTATTTTGAGAAAATAGACCTCTGGAGGTGCTACATTGACATTGTACTGATAGTATGGTGGGGATCAAAACTGGAACTTGATTTATTTGTGGAATACTTGTATAGGTCAAATCAGAATTTAACGTTTACAGCAAAAGCAGTCATCAGGAAAATTAACTTCTTAGATAAGTATTACCAAACTGGAAGATGGTTGTGTGCATACTGACCTATTTAGAAAAGCTACTGATTGTAATACTACACTACATGCTTCCAGCTGTCACCCCACCACACCATCAAGAACATCCCTAAATCGAAATTTGTGCACCTCAAAAGAAATCGTACCAATGATTCTTTTTTATTTAACTTTAATTTTTATTGAGTTTTGGGTGGTACACATGAATGCCATTAAACATACAATGGACATAGTGACATAGAATAAATATTATTGGTACATAGCTGATATACATCTATCATTGGTCCTACTTGTCTGGGTAGGAGAAAGGTCCAGAAGGGAGCAACTCTTTACAACAGGTGTATGAGGGTGGGAAGAGCCATTCCTTTTCTTTAAGCGTGTGCACATAGTTACTCTGAAATGAACTGACCAGACACCAATCAGATATCTTGTATTCTCACCTGCATTAAGGCATCATATCTGGTCTGTAGCTGGCAACATGCATGAACCAAGCCATCCACCTGTTTATTATCAGAGGTAGTCTGTCCTGCAATCTGGTCATCATGTGCTTCATGTGATATATATCATATATGGTATCCTCCCATTGTCGAAGTGTTGTAAGGGTGGTTTGCAACCATAACCTTTTCAGCACTTTTGTGGCTGCTTTTAAAAGAATACTCAAAAGACCAATTTGGTGCAACTGTTAAAAATGTGGAGGAAAGAGTAAAAGAATTGCAATCTCTTGTGTTAAAGGCCCCAAATCAGGAAATACCTCCTCCAGAATCTGTTCCACCACCTGCCAGAACTGGGTTATTATAGGCAGGGGTCAGTCTTAACTTTTTTTGCACTAGCCAGTTGGACAAATTGATTAAAAATTACACTAGCCTGCAGATGGTTGTATTAACTCAAAATAATAATTGTACATTTTGATTGCTTATACAGAAAAAAATATGAGCCAAGAAATACTCCAATTATTGCATATTTATCCCGCTCCCATATTGCTTCCTGCCTCAGCAAAAAAGACCGCAATCCAATCACACGCAGTGTGTACCCCACTGTTTTTTACCATCTACCCCTTGCTTCCTCTTTCTTCACCCCTTTCCCACCAAACCAGAGGATACCATAATAGCAAATGTTCAGTCAAGCAGTTCTACCTCTGCACACACAATAGCCATCCCCTTGCAACTCACCACTGTCCCACCCGGACCTGCAGGGCAATGTACAGGGTCAGGCAGAAAAAGAAAACCTTATCCCCCACCCTGTGATTAACCAGACCTGCACTTCTGGAAGTTTTTTACACTGTGGAATGAGCCAGGGGCAGTTCTAGGATTTTCTTGGGGAGAGTTAAACACACGGGGCTTGGGATGTAAGAAACATTGACATATCTGTTTATATATATACCAGGCACAAAAGTATTGATTTAACATGCTCTTGCCCTAACAACAACAGATTTTTCATAACAGTGTCCTTTCATCAGCTAAAGGGGAAGCAGTATACAGGCATGATGTTATACTACCTCTCTTTCTATATAGGATGATCTGTGCACAAGGAATACCTATTTGAACCTTTCAAATGATATATTTTACTAAGGTTTTGCTTTGTACCATACATACTCCAAAACAATGTTTTAGGATGAAATGACATGCTGAGTGGTGTAAGGATGGGACTGCATGGATGGCATTGACTGGTGTGATCCATTAAGATGAGCTGTGGAACCCTACACCAGTCAGTAATGGCATCTATGGGTGGCCACTTCAGAGTCTAATCTGCAGTGGTGTCAAGGGAAAGTATAAAATTGACATACCACCTGGCTGGGCAGACTGTGTACACATCATAGCATTCTGTCACTACAGTGTTGGATACAGACACTCAAAAGGTTGGGAAATGAGGCTCACTGGTCTTAATATTGTGGGACAAGTTCAGCAAACTGGAAACTAGTGATTTAACCACTCTACCCTTGATCACAGCGTGCACACTAGCTGAATGTCCTCACAACTAAGTGATAATGACTCACATCAAGTCTTTTGTTTGTTCCCCCTCTTGAACTGCCAGATAACTGCAGCTGTTAATGAGCTGTTGAGCTTTTAATCACACCAGGCCATCTGGAACACTGAGGGAGATTAGCAAAAGGACTACAGCCTGCTAAAGTAAGGTCTTTTTCAACTTCATGAAAAACCTGCACTAATCAAGACAGACAAGTAGAGGGTTAGCTGCACTAGCCTTGATCAATTTGCACTAGGTTCAGAGCTAGTAAAACAATGTTAAGATAGAACCCTGATTATAGGGCAGGACCAGAAAATGTGAGTATGTGTTGACATCTCACATTCACATTGTCACCAACATGAGGAATCCCATGTAGAGAGAAATTTGGCCGTAATTTGTGGAGTGCAGAAGTATCAAGATACCACCTTCCAGCCATACTCTCTCCAACTATAAGAGCCTGTTGTCTGATGTTGCAAGCTCCAAATCTGATGCCAAGCTTCTGGGGTCAATTCAATCAAAAGTTCCACCTCCCGGTTTGTCTGGACTACATCCATCAAAGTGGACAGAATGTCTGTGATGGCCCGGTAATATTGAGGAATAAGGTGTGATGGGGAGGATTCTATTTGTATTTGGAGCAGTGAAAGGACTTGGGGGAAGTCTGAGGGTCAACATTAAGGTCTATAGTATTTCCTAGAAAGTGGTGAATCTGCAAGTACCTATAAAAATCTAATTTGATAAGGGAGTACTCCGTTTGCAGTTGGGAAAAGGACTTGAAGATCCCATTTTGATAAAAATGATAAGTATGTATTAGACCCCCTCTAAACCACTTCTGGAAACTATGATCCAGTCTTGCCAGGAGAAAAAGTTGATCTAAAGATGGAATCCCCATCCATCTGGCTCCAGCAAAATTTATTTATTTACTTTTTCAAAAAGGCCCTCCAGCAGTGTAACAAGTCTGCTGTATAAAGGGATGGCTCTCGTGTAGGATCAGAGATATTTTTCTGAAATATAGTAGTATAATCTAGGGGTGATGGGGAGATGGCTCTTTCTACCCATACCCAAAATGGGGTCTGGGTCTGAGATTGGAGACAAAATGTCATATGGTTAGGTAAAGCAGCTGTAGCATAATTTCGAAGATTAGAAAGAGACAACCACCCTCTAGCCGTAGGCAGGTGTAGCATCCTTAATTCCACCCTGAGTTCTTTCCTTGCCAGAGAAAGGAAGAAATGATTCTATCCCATCTACCAATCTAATTTTTAAAGGGCATGTATGGAATATTTTGCAGCAAATATAATGTCTGTGATAGAATATTCATCTGAATAGTTTGTACCCTATTGATTAATGATATAGGAAGATGAGTCCAAACCAAGAGATCTGTTTTTACTTGGTCAAACAGAAAATTATAATTTTGGGCCACAATTGGTTGGGGATCTGATGTTAACTGAATACCCAGCTATCTAATATGGGTTTGATTCCTTTTATATGGGTAACACTGCTGTAGACTGGGAGATGGGGTGCATTGTATCATTAAGATCTCCATTTTAGAGTAATTTATCTTATATCCAGAAGCTTGTTCTGTAATTTGGAGACTGTGTTCTAAAGCTACTAATGAAGTGTCTGGGCTGGTGATGTAGAGCAATAGGTCATCCGCATAATGCTAAATTATGCAGATGATCTCCATCACATAGCCCTGTATTTAGTATGTGATTGGCACAAGAATTGTGCTATAGGTTCTGCAAAGTGGGGGAAAATATGGGAAAGGGACAACATGTCTAGGTCCCTTGCAGACAGAAATGTGGAGAATGGATTCATTGAGTTTTAACAGTTGCTTTGGGGCTGGTATATATGCCTCTAATATTGTTAAGGAATTCCTGGAGGAAGCCGAATTCTGAAAGGCTAAGATGGAGGAAAAGCCAGCAACCCCTATTGAATACCTCTCAAGCATCTAGACTGAGAATTAACAATGCGGTTTTGGTGGACTGGGCATATGGGCATGATTAATAAGATTTAGAGTCCTTTTACTGTTTTCTGTAGTTTGTCTTGATTTAATAAAACCTGACTTATCAGGGCGGGCAAGAGTGGGAAGAATATTACCTAGACTGTGTGCCAGTATACTAGCATAAATTTTATAATCTTGATTAAATACTGAAATGAGGTGGTATGAATCACATAAATAGGAGGTTTATTAGGTTTTAAAATTGTAGAGATCGTGGCCTGCCACCATGACATACGATATTCCGCAGTTTCACGGCTGTCTTTTAAAGCACTCAACAGGGAGTCCTTTATTAATGTGAAAGTGGCTTTATAAAACTCAGTCCCATAGCTGTCTGGGCCAGGGCTCTTCCCTTTTTTTCAAATTCTATATTGTATAATCAATCAATCATTCAAAGACTTTATTTAACTTATTTAACTTTATTTAAATAAAGACTTTGATTGATTGATTAATATATATAATATAGCTTTTGTTCTATTATCGACCACAACAGAGATCATAATGTAAGGCTCCTAACAATGGAAGCTGCAGCCCCTCCATAAATGTTATTGAAGCCTTCTGCAGAGTGGGGGGGGGGACACCTCTGTGTAAAGATCAGAGTAGTACTTATGGAAGGTCTGAAGGATCTGTGCAGTAGTCATGGCCATCTTACCCATTTGGGAGTCCTTAACTTTCAAGATAGAGGACATTTGGATTTGTTTTCGGAGGTGATATGCCAGTACCTTTGAGGCCTAGGCTACCCCTCATAATATTTTTGGTGTAGCCAGAGCAATGTTTGCTCCGTCTTGTTCAATAATATCGTTTGTATCTCTTGTTGAATTTGAGAAACCTTCTGGGTTAAAGTGTGGTCTCCCTGCCTGTGGGCTAGTTGGAAGAATTGTAATTGGTCCTGTAGTTCCTTAAGCTGTGCTTCCCTTTGCCTCTTTTTATGAATGGAGTATGCAATAATATGACCCCGGAGAACAGATTTTTGGGTGCCCTAAAGAAGTTGAGGAGAGGTATGGGGGAAGGTTTTATTCCACAATATATCTGGAATAAGCTATTTCATTAAAGTTTGAAAAGCTGGGTCTCTTACTAGGGAGTTATTGAAATGCCAAAATGTATTCTTATGTTCTTGTATTGTGTCAAACTCCAAACATACATGGGCATGGTCTGAGATGTAAATAGTATAAACTTCTGAACTATGAATTATGTCAAGGTGTTCACTGCTAATGCACAAATAGTCAAGTCTGCAGTAATGTTTGTGTGCATGTGAGTAAAAAGTGAATTGTCATACAGAAGGGTGGAGATGATGCCATGCGTCAATTAAGCCCACCTCTTGGATCAATCTGTGGAAGTACTTTTGTCCCGAGGAGGGCATTGGGGCCCTAGGGGAAGACATGTTCAGGGTTGAGTTTAACAAACAATTTAGGTCCCCTCCCAAAATAAGCATTCCTATTTTACGAGTGACAACTGAGTCCATCAGTTGCTGAGTGGAGGAGGCATTGCTGCCAGGGAGGGATATACTGTAGGTGCTACAGATTGTCAGCTGTTGGCCATACACAGTACCAGATACTAAAGCGAGGTGGCCTTATTTATCCACATACTGATTTGTTACCACAAATGGTGATTGTTTAGGCACCAAGATTACTGCCCCTCCATCTCCCAAGCTAATAGGCTGACTCAATGACCTGAGAGAGAAGCCAAATTTCAATAATTTCTGATGTTCTAAAGTGGATAAATGTATCTCTTGCAGGTGCAGGAGATCAGGTTTAAGTTTCTTGAGGGCTGTCAGAGGTCTATGATGCTTAACTGGTCCAGTCAGACCATTTACATTATGTTAAACAATTTTGAATTTAACATTCATAGTTCTCAGAGGACTCTTGTAACCCTACTGGATCCCTCTCCCCACAACACCCATGTTCATATTGAAACCTTAAGTCCTGTCCCCCTTCCCCAGATTGTACAATTCCAGAACTGTGCCTCTAGTAATACTACAATCAATTATACCATGGACATCAAAAGAAACTCAAAATCCTGCACTGTGATTGGCTGGCTGGCACCTTTCTGTTATGGTAAATCCTATGATAACCACCACAAGAGGTGCCAACTAGCCAGTCTCGTGCCCAACCGAGCATAAATCAATCCAACCCCCTCTCCATCATCACAATACTGCTATCTTGTTTACTGCTAAGCTACATTTAAAATTCACCATATGAATCACCCACCCACATTACAATCCTCCCAACTCCAAAATATAACCAAAGCCATCATGCGGGCATTCTTCAACTCACCTAACACTGTGCTGCATCATTTTAAGGGGATTTCACAGCCAGACAAAAAAAAAAATCACAGAACTCTGACCACCGCTTCCCCCGAATGATAAGCTGATGTCAATCTGGAACCACACACTGAACTGTTGCTCCACGATGTCGCCTGTCTCCCCTTCAGCTGCGTTCACACTCTGGCTCCATAGCAAGCAACACAGGATAAACTGTAATCTATACAGTTTACCTGAGTGCTCCACGTTGCTTTTGTACCAGGACTCTCACTCTCTGTCTCTCTCTTTCTCTATCTCCCCACAGTAAAAAAAAAGTAGTGACTGTGTGCTGTATGTTACTCTTCTACCACACCGCTGTCTCTCTCTCTCTCTCTAGCTACCTGTCTGAAATCCCTGTGTTCTGCCAAATCTACAGTCATTTCAGCATCCCTGGCAACCAAGAAAAACCCTAACAACCAAGGACTATTTCTTGTAGCAAAGTAACAAATACAATAACAATAAAATAAAACACAAAAAAGCATGTTTTATTTTATTTTTTGCATTTAAAAAAATGCACCATGTTATAATCATAATAAATCACTAGGGTGTGGGTTATGGGGGGATTTACCATGGCTGGTGAGGATTTACCTACTCGGCCTGTGGTCTCGTGGCCAAACCATGCCAGCCATGGTAAATCTCCCATAACCCACACCTCCTTGTGGTTTATTGCTTAAATATACTCTACAAGGACTGACCTCATATAAGGGAAAGCATGAGGTTTAGGCAAACAAGGAAAAATAATATTGAAAATAGAAAGGGAAAACAGGTAAAGAAAAAGGTGAAAGGAGAGGGTAAATGTGTTATCTCCTTCCGGCCACTCAGAATTTTGCCCCCTCTTGACCCAGACAGCTACTATATATAGATAGATAGATAGATAGATAGATAGATAGATAGATAGATAGATAGATAGACAGACAGACAAATAGATAGATAGATAGACAGATAACAACAAGGGGGACTAGAAAATATAAAAAGAAAGTTATTGTATAACTAGGGAATTTTCCCTCTGCTAAATTCAATTCATATCTCCACCCTGAGAATGAGAAACATCATAATATGCAAGTTGCATCTGATTACCCCAGTTCCGAAAGGAAAAGAGTGTAAGCATTATTATAGACTCTAAAGCCAAACTGTACTGTATCAAGTCCACAGCAAAAGTCAAAGTTGGCAAAACAGAGTCTGTCCACCTGTAGGTTTTAAAGCAAATAATACAAATGGCAGGTCAACAAAATATCTGGCAAATAATATTAATGGGCTCCCCTTCATATCTTAGCATGGGGAAACTGGGTCAAAAAAGAGCTGCATAGTGAGGAGGAAAGTTTTGGTTAAAAAGTCAAAAACTCAGAAAAAGGCAGCAGCAGTGTATGAGATTTAATTTCGTCTGCCCCCAAAATAAATTGCCATGACCAGTGATTCTGATTTCCAGTTGCGACTTGGGGAGATGACCATCAGATTTCTGGATAGAGGATATAACCACCAGATATTACAGGAGGCAACTCAGGCAATGAAAAACATATCTAGGTCATCATTACTTTATTTATTTATTGAGTTTTTGAATTTTGCTGACCCAGTAAGCCCACTGGGGCTAGAAATCCCTTTTTCAGGGGCAACTGGGGGGAGGAGGGATACAGATGGTAAGCAACTGAAATTGAAGCAGATTAAGCTATTTAAATAAACTTGAATATAGAGATAGAATAAGGCAAGTGAGAGCATCAACTTTATCACTACTTCCCAATTCGCTGAAAATAAAAGACATCATTCATAGGAACTGGCACATTTTAACAACTGAGCCAGCATTAGAAAAAAAAACACCCACTCTCCCATGTGTGGTGTTGAAACATGTTAGAAATCTTTCAGATCACCTAGTGCACTCACTACAACCTGATATAGGTACAGTACTAGCAGGCAATGGTTGCCACCTCCACCAAAAGGTTCCTTTCAGTGTGGCTACTGCAAATTATGTGCAGTGATTTAAAAAATCAATTTCATATCTGCCAGTACAGATAAATATTTTAAATCAGGCAGTTTATTAATCTTTCAAATACAGGGATAATATATGTGCCAATATGTGATTGCCGGGCATTTTATATTGTAAAAACTAGTAGGATATGTAAACACACGTGACCATGAGAATAATGTCCTGTATAAATATATTAATCAGAGTGGTGCTAACACAGGACATAGGTTTAGTTTCTGTGAAACAGAGAAAGTGACTGTGGAGCCAAGGGGTGGAGACCTGAAAAGTAAACTTCTTTGTAGGGATTGAGTGCCCTTAAAAATCCAAATCTCAATGACAGTATTTTTGTTGTTTAAGTTTTTTATTTTTCCATAAAGTAATAACATACAAGCATTGTGCAGTATATTATCACAACAAAACAATACAGTCAATGCAGGAACATTTATCAGAACACAGTGTTACTCCTACCTCCCTAGGCTTCCAACATCTGCCTTGTACAAGAGGATGGTAGGTGTAAGTGACTTTTAAAAGTGACTTTTCTGCAATTTAACAAGAAACATGGCCTTCCTGGTATGGTCTGAAGTGCCATTTATAAGAAGTGATTCTCAATGTGCAGCTCAGGGAGTCCGCGGGTGCATACCCCTCAGGAACAACCTGCATTGAATCAGACAATAAATACAAAGTATCTGAAGGAACCTCAGTATACAGTAAACGCTAATATCTAGACTGTGAAATAATGTAGTAGTTATGCAGTCACCTGTTGCCCAGGCCACCAGTTTTCAGACTTGCCCTATACCTTTATAACATAGACTCAATGACAGTTTTTGTATTACCATTCCTGATGAAGAAATAAAATGCTGACCTTATAATGACTGTTCGCTATTTTGTTTCTCCTTTCCTCCTCCTCCTCCCTGCTACACCCCATTCTTCCCTGCCCTGGTATGTAATTCCTCTTAATTAGATATTTTTTCCATTATAAACATTTTCATCTAAAGACTTTGCTTGATGTGAGTTGATCTGTGTATGATGTTCTCAAGTGTGCCACTGAGCTGCTATTTCAGACATTATTTTCTTGTTTCCAGTCACTTGGCCAGTTATTCTGGAGATGCCATGACAATAATTGGAACCATCTGACTTACTGGAGATGGAGCGAGTGAGGAACCCTCCTTGCTCATTTCTGTGGTACATTGTAAAATCTAAATCACAACAAATATTATATATATGGCATTTAGATACAAATTAATACTATGTTCTTTTAGTTTTCTAAGCATATTCTATAACCATTAGCAAGTTGTGGTTAGAAGTGAATTAACACTCTATTTCTCTCTGAGTACTGTTTAAAATATATTATCTATTTTACCGCAACAAGCATATTCCTAATCTCTGTTCTTTCCAAATTTAGACTAGGGTGATGTCACTTTCAATTCTTCACTATTTAATATGGTGCACTGTTTGGAAAGGCCATCCTCTGATGAAGCATGAATGCATGAAACCAGTCGGGGCCTTTTTTCATGTGTGTTGGAGTGTTGTACCCCTGTGTGGCATTGTCGATGTCTTACTACTAAACTGTAAGTAGTAAACTCATGTTTTGCCTTGCAGTACTGACTGGTGGAGGGTACCATTTTTGCTTTGGTTGCCAGTGCTGAAAAAAGGCCAGATACATCAAGAGTTGCAATTCATATTTGAAGCATTTGCCTAGTGCTACAGTAAAATGGCAAAAACATAGTCTGACTGGTTACTTTTATCAAAAAAAAAGTGCATTTAAGAGCTCTGTAATTATTACTCTGTTTTGACTACACTCAGTATTATTTCTGTGAAGAGCAACTCATGAGTTCAATATCAGCAGGATCCATTGCCTTTCCACATGGTTGCAGTGCCATTTACAACATGCCTCCTGGTGGTAAATGCACCTGATGTCAACACTAGATTTTGGCTACCATATTGTGAAAGCAGAGTGCACTAAGCTGAGCCAGCCCCTTTGGATTAGAGACTGTAAACTTTGTCACTTGTACTGTAGTACTATTTTTGCCTTCTGTATAACTGCTGGCCAGTTCTGCTTTCCAGCCTTAGCTGGGGGAAAGTTTGTTTTTGTACCTAAGCATCACGAAGTCAGGAAAGAAATGACAATTATAATATCTTGACATATTTCAACTTTATATGTTATTCTCCATTTTCCCAGGTTTCAGCTGTTTACCACGGTACCACTTTTCTGACTCCTACTACAACAGAATGACACTGGTTCTGATCCTCTTCCAGCTGCCATCCCCTCATGTTGGAAGTTGATACTGTAGCTGACAGAAGTGAATGATAAAGAATTGTGTTTAAAACATGGGTTGAGACTAAAGAACTGTATTGCCATGGTAGTAATTAAATAGTACCACAGGACATCTTATCAGAAGTGCACTCGAAGAACCATTAAAGTGAGACAACCAAGCCAGCAGCAGTACCATCTTGAATCATCAACAGCAAGGTTACAAGGGTATTATTTTGGATCACAAGCTGTCAGTTGATAACTAAGTTACAACACTTGTCAGGAGCAGATTCTATCATCTAAAATTGATTTTTGGATTACAGTCCTTTCTTTGGCCTGTAGATTTTATTTAAGCAAACTCATTTATACTTTTGTGACATTGTTTGTATTATTTAAGCAATAAACCATGACAGGGTGTGAGTTATGCTGGAAATTACCCTCACCTGGCATGGTTCGATCACAAAGCTGCAGGCCGAGTGACCAAATCCATGTCAGAAGTGGGTAAATGCCAGCATATCCCCACACTCTGGAGTAGTTTATTGTGATTCTACAATGTGCCTCCTTGTTTGAGGAGAAAAAAAGAGTTAAAAACTTTTTTTGCATTTTTATTTATTTATTCCATTTTGGTAACCGGGTAGGCCCACTGGGCCTCAAAAGTCCCTTTTTCAGGGGTGACCCAGGTTAGTTTACAGAGTGGTTTAACCATACATAGTCATTTACATACATACAGATTTTCAATAACAGACATCCAACATGTTTTAGAGACATAGACAGTGATAGGCTAGGTAGTAGTGCTATACATCATAAATATAAATCTTTAGTTAGATACATTTCATGCAGATGATGGTTAACACATTGTGCATGGTAGTGTGTGGTGGGGGACTGAGGGGAAGATTGAGGGGTGACTCATTTCCCATGGCAGTGGCATGTGCTGGCCTCAAGCTGGTGGGCCTTTAGTCATGTGCGGGATGTTTTGATAGATGGGGCTTCCTGTACATGATGTGGGAGTTTGTTCCATTGTTAGGGGGCAGTGCTGGAGAAGGACTTGGCATCCATTTTAGTCCTCACTCTGGGTGATTTGAGTATGATTTGGCCTGCTGTATGGAGGTTCCGCCTATTGTGCTTAGGGGTTATGAGTCCAGAGAGGCTAGTGGGGGGGGAGGGCTTAGCAGTTTATACATTTGGCAGAGTAGTGGGTAGTGTAGGCACTGATCCAGTGTAGGCCATTTAAGTAGTGCTAAGGAGTCACAGTGATGGCTTCTGGCATGGGCCTGAGTGGCAAACCGTGACACCTTGTTTAAAGCACCTGCAGTCGATTGCTCTCTTATTTGGCCAATCCCTGCAAGACTGGTGCAGTGTAGGTTAAGGTAGGGAGGAGGACACTAGTGGCGATGGTGATCCTGGCCTCAGGGATCAGCTGACCCTTTAGTCTATTAAGGGTTCCTAGTTTAGAGTGAGTGGTTTTGGTTACCTGCTCGATGTGCTCCTTTAGGGTGAGGCCATGGTCAAGCATAAGGCCAAGATATTTGAGATCTGTCTTGGCCTAGGGATCTAAGTCCAAACAGCATGACCTTGGTTTTCCCAGTATTAAGGACCATTTTGTTCTCTATCAGCCGGGTCTCTAACCTCGTAAAGTCAGTTTGGAGATTTGGGCCCAGTTCGGTCAGATTGTCCAGGGATCAGTAAATTACGGTGTCATCTATGTACTGGACCACTGTGCATCCCCCACAGTGGTTACTTAGTTCATTGGTGAATAGGGAGAAAAGGAGGGGGCCCAGTATTGACCCTTGTGGTATGTTCTCCTTGAGGGGAAGTGGTTCAGATACTGCACCTTTCCACTTGACTCTCTGTGTGTGATCAGATAAGTAGCTCCCAAGCCAAGTAAGAGATTGGGGGTCCAGACCTACTTTACCCAGCTTTGTGAGCAGGAGTTGATGATTGACTAGGTTAAAGGCCTTGGATATGTCTATGAAGACCACTCCAGTTGGAATCCCATTGTCCATGGCACTCAGTACATTTGCCGAGAATTTTATCAGGACAGTGTCAGTTCTATGATCATTCTGAAGCCATGTTGGGAGGGGGCTAGTAACTGATGAAGCTCTAGGTAGTCATGGATTTGTTCATAGACTAGCCTTTCATGTATTTTAGTGAGGGAGCAGAGCAAGGAGATAGGCCTATAGTTGCAAATAGGTTCTCTGGTGCCGCCTTTGTTGATAGGGACCACATGGGCTTGCTTCCACCTGTCAGGGATGACTCTCTCAAGTATGGATCTGTTTATGAGCCACATTAGCAGTTAGGTGATGGCAGGGGCTGTGGCCCTGAGTGACCTCAGATTTATCCCATCCAGACCACCGATTCTCTTAGGCTTCTGGGTCTTTAGGAAGTTGAAGACCTCTGCCCCCTTGACCAGCCGCAGGTGGAATGGAAATCTGTTGAGGCAGGGGTCTCATCTGTTGAGGGCTCTGCCTTAGGCAGAGGTAGCCCTATCTTGTACGCATCCAGATTAGTGAAATGTAGGTTGAGAGATGTGGTGATTTGATGGCTATCATTTAGGAGTTGACCATTTACCTCAATGGGACCTGGTTAGGACTTGCCATTGCCCTTCAACAGTTTGTTGATGTGGGCCCAGAATAACCTACGGTTCCCTAGGTTGGTTTTCTGGAGGTGTGTGACGTACACCCTTTTTGCCAGTTTAGTGTTTCTCTTGCATTGATTCCCCACCACCGTGTTAATGGAATGAAGCCATTTCACTTGGGGGTCCAAAGGGATATGAGATAAAGGGTGAAGAATTTGGGGAGTAGAAATCATTTTGAGAGCAGAGATTTTCCCAGGCATAATGAGATGGAACAATCACCACCTGTCTAGCTCAGTTTTTAAGTTTGCAAGAACAGGTTTCATGTTGAGATCCCAAATGGTAGATAGATCTGTGGAAATGTGTACGCCAAGATATACTAATTCATGCTGGGCCCATTTAAGCCCTGAGGGGAGCAACTCAGTCTTGGAGGTATTCATCTTCAGGCCCGAGAGCTCCGAAAAATGTGCAAGTACTCTAAGGAGCACAGGGAGGGCTATAGTAGCATTAGCCACAGAGACTAGAGACTAGAAGATCATCTGCATACATGAGTGAGGTATAGGTCTGGGAACCAAAAGTGATTCCCTGAATGTCTGGGTGCTGTCGGATCGCAGCAGCCAAGGGTTCAGCAGCTAGAATAAATAAGAGGGGGGGGAGAGGGGAAATCCTTGATGGGTGCCCCTACAGAGCCAGAAGGGAGTATCTATTACCATATTGGTATGAATTCTGGCCATAGGCTGGTGGTACATAGCCCTGACCCAATTCCGAAAGCAGGTCCCAAAGCCAAAACGATACAGCACCTTCTCCAAATAGTCCCACTCCAGGGAGTCAAAAGCTTTTTCAAAGTCGACTGCAATAGCAGCCACAGGGGTAGGAGAAAGTTTAGCCTGAAAGATGATATTAATTAGAGACCTAATATGGTCCCTACGGAGTCGTTCCAGCACAAAGCAAGCCTGTGAGGGGTGGATAAGGGAGGGCAGGAGTGGGCTAAGTCTAAGTGCCAGAATCTTAGCAAAGATTTTGCTGTCTGCATTGATAAGGGATATAGGGCGATAGTTGGAGGCCAGAGTAGGGTCCTTATCCTTCTTAGGAAAAAATGTAATTATGGCCTCATGGAAGGTGGGTGGGGGAAGGCTCCTGTAATGAGAGCTTCATTATAAACCTGGGAGAGAAGAGGGGCAATTTGGGGCGCTAAAGCTTGCCCGAGTTCCACTGGGAAGTCATCGCCACCTGGGGTTTTCCCAGGATGCAGGCTCTTAATTGGTGAAATGACGTCAGTTGGAGTAATTGGGAGGTCCAAGGCCTAAATTTGAGCAGAGGAGAGGCTAGGAAGGCATAGAGATGCCAAAAAGGGCTCCAATGGAGTTAGGCTCTGATGTCTAGTAGAGGAGTAGAGGTCACAGTAAAAGTGCCTCATGACATTGTTAATGGCCTGGGCGTCAGTGTGAATGTGGCCTGTCAAGTCTTTCAGGCCGAGATGTGTCTCTCTGACTGCTGTTTGCGTAGCCAGTAAGCCAGGGTTTCTCGGCTTTTCCCCCACCTCCCAGTAATGATGTCGCACCCTCAGTAGGGCGATCTCAGCCTTATGCGCCATTAGTTCATTGATAGTCATACGAACTGAAAGCATTTCTTTATATGTAGAGGAGTCGGGTGGGAGATGAGAGGTCTGCTTGGTCTGTCTTTCCAGGGACTTAAGTTGTGTCTCTAGCAGGGCCGGGCATTGCTCTCGTTGCTTGCGGCGCCGAGATGCATATCCCATGATGGCCCCTCTCAGGGTGGCTTTGAAAGCCTCCCAAGTAGTGCCTGGAGAGGTATCTGTGGGCGGGTTTTCTGTTAGAAAAAAAGGTAGTCTCCGAGGTAGCCCATGTGATAAAATCTGGGTCTTTAAGGAGAAGGGAGTCTAGTTTCCATAAATTAGGCTTCGTAAGAGAGGGTCCCCAGAGGACGTGCAAGTGTACTGGAGCATGGTCTGAGAGCACTGTGGGAAGAATCTTCAAGCTAACTGTCATAGGAGAGATTTCTTTAGAAGTAAGCCAGAAATCTAGGTGGCTGTGAGAGCCATGTACTAATGAGGTGAAGGAGTAGTCCCTCTCCCGAGGGTGTAAGACCCTCCAAATATCAGACAAGCCAAATTCGGCTATCAGGTATAGGAGTGCTTGACGTCCTCTGGGGTGTTGTGTGGGAGAGAGGGCACTAACGTCCAGCTGGGGTACTAGCACTAGGTTAAAGTCCCCTCCAAGTATGGTGGGGGTGTGGGGGGACAATAGAGCTGATGGCCTGGGCAAGCGAGTGGAAGTAGGAGGGATCATCCTCATTGGGAGCATAGATACATCCCAGGAGAAGGGAGCCCTCAGGGGTGCGCACAAGAACTAGCACCCATCTGCCATTCGGGTCTGTTTGAACCTTGATGGGGACCAGGTAGGGATTTGTGTAATAATGCTCTCGCCTCTTTTTGAGGACAGGGACGAAGCAGAAACCTGCCCACCCAATCTTTAACGAGAAGAGCATGGTTTTGTGCCATGAGTTTAGTTTCTTGTAGAAAGGCAACTAGGGCCCTCAGCCTCTTCAAATGGGATAACACCTGTTTACGTTTGACCGGGGTATTCAACCCCCACACGTTCCAGGTGTAGGCATGTAGGTTACCCATGGTCCCAGGAGGAGAAGGAAGGAAGGGCTGAGATCAAACCTGTATAAAAGAGGTGAAGAGGCAGGGGCATAATGGTCCAAAGTCATAGAATAGCCTGGAAGTCCCCAGTAGTGAGCCATAGCCAAGCCAAACAGGGTTTATAAAACACAGAACCATGATGGGTACCCAGAATAAACAGTAAACATAACAAACCATCAGGCAACAGGCCCGATACTCAATTAAACTATATACAATAACAACCTTGAACTTCATAGATCCTCTAAACAGAGGAGGGCAGTCCGGCTGGCATATTTGCTGCCAAGGCCATCCGCCAGCCTCTTGCGGGTGGGTGTTGATGGCCAGCAAGGAACGAAAAGTTCGCTGGCCATCTGCTCAGGTAGCGAAGCAACTACATGTACCTATCCCTCCTGTGGTATAAGGCATGCATGGGGGAAAGGTGTGGATGTACCATGGCGCGGCCAGATTGATATGGAGGAATAGGATGTCCCAGGCGCTAAACATCCATCGTATCCATGCGGTCAGCGGCAATGGGCAGCTACAAAAGCATCATAGCACAGGCAGAATACCAGCAACCAGTCACTGCAGGGGGGTGAGAGCAAGTGGAAAAAGGGAGGATCACACCAGGAGAGGGGTCACACTCATGCGCGGGGGCATTAAGGCATCTGGAGTCTGGCAAGTGATGGTGTCAGATTCCTGGCAAAAAGGGGGGATGGAGGTTAGATGCTGTCCCTGCAAGATGCCTCAGAAGGAGCAACTATCAGCCCAACAATGAAGTATACCTGAATCAGGCATAAAGTCCAAACAATATGTGTCTCCAATTGTCCATCCCAGAGAAAACTACCCGGAAAAGTCAGCAGATAGGATGAGGGGCTATGAGAGTGCAAAATACATAACGACCTCACACATTGCATAAGCAGGGGGATGCTACTAGTGCCCAGAGCCCAGTTCCATAAGCCAAAGAATTCCTTGCAGTGTGTATGCAGCAGCTACAATCCAAGCATAAACAGTGTCACTAGGCTGGAGACAAACAACGGAAGGTACATAGAGGAGAGGAAGAGAGATATATATAAAAAGAGAGAGAGCAGACAGAAGGAAGGAGAAAGAAGAAAAAAAACAAACACACTTGCATCCCTTAATTAAGTCCCAGAGCCAGGCCCATCAGAGCATGGGGATAGTAGTGGTGTCTTCATGCCTCCAGCCAGGTCATGTAGGGGCTGCCGTGGCCGAGATGAGGAGGTTCCGCTTGGGGCCTCCTGATCAGTGTTAGTGGTCAGGTGAAGCAGTCAGCGTCTGGGTCTGTTCAGGCAGCCGGTCATCCTGGGAGGTGGTGCAGCCACTTCAGCCCAAGATCTGCCCATGGTAGTCAGGCTTCAGTGGTCGGTGAGTTTGTTGCTGCCACAGTGTCTTCCTGGAGGGTAAGAAGCGGGGCAAATTTGTTCGTGATGCAAACTGGCCTAGGTTGGCCTCCAGAGGACTGGAGTTGCTGCTTCAGCTTGTCTGGCAACAGGTGGCTGTCTCCGCTCATGGCAATGCGGCGAGTGGCACCTCTCGCCAGGGTGAGGGAGGGGGGCAGCAAACTTGTAGACTGGCTGGGTAGAGAAAGGAGATGCAGGCCAAAAGGAGGATTCTGGACAGCCGGAAGGGTCCTGTGATATCTCAGGGGAGCCAAAGAGATCTGGATTTGAAAGTCTTTAGGGAACTCCCGTCTAAGGAAGTCCATGAGGCTTTCGGGAGTGGAAAAGATGAGGGGTGCCCCATTGTAGATCACCCGTATAGTGGCCGGGTAGCGCAGCGAGAAGGTGACGTGGTGAGCATGTAGGATTTTACAGCATTCTGAGTAGGCCTTGCGGCATTTGTTGAGCTCCCGAGAGTAATCCTGATAGATTTGTATGACTTTGCCCTGCCAGATAAGAGGGACTTTTTCTCTCGCCACTGCTGCAACTTGCTCTTTTTGCCTGTAGTCGAGAAAATGGGCCAAGATAGGGGTGGGCTCTCCAGGTTTGGGCGCTGAGCTAGAGTGCGGTGGGCCCCCTCGATATGTGGAACGGTTGTCAGGGGCAGCCCCAAGAGGTGGACTAAGGTTACTTGAAAAAATCCAATGGTGTTTTGGTGTTTGGCACCTTCCAGAAAGCCCAGAAAGCGCAGATTGTTTCGCCAGCTCCAGTTATCTAAATCATCTACCTTATCCTGGAGAAAATGAATAAGGTGGGCCTGTTCCCTGGTAGTAGCAGTCAGTTCCTGCAGTACTGAGTCATGGGCCTTGAGCTGATATTCTGTATGGAATAAGCATGATTCAATGGAGTGTAGCGTTTGAGTGTTATTATTAAGGGCTATCGTCATTTGGTTCATTTGTGCCATCAGCTGGTGAAACATCTCTTCCATTTTTGCAGGTGTAGGTCAGCCGGGAGGGGAGTAGGCAATATCAGAGGCCATGAATCCAAAGGAGGTGTCAGCAGGCTCTGTATTCACCGAGAGAAGAAAATGAGGACAGCGCAGTGCAGCAGGTACGTCCCTCTTCTGAAATTGTGTAGTTAGAGCCAGCAAGGAATTCCCCAAACAGTAGGATGCACATAGATAGAATCCACAGGAAGGGAGCTAAGCAATTATGCTGCCATCTTGGTCTAAGGCCTAGCCACGCCCCAGTTGCAGCCTTTATTACAGCTGACTGAGCATCACAGCGGCTTGCTCTCCAATCAAGTTCAGGTGCCTCTTTTAAATTTGGTGCCTGAAGTAGCAGCTCTGGTGAAATTTCCTTCTTGCCTCGCAGTCTGGAATACCTTCAAGGGAGATCAGTCTGGCTCTGGCCAACACACCAGCACCTCCACCCTGAAGGAAAAACAAAGATTAGGCAGTCGAGTCCTGGTCCGTTGCAGGGGGAGGGGACCCGTGGCAGTGGGTCTCCCTCACAACCCCTGTATTCATCTGGCAGTCCTTTGAGAGCTGTGGCATCTCAGTTGTGACCTTTATTACAGCTGACCAAGCATCACAGTGGCTTGCTCTCCAATCAAGTTCAGGTACCTCTTTTAAATTTAGCAACTGAAGTAGCAGCTCCGGCGAAATTTCCTTCTTGACTCGCAGTCTGGAATACCCTTCAGGGGAGGTCAGTCTGGCTTCGGCCAATGCGCCAGCGCCTCCACCTCAAAGGAAAAGCAAAGATTAGGCAGCTGAGTCCCCGTCCGGTGCAAGGGGAGGGGAACCATGGCAGTGGGTCTCCCTCACAACCCCAGAATTCAGCTGGGAGTCCTTTGAGGAATGGAATGGAATTTATTGCTCTGTCAAAAACAAAAATAGTTCTGTGTTGCCAGAGAGATGAAGCTGAGGTCAGAGGGTGCCGAGTGATGGATGATGTCAAGATGAGTGACTCCCATTTGGTAGGCGGGCAGGCAGGCTTTTTTATTTTAATTAAATGGGTACAGCAAGACTTTTTTCAGTGTTGCTATGGAGACACAGCATGAATTGAGCTGAAGTGGGAGAGGGCTGCTGTCAGAATGTGGTACTTCAGGGTGTGGTTCTGGGGTCAGTGTGGCTTTCCCTTCAGGGAGAAGAGACTATAAGTTCCACATTTTATTTTTTGGAGGGCTCTTTCCATGACACTGCAGTGAGTATTGTAAAGGGTGAAGTTCAGCTTCAGGTGAGTGGCACATCATGTGAATGACTGCCTGGTAGTTTCTGTTACTGATTGGGACTGGCAGGACTGGAGTGTGGGCAGGAGTTCCTCATGTGTGGGGTTGACTAGTGATAGAGTGTGGTCTAAATGCGGCCTGTATTCTTTAGTTGTTATCCAATAGGAGATCAAAATACAGGGCAAAAAAAAAAAAAAAAGGTTTGTTGGTATGTACACTTGGCTTGGGGACAGTTGCAGTGTGTTCATTCAAAAGTGAAGTTCATTTGAAAGTCCCACTTTACCATTGAGGTTTAGCTGGAGTCAATATGGCAGTTTTTCATGTTCAATCTTCGGATGCTTGTATGGATTTCACACACTGGGGATTCTAGATGCAATATGATTTATATGGGTTTGCCTGCAACTTAGCTTTGTCAGTTACAGCTGTACAGAATGCAGGAACTACACTCATGATGTCAATTCAGTTGTTAAATCATATCACACATACATTGCATGGACTGCATAGGCTGCTAATTAGATGGAATAATTTATTTTAAGATTCTGATGTTAGCATACAAAACTCTTATAAAACATGTTTAAAATATCATACCTTCTGATAAAGAGAACAAAGTTCTAATGCAATGCCTTTGTTGGAACACTACAACTAAAGGGTAAAAAGTAGTTAGATGTATTGAAACATAGATTATTACAGCCAAAGATCATAGGTTTGTCTAGCTTGCTCTGTTCATAATGCTGGCTGGGCTTAGTCTAAACCAAGCAACAAACTGGTCCTCAGTTACAAAAAAACACAAAGACAGTACTCTTCTCTAGCCTCCCACAGAAGAGGATTATTCCAAATTTTTTCATCTGAAACAGCCAAGAACAAAACCCTGAACAGATTGAGACTGTCTAATACCTTGGAGTAACTCTAGATGATACCTTATCTTTTGCCCCCGTGTTGTCAATCTGGTGGCCATAGTTAACAGATGGCTGGGTGCCCTGTACCATAACCAGAATGATCTCACTGGTGATACCAAATGGCTTATTGCATAATCTCACTGGGGATGCTAGGTGCCTTATTGTACAATCTCACTGGGGATACTAGGTGCCTTATTGTACAGTCTCACTGGGGATACTAGATGCCTTATTGTACAATCTCACTGGGGATACTAGGTGCCTTATTGTACAATCTCACTGGGGATACTAGGTGCCTTATTGTCCAATCTCACTGTGGATACTAGGTGCCTTATTGTACAATTTCACTGGGGTTACTAGTTGCCTTATTGTACAATCTCACTGGGGATTCTAGGTGCCTTTTTGTATAGTCTCACTGGGGATACTAGGTGCCTTATTGTACAATCTCACTGTGGATGCTAGGTGCCTTATTGTGGCCAGCTCTGTTCTGTCACTTATAGATTATGGGCTCCTTGGCTATGCAGCTGCCTGTGACACTGTGCTAAATAGAGTAAAGCTAATCTATAATAAGGCATGCCACTTCTGCTCTGTTATAAGGTATGCCACTTTGTACTTGTTGCAGATAACTGCACTCATAGTTGTACCCTTTATGCACTTACTAACCGGCTGCCTTTACCCAGCAGAATAAAACTCCAGATCTGTTTGCTAGCCAAAAAGGTGCTCCTGGGCTGAACACCCCCTACTTTAACAAACTGCTTCCACACTTTTCCAACCAATATAATACCAGGAACATGGCCAGGAATGCCCTTAAGTCTCCCTTCCAGTGTACTCAGCTGGTCAAGCAGTCATTTGCTGTCAGGGCCGCTAACTGGTTAAATGAACTGCTTGATGCACTGTTGAATTTCCCCAAGATTAAACTATTTGAGATCTTTGTGGTCTGCCTTTGTCCAGTGAAATTGTAACCATTTAACAATTATATTTGGTTTATTTACATAGATAACATGTGACTTTTTTTACAATTATATGCATAGATTATTTTCAGATCTGTATGTGATTTTTCTGTCTTAAGTGCTTTGAGCCTGACTCAACTGCATTTTCTCTGGAACTGCTTACTGTATTTGTAATTTTTTTTTCTTTTTGTGACCTTGTATTTGATGTGGAACTTTTGCAAATGAGCACTTGTACTCAAAGCTATTACTCAAAGTTAATATCTGAAGTTTTCAATAAATAAGCCCTCTTGCTCTATAAGCAACACAGTCTGTTTCTCATGTCAACCCCCACCTCCTTTGTCCTCCCCATTGCTATTGTCTGAGGAAAAGTAGTCTTAGAGACTACAAAACAACAAGACCATTAAATACATTTGGAGAGATCACCTTTCTGTATGTGACTATGCTAATATGGAATAAAACAAGCAACCTGATTGAAAATTCTGGCAAAACTTCAAAAATGTTTGAAACAGAAATTGGCTGTTCACTGCATGTGTAGTGGATGAAATTGTAACTTCAGATAGGCCTAGTAATGGTTATTAAAATATGTCTATATATCTCTTGTTCACTTACAAGTATGTACCCTATATCTATTGTGTTTGTGCTATTTTAAATTTCTTTATGACTTTTCTTAAAATTGTACACAGGACCACCTTGAAAATTTGACCCTCTCACCTTAATTTTGTAAATGTACCACCGTATTCCTGTATAAAAATAAAAATGTTTGCTATTACTACATTGCTATCAGTTATTAATGTTGTTAGTTCTGCTAATCTGGATGTATTACAAACCCGCAATATGTTGCCATCTAGCAAATTTTTTATTTGAAGTTGAAAATCACTTTTCTTACATATTCAAAAAGATAGGACTTCCATCAATGAATTTTTATTTATTTCAAAATTGGAAATTGGTAGAGGCGCACTTAGTCAAGGCTCATTTCCAGGCGTGACCCAGGGAAAGGGAAAGGGGAGTACAGTAATATTGTGTATACAACATCAGTGAGCAGTATAAGGTAAAGTGCAAGTATACACGTTAACATGAATATAAGTGCAATAACAATGGCAGGAGCCAAGCAGCAATGCTAATAAGCACCACTGATGTGCAATAACATGCCAGTTTATCAAGAAGAAAACAGTGCAGTAGTTGTTGGTAAGGGACTAAGTCATGCAGAGACCAATACCAAATGGGAGCCAACCACAGGAAATGGAGGGGTCACAATGGAGAGGGTCAGACATAGAGCTGACAGGAGCTGGGGTGGCAGGGAGAAGTTTTAGTTGATGCTCAAGGTAGAGGAAAATGGGGAGATGAGGATAAAAGAGCAGGTTCAGAGGAAGAAAGAAGACTGGCCAGACAAGGACTGAGGAAGGGGAAGGAATAATGGATGAGGGTTCATGGAGAGGAGTGAATAAGAGGCAGAGGGGATAGAAGAGAAGAGTGAGGAGAGGTAAGAGGGAAGGGAACCAAATTAGTATTTTGAGACAAAGGAGGTGCAGTGGGACTGTTGACATGTGGGCAAAGGGGGGGAGTAGAGTGAGCAGTGGTGAGCTCAAAGAAAGGGAGTTAGTAGCAAATGGCAAAAGGCATTGCAGAGGGTGTCCAGTTTAATAAGTAAAAAGGAGACGTGATACCATACAGCACATCTGTATTGTCAAGAACTGTAAGAACCATTTTGGTAACAAGCTCCTGTTGGATCTGCTGAGACACACAGTCTTTGTTAAGGTAAAAGGTCCCAAATTTGGAGATGACTTTAGAGTGGATTAATATGTGCAGAGAAATAAAGCGTACTATCTAGCTACATACCAAGGTACTTGAAGGAAGAAATCATTTCAAGAGGGATGTCAGCCGTGTTAGCAAAGACAGGGAGGGGAGAAAACCTTGCCAGTTTCTGGCTAGTGCCAAAGGTCATGGACATGTTTTCAGTGTTGACCCAGAGTTAGTTAGGGTAGAACGAGGACAGGACTTTTGGAAGTCTTGCTGGAGCAAGATTCCACAGCTTGTGTTGAAGGGCTGGAAATGTAGATAACTGTGTCATCTACATACATATGGATATTCAAGCTGGCACAGGCACAGTGGAGGTCATTCAGGAAGATGGAGAAAGGGCTGAGACCAGGCTGGAGCTATGTGTGGCCCCTGATTGAATGGCAAGGTGGAGGTGACAGGACACCTTCAAATTGTACTGGCTTTTGACAGCTCATGAGGTAGGAGAAGAATCAATCAATTGCCAGAACTAAGAGGCTGGTAGAATTCACCTTGTCCAGAAAGAATGGGTGGGATACCGAGTCAAAGACTTTGGCCAGAAATCTGAATATAGCCACTGTGATGTGCCCCTGATCCATCCCAGTATGGATGGAACCAGTGACATAATGCAGGAAGAAAAGGGTGGAGTGGTGCTTTCTGAAGCCAGACTGTAAGGGGGAGTAGAAGTTATAAGAGTAGCGGAAGTTGGCAAGCCTAGAATAGACTGGTTTCTCTTGCAGCTTAGCAAAAGGAGGGAGGAGAGAGATAGGATAGTAGTTACTATGAAAGGAGGGGGTTACCCCCTTTATGAACAGGGAGAACTTTGTCACTCTTCCAAGACTGGGGAACAAAACAGAGGGTGAAGGAGAGGTTAAGAAAATGAGTAAGGAGGGGTGACGATAGCAGGAGCTGAAAGATAGTGAAGTTTATGGCCCTGCCAGTCAAGAATCGATTTGGACAGATTAAGTGAGGAAAGGGTAAGCAAGATTTCCTGAAGAGTAATGGTGGGAAGTAAAATCCCATGGAAGGGTGGGACAGAGACAGAAGTAAGGAAGAGGGATGACAGGAGAGGTACCAGGGGAGTGGAGATCAACCTATTTTTGACCAGAAGCTTCAGGACATGCTCAAACAAATTAAAGACCACCAAATTTGTATTAAGACACCTTTTAAAAAGAAAAATGTTAGTTTATTTTTATTGTTGGCCAAAAGCCATTATAAAAAGATTAACACACTTACAGCAGTCTCAAAAATTACATAATAAATGGGAAGGTACAGCACCATAAGAAATCTCTGTATACAAAACGGTACAATATACTATGTTATACAATTTTTTTTTAAAGTTAACATGTTCCTTTAAGACATTTGCACAATTCAATGCTAAAAATAGATCTTCTTCAGAAAATAGTCTAATTGTTTAGATGGCAAATCCTTTGAATCAGAAACAAAGAACCCAATTATTTCTTCTGCAAGGTGGCATATCTTGGTCAACAAATTACTATGTAAACTTTGCCTTCAATAACGCCCAGGCTGATCTCACAATTGATTACTTCTTTAGTACTAGATTAGCCTTTAAATCAGGTCTTATGGCATTTAACTCAACATTTTGTAATCTAAACTGAGTAAATACTTTCCTCAAGTTTAGCTTTTAATTACTTCCAGGTAAAGTTCATATCTATGAGTTTTCTTATTACCAATGTACCAGGGACTAAACTTATGTGTCATAAAAGATTCTAAATCCCTTTTCTGGTCCCTGTTTTTCAATTTCTATAAAATCACTTTCCCGTAAGAAGGATGAATATTTATACCATGATCCAACAACTCTGCCAAATTTTTATCAGCAAGAATAGTATCCACACGTTTCTGCCATCCGGCTCCTCTCAGGCCACCCCCCGAGACCTCCAGCCTGGATCCTAGCCTAGCAAGCAGCAGGAACCCTCTCCACAAGGCTCCCCAGCTCCACTGTCACTCTCTGGACAGCCAGCTCCTCTCAAGCAGCCGCCCGAGACCTTCAGCTTGGATCCCAGCCCAGCAAGCAGCCAGGACCCCCTCCACAGGGCTCTGCAGCTCCGCTGCCACTCCCCAGATGGCTGGCTCCTCTCAGGCCACTGCCAAAAACCTCCAGCCCAGATCCCAGCCCAGCAAGGTATGGCTCCTGCTGCCAGCCAATTGGAATGTGAGCACTGTTTTCTGGCACGCTTCATTTGGCCAAAACCCTCTCCTTAAATTCTTCTGCTTTCTCTGCACTACAAAATGGCTCATCTATGCCAGTAGCCATAGAAATGTCTAAACAATTGCTCTTAAAAGAGTGTAATCCTGTAAAACTGTGTACCTGCATAATTTTAAAGTGTTACAGCCTTTCTTGAAAATTTTCTGTCTCGGGGACCAGACTTGGTGCCCAAACTAACAGCTCTCTTTGTTCTGCCTAATCTGTCCCCTACTGTGCTGTCTGCCCTTTGTCCTGTGGCCAGCATTTAACTCCCACCCTCTCTTTCTCCTTTACAGCAGCCAGGACCCCTCCACAGGAGCTCCTAGCTCCTCCCTGGACTGACAGCTCCTGTCAGGCCTCACCCCAGAGATCTCCAGCCCATATTCCAGCCCAGCAAGGTACAGCTCCTGCTGCCAAGTGCTACCCTGCCAGCTCCCCACCTACCCTAGCTCAACACTTTGCTTTATAGGGTAAAGTGATCACAAGGTCTTGTAAATTACTAAGTATCGACTTTCCCATCTGCAGCCTATACGTGACACCACTAGGGTCTCTATAACTGTTTACTCCTGCTGCCATATCTCTTAAGTCTTCGCAAATTCACTGCCTACCCAGACTGTAAATTATGCCCAGTCTCTTCACCCTGCTACAGCAGCTTATCCTCCTTGCAGTCCTTTGCCATGGTCATACTCCCAGATGTCAACAGGCTCCACAGCAACCAATGTTCCCTAGCATGCATATACACTCTGAACCCTACTGTGTTACTGGGAACTACTTCCTGATTGCTAAAGGAGCCTGGTCTGCTCACTGGCTCATATTACTGCCGAGTTGGTGGCTGACATTGGGGACCTGCTCCCTCTGCCCCAACAAGATCCTTCGCTCTAAACCACCTGGACTCCCAGCATCCTGCATGCAGTCTACATATAGGAAGAAAAATAGCAGTCTTTGTAAAAAGTTGTGTGACTACCGGCAAATTGTACACCGCCTCCTATTGCTCAGGGTGGGGGATGTGCACCCAAACCCTGGCCCACCAAGTCCACATCACCAACGAAATTGCCTAGGACACAGAATGATCAAAATTGCATCAATAAACATTTGAAGCCTCCCAAGCAAGCTGGACCAACTTCAAGCCTGGACCACTCAGCACAACCCTGACATCCTGTCAGTAGTTGAAACCTGGCTCTCACCTAACATCCCTGATAATGAAGTTGCCCTAACTGGCTTCAACCTTTCAGGCTGAGACAGGGCTTCCAGAGAGAGGGTGGCTGTGCCATCTCATGTCGAGGACACTATCAAAGGTCTTGCCCTCCCCAGGTGGGATCTCGGCCCCATGCCCAGGCCCTAGCAGTTAAAGCCATACTTGGGGCACACAACAAATTTCTAACAATCGTCTCTGTCTACGTTCCCCCAATGAACACAAAAGGGGCTTCAAGGGTATTGTCAACTTCATCCGTGGCCTGCCCACTAACTCTGAGACCATCCTACTAGGGGACTTTAACATCAACTGGCTCTCACCCGCTGCATGCACATACAGGGATAATATCTCAGCGGTTCACCTTACCTAGCTTGTCTCCTCCCCTACCAAGGTTAATTACAAAACAGGCACCAGCACCCTCCTAGACTGGATACTCTCAAACAACCCAGAATGACTTACCAATGTGACAGTGCACCCTGATGCTATTAGTGACCACTCCCCAGTTTCATGTAACTGGTCAAACAAATTTCTCAAGCCACCTCCATGCTTTACCTTCAGTAAGGTACTAAAGCGTGGGCATTTTCAGGCCCTGAAGCATGATCTTGCCACCTCCAACTGGTCACAAATTGACCATGCTACTGATGTTAGTACTGCATTGGATTATTTTATAAAACAATTCACGCAAGTCAGTGATGTACATGCACCCCACAAAAAGGTCAAAGCAAGGGGGTCAATTAACCCATGGTTATCATCTGACCTTATAAGCAAACTAAAAAAGCGCAATCACCTATGGCACCTTGCCAGATAGTCGGTAAACCCCAGAGACGCATTTCAGCCTACAAGCAAGCCAGAAATGCTCACCTGGGAAATACACTAGGCCAAATCAAAACACCACAAAGAGTCACTCACTGCCTCCCGGGGTGATGGAAAACACTTTTGAGCCAACCCAAAGGAAGTCTTCGGTAAGGATGTGAAATCAACACTGAACCTAATCAATATACAGGGAACACCTACCCAGGTCCCACTCGCCTTAGCCAACGCCTTCAATGAAGTGTTCTCGGACCTCTCTGGGACACTTCCCCAGACTTCTTTGATGACCCTCCATACTCCAACACCTCTACTACTGGTGCTCGACCTCACTCAGCCTCTCCTTTTTACTTCAAGAAACTTACCACCTCATGAGTCAGGAAATACCTCTCAAAGTGCTTGGGAAATTGAGACATAGTGCGGACACACTGGACCTCAAACTGGTTGCCCTTACTATTGATGAAGTTCTCCTTCCCATAACCAAGATCCTGAACATGTCACTCTACCACTCGCAATTTCCACTGCTGTGGAAATTGGCCATCGTGACTCCTGTGTACAAAAATGGAGATAAGGTGTTGCTGTCAAACTACAAGCCCATCTCAATTCTGCCACCACTTTCCAAAGTGCTAGAATGAATAGTGGTTAACCAGCTGGTCGAGTATCTTGTAAAATACTCTATCAAATGCCCAGAGCAGCATGGCTTCCATAAAGGTCACAATACCTCCACAGCACTACTTGAACTCACTGGGTTTATTCACTGGTCCCTGGACCAAGTAACCCTAGCAGGGGCAGTATTCATTGACCTCTCAAAGGCCTTCGATACTGTCCACCACTCCCTCCTCTTAAACCAATTAACCTCCATTTGTCTCTCTGCAAATTCAACCCTCTGGTTCAAAAGCTACCTAGGACAATGTTTGCAAAGAGTGAAAATAAACAAAGTCCTCTCTTATTATCTGCCTGTAAAATCTGGGGTCCCACAAGGCTCCATATTGGGACTGCCCTTTTCAGCATCTTCCTCACCAATCTTCCACACCGCTGCCCACAGTAGATGCTACTATATGCAGAAGATGCAGTAATCTTCTCAAACTGCCCAGACCCAGAGAATCTTGAGTGCAAGCTGCAACATAGCTTTGGGATTGTTGAGAAATGGTTCCAGGACCACAAACTTATCCTAAACAGTAAAAAAAAAAAAAAAGTGATGTTCTGCAGCACCCGAAGCAAATATAAGTCATAGCTCTCAACATTAGCACACAATCTGGAACTCTGCTTGAACATACCCAGCACTTTAAATATATTGGGATCACACTCAACAGCAGCCTGGCCTATGCCCAGCACATCAGCAATGTGGCTAGGACTGTCAACTACAAAATCAGTCTATTCCACAGGCACAAGCACTGTCTCACCTCAGATGTTCTTAGACTAGCAATCAGCAGCTCTGTCCTCTCTGTCATAGACCATGGTTTGGTCATCTATGGTGCTGCTAGTCCCACCGCCCTCCACAGAATATCGGTAGTACCAAACAAGGCCTGCAGGCTGCTCACAGGAGCTGAGCATCTCACCCATACCTGTGACCTCTATGCGCAAATGGGTTGGCTCCAACTAAGTGGGAGGTTACACTACCAAACCTGCCTGCTGGCAAAAAAGGCGCTACTCGGAATTCTCCCCCATTGCACAGCAAGCCTACTTCAGCCACACAACAGCAACACACAACGGACAAGAAGTGCTAGCACTCACCTCTACCATGTTTCCTGGCTTCGAATTATGCAGGGTCAGTGCTCTTTTGCCTACAGAGCACCCCTCTGGTTTAATGCCCACAGCCAGGACATCTCCACTCAACCTACTCTGGGCCTCTTCAAGAGACTGTTACGCCAGCAGCTTTCCGCATCCAGCACCTGTGACTGTTACCACTAGTCCCTCTGCCTCAGGGCTCTGACCCACCTATACATGGCTCACACCATGGCATGCCCAGGCCATCTCTTCCACCCCTACACCCCCCACCTCCACTTGGTGGCTCAAAACTCTGCTTGACCACCTGCCTCATGTATCTACCCCCATGTCTCTCTTGACAAGGTCCATGAATGCAGAAACTCCACTTCCCACCCTACTCCCCTCTCCCATCATCTCTTAACCCCCTCTTCCCTACCACCTACTTATTCTCTCCACTAATCTACTACCTCAGCGAACCGACTCCAACCTCCTTCTACCTGCAACTATCCTCTCCTATAACTTACTGTAAATGCAACCATATGGGTGTCTTACCCTCTATAGTTTTTTTGTTAATATTAACCTGCTTGTGTAATCCATTGTAATTATTGTAAATATTGTACATGTTTTATACTCTATGTTGCTTGAACCCTTGTAATGCTGTCTTCCCTCCTGTTGACGTGGAACCTTTGTAAAAGAGCTCTGAGCTCAAATGTATTTGATCCCAGATCCCAATAAATAAATAAAATCATGACCACTACTTTTACTATTTAACCATTTCCCTTAAGGTGTGGGCAGGGAATCATTCTGAACTCATTCTTTTAGCTTTTAGCCATTAAGAAAAGATCCTCAATTTGCAAATAGATAACAGACTTGTTTCTCTAAGTTCAGTTGGTAAAGACAGAATTTGGTGCCACAATGTGACTGTCTTAACTTCAGCTAACCTGAGTTCTATGAATCCCCACATTTTTGCAGAATGCAAGATTTTTGAAGGCAGCTTAACATTTGCAGCTTTAATTGCTGCTAGACGTGAATAACCACCATATTTGTGATTGAACTAGCCTAGGCCAATCAATACAGAGTTGAATTTTTGGACTGTGATTTTATATGTACATTTCAGGACATATTTGAAGTAAACATTAGGCCAAGGTACACGTAAGAATTTACAACCTCTAGGTCATTCCCTCTGAATTCCCAGTTAAATGGATTACGTGATTATGACTAAACTGTACTATTTTAGTGTTTAACTAGCTTGCCTGGAATTTATTCTCTTTAGAGATGAAATTAAAGTTTCTGATGACTTCTGCAAAACATTTAACTCAAATATGATCTTATTGGTCCAGTATACAAGACAACCATTTACAAGCTACACAATTTTGTACATGTTGGAGGAACAGATAATTATACAATGCATAGTTTATATCTCTTAGAACCCTGAAAACAGGCATATCAATATAGGGATGACTATGTTGATGAAAGGATGATGATAGCACTCAATAGAATTAATTAAGATACTTTAAAGTCATTGGGTGGCCTATGAAGGCTTAATTTATGAAAAAGATGGTTATCAGTACTTTATAGTCCATGTCATAACTAAAGTCCTCCTGTGGCTACCAAAGAAGCATGGTTATAAAATCATAGAAGTGGAACTAATAAGAATCACGATTTGGTATATATTGAACACCATCAATATCATGTGGTTACAAATATAAATACAAAATAAACATTAAGAAATGTAACTGTTAAAAACATAGGTGGTGCATATCTCCCTCCCCCACACCCAACATCTCAAATTGATATAACTGACGATTTCATAATAGTCTCCTTTTGGGGCTTAAATCACCCTAACTACATGTCTGCTTTGGCTGCAGCTATCAGCCAAGGTCATCATACAGTCTCAAAGTTTTCCTTGGTCAAGTGGAGATTACTAATAATATGCTCCATTTGTTAAATTTCTTGTATTTTCACTTGCCATTATCCCAATGAAGGAGGTGCAGGAGACAGCCAATTTGAGGTAATGCACTTTAATGCTGCCACCCTTATAAAATTTAGCCCAGTCTATGAACTGCACTGGGACAAGGCAAAAGTGCTGGGAAACCCAGGACCAATTCTTGAAAGAAGAAGGTCACAAAAATGCTTATGAATCTTTGGATCTCACCATGAATGGAGTGCCAGAAATATAGGATAACTGGACAGTCCCTAAAGATATGAAAATGAGTAATCCTGGCTCCTGCACAGTTACACCAGCAGGTATCTGTGTAGTTGGGGTGAAAGTGTTTGGTGATAACTGGTGTCTGAAAGAAGCTGGTGAACACCTTCCAAATAAACTCTCAGCATGTCGGGGATACCATTACTTGCCAACCCAAATGAAGGGGCTGGGACCATTGATTTGGGGGGAGGGGTTTGAGAGCCACTTTCTTGTTCCAATTTTAGTTTAATGTTCTCAAAAGGGAGACTATTAGTTGCATCAGGATCTTATAAAGTTCCACCAGGTAACAGATTTTGGCTGCCAGTATAAATGCACAATAAAAATAGTCCTCTAAGCTAGTGAGTTCTCTCCACAGAGAAGGAAGATGTCCTGAAGGTAATATAAAATGTTGGACTTGCAAGAAACAAAAATGTTCCCTTCTGTGGAGAGAGTATAGGGTTTGTAGTCTAGAAAAGGGAAGACATCCGTGGTCATCGGTACACTGTTTAAATGTAGTTAGAACCTGCGCCTCCCAAAAGGTAAAGCCTGGGTCTTATCTAGAAGGAAGAAAAAGGTCTTCATGACATATTAGGGAGACTGGGCCGAGGTTATTTGGGTTGCTCATTAGTTTTCAAAGGTGTAGAAAGATATGTAAAGATTGTTTAACCCAGGGGGTTGAATCTGTGGCCAGATATGTAAGGGGACCATACAAGTGGGGAGGGTCCAAAGGGTCCAACTTGGTATTGGTACTGAAGCTGCTTCAATTTGGTATTAACTAGAAGTCTGTCACCTCTTGGCTGAGGTGCATAGCTGGGTACCCTGAGCTGCCAAATAATAGAGTGGGAAGTTTAGAAGAGCTAGCTCTCCCAGCTGTTGTGGGGTTTGAATAACTGTGTATGATAGCTGGTGGTGCTTCTCAGACCATATGTAATTTTGCACTTCTTTATTTAGGATGTTCCAATAGGTTTTAGGGATGGGGATGGGTATAGCTTGGAACAGAAATAGGAGGTTGGAGAGGACATTCATTTTGATTGTACTCTGCCATATAATGTTAGGGGCAGAAGTCACCAGTGGGCCAGATCAGCCTGAAGAGTGTGAAGGAGTCTAAGATAATTGTTTCAAAACAACTTAGAGGTATCTTTGGAGACTTGGATTCCAAGGTACTGGAATGTAATTTTCTTTACCTACACAAATGAGAAGAAACCTTTAAAATCTGGGGGAGGAGTGCTGGACAGCTGGTGCAGAGGCATGGTTGCTGTCTGTGACACCAATGACCTGGGTTTGGGAATGGTTCTGGGAGTCAGAAGGGACGGTTGGGGGGAATAGGATAGAGCATCCGCTGGACTGCTGTCCTACTCTGGGGGGAGGTGGGGCTGAGTATCCATCGCACTATGGACCCCTGGTGGAGGCCAGGGGTACTGCTGCAGTTGGCACCAGCATGTAGGGGGGTGGAGCAGATGTGGGTCATCATTGCATGTCTCCACCCTTGAAAGAATTACAGCCACAAAAATGCTGGCCCCCATTAAAGAGCCAGCTCCAGTGCCGTCCCATCTGGCCACCATAGTTCACCGCCCAGTGGCCCCACTATGGGGGGTTGGTAAGCCTGAGTATGAGGGGTGGCTGCCGGAGCTTGGTGAGCCTGTTCCTGGGGATAGGGGAGTCTGATGCAAAAAAACCCCCATAAAACTGGGGGAGGAGTACTGCTGAGTATCATCACTTCCAATTTTGTAGAATTTATTTTATACCCCTCCATGGTCCCAAATTCCTCCAAAGTTTTTAAGAGATGTGGTAGAGAGGACTGCTGGCCATTCAAAAACAAGGAATCATCTACAGATAGTGCCATTTTTTTGTTCAACTCTTCCCACAATCACTCCCTTTATATAGGCATTTTGGCAAATTGAGTTTGTTGGGGATTCTAGGGATAGGGAAAAAAGCAATGGAGACAAGGGCAACCTTGCCTAGTGCCTCTCCTCAAAGTGATCCAGTCTGAAAACAAGCCATGTACTCTTTTTCAAGCCTCAGGGGTTTTATAGAGTGACGTGATCGCTGTTATAAATTTTGGGCCTAGGTCAAATTTCTGTATGGTGGCAGTCATGAAGGCCCAATCCACCCTGTCAAAATTCTTTTCAGCGTCCATGCTGATCGCCAGCTGAAAAGAAGATTTAGTATGTTGGGAAGTGATGATATTAAGTATTCTGCAAATATTATTGTGAAGGAATTAACCAGATGTAAAACCTGTCCGGTAATGATATGTCAGAGTGGAAATGTAGGACTGCAGGCAGTCAGCAAGGACACCAGTAAAAATCTTGAGGTCTATGGGGATCAACCAAATAGGGTGGTATGAGCCACAGTTCTCCAAATCTTTGCCAGGTTTTAAAATTATAGATATTTGGGCAAGATTCCATGAGGGGAATATCTTTTCTCCATCAAATACCTCATTGTACTCTGCCATCAATGGTTCCAAGATTATAGGAGCAAAAGATTTGTAAAATTCTGAAGTGAGCCCATCTAAATCCAAGGCTTTGCCTGTTTTCAACTGTTTAATTTTGGCTGAAATGTCAGCCACAGAAATAGGGGTGTCTAGATGCACTCTTTGTTCTGGGGATAGAGTAGAACGCTGTAGTTGTGTCAAATATGAGTCTTGTTTGTCTATATGAACCAGACATCTCTCAGAGTCATAGAGGGAAGAACAGTATTGGGCAAAGATCTGGGAAGTAGCCATTGGTCAGGTTGTATAGGAGCGGGTGACAGGATCCCTAAGGTGAACTACTGTCATACTCGATGCTTTCTTTCTGAGTTACCATGCAAGTAATTTACCAGCATGATTGCATTGTTCATAATATTTTTATTAAGAATAGTGGAGCTGGCCTTCAATTTGAGCATCTAATAATTTATTTAGATGAGTCCTTTCTTTATCTAACTATTGTATTACTATGAGATCTAAAGAGATCTGATGTAGACATTCCAGGTTCACTATTGTCTACTCTAGTTCAAATCTGGCCTGAATGCATTCTTTTTTGACCTGAAAGGAGAATTTGATAATTTCACCCTGGAGATAACTCTTAAGAGTGTTCCAAAGTATACCCGTTCCCATGTCACCTGGAGGATTACTTAGAAAAAAAGTTTGTGTTGCTGATTTTACTAGCTCTTGAAAATCATTACAGTTAAGCAAGCCAACATCCAGTCACCAAATAGATTTTGAAGGCATTGACAAGGTACTGTATCTAGCTGTATCAAAACCGGTGCATGATCTGATATTGTAATAGAACCAATGTTTGCCTCATGGAGTTTGGACACCCAATTAGTGGACAGGAGAAAGACATCTATTCTTGAATAAGTATTAAATCTAGGGGCATGGTTTGTGTAATCCCTTTCCTAAGGGTGTAGGAAGTGCCAACCCTCAATCAGACCCATCACCTCACATAGCCTGGTTAATAATTTCTCTGGACTTCTGCAAACCTGATTTAGTTAAAGATAGCAGCATGTCATCATCAGCATAAGCCAGTGCTGGTATATGCAAATCATTTATTTTTGGTTGATCAGTTGCAACCTCCTCCACAGAAATCAGGAAATAAATGATGTACAGGTTAAATAATAAAGGAACACATACACCACGAACCATCTCACTCACCCATAAAGCTTATTTTTTTTGTTTCTGAAGCCATATTAACATTCATATAATATTCAACGTCACATAACAAGTTACTTCCTCAGGAATATGGAATATGGAATATGGATTTCAAATGGATCACTCTTGTGTTCAATCAATGAAAGCCAATGCGTATGAAATACTTTCTGTAAGTTACATGATTAAAGTCATCCCTTTTATAAATGTGTTAATCTCACAAACACATTTTTCTTTTTTATATTTATTCAGTTTAATATCACTCATTTCACTCAGCAACCCTGCTCACAAGGTCAAACATTTCCCTTGCTTGCAGACAGTGAAATTTTTCATACCACAAAACTAAAGGCTTGCTATATAGATACCAGGGCTTCCATTACTCTTAGTGTCTTCTTTTGAAAATACCTGTCGTGAAATGGACCAACCTGTGATAATGTTATACAGAATGTTATTCACTTTGTGAATATTAAAAAAGACACTAGTGTAATAACTTAGCCATATGTCTGGTGAAATGTAAGCTTGCAATTATGCACTGTAGTCATTAACCCTACTAGCTACCAAACTCCAAAAAGTGATTGTGTCATTATTTTTTAGAGGCAAAAACATTTTTTCCCATTTTTTTTCATACTATAACTTGCTTTGCAGTTTCAGATCATTTTATAGTTGTTTCTCACTCTATTTAGATTCAGGATATTGGATTGTCTGGGATGAAGTCTAGCCTGTCTAATAAACCTATTTGCCATTCTTTTCTTCCCCTACATTTATTAATATACAACAGATGATTACTGTTCATTGTTTTGATATTCACATATAAATCTGGGAGTAGCTCAGAGAAAAGTTTTAGTAACATATTATTTTTAGCAGAGGGAGAAGCATGCTGACCAAAAACATACTGAAAATCTTAGTTAATATAGTTATCTATTGGTTCTGTCAAACTCTGCTGTCATTGCCAGTTCCATTTCTTGTATTAACAATTCTAGTATCCTGGTCTTTCAATGTTTGGGGCCCTGCCTTGAACTTTTAGGTAAACTTGTCAAGCTATTAATCTACAATAGTCACTTTCTGGTTAACACAACATTTTCAGATCAAACTAATTATCTAATTGGAGAAATTGAATAATAAAATCTATCTCTGTGATGTGACTAGCAACTACACTCTCCATTGCAATCTGATTTTAGTCTCCCATTCATTATCATTAGGTCATATTCCTCCAGCCAGCTCATCAGAGATACACCATTTTGATTTGTGTTATTGTCTTTCATGTCTCTTGCATGTAGTTCTGGAGAAAGATGTGGAATAAACAAATCTTGGTCTTCCAGTTTATTAAATAAACCTAATTGGGTATTAAAGTCACTACATATTATTAGCTAATAAAAGGGCAAAAATCTAAATAGGTATCTCTGTCTGTCAATGACTGAGGTAAGTCTCATAGAACAGAATACATGTGAGGTCAAACATAAATACAATTGCCTGGGTACATTCTTTTTTTTTAACTGACTGTACAACTCAAAAATCTGCACTTAAGTGGGAAACATCTCTGATATATGAAATAACACTGGCAATCATGTGACATGGTGGATGGTGAATCTGGATCTCACAGCTGATATACAGACTGCTGCTGCCTTAATACAGAATGTCTACTAACATATCACTGAGCAGCCTAGAAACTCTTGCATTTGATTCCTCAAATTGAGATGCACATGGTCATGCCACGTTTACACCTCTAAAATCAGGATAGCTAATCTGGTCCTTTATCCTCTTTCCACAGAGCTGCCTGATCTGTCACTACTACCTCTGCCAGCATAGGCCTGGAACCAAGAGGCACAAAACAAACTCACTTATGTAGTCACTGGATTACCAACAACATGATGGTGACTGGTTTGGCAACTTATTTGTTGTCTCATCAATCAAATGAATCATGTCAGACATATCCTTATATATCAAGGTGCTTAAGAGCACTTTCAAAGATCTTGACCATCAAGTTAGAGATTTTGAGGCATAGGTAAGCACAATGGCAGATTGGGCAGACTATGGCAGAAAGGATGTTGTGGCACACTGATGCAAAGTCACCCAAACAGAGAAGAGAACTGAAGAGCAAGCAACTGGAGCTGCCTCAACAATCTATGTACTGTATTTTCAGGATTCCAAAGAAAACAGAGCTGATGCATTAGTATTAATGCAATAATGTTTTATGAACATAATGGTCCTTGACCTAATGACCCTACGTACATTACTGAGTGGGCTTTCCAGACCCTTTGACTGCAGCCTGCCCCTGGGAAATGACCAAGAGCAATAATCCTGCACCTGTTGCACTTCCAAGATAAAATCCATATACAATGAGAGGCAAGGGAGACAGGATGCATCTTTTGGAAGAGCAACTGATTCTTTATACACAATGTTGTCAACTCAAAGGATCAGCCCCCCCCCCCCCAAAGTATACACGATAGTGGTGCTTGGATACTATCATAATAAGTCAAATAGCACCAGATAATACTGCAAAATGCTGATTTCAGATGCCAACAAACAGTTTTGATATCTTAGAATGGATTTGCTTTAGTAGAATCCTGCTATGGATCTGACCAAACTGGTTGGACTTGCACATCTTTTGAAGCTTCACAAGGAAAATGTCAAGTTTGGAGCAATCTTACCACCTTGCCTCCTTTATCTGGAGTTCAGAATCCAGGAATCCCCCACTGCAAAACCAAAACAGAAGCACTTGCATTCCATCCTGCCTAACTTTCCCAGCCTGTAATCTCTGAGATCAGAGATCAGAATACAGCACTAAACAGTTAAGTAAACCTATAACATTTGCATCATATGATTATGTTCAGGGGCTTACATATTGTTTTCATGGTGCATTATAAAACTTTAGCATGGTATTTGATTCAGTTCCACACAGAAAACTAATACAAGTTCTAGGTGATCTGGGATTAAGGGACTGACTTATCATGTGGCCAGAAAACAAACTGGAAGGAAGAAAACAGGTGAAAGTCATCAGTAGGGTGCACTTTGTGCCCAAGAGAAACACAAGCAGAGCAGAACAGGGATCAATTCTAGGACTCATATTCTTCAGTATGTTCATTTGGAATATAGGAAAGGGTGTGCAGAATAAGGTGTGCTTTTTGCTGCTGACACTAAGATCTGCTGCAGACTGGACACTGAAGAGGGAGTTAGAGAAATGAAAAAAAGAAGAAAAAGAGGAAAAGGGCAAAACAGCTGCAGCTGCCTAGAGAAGAGCATGCTCGGTAACTCCAATGGCAAAATGAAAAAACCAACTGGCACACCTCTATTACTGTTAGTATATAAGAATTTTATTAATTATTTAAAAGGTGACATACCAAGTATGGCAGAGCTCCATAAAACAGGATGCATAAAAAAACCCAACCAGTTTCGTACCTAGTGTTGGGACTTGTTCAGGAGGAATATGGGCACAGTAACTAGACATGGGGGAGACTAGTGGGGAGGAGATTTGGGAGAGATGTGGGGGCATTCTCATTATGGAGCAGGTGGTGGACAAATGGAATAGACTGCTGAGAAAGCTGGGTGAAACCAAGACTATGACAGAGTTTAAACTTGGTATGGACAAATATGTGACATATATAGTGAAGTTTTACTTCACCAGTGAAGCTGCAAAATTCTCCTTTGCAAATAATTTCACAAATTACCCACTTCACCACTTTGCAAGGAGTTTCCTTGGAGAAATGGCACTCTTCTAACGGCCTTGTGGTGGTACTTGATCTATCAGTAATTCTTGAGGCAAGCAGCAGCCCAGAGGGCCTGGTTCAGGCCTATAATAAGGCCTTTACTATGGACCTGCACTCTATCACCCCTGTCCATGTTCGTCCTCTCTCCTTTACCCTCGGTCCCTTTGGATTGATGGGACCTTGAGGGAGTTGCAGCAACTAGGATGAAGGTTAGAGCACTGCTGGTGGAAATCTGTCCTGGAAGTCGACCATCTGAGATTGATGGAGCATTATCAAGTCTATCAATCAACAATCACCTGTAAGAAGGCAGAGTTCCTGTCCGGGAATATTGCTGCTGCTCAGAACTGACCATCTCAGCTGTTTCAAACCGTGGACAGGATGTGCAACCTGGCTTGTCTTCAGTTCCAAAGAGCCTTTTTACAATCTGAGTGTGGTGAGCTCATTCGGTTCTTTGCTGATAAGGTGGTCGGCATCAGGGCAGAGATCCAACGGGCACACTCTGTGGGGGCTGCTAGTGATCAGTGTTCGGTCACTCTTCCTCACTTTGCCTGGAGTACTTTTGACCTGCTGGAGTCCATGGATGTGATGTGAATTGTCCACAGTATGCACTCTACATGCTGTAGTTTGGACCTGGGCCCAACTTCCCCGATTATGGGTTGTTGTGACATCTATGGCCTGGTCCTTGCAGGGATAGTCTGGTGCTCCCTTGAGTAAGGTGAGTTTCCTTGCTCCCTGAAGGAGGCAGTGGTGACACCTCTCCTTAAGAAAGCTTCTCTGGACCCAGGCTGCCCTGCTAACTACAGACCCATCTTTAACTTTTCCATTGTGGGGAAGGTGAATGAGAAGGTTGTGGCGCTACAGTTGGAGAACCATTTGACCATCCATGACATCTATGAACCTCTCCAATCTGGTTCTCGAAAGAGGCATAGTACTGAGACCATGTTGGTTCAGGTGCTCAATGATCTCTTGATGGAAAGAGATCAGAAGCACTGTTCCATCTTGGTACTTCTTGATCTCTCCTCAGCTTTTGTCACTGTGGACCATGGGGTGCTGCTTGAGTGCCTGAGGTTCATCTGTGGCCTGTCTGGTACAGTTCTCAGGTGGTTTAAGTCCTTCCTTACTGGAAGAACACAGAGGGTGGTGTCAGGGATATTTTTCTGTGACCCATTCTCTTTGCTATGTGGGGTCCCTCAGGGCTTGGTACTGTCTCCCATGCTGTTCACGGTGTACATGCTGCCCCTCAGAGGTATTGTAAGATGGTATGGGCTGAAGTTTCACTGCTATGCTGATGATACCCAGCTCTACCTGTTTTCAAACCCAACCAGGATAGTGTGCTTTCAGTGTTTAACAACTGCCTCACTGAAATCCAGGATTGGATGAATTCTAGCTGGCTGGAGTTGAACTTGGGAAAGATGGAGGTGATAGTTGTGGATCCAGGTCACCGGATACAGGGGTTGGAGGTTGGTCAGCCTATGGGGCTTTACTCGGGAGGCTCCCAGCTCCTTACCTCTGAACAGGTGCAGGACCTGGGGGTGATTCTTGATGACAGGCTGATACTATGATCTCAGGTGTCGGCAGTCATCAAGTCCTCTTTTACCACCTGAGGAACATCGCCAGGGTCAAGCATCTAGTTCCATCTGGAAATCTTCCTACATTAATCCATGTCTTTGTGACCTCATGCCTTGATTACTGCAATTCCCTTTACTTAGGGCTGTCAGGGGTTGATATCCACCACTTGCAGCTGGTGCAGAATGCTGCAGCCTGGTTGCTGACAGGGACCCCCGGGTATGTAATATTATACCGGTTTTGTGCGAACTGCACTGGCTGCCTATTCAGTGGTGGATCACCTTCAAGGTCACACTTCTGACTTATAAAGCCTTACACAGACTGGATCCAGACTACTTGAAAGAGCTGCTGTTTCCCTACTGCCCTGGGTGACCACTCCGCTTGGCTGACGAGAGGTTGCTAGAGATTCCAAGGATATCCCTAAAGTCATCAGGGGCCCATGCATTTATGTATGCAGCCCCAGCCCTGTGAAATTCTCTACCCCATCAGCTACAGGAGTGCACGACCATGGGGGGTTTCAAGCAGGCCTTGGAAACCCATTTGTGGCTCCAAGCCTACCTGAACTGATTTTATTGATTTTAGGCATATCTGTATTATGTTTTCACTGTTTTAGCCTGTTTAATTGTTTATTTAATTGTATGTTAAAGCAACTTGAAAATTTGAAAGGTGCTCTATAAATAACATTGTTTTTATTATTATTATTCAGGTGAAGTCATGGTGAAGTTGCAACTTAGACAGCAAATGTGCATGACTTCGCTTGAAAAATTGCAACTTACCTTGTAAAAAATGTTGTGAAGTTGGCACTTTGTGAATTAGGCAAACGTTGTAAATAAATTCATGAAGCAAAGCTTGCCAACTTTGCACATCTCTACTACGACTGTCAGATCTATAAATCCAGCTTGGTGTTAAGCTGAGTAAGGAACTAGGCAAGGAAATGGGCAGAATTAATAGACCTTTGGGTCATTCTCTGCTGACACACTCTATGTTTCCATGTCAAAAGTCAATCTGCAGCATAGCTTAGTGCAGTGCTCAGGCATTCTGTCGGTGAGGGGGGTTCTAAGTCAGTTGGAAAACCTTGAAAAGACTGATGGATTGGGCACTAGGCATATAACAAGGTGTCAAACATGGCAGTTTTACTCAGGGTGTCTTCATTCTTTTCAACTCCAAAGCCGACACACTTATACTACTTACATTGTGCATTTGCACAGCTCCTTACCAACCAACCATAATGATGCAACATCACTTTGACCACAGTCTACAGGTGTCTCCCTTTCCTGGTTGCACAATGCATCTCATTGAGGGCATCATGATAGTCCAACACATTATTGGTCCCCAATCACCAATGGACACAGAAATGGGGTGTGGTGGCCAGCCCAATGGCACTGGAGGTTGAGGCGCTGGTCACTACACCTTGTGCCACACCAGAGACCTGGGTTTGGGAATGAGCCCAGGCCACCATGGGTTAGCAGGGGAAAGAGAGGATTGAGCATCCAGAGGACTGTTCTCCTCTCTCAGGGGGAGGAAGGTTTGTCATCCTGTTCATTGACTACCTTCTGGTGGTAGCTGGAGGGCAGTATGGGTCTGGAGAGACAAACTGATGTCCTTACATCTGTAGGGGAGGGGGATGGGAGAAAAGAGGAAAAAGGGGGCTGATGGACTCCATGATGGCCCCACTTCCTTATGTCACCCCCAGCATCTGGATTTGTGTGCTGGGGAGCAAGTCGGTGCTGTCCTCCCTGGCCCCACTTCAGGGGGCAAGCCACGGGGGAACTACTGGGGGTTGGCTGAGTGGGGACATGCGGGGCTGGAGGATGAGTCCCTGCCAGGCTTCGAGGCATAGAAAAACCTATATGGAAAAAAAAAAGAAATGGAGTGTGGCTAGGTTGATCTGCTACAACCTGTGGCAGTCTGCAACTGTACACTTGGATCAATGCTCCTATCATACCACAACTATCATAGGGACTCTGGCACGCTACCTTCCAGGATTGTTTATATCAGTGTTCAGTCCAGTGAATGAATACTAGTTACTTTGATACTGCCTTGACATTGCTTAATAAAAGATTCCACCATCCAAACTATGAGAACTTTAGAAGTGATGGATCAGATCTTTAATTTTGCTGCATCCTACAGAGTGCTTGTGAGTGGGTGTAGTACGCAGGAATGCTTAATTGTTTCAATATAATTTTGCAATCCAAGGACTCTATTCTAACCACATTCAAAGCTGGCTTGCTCAAACAATCGACTGGCACAGTTGTCCATGAAATCCTTCTCTCTGATCTGTACTTTTTTTGTCCCCAGCAGTGGAAAGACATACTTCAGTTTCTCTAGTACAACTGGAGCCAAAGACAAAGTCAGATATTTCCAGATATTTTGTGATGTTTCTGAAGACATTCTCAAGTGGTAGCCCTGCTGTGAAACTACAGCTAGATAAGGAATTTCTCTAGAGATATCATAGAAATTTCAAGAAATATCTGACAATATCTTTGGCTGCAACTACACAACATACAGTAACCCATTTTCTACCAGTAGGGCTACATAGCAAGACAGTATATCTGTTATCGGTCTCCTACATGATGTTTCTATATACAGTGGCGTTAGACAAGATCAGATGCATTGTCACAGTGTCTCACATCTTCCTGCATGACAACTGTCAGTAAATTTCATTGTTTACTGTAGAAATCTGCAAATGACCATAGAATTATGGAGGAGATCAGGCATCTAATACTGGTGGGAGACACTGCACTATTTATACAGTATGCAGTTCTCTTGCTATGATGTTGAGGAAAAAGGTGTAACCCTATGCCTTGCTTTTGTTACTGGCTTATCAAAGTGCAGACAAACCTGTCTTAGCTTGTTCAATGAATAGGCTTGTTGGAACCGACTGGTGCCCCAGTGGGTAACATGTTATACTCCCTTACCAGTGACCCAAATTCATGAGTGAGTTCAGGAAGGTAGTGGGATGGCTCAGGACTGGGGAGTGGCACTGCCACTCAGCAATATTCCCAGCCTGAGGTGGGATGGATATTGATTTCTGTTGCTGGAGTGACCCCATGCAGTTGAGCCAGGAAACTATCTTTCTGCTTAGGGTGCTGAGCATGCGAGGCAGGAAAGGATTATGCAAAATGTCCAGGGAGGTGGGTGGGGCAACCATGAAGAAAAACCTTGTGAGAACAGGATGACACCATGCTGTACCCACTCAGTCCTGCACCACTTACTGTGCTCTGCTGGCATCTGGATGAATAACCGGGGGAAGGATGGTTCTTGCCCTAATACAGAGGGCATAATCTGTGAGGATCCAGCCAATCGGGTAAGACCCAATGGTGGGTGACACAGCTGGGGGTTTGTGGTGTGCCGATGCAGTTCCAGCAGTATCAGGGTAGATAAATATCTTGATTTAAAAATATATATAGTGTGTGTATATATATATATATATATATATATATATACACAATTAGATGAACATATTCCAGTGAGATAAAACAAGTTATTTTCAATGCAATGAAATAAATCCTGATGACATCAGTGGAGTTAAAATAAATGACATATATTACACTCGTGCTAAACCCACGCTAACCCGCGCAAGCCACGCTAAACCCGTGCAAGCCATGCAAATTGTACATTTTGCAACAATGAGGCCCCTATTGTATAAATAGGATACATGATGTGCACTCATGTGATATGGGAAATATGTTCAGTCTTGTACAGTGACCTCTGAAACCTCACTCGTGGCTTCGCCACTCGTGAGTATTCAGAGGCCACTCTAGAAGAGTGAAAACATTTTCCATATCACACTCGTGCCCATCATGTATCCTATATATATACATATACAAAACGCCACAACCTTACAGTTAGGGTTCAATGGTCACTTTGTTAAACCCACAGTTTTGCAGTTTAATAACTTTGCAACCATCTGACCAGTTCACATAAACCTTTCCATACACCATCGTGGACCAAAGATCTCTAGATGTGGCAAATATCAGTCTGGTTGGATGTGCGAGTGCCGAGATGCAGAGTGCCATAAAATGTGAAAATTACTATTTTTATGTATATTGTTTGTCGTTGTTTCTCAGAAGTGGCTTGGGCATTTGGTCTGATGGTCTGAAATGTGTAACGTATATCAGGCTTGGATCACAGATGTGTCTTTTGCAGGTTTGGTGAAAATATATTGCTTTGCTATGCAGTACTGCAGCTTTACCATTTGCTTAATTCCCCCCATTGAATTACATTGTAATGGATGGTGTGCACAGTTGTTTCTTTGTCACTGCGCTATGAAGAAACAGTTTGCAATTTTGGATTGACATTTTTAGGGTACATAGGGCTTGCCCCACAGATGTGCCTTTTGGTGGTTTGGTGAAAAAATATTAATGTGCTACATAGTTATACACAATTTATGTTTTGGTTATTTCCCAATAGGACAAAACTGGCATTTAAGCAACTCTTTGTCCAGCTGTATGTCCAAAATGGCTGGGAATTTTGGTAAGAAATGTTTAGGGTAAAACTGGCTTTGCCTCAAGATGTGCCTTTTGCTGGTTTTGAGAGAATTGTTTCATCTGCTCTATAGTTATAAGAATTTGAAGTTTAGTCATTTCCCATAGGATATCATTGCAATGGTCATGGCGTGTTTTGGCAGCTATATCTCAAATACGGTTTGAAATATGGACTCACGGCTTACTCATTTAGCATGTTTTGAGGCATTGTTTAAAGTTCTGGGTGAGTTGTAATGAATGGGGCTAAGGTCACTGTGACACTGTGGCATGCATTCACTACATGTGAGCTGTACTGCTTTGCCTATATTTCGGTGTATGTTGTATGGTGAGTACCTCCCAGAAAACAGATCCTTGACCCTTACTATACCCCTGGGGGTGGAGTAAGGCACAAGGATTACTCCACCCCCACTACACAAGGATACCATTATGGACACATGTAAATAAGTGACAATTATAATATGCATGCATGCCTGTGCTCACACTTGGACATATGGATACCATTATGGACTGTTGACAGCATAGGGCCTGGAGGGCCCTGTGATCCCAAAGGGAAATGAGAATCAGTTACAATCTCTCTACACTTATGGATAAATGGCAGTGCAAGGCCTGGAAGATCCTTTGCTCCTGTAGGCAAATAAGGCTATGATTATAGTTTCGAATTTTGTGTGAATCCATTAAGTGATTTTTGAGCTACAGAGCATTAAAGAATCCTAAATGTACCAGTTGTTTTTACATTTCTTCATCCACCTGTATCTCAGAAACAGCTTTATGTTCTGCTCTGAAATTTTGATGGTAGAAAGTCTTTGGGTCACAGATGTACCCTTTGAAGGTATGGTGAAAAAATATTAATTCATTCTAAAGGTATTAAAATGTTAAATTTCCCCATTATTTGCCATAGGAAGATATATCTCAGGCGTGAAAGCATTTTTGTGAGTGCAAGTGCTACTATTTCTGCAAATAATGTGGGTTTTTGCACACTTTTTTGCATGGAGGGTCACATTTAGCCATTTATTTGCAAAAATTACTGTTGTTCCACATGTAGGGTTACACAAAGCCTGCTTTACTTTTGCAGAGCTCTGTTGTGTCCGCCATCTTGTTTTACCTTCAGTGAGAGATAAAAAAAGTAACCAAATATATGAAAATCAATTTACTACAAAAAAGAAATATCAGAACTTAGCTAAACAAGATCTGTTTAGCTACATGCTGACTTTTTTTATTACTGTGGCCTGAAACACCTTTCTTGGGCACCTGAAATCTCAGGTGCCAAGTTTAGTGAGAGGACTATTTCTGCCCCAGTTCTCTGTATGAGAGCAGCAGGGTTTTCTTGACTTCTGCATCCACAGCTAGAACTCATGCTGCTGGCTGCAGAGTCATCCTTAAGCCACCTAATTTCCCTGGTGTCTAGTGGCACTTCCCAGCCCATTGTCCTCTCATCCATGGTATCTAGTGGCACCCCCAGGTTAAGTTTATGTGGTGTCTAGTGGCTTATGATAGCCAGGATGTAGGGATTTTACTATGGTCTGACACTGGGCACCCAACTCCCAGTACTGGATGCCCCCTCGTGCCTTTTGCTTAGTATTTCCAGCAACGGTTGGCCAATTTCCTATGCCTGCAATGGAAGCTCACCCCCAGCACTTTGGAACACTGGGAAGCCCACACCCAGTGTCCCCAAATACATAATCTGATGCTAGGTTACCCACACATGGTATCAGATTCCCCCAAGTCTGTTTTTTGTTGTTTCTGGCATTGGGGGCCTGAACCTTGTGCTGGCAATGGTAGCTCAACCTCAGCACTTTGGAACACTGGGGATTCAACTCCCAGTGTCCTCAAATGTGTATGATATGTTTCAAATCTCCATAGAGTATGCACCCGGATGTGGTGCTAGGAAACTCACCAGAGAAATCTACTTCAGGTTCCCTGCATACACCAATTCAAAAAAGGACACCACAGCATTTGTGTGCAAAATGTAATTTATTACATTAAAACAACAATCAGTGCAGACAAATGCCTAACATGTTTTGAACCTACAATGGTTCATCTTCAGAGGTTAAAAAAATCTTCATTAGCAAACCACCATTTATATGGGACTCCTATGACACGTGATTAATGACCACCCATCAATCTAGCACACAGCGATTAATTTAAAATACCATTTGTTTAAAGCCACAATCATTAGATGTTGTAATCCTATACAAATTGCTCTGTTGTTAAGATTATTAAATATAATACAACATCAAACAAAATAAATTGTATCTTAAAGGCAGTATAAATAAAAAAATTTATGAAAAAGAAAAATCTATATACATGCACCAAATAATGACACCAATGGCTTTCTTAAAGGAATGGAATGAGATTTTAATTGATGTTAGCCTAAGAGTAATACAATTTTTTTTTTTAGTTTTTTTTTGTTGACCGGGTAAGTGCTCTAGACAAATCCTGTCTATTTTCAGGCACGACCCGGGGGAAGGGGATACAGATGAATGCCAACTGACCTTGAACCAGATTAAGCTGTTGGTGGTATTTTTAGTGAATTATAATTAAATATGGGAAAGAGAAGGAACAAAAACTTAAGAAAGAGATTAAAAAACAAGAAATAGCGGTGTTTAAACATAAAACACACCATGCATTTGTCCACCAGAATAAAAAGCTTAAGGATTCAATTATTAAATTGAACTATGATTTACAGCAGCTAAAGAGACCAAGTTTCTATGAAATAAGGGGGACTGGGAAAGTGTGCAGAGAACCTGAAGTAGATTTATGATATGTTCCCTGTAAAGAAGAAAACTGTCCCCCAACTTTTTTTTGGAGCCCTGAAATAAAGAAAATGGTCCCTTGCCATCCCCAAGGTCACACTCTCATTTTCCCACTCTCCCACTGGGCACCCAGCACCCCAACCCACCCCTATTGCCCAATATTTACCTTTGGAGGAGGTGCGATGTCATCTTCTGTGGACCAGGACATGATGGTTTTGTTCTGTCAAGTGGATATTTCATGTTCAAAAATGTGGTATGTGTGAATTTTTGCACACACTACGTATGCAAAAGTGAAATATTCACTTGACTAACACATTTCATAAATAATGAAAAACCACCAGAAGAGTTGTAGTTCCAGAATGGTGCAGAGAACATGGCACAGGGATGGAACATTCAAGGGTTCTGGGTTTAAGGCCCATCTCCCTATATTTTTTTTCCACTGACAATGAAGGTGGAAAAAATAGAGAGAGAGAGAGAGAGAGTGAACTCGAACACAGAACCCTTGGATGTTCTGTCTTTGTACTTTGTCCTCTGCACCACTGGAAAACCAGAGCTATCATAGTGTTTTTTCTCCATTTATGGAATGTGTTGATAGTATGCATGTTTGGCTGCAAGTGCATACTTAATGTTTAAAAGTGGAATGTGCAAAAAGTTGTTTTGCACATACATTCTTCCTTTAAAGTTCATTAAGTGACAAAGTAATGTGTCACTAGAGTTTCTAGCCCTAATGTCCACCTCCCCACTGCAAGACACGACAGGCTTCGGGGGTGTCTTGGGGCTATCAGGTCAAACATTCACCCCATTCTCCTATACTGTACCCATCTCAGCTTATTTAGTTATGAAATGGGGAGAGCATTAGGGCTGATGACCCCAAGGCACCCTCCAATGCCTGTCAGTGTCTGCAGGGTGGGGCTGGGGCATTAGGGTTGGAAACCCTAATGCCACATTTCCCTACTGTTGTCACTTTACTAACAACCCTAATCAATGCATTAACAAAGATTTTTGTAATGAGTGTATATATATATATATATATATACAGTATATATATATATATATATTCATGGCAAAACTCCATTTAATGCATCAGTTAGGTTGTTCCACAGTGATGAAAGTGAGAAAATGTGGTGTAAGCACCCCTTTGCGTCTTCAATACTTCATTCCCCGCCCCACCAACAGGCAACGGGGTGTGCGCTAGTTGCTCGGTCCTAACTCACCCCTTCCATGTGTAAATAAGCTGAGGCAGTGCAGTATAGGAGAATGGGTGAGAGTTAGACCATGACCCCATTGCACACCCCGACGTCTGTTGATGGGGACGGGGTGGGTGTAGGGTGCAAGGGGTGACAACCCTAACACCAAATTTCCTCACTTTTATTGCTGTGGAACAACCTTAACTGATGCATTAAACGGAGTTTTTTGCCATGAATTTCCCTTCTTTTTGAGAACGTGCACTATAAATAGTGAATGGAATGTGGTGGTGAGAGCGCACGGCCCTTTGGGCCCAGTGCTCCCACCATGTAATCTTTTGTCACTTTGCTGTGCAAAAACTGTATGACTGACTGAAATGAAAATTGTTAAATGAAGACATGTACCATGGCACACCGTGTGTCCAGAATTGTGTGTATATCCGTTCAACAGTTGCACAGCGCCATGAGCAAATAACGTAACATGCACCATTCAGCAACCATAAGTGCCAGCGACCTGAACATTGGCACCGTGAAAGACGAATTATAAATCTTTGTACATTCCAAATGCCATGCAAATCGGACACACAGTTCAGAAGTTATTGAAGCATAATGAAACAAATTTTCATTTGTCGGAGTGGCATAATTCTGCACCTGTTAATATTTTACACACGAAACCACTGTAAGGCACCTCAATGCCACTAGAGCTACCTATGCTATAAATTTAAAGGCAGTAGCACCATGTAGAACACTATGCACAAAACGTTAACTGCATCATGGAGTATCTCTGCTGCAAATTATTTTTCAAACATGTAAACAGCATAATTCACATCTCCAGGACATCCACTCAACATTCTCCAAATTTCAGTGAAAAGACCAAACCATTCCAGAGATATTCAATTTTTATGCTTCTGTACCCTTAAGAAGTCTTTCACCACAAAATGGCAGAAATGATGGCTGAAAATGCACTAAAATGTTGGACCTGGTGGCTGAAAAAATCAGTAACTGTAAAGCGGGCCAACTTCAAACGGACATAACTCTTGAAAGGAACATGATTTCACCAAACAAAACTGGCATGTTCCTTGAACAAGATCTTTCTTGTCACGTTTCAGACCAATCAACCACATGCTGGCTGTGCTATGCTTCGCAGAAGACAGTGCAGAAAAATAGCAAAATCATAATGTTTTGCACTGCACTATGCAAATGCAAAAACACAAACGGTAATGTTAAGTCAAACAGTGATGGAAACAGTGAGGTAAAATAAAATAGTAATGCTAAAGGTAACGCAAGCACAAATGGTAACACACATGGTGATGCCAATGTAAATGATAACACAAATGGTAAGAGAAAAGCAAGTGCAAACATTAATGAAAACAGAAATGGTAACGCAAACGGTAACACAAATGCTAACAGCAACAGACACACAAATGTTAATGAAAACAGTAACGCAAACGCTAATGCCAACGGAAACACAAACGGTAACGTAAATGCAAATGGTAACACAAATGCAAACAGAAATGCAAACAGTAACAGCATCAGTGACGCAGAAGGAAACAGTAAAGCAATCAACAATGGAAACGCTAGTGAAAATGCAAACACTAAGGCCAACAGAAATGCAAACAGTGACGAGCACACAAACAGTAATGGTAAGTACACAATTGGAAACACCAACGGTTATGGTAACACTAACAATGATGCCAAGGGTACCTAACACAAACAGAAGTGCAAGCGCTAAGCATGTACACAAAATGAAAATGGTAGCGTGCAGTCGCGGTAATGTAAGCAGCTCATAGTAACACTAACGATGATGCCAAAGGAAATGCAAGTAACGGAAGCACGTACCACAAACACAGATGGTAATGCATACGGTGACGTGAAAATGCAAACAAAACAGTAAAGGAAATGCAATGCAAAATGATAAAGCATGGACAAGAACACAAAGTGCAACGCCATTATAGACGGAACGCTAACGCAAAATGGTTATGGAAACTAAAGCGGAAACACTAACTGTAACAGTATCACAAATGCACACCATCTTTTTTCCCAAAAAGGTGCATTCTGTAGCTGTCAGCAAATACAAAGCATGTTGCATGGAATAATGGCCCTTGGAGCAGAAAAAGAACACCTGAATAAAATTGCTTATATCTCAGGAACCGTATGCAATGAGAAAAAATTTAAAATCTCATTTATTTATGACTTTCCTAGTTAGTTTTGCACTTAGTCCCTAGTGGGTAGCTAAAATTTTACCTATGAAAAGTCCGTTATCTCAAAGCGTTTTGAGATATGGGCCCCGAAAGCTGGCCGGACTCTGTAATGTTAGTCTATGGGAAAATCGTCAGCTGCGGAGTGCCGTACCTTTGCCCTCCAATATTTTGTCATCAAACCACCAAAAGGCATCTGTGGGATCTTTGGCTTTTCCTCTGTACTTCAGCCCAAATGACCAAACCATTCTTTTGCAGCAGGGTGGCAAAGATTTTACTATTTTGGTATAGTGTCACAAAGCAGTGTCGCAAATCATGACACTTTTCAAGAAAAAAAATCATGAAAGTGTCAAGCATGACACTACTTTTACAAAAATGTTAAAAATATTTCTGGGTGTTTAACCCACCCAAAAAAGATATGGCTAGCATCCTCAGACTTATTGAACACAGCAAAATTAGTTCTAGGGGTCCCAAATCTAATGTAAGCATTACTGGCCATAACTGAAAACAAATGGTGGTTTTGACTTCACAGGGTCATTTATGACACTAAAACTGCATTGCACACTAACTTTAATTTTTCCTTGACTATATTGGGAAACTTTTTTTTAAATAACTTTGAACTGGTTGCTTAAAAAATCAGTAACTGTAAATAAAGGGCCAACTTCAAGCGGACATAACTCTGGAAAGGAACAACATGTTTTCACCAAACAAAAACTGGCATGTTCCTTGAACAAAGATCTTTCTTCTTGTCACGTTTCAGACCAATCAACCACATGCTGGCTGTGCTATGCTTCGTAGAAGACAGTGCAGAAAAATAGCAAAATCATAATGTTTTGCACTGCACTATGCAAATGCAAAAACACAAACGGTAATGTTAAGTCAAACAGTGATGGAAACAGTGAGGTAAAAATAAAATAGTAATGCTAAAGGTAGCATAAGCACAAATGGTAACACATGGTGATGCCAATGTAAATGATAACACAAATGGTAAGAGAAAAGCAAGTGCAAACATTAATGAAAACAGATAATAGCATAAGCGGTAACACAAATGCTAACAGCAACAGACACACAAATGTTAATGAAAACAGTAACATGAAACGCTAATGCCTTAAGGAAACACAAGCGGTAGCGTAAATGCAAATGGTAACACAAATGCAACAGAAATGCAAACAGTAACAGCATCAGTGGCATGAAGGAAACAGTAAAGCAATCAACAATGGAAACGCTAGTGAAAATGCAAACACTAAGGCCAACAGAAACGCAAACAGTGACGAGCACACAAACAGTAATGGTAACACAATTGGAAACACCAACGGTTATGGTAACACTAACAATGATGCCAAAGGGTACACTAACACAAACAGAAGTGCAAACGCAAGCATGTACACAAATGAAAATGGTAACGTGCACAGTCACGGTAATGCAAACGCTCATAGTAACATCAACGATGATGCCAAAGGAAATGCAAATGCAAAGCGGTACGTGCACAAACACAGATGGTAATACGGTGACGTGAAAATGCAAACAAAACAGTAAAAGGAATGCAAATGCAACCCGGAAGCACATGAGAAACACAAAGTGCAACGCATTACCGTGACGGAAACGCTAACGCGAAATGGTTATGGAAGCGGAAACACTAACTGTAATAGTATCACAAATGCACACACTTTTTTTCCGAAAAAGGTGCATTCAGAAGCACAGCAAATACAAAGCATGTATGCATAATAATGGCCCTTGGAGCAGAAAAAGAACACCTGGAATACAAAATTGCTTATATCTCAGGAACCGTACGACGTAGAAAAAAATTTAAAATCTCATTTTATTTATGACTTTCCTAGCTAGTTTTGCACTTAGTCCCCTAGTGGGTAGCTAAGAATTTTACCTATGAAAAGTCCGTATCTCAAAGCGTTTTCGAGATATGGGCCCCGAAAGGCGCGGCGGACTCTGTAATGTTAGTCTATGGGAAAAATCGTCAGCTGCGGAGTGCCGTACCTTTGCAGCCCTCTAATATTTTGTCATCAAACCACCAAAAGGCATCTGTGGGATCTTGGCTTTCTTCCCTCCAAATTTCAGCCCAAATGACCAAACCATTCTTTTGCAGCAGGGTGGCAAAGATTTCCTACTATTTTGGGTATAGTGTCACAAAGCAGTGTCGCAAATCATGACACTTTCGCAAAAAAAAATCATGAAAGTGTCGAAGCATGACACTACTTTTTACAAAAATGTTAAAAAAATATTTCTGGGGTGTTTAACCCACCCAAAAAAAGATATGGCTAGCATCCTCAGGACTCGACTAGGTGAACACAGCAAGAATTGCGTTCCTAGAGGGTCCCAAATCTAAATGGCAAGCATTACTGTGACCACTAACTGAAAACAAAATGGTGGATTTGTGACACTACAGGGGTCATTTGCGACACTAAAAACTGCATTTGCGACACTAACTTTTTAATTTTTCCCTTTGACTATAATGGGAAACTTGTTTTTTAAATAACTTTTGAACCGTTTAGTATTTTTCACGAAATCTTTGAAAGGCATATTGGAGACCCTGTCTGCATGTTCCCTGAAGGGTTTGGACCAGTCGCACAGACTGTGCAACCTGTAAGCATGAGCAAAATTTGCACAAAAAAGCTTAATTACCACATTCTACAGCACTATGCAGCTCCACAACTGTATATCTGACCATTACGAAACTTGGCAGATCCAGAGACCTATGGTAATGCTCCATGCATGCCAAATTTCAGGCAAATCTGTCACTAATGTGTCACTATAATATATATAATATTATTTAATAATTAATTAATATTTAATATATAATATATATATATCTTATAGTGACACATTAGTGCCACTATAGTTAGGGTTGAGTACCCCATATAAGGTTAAACTCTGAAATTTGGGAGCTTAATAACTTTACCACCATGTGACAGATTTGCCTGAAATTTGGCATGCATGGAGCATTACCATCGGTCTCTGGATCTGCCAAGTTTCGTAATTGTCAGATATACAGTTGTGGAGCTACATAGTGCTGTAGAATGTGGTAATTAAGCTTTTTTGTGCAAATTTTGCTCATGCTTACAGGTCACACAGTCTGTGCGACTGGTCCAAACCCTTCAGGGAACATGCAGCCAGGGTCTCCAATATGCCTTTCAAAGATTTCGTGAAAAAATACTAAACGGTTCAAAAGTTATTTAAAAAACAAGTTTCCCATTATAGTCAAAGGGAAAAATTAAAAAGTTAGATAGTGTTGCAAATGCAGTTTTTAGTGTCGCAAATGACCCCTGTAGTGTCACAAATCCACCATTTTGTTTTCAGTTGGTGGTCACAGTAATGCTTGACATTTAAATTTGGGACCCTCTAGGAACGCAATTCTTGCTGTGTTCACCTAGTCGAGTCCTGAGGATGCTAGCCATATCTTTTCTTGGGTGGGTTAAACACCTCAGAAATATGTTTTTAACATTTTTGTAAAAAGTAGTGTCGTGCTTCAACACTTTCGTGATTTTTCTTTTGCGAAAGTGTCATGATTTGCGACACTGCTTTGTGACACTATACCCAAAATAGTAGGAAATCTTTGCCACCCTGCTGCAAAAGAATGGTTTGGTCATTTGGGCTGAAATTTGAAGGGAAGAAAGCCAAGATCCCACAGATGCCTTTTGGTGGTTTGATGACAAAATATTAGAGGACTGCAAAGGTAAGGCACTCCGCAGTTGATGATTTTTCCCATAAACTAACATTACAGAGTCCGCCACGCCTTTCGGGGCCCATATCTCGAAAACGCTTTGAGATACAGACTTTTCATAGGTAGAATTTTAGCTACCCACTAGGGACTATGCAAAACTAGCCAGGAAAGTCATAAATAAAATGAGATTTTAAATTTTTTCACGTCGAACGGTCCCTGAGATATAAGCAATTTTGTATTCCAAGTGTTCTTTTTCTGCTCCAAGGGCCATTATTATGCATACATGCTTTGTATTTGTTGTAGTTTGAATGCACCTTTTCGGAAAAGTGTGCATTTGTGACACTATTACAGTTAGGTTGCTCGCTCGCTTCCAATAACCATTTGCGTTAGCGCTTTCATACCGTGGTGCTGCACTCTGTGTTTGCATTTGCACATGCATTTGCTCTTACTGTTACCATTTGCATTTCCTTTACTGTTTTTGTTTGCATTTTTACGTCACCGTATGCATTACCATCTGTGTTTGAGTCGCATTGCTTTACATTTGCATTTCCTTCTGGCATCATCGCTATGTTACTATGTGTTTGCATTTCAATTGCATTACCGTGACTGTGCACGTTACCATTTGCATTTCTGTACATGCTTGCGTTTGCATTTCTGTTTGTGTTAGTGTACCCTTTGGCATCATTGTTAGTGTTACCATAACTGTTGGTGTTTCCAATTGTGTTACCGTTACTGTTTGTGTGCTCGTCACTGTTTGCGTTTCTGTTGGCCTTAGTGTTTGCATTTTCAGTAGCGTTTCCATTGTTGATTGCTTTTCTGTTTCCTTCTGCATCACTGATGCCATTACTGTTTGCATTTCTGTTTGCGTTTGTGTTACCATTTGCATTTACATTACCGTTTGTGTTTCCGTTGGCATTAGTGTTTGCGTTACTGTTTTCATTAACGTTTGTGTGTCTGTTGCTGTTAGCATTTGCGTTACTGTTTGCGTTACCATTTCTGTTTTCATTAATGTTTGCACTTGCTTTTCTCTTACCATTTGTGTTATCATTTACGTTGGCATCACCATGTGTGTTACTATTTGTGCTTGCATTACCTTTAGCATTACTATTTTATTTTACCTCACTGTTTCCATCACTGTTTGACTTTTTTTTTTTTTAATTCTTTATTTATCCTCCCCGGGCCGCCCGCCGCCCGGTATTATCAGCCCGGTCACGGACCACGAGCTCCACTCCTCACATCAGCCAATGCAGCCTCCGAAAAGCCCCGTGGCTTACCCCCACGGTGGGGCTGCGGCATTCCCAGTGCATGCCGCAGTCATCAAATTAGGTCGGAGGGCTGGCCTGAGCTAATTGAGCTATGGCATGTTTATGGGCGGCAGGCAGCTTCCTTTTTCCGATTTTCCGATGAGGCAGGGTCGTGTAATGACGCCAGCATCTGCCCCGCCTCCTAAAGCGTGCTGGCGGCAGCGTGGGTCTCCTGGCCTCATGGAGTCCCCATCGCCCGGATGCTACCCCATCCCTCCCGGAGGAGAAGAGAGCAGTCCAGCGGACGCCATTACTTCTCCCCGGCCAGCCCCTCCGGACGCACTCAGGTTCTGTTCTCAAACCCAGGTCGCCGGGCGTCTAAGCGGAAATCCAACTGCTGCGCTGATGAGCCGGCTACTGTTTGACTTAACATTACCGTTTGTGTTTTTGCATTTGCATAGTGCAGTGCAAAACATTATGATTTTGCTATTTTTCTGCACTGTCTTCTGCGAAGCATAGCACAGCCAGCATGTGGTTGATTGGTCTGAAACGTGACAAGAAGAAAGACCTTTGTTCAAGGAACATGCCAGTTTTTGTTTGGTGAAAACATGTTGTTCCTTTCCAGAGTTATGTCCGTTTGAAGTTGGCCCGCTTCACAGTTACTGATTTTTTCAGCCACCAGGTCCACCATTTTAGTGCATTTTCAGCCATCATTTCTGCCATTTTGTGGTGAAAGACTTCTTAAGGGTACAGAAGCATAAAAATTGAATATTCCTGAATGGTTTGGTCTTTTCACCCAAATTTGGAGAATGTTGAGGATGTCCTGAGATGAATTATGTTGTTTATATGTTTGAAAAATAATTTGCAGCGGAGATACTCCATGATGCAGTTAACGTTTTGCATAGTGTTTCTACATGGTGCTACTGCTTTAAATTTATAGCATAGGTAGCTCTAGTGGCATGGAGGTGCCTTACAGTGGTTTCGTTAAAATATTAACAGGTGCAGAATTATGCCAATTCGACAAAAGGAAATGTGTTTCATTATGCTTCAATAACTTCTGAACTGTGTGTCCAATTTGCATGGCATTTGGAATGTACAAAGATTTATAATTCATCTTTCATGGTGCCAATGTTCAGGTCACTGGCACTTATGGTTGCTGAATGGTGCATGTTACATTATTTGCTCGTGGCGCTGTGCAACCGCTGAACAGATATACACACAATTCTGGACACACGGTGTGCCATGGTACATGTCTTCATTTAACAATTTTCATTTCAGTCAGTCATACAGTTTTTGCACAACGAAGTGACAAAAGATCACATGGTGGGAGCACTGGGCCCAAAGGGCCGTGCGCTCTCACCACCACATTCCATTCACTATTTATAGTGCACATTCTCAAAAAGAAGGGAAATTCATGGCAAAAAAATCCATTTAATGGATCAGTTAAGGTTGTTCCACTGCAATAAAAGTGAGAAATTTGGTGTTAGGGTTGCCACCTTGCACTCACACCCACCCGTCCCAATCAACAGACATCGGGTGTGCATGGGGTCATTGGTCCCAATCCTCACCCATTCTCCTATACTGCACTGCCTCAGCTTATTTACACATGGAAAGGGGTGAGATTAGGACCGACAACCCCAACACACACCCCGATGCCTGTTGGTGGGGACGGGGTGGTTGTGGGGTAAGGGGTGGCAACCCTAACACCACATTTTCTCACTTTCGACACTGTGGAACAACCCTAACTGATGCATTAAATGGAGTTTTTTCCATGATATATATATATATATATATATATATATATATATATATATATATATATATATACTATATATATATATATATATATATATATATATATATATATATATATATGTATATATATATATATATATATATATATATATATATATATACTCATTACAAAATCTTTGTTAATGATTGATTAGGGTTGTTAGTAAAGTGACAACTAGTAGGGAATTTACATTGGGGTTTCAACCCTAATGCCCTGTTCACTTTGCAGACACGACAGGCATTAGAGGTGCCTTGGGGTCATCAGCCCTAATGCTCTCCCATTTCATAACTAAATAAGCTGAGATGGGTACAGTATAGGAGAATGGGGTGAATGTTTGACCTGATGACCCCAAGACACTCAAGCCTGTCAGTGTCTGGGTGGTGGGGGCATTAGGCTGAAACCCAGTGACACATTTCTTACTTTTGTCACTTTATGAACAACCTCCAGCTGATGATTAATGTATGTGCAAAATAATTTTTGCACATTCCACTTTTTAAACACTATATGCACTTGCAGCCAAACATGCATACTATCAACACATTCCATAAATGGAGAAAAAACACTATGATAGCTCTGGTTTTCCAGTGGTGCAGAGGACAAAGTACAAAGACAGAACATCCAAGGGTTCTGTGTTCGAGTTCACTCTCTCTCTCTCTCTCTCTCTCTTTTTCCACCTTCATTGTCGGTGGAAAAAAATATAGGGAGATGGGCCTTAAACCCAGAACCCTTGAATGTTCCATCCCTGTGCCATGTTCTCTGCACCACTCTGGAACTACAACTCTTCTGGTGGTTTTTCATTATTTATGAAATGTGTCAGTCAAGTGAATATTTCACTTTTGCATACGTAGTATGTGCAAAAATTCACACATGCCACATTTTTGAACATGAAATATCCACTTGACAGAACAAAACCATCATGTCCTGGTTCACAGAAGATGACATTGCACCTCCTCCAAAGGTAAATATTGAGCAATAGGGGTGGGTTGGGGTGCTGGGTGCCCAGTGGGAGAGTGGAAAAATGAGAGCGTGACCTTGGGGATGGCAAGGGACCATTTTCTTTATTTCAGGGCTCCAAAAAAAAGTTGGGAGACAGTTTTCTTCTTTACAGGGAACATATCATAAATCTACTTCAGGTTCTCTGCACACTTTCCCAGTCCCCTTATTTCAAAGAAACTTGGTCTCTTTAGCTGTAAATCATAGTTCAATTTAATATATTTATATATATATATATATATATATATATATATATATATATATATATATATATATATACATATACAGTATAATACTCGGCCAGTAGGGCTGGTACAGTTAGGACTGCATGGTCGCTGCTATGTTAAACCTAAAAGTCTGCACTTTAATAACTTTGGAACCATTTGTCTGATGTGCCTGAAAGTTTGCATGCATAGCCGCCAGCCATACATCTCTGTATCTGGAAAATTTTATTTCAGTCGGAGGTGCGGTCGCGGAACTGAAGGACATTCAAAACGTGTAAAAGGGTAAACTTTTATGCATTTCTTCAGTCAGCCATAATGGACTGAAGAATGCATTTCAATGGATTGAAATGTGTTTGTCTTCATGTGGCCTGGGTGGAACTGGTGCCTTTTGAAGATTTGTGAAAAAATATTGCTTTGCTGAAAAGTTATTCAATTTTTTCATGTCCCATTATACCTTATGGGAAAATGTATATGTGCATAGCAAAAACTTTCGTTATCACATTTTTGTTGTTATTCTCCCTGAATTTGTTTTCTTGCTGCCACCATCTTGTTTTCAGTTAGTGAGAGACAAAAAAATATTGTAAGTCAAAAAATAATGCCCTTTGGTAAACACCAACAGTTATATTTACCTAATCGGGCCTAGAGGAACATGACCCTGGCATTAGTTTTTCGCCAGCTGGTCTGGAAATATGTTTTTTTAAACTTGTTCCACCATTTTGTAGTTTTCAGATCGTGATAAAAAAAAGTAACCTCAATAACATTTTCCTTTGTGCGACAACATTCCCATTATACAGATAGGAGTGCCATGAAAGCATTAAAGTAATCGTGATAACACTGCACAAACACATTTTCTAATGTGTTGTTTTCTTTGTCACTTCATTGTGCCAAGGTGGATTGTGCTTTTGGCCTGAAATTTTCAGTGTGGCAAGCCCTGGTGCCACAGATGTGCATTTTAGTGGTTTGGTACCAAAACATTCAATGAGCCCATAGTTACAGTGTTCTGAAGTTGAGACATTTCCCATAGCATAACATTGCGGTGCCTTTTGATGCCTGTATCTTGGAAACAAATTGAGATATGGATTTTTCACTACAAAAGGCACCACTTTGACCCAGGCCACTTATACACATGCTCATTTGAATCCAAACAGATGCATCATTCAGTCTGTTAAGCCTGACAAAAAATGCACAAAAGGTGAGGATTTTTCACAGTTTGACACTCCACAGCTCCATAACTGTACATCTGACCAGAAAGAAACTTTCCAGATACAGAGAACTATGGATGGATGCTGTGCATGTAAAATTTCAGGCAAATCAGAGAAATGGTTACAAAGTTATTAAAGTGTGAATTTTGTGGTTTAACATAGAAGTGGCCTACCAACCCTAACTATAGCTGCACTACCGTGCAACTGTAATCTATCTATCTATCTATCTATCTATCTATCTATCTATCTATCTATCTATCTATCTATCTATCACCTATCTATTTTTCTTGCAAAAAAAACTTCATTAATGCATCAGTTAGGGTTGAAGCAACAAAAGTAGGGAAATAAGGCATTAGGTTTAACACCTAACAACCCCTCCTTACCACCCCACCCTCCCACCCTCCACAGACCAACAGGTGATGGGTTGTGCCTTGGGGTCATCAGCCCTAACTCTCACCTGTTGCATGTGTAAGAAAGCTGACATGGTGCAGTATGGAGAATGTGGTGAGAGTTTGGCCCGATGAACCCAAGGCATGCCCCATCTCCTGTTGGTCTCCTATACTGTACCATGTCAGGTTCCTTACAGATGGAATGGGTGAACATTAGGATCCATGACCCTAAGGCAAACCCTGATGCTTGTTTGGGTGTGGAGGGTGGGGGGTGTGATTACAATGGTAGGGTTTGGTGGGGAGAGGGGTATAACAATTGTACACCCTAATATTCAATATCCTGATCTGTATTACTTTGGTTGAAGACCTATGTCTAGAACCCTAACTTTGTTTTAAATGGAGTTTTTGTTACTTAATTTCCTTTCTTTTTGAAACAGTATAATAGTATCCCAGTTTTGTGGGAGTTTTTTGGTATTTTTGCTGAAAATTTTTCAACACAGCCTTTTTGGGACCCCACCTCATAAACACTGACACTTTCACTTTGTTACTCAGTCCCAAAAGGTGATTTTGAGCAACAGCTGCACCATTTCACACCACTGCTGTGTAAACACATTTTGGGCAGGATGTGAGAAATGACAGGTGTATTATTCATGAGGTAGTGTGAAAAATCCTAATGTTGAAACTCTGGAGTGAAAATATAATAAATTGGTGCAGTTATAAATATGTATAGAAACTGAGCAACACACACTTGTAACACAGCATTTTTTGGGAACTGTTGCACCACCGTTTCAACCTGGCCTTTTTGGGATCCTACCTAATGAACAGTGGCACTGTGATTTCATTGGTACATCCCAAAAGTTGATTTCACACAGCGACTGCGCCATTCTCTGCCACAGCTACGAAAACATATTTTGGCAGGATGTGAAAAATGACAGATGCACTATTCATGAGGAGGTGTAAAAAAATCTCAATTCTGAAAATCGGAGTGAAAATATAAAAAATTGGGGAAGTTATGAATATGCATAGAAACTGTGCAATGCACATTTTTTTTTAAAATTTTTGCACTACATTTTCAACATGGGCTTTCTGGGACCTCCTCTCATAAACACTGGCACTGTCATTTTGTTAATCAGTCCAGAAAGGAGATTCCACATAGTGACTGCAAAATCACCTTTTAGGATTGAATAATGAAATTGCAGTGACAGTGCTCATGAGGTGGTGTCCCAAGAACCCAGTGTTAAAAGGTTGGTGTAAAAATTCCTAAAAATGGTGGAGATATCAACATAAGTTGAAAACCCAATTGAAAGCCATAATACAAGCCTACCTTGATTCCTCAGTTTGTGGTTGGGCTTTGAAGAGCATGGATGTAACCCAGTCCAGAGAATATGACAGCTGCTGACCTCTAGAGGCAAGTACAGGGTAAGAGGGTGTGTGGGGAGGTGGGAAGGTGGGTGCTCAGTGGGAGGGCCAGGATGGGGAAGGAGGACTGGGAAGATGGCAAGGGACCATTTTCTTTTTTCTAGAATAAAAAAAAAGATGAGGACAGTTTTCTTTTTTTTATGGCAGGGATAACTTTATTTTGGGACACTGGGAGTGGGCTCCCCAGTGTCCCATAGTACTGAGGGGTTCATAATGTCAACATGGGGATTGGGCACCCTGATATTGGTGAACTCTATTAATATTTCAACAGGTGGGGGGGCATTTGACACCAGGTGTGGGCTTCCCAGCATCAGAAACAACACTGAAAAAAGTGATTTTTTTTCCACACTGGGGGTGGTCTCTCCAGTGTGCCACAGTAATAGTGGGAGAAATAAATCCTGACACGGGGATTGGGCACCCTGATGTCAGCAAAGAATAATAAGAATGGGCTGTGGGGGTGCTGGGGAGGCATCTGACACTGAGGTGGGCATCCCAGTGTCGGAAACAACAGAAAGTTTATGCTTTGGGTGCACTGGGGGTGGTCTCCCCGGTGCACTACAGTAGTGGAGGGTTAAAGAAATGCCAACATGGGGATTGGGACCCCAATGTTGGGAAACAGTAATTACAAAGTGGAACGCCTGGAAAAATGACAGTTCAATGCAGGATTCTGCATTGCAACATGGCAATTCGATGCAGGACTCTGTATCGTAAAATGCCACTTTGATGCAGGATTCTTTATTTATTTGTTTATTTAAGATTTTTACCAGTAAGGCATGCTGAGTAGGCTGCTGCTCAATTCCAGATGCATCCTGGGTGTAGGGGGGTATGGGAAAATACATATAGCGTACAGTGTACAATAACAGCTGGCAAGACAATTCAAGAGGCAGTATTACATTCAAGAGACAATATAAGAGAAAAATAACCATCATCATTCTGAATCTAATCTGGCAGTTTGTTGCAGGATTCTGCATTGAACTAGAATCCTATGCTGATGCAGGATTCTGCATTGAACTAGAATCATATGCCAATGCAGGATTCTGCATCAAACTAGAATCGTATGCCTTCAGGGACATCTACTGTATATACTGGCATACAAGCCAAATTTTTTTGACCAATTTTCCATTGCTATATCATGTACCTGGGCTTACACACAGGTCAGTAAAATACGGTAATCAATCTTACCATAACAGAACTTCAGTTAAGTACTGGTACACCCTCCCAGTCAGCACCACTTCACAAATACTAGTACAGCTCCGGCACATTTATCTAGCCACCCAGCTAACACAGTGCTGTACATGTAATTTTATTTATTAATTTACTTCTGACTTTGTTAACCAGGTACATGCAGTGATCCACGGGACCATTTTTAGGCATGATCCAGGACACATAACATGACACAGACTAGAAACATCAAAATAAAATAAAGGGAAAAAGAACATTTCATAACTTCGGAACGGATTAATATTTTTTCACCAAACCTTCAAGAGGCACATCTGTGAGGCCACAGTTTTCAACCATGAACATTTCAGCTGTGTAGCTATAGCCGTTTTTCAGATACAGGTTGACAAAGAAACAGTAAACAAACAAAAATCCTTATTTTTCAACACTCTGTATTTCAGAAACCGCAAATGAGATTCAAACCAAACTTGGCATATCAATAGACCTAATCTTTTTTTTTTATCGTATGATGTTTTATTGATTATTTCTTTTGAGATTACAAAGACAGTTGGTGCAATCTTTATACTCATACATACATACATTGCTACTTAGAACAAGGGTACATATATTTTGTTATAACCTTGGTACATATTCTATTCAGTTACATATATTATTTAACCATATCATATTCTTGTCTATCCCTAATATCCAAAAGGTCAACATAGCTATATACCTACAAGGGTGAATGCTCTCACCTCCCACCTGATTTCTATACCCATCCAGGACAAAGAGAAGATGTGGCAAGGGGGGTAGGAGGGGAGGGGAGGGGAGAGAGGGAGGAGGGTTATTCCCAGCATTCCATTTCTACTAACTTACCAGGGCTGTGTACTCAAGTCGTGGGGGGTTCTGGTTGGCTTGGAATTTCAAAATTCGGACCTAAGGTACAGCCTCCACTTTGCTTGGTATGTGGCATGCTATTAGTCTGCAAAATGATATTCTTTCAAAACGGGATAGATGAGCCACCCCTGCATGCCACATAGTTCTGCTAGGTATTGTAGGTTGCCACCAGCGCATAAGTAAGAGAAGCTTAGCTTCTAGGATAACCGAAAGAGTCCAGTGCTGTGCAGGTTTAAGGCATGTCCCAATTGAGGAAGTGTCACCTAATAATGCAGTAGAGGCACTTAAGGTAATCTGAGTGTTTGCAACCTGGAATATGTCTTTGATTATCATACTCCAAAACATGGTGAGAGAAGGGGCAAGACCAGAGTATGTGCTCGATGTGGGCACTGGATTGTGAGCATCACCAGCAACGGCTGTGATCAAGTAGCCCACACTTATACAGTACTTCAGGGGTGCAGTACCAAAATAATAAAATTTTTAGCAAAATGAAACGACTGTTTGCATCTTTATGAGCTTGATGTATATACCTATAGTAGGAATGCCATTGTTCTTCTGTTATCACTACCCCTAAGAGTTTTTCCCATTTCAGTCTGCATGGCTGTGTGGGGTCAGTCTGCGAATCCCTCCAGGTGCTATAGAAAAGACCCATCGGGCCTCTCCTAGTGTTAAGGGTGTGCAGGCTATTGAGCCATTGCCACTGTTTAGTGTCCACGTTAGCACTAAGGAGGGTGACAAAGCACTACTAAGTTGTAGATAGCGCCAAAATCTTTTTTTGGTAATGCAAATTGTCTCTGCAATTGTACAAAAGGTGCAACATGTTTGGCACCCTATGTGACAAAATCAGAGATCAAGCTAACCCCAAGATGCCGCCATGATGGCCAGTTTACCACTGTTCCTTCAATTTGAATGAGTAGGTTGTTCCATAATGGGGCAAATTGAATCGGGGGTACCATTCCTGTTTTGGCATGTGAGATTTAACAAATAAAATTTTCCAAGCCTTAGCAGTGTCTATAATGGTAGGAGGGAGTGTCAAGTCCACTTTAGGATGTGAAGTAAGTGTTATACAGGGTTGCTGGGCCTCTTAATGCTATTTCCAGTTGAACCCACAAAGGAGCTTCTGTACTCTGATTAGTGAACCATCTGGTCGCTTGAGCCACCAGGCAAGCTAAATGATATCCAAGGAACCAAGGTGCATTAAGGCTGCCTCTGGACCAGTGTGCCCTGATTTTTTGTCTGCTTCACCTTGGTGCTTTATTATCCCAGATAAAGTTACAGACCAATTTATCCAGTGACTGAAAAAGTTTTGAAGAAAGATGCAGAGACAAGTTATTGAATAAAAATATAAGTCGGGGCAGAAATAACGTGGTATCGCAGCCACTCTGCCTGGAAGTGATATCTTGAGTCTGTGCCACCTCTCCACCTTAGTGGTCAGTTGTATACATAGGGGGGAGAAGTTGGCCATTTCAAGCACTGTCCACTTGTACGGGATTTGAATCCCTAAATAATTAAAGCTCAGGCCTGCCCATGTCAGCTCGGTGCCCCGAATGCACTCACTCATGCAGTGGGAGTTTAGAGGGGCTATAGTGTTTTTTTTCTGGTTAACCATAAGGCCGGACAGCTTTGCAAACTCACCCAGTACTTGCAGGATTCAGGAATTGCTTGTTGCGGGTTGGTCAGTGTCAGAAGGAGGTCATCCACATAAGCCATAGCCACATTTATTTATTTATTAAGCTTTAGGATTACAACCTTTGAGTCAGGGACTCATTTACAAGGGCTCCACGTCAGAGAACAAGAAAACAGAATTTACAGAATACATAGTAACAACAAAGGGAATTACAATAAGGTTATACATACGAAATTAAGGTTACAGCAGTTGTACATGATTATGGTTGCATACATCAAAGTTTCAAAGCAGCAGTTTGAATAGTAAGGCAGAGTTCAGTAGCTGTATTTAGCAGCTATGTTTGCCCTGCCACCTGTATCCCTTGAATCAGTGGGTTAGTAGTCATGACCCGAATAAGAGGGTCCAGAGCCATCAAAAATAACAGTGGGGAAAGGAAGCATCCCTGCCTGGTTCCTCTATGAAGAGGGAATGGAGGGGAGATATCATTGTTCGTAAGGATACACGCCATGGGAGAGGTGTACAGTGTATATATCCACTGTTTGAAACAGGGCCCAAAACCATATTTGTTCAGGATTTCATAAATATAGCCCCACTCTATGGAACTGAATGCCTTAACAAAATTTATTGCTAGTGCTGCCATGTGTGAGTGAGCCTTATGTGAACCACTTAATGTTAAGTAAAAGGCGTGTGTTGTCAGCTCCAGTTTTCCCTCTCATAAATCCCTCCTGTGCAGGGTGGATAATTTGATGGGAGTACCTCTATCAATCTGGTGGCTAATGCCTTAGCCAGTATTTTGGTATCCACTGAGAGCAAGGATATTGGACGAAAATTTGCACAGTCCAGCGGGTCAGTAGATTTTTTGGCAGGAGTGTGATGATCACATCTCTCATACATGGGGGTAGGAGACTCTTTTACCTGAGAGTCTTGTAGGGCCAGTTGAAGTGGGGAGAAAATATCTGAACCTAAGACCTGATACAGCTCCACAGACATGCCATCAGGTCCAGGAGCTTTCCCATGTGCCATTTGTGAAAGTGCTAGTCACAGTTCCTCACACAGCAGAGGGCTTCCAAATGAGCCATTTGTTCGGGTGAGAGGGATGGCAGTTGGGTTTTCTGGCAAAACTTCAGTAAATGCTGAAGGCAGATCTGTAGTGCTGACCTAGACCGGACTGGTACAGGATTCATAAAATATATGCATTGTGTGATTGATATCCTTTAGGGTAGCTGCAATTGTTCCAGATGCAGTGCAATGAATGAATCCACGTGGCAGCCTGTTGCTTATGCAGGCAAAAACCAGCAGCTTCCCAGATCTCTCACCGTTGGCCCAGAAATTCTGCTTGGATCTCAAAAGAAGCCACTCAGCTTTTTGATGGAGAATGTTATTAATCTGGTATTTGAGACTGAGAATTTTCCGATACAGAGTGTTGTCTATATTAGTCTGAGAGGCCACCTTAAACCTTCACTCTAAATTGGTCAGGTCAGCCTGCAGATTGGCTAAATTGGCCTGATGGGCTTTGTCACGGGCTGAGAAGGTGATAATGCACCCCCTCAGTACTGCCTTAAAGGCATCCCAGACTATGCTGGGTGATACTCCACAATCAGAGTTTAAGGCAAAGTAATCCTTCATCACTTGTGATAGCATTGGACCAAAGACTGAGTCGTTCAAGAGTAGTGGATTGCACCACCAATGCACTCTGCATGTGGGATGTTTGGAGGGGAGATATGAAAGCCATACTGGGGAATGGTCTGAAATTACTATTGAGCCATTCCCCGGGGTCCGTTATGTCCTTTATGGTGAGGTCATTAACTAGCCAAAAATCTAAGCAACTGTGCATTTGATGGGGGAAAGAGTAGAACATATAATCTCTATCTGTGGGGTGCTCCCTGTGCCAAACATCTACTAGTGCCCACTCTTCCTGCAAATCCCTAAGAGACTGTCTGGCTTTTGGGGAGGCCTGTTATGTGGGGGTTGATTAGTCTAAGAAAATGTCATCTACTAGACTGAAGTCACCTCCTAACAGTATAGGGAGGGGAGGGCTGTCTGGTTGAAGATCAGAGATTGCCTGATTTACAGCCGGGAAAAAGTCTATGTGTTCACCATTAGGGGCATACAGGTGCCTAAAATCATGGACCCCTCGGGGTTGGTTAAATGTACCAACACCCATCTACCTTGGCTATCTTTCTTGACACTATCTACTTTCCAGGCTGAAGCATGGCGAATGAGGATGGTGACTCCTTTAGACTTAGTAGGGGCTGAACTAGCTATGACTTCTCCCACCCTGGCTTTCTTCAGCCATGCAGTCATTTAAGTTAAAAGATGCATTTCTTGAAGGAAAGCTATGTCTACCTTTAATGATTTTAAATGCTGCAGAACCTTAGTTCTTTTGACTGGGTGATTGAGCCCCTTGACATTCCAGGATACCCATCTATGGGTCTGGGATGGGGAGGGGTTCAGCACCATGTCATCCCCTGAATGAAGAAAAAGAAGTACTTACTGCACCAATGGAAGGAGATAGGAGACAGTAGTTATGGTGAAGTGGTGAAATACAATACCCTACAAATAGCAGTATGGCCCATCTAAGCAAAAAGTAAGTAAAGGTGAGAGCATTGCCAGGGAACCAATCAGTAACCTTATCTTTGATATATGAAATGACTGCAAGAGATAATCAGAAATACAACAACAGTTAGTTAAGCGATTTGTACAAACAAAACCTAGGTCCAATGACTTGTAGAAAGTTAACCTAGTGGCACTAAACGTGCCCTATCCAAACTTTTTGTTATGAGAGCGGAGATTACTGCAATCGAGGGTTTATTGTTTATTGAATACAATCAGAATTAATACCTTTGAGTCAGAGACTCCTTTACAAAGGCTCCACATCATAAAAAACACAATACAGAGCATACAGTGTACAGACATCACAATATAAACAGCAGTGTGGGAAATATCACATCTTATGAATGATACATGGTAAATTACAACAGGTGGATGTGGTACAGGATAATTTCAACAATCAAAGACAAAGCAGTACAGCGACAAAATACAATAAATACAGTAACTACAGCGGCAAACATACAGTACAATAGTTGTTGCAGAGAAGTAATCATGACTGGAATGTGCAAGCAGCACAGTCCAGTGAGTGTCAACTAGTCTGAGGCTAGGGTAAGACCGACACCAGGGACAGGCACTCTAGAAGCAGGACCAAATGGGTCCATTGTCATGGCAGTTATAGGTAGTGGGTAGGATCGTGGAAATGGAGCGTGGATGCTCACTGTGTGAGTGAGAGCTCTCGTTTTAGGTTGCCATCTTCCCGGTGGCCAGACCACGCCCTTTTCAATACACCTATTCTTTCCAAAGATGCATGCAGAATTTCAAGCAGATCTGTTGAACCTGAACAAAGTTATTACCCTAAAATATTGGCCATTAACATTAAATGATCACATTAACCTTAACTATAGATGCACTACCGTGCATCTATAATATCTATGTATCTACCTATATATATATATATAATAGTGGCATGGTAGTGCCACTATAGTTAGGGAGAGTACCCCAATTAAGGTTAAAGTGTGAAATTTTTCAGCTTGATAACTTTGCCATTGTATGAAGGATTTGCCTGATATTGGGCAGGCATGGAACAGTACCATAGATCTCTGGATCTGCCAAGATTCGTAAAGGTCAGATATTCGGTTGCAGAGTTATAAAGCGCAATAGAATGTCACATTTATGCTTCTTTACGCATTCCTTGCTCACACCTACAGGTCACATGGATTGCATGACCAGTCCGAAACCTTCAGGGAACATGCAGCCGGGGTCACTGATGTGCCTTTTGAAGATTTTGTGAAAAAATATTAAATGGTTCAAAAGTTATTCAATAAACAAGTTTCCCATTATAGTCAATGGGAAAAGTCTATTTATTTATTTTTATTTATTGAAGATATCGGATAACATATCTTTGAGTCACAGGCTCCTTTACAAAGGTTCCATGTCATTATATGCAGAGACATCAGTTAGCAAACTATTCGACAGTGTCACAAATGCAGTTTTTAGTGTCGCAAATGACCCCTAAGTGTCGTAAGTCAGCCATTTTTTTCACTTGTTGGTCACAGAAATGCTTGGCATTTAAATTTTGGACCCTCTAGGGACACAATTCCTTTTGTGTTCACCTAGTCGAGCCCTGAAGATGCTAGCTGTGTCTTTTTGGGGGATTAAACGCCCCAGAAATATATTTTTCAAATGTTTGTAAACTCTAGTGTTGCAAAGTAGTGTTGCACTTGTGACACTTTCATGATTCTTTTTGCAAAAGTGTCGTGATTTACGACACTACATTGCAACACTATGCCCAAAAGAATAGGAAATCTTTGCCACCCTGCTGCAAAAGAACGGTTTGATCTTTTGGGCTGAAACTTGGAGGGAAGACAGCCAGGATCCCACAGATGTGCCTTTTGTGGTTCGGTGACAAAATATTACAGGGATGCAAAGTTACAGTACTCTGAAGTTGACAATTTTCCCATAGGATAACATTATGGCGTCTGCCTCGCCTTTTGGGGCCCGTATCTTAGAAACTCTTCAAGATACAGACTTTTCGTGGGAAAGATGCTTACCCCCCGCTAGGAAAGTCATATTATATGAAATTTTAATTTTGTTTTCTACATCATACGGTTCCTGAGATATAAGCAATTTAGTATTCCAAGTATTTATTTTCTGCTCAAGGCCCATTATTATGCATACATTCTTTGTATTCAGTGTGTTTCTCTGTGCTGCTTTTAGGGGAAAAAAGGCTGTGCATTTTTATTACTGGTATAATTAGTGCTTCCACTTGTGTTTCCATTACCATTTGCATTAACGATCCAGTCTACACCACTGTCTGCATTACCCTTTGTGATTTTGTTTGCACTTGCATTACTGTTAACATTTGCATTTCCATTACTGTTTTTGTTTGCATTTCTTTTTTCGTCATCATGTGCATTTCCATTTGCGTTTGCATACTTGCTTCCATTTGTGTTTCCATTTCTGTTTGTTTGTTTGTTTATTTTTATCCTGTATGACCAATGAGCATAAAATATCCCATTTTCACTGGTGCCCAATCACAACATAATTACATGTTTCCTTTGGCGTCATCGTCGCTGTTACCGTAAGTGTCTGCATTTCCAATTGCCTTACTGTGACCGTGCACATTATGGTTTGTGTTTCCATACGTGCTTTCATTTGTGTTTCTGCTTTCATTAACATTTGCACTTGTACTTCTATTACTGTTTGCATTATTGTTTACATTAGCGTCTCCATGTGCGTTAGCATTTGTGCTTGCGTTTGCTTTGCCGTCACTTCACTATTTATAGTGCACATTCTCAAAAAGAAGGGAAATTCATGGCAAAAAACTTTGTTTAATGCATCAGTTAGGGTTGTTCCACAGCAACAAAAGTGAGGAAATTTGATGTTAGGGTTTCCACTCCCCCTGCACCCCACCCCCACCAACAGGCATAGGGGTGTGCATTGGGGTCATCAGTCCTAATTCTCACCCATTCTCCTATACTGCACCACTTCAGCTTGTTTACACATGGGAATGGGGTGGGAGTTAGGACCGATGACCTCAATGCACACCCCGATGCCTGTTGGTGGGGCAGTGGGGGTGGGTGTAAGGAGTGGTAACCCTAACATTGAATTTCCTCACTTTGTCACTGTGGAACAACCCTAACTGATGCATTAAATGGAGTTTTTTGCCATGAAAATATATCTACATACACACACACACACACATATATACACTATACATATACACACACATATATATATATATATATATATATATATTCTATGCAAAAAATTTGCAGTTATATGACAGGTTAAAGCAAAAAAAAGTCAAGGACATAGAACTTTACCTCTTCCTTGACAGACTTACATGCCGGGTAACAGGTCATGAGGCTCAAATCACCCCATTCCATGTGAATATGTTACATGCTACAGTAAAGGAGAATGGGAGATTTTAGGCCTCATGACCCCAGTGACACACCCCGCCTGTCAGTCTATGGAGGATCGGTGGGGTGTGAGGGGTTAGGTCAACCCTAATGTCTCATTGCTTGACTTTTTTTGCTTTAACCCTAAATGAAGCATTAACACAGTTTTTTGCATAGAATTTCCTTATTTTTTGAAAAAGTGTAATATAAATAGTAAAAAACATGTATTAGTGGGAGTACGGAGCCCAGCCCCCACCAAGTTGCCAATTTTTGCATAATAATATGCATCTTGGCCCACTCTCCCACTTACGCAAAGCTACAGAGCCGTGCAGCAGCACTATAGGGCACCAAACCCTTGTAACACTAATTTACAAATTTCTTGGGAACCGTAAGAGCTAGAAAAAAAATTCTAGCATTATTGTAATTGTGACAGTGAGTACTGCACGCAACATCAAAAGACTGTACCCATATCTTACATTGTTTCTGAGATATGGGCAATGAAAAGCACTGGACAGGCACTTTTTGAACCCTTGTGACAGTAATTTCACAATATCTCATGAACCGTGCAACGTATGAAAAAAATTCCACTGCCGGGCTTACTCTATGATTTCAAATCTTTTTCCAGTGGCATAGATCACCTGAAAGTGAAAAGTTTGTATCTCACTTTGTTTCTGAGATAATGGCACCAAAAGTCATGACACAGACTGCAATGTAATCCTATGGGAAAAATGTCAATTATGTCATTGAATATCTCTGCAACCAATTAATTCCCCAACACCTACACAGCACAGTTCACATCTCTATGACATGCCCTCAACACCCTGAAAATTTCAAGTAAAAAGACCAAACTGTGATTAAGATAGGGTCATTCCAATCTGGGCCATCTGTTTTTTTCTAGGGCCATCTGGTCTTTCTCATTAACATTGTAAAAAATACATATACATTTTCCCATAGGATATAATGGGAATTTCAAATTGTAATAACATTTGAACAGATTAATATTTTTTAACCAAACAAATGATGGCATGTTCCTTCACCCAAGCTCTTTCCACGTCCCAAGTTTCAGACCAATAGACCACATAGTGTCCACGCAGCACCATGGGCAAAAAATGCGCAAAAGTGCCAAAAAGTGCATTTTTGGGTGCTTCGCTGCGCAAAAGTCGTATGTCTGACTAAAACACAATTTAGTAAATCAAGAGATCTATCATACCAGACTGTGCATTCCAAATTTCATACACATCCGTTGAACGATTGCAACGTTATTAACACACAAAATTTGAGGTTTAACATTAAAGTGCCTACAAAACCCTAAATATAGGGACGTGACCAAGCCCCTATAATAACCACTAAAAAGCATGTACTGGTGGGAGAGCTCCCTGTGCTCTCACCAACTTGCCCATTTCTGCATAACATTATGCATCTGAGGGATTACGGTTCCTCTGGTCCTGCACTGCCACTTACACATAGCTACAGAGCCATGCAGCATTCCAATTGGCCACCGAATGCTTGTAACAGTAATTTGTTCATATCTTGGGAACTGTAACAGCTAGAAAAAAAATTCAAGTATCACTGTAACCATGACAGTGAGTAGATCATGCTACAGTCACTGACCAAACTCATAACTCACATCGTTTCCGAGACATGGGCACCGAAAAGTACTGGACAGGCACTCTTTGAACCCTTGTGATAGTAATTTCACAATCTCTCATGAACCATGCAACGTATGAAAAAAATACGACTACAGGCTTACTCTAAGATTTCAAATCTTTTTCTGATGGCATAGATCACCTGATGATGATCTAAGTCACCTGTAGTGAAAAGTCTGCAAATTATACTGCAAAGCCACTAGATGGCAACAACTCATGAAGGTTGCAATTCTCGTTCCACTTCTCTACCCTAACAGTTTTAGTCCTGGGTCCTTCATACCTAAAGCAAATTACCTACATCCTAAGAAACAATCTGTGGTGTGATCTGAATCTGTAACTTTGCTACCTGCTGGCTGTCCCCCTCGATTACCTGAACTAAGAATGCTGTGCTTCTGCCTGGGGAGGTTCCTTTTCTCACTTCTACTGTTACTCTGTTTTAATGAGGTCTCACTATCTATCCCCGTGACAAGAAGCCAAATGGTGGCTGGCCTGGTGGTGCTGAGGGTTGAGGTGCTGGATGCCACACCTCATGCCACACTGACAACCCAAGTTTGGAAAAGAACTTGGGCTGATGGGGGTCGGCAGGGGAGGGAGAGGATTAAGCATCCAATGAACAGCTCTCCTCTCCTGGGGGGAGGGTTGGGGATTGTCCGGTGTACCAGTGGCTCCTGGTGGAGATTGGGGGAGCTGCAGTAGGCAGACAGCATAAGTAGCGTGGCTGATGCCAACAGGGTTGCCATGCACATGGCATCAGGGGTGCCCTCGCAAGGGAGGGAGGTGACATAAGAGGACCAGAAAAATGGAAACACCTGGCTCTGCGGGGTAGGTGATAGCACCTGACCCCCATGCTCACTGATGGATCCGTCTCACCCAGCCTCTCATATCCTCCACCTGGGCCCTTACCCTCAGCCAAAGTCTGACTTTGAAGAACACCCAAAGAGGAGGGGTGGCTCCACCCCAGAGGGGTTAAGCTGGTGGTACTGGTTGTGGGAGGATGGGGGAGAGAGGAGGCTTCGGGCTGAGAGGACCTCAGACAGGGCAGGATCAGGCAGGATGCCCAAGAGGAGGCTCTGCAGGCTATGACTGGAGTGAAAAAGAATGTTAAAAAAAAAGAAGTCAAATGGCATCCGCCTGGGCTTATTGATTTCCATTTCTCCAACCTAACTGCAGAACACTGGCCTTTTCCCTATATGGAAATTCCTTTTCTACCAAAAAGGCTGTACCTATCATGCCCATACAGCTCACAGAAAGTGGACACAGAGGCGTGCTCCTCCATTAATTTTCCACTGTGGTAGGCTTTGGTTCCTCACCATCTTAGCTCTTCTTTTATCAGGGGATGTAGAACTAAATCCAGGTCCCCCTGCCCACTTCTCTGCAGCTGACTAATCAGGGATCTCAGACAAAGGGCTATTCATTGCCCACATGAACATTAGAAGTTTAACTTGTCACAGTGCTGAACCTGAAGCGTGGGTCGAAGTCTATGACCCAGACATTCTATGCCTTACAGAGACATGGCTTAAACCTAGGATACCTGACTCTATTTGCTTCCTAACTACTTCATGATTCGTAGAGACAGGTTAGCACCCAACTGTGGTGGTGGAGTTGCTCTCTTCCATAAAAAACACCTTAATATTACAACTGTCCTGGCCACTGCCTCTCCTTCTGTTTGTGATTCCTTACATACAAATTTCACATTGGGTGCTAAGAAACTCCACATAATCTGCACCTACAACCCCCTGACTGGGGGGCTTAACTGTGTTGCAGGGCCTGCTTGACCAAACTTCACAGATCATCAATAGAAATAAGGTTATAATCTTGGGGAACCTCAGCCTCAACTGGCTAGGGACAGCTCATAGCTCTCTACTGTCACTGGCTCATAGCTATAAACTTCACCAGCTGATTTCAGAGCCAACTAGAACTCTGACATCACCACAATCAGGTACCCTCATTGACTGGGTACTGGTAAACTGACAAGAACATGTGTCCACCTCAGGCATCTTGGCTGATACATTAACAGACAATTTTCCGATTTTTTGCACCTGGTCCATGGGTGTGACCCAATCTCCTCCATCACATTTCATCACTTTTACCAACTTTGCTAACTTGGATGAAAATGCATTCTTTTACAATGTTTGTCAAAATTGACTGGTCTGGTAGATATCACTCTGGCAATGTTGAGGATGCCCTACAGATTTTTTTCAAGGAACTCCTTGATGTTCAGTGCAAGCATGCCCCTAAGGTTACTAGGAGAGTCAGAGAAAACCAAACGCATTGGCTACACAAAGACCTGCTCACTAAACTGCATCTTAGGGATAAACTCTGGAAGCACTACAAATAAACTGGCCTGCAAATGGATTTCTGCACCTATAGATCACTTAGGAACTCTTGTAAAAAAACTAGTTACAGCAGCTAAGAGCAAGAACTGTAAAGACCTACTATCCAGCTCAGACAGTGACCCTAGGAAATTCTGGGCCCAAGTTAAGACTTTTCTTGGGGTGTCTCAGTCAGTTACCCCACAGATATGATATTAAATGGAGCTCATTGTAATGACTCTAACATCATAGCTAATGCCTTTAACCGTATGTTCTCTGATCTGTCATAATATACTTCTTCCTTTCTACCTACTGCAACACGCTCTCAGCTTCTACTTTCAAGCCAGCCAAACACCCCTGCTGCTCTGTTTAGTGGCCTTCCCTATGCACCACCTTTCCACTTTAAGGCCGTATCTAGATCGGAGGTCCTGAAACTCCTAAAATCAATCTCTGACAACACTAGCTCTAGGTCTGATTCCCTAGAACCTTGACTTCTGAAGCTTGCTACTCCTCTCAGTGCCTCTGTACTGGTGAAAATCTACACACTATCTCTCTCTTGCAGTGTAGTTCCTGACCTCTGGAAAATTGCTCGTATACACCTGTATTCAAAAAAGGTGACCCAAAGGAGGTTCCTAACTTTAGGCCTATAGCCATTCTCTTGGTACTGAGCAAAATACTGGAGAAACTTGTCACCATCCAAACAATTGACTACCTCACAAAATTCAATCTTCTCTCTGAGACCCAGCATGGTTTCAGAAAAAATCATAGTATGTAAACTGCTCTTCTCAAACTCACAATGGATATACAGTACTTTCTAATATGGATTCTGAATGACTCACTGGGGCTGTTTTCGTTGACATTACTAAGGCCTTTGATCTTGTCAATCACCCCTTGCTTCTTTCTGCACTTCGTAACTTGAAGTTCTCATCTCCAGTCATAAACTGGTTTAGCAGCTATCTGTCAAACAGGACCCAAACTGTAAAATTTAACTTCTTCCTATCTAACAGTACCATCATCAATATTGATATGCCTCAGGGCTCTATCCTGGGGCCACTTCTTTTCTCACTCTTCTTAAACAAGGTTGCAGATGCTTTTCAAATCTGTTCATATCTGCTTTATGCTGATAATCTTGTTATTTATACTAGCTCCACCAGAATAGACAGCGTTAACTCATCCCTTCCCTTAGACTTCAAAAATGTTCAAAACTGACTTTATGCCCATAAGCTGATACTAAATGCTAAGAAGACAAAAGCCATGTTTCTAGGTGCTGCCCCTAAGTTCAGGGCTTGTCCTACATCCCTGATGGTTTATAACTTAGAGGGCACTCAATTAGAGTTTGTCACATCCTTTAACTATTTTGGTGTCATGCTTGACCAATCCCTGGATTTCAATCTTCACATAAAGTCCACCTGCAAAGTTGTCAATGCTAAACTGGGTGTTGCTTACAAGTCCAGCTATATGTTAATATCTTGTGCTAAGCTGGCTATCACCAGAGGTATCCTACTCCCCACCCTCACATATTGTGTTCCTATTATTGCTGCTTCTCATAAAACCTCCCTCCATAAATGGGACGTTACTTATAATAACATTTGTTGATATGCCTCCTCGACTCAGGCAACATTGTCAACTCTACAGGGACTTGGGATGGCTCTCTCCCTCTGCTACTAGGCAATACTATCTTGGCTCACTCACTGATTCTGTTATCAGGCTTCAAACCCCATCCTCACTTGCAGTGTTGCTGGTTCCCCAAACTTTCTCCCCTGGCTTGCGATCAGCTGAAAAATCTCTACTCAACGTATCTAGATGTCGCACATCCAAAGGTACTGGTGCTTTCCAACATGTGGCACCCCAGCTTTGGAATGCACTTCCATTTGTCCTAAGGCAGTCAGAATCCCATCTTTGCTTTAAAAGAGAGCTGTGCTGTTATCTATCTCTGGCCGACTCATGCACCTGTTTTGACCTCATTTGATGGTACTAGGCCCTTTCACTCTCAGTCCTACTTATGTCACCTTCAAACTCCCTAACCACAAAAAAACACATTACTATACCTCCCTTCTACTCCCAATAACCCTAGTCCTGCTGCCCTTGGCCCATTTCCCAGAGGAGGACCCTTGCTGAGTGCCCCCCGCACCGAGCGCCGAGGCCAGTCTCCGCCCAGCCGGGCGGGCATGCGGCATATCCAGCCGGCGCTAGCTCCACAGAGCCGGAGAAACCTCCAGGGAAGGTACGGCAAGTTGCAACCAATCGGGAAGGAGCAGCCTTCCCACTGTCTTCTGATCCATTGTCCCTGCTGCTCCTAGTTTCTTCCTTTCTAGATTTGCTTTTTATGTTCGGGAAAAGTTTCGCTTAGGGTATTGTGTACAGATTTCCACAAAAGAGCTGAACACTGTAATTGTGGGGAGGGAAATTGTGAGGAGGTGTTGCTTGTAAAAAAAAAAAGTAATTACAGCCTTCCTGTGTTTGTGTGCATAGCCAGATGCTTTGGCGCCCTACCCCTCATCCCCTAGCCTTTCTAATGTTAATTTTTGCCCCCTGCTGCTCTGCCTGTGCCTAAGCTGTAAAACTTTAAATTCTACCTGCTGTCTCTTGTCTCCCTGAGAGGACCTTGCTGAGCACCCCCGTGACCGAGTGCCGAGGCCAGTCTCCACTAGCAGGCGGCATCTCCAGCCGGGCGCTTAGCTCCACAGAGCCGAGAGACCCTCCAGAGAAGGTACCGGAAAGTTTCATATTTTATGCCCACCCACCCTTCCCCTCTTCTAGACTTTCTTAAATAGACACTTTCCCGCCAACGTTATTAAAACCACGCCCACTGTGTCCTGCTAAACCTATAGCCTGCCTTATATTCCTCATTGATACTATACAGTCCATTACCATATTACTACCTATGCTGTCTATTCTGATGCCACAACTAGACTGGGTTTCCACCTAGCATCAGATAAGGTACACTACCCTAGCCATATTATACTTCGCCTTTATTCGAGTCCATAAGATTCTTGTATCTCACTGCTTACCAAACCTGTTATCCCATTGCTAGACTAAACACCCTCCTCTCATATCTGAGTAGGCACCCAGTATGAGCTAAGTATACCACCTTTATAGTCTACAACACAGGCAACTGTGAGCAATCATAAGATATTACCTACAAAATCTCTGGTCACCTTCATAATGAGGAACTTTCTTTGGAGCCTCCTTTTACTACTACTATTACCTTAACTAAGTAAAGATGCGACATCCACGGGATGCCAAGCAGAGTGCAGATACCACATTCTCATCCTGCTGAAATTCTCGACAGCCCCAAGAGATTGGATATGTACATCATGACCTTCCATTGATCGATGCTACCCATTTATTCTTTACTACGGAGGGACACAGTCGGCATTGCATTTGTTTGGTGTCTGTCTCCAACTGTATTCAGAACAAGATCCCACGACTATCTCTGTTAAAGTATTAATCCTTTCCTTTACAAGAGGATGAAAAACAGAATCTGGATGGCAAATAAGAATTCCACAGAATAAAAAAAAAAGAAATAAAAAGGCATCTATAAGAACTTATACCCTATCCCTGGCGGCAACTATGAAACTACTGCTCCTACTACTGATATGCTCAGGGAATGTGGAACTTAACCACGGGCCACCAGGGACTATCACTGCACCTTCAGAACTAGCAAAGATTAAAGGACTAAGCCTTCTACATATTAATGCATATGCCTTTTAAAAAAAATCACATTGCTCCAAGCCTGGGTTAGCCACTCACTACCTGACATCCTGTAGTCTCTGAGACATGGCTTAGACCCGATACAGCCGACAGAGATATAAACTTACTTAACTACCAAAACATTCAGAGCTGATAGACAGACAAGAGGAGGGAGGGTAGCAATATATGTAAAGGCCAACCTACCTGCAAATTTGTCTTGTCTCTTATTCTATGGTAAAAGAATTCGAGTGCCTATCCCTTAAAATAACCCTTCTCAAAAATACCTCACTGCAGCTGATCGCGTTACAGACCTCCTCAGCTGGCCTCAAGATACTATCCTACTTGGGTGACTTGATTAAACAAGGAATGAAGAAACCATAATTATAGGCGATTTAAACCTAAACTGGCTTTCTAAGGCAGCTACACCTCTAATTTCATTCTATGACATGCATGCATTACAGCAGCTTATAAATGAACCTACTAGAATAAACAAAAGAACCCAAAAAATAGCATGCTTTTTGATGTACTATTAGTGAGTAAACCTCACCTCTTCTCACACACTGGAGTTCTGTTCAACGACATTAGTGATCATTGTTCTGTTATGCAATTAGGTCAGCATGTAAGATTTCATCCCCACAAAATTCTTGTTGAGGAGATCGAAAAGAACTTCAACATTGAGGCATACCTGGACGATATTAAATACTCCACAAGATGGCAAGAATTCTATCTAGCGAACACAATGGAGATTGCATATGGTGTTCTAAATGACATTATCACAAATGCTCTAAACATTCATGCACCAGTCTCTAAACCACGATTAAAAATAAAACCTGTCGTTGGTTCAATTCTGACCTTAATCCACCCTTCTCGAAGGGACAAGCTTTGAAAAAGCCCAAAACTAAATTAGCCTCTGACTGGGAGCAATTCAGAAAATCCAGGAATCTCTGCACCAAGAAAGTGCGAGACACAAAGCTACATATTACATGGCTGAATTAGATTCCTCATACTACAACCCTGCCAAGTTTTGAACACTATAAAAGATATAACTGGCCATGTCCTAAGTAACTCACTCCCAGCAAAACTACAATGTGGAAACAGAACCATCAGTGACAAAACAGAAGTATTGAGCCTTCAATAATCATTTTACAACTGCTGGGCTAGGCATTCGACTCCTCTCCAGCCAACCAAATGAGAGAGTACATCTAGGGATTAAGAACACTAATGCAAGGGTGACTGACTCCGCTTTCTCCTTCAATCCAGCCACGCTGAAACAAGTCAGAACTAATCTTACAATTGACATAAAAAAAGTGCAGGTGCAGACTCATACCCATACTTTTAAAAATTGCCATACATGTATTAGCAGTACCAGTAACACATCTGTTTAACCTTTCTACAGTCTGGAGTCATCCCATCAATCTGGAAACCGCTCAAGTGATTCCACTTCTGAAAGCCGGGATCCCACAGACCTTAATAACTACAGACCAATTTCCATTCTTACTGTGCTGTCTAAACTACTTGAAAAAATTGTGAGCACCCAGCTAAGAGAATATCTAGAAGCCAACAATCTTCTAAACCCAGCACAATCTGGTTTCAGAGCAAACCACAGTCCCATAACAGTTTTGCAAAAGTCACCAATGACTGGCAACTTGAATTGGATAAAAAAATTGTGTATGTGCTGTCTTCTTAGACCTAAGTAAGGCCTTTGACACGGTTGACCATGAGACCTGCTCCTCCCCTCACTAAGGTCTATTGGACTTGACACCAATTCCATTAGATGGTTTAACAACTATCTTATAGGAAGAACCCAGCAGGTAAAGGCTGAAGGAGATATATCCCCACTCAGACCACTACAAAGAGGAGTACCACAAGGATCTATTCTTGGCCCTATCCTCTTTGCCATATATATCAATAGTATTGACACAAATCTTACCAAAGCCACTGTACACCTGTTTGCTGATGATACAGTACTGTATGTCAGTCACCCTTCTCCTACAACAGCCTGCAAAGAACTACAAGCAGAATTCGACCTACTGCAACTCCAGCTGCTGGAAAAAAACTACTATTGAATGCAAAAAATCAGGTAATGTTCTTTTCCCCACAGGTGCAGGCAAGATAATCCCATCTGCTCGATCTCCTAAACTATCCACTGCACTTGGTGAAAATCTCGAATATGTCACAAAATTAAAATACCTGGGGGTATGGCTAGATAGTACATTAGACTATCTAGAACATCTGGAAGAGCTGCTCAAAAAGCTTAGACAAAGACTTGGACTTTACTATAGAATAAGGCATACTTTTCAAGTGATTCAAAAGAAGATGTTCCAGGCCACATTCTCTCAATATTAGACTACGCTGACTTCCTATATAGTACGCTGCCCTACGGTATGTTTGAACAAATTAGATACACTATACCATAGAGCTTTGAGGTTTATCACAGACTTACCATACAGTACTCACCACTGCTTGCTATATTCCGCAGTTGGTTGGCCCTCGCTTCAATATAGAAGGGATAGGAATGCATTACTATGGACTTACAGAGCAATATTACAGCAGCTTCCAAAATATATCTCAGACTGTTTTCTACAAGCCTCATCAAGTAATTATGCATTAAGAAGCCTGAACTTCATTACTCTTAAAGTGCCTAAGTTCCACTCTTGACATGGTAGACATGCTATTAGTTATGTGTTATCTACTCTATGGAACACGATGCAGAAGACACTGAAAGTGAACAAGCTCATATCTATCACAGCCTTCAAATATTTATACAACAAAATATTCAAAGAAAAATGTAACTGCTTCCGCCAACATTAGACTAACCCTCCATCTTTCCTACCAGCTGGACGACTATTCAAGGTAGCTCCTCAGCACCCTACGAGCAGTTACTTCACATTTCATAAACCTTTACTACAATCCTTCCTTCTTAAGCATTATTTACTTAGTCTCCTTATACTTCCAGTTTTTTACTTCCCCAGTCCATCCCCCTCCCACCTTGACCTACTATTGATCCCTCTTTGACACGGCCTTTTCCACTCCTTCCCTTTCACCACCCCTGGCCACAACATTCTGTATACACTCCTTTCATCCCCCCTGTCACTGCTTCAGCCGGTATTTGCCTCCTACAAATCACTCTCTGTAGATATATCTTCCAGATGTCCACACAGCTCATCACCCAGTTTAAAAACTTTCTAATAATTTCTGACACATTTAACCTTCACCAAAAGTGCTAGTTTCTAAAGTGTCCTCCACTAACAAGCTGGCTTATTTGATAAATCATGTATATATGTAATATATATTTTTTTCTTGTTATTAGTTGTTCAAAGCACTCTGTCTTGGAGTTGTTGTTTTTGTATTCATTTGCTATCCTCTCAAAGTTGTGTATTCTCTGCATGTTATATGTCATACAAATTGTATCTTGACCTTACCAGGTCCATCTTGCAAATGAGCATTGCTCAATGATGTTTGCCTGGATAAATAAAGATTTGATTGATTGATTGATTGATTTCCCTTCTCTCCCTCAAACTAATGCCCACTTCCTCTCATCCTAGTAAGCTGTTTGCCCTCCTCTGCTTCTTCCTTACACTGACCCCCCCCTTACACTACTGCATCTTTAGGTATACCTCTTGTTTTAAGCTATTTCTACTTAAAATCTGTTCTGTTCTACTCTATATGAAGTTATTTCTCTAAACTGTTTCCCATATAGTGTTATTTTTCGATTGCCTGTATGTTGATCATAGATACTATTTTTGACCTACCCCTTGTATTATTTTGCTGCACTGATAAAATGTTCTGCATGTTATACTGTTTTGTACTTTCCCGGGTTGTACCCGAAAATAGTCATGCTATGGATAGTACACTTACCCAGTAAACAAAAACTAAATAAATAAAATAAATAAATGACGTGCACTCGTATAGTATGGAAAATATTTTCACTCCTGCACAGTGACCTATGGATACTCACTCGTAGCTTCACCACTCCTGAATATGCAGAGATCACTCTAAAGGAGTGAAAATATTTTCCATATTACATTCATACTCATCATGTATCTCCTTAATATATATGTATAACACTGGTGTGGGTGCACCAGTATAGTTAGGGTTGAGTAGGCACTTTAATGCTAAACCCCAAAGTTTTCACGTTAATAACTTTGCAACTGTTTAACAGATTTGCATGAAATTTGGAATGTGTAGTCTGGTATGGCAGATCTCTTGATTTGCCAAGTTGCATATTGGTCAGACATACAGTGTTTGCACAGCAAAGTGCTGAAAAATTGCATTTTTCTCCACTTTTGACACATTTTTTGCCCATCATGTTGCAGCCACACTGTTTGGTGTTTTGATCTGAAATTTGGAACATAGAAGGAGGTTAGGTAAAAGAACAATCCAGCATTGATTTGGTTAAAAAAATCAATCCTTTCCAACATTATTTAATTTTTAATATTTGGGTTCTGAGCATGCTCAGTTCACTCCTAGATGTATATGTATGTTTTGCAAAAGGGGATTGGGCTCATGGTAAAGGATTTTGACAGTTCACAAAAGGGCATTTAAAAATTCCCTGTCCATCAGAAAAAAAATCCTCATCTGTGAGTCGCCATCTTGTTTTCATTTTTTTCCCCCCAAACAAAATGTCTTAGCTTCCTCTATGGGTGACTTCTTGTTGTCATAAGGCATGGGTTTTGTTCAGGGGGATGCTCTCTACAAACTTATACCTTTAGTTTGCTTTGTTTGGCAATAAAATGGCTGTTTCAAATGTTGAAATTCTTCATCCATGACTCACTTCCGATTCCCTTTCACAAGCTGACAAAATCCAAGTCCACGAGCCGATCCCATTTCATGAGGTATCAAAATCCTTGACCATAACTTCTTGACCAGATGGCTCTTCTCTCAAATGAGGATTCACCACATCAGGATTTGCTGCCTCCTTCAGAAAGTTAGCTCACCGGACTGGGTTTGTCTGCTAAAAGGGATTGGGTTTGAATCCCCTTTCATGAGCTATTAAAATCCTGAATCACTAAACTAACAAAATCCAGTTCAGGCAATTCCTTTCGTGAGGTCAAATCCTTGATCGTGATTTGATAGCCCTTCTCACGGATACAAAGACTGATTCACGGTCAAGGATTTTGCTGCCTCACAAAAGAGGATTGGCTTGCGGGCTGGGATTTTATCTGTTTATGAAAGGGGATTGAGTTTTTGAATTCCCTTTCATGAGCTGACAAAATTCCGATCCGTGAGCTGACAAAATCCTCATCCCTGAGCAATCCCCTTTCGTGAGGTAGCAAAATCCTTGACTATCACTTAGGGACCAGATGGTCAAAATCTGGCAGACAAGGATTTCTAGCAGATGGTGATTTTGACAGTTCATGAACGGGGATTGACCTCATGGTCAGGGATTTTGCTGCCTCATGAACTAGGAATTTTTAACATTTTTAAAACATTCCCACTGCATTGTAAATTAACGGTTTGGTCTTTTGACTTGAAATGTGTAGGATATAAAGGGGATGCCCAGAGATGTGAATTTTGCTGTTTATGTGTTGAAAAGTTAATAGGTTCCATAGATATGCCATCACAACGTTGAGATTTGTTCCCATAGGATAACATTGTGGTGCCCATAGTGACTTTCAGCACCTGTATATTGAAAATGAAGCTAGATATGGATTTTTTGCTACCCCCAGTTTAGAGCTACAAAAGCTACAAAAACAAGTTTTGAAGACATAGATTACACCTGCAGTGGATTTTTTCCCCTGCTTGCTATGGTTATGGAGATATTGGCAAAAACATGTCACAAGGGTTTATTTGGAGTGGGATGGTGCTGCTGTATGGCTCTGTAGTTATCAGTAAGTGGGAGCACAGGTCCAGAGGATTCATGCTCATGCTAACATGTACTAGTTAGGTTATGGCATATTGTGTGTCTGTGTTATGTATAAGTGGGAGCACAGGGCTCGGAGGGCTTGCACTCTTACATATGTATACTGTTAGGTGGAAATGAAGAGATTTGTGGGAGTGCAGGGCCCAGAGGGCCTGCACTCCAACCAATATGTTCTAGTTAGCTGTATGCTGTATTGTGTGTCTGTGCCATGTGTAAGTTGGAGCACAGGGCCCTGAGGGACTGCACTGCCACACACACATATACTGTTATGTGGAAATCAACAGATTAGTGGGAGCGCAAGGCCTAGAGGGCTCATGGTCACAGTAACATGTACTAGTTAGCCCTATGGCATATTGTGTGTCTGTGTTATGTGTAAGTGGGAGTGCAGGGCCCAGAGGACCCATGCTCCCAGAAACGTATACTGTTAGGTGGAAATGGAGAGATTTGTGGGACAGCAGGGTCCAGAGGGCCAGCAATCCCACCAATATGCACTAGTTAGCTGTATGCTGTATTGTGTGTCTGTGCTATGTGTAAGTGAGAGCACAGGGCCTGTGGCACCACACACACACACACACACACACATAGTGTTTTGTGAAAGTGGACAGGTTAGTGGGAACTCTATGCCTGAAGGGAGCACGGTTCTAACAAGATGTACTAATTAACCCTGAAGGGTGTATAACTGTGACCATGGGGCCAAACATATGGCAATGATTTGTTATGTTTACGTAGTCTCTCTGCTTCTGCATACTGCCTTCCAACCTAGTCAGACCATCTTCTGCAATCTCCCCACATTCCTGCTACCATCCTCCTCTCACACAGACACACAGTCTACTGTCTGATATACTCTGTGACCCTTCTCAGAAACCCCTTGGACTACCTTCCTCTCCACCCCCCCACACATCATCCCTCCCCACAGCCACACTCAGTTTCTCCACGTCTCTTCCTTTACTAGATATACTACCTGTAGTGCAACACCCCCTGCCTCCCTCCCCTACACATACTGCCTCCATCCCTCTGCCACACACACTTCTACTGGTTTTACCATTTGCTAATATCTAGTTTGCTTAATTTGTTAACATTTTGAAAGAAGACACAAGAAACATGTTTTTATGTTGAAACAAAATATTTAAAAAAAATAAAAATAACAAGCTTTACAAACTTTACATAAAATAAAACTCTTTCTTTTTAAAAAAATATACATTTCCTTAAATAAAATGTGACTCTATAAAGCAAAAAAAAAAACAAAACTATGTGTTATCTTCATACAGGGTTGGGGTAGGGGGATAAAAAAAATTAAAGATAAAATGGGAATGGTTTAACTGAAAACAAAAGTATGAAGGTCTCTGTGTTTACATTTAATATAATGATATAAAATATTATTAAAAATATTCATTTTTAAAGATTAAAAAAAATACACTTTTCTCTTTGTCATACAAATAAGTCTTTTAAATATTAGTAAATACAAAAACATGCATAAAATGTTGAAAGTGACCTGCAAAGAAGCAACATATCCTGCTACCATCTCCACATACCTTTCAATACTGCTGCGGATGGCCGGGGCTGCAATCATCACTATTTGTCATGCAATGCTTAAATTTTAATCACGTGCCAAAACTTATGACTGAACGCAGAAGTGTGAGTGGATCCAGAATGAGCAGGCACAAGTACTTATGGGTATTACACCCATTTAGTGATGTGTCAAATACCTCTGCTCTTATTGTAGCAGTGGTGCGGGTATTTTACTATATTTATTTTGTTGGTTCCTCAGGGGTCTTGATTCCTAAAATATTACTTACAGCAACACCTGGACAGGCTGTTGCTGTAAGTAATATCTCAGGTATCAATACTCCCATGGAATCAATAAATAAATATTATAAACTACCAGCACCACTGCTATATTAAAGTAGTGGTATCTTACATGTTACTAAATGGCATAATACCATAAGTATTGTGTCCAATTAATCTGAACTTGCTTGCACTTCTGCATTCAGTCGTAAGTTTTTGCAGTTAATTAAAATTTAAACATGAGATGAAAATAGTGAGGATTGCAGTCCTGGACTCCTGCAGCAGTACTGAAAGATATGTGGGATGGAGTGGGTTGTGCAGGTTTTTTGCAGGCAACCTTAAATATGTGTTGATTTCACATGGGGGGACAAGAAAAAAGTCAAACCAAAAATTGGGTATGGCTTACATACAAACAAAAAATAACAAATTAAGGCCACTGTCTATGACAGTAATGTCCTAGCCCTTGTTTTATGATAAGGGTGCCTTGGGGAGGTGGAGGATGTGGAAGGTTCCACAGGAGTTTTATGGGTCAGGAGTTTGTGTCCCTCCTCTTCTGGAGTTGTGCTGGGAGGGGCACTTGGTGGAGGTTCCTGGTGCTGCTGAGGCTGCTGGAGGGCCAGGTCCATTTTCTGGTACTGCTGCAAGTCCTGGTGGATTAGGTGGTGAATTCCTTCTGTGGCCTCTAATTGGTTCTCAGCCAGCCACAACATGAAGCCATGTGTGGTCTCTTGGGCAGCAACAGTGGCCTCTTCTTGCTCATGCAATTGATTAATAGCATGAACGAGGCCTCTGTTGCTGCCCTTGAGACCACGGACAGCAACCATAGCTGTGTGTCCAAAGCAGCCATGTCGTTGCAGCAAATCAATAATTTGATCTTGTTTTTCTAACATTTTTTCTTGGTTTGCTGCAACGACCTGTCCTTGTTGGTCTGCAGCTTGTTTGCCATCCTCTATGGTCTTGAGCAGTCAGCCAAGACTGCGCTGTGTGTTTGTTAACTGCTCTAGATATTCTGTAAGAGAAAAAAAGAGACTATGTAAGTAAATATTATATAGTACTGCTGTCTAGTTTTAGTGTTTTGGGGCTCTTAATGAGTGCATTTCTTTGCTATTTCCTACTTCTACTGTTAAGCAGCGATAAGCTATGTTGCTCATGAAGAGCATGGCCATGATGTTGGCATGTTAAGAATGTTCTGAAGTACAATGCATGGATAAGAAACATTATACAAAATATCTGTGACTTTCAGATGTACGGACATAGACTGTTTTTTTTCTGGTGCAAGATACAGCTTTTGTTGATGCCTGTGTTGCATAGCATAACAACAGTGCACTTATGAGAATATAGCAGCAGTCTGCTGTCCTATGTTGCTGAGTCTGTCATAGCAATAATATGATGAAAATGGGATGACGAGAAGAACATATGATTTGTTAAGGAAATTGAAGAGATCTATAGTAGTTACTCAATTTGGCACTAGTGGTGGGCGAAGTTGCCTCAATTCACTCCGCGGAGTGATTTTCAGCACCAAGGCAAATTCACGGAGTGCTCCAAAATGTGAAGTGGAGTACTACGCATTATAATGGGTAACGCGAAGTCCATTGCAAACAATGACTTTGCATTACTCTGCCTTCCCAGTCCACTACTCCACCAAATCATAAAGCGAAGTGCATTAGGAACTTTGCATCACTTCACCTTGTTTTTAAGCTCCAAAGGTGAATTTTGCAGTGATTCATGGGATTTCAGGTCACACGGGCTTTATATTGATCTGCACAGTCTCAGTTCGGGGTAGTGTGTGTAGAAAGCTGTAGGAGACAGTGTGCTCTGAGACCTGTCTGTGACTCAAACCTTCTAAAAAAGCTTTTTTGAGTATTTTTTTTTTGCTCAAACTTTAGTTCATCGATTACAGGAAATCATCCTGTGCTCATATCATCAAGCGTTTTTGTTTGTGTGTGGATTTTGAATGTTAATGTACAACATTGAGTCTGTGTAGTAAAAGACAGTGAAAGTGTGCTTTGGGGAAGGGGTGTATCTGTGGTGTCGGTAGATTTAAGTTGGAGAAATAGGAAGTTATTTGTTTTTCGGTTATATTTTTGTTCTATAACTGACTGAGTTAATGTACACACAGTAATGTTGTCAGTAATTGTTGAAATTTTCTTGCTGATTGTGTGTTGTTATGTGGATCTGGTGCAGCAGTTCATAATTTCAGGATGTTTGCAATACGGCATATTATTACTGAATTTTTAAATTTGCTACGCATTACTTGTTGTGGACAAATTGTGTGTGTGTGTGTGTGAGTGTGTGTGTGGTGCTGTGTGACATCAAATAATACACCTTGTATTGTGCCACAGTATAATTTCAGGAGCAGCAGTGTGAACCTGCTATCCTGTGCAGCTGTGTGATTTTGTATTGCTATTGTGGTATCTTTTCTTTGTTTTGCTGCTTGCACTGCATTGCCGTAAAAATCTGCAGTCAGTGCCCCCTCCACTGGCAAAAGGAATTGTTTTCCAGATTGGATTGTTTGTGACCTCAGCACCACTGGTTAGTTAAGGTGCTGTTTTCACTTGTGAATTTGCATCTGTATCTATTGTTGAAGCCAAAGTTGTTTTTTGGCTTTACATCCAATGTCCCCCCATGCCACGCAGAGTGAACGTTCCAAAATCTAAATTTCTTTGGAATATTTTTGTTGGTCCCCCAAAATGCCAGCAAAGAGATGCACAAGCAAAACTGGTTCTCGCCATGGCACTGCTGCCAGTGGTAAGATTGTCTGTGGGAGTGGTAGTATACAGACGCAGAAGTGCATTGCTGATGTGAGGAAAGGTATTTCTCCTGCAATGTTCTTTTACCACCCAATCAGTAGCTTCAATCATAGTTGGAGGAGATGATGTTGTCCCAGCTAGTGGTGTTAGTGCAGTTGCTGGTGGTGGTAGTATGAGTATTGCTTCCTCAAGTTCCACTTCTGACCAGTATACTGTGTCCAAAAATATAGTGGAGTGTGATGCAGTGCAAGTGAGTGGCAGTGTAGATGATGTCATACTTCCCAGTAACATCCCAGTAACTGAACCTGAGGATTCTGATAATCAAGTCAACAGTAGCATACACTGTGACATTTCTTCCACCGTAGTTCAGGTCACGCATTTTTCATGCAGTGATTCACAGTGTGGTGTAAAAGTATCAGGTGATGGTGGTGTTGATGATGATGGTGATGAATGTGATGATCATGTTGTTGCTGTGGTTGCAACATGCAGTCCACATGCCAGCATCCAAGAAGAAGATGTGGATGTGGGTGATGTTGATATGTTGATGAATATGATGATGATGTAATTGACCCCACTTGGGAACCAGAGAAAAAGAAATTCAAGGTGGCTGTGTCTGGGTCTGTTTGCATTAATCCCCCCTGTAAAAACTTGTAATTTACCAGTTTCACTTGATGGTGGTGATGATGATGATGATGATGATGATGACCCAGTAATAATGATTGGTAGTCATGGTGGTCAGTTGCAGTCCAAGTGTGCACTGCCCGAAAAATCATGCAGCAAACCCCCCACTTCAGTGCTTAAAAGAATGAAGTTCAATAAGCAGCATCATGGACATGTTAAAAGTAGAGCATCACAATCCCTTGTATGGTATTTCTTTGTGCAAGATGCAAATGATGAGTCAGTTGCAATCTGCCAGGTTTGCCACGTGCGTGTGAGTTGAGGTAAAAAGGGGAGCCATCTGGGCACAGGAGGATGGAATACGCATCTTAAGAATAGGCACATGACACTGTGGATCCAGCACAAGATGGCAGCTAATACCACAGTTGGGCGTTCACCCTTGTCATCAACCATAATGAGCATGTTATCCCCTTCCATGAGTGTTAAGTCCAGTAGGAAATTAAATGTGCACAGTAGTGAAGAAATAAGAGCAGTGGATTACTACAGGCATGATGAGGAGGAGGAGCAGAATGATTCTGAAATGTCGTCCAGTGCTGGTGAGAGTAGCAGTTTTGGTGGTGGTGGTGGTGGTGAATGCAGTATGTCTAGTGCAAGTGGTACATCAACCCCAGTTGGCAAATCTGGCAAAATAACTGCATTTCTGGGTTTGTCATCAACATCTGTGCAACCGTCTTCATCAAAAGTCCACACTCCACCCCCTGCCATTCACAGAGCAGAACCATTTGTCATCACACCCCATGTAAAACCTTTAAGTCAGCCCACGTTACGGAGTATTTTAGCGCATAAGCTGAAGTACTCACCCAATCATACAGTGTCATGTGAACTTAATGCTGCTGTAGCTGAAATGCTGGCAATTGATCTTTTGCCCTTCTCCTTTGTGGAGAATTCTGGGTTCTGGCAGTTTGCTGCATGTACCTGTCCAAAATGGGAAGTCTCATCCAGGACATAATTTCGACCCGTGATGTCCCCGCATTGTTCTGTACTGTGTCCAGCTCAGTAAGACATGCCCTTCAACATTCCTCCTCTCCATTCATCCATTTAATTATGGATTTGTGGACAAGTGGCAAAACAGTGGGGAGTTCATATTTGTGTATAACTGCACACTGGGCACAGGCGCTGGGGGTTATTTGTGATGTTGGTAGTGTGAATAATCAATGCAGTAAGATGGAGTGTCATGGTAGCAATATTCCAGGAATTCAACAGCATGCAATGATTGTTATGTGCAATGTGACCTGTTCACACACAGGTGAAAACATGTTGGACATGGTACTGACTGAAACTGACAAGTGGCTAAACCCCCTGTCCCTGAAAGTTAGGTTCATAGCAAGTGACAATGGGTCAAATGTGGTGAAATGCATCATGACTGGTGACTTTTTCCATGTTCCATGCATGGCCCATTGTTTAAATCTTGTGGTGCAGGAGTTTCTGCAGCATCCTGATGTAAAGGAAATGCTGACAGATGCACATCATATCTGCAAAGTCCCGTGACCAACTTCGGCAGTTGCAGATATGAAACAGCCTCCCTCAGCACCGCTTGAAGTTGAAAGTTGTCACCTGGTGGAACTCCACTTTATACATGGCAGAGAGGTTGTATGAACAATACAAAGCCATCTCAGAATATCTCTTGATGCACAGTAGCCGTAACAGTTCAGGGGCCTCCATGTCTATGACAACTGAAAAGTGGCACCTCATGGACTCTGTAATAACAATGTTGTGGCCTTTTGAACATGCCACACAGGCAGTGAGTGGCGAGTCTGCCTCCATTAGCTAATCAGTTTCACTGCTGTGGGTGCTGAGGCAGACATTGGTGAATGAACAGCCTGGCCTTGATGTTGCCGGAGACAGTGCTAGCAGTATGTTGCTGAAACACATGCTGACAGTATTTGACCAGAATCATCACATTTTGAGCATTCAGTGTAGTGAAAACTTTGCCATAGCAACAATGCTGGACCCACGATACAAACATGGAGTTGCCTCAGTACTGAAGTGAGGGCCTGAACAGGTAAAAATTGTCAGTGGGCAACTGGTGCGCTTGGTTCATGAGGCACAGAAGTCACATGCCAAGGTCAGCAAACCTCAGCAGCATAATCCGGCTGAAGGTGCACCTGGAGGAGCATCAAGCATATCCTGTAAGGGGAAGGGGACTGCAGGTCCAGGTGGTCTGTCATCCAAAGTGGTTGGCGTCAACCCACTTTGGGAGGCTTTGTCCCAAGTGGGGATTTGTGAAATTAATTATTCTGGAGAACAGGATTATGCATCAACCACTGGACTTACTGTACTGTGGCACAGAGAATGGTTTAGTCATATTTGTTTGAAAACAGGCATCTGTCAATAACTGATGATCCTCTTTTGTACTGGAGCAGAAAGGTCAGTGAATGGCCAGAGCTGACTGCAGTGGCACTGAAGTACCTCACATGCCCACCCTCCAGGGTAAGTGTTGAGAGGGTATTCAGCTCAGTAGGTGCAATAGTCAGGGATCATCAGACAAACCTCTCTCCTGCAGATGTTAGAATATGAATGAGAGGCACATACCAGAACAAACTGCAACCTCTGTATTCATACCCCGGCCTAGTCTTGGTGGTTTTGGTGATGTAGAAATGGACCAGCCTGGTGGCACTGGCAGTGGCAGCATGAAACGGCCCACAACTGACATAGATGATGACACAATGGAGAAAGAATTTCCCAGTGGTCAGACTTCAGACATAGATGACTGTGAGGGCAGCTTTCTTTATGAGTAGGATGATGTGGTTAATGTTGGCAGGTTTTAACTGAAGTTGTTAAAAGGCAGTGTGCCCCTCTGGAGTCAGACCACCACCACCACCACCAGGACTGATGTTAGCCACTGCCACCACAGAGAATGAGTTTGTCTGCCCCCCTGAACAACCACCACCACCAGGACTGATGTTAGCTACTGCCACCATAGAGAATGAGTTTGTCTGCCCCCCTGGACCACCACCACCACCGGTACTGATGTTAGCCACTGCCAGCACAGAGAATGAGTTTGTCTGCCCCCCTGGACCACCACCAACATCGCTGTTATCCACTGCCACCACCCACAACCAGATGCAGAAAGATGTCACAAGGATTGTCATCATGTGCAGCAGCTGTCACCACCCGCACCCACCACCAGTGTTATTCAGCCAATGTTTCCCCATTACATTGACCATGTCAAGGCAGAGGGAGTTGAACAGGAGACCACATCCATCAGCCACAGGCACAAGGCTTCCTAATATTAGAACTATAAAGTGAGTATGTGTACTAATGTTTTTTTATGCTATTTAACTTCCTTTAGCTGTATGTTTTGTTTTCTGTTGCTTTTCTGAACTGCAATGGTCAAACAATACGGTAAACTTATTTTTTTTTTTTTTACAGGTAAACAAAAAACTCTCCTTTGCTGAAAGTCAGTACTGTACACAGGAACCTGTGAAATATCCATTTCAGATCCATACTGGTACGTATCAAGATTGTATTTCATCTGTTCATTTTCTTTAAAAGAGTGCAGCAAATGCGACTGAGTAGGATTCATAAACTAGGCGACATGTGTACGTCGCCAAAACTATTTCTGCAAGATATCATGCACTGCATTCCGAACTTGCAGCTGTGCAGCCATGACAGTGTTCAAAAACTTGCACACAGGCTGTGTTACTTGACAAGATGTGGTTTTGAAATGTAGCTTGACTGGAGATTGAGAACCAGGGACACTGGCACAGTGTATTGGTTACACAGCCTGGTACTAAATTAACTTGATCTGCGGATTGCATTGTGACAGCTTACTATCTGTGTTAATAATCCAGATACTCGTGGAACAGCCACGCCTTAAACATAATGTGTTACTGCTGCAATCAAGTTGTAAGAAGTCCTTTGTTTCTTTTTTTTAGGAAACTTCCAGATGCTTTGTTGTGTCATAGTTGCCTTATCCAAAGATGTTCTTCAACATCAGGCACCCCGGGCTGAGGCACACATGCAACACGCTGCACGCAGAAGTCATTTCAATTGATGAACATGACCATCATTAGTACCAACCGGACTCGAGAAGGATGCAGATGAAATCTGTGAAGAAATAACCAAATAAGAAACCATTAATGAGACCTACCTGAAAATATGCTTCTCCCCACCCAAAAAAATACTTACCTTCATTGGCTTGAGAGTTATCCATTTCCAATTTTCAATGCAAAAAGTTCTCATCAAGCACTATAATGTGCACACCAACAGTATCTGTGACCTGTGATACAAGACAATACAATGAGTACATGTCTATATATGTCAACCTCCACCTTCAAAATACATATATATATATATATATATATATATATATATAAATATATATATATATATAGATATAGATATAGATATAGATATAGATATAGATATATCGACTCACCTTGACTACTATTGGTGTACAGACAAAGGGCACCCTTCCATCCAGTCGAGATGACAGCACTTGTATTTGTGGGAATCTCAGCACACATTGGACCAGCAACAGTTGGCTTAAGGTCATCATTTCTGATGGGACTTTGTATGTGGTGTGACACTCCCATTTCACTTTGTTACCATTTGTCAATTTTCTGGACACAAGGAAGATGCATTTTGGGGATGCAGAAAAAATCTGGGGACTTTGGGTGACCACTGCACACATGACTGAATGCACCATTAATTCTAGGGGACTTTGTATGTGCTGTAACGCTCCTATTTCACTTTGTTACCCCTTGTCAATTTTCTGGACACAAGGCAGATGCATTTTGGGGATGCATAAAAAATCTGGGGACTCTGTGTGACCACTGCGTGCATGACTGAGTGCGCCATTAATTTTGGGGGACTTCGTATGTGGTGTGATGCTCCCATTTCACTTTGTTACCACTTGTCAATTTTCTGGACACAAGACAGATGCATTTTGGGATTGGGAATTCTGGTGAGTCTGGTAAATATTTTTGGAGCCTCAGTAATGTTTACTTTCTGTCATGATATTGTGAGTATTTGCCAAAAAGCAGGACTAAGCACTGCAATTATACTGTGCTAAACTACATGTGTGCAGTCCGTCTTCTTTCCTGTGTGTGCAGACACTGTCTGGCGTCAAGTTGCAAACGTATATATATATATATATATATATATATATATATGCTGAATGATGCTGACTTGTTGCACTGTTCATGGTGATGGTATAAAGAATTAAGGTAAGCATATATATTGTATATTTTATTTGTACCGTCAAAGGCAGCAGACAAAGTTAAATGTTTTCAGACGTCTTGGGCCAGTGTGCACCTCAATTACTTATCACACAGACACAGTGCACACATGACTTTGCGGAGGTAATAGCACAAAAAATCATGCTTTTAAACAAACCATAACCAACAGACATAGAATATTTCTGAATCACCCAAAATATTTTATGGTGTACAGACATGTTGAAGTCAGAATATATAACAGGTCCTGCAGTACACTGCTACTGCTGGCACCGTGTCGTGTTATGGTGTATGTCAACGTGTTGAAACACTGTCACTGCCAGTGTAAACTAGAAAGACATATTCCAGAACAAATAATGAAAAAAAGGAATGTGGTAGTACAGTGTGGTGGCAGTGAGCTGGACCTTATAAATTTTCTGACTTTATAATGTCTGTACACCATGAAATATTTTAGGTGCATCAGCAATACTTCATGTCAGTTAGATACGGTTTGTTGAAAAGCAGGATTTTTGGTTGCTAAGATCTCCTAATAAAATATATGTTACATATTCTTATCTTTATTCTTTATACCATAAACACAGCAAACAAGTCAGACAGCAATCAGCATATACTGTATATGTTTGCAAGAAGCTGGTCAGTGCCTGCAGTACATACACACACAGGAAAGAAGACTGACTGCACACATGCAGTTTAGCACAGGATAACTTCACTGCTTAGTCTGCTTTTCCACAGAAACTCTGCGACAAAAAGTAAACATTAATGAGGCACCAAAACAGCGCACACACACACACACACTTGACACACACACAGATACTTAACAGAAGGAAGAGAGGACAGAATACAAAGTGTCACACATACAGAATACAACAAAAAAGGGCATAATTACATACAAGGGTCGGGGATGATGGAGGAATACATTTTATGACACAGCAAGGAAGGTGTGGGGGGCACATGGTGTGAGTAAACAAAACTAATGTGGGATCCCATGGTGATCCAGCAGCAGTTCCAGCATGGACATAATTTGCAACTGATGTTCCTTTATGCGATCCAGCCACTGCTCCACAACACTCACCCTCTGGTTGTTCTCCTCGACAGCACTCAGAGAACTGCCAAGTCAGCCTGTGTTACACACAGTTCTCTGGGGTCCACGTTCTCAGAGCTGACCTGCTGGTGGTGGTGGTGGGGGTGGGGGTGCTGGTGGACAGCAGGTGCTCTGTGGCCCTCCTCTTCTTAGGGCTGCCACCATGCACAGCTGCACCCTCTGCCACAGAATGGCCAGTAGGTGCAGGCATGGTTCCTTCTGTGGCAGCCTGCCACTCCAACTGGTGGTGATTGATCATATGGGTGTGCTGGCCCCCAGTCCCCAGGTGAGTCCCCAAGGGGCCACGGTGCACCTCCACCTCACATAGGTGGCACCTGACCACACTGCTGACCCCCCAACACAGTCACAAAACTGCCAAACAATGGAGGTGCAGGAAGGAACAGGCACAGGCAGGGGAGGACCAGATGAACTGGCAGCCAGCTGGTCATGATGCTGAACAGGGATGGGATCCACACCTGGGCACAGGCACATCCTGCTCCACAGGACCTGGTGCTGGACCTGGTGGTGGTGGTTCAACTGCCTCAGAGTCAGAAGGCGGTTCTGGTCCTGCTTCTGGGGGGGGGGGCACTCAGAAGTTTCGAGCAGTCCAACAAGAATGGGCACCCATGCCTCCCACGCATGCTCATGGTACGATGCTTACCAGTACCACACTCTCCCAGAGTTGCTCCCACCTCAGACATTCCCTCACCCTGGTCCATCTCTCCTACTGCACTCCCTCAGTCTGAGCAATCGCTACTCACACTGTCACATAACACACACACATGGTCACACAGACAAACAACTAACTACTTCTAAAGGTAAGAAAAAAAATTTACAGAAAGAACAAATTAAGTAAAAAAGAGTACAGAAAAGACAAAAAATGTAGCTTTTAAGAAAGCTGTTGGGTCTAAATCAAAGTTTAAATCTCCTCCTTGCTCTTGTCTCAAAGTATCAGCAGTCACAAAACACACTTCTCTCTCTCTGTCTGCTCAGGAGAAAGTGAGTGTCTGCTGTATGACTCACTTCCTTCCTGCCTGGCTAAAGAGCATGTGACTTACAGTACTGTAAGCCATGTGATGTGTGGGGTCTGCCAAATCTGAACATGAAGTGGATCACTTAGAATCATAATGAGACGTAGAGTCCGTAAAACAATGACTCCGCCGCCGCGTTGCCGTCCCGCATGTATAAAGTGATAATGACAAGGTGGAGTAAGCACTTTGCTTGCCCACTCCACATAGTGGACTGGCAATGCAAAGTGCCCACTTGCATTCACTTCGCTGGCGAATTTAAATTCTGCATCTCTATTTGGCACAAAAGCATATTTTGCCATACTACACTATATGTTATGTGTGGGTATAGGTTACACAGATACAGTATTAAATGCTTTTAGAGTATTTCTTATGATGTGTAATAATTGCTAGGCGAGTTCTTGACATTTATGATGACTTTTTGGGGTTGCTTCTTTAAGTGTTAACAGTGTTGTCACTGCTGAAAGTCCATGCATCATATTTCATGTTGTTTTGAATGCGATGTTTGCAAGTGATATGCAGAAACATATAGCTCAGCCTGGCAGTAAGCATGAACATATATATCTGTGTATCTTCACATGCAGGCTCTATGGCACATGTGATGATGCTGCATTGTAGATTAGAAAAGAGGATAGAGTAGAAGGTATGAAAACAGCTATGCCTTTGTAAACAGTATTTACAAAGGAAGAGGGGGGTGTACCTAGAACAAACAGTAGAAACACACTGGATACAGAAGTTGATACCAGCCCATTTGCAGAAGAAAGGGTTCTGAAAGAACTCTTAAAACTGAAGGTGGACAAAGCAATGGGGCCTGATGGGATTCATCCAGAATTCTAAAAGAACTAAGGGTAGAATTAGTGACACCACTGACTACCCTGTTAAACAAATCATGGGAGGATGGGGTGGTACCAGAGGACTGGAGAGGGCAGATGTGATTCCCCTTCACAAAGTGGGAGCAAGGCAGAAGCAGAAACTACAGACCTGTTAGTTTAACCTCAGTGGTGGGAAAATGATGGAATCACTTCTGAAGGAAAGAATTGTCAAGTATCTAGAGGCCAGAGGGGCACAGGACCCAAGGCAGCATGGATTCACAGCAGGAAGGTCATGCCAGACAAATCTGATAAATTTCTTTGACTGGGTGACCAAAGTAGTAGATCAGGGAGGGGCTGTGGACATGGCCTACCTAGACTTTAGCAAGGCATTTGACACAGTCCCACACAAAAGATTAATATACAAGTTAGCTAGTCCCAAGATGACAGCCTGGGTAAAAAATTGGCTGGAAAATAGGACATGGAGAGTAATAGTAAATGGAGTCCACTCTGATGAAAGGGGGGTTACTAGTGGGGTACCGCAGGGTTCAGTATTAGGACCAGTCCTCTTCAATGTCTTTATAAGCGACATAGCAGAGGGACTGGAAGGAAAAGTATGTCTCTTTGCAGATGACACAAAGATCTGCAACAGGAGTTGATGCACAAGGTGGGGTGGAAAGGATGAGAAGGGACTTGGCAAGGTTAGAGGAATGGTCAAATGTATGGCAGCTTAGATTCAATGCTAAGAAGTGCAAGGTAATGCACCTGGGAAACAAAAACCAAGGGGAAGAGTACACAATGGGGGGTGAGATACTAACAACAACAAAAAATGGAAAGGGACCCTGGGGTAGTAGCATATCAGATGACCTAAAGGTGGGCAAGCAATGTGAGAGGCAGCAATGAGGGCTGGGGGATATTGGGATGCATAGGGAGAGGCATCACCAGTAGAAAACAGGAAGTTATTATCCCTCTGTACAGACAGCTGGTCAGACCCCATCTGGAGTACTGCAGTGCAGTTCTGGAGACCCAGTCTTCGCAAAGACATAGACAGGATGGAAGCTGTCAGAGGAGGGCAACTAAAATGGTGCAGGGTCTGCACCAGAAGACATATGAAGCGGAGACTAAAGAAAAACATGTATGTAGCCTCGAGAGAGGAGGGAGAGGGGACATGATAGAAACTTTCAAGTACCTCAAGGGAATCAACAAAGTCAAGAGGGTAGCATCTTTCAAAAAAGGTGTGCAAGAACAAGGGGCACAATTTGAAGATAGAGGGGGGCAGCTCAGAGGTAATTTAAGGAAGTATTTTTCACAGAGGATTGTGGATGCATGGAGCAGCCTTCTGGAGGAGGTGTGGAGTCAAAAACAGTGGTGGAATTCAAGCATGCATGGGACAGTCATAAGGCAATTCTAGGGGATGGGGGTAGGAAAAAGTAGGCTGCTGGTTAACTAGGATCTGCAGCTTATCCAGTAGGCAGGGAAATGGGCAGACTGGGTGGGCCAAGCGGTCCTTATCTGCCATCAAATTCTATGTTTCTATGTTTCTATATGCATGCAATCATGGAATTCAACTGTTTAGCCCAGTATTAAAGCAGCTAAAAATGCTACGGCATAGCAATGCACCATTTTCACAATGTGAGAGACATGTTGCTTACTGTTTCTTTTTTTTCTTTACAGTGTGTGGTGTTCTGGAAAGAAAGAAGAAAAAACTGTTACATAAATATATCGTTGAAATACCTCCACCCTCTGCCCCTTTCCCAGACACATACCTACTCATATGCTAAGATTGATAGTTAGTAGTTCAATTGCTAATACTCCATTCATAACAGTTAAATACACATATACATATATTGTGATCAATGTCTGATCTTGTACAATTACAGTTTCATGTGGTATTATTTTCATATGTTCCTTTTTTTCAAACAGTGTGCCAATGCCCCCCTGCCTTGCACAATGTGCTAACAACGTTGTGATACATCAACTCTCTTTGGACTCTGTACACTTGCTGAGCACAGCAAAAAATATTCACTTGTAGCCTTTCAAAGGATGGTTCATCTTGTACAGGAGTTTATCTGTCCCTTTGTAACATCACCTTCTTACCACCTAATAATGGTGTACTCTTCCTACTTACCATCTAAAGGTTTGTGTCTACACAATAAACTGTGTGAACAGCCTTTTTACCTTACAAGCTTTAAAATATTTTATTGAATTGTGCTGGACTGATTATGTGAGTGCAATAATACAGTTGTAGGATTGGTGCCATTGAGTATACAAGACCTTACAGAAGGAATTACACCATGTGCTTGTGCTGAGGGCTGCCATCACACTACTTCATGATACAGTATAACTTGATATTGTGCTCCCTGGATGGTATTATGGCTTTATTTTTCAAAACAGAACTATCTGACTATATAATTCTTACCTTCTAGAACAGCCACTTTTCTTGGACACACAGCACTGGGATCTGTTAAAATAAAAGATAGAGGTTTAATGTACCACTTTGTGAAATAAACAGTGCTGTGCCTTTTGGAGAAGAGATTTGCTCAGCCATACAACTTAATGCTTATAATATGCTAAATAAATTTTTATGATACTTTCCCCCCCACTGTTCTTTCTGTTGCGAGCTGTACTTTTGATAACTTCTGTGCTTATTAATACTATGGTGTTAGCTGTGCCCCCCCCCAATATCCATTGTACATGGACAACACAATCTACTGACAAACAACACTCTTGCTATGTAATAGTGTGGTTGATGATACGGTTTCATGAATCACTCAGAATACCTCAGAATTATCTCTGGACACCACCAAAAGCATTCTGGGAACAATTCAAGAGCCCAGTGAAACATCACCTCACACAATAGAAAACAGTCCAGAGACATCAAAAGAACTAACTGCAACTGCAGCTCCCAGTACGCAACAAACAGTGAGTACTAGATTTGAACACTACACACCTTAGCAACTCAGTGCAACTAAAAATTTAAAAACTGGGGAACTACATTCCTCAGCAGAAGAATATTTAAACAAATAAATAATTTTTTTCAAATTTAAAACACTGTGTAAACTGAATATGTTTTACAAACAAAAGAAAGCCATTACATAAGCTTAATAAGTCACTTCAGGGTGGGTGTTATACTGTTCTAACACATGGCTAGGGGGCTGGATGCACTTGGCCTGTGGCTTCATGCTTTACAGTGCCCCATAGCCATGTATTTGAACTGTCTAGCACACACCCCATTGTGTCTTATTGCTTACTTCTTGAGTATGTCATTTCAATGGTACAGCAAAATGGTATGCTCATAAACATTTGTATTATAGCAACATGGAATGCTCACAACAATCAACGTTCTATTAAGTCAACTGAGAGGTATGGTCTTTGGTTAACGGTTGTGCTGAAAAAATTCTTGAGGTTGGCATGATATATGAAAATGTTTCAAGCTGTGACCTTGAGGTTTCCAATGATGTCATGGTAACGTTTTGAAGTTTTAACAGCGTGGTTATTAAGCAAAGACCGTATATCATCCTCTGTATGGTGCATGCTTCAGTGTTGTTAGGGATGGAAATATATCCCTTTTTAAAAGTTGTTATGCTATACTACCTACGCCTACAACTTTGCAATGGTGCAGGAATTTGTAGCTAGTGTAGTATGAATATTTTTAACATTTGTTTCAGTCCTCTAATTCTTAAAGAATGCTTAAGACACTGAGATATGTTCCGGGAGGCAAGCCTTGTCAAAAACATTAACAATTTGAAAACAAACGTATAAACTTCACTATAAGAACTTACCACACACTATGATACATGGTGTGTGGTTGATAAAATATAGCAGGACTATTTTTAAACTCCTGAGGTGTCTTTGGTAGTAAGACCTGTTGGGTTGCGCTTTTGAGGTGTCTGGTTAACATAGAAACCTCTTGAGTGGCAAAGATGCCTGTTGTGTATGGGCAATCATGTAGTATGTTCAGTGTGACTGTGGAATATTCAAGGATGATTCTTGGTTATGCTAGTGCTGAGCAACATTAGGGAATGAGCAAAACACTCTTTCTACTGCCACCACTATGAAAACTGCTCGCAATAACCCACTGTGTCCTGGTAGCCTAGTGACCCTGCTCCCTGTCTGCTGGATTGAATCCTGTGGAAAACAGTTGCATGCTGGGCTGGGGGGATACTGGGATGTAAAGGGAGAGGCATCACCAGCAGAAAACAGGAAGTTGTTATCCCTCTGTACAGACAGTTGTTGAGACTCCATCTGGAGTACTGCATCCAGTTCTGGAGACCCCATCTCCGCAAGGACATAGACAGGATAGAGGCAGTCCAGAGGAGGGCAACTAAAATGGTCAGGGGTCTGCAAGAGAAGCCATACAAGGAGAGACTAAAGGAGCTTAATATGTATACCCTTGAGGAAAGGAGGAGGGGACATGATAGAAACTTGTAAGTACCTCAGTGGAATCAACAAAGTCCAAGAGGGTAGCATCTTTCAGAAAAAGAGATGTGCAAGAACAAGGGGACACAATTTGAAGATAGGGTGGGGCAGTTCAGGGGCAATGTGAGGAAGTATTTTTTCACAGAGAGGGTGGTGAACGCATGGAACAGCCTTCCTGAGGAGGTTGTGGGGTCTAAAACTGTGGAAGAATTTAAGAATGCATGGGACAGACATAAGGCAATTTTTTGGGGGGGTAGGAAGAAATAGGCTGTTGGTTAACTAGGATCTGCAGCTTATCCTGTAGGAAGGGGAAAAGGCAGACTACGTGGGCCAAGCGGTCCTTATCTGCCATCAAAGTCTATATTTCTATGCATCTCTGGTAGTCTAGTAGCTCCTCCCTCCCCAACTGATAATGTGATTGTGGCCAAATAAGTGATGTATCTGTTCTTGATAGTGTGGTGGCACCCATGTCCTCCCCCCATTACTAAACACCCACAGATGACACCCACCTAATACCATTCCCTTTCCTGTCCTCCAAGAGTTATTGGCAGGCAATGGACACACCTGCAGACATTTGCGGTTGTCTGAGAAATGACAACTTACAGTATCTACTGCAACTGCATTGGTTCACACTGTGGAGCAATACGCTTGCTATACATACTGTTATAGTCATACACAACTTTCTTTATGAAGGCATTCATTGACAAAGTTGTGGATGGGTATCACTATATGTAGTGCAGCCCATTGGTCCCCTCCAGTGTGGTACAGTGCAGTAGCAGCAGCTACTATATGCTGTAATTCAGTAAGCATACGTGGATGTGTGTGGTTAGTTTAGTGATGCTCAGTGACTTTGGAGGGGTGAGCTGGGTGCTATATGTGGGTGCTGGTGGGGGTAGGGGATCCAGTAGACTACAAGAGATGAATAAAACTGTCTTTCATGTACACTAAGAATACATGCTGTGCTGGGTGCTTAGTACACTTTGCTGGTGAGCACTGCACAACTCATGTATACATGTGCACAAAGTTACAAGCACACAAAAACAGTTCTGGATGGTAGTCAGGGTCCCGATTTTTCTGCGGCGCCTCGGAGCAAAGTTCTGTGTCAGGGTTGTCATTTGCCTCAGAACTTCTGCAGCACTCAACACCAATTTCTGCAGCAATTTTGCGGCACATTTTTACCCTTAATTTTTTCTTTTTTTTTTTTTTTTGCCATATCTGACACAATGCACACTCATAACCAGAGGTTCAGTTAATTTATTTTTAGTGGAAGCCTAAAACTCCCATGGGTGAAAATTTGGAAGTCATTCCAATTTTTTGGAAGTCAAAATACTTTCAGAATCCCACTTGTGGAAGTCAATATTCTATGAAGGACCAATTTATGGATGTTAATACAATATAATAGTGGTAAAATACAATTTGTTTCAGAAAAATCCATCTGTGCTGACTTCCATGCCTTCAATTTTGGCAGTCATCTAATTTTTAATTTTACATCTAGAAGTCAACGACTTCCTCCCCCTTTATTTTGGAAATTTTTGCCTTATTTTTGAAGTCAAATACTCCAAAAATGGAGTTAACTGAAGCCCTGCTCATAACACAGTCATTTTATGGGTGTTTGCCACCAAATTTTCAACATAGCCAGTTTAAGACCTCTGCTCATGAACAGTATCACTGTGATTTTCTTAATCTGTCCCAAACATTGATTTTGCACACCAACCACTCCATTGTGCACTACATGTGCAAAAACACATTTCGGGTGAGATGAGAAAAATGACAATAGTACTGTTCATAAGGAGGTGTGGTAAAATGGCAATACTGAAAATCTGGAGTGAAAATATTAAAAATGCTCGAAGTTACGAGCTTGCATAGGAACTGTGCAACACACACACTTCTAAAACAGTCATTTTGGGGAATATTTTCACCAAATTTTCAACATAGGGTTTTTGGGAGCCTACCTCATGAACTGTGACACTATCATTTCATTAATCATTATGGAAAGGTGGTTCTGTGCAGTGACTGCGGAACCACCTTTCAGGACCGATTAACGAAATAACAGTGTCACAGTTCATGAGGTGGGGCCCCAAAAACCCCATGTTGAAAATTTGGTGAAAAATTACCAGAAATGGCTGAGATATGCACTAAAGTTGAAAACAAAATCCATTTATGCCATTATACAGCTTACCGGCATTTCTTCAGTTCGCGGTCAGCTTTGAAGAGTGCAGACATGTTCCTGGTCCACGAAGATCATCGCTGGGATCCAGAAGTAAGTATGGATTGAGGAGGGGTGAGGTGGGGTGTGGGGAGGTGTATGGCAGAGGTGGGTGCGGGTTGGGGGCAAAAGAATCAATGAAGGAGTTTTTTTGTTTCAGTTTTTTAGAATCAACGAGGACTTTTGCCCACGCTGGGGTGGGCTCCCAGCATGGCACCAGGCAACAGGGGTCAGTGAAGCTGACAGGAGTTAGGCACCCTGTTGAAAGGAAGATTTTGCCACTCTGGGGTGGGCTCCCAGCATGGTGCCAGGCAGCTTGGGGATGACGTAAGCTGGCCGGGGATTGGGCACCCCCATCGTCAATGAGGCTTTGCCACTCTGGGGTGGGCTCCCAGCATGGCATACAGACATTTGGGTGGGGCAGTGAAGCCGACAGGGGATTGGGCACTCCTGTCAGCAAAGAACATTGTTCCGCAGTCAGCCTCAAATTCAGCGGGTGATGGCAAATTCCGTGGATATTTCCGTGGTTTGCTGCACCTGCGGAATCATGGAATACTCGGGGCCCCAAGGGTAGCCATGGACAGGTGGTCTGCTTTATTGTATGCCATAACATAGCAAGCACCATTCATGAGTGGCATCCCCCCACACCTCCTATCATGCAGAAAACTGTCCATGGGCAGCCACAGTATGCCCTGGCAGCCTACTGACCGTACTGCTTGCCTGGTGCCTTGATCAACATTACAAAACAATTTCATGCATCTGTGGCAGTCTAGTCTAGCCCTCTCCTTGACTGATACTGTGATTCTAGCCAAATAAATAACATGACCGTTCCTGATAGTATGATCACATCCTGTCCTCCCTTCCCCCTCCAGCCCCCCTCCACCATCAAAAGCACGCACACAGGACACCTAGCTTATACTACTCCTCCCCTACCTGTCCTTGTGTAGTCATTCCAGGTCAGTGAACACACCTGCAGACCTCCATGGCTACTTGACAAATATCACCTTACAGTATGTTGTGCAAATGCATTTTTGCACACTGTGGAGTAGCACGTTTGGTATGTGTACTGTTATAGTGATACACAACTTTCTGTACAATGTCATTTTTTGAGAAAGTTGTGAATGACTATCATAGTATATAGTACAACTGTATTAGTACCCAGTGTGGAAGAATGTAGTAGTAGGAGATACTGTATTGTGTCATTTGGTAGGCAGTCATGGAGGTATGCTGTTCTGCTCATTGCTCCTCAGTGAAGCTGTGTTTGTGGAAAGCGTGTTAGTTTTACTTGCCAGCAGAGCTGACCACCAGGAGTTGGCTGACTGCAGAAACCTCCGCTTCTGACCCTCTAGGACTGGCACAAGGTGAAGTCAATGTTCTGTGGCAGGGAAGCTTTGTTGTGCTGTTTGTGAAAAAAATATATAAAAATGAAAAAGATGTAATGTCACAGAGAAAACATTAGTGTAATTTCAAAATCAAAAGTCACATGCTGTATGTGTTGTATGTTATGATTCTTGGTTCATTTTATAGACAACTGTTAATAGTCTTTGAAGTAGTATTCTAATCATCACAGAACATTATTTTATTACAAATGTCATCCTCTAACACTGTTTGGTTAGTAAAATGTTGCTACTTGAATTAGTTTCAAAATTCTTAAAGTTGTATAGTTTGAAATTTTTTTTAATTACAAACAGTAAGGGATTAACAGTGCCTGCATTATCAATGCATTGATTGAAGCCTCTGGCTATATGTCATAATACAACTGATACACAATACGTTGCTTCCTGATCAGTTGGTTGCCACTTCAAATACGTTGTTAACCCTCACCACAAGCAACAGGAGGATGTGTCAACTTCCAGGCAAGTGCAGCAGAAACCATCTTTGAAATGAGTTGGCGTATCAGTGTCATGAGCAAACAACACAGCAGGTGGTGTTAATCTTAGAGTAACCCACAATGTGTTGTGGTACATTACTTACCCTGAATACAGGGTATGCCACATAACTTCACAGCTCCCCCATCCCTGTTGCCAGGATGTTACTGATAGACTGTTAATGTGATTTGTATTCATGGCTAGCCGTTCAATTGTGAAGGAGGGCTGGGGGTTGGCTACCATAACAACCATCTGGAAGCATCATAACTAGAAAACAGCAAAGAATTGCATGTGGAGGAACTTTTTTAATACAAGGTAAACAATATGTTCAAAAATTAGATGCTTATAATTTTTTTTTTACAACATAATTTGAACAGATGCCCATTTGCTAAGCTCAATGACATCCTCCAGGGCAGGTGGTATTGGGAAACACTGAAGCTTCAGGGGCTATATGGCCATCTGCCTGTGGTGTCCATGGTGGTGATCACTGAATTCAGTCTACCCTGCCACAACACACTTTGTTGTACGCTAAGTCATACCATTCTTAGTTCCTCCAGTGGACCTCACTGGCAGACTTGCTTTTATAGAATGCCTGCCGGGTGAACTTCCACTTCCTCTGACACTCATCTAATGATTTTACAATGCCTTGCTTCCCAAAGCATGACCAACCTGTGAAAGAAAATGTTTTAGCAATAACATACATATATATATATGTATATATATATATATATATTATATATATATATATATATGTATATGTGTATGTGTATATGTATATGTATATGTATATGTATATATATATATATATATATATATATATATATATATATATATTCATGGTTCATGTTATAATGAGGCTCAGTGAATAGTGATTACCGTTACAGCAAGTGTTCACTTTCGGAAAATGAATTTCGGCAATGCAATCTCGCGCCAAGCATAGATACTGTGCCTGAGACTGACTAATTTGTTTTCCGTGCAGTGGTGCTGTGCTACTTGCCATCCCCCTCCACCACCACCCAGGGAGCTTCATTTCCTACACTCTCCTACAAACAGACTCTCAACTTCAGGGTGGTGTATGTCATTGATGGGGGCTGGAAATCTTGAAAAAAATTACAAACTTGTCACTGGCAATAAAAAAAACAAAAAAAAAAACACTGTGCCGGACCCAAACCCTGCACCTCCCAAGTGACCACCCATGCCATCATGCTAGAGCTCCAGCTCAACAGCTTCCCACCACACCCTATCTCTTATGCCTTCCCTCACGTTCTCTTCCCCAACCCCCTGCACATGTTTACATGTGTACATCTGTTCACCAGATGCTGCATATACTACTATCTGCTTGCTGCCCTGCCAGGTAGTGCTATAGACAGGTGCTGTGATTAAGTTGTCCTTTTTGTAAACATATAGTCATGGTTTCCCTGTATGTGGTATACTGTGATTCACACATTGTGAATTGTTAAAGCCACCTAAGTAGGAGAAGAGTCTTTCTAGAAACAGTACATATGTCTGTGTTTAAAATTTAAACTGCAGGTATAATATAGCCATGTTTCTTTTTACCTTTGTCCAGGTGTGTGACAAGGTGAGGTTAGTTGCCCTCATCAGTATGGCAGGATTTGTGTGGCGTTCAACTGCCTGAAGAAGGACTAGCACATCACTGTCTTTCCATGATTTTGGCATTGTGGTCTTTGACTACAAAGTTTCAGGGTGCTCTGTGGAATAAATGAAGAGAAAGTTGACATGATCAATATTACGTCTTTAAACCACAGATGTTACATATTCAATAATATGGTTGTACATACTCACACTTTACCTCACAGAGACATACATAGCACCACCCCACCCCCACACCACCCCATTCTAGACATACAGAGACATACACACATTCACTATAATAAACTAATTAATAGGATAGCATTGTATGTCAGCTTTATTGAATTATATGCGTGATCAATCTTATTACAAGAATTATGCAGAGTGGTTGACTGTTGCAAGTTGCACAATTTCACCAATTTCACAGTGTGACACTGTTATGGCATGCATACATCAAATTGTTCATTTGAGACTGACACTAAGAGAAGAAGAAAGAAGTTCTTTATTGTTATATTATAGGTTTGGTGGCAAGTTGATGCTCAATACTATCATATGCTATTTTATGCTTGTGACATGTTTGCTTGCCCCCCCAAAGTTAACGCCTGTATAATCTCTCTAGCCTAAGTAACAGATATTATTAAATTGTGTGACATTACATGCCTCTAATACTAGACTGGACTCCCCCCCCACACTAAGCACATTTTAAGCAATAATGACCGAACAGTCAGTCATTTCCTTGAGATTAATGACTGGCTGGGGGGGAAGGGTGGCCCTGAGGTGCAATTGAGGGCCACTCCCACCCTGCCAGTCATTAATTAAAAGGAAATTACTGGCTCTGATGTCATTATTGTGATTATAAGTCTAATTGCAATAAATTTTTTTTCTTTCAGTGTTTGAGCACCAAAAACAGTTTTGTTTGTGTGCCGTTACTGTTGGTGTACAGTGTGTGAGCCTAGTGTCACTGCCGTGCTGGTCATTTCTAAGAGATTTCAGACTGGCATGGCAGCCAATCACTGAGCTAGTTCAGTTCATTAATAATTAATTAGACTTATAATCCATTTTACATGTAAGCACACTGATTCCAACAGAGACACCATTTCATGAGATGAAATTATATATGTTTCAGTCTGTATTGTGGGTGTAGAGTTTGTCTATTTTTTGACCATGCTGTGTGGCTCTTAAAAGAGCCATTTGGTTATCTTCCATAGTAGGCACTGTAGATACACAGAGGTACACATTCAGAGATGTGCTAGAATATCATCTCAGAAGTCCCCAGCAAAATATGTGTTGCCAGCATTTGAGAGATGCACACCATCTTGTAGGTTTAGCCAATGTTTAAAATGATGAATTTGGGGGTGACGTATAGTGTGCATTCCCATAATGTAAAGGAATCCAGATATTTGGATGTTTACGTTATGACATGATTTTTCAAGTCCAGGACAATATTCATCACCTCTCCAGATCATCCACTCTGTAATATCTGAATACAGAAATTTACAAGCAGGTAACAGTGCCATAAGAAACTGCAAATCAAACTGTGTAGCCTCAGTTATATCTACTCCCCTTTTGTGGCTCAAATCATTACCTCTGAGGTGGATGAGGAGTATATCTGGTACAGGTTGTGTCTCCAGTAACTGGCTCATAGCTAGCATGAGCTGCTCCCATCTCATATCACCCTTGCCAAACCATGACACATCACAATTTGGTAGCTGCAAGTTACTGTCAAAATAGCTTGCTCTACTACATGCAATTGCCCTATCGACCAGACTGCTCCCCACAATCCAAGCACTGACTCTGGAGCTTTCTGCCATTCTGAATATAAAGCAGTATTTTGACACTGGCATCAGTCTCAGCATGTGTCTCTCTCTCTGAACAGTCCTGAAGCAAATGACTATTAGCACAGCATGAAGCTGCGATAGTGAGAAAACTGCTGTCTCATGTAGCAACATGTAGTGTGGACACATACCATTGGTTGGCAGCACTTATTGCATCTTGTTGTGTCTACAAAATTATTTGTTATTGACCTTTTGTTCGTTAAACATTCTTTTTATTTTGTTGGGATAAAGCTGATGCTTGATTGGCCATATGCTGTGACATGCCAATATGGAAGATGTCTACTGATCAGTGCTAATCCCCATACAGTGACACTGTCCCTGTGTTCCTTCTCTTTTTGAACAGACATTCTGAGTGGCAAGAACTAGCCTCACTCATGCTTAGTTAAATAATGCTTGAAATACATTGGAAGTCTTTAATTAAAAATATTTAGCAGAAGGCAGTTTGTGACAGCATATTTTTCAGTCATGCTAAGTTTGATATTTTTGTGTTATATTCACAGAAACATAATGAGTAAAACAGCTGATTAGCTAGGCTGTTTAGGTGAAGTTTTCTCTAAAATTCTGTGATCTGAAAATGGCATAGGTTTCTGAGAACGATCATTTAGGAGAATGACTATCACAGTGTTGATTCCATGTACAAGTTGTGATTTATTTCATGAAATTAAAAAATATACTGAAGCAGTATATCTTTCTGTTCAGTGCTAAAATGGTTTAAGAAAAAAAAATACCTAGAACCATTTTTGGTATGGTGCTCTTTAAAGTGCTGTAGTTTAAAAATGCCACGTGATACTAAGTTGGAAAATTGATCACCTGTTAGAGTACATGATCCAATTTGTATCTATTGTATTCCTATACAAAATCATCCATTTATTACATGTCTAAGCAATGCTGTTTTGTGGGGTGTAAATGAAGAGAAAAAATTTGCTCCACAGTAAAACTATGAGATATGCTTAGTTTAAACTGCTTTTTTAGCCTGAATTATAAATTACACATAATTATGGAGAACAGCACTTGAACAGAAATTCTGATTTTCATATCTATAAAATTGATGCTGATACATCAAGTTGAAATTGTTTAAAAACTGTCATGTTATAAAATTTTACTTGCAGTTCCACAAGATTATTCATGCTGCTGGACTGTAAAATCCAAGATGGCCAACTTCCTATTGTCTCCTGTATTTCCATTGGTCCAGAAAACTCATTTCTTGTTAGCTCTTGAATCCTCTTTCACGAGCATGCAAAATCCTTGACTGCGACTCGTGTGGACATGAATCCCCTTTTGCAAGCTGGCAAAATCCTTGACTACGAGATTAATGAGATGAAAGAGAGTGGGAAATAAATGTGTTTTTTTAAATAAAAATAATGTTTTAAATCAAACTAATTGATTGAATATGCTTTTGTGTAACATTTAGGGGCTCTATAAGTCATTGTTTTATATTATTTCCTGCATTTTAGAAAAGAAAATTGTTTTGCTAATTCTCTTTCATGAGCATGCAAATTCATTGATCATGATCTGGCGAATGGGGATCCTCTCATGACCCAACAAAATCCTTGACTGTGAGATTAATTCAAGTAACGAGAGTAGGAAATCAATAATTTTATTTAGAAATTAAATTTATGTTTTAACTCAAAGTAATTGAATGAATATACTGTTTTGTAACTTTTGGGGTCTCTATAAGTAATTGTTTGATATTTTATTTTCTACATTTTAGTAAATCTATTTTTTTTATTGATCCTCGTTCACGAGCATGCAAATTTGTTGACCGTGACTCATGCAGCTGGGGATCCCCTTTCAGAAGCCAGCAAAATCCTTGACCATGAGATTAATGCAAGCAACGAGAATATGGATTTCATTGTTTTTAAGGGTAGCAATATGGTTTTCATTGTTGTTACTTGTTGTATGACCTTTTGTATGGCTTTTGGTGTTTAGCAAGTGACTGCACAGTATCACTGGTGAATTTCTCTGTTAATCTAAAGAATTGAAAAATCTTCATCTGTGAGCATGTAAAATCCTTGACCGTCAATGAGTTGAGGTCAAGGATCTTAGTTTGTGAGGATGAAACATCCTTGTCCATGACAACATTTTCAGAAATTGCATTTTACTATATGTCATCTTGTATATTTCTATGGGGATAGTATATTTAAAGGTGAAAAATGAGTTTTATGTATGTGATGACTGCATTGTAACAATGTTATTTTTAAAATGTTATGAAGACAGTGCTGATAAAAAAATCCTTTGGTGCTTATGACAATGGAGGGTATAATGTTGCTAAGACTGTATTTTCTGCAGTTTTATGAAGAGACTTCCTTCTTCCACCCCACCTCCCCACCCCATCCCACTCCCATTCCCCATGATAGGGACTGATAAGACAATGTATGGTGCTCAATGTAGGCTAATTGGAGGACAGTGTTCCCAAATTCACCTTTAGTAGTACAGTACATCAGACTGTTGTATAGCATTGTTGGTGGGCAGCCATGATGGAGTGCAGGGTAACCTGTTGTTCCTGCTGATGTTTGGGAATTGATGGTAGTAGGGAAGCAGGGTGTGGTGAGGGTATACAACTGGGTGGGTAAGCAGATAGTGTTGAGATAATGGGTGGGGTGGGAGGGGCATAGTCAGTGAGTCAGAAATGTGTGTATCTTGAGTAGAGATAGATAAATGCTGTCTACAGGATATTGCTGTCAATGTGTAGGTTCTGGAGTATTGATGTACATATCTTTGCTGCTGTAGACTGTGTCTTGAGTGCTGGGATCCAGACAGGGAGTCAGTTTATTTCAGGCATGGCGTTGCTACTGCAGGGTGTAGCATTCACTGCACATGTTTTGGAGTTGTGGGGCTTAGCCTGTCAGCAATACAGAGTGTGTTTTGGGCATGTGCATGACTAGTGAACAGGGTGTGAAAATGTTTAGAGGTACATAGTGACTGCAAGTGGTATCTCAATGCAATTGCTATTCGAAGGTGCACAGCACAATACGCTGGATACCATTCTATGAGAGATATGCAAATGACATGTACTGTATAGCAGTTGCTAAATATGCATTCAATAATTTATCTGAAAATGTTTACAATGTATGGTGCATTGTGTATTGATTTCCATATGGCAATTGTCATTTTATCTAACATGTTTTTTAGGTGGGAATTTGAAAAAAAAAAGACTGAACAGTTCAAGTAGAGTTAGAGAAATGATTATTGTGCATAAAGTGCAGCCAATTTTGAAGTGAAACAGGTATAATGGTGGCTCATGTCATGATGAGAAAATTAGTATTTCTCATAAGCACACAACAGCTGAGTATTCTTCATCTTCTGGCACAGTTTCTAAAAAATGGACACATGTGAAAAAAAGTGTGCATCCTGGTAAACTACCATTGAAGAATAAAAGGAAAAAAAAAAGCATCTCACAGAAAAGACCTGCTTTACAGCCTCATGAGGCAATTTGTTATAGGTAAGTTAGAGACAAAAACATTGGTGTTAGTGATAGTTGTGGTGTTAGACATCAAAAAAATGGTACATACTGCTAGGATTGACACTATCATCTCAGCAGTTGTCAGGTGTAAGGGAAAGAATGTTAAAAACAAACTTTATCTGATGAAACTACATTTAAGAGCAAGAAGCTTTGTGAATATGGCCATAAATTTATGTTCACAATTGCGGGCTGTCATGATTTCAGCCATTGATAAACTGAGTAGGAAAACTGAAGATATGCAAAATAGATTAATTTTGCATTTGAACACTTAAACAAAGACAATCTTTGTTCAGTGTTTGAAGGCAAGTGGATGCATTCTGAACATTCTGAAGCATTTGTCTGGGAGGAAACATACAATATTCATAGCAATAATGTGACTTTGACATTGGATGTATGTGGCAAAGTTCAAAATATTTTACTTGTGTTAAATGATGAGAATTTCATGAATCATGAAAATGACACTTGTGAAAATACTGCACAGCAAAGTCACGTGCTAAGAAATGGCCTTGTGATGACATGTGTAATATCAGGGAAGAATAATTTATTGTAGTTGAAAAGTTTCTTTTGACATTCTTAGACACAAAAAGATGTATAAAGCACAAAGTATTTGCTAGTATTGACAAGTGAGATATTAGACCTGTTATTGTTCTGATGGAACATTCAACTTGCTTATTTGCAGACTGGAGCATGTGAGAGTATATTCCATCACTTTAGCATGATTGCTGTGCACAGTTCTGGCATGCAGAGATTTGTACAACAGCTGTATCATGTAAGATCTGCCATGACAGACTGCATGTGTTTTGATTCTATGTTAAACGATGGAGATGTTGATGGTATCATTGACTTTGTAAAAGGATTGCAACAAAAAAATAAATTGAGGAAAACTATTGATACTGATAGTGCCATAGATGTGATAAAGATTGGCACAGTGCAAGAGTCACAGCTGCTAAGGACATTTGTAACTGAGATTGATAAATTTGAAATTAGCAAAACTCAGAAATTTGACATTATTTGTGTCTCCTATGAATGACTGTTTTACAAAGAACAGTCCATTGCTGTGGACCTGTACAATATCAAACGGTGGAATGAGATGCGTGGTTGTGTGGCTGCATATTTGCTTCTGAAGACAGACTTTACTTTACAGGGTGCAGTGTCACTATTCACATACCGTTATCATAAGATCAAGTTTGGCACTTTGCCTTCTTGGTCTGTACTAAATGGCATGGAAATACAGAATACCCCTGTAGAGACTGCTGGTTTGAATTTGTTTGAGGGAATTTTTTTTTATTTAATAAGCTTTATTGAGTTTCAACAATCCAAATAAAACAATAAAACAGTATTAACAAAATTACTAGATGCCAAATCCATCAACTCAAGTTCATTTAAAAACTTAAACTCATTCAAGTAAAGCCCATACCCCCCATGAAATACCAAAATATCCACCCCCCTCCCTCCCAGACCACACACTGCTACTTACATTTAGACCATAGCCCGGAATGTAAGCAAGACCATCAAGGCTTCCATACCACAAGAAGAGTCTCCAAATTGCCCCACATCAATAGGAAGGCCTTGAACCTATCTTGCATAGAGGCAATATGCCTTTCCAGCTGTAACGCTAACATGACCTCCTGTACCACTCCATTATAGAGGGAGTTTTCTTCACCCAGTGCCTCATAATAATCAGTTTAGCTACTGCAGAAATAAGTGCCATATGCGCTCTTCAACCCTTTTGGGTACCAGAGGAAAATAACTTAGCAGGCATACTTCAGGAGTAAACAAGGCCTCCAAACCCAGAATAGGGTCCAAGGTATTACTAATAGATTGCTAGAACTTCTGCACTCTGGGGCAGGTCCATAGCATATGACAGAGTGAGCCAATGTCACCCCTACACTTGCCACACACTGGTGAAGTCAATTTACCAATTCTAAACAGTTTCACCAGTGTGAGATAGATATTGTGCATAATATTAAAATGGACTAACCGAAGCCTGTCTTGTTTTATATATTTATACACTGTTTTCCAAAGTTTCCCCCATAAATCGGAATCCTCAGGAATTCTCAACTCCTTCATCCAATAATAACAAATCCCCGTTGATAATTTAGAGTCCAAGACCTGAAGAGTCTTGTAGGAGTTAGAGACCGAGTGGGGCTGGGAGGCTGTCTGGAGAAGTATGGATACATCCATACCCGCTAAGTCTTTCATTGGAACATAGGAAAAGAATGAGGTAAGAGTCTTACTAACTTGAGCATATTTAAAGGAGCCTTTGTCTGGCACCCCAGTGGATCTCTGAAAGTGATCGAAAGGGAGCAGTCTCCCATTCGACCAAATATCAGAGGCCTTATAACAATTCAACTGAGGCCAAAAAGTGGGGGGTATTGGGTAACCTCCAATCTTAAAATGTGGATTGCCTATAATAGGCTGGTCCGATGACTGACACCACCTCACTCCAAGATATTTCTGTATCTGAAGAGAAGCCCTAAGTGACCAACCCATTGGGTTGTTCCTGAGGGGCTTAGGAATATGAGATGGGGAAGCATTTAAAAGAGCCCATAACGAACAGCAGACTTTGGCCGCTAAGTGTTTCTCTATACTAAGCCATAAGGGGAGATATTCCGATGGCCCATATTCTTTATTCCAAAAAGCCAGTTTACTAAAGTGATAAGCTATATAATATAAGAAGAAGGAGGGGCCACAAGGCCTCCTCTAAACTTTGGGGCAGTCAATTTAAAGTAGATTCTATGGATACCTTTCCCTTTCCACAGGAAACCATTCACTAAACTTTGAAGCTTGGAAAACCATGTTTTCGGTAAAAAACTCCCCAGCATTCCCATTGGGTATAGTATCCTCGGTAAAATATTCATTTTAACAATACTTAATCTACCCCATAGGGAAAAGGGAAGCAGACTCCATCTCTTCAATCCCTGGCTATCATTTTGATAAAATTACAAAGGTTATCTTTGATCATAGTTCCAATATCCTAGAGACTCTTATGCCCAGATATACTATGGACTTTGCTTCCCATGAAAGGCCATAGGAGACAATTCAGCTTTGTTCACTCTACTATTTAAAGGTAAAACTTTGGTTTTGGCCCGATTCAGCTTATAAAATGATACTTTAGAAAATTCCTCAATTTCAGATAATATGGCTGGAATTGATAGACCTGGCCTCTCAACATGCAATAAGATATCATCTGCATACACCGAAAAAGCAAATCTCGTGGTTCCCACCTGAATCCCCTTAATGCTAGTATTGCTTAACAATCTGGGAAGCAAGGTCTCTAGATAGAGATTAAAAAGTAAGGGGGACAAGGGGCACCCCTGCCTTGTGCCCCGAAACAGCTGAAAGGGAGGAGATAATACTCCATTACATTTAATTCTGACCGATGGGAGGGAATATAAAAGTTGTACCCACTTCAAAAAATCATCGGGCAGACCAAAGCAGGTCAGGGTGGTGAAGAGGAAGTCTCAGGAGACCCTGTCAAATGCCTTTTCCGCATCCAGGGACACCAGCACCATTGGTATGCTGGAGTCCCTGGCAACGGAGATAAGATGTAATAATTTCTGCATATGATCCCTGGATGACCTTCCTGCCATAAACCCAACCTGCTCATGGCCTATAAGGCTACCCATTACTTTTGAGAGCCTATTAGCTAAGATTTTAGCCAATATTTTAATATCAGTATTCATCAGGGAGATAGGGCGGTAGCTTCCAAAACTCAGTGGGTCTTTCCCAGGCTTTAAGATTAAGGATATTACAGCTTCTTGGAAACTAGGATCTGATATACCATTATCATACCAATAACTACATACATCCTTTAGTACTGGGCTTAGTATGGATTGACAAGCCTTATAAAGGTTGTTTGGTAATCCATCAGGCCAAGGGGATTTATCAACAGGCAATTGTTTGATAGACTGCTGAATTTCTGCAATGGATATTTGAGCGTCCAGGGAGGCAGCCTCCACAGCTGTAATCTTAGGCAAACTCACTGAGTTGAGGTAGTGGTTTATATCCACTTTGGTGGGACGTAGAGATGGATCCACTGCATAAAGGTCTTGAAAGAATCTACCAAAATCTTTCGCAATTTTTTGAGGATCAGTACATACCTGACCATCTTGCACAAGGCTAATTCCAGCAATGAATTGTGAGGTCTCCAATTGCCGGATACGCAAAGCAAGTAGCTTCCCTGCTCTCTCTCCCATCTCTAGATATTTAAATTTAGTCCTCTGAAGAGCCAGCTCCGCTCTTTGAGAAATTAGTCCTGTATACTGGGCCTGCAATTGATACAACCTAGTCCACATATCTGTCGAGAGTGCCGAGACAGACTGTGCTCCAGGCTTTTGATGGATGTGAGGAGAGTGTCCATCTGAGCCCTCTGATGTTGGGCACTTTTTGATGCCATTCTGATAAACTCTTCCTGCAGAGAACATTTTAAAGCCACCCATACCAGATCGCACTTGGCGACTGACCCCTGATTACAACTAAGAAATAATGTAATAAAGTCCATAATATGCACCAGAGAGGTATTATCTCACAACAGCTGATTGTTCAGCCACCACTGAGGGGACCGTTTACATCCTGCCCCTAACCAGAAATTCATACTAACAGGCGCATGATCAGACTGGACTCTAGCCGATATCTCCACCTGTGAAACCCCTGCCATTGCAAAGGAACTTATAAGCAAGTAATCAATTAGGGAGTACGTTCTATGCACTGTGGAGAAAAAGGTGTATGGTCTCTCTGTAGGATTAAGGACCTTCCACACATCAATCAATGCAGCACCACTGATCAGGTCTTTCATAGCTCGCTGAGCTGGAGATAGACCATGTTTCTCATGATCAGACCTGTCCAGTTCTGTCTGGAGCACGAGATTCCAATCCCCACCTAATATTGTAAGCTTTGATGGGTTGGTCACCACCAGGTTTAGTAACTGTACAAAAAATGAGGGAGAGTCAGTGTTTGGACCATAGATTGAACCAAGCAGGACCGGGTGAGATTCTAGCATACCATGTACCAGAATATAGCAGACCTCTGGATCCCAGATTTCTTGAATTGACTTAAAAGGAACATTCTTTGCTATTAATATCATTACCCCATCTTTGTTTGTTGCTTTCCCTGATCCAAAAACTTGCCCTACCCATTGCCTTCTAAAAAGGGAGATATCCTCCCTCTTCAGATGGGTTTCTTGAAGGAAAGCTATTCTTGCTCGAAGATGTGATAGATGCTTCAGGATTATTTGTCTTTTAACACTATCCTTGGCCCCTTTAATATTCCAACTTACAAAACAATATTGATTATTCATACTCAGGAGAAACAGTAAAAGGAAGGGAAAGGGAAAACAAAAACATCAAGCTCGGCAGAGGCGGTTGCCCTTGTTTAGCAGATGCTGTTATTTCAAAATTAAGCTGTAATCTCAATAAGGAAGCCAAGATGGTTGTTAAAGTACTCCTAAACAAGGAGTTCTGACAGCGTGTAGCCTTTCCCCTTTTCTACAACCACTCCCCCTAATAACAACCCCACCAACTCCCCCAAAAGTATCACTCTTAAAACTCACAAACCCCAACTTAAAAAACCACCCCAGTTCAAGTTAACTGCACTCCCACCATTTAAATGCCGCATGATGTTAAAAAAGCAGACCTAAACATAACATTCTTTCCCCCTTAGCCCCCACATTGCCCATCTATATGAGCTCAAAAGGAAGGAAATACTATCTAAGTGTATTCTCTGTTCTATATTTACCTATGTCTATTATATTCTTATCGGACCCCTAATACAAAAGCTCAGGATATCAGTGAGTTAACATCTCTGGGAGCATTCAATAATGCCTTGTTATTTAGCTTAATAGGCTCCGTTCCTAAAATATTGACACCTGAGTTAGGTCCAGTACTAAACTACTCTGAGCAATAGTTGCTATCTATTATAATAACAATAATAATTCCCTTATCCCTCGTTAGGTCAAGGAGAAGGATCTGGAACAGACAGCTAGCATCTAAACCTCATGACCTTTGGTAAAACAGCATGGTTAAGTCCCATGAATGATTTATAGGTCCTTCAGCCAAGTTAGACGGTCTACGTCCACAGAAAGCAGATTAAAGACCCTCTTCGAGTCCAATTGAATTGTGAGTTCCAAAATTTGAGAGATGAAAACTAATAAATAGATCCCGGAGGCTCTTGGTGGCTTTAGACGCTCTGTTTCCCTGGCAGTTCCTTCCCGCACTGGGGAAAATCAAAACATTCATCCCCCATGTATAACTCCTCCGCAAAAAGGACAACCTTGTCAGAATGTCATCCAATCAGCCATATTTCTCACCCAAAAGATAACGCTTCCTTAGCATTGAAATGATATTTCAGGATGCCACTCTCGTGATCCTTGAGGCTCCTAAAACTGGATAATGATCTGCTTCATGGCATCCCTCCTCGAAGTAGTAATCATATCTGCAGGGGGAGAAAATAAGTCCAGTCTGCTCACTCCTCCTTACTCTTCACTATGAAGATGTGTAAGAAAATCCGAACTAAGAACAGTCACTCAAATAAATCGCAAACTCATCACTTCATTCCTCTGTTCATTTGTACAGATCCAGGAAAAGCTCTTTCAAATCTTGCAGCGCCTGTGCAGGGAGTCAAGGAGAGCCACTTGTCCTCATGCTTGACCAGGAGAATCGCCGGTACTTAACACGAAATGATTTACCGGCTGCCACCAGCTTGGAAACTAATGGGTGAAGCTCCTGCCACCTTAGGCAGACCGAATGAGGGGGATCCTGCGTAATACAAATTTTTTGACCCTCCCAGGTCACCTCTCTGATCTCCTTGACCTTCGCAAGAATATGCTGCTTATCCAGAAAGTTTAACAGCTTAAAAATAATCAGTCTGGGAGGTTGACCTGTTGTTGGCATAGGACGTAGTGCTCGGTGGGCTCTTTCAATTACATACTCCCCCCCACTTGGGGACGGACCAGCTATTTTAACACCGAGCTTTTGCAGAAATAATATTGGGGCATTCCCTTCCTCTCTCTCTGGTATTCCAATAATTATCAGATTATTTCACCTACTACGCCCCTCCAGGTCTTCTAACTTGTTTTCTAGTTTCTTAGGCCTCCATACAAAACTCACACTTTCCAGCCTGACTTTTTCTTGTTTCTTCTCTAGTGAGACAATTCTGACTTCAGAGTCTCTGACTCTCATTGATAGAGATGCCGCTGAATTCTTAATCATTTGGAGACCCTCAGAGATTGCAGCGACAGCCACCTGCAGTGGCTGCATGATTTCCTGGAACCTCTCCTTCGAGAGAGCTGCTGCTGTTACGGGCATTTTCGGCAGGCTAGAGGCTTGCTGCTTAGGCCATTTTGTGGCCTTGTCTTTCTCTGGCGTGAGGGTGGAGGCCTTGGTATGCTTTTTCATATAGATCTCCCCATTCTGCACTTCTACCTTAAGCTTCTCATTGGCTGCTACACCAGAAGTTACAGATGAGAGCAGGCTTAACTTGCAAACACTATTATTATTGAAAAAAATAGTGGGTGGAAGACGGAGCTTTAAGGACAAGCTGCTTCAGCTCAGGCTGCCATCACGTGACCGTTTGAGAGAATTTTAATCCAGACAATGAATCCATTTCAAACTATTGTGAGACTGAAAACCAAAATGAAAGATTTGCCAAAAAAAAACAGCTCATTAGGTCATTAAAGGGCTCTGTTATGTATCTGCCTCTACCACTGGAAGAGAATGTAAACACCCTATCTAGAGAGAATAGTATTGTCATTCTGGTAAATGGTGTTCCAACTAAAGCCAAAACAATATGGCAAGACATTGTTAATGTTGAAAAGGTCAAGCATGCTTTGCACTACCTCAAGCAACATAATTCTTTCTATGACAACATTGGCATAGGCACATTTGCTGATCTTCCTATGTAAGCTAATATGCCTGAATGTCCAAAGGCCATGATTGAAAAAGTAGAGGTTGCCACAAATGAAAACGCTTATGAACAAGACAAAGGACCTCAATGTGCAAGCACTGAGGCAATGGTTACCCCAAAGGGCATTGGCCAGGAAGCCAAGTTTCAAAGAAATACAAAATCACACATACCCCCATAATGCAGAGCATCATGTGCTGTATATGCAAATCACCACAGAATATTATGCTGGTTCAACTTTAAGCAGAAATGCATGGTGCTGAAAGGCCTCTCCAACAGTTTGCAAAGGGTGTCAACAGAAGACACAGACAATACACTATCCACCCTTTGCATGGGAAGGACCCAGTTGTGGATGATATAGATTTGTACCATATGAAACTGGTAGAGGGATAACCCTGTCAGCATCTCAGAGAGTACACATGAGGCACATTGCTTTCTAGATCTCTTTCCATGTGATAGAAGTGGACGCCTGGACAATCATGATGTTCGGGTTCCTGGAGCTGAGTACAGAGCTTCAAGACTTCCGCATTCAGATGGAAAGTTCCACGGAAACATATATCTCTTTCATCTTCTGTGGGAGAGTGAACTTAGCATTCTGTCTGCAAGCATTGTGCATACATTGCAACTCGTTACAGAATTTACCAATATGGCAGCTGCACAGTTGATCCAGAAATTGGAGAAGAAGGATGAAATACTGCAAGCTATTCTTTTTTCAATTCTGTCCAGCATGCATGGTATTAAAGAATATTGGCACAGACAGCATTCTGAGGTGATGTGCATATTAAGGGAGTTTCACCCAGTGACATGGTTCATCACACTCAGTTGTGTGGAATACTACTGGAATGACTTGGTTGACCTTCTTAGATGGGCTAACTCAGATGTTGATGGCATACAGAATATGACTAATGGTGAGATGTGTTCACTAGATCTAGTGTCAGTGTCACGATACTTTCAGCACCGGTTCCAGGCACTCTTAAGATTCATACTGTCCAAAACTAATCCACCTCTTGGTGTTGTTGAGCACTATTTTTGGAGGATGGAATTCCAAGAACGTCGAGCACCCCACATACACATGTTGCTGTGGATAAAAGATGCTCCACAAATTGGTGACAGTGATGAAGCTGATATTCTAAGCTTCATTATGAGGTACATAGCATGCCAGATTCCTGACAAGTGCAACAGCCCAACATTCTGGAAGTTGGTACAGAATTTTCAGCATTACTTGTGCAGCAAATACTGTTGCAGAAAGGAGAAAACCAGAGGGAACTGGTACACAAGGTGCCAGTTTGGATTTCCAAGATGAATGTGTATGAGTGCATGTCTGAACGATGTCTTTTCTGCTATGTGGCATCATCTGAAGGCTACGTCCACAAAACGGGTGTATGAGCTGTCTCTCACAGGGAGTCAGAAGTCTGCATTAATGACTACAGCCCTTCTTTGTTGTTGATGTGGCAGGCAACATTGATGTACAGTATATTGCTGATAATTTAATGGCTCTGGTAAGATATGTAACTTCATATATCACTAAGTATGAGCTGAACTGCTTCCAAGAACTCTGGGAAGACTTGTCCAACTGCAAAAGGTCTAGGTCCTCTAGACTGTGGCCACTTAGATTGAGAGCTCTGTCACACCAGGAGTGTAGCGCATCTAAGGCTAAAGACTGTCTTGCAGGTACCTGTCTGTATGGCAAGTCTGAGTCCCTTCACTATTTGAAAGTTAACTTTAAAGAGAAGAGACATCATGTCATTAAAAGTCATGATGAGGTTGAAGACCTTGCTGCAACCAGACTAACATCTACAAACATATTGAAGAGCAACTTGACTGATAACTGCTATCCATAGTGCCATAGTGCAATGGATGATTTGTGTTTTTTTGATGTTGCTCAATGGTATGCCTACAAATGGAATGTCCCTTCTGACACTGAGAAGAGTATATAAAAGGTGTCAGGCCTAGGTGGGCCTCTAGTGAAGAAGCATAAACTGTGGTTTTGATTGACCACTGTAAACTGTGCTTGACAACAACAGAAAGTAAAGAGCATTGCTATTTTGCCCTTCCATTATGCCATTTAGGATGTCTGTCAGTGGTACTTCTGGCACTGGAAAAAGCTTTGTGAATGAAGCAATAAGTCCAGGTGTATGTAGAGTTACTGACATACCAACATCTGTCATAATATCTGCTCCAACTAGCCTAACAGCTTACAACATAGGTGGTGTCACTCTACATAAGCTGTTTATACTGCTAGTTGAGCATGGAAAAACTGGAGAGTACAGAAAGTTGTCTTTCGAAGTTGCAAGTGAGCTGAGGTCCATGCTTGATAGAATGGAGTTACAGATCATTGATGAAATCAGTATGGTTTTACACATTCTTCTTACATACATTCACCTATGTCTACAGGAGATAGTGATTAGTGATGATGATGTACCATTTGGTGGTAAAAACATTATTGTCTTTGGAGATCTTCTCCAACTGACTCTGGTCAATGGTCAACATGTCTTCTCTACTCTTTCTGTGGAAGACGCTAGAAAAAACATTGGGTGCATAGGTGGAGTTAATCTCTGGGATTTCTTCTCTTATGTTGAGCTGTTCCAGACTATGTGACTGAGTGGTGATATGTCTTATAAAGCATTATTTGGTGAAGCTTGAATTGGTAGTTTATCAGCTTCTCATCTACAAATGCTAAGAGAACGCGTCATCAGCCCAAAAGAGACATCTATGCAGGAAGCATGCAAGCTATTTGCACAGCTGCAGAACAGTGGGCAACACATCATCTGTTTGTTGCTGAGACGAAAATACTGTATTGAGTTTAACCAGTTCATGCTACAATGAAAATAACAACCTACTGTTACACTTACATCACTTGATGTGATCGATGGTGTTAGTCTAACAAGTACAGTGGAAACAAAAATGGTTGAATGGGTGACTTCTGTTGACGTCGCAGAAGCAGTGGCTGCTTGAATTCAGGACTCCACATCAGCACCCAAATAATCCAAAACCATCGACCTTTCAATAAGATGCAGTCACCTGCAAAAGTGACTAGATCAAAAGGCAACACTGCTAGTCAACCAGAAACACCAGCTTACAAGCTGAGGGAACTTCTATTAAAAGATAAACCTACCAGAAGTCTGTCTGAGGAGGCCGCCCCTGACAGCATAGTGGCAGAGCAGCAATCTGATATGGAAGACTCAGATCTGGTGGCCACAATTCTCCAGACCACTTGCACAGTCACTAAAATAGACAAAACCCTGAATGGCCTCCACCCAGACATCAGCAATATTGAGCATTGAGAGGACCAACTTGAAGTGGGGCTGACAGAGGTACTTGAACAAACCGATTGCTGTGACCATCTTATGCTGTCTCTTCTGGCCTGAGAGAGAGAGAGAGACAGAGGGAACTGCAGTACAAGCTAGATGATCTAGAGGGCTGCAGTCATCGGCAGAGTCTCCAAATATATGGGATCCCTAAGAGAGCCGAAAGCAAGGAGACTAGTGTCATCAGCTTTCTGCAAGCACTTCTTAAAGAGGGACTTGGTCTGCCTTGTGACCTAGACCTAAGCATAGATAGAACCCACAGGTCACTGTCATCTAAACCCACCAACACGGGTGCCAGGCCCCGATCATTCATTGTAAGATTTACTTACTACCTCACAAAAGAAGAAATAATAAATAGAACTTGGAAAATTAAAGAAATTAAATACCAGCACTACCATATAACCATAGACAATGACCATATTTCATGGGTCCAGGAACAGAGGGAGGTTCTCTGGCCCATCTTAAAGCAACTGCAGGGAAAGAATCTGAAGGCCCAAATGTTGCACCATGCGTGCCTCAAGGTCGAAACAGAACAGGGTCCTCTGGTGTTTCCTGACCTGCTAGCCACCAAATCCTTCCTAGAAGGCCTGGGGATTGTCATGCCCTCCCTTTGAAAGAAGCAATTTGAAAAGGAATTAATCCAATCTGCCTGATCCTTGGCTCAGAAAGGGTATAAGCAGAAAGGGACCCAGCAGCCAGTTCCCAACTCTAATCTTCATGCTGACATCTTGGCCATGCTTAAACCCTACAGCTCATCGGCCTCTGTATGGAGCTTGATGGACAAACCTGACAATGAAGATCAATCTGCATGAGCTAAGGCAGATCAGGATATGTGCAAGCAAGGTACCTGAGAGGTGAATGCTTCGAAGGGCTTTGAAGGGTCATGACTGTTCCGGTGAATCTTCCTGGCACCTTTACCCTTCCTCTTGTGCTGGACTTCAGCTGGCACAGGTGTTCTGCCCCTGCAGCTTGAGACCTTGGACACAACAACCCTGACTTTCTTTATGACAGGCAGGTGGGACCATTAAACTTTTCTTCTGGTGAGTGTGGGAATTTTGAAACTGGGACGGTCCAGTGAAGGGATCGGGGAGGTGCGGTGACTACTATGACCGCAGCAACAGCATTTCCCATAAACTAGTGGGAACAATGGATGCTGGCTTCCTCAGAGCATGTATCTCTGCTAGGTAATACCAGTGACATCGATAGACATGTGAAATATGTAACTCAACAAAACTGTTGCTTTTGCAGGGGAGGAAGTCGGAATGTTGTAAACCTGATTGTTAATGTGCCTTGTACATGTTAGTCTATCTAGGGGTGAAAAACTTTCATTTTCTGTCCATTAACCTGGTCTCATTTGATTATCCTCTTGCTAATGAAGGGATTCTAAATCTGAGGCATAGACATATGGATTCTACTATGCCCTTAGCCTTTGGGGAAGGGGGAGGGGAAGGCTCTTTGAGCTTATGATTTCATCTGCCCCAGGTGATCATGAGGGGATGGGCAGTTCTTATCTGTACCCACACTCTGAGACTCCTGGGACCTTATGTTGTGGCCTCTGAGGTTTGCCTGCAAGGGCAAAGGCAGACAGACCAACACTATAAAGCCATGGCACTAATGCAGCTGGTTTACTTTCCCCTTCTTATATTATCTTCTCCCTCCAATATGTGGGGGGGGAGACAGAATTGAGATGTTGAATTATCTTTTAATGTCATGAGGGGCCACTGCGGAGTATTTGAACCAGTGGCCAGTACTGTTTCTTTTGATTCATTCCTTTTTTTCTCTCCTTCTTTTTCCAGGGAGAATATTTTTCTTACTCAGTCCTTGTGACTACCTGTAATGGGGGAGCCCGTTGCATGACGTCCTGTTAAGATGTGCCCCTGTCACACAGCCCATGTGGAATTCACAGTTAAAATATGTGTCTCAAGATTGCTTCTATTAGCACACAGCGCAGATATGCAAAGCTATCTAAAATGGTGGCTAAAGTGAAACTTAAGTATCTAAAATGGTGAATAAAGTGAAACTTAAGTGAGCATTTCCCCAGAATGATGTAGGCATTTTTTGTAAATGACCTAATGAGGAAGTAAAATGTCATGTTGCAGCCATAACCGATCAGTAGTTGACAAGTAGCAGTAATAGCCAAAGCAATGCTTGTAATGCTTATAATCCTAGCTACAGTAGTCTATATAAGAAGCATGTTACCTGCCTTAGGGCAGAAACGAACACGCAATATGTAATTGGGTTTGTTCAATGCACTTATAAAAATGAAGCATCAATTAAAATTAATTTGTTATAATCCCATTCTCGAGTGGTTTATAAGCACCTGGACAAATGAAAAATAAGGTAACAGGAGGGAGCCAGCACCCTCCTAAGCGGGGACCCCAAATTCCCCCATTACATTTGGTGCCGTGACTCGGATTCACTTAAATTCTGCTGGCGACTTCAGTTTGGAGACTCGGATGATTTGTCTGGTGTGCTTATCCACTCGATAAGTGGTTACAAGTTCCGCTACTGGGCTAAAATAATCGAGTACATCGTCGGGACGCTCCACCAGGGACAACTCAGATAAGTATCCTTTGTTCCCTATTGACTCATGTGGTGGGAGAGGGAGCAAGATTTCCTTGGGTGTCTCTCTCTTTTTCTTATTGTGTGTTTAGTCCTATATATTATGGGACAGTTTAATGGGAGTGATCTAGAGAAGATAATGAATGTCCAGAATGTTACAAGTGATAGGGAAGAGAGGGAGTAGGTCTTAAACCTACTAGACTGAGAGCACTTTGCCCAGGTGGCAGGAGTTAAGAACAGTAAATTACCATCGTAGCGGACAGATACAGCTTGACTGTTGTGGGTGGTGTCTAGGGCCCGAGACCTGCTTGCACTGGTCAACCCAAAAGACCACTAAAAAAATAGAGAGGTGGGTCAAAGGGGACACCTGGAGACCCAGGACATAAAATAAGGTGGTCGAGGTGAGACCTCGGCACCAGTAAGGGCAGGAGAGCCCTACCTAAAGGGGTATGGTCTTGGGGTGGAGGGAATCCCCAAGGGCTAGCCAGAAAAAGGACCCCTCCGAGAGGTGGGTGGGGTGAATGCATTGTCTGTATAGGGACAAGTGGCCATAATAGGTGGGCGGTCTAGCTCCTGAGTGGTAGAGGGAACTGGGACAAGGGGTCGAATTCAGCTGGTCTGGTCGGCTAAGTACAATAAAATGGAGAAACTATTGAACGATTACGTTCAGAAACATTGTAGATTAGGGGAGTATGAATCCCCAGATAAAGACGCACAGTTAAAATCATATTTCATTTCATGCATCTTGGAGAGGAATAACAATTGTAAAAATGACAAAGAAAAGCTAGCGAATGCCATACAGGCAATGATCCAATACGCTAGCTGTTTAAATGCCCGATATAATGAGACTAAGGATTTAATGAGCTCCTATAAACAAGCCAACCAGGATTTGTTTCTTGACAAGGCAGAAAAATTAAAAAAAATACAGGAAAGATGGGACCAGGACATGAGATTCTTTACAGCTAAAAATATGGAGTTGGAGAAGGAGTTAGAAAAGGTGAGGTTATAAATCCATGTTTTCCAGCAAGAAAAGGAACTAATAGAAATTACAGCAGCAGGAGGCATATATTAATAATGAAGAGAAACAGTATTTAGCTACAAAACTACAAATGGCTGAGGAAGAAAAAAAGCCGCAGCCATAGCACATCAGATTGCAGAAGTGGCCAAATCTATCCTAATTTGCCCAAAGCACTCTGTAGAGGGGAGGACATCACAAAGATTAAGCCACAGGGAAGGAGCAAAACAAACAGAAATAAAACGGCACATTGGTACTGAGGAGTGGAACAGTGATAGAGGATAGGAGAAAGGAAAAGACAGAAAAGTATTTACAGGAGTTGAAAGACTTGTGTGAACTTATGGACAAGAAACTACAGAGATGTAGGGAGAGGAAAGAAAAGAAAGCCTTAAAAGAAAGTAAAGTGAGGTATGAAAAACAGTATAAGCAGTTGGAGAGGGAACTGGAGGGGAGGTCATCAGACAGTGGGGAAAGTAGTAGTGAGACGAATAATGAAGAGGAGGACAAGGACCACCCCACCACTAAAATAGGGGCAGAGAATGATTACTCTTGGGATGAGAGGGGTTACCTAGAAGATCATTACAAAGACCTATCAGATGAGGAGAAAAGTTAGAAATCATAAGAGAGTACAGAAAGGCAACAGGATATAATAAAAAGTGGAAGAGAGGAGGGAAAAACTGAATAAGGAAGGAAAAACAAAGAAGAAAGTGGGCCAACCGTCCACGAGTGAGGAGGCTAGTAATGCTGTTCCGTGGCCCCCCCCAAAATCCTCCGATAGAGGGGGTGGCACTGGAAGGTTGGAGGAAACCACAACTGACTTAGAACCAAAAACTGTGCAAAAGTTTAGTGAGAAACTGGGAGAGATTGGTAGGAACACAGATTGGGATAAGATAGTAAAACCGATGCAAAAATGAGAAAAGGTGTTCCGGTTTACAAATAAGGACATGTGCAGAATATTAATGGTGTCATGTCCAGAGGATGTGGTAGAGAAGCTACCCAAGACATGTACTGGGGATTTTACAAGGGTGGGAGATCCCACTAAGTGGGTAGACCCAGAAGAGATGGTGGGAGAAATGCGGAAGGTAATAGGCAAGAAGGAGATACAAAAAACAAATTGGAGTAAAATTATGGAAATCACACCACTTAAGGATGAGAATCCATGGTTGTTCTTTAGTAGATTATTTGAGGCATATGTTAGGCATGGGGGGATAGAGACCCCAACCCAGAATGATGAGGTCTTGAGGGACCTGCTCATCCAGGCTTACGAGAAGGATATGGGTACCTCTGTTAGGATGATGGTGAAATCCACAAGGGATAGGGAGAAGTTATTAGAATTACTGGATAAACTCCAGCAAGCTAAGGAAGAGACTAAACCAACTAAGACTGCCGTAGTAACGCTTAAGAATGAAGGGGAAGTGAAATCGCAGGCATCAACAGACGCAGCCAAAAGGTGTTATAACTGTAACAAATTAGGCCATCATAAGAACAAGTGTTTGGCCCTGGAAGGTGGGGCGTACCACCCGAGAGCTTCTACAATGCAAGAGACGACCCAGGCCAAGCCGCAGAAAGGGCAGGAGACCCTAATAGGACCCAAACAATCATTAAGCTTCTTAGCAAGCTGGATTGGCCCGGGACCCCAACTGAAGAGCAGAAGGCCCAGCAGCAGCTAAATGAGCTGCTGAATAGGCTGTCCAAGATCCATTTATAAAAGATTGACAGCTTCACCCCCGAGCACACATACTAGCCCCATTAAGGAGAGACATACAAGGGAGGTCACTAGTGCAGGTAAAAATAGATGGTCAAAACTTGGTGGGGCTAGTAGACACTGGAGCTGCCGCTATGTGTGCAGTTGACTGGGGGGAAGCTCATAGTAGAGATAATGGGGATTACCTTAGAGTAGAATTAGAAGGATGTACAGAAGACACTACCGAAGGGATAGTTACTGCGCCTCTTCAGGTGGAAATTGGAGGGACAAATTTGGGGAAACACAGAGTCATACTAGTGCCCGAGGAGGCATTGACTAAAAAATACATCCTAGGCATGGATGTTATGGAGGCACAAAGGATGCTAGTGGACCTGGCCAATGGGTGGCTACTTCGGGTGATGGCACCCAATTGCTTACGCCTGTTTGGGGCCAATCCGGTGGTCATCTCCATGGACCATAGCATCTGGACCTGTAAGGCTATAAAAATCAAAAATTGGGTAAAACTGAAGGACAGGGTGAATGACCCAGGGGCATGTAAACTCATAGAAAAATTTGAGACTGTCTGGGCCCGGCTGGGCACGGACACAGCGTTAATGCGAGGAGTAGTGGCAGAAATCAGGGGCAGTATGCCCAGGTATCAAAAGCAATACCCGATACCCCAAGAGGCAATAGAACCTCTGAAGAAGGTAATTCAGGACCTCTCTGACAAGGGGATAGTGAGGGAAACTCAGTCAACCTGCAATAGCCCTGTATGGCCTGTAAAAAAACCAGACAATACATTCAGGTTGACAGTAGATTATAGAAGACTAAATAACTGTACCCCAGCAGGGAGACAGGTTACTACATCAGCCCCTGAAATTTTTGCAAAAATAGATCCCGAGGCAAGAGTGTTCTAGGTGCTGAATGTGTCAAATGGATTCTAGTCAATTCCCGTCAGGGAGGAAAATCAATATAAATTGGCTTTTACCTTTGAGGGAGCCCAGTACACATTCATTCGGTTACCACAAGGGCTAAACTGCTCTCCAGCAATGTTCCATTTGGGTCTGAAAGGGCTGCTGGATGAAGCTGGATTGGGGTGGATGAGGGCATCTACCAGTACGTGAATGACATCCTAGTGGCAACCCCCACCATGGCAGAACACCTGGAAATCTTGGGAAGGGTGCTACAGGTGCTACAGGATAATGGCTTGAAGCTAAACCCAGATAAAGCACAAATAGCCCAAAATGAAGTTGCGTATCTGGGGACCAAAGTATCAAAGGAGGGAAGGACCATAGATCAGGGTAGGAAGCAGTTAATACAAAACCTACCTATCCCAATGACAGTGACAGCATTGAGGCAGTTCTTGGAAATGACAAACTTTTGTAGGGACTACATTGAAGGGTACTCAGAAAACACCAAACCCCTCTACGGCTTACTAAAAGGGAGCCCAGGTAAGAACCAGGCCCTAAAATGGTCAAATATAGAGCTGGAGGCCTTAACCAAACTAAAGAGAGCTTTACAACAGGCACTCGCTCTGATGGCCCCAAACAGGGACCAGCCATTCTATTTACAAGCTATATCCACAGACGATACTATACTGGTGGTGCTGCTGCAGAATAAAGGAGAGAAACTTAGACCAATGTGGTACCTAAATAGACAGCTAACAAATGTGGATAGGGGCTTTTCGCCATGCAATAGGGCTATGGTGGCAATCGTGTGGGCCATACAACAAGCACAAGCAATTACGAGGTACACGGACATCATGGTACAGACCACACACTCTGCCCCAAAGTATATTATGAAGGGGGACTTTAAGGGCATATCAAACCAGAGGGCCACTAAATGGGCCCTCACGGTGCAGCAGAATAACATCACTTTTGAAATAGTCAGGCATCCCTTATTCATTCAATATGCAGACTATGTTGGAATGATGCATAATTGTGGGGCAGTCCAGGAGAAAATCCTGGAAAACACCCTGTTAGGACATCTCCCAGGAGATGCCGAGGCAGCCATACCCCTGTACGTGAATGGGTCCCACTACTATGTGGAGGGAACCCCCGTTATGGGGGCGGCAGTCTTCTCCCCGATGACACAGAATAATGCTGAACATGCATTAAAAATTAAGTTACCTGGAGAAAAATCAGCCCAGTATGCAGAATTAGTAGCGATCTATAAAGCTATAATTAGACATGAGGGACAAAGGATAGTGATATACACAGACTCAAAGTTTGGGGAGGCTTCCCTAAATGAATGGACACAGTTATGGAGAAAAAGGGGCATGGTCAAGGCAGATGGACAAGAGGTGCAGCACAAACAACTGTTGAATGCAATAAGGGACCTGGTAGAAAAACACCCACACACAGTGGAGATTCAAAAGGTCAGGGCCCATGTTACAAAAAACCCCGGGGGTGCATGAGATACTAAACCAGGTAGTGGATCAGGCTACCAAAGAGGCAGCCTCACCGAATGTAACTGGCAAGGCATTCGGCACACCAAGGTTAGCAAAATAGAGACCAGAGCACCTCCCAGTTGGACATTGAGAAGTTACAAAATTCCGACCCCTGAATCCAAGAACAGATTAAAGATATTGAGTCAAGGGGAGGGGGTTATGACCCAAAAACTAAGTGTAAATTATGGAGAGGGGTATTGTGGAAACGAAATCAGGGCACGGGAAAGTATCAGTGGGTAACCCCATGCCAGTTACAAAAACAAATTGTGCTAGAAAATCACAGGTGGGCAGGACACTGTGGCAAAGAGAAAACTCTGCAAATCGTGGGCAGTAAATACTGGTGGCCACAAATGAAAAAGGATATCTATAATGTTTTGGACACTTGTCTTGTATGCCTCCAACAAGACCCAAAATTGCAAAAGCCAAAGTTAAACAAGTTGCCCCCGGCAGATGGGCCCTGAAATGCGTTGCAAATAGATTATGTAGGTCCACTCCCGGTGGCAAAAGGTGGGTATAAATACCTTCTGGTGATTGTAGATGTGTTTTCCAAGTGGGTAGAGGCATTCCCTACTACGAACAATGCTGCCCTGACAACAGCTAAAATCCTATACAAGGAGGTTTGTAGTAGATGGGGATTCCCAAATATAATTGAATCAGACAGAGGTACCCACTTTGTAAATGAAACAATGAAAAACCTCTGTGAAATTCTTGGAGTGCAACAACGATTCCACCTACCATATCACCCGCAGTCTTCGGGAATGCTAAAGAGAATGAACCGGATGCTGAAAAATGCCCTAAAGAAAGCAGTAATGGACTCAGGAAAGGACTGGGTGGATCACCTGCCAGGAATACTCATGGCAGTAAGGGGGACAATCCAGGCAAGTACGGGCCTGACCCCCTATGAGTTGATGACAGGCAGGAGAATGAGACTGCTCCATCCCTCTAACATATCGGAGCCACCTGGGCCTGTAAAAGATGCAGTGAAACACAGTGTGTTTCTACACCAGGTGCAGGAACAGTTGAAACAAATGTTACCACATGCTGCTTACAACATGGCAAGGGCGCATGACAGAGATTTAAAGAACAGGGAGCCAAAAGGGGGGTGGGAAAATCTCCTGCAAGTGGGAGACACAGTAATGATCAAAAATTGGGATGTAAAACCCCCCTGGAAGAACGCTAATTGGCTGGGGCCCTATGAAATAGAAGAGGCCTTGAACAACACAGCAGTCTTTGTCAAAAAAAAGGAAAGACCAGGTAAAATGGAAAATGGGTGCATGTAAATCAATGTAAAAAAGTGTCAAATAAGCTGTCAATAAAATAAATATTATACTTAATTTTATCTTACAGGACCCCTGCAAAATGACGAAATGGAGAGTACGAAAATTCTAGCATGGACAATAATGGTGACGCTGTTACCAGTCATGGGGACTAAATGGAGAAAGGAGGACCCGTGGAATTCTACCTGGGGCCCAGAACCTGAAAGGGCTTGGGACCCGGGTTGGGACTCTTTTCCCCATCCTGAATATCAGAAAAACTGTACAACTGCTATTGAGGGGGTTGTCTTCTGGGCACCCAGAGATCGAGGCTTGCACAGCGGGGTGTCCGTAATTGACATTTTTGGCATTTGTGTTGGGGCTACAGACAGTAAGGTGGGAGTAAAGAAACAACCAAATAAATGTGACATTAAAATGTTTAGCCCCAAAAATTTCAAGAAAAAGAAATACCCAACGGTCAATGAAATACTGGACCGGCACACAACGTACAGTATTCTTGGCGTGGTCCATTTTAATGATACTGCAGGACATTGGACTCAGCAGTCCCCTGAGTTGTATAAATATCTGTGTAAATGGAAAAATTATAGATATAGTAATGTTACAGGGTTTTCAGGACACCAATACTGCAGTGGTAAGGAGAGAATAATTGCAGAGTCTTGGCAATATCAAGTCATATAAAACGTGAGACCGGATGAGGAGGAAGGCATACATGTGAGCTGAACAACCTTGCAAGAGCCTCAAACAATGGACTATAATGACACAAGGGTGCATGAGGCCCTCAAGTATAAGCTGCAAGGGGCACAGAGACAATACATGGGACTTTTACAAAATGTATCGGATAACCCGTGGTATAATGGGCAAGTTATGGGATATGGGGTGATGGCACGAGACTATGCAGTAATTTGAAGATTTTATAATTGTTCTGTCAACAAAACTGGGGATTTAAAGGGACAATATCTGTGTGTAAAAATATAAACCATATAAGTCTTTTTGCCTAAAAGTAACAAGTATAATCTCATAGTGCATAGACCAGCTTTTAAGGTTAATGTAAGGTATTGTAATAATAGCATGAGGTGAATAAATAATCCAGACTAGTACCCAGGTAAGTCGTTCCAGTGGGTGACTAATATAAGCAGTTCCAATTGTTTTAGAAACCTATATTACCCACCCTGGTATGTGAACTGGGCAGTGCAAATACAATTTGACCCGCAGGGAAGTAAGACACCAGAAAGGGTACCCCCAAGTACGAGTCTGTTGGCAGAGGCGGAGGGACAGCGTATGTATTATCCCTGTCAGACCCAGTATTTTCCAGTTGTAATAAATTTCTCAAGGCCAAGGTTACCGGCAAATTGCAGCCAATTTGAAAAATTAGAGGCATATAATACTCAGTACAGGAAATTATTGCACCAATTTTTGGAGAAAAATGGGTTAATGGCAGCAAGTAGAGTGGGGCGTCACCTACAGTCACTCGAAAAATGGTTAGGCACAGGATTGGGAATTGTTAATTCAATAGACACTGTTACCATAAAAAAAACAAATAAATAAATTAAGAAATGCAGTCAAAGCGCTGGTGGGTGGGAGTGTAGAAAGAGCAATGGAAATTGTGGAGTGGGATAATAAAAATACTTATTGGGCATTGTTTGAGACCTACCAAAACTTTTATAAGCTGGAAAAATGGGTTAACCGTACTATACGGTACAACCAAGTCAAGGCCCATATTACGTATGGGGTGTGTTTGTCGTTAGCCACTTATGCCCTGTCCACACTGAAAACAGAATTAAGTCAACTGGAGGGAAGAGACCCACCATTTAGCATTTCAAAAGGAGGGTTTAATAAAATAATCTGGGTAGCTGGGGAAGAGGGAAACCTACCCCAGGCCAGTCTAGTAAAAGTAAACTTTTACCCATGGACTGTACATCCAGACTACATGAATTTAATCCCAGCAATGTTTGCCGTCCCAGTGTGCAGTAATGATAATCCCCACCAAACTTGGACAGTGACTAACATAGGTATGTTACTCACCAATAATAGTGTGGAAAAATTTCAGGTGGAAGGCAACACGTTAATAAAACTAAATAATAAGTTTAAGTTGTTTGACAACTCCAGGTGCCAGGAATCCCAGAGATTTAGAATCTGCAGCGAAAGTATAGCCCCTACGGAGTGGCCACCAACCCTACTACAGCTAGGATTTAATAAAGAGAGGCCAATCCATAGGGCAGGAAGAAATAACGGGTCATGGTGTGTGCTTGACACCACAGTTAAAGTATGGGGGTGTAATTCAAAAACCTGGACAGTCAATAAACACATGTACTTTCAGAGGAGTGACCCGGGTAGGCCCAAAAATGTTACCTTCTTTGATGTATCGGAGTCTTGGTTAACAGACTTGGGGGACATATATACAAACCTAATTCCGGAGATTGAAATCCCAAAAATGACCCCCTTGGAGGTGGCCAGTTTAAGGCATAAGGCCAAAAATGGTAAAATCCTACTAAAAAGATTACAAGACTCAAACCTGAAAATCAAAAGAAAGGCTAAGTATTTGCCATATTTATCATGGTGGGATTTCTTTACAAACTGGTCGATAAAATCATTTGGCCTAAGCCCCACCCTAGTGGTGGTGGCAATCCTTGTTGGATTAATCACGTCATTATTGTTGTGCCAATGTTATATGTATTGTAAGGTAAAGAGAATGTTATATAAACTCAATGTATTGCAATATAGACATAAGGTAATGGTTAAAAAATGCTGCCAAGGAAGAGCGTATCAACTTAATACAAGGTGCCCAGCCCATGGCCTGGAAGGCACCACTGTAGTCACCTGTTAAACAACTAAAATGCCAATTAGTATTGGATTCCGGGCCTTGGCCCCCACTTAAATGGGTGGCAGGTGTTTAACACAGGGTGTGTGCCAGAGGCCCAAAGGAGGGAATGTAATGGGGGAGCCGGTTGCATGACGTCCTGTTAAGATGTGCCCCTGTCACACAGCTCATGTGGAATTCACAGTTAAAATATGTGTCTCAAGATTGCTTCTATTAGCACACAGCGCAGATATGCAAAGCTATCTAAAATTGCGGCTAAAGTAAAACTTAAGTATCTAAAATGGTGAATAAAGTGAAACTTAAGTGAGCATTTCAGAATAATGTAGGCATTTCTTGTAAATGACCTATGAGGAAGTAAAATGTCATCGTTGCAGCCTAACCAATCAGTAGTTGACAAGTAGCAGTAATAGCCAATAGCAATGCTTGTCATGCTTATAATCCTAGCTACAGTAGTCTATATAAGAAGCATGTTAACTGCCTTAGGGCAGAACAAATACTCAATATGTAATTGGGCTTGTTCACGTACTTATGTGCATTGTAAGCATCAATTAAAATTAATTTGTTATAATCCCATTCTCCGAGTGGTTTATAAGCACCTGAACAAATCAAAAATAAGGTAACAGGAGGGAGCCAGCACCCTCCTAAGCGGGGACCCCAAAATCCCCCGTTACACTACCTGATGTTGGTTAGACCTCTAGGGTAAAGTGGTAGACCAAACCCAGGAGGTGTTACACCCATTCTCTATCATCAAAGGGTGACAGGAGCTTAAATTAGGCCCCAGCCAGGCAATTCCCATGAATTGCCTGACCTTGGAAGTACAGTGTGTCTCATTTGGAGCCAGCCTACATAAGTGTCATCTGTTAGCCCGTAATTGGTAAGCTAGTTTTGATCTTTCAGAAGTTATAATCTTGTCTCTTTTTTTGTTTTATTTTCCATTTCCCTTTTTATTTCTTCTCCCCTAAGTTAGTAAGGGGAAGCTGAGACAGTTATTTGACAAATGGGGTAGTACCCATCTGTTTAAGAAAAGTTCATAAAGTTAGACTCTGCATAGTAAGAAAACAGATTATTCCTGTAGTGAGGACAGGATTTAAAGTCTGAGGGATTTGACCCTTTCCTTCTTTCCCTGCAGGTTTTTGCATTTGGCTACTGTATTTAGATATGGCACATTTGGATACAAAAGTTCTTTCATATAATATCAATGGGCTTACCAACCCTATCAAGAAGAAAAGAGTCTTGAAATGTGTGAGGGATCTGAGATATCAGGTTGTCTTTTTGCAGGAAATGCATCTTACACTTACAGAGGCAGTAAAACTGAAAAGCAAAGCCTATCCTCTGGTGTATCATGCCTCCTTGAACAAGGGAAGAAAAGGGGTGGCAGTTCTCATCTCCAACACTCTGCCATTTGAGGAAGAGCAAGTGGTTGTTGATCGGGGTGGGGGAGATATGTTCTAGTGATTGCGTCAGTACAGGGCACTAACTATCCCTTCTGAAATTTACGCTCCTCCCAGCTCCAATATAGAATTTTACTCAAATTTGGTTAAACTGGTGACTGAAAAGGTGAAGGGGGTGTTGCTGATTGGAGGGTGACTGGAATCTCACCTTAAATAGGAGGTTAGATATGACCTCACAGATCCCAACTCCAGGAACATGCACAGCTACACTCTGCAGTAAACTCCTGGTGGAGATGGGTCTGTTGGATATCTGGATGGAGAAGTACCCTAATGCCAGGGATTACACTGGCTACTCCCCCAGATATAAAACATATTCCCGTATCAATATGTTCATGACCCAGTCTAGGGACCTACCTAGATTTGGGCATACTTGGGTGGGAACAGCAGTTCACTCAGATCATCAGCTGCTGTTTGTGGAACTGGATCTCTCTCTTCCCAAAAAGAAAACACAATGGCATCTGAACACTTCTTTACTGAGAGACAAAGAAACAGTTGACAAATTAAAGGAGACCATTACGCAAACAGTGGCATTAAACTCCAACCGGGGCACCTCACCGCAAATAATCTGGGACACAATAAAAACAATGTTAAGGGGCAAACTTATATCTATACACTGTTTTAGGCAAAGGGACCGGAGAGCCCAGCTTGAACAACTTACATCCCACCTGCGACACCAAGAATCACAACAAAACCAAAAATTGGCCAAACAAACTGATGGAAAGATAAAGGAAACCAAAATCAGAATACTGAAAATTCATTAGATGGAAACCAAAAGATCCCTGAGTTATTTAAAGCAGTTGTACTATGAGGGAGGCTCAAAAGCTGCTAAAATACTCATGTACAGACTTAGACAACATCAAGCCAAAGCCACCATAACAAAAATTAAACATCCCAGATCAGGAATTCTGTCCTATATAAGTGATCAAATTGCGAAGCTTTTGTCAGTTATAAAGTTCCTCTATCAGGCCCAGAAGGAATCCTCCCAGAGAAAAATTAATTCCTGGATAAATTGAATATCCCCAAATTAATACAGGAACAGCAACAAGCTTTGACAGCCCCTATTCAGTTGCTGGAGGATTCTAGAGCCATCCAGCACCTGAAGTCGGGTAAATGCCCAGGCCCAGATGCTTTTTGGGGGATATAAAATTATTATGTAAGGATCTGGCTCCCGATCTGTTGCAGACCTTTAATGAGGTCTGGACAGAGGGGGGGTGCTATCCCTCTATCTTGGAATTATGCCACTATTACAGTCCTGCATAAACAGGGTGAGGAACCAACAGAGTGTGGCTCATACTGCTCCATTTCTTTATACAATGTTTATTATAAGATTTTTACATCTATAATTGCTACTTGACTGAATAATATTCTCCCACAAATCATCTCCCAAGATCAGACAGGTTTTATCACTGAAAGGCAGGCCCCAGACAGTATTAGGGATACAATAAACATCATAAATAATATCTCCCAAGAAAAAACCCCATCCCGTGTAGTGAGTCTAGATGCCGAAAAGCCATTTGACAAGGTATCTTGTCCTTTTCTCTTCACAGTCTTGGACAAGTTTGGGTTCCCCTCGGATATGATCTGTGCCCTTAAAGCCTTGTATACAGTGCCACAAGCATACCTAAGGGTTAATGGGGGCATCTCTGTTAGGTTTCCATTGGGAAGGGGCACCCAACAGGGCTGTTCCCTATCCTCGCTATTATTTACCCTTTTTATAGAGCCTCTGGCATGTGCTATCGGGGATGACCCCCAAATTTCAGGGGTTCGGATAGAGGAACAGAACATAAAATCTCACTTTATGCAGATGATTTTCTTCTGTACATTACAAACCCAGAGCAGACCATCCCTCGTATATGGAGTATTTTGGAGAGATTTGGCATCCACACTGGATACTCCTTGAATAAAGAAAATACAGAAGTCCTAAAGTTTTTGTATTGGCTCACCCTTCTCCCCCTAAACTGGAATAAATGAAAAATCTAATATTTAGGAGTGCTGCTCACAAAACAACCTAGTAAGCTCTTCTCATCAAATTATAGCCTCTTGCTGAATCAGCTACAACAAGATACTGCTAAATGGGATCTTCTGAAGTTGCCCCATACACTAAAATCCAAAACGTTGCAATGAATATTTTGCCCAGATTTTTATATTTTTTTCAGTCCCTACCAGAGAATATTCCCAAGAGACAATTCACAGTTTGGCATAAAATCATTTCTAAGTTCATTTGGTCTTCTGGAAAACCGAGATTGAAAATGCAAATTACGCAATCAGACAAATGGACTAGAGGAAGGGCAGTCCCTAATCTTGAAGACTACTGTCTGTCGCCCAGTTGAGGAATGCCCTGTTATGGAGCTCCACAATATATGATGCCCACTGGAAGAACATTGAGACATCACTTGTGGATGGTCCTCCATTGGGTGCCAGAGTCATGGATCGCTGCTTGCTAGGAGCAGGAGGTATGGCCATATCTGCTGTGGTCAGCACTTTAAAAATGACACATATGTCTCTAACGATCCCATGACACTTATTGAAAAGAGTAGGGGAATTGTTTATTGATAGAAAACCAAAAACATCAACACAAAATCTCAAAGAAATTTAAGAAAAGCATGTTACACAAAAAAACAAAACAATCTGTACAACCAAGTAGAATAAAGGGGACTAACTTCATCAAATCCAATAAACATGTTTCCAATATTCATGAAACAAATGAACAGTCAGGTGATGCAATTCAAAATCTTTCTGAGTTCTTAATGCTGATACAATATGATTTAAAACCACTGCAGGTAAAGTATCAGCATGTTGTAAAGAAAATAAGAATCTTGCCTGCCACATATAAAATTCGACACAAGCAAAAATCACAGAAAGGGTGCTTGGATGGTATCTGGAAAAAAAATGGAATAATCCATAAGAACCAAACATTCATATGTGACATGACAAGAGGAACCCCACCCCCACTTGGTAAGCAAAACAGACCAAAATTGACAGGCATAATGGCATGTAAAATAAAAGTGAGACAAAGTTTCTTCCAAGCCAGCACATTCTACATGAATACAATGTCTTTCAGAAACAGCCTTATGCTTTGGGTTACCCTTAAGCCCTAGCCTACCATAACAACTGAGCCATGTCACATCCCACATCCGATCAGGAATCCTTCTATCTGCAAGAACTTTTAAAGCTAAAGGTACCTTAGTAGGAAAACACCTAGGAAAATCCACCTGGACTAAGAAATTAAAGGACATAATCTTAATATAGAAATCCTTTTGGGAGAGCCAATAAACCTTGCTCTGAGCCAGGTGCCACTGACGTAACTTAACGGCTACTGAATGTAGAAATGAGGGTGACCCATAATTTGACTTAACAATGGGTGCTTCAGTCGACCATTGCACCAAAAAATCCTTGAGTAAAAAAATGTCCAGAAGTCCCAAGAATGGGACTGATATTGTGTAAATTCTTTAAAGGTAGCCTTAATAAAAAAAGAAAAGTAAAAAAAAACAGTGGCTTTATCATTCCAAGTCCACCCTCCTTAACCAGTAAATATGTAAAATCACGCTTGACCGGGTCCAATCGGTTCCCCCATAACATTTGTAAAAAGACGCTGTACAGACAGGTTTCATAAGACCTGGGCAAAGGAAACACAGAACTTATATATAAAATAAAGGTAATAAAAAATTTGTTACAATCAAAATACGCTTCTTTTTAGAAAAAGTCCAGGACTTCCATAGCTGAACCTTTCCCTCACCTAATTCGATACGTGGTTTCCAATTAAGGTCAGCAAGATCACCAGACCCCAAAAAACACTCCAATATTTGAATCAGCCCCAAAGAAACAGCTATTTGTCCGATATAAGGTTCAAAAGAGCCTTCCCCCCCAAAATGTCTGTGCTGTTATCATAATTAATTGAAGTCCCTGAAATAGAACCAAACTGTACTAATATGGACAAAGCAAAAATACGTGAAATAGAATCTCGTAACATAAGGCACATGTCATCAGCATAAACAGCCAAAACCTGAGGAGGAACCTCTAAGGCAGGCGACAGACCCAGGATGCATGGATGATGAAGAAGTTCCTGTATTAAAGGGTCCAGTACGAAAGTATATAGAAACGGGCTAAGCGGATGACCCTGGTGAACCCCTCTATAAAAATTGACCCCCTCCCCCAAAATACCATGAACCAGGGGAAAGTTTTGAACATTATTATACAAAGCCCCGCCAAGTTCTAAGCCTATTTGAGAAACCGTATTTTGTAGAACTTGAGAAATAAAACCCGTGGAACACCTTATTAAATGCCTTAGCCTGAACCAAAGAAAGTAAATATCCTGATAACTTCCTCAGTCAACTACACTCACAAATGTTACGTAATAAAGTTAAATTCTGATGACTATGCCTACCAGGGATAGAACATGTTTGGACAGGATGTATTAAAGAGGGAGCCACACGTTGAAGTCGTTGACACAAAATGGCAGAAAAAAATCTTATAGTCAGTATTTAACAAACAAATTGGTCGCCAATTCCCAATAATGTGTTTATTGCCATTTTTAAACAGAAAAATCATCAAAGCATCTGCAAAACCCGCAAGTAAGGTGTTAATAACAAGTATTTCATTAAACACCTGCGTCAAAATACTGCTCATATCATCCCAAAAAAAATTTATATAACTCATTAATAAGGCCATCAGGACTGGCGGGGAAATTCTGGTTTTCAAACAGTTAATTTCTAGCCGGACTTCATCCTGGGTTATGGGCATATCTATAGTTTATGAATCAAAAGGTGAAACTGTGGGCAGTTGAAAAGAAAACAACTCATCCCAAGTACCTGTGGGTTGAAAGGCCTGACCATGTTGGGCCTTCAAAAAGTACTGAACAATGTGCAATAAATCCATATCAGTGGTTTTCAGAACACCCCTAGAATCGTAAAGGCCCATCACAAGCTTTTTATCCAAAGCTTGTTTACAAGCAAAAAAAGGGTCCGAAACAGGGGATGACTTCAATCCATAAAACAATTCATTATGTATACGGCAAGCCTTCCCATAATGAAATTGCCTCATTTTAGTTTTAAGTACAGCAAGTTGTTCTTGGATCCGAATATCTGATGAAGTAGGAAGGGAAAGTAATTTATAAAATTGGGATCGATGGCCTTAATATGAAATATAATCCTCTGTTTGTGTAGTGTTGTGAAAGAGAGTGCAAGTATGTTTAAGCTCAAGCTTGGTGTCCATCCACCTTGCTTCCCAGGAATCATACAACCGGCAACTGATCACCGCCAGTCAAATGCCTGAGACAAAATTAACTGAAATTGTTCCTGAGTCAGTAATATGGGGTTTAGCTTCCATCTTACAGGAATGGCAGGAAAACGAGGTGGGATACTGGAGAGTGAAAAATATACCAGCAACAACATGTGATCTGAAAGTTCACAAGGACGTAATCGAAATAAAAATGGTGGCAAATAACAGGAAGAAGAAACAAAATCAATCCTAGTAGCAAAACTGCTATGTCTATAGGTAGGCCCAGGATCCGAATAAAGTGCTCTATAAAAGTCAGTTAAAGAGGTTTTCAAAATTATGGTCTGTAGAGCATGGGAATCACAGTATACCTTTTGTTGTATCTGGTCTTTAAATTTCAGATCTAAGCTGCAATTAAAATCACCCCCCATATGATAGGTCTAGGGGAAAAGAGGTATTGCTCGATATCTCAAAAAATATCCATCCTGGCTGATTTTACCTGGCGAAGTGAATAACCTTTGAAAGAACAATCCAGGAGCAAGGCTCTACCAGGAACCAAATGCACCAGTCTATGAACTTGTACATTGGTGTGATAAAAAAGTATACCAACCCCATCAGTAGCATCAGAACCATAGGACCAAAATGAAGGCCCATGAATCCACAACTTCTTTGTGTGATTTACATCAGACAAGGAAGTAAAACACGTCTCCTGCAGGAACAGAATATCTGCCGGTAAGGACTTACAAAAAAGTAGGAGCCCAAGACGCTTCCTGGATTTCTTGATACTGCAAGTATTTAGGGAAACTACAGTTAAAGAAGCCAGGGAATTAGATTAAAGTTTGTCCTTTTTATGCTTTCCACCCGACTTCTTCTTTGACTCCAATAAATCAGGTCCCCCCTCATCATTACATTCCATACCTCAGAGAGCCCCAGATTTAACTGATATGTCAGACTCAGAATCCCCATCCTGGTCCTGCAGCACCTGGAAGGAGTTGTGCGTAGGAGGGGGTAGCTGGTTGAAGAAGCAGTTTAGTATGTGATCTAGTCACCCGTCTTGGGTGGGGTTTCTGAAACTCTGGGGCTGGGGGAATGGGGGGGGCATGAGCTTAAGAAAGTGGACCAGGAGGTAAAAGCCCTGAAACCACAGGGGGACTGTGGAGTTGCAAACTCTTCAGTGTCAGTAGATTTACCAGTGGGCTGAGGTACTCCACCCTCAGGAGGTGCTGCAGGAGAAGGGCCTGGGGCAGAAGGAGCTGAAGCAGTAGGAGCAGTATCCTCAGCAGTAGGCCTAAACCGACCTTGGGCTTCAGAAATGAGAGTTTCTTTATCAAGACCCCTGAATTATTTTGACCAGCATATGGACACTGATGGTATGCATGACCCTGGGCATCACAGAGGTTACAACAAAACCCAATAATGTGTAGTCTGATCTTAAATTTCCAGCTTCCAGTCCAGATTCCATCCCCATCAATAACAGGCTCTGGGGGCCCCAACACAGTACATTTAGTCTCTAACCAGTATAAAATATCCCCCACATTAACCCCCTCATTATGAAACATAATGTGGATGGTTTAAACAAGGGCTTGGTAATGGGAATAGCTTAAAATAGAGTCCATAAAGGAGTGGATTTCAACGATTCATATTTCTGCCAAAATTTGTCTAGGCCAGTAAAGGACCAAAAGCTAATATCAAAAGTGTCCTCTCCACATATATTAATAAGTGCATATATGTCTGAAGCCTGAAAATCCATAGAGTTCTTAAGCAGCCTTCTGGAAACATAGAAATGATCAGGATGTTCCTGAAGACCCCCGCTCGGTACCTGAGCCGTACAGCATTGCACCTGGGAGCCTGATCCAGTCTATTATTCCGGAAAAGATCTGAAAAGTGGGGACTATCATGAAAACGTTCCTGACGGGGAGGGGGGGGAGAAGCATCCGGTAAATCAGTAGCAGACTGTTCTGTAACACCTGGGGCAGAAGAAAGCAAAGTCTTACCCCTTGCAGCCAAAGCAGATTGATCTGGAGGTTTTGGATCTGCAGACTGGTCAATCGCAATAATCCCATGCATCTCCGTCGGGGTAAAAGTAACCCAATCCAAATCTGGAAGCCATCTCCCATCCTGAAGCATCCAGCCAGTGTCCAGCAAAGCCAATTCCTTACTCCAGTCCTTCGTAGGAAAGGAGCCGACCGACGAGTCCAACTTCCGCATTCCTGAACACTGAGTCTCTGACGCAGGAGTCAGCGGATTCTCTTGTACTGCACTGCTAATTGAAGCAGCCGCTGTCACAACCATCAGGTCAGCAAGTAAAGCTGCATCATTCTTAGCCCTAGAAGGAGTATTCGGTATCAGAGAGGAAACCGAGGGAGAATCTCCAACCAGCAAGCCTTGGTCAGGCAGTAAAGCTCCCGCTGCACAGATGCACCGTGCTCATCTCCAGGCAGCTCCAAAGCTGCAGTATACAAAGAAATCCCATCTCAGGATCGCTGTAGCTCAGGCACTTCATGAGAATACTCCAAGCTCACAGTAGAAAGGATGTCCATCTCCGTGGAGAGTTCAGCACAGTCTGCCATTCCAAAATGCAGTATCAGCAGCTCCCCCTACCGCCAACAATGCAGTAGGGGAATTTCCCTGGTGTCCTGGCCAAATTTCCCTCGTTCACTAAAAATACCACCAACAGCTTAATCTGGTTCAAGGTCAGTTGGCATTCATCTGTATCCCACTCCCCAGGTCATGCCTGAAAATAGGCAGGATTTGTCTAGTGTACTTACCCAGTCAACAAAAACTAGATAAATAAAATAAATAAATAAATAAATAAATAGGAGAAGGAGGTATGGCTACATCGGCCGTGGTCAACACTTTAAAAATGACACATAGGTTATGGGCAAAATATAAATTGGGAAAGGGCAATTTGGCCCCTGCAGTGGTTTGCATGGTTAGAGAGATTCCACCCTGCCAAGATGGACCATACATTTAGACAATGGTCCAGACTCAGCTTACACAGCTTGGGCCCGATGACCTCAGAAGACACCTTCTTGGACTTCCAATCTTTTAAGCAAACATTCCACCTCAGAAACCAGGACCATCACCAGTTCCTCCAATTAAGATCATTATATATATATATATATATATATATATATATATATATATAGACGGTCAAAAAGAAGCAAGTAACCACCCAAATTGAAGTCCTACTTAATGTAATACAATCCATAATATCAGAGAACTTAAAAGGACATATCTCTGCCCTATATAGGGTTGTTAGGCAACTTTATACAGGTAGTATCCAGAAAATAAAGAATAGCTGGGTGAGGGAGGCTGGTTTAAATCTCTCTGATGTGGCATGGACTGTGGATGACTCTCTCACCTAGTTGGAGGGAGTTCCCCTGGAAGGTGAGGGTGCGATACTTCTGCACCCCAGTCATTCAACAAAGGTGGGGAAGAGTGCTCTCAGCTCATTGCTGGAGACAGTGTGGGGCTCAAGAGGCTCACCATACTGATATATTTTGGGAGTGTGGAGGCATTCACACATTTTAAAAGCAGGTTTTGCAGGTTATAGCAAACCTCTTTTCTTGCTCCTCTCAGCTCTTCCTACAGAATTTGGTCCTGGGACTGCCTCCTCCAGAAGTATGGGGGGTTGATGGCCTATACTTATAGAACATACTCTTAACAGCTTCCCATAAGGCAATCACAAGGAAATGACTGGTTCCCTGACCCTCCTAACACCAATCAGTGGCACTCTATAATATAGGAAATACAAGACATGGAAGAACTAACTCATAAAATTAATAATAAAACAAAAGTTTTCATCCATAGGTTGTCCAGATGGGCTGCTAGGGATGTATTGCCTGGGGGACAACCCATATAGTATGGCAGTTTTGACCCAGTAACACCTATAGGCTTAAGTGGATCCCAGAATGAGCTTGGGGGGGCAGTCATGGGAGGAGGAGGAGAGGAACTATGCTTCAAATCTGCTTGTGGGGGGGAAGAAGTGGCCTCATGTATATTATTGTAATGCATTAAATAATTAGCAGATGGAATCATTTAAAAAAAATGTCTCCTTTTCTTTTTGAATGAAAAATATAATTTTACTTAAGAGTAGAGCAAATATTGAGCATGGAATTCCTGACTTGTATATGTTGTATTAATGTTAGCTGATTGATTGTCATTAATTTTATGTATGCAAACTCAGGACTTTCAATAAACTTGAATTTAAAAAGAAATGGTTGCATGACTGAAAGAACCCACAACTGATGTATCACGGACTGCTGGCTTGGAAGCTGTGTTTACACTATGCAAAAATACACATGTTGTGTTGCGAAGAAATCTTGACGTTGATCGTGGGCTGGTTAATAGAGCAATGGGCTGCATTGTTGATTTTCAATACAATGCACAGAACACATTTGTTGAATTTGTTATGATCAAATTTGACAACCGTGACAGTCCTTTTCCCATGCACAGTTCCACTGTCAAATTTCAGATTGTGAAGGATATCAATGTGACGCGTAAACAGTTTCCGCTGTGTCTTGTTAATGCTGTGTCCATTCACAAATCACAAGGACTTATCCTTGATAGTGCCATTGTTGACATAGGAAAGGGAATCTTCAAGGATGGCATGGCATATGTTGCTTTGTCATGAGTCAGATCTCTTTCTGGTGGGTGTGAGTATACTGAACCTTGCAGAGAATAAGGTATGTGCTGATGTGAAATCTATTGTGGAATACAACTGGCTATGCACACTGTACCAATCAACTGCAACTCTGATTCCTGTTCCTAGATACATCCCCATGCGAGCAGTACCAATAGACACAACATGTAAGTTGAAAAGGAAACAGAGTAACACTTCGGTTTCTTCACCATCTGCTGTACATGGTAATCAGTTGCTTGCTGATCAAGTTAGGTCTCCGCCTGCAAAAAAATGCATTGGTCTTGAGAGACTACCAATCTTTGACAATAGCACTAGAGTGAACTGCTAAGCCAATGCTGCAATGCAAGCTCTTTTGCATATGCCACAGTTTCTTCACATATTGAGTGCCACAAAGTCAACAGCTCTTTCTGGTGCACTGAAAAGAGTTATAAGAGGTGGTCAAGAACACGCACCTAGTTTACAAAGTTTGACTCCTCTGTGGCTTATTCTGTCCAACTATCCTGGACTGAGGATGTTTGCTAATAATGCACAACAGGATGTGACCGAATTCATGATGGGTGTGATGAATAGCTTGGCAGATGATGGAATTCAACTTAGACAGCACTTCACAGTTAATTATGTGTGCACATACACTTGTTTGTCATGTGGACACATAGAGTCTCAGGCAACTAATGATATGCTATGGCTATCTGTCTATGTTCCTGAAGATATATCTGTTAAGTTCCATAGATTGTTTAGGAATGCTGCCACTTGTTGGCAATGTTGTAAATGTGGGTGAAGTACTGTCTGTTCTTTGAGAGTGACTTACTTCAGTTCATACATTATAGTTGTGCTTCAGCGATTCAACTCTCAAGGCATGAAAGTTACCATACCTATTACTGATTTTATTGCTGGAAGAACTATGTTCTCAGGCACTCAGTTTGACACACATGCTATCATTTTCCATCATGGACCTTCAATTCAGTGAGGACATTATGTCACATGGTGTCAATTTAGAAGTGGATGGGTAGAGTGCAATGATACAGTGTGCACTATGAGAAAACGATTACCAAGGAATCTAAAAGATGCATACATAATCATTCTCTGTAACACAGATAATGCTCAATGCATTGAGGAGTGATTTTTTGATCAGAGACCTACAGAATGCTGCCATGTGCTACACATTGGTTTACGTTATATGTATTTCAGCTCTGTTTACAAAAAAGCATAATGTTTATTTTTATTTTATTTGCTTCACCAGGAAAGTGGATTGGATCTAAGGACCCTTTTTCAACCACGCCTGGGGGAAAGGGTAACAGGGATACAGAACATACTTACAAAAGACAAGTAACATACAATCACTAACAATAATAACAATATCTCAATCTTACTATTATACAACACACTTTACAAATTGCAAAACACATATAGTTCAATAAATAGTGTCAATTTCACAATTCAATTACATCATGTCACCCCCACATACTAACAACTAGATACTCGAGTCAGATGGTTCACAAGTGTTTTCTTAAAAACTACTCTATTACTGTTAACATCCAGGTTCATGTGTAATAAATCATTAATCATTTTTAGACCATAGTTTATCACTGAACGCTCTGCAATTTTTGTGTTTTTTTTTTCAGTATATAGTTTAGTCAGAGACTCCCTCAATGGCTAATTTAATTTGTGCACCAAAATTGTTTTGCTAACATTATAGGGGTCTGGGTATGATACAGCTTATGAAGTAACATATATGCTGTTTTAAGAATTCTCTGCTTTGGTGGTAAGGTCCCAAAAGAATTATACAAGTTACAGTGATGTTACCTTTTACTTGATCAACCTAGGGCAAACCTCATAATACTGTTGAAAGTCACTGCATGGTTGTGAATTAGAGTTTCAAATGCATTTATTAGAAGAACACTGTTATATTCTAGAACTGGCAACAGAACCTGATTAGCTACACTTTTTTTACCTGCACAATTAAACAAGTTTGATTTCTGTGTAAATACTCCAATTTTTTATTGACTTTTAGTGTAACTTTAGATACATGGGGCCGGATATTCAAACTGCGCTATTTTGTGGCGCAAGCCCTTGTGCTACACAAAATAGTTGTGCAGGGGTGTGGCTGGAGTGATATTCAATGGAGTTGCGCTATTGAGCAACTCCTTGAATATCACCCCCTGACACAGCCACTGTGCATGGCGCAGTGGAACTTGTGCCACCGCAAGTGGTCAGAGTGGAGCATTCAACTTGCGGTGGCACAAGTACCATTGCACCATGCGCAAATTTCCGATATTCAAAAGGTGACATGCAAATTGAGCCATAATTCATGCAAGGTGCAGGGGGGCCATTTGCATCTGTTTATGGCCCCATTTGCATGCCATTAGCATGCAGGTGTGCTGATCCCTGAGGACTTGCACCTGGTGCCCTGCCAGGCAGCAGCCATTGGGGACCGATGCCCCCTGCAGCCCGATCGAGGGCAAAGAGTAAAATCTCCCACCCCCACTGACCCGATCATGGGCAAAAGCATTAAACTCCCCTCCCCAACTGGCCTGATCACGGTCAAAAGCTGAAATAACCCTCCCCACCAGCCCGATCACGGGCAGCAAAGTGTCCCCCCCGAAGCCCCACCACCCCGCTTTCATTCATTCACAAATATGGACTGCCTTGTACAGTATGGGCCGCACACTCATTGGCTCTTGCTCTGCACCAGTGGGCGTGCAGCCCTACCGGGCAGTCAGTCGGTGGGCAGTGGGGCGGCAGGCGGGTGAGATACTGCCGCCCGGCTGCGAGGCGAGGTGGTGGGGCTTAGTGGGTGGATGGGGTGGGGGACACTAGATCACCAGGGATGTGTTCTTGGGGAGGTGTCGCAAATAATGCAGCCCGCGATCGGGCTTATCGGTCCACTGGACCACCAGGGATATGTTCGGGTGTGTTAAACATTTCTAGCCCACGATCGGGCTTATCTGTCCACTGGACCACCAGGGATATGTTCGGGGAACACTTTGCTGCCCGCGATTGAGCTGGTGGGGGTGATTTAAGCTTATGCCCTTGATCGGGCCAGTCGGGGAGGGGGGACTTTTCTGCTTTTGCCCACGATCGGGCCAGTCGGGGGGACTTTACACTTTTTCCGCGACCGGGCTGCAGGGGGGGCACAGGGAGTAGGTTGAGGGCCAGCCACAGGTGGCAGCTGCTGTGTTGCACCCTGCAATGCGGCAGCTCACCTGTGGGTGGCCCTCGACTTAATCCTTTTTTCTTGGCTCAAAGTTGTGCAGGCGCAGGTTGAGGGTTGCGCCTGCACAACTCTGCACAGCCCAGCTGAATATCGGGCTGTGCAGTTTATGCATGGTTCCTCCCCCTCCAGTTCAGCATGCATTCATTTGCATTGCGCTGTTGCTCAGCATGTTTTCAGTGGTGCAACTGCCTCCTGCTGAATATCACAGGATGGCGCAATTTCGGACTTGTGCAGGTGTAACCCTATTACGCATGGCGCAACCCTTTTGAATATCTGGGCCACGCTCTTTCAAAGTTAGACTACTATGTCACATAACTCCTAAATAATTAAATGTCCTAACCTGCTCCAACATATCACCATGCTTTCCCACTATATTCAAGGTATTACCCTCAAGTCTACATGTAAGACCAAACAGCATTGTGACTGTCTTTTTTCATTCAGTAGAATTTTATTTCCAGCAAACTATCTTTGAAGGTTCAAATAAATAGGTTGCAATTTTTCTTCTAAGTCCACTCCTGTTCTGGCCTCACAATAAATCACTATATCATTGGCATACACAACAACCGATGCCTTGCTCAGGATAGTTGGTAAGTCATTTATGAAGACAGAGAACAGGAGTGGACCCAGAACTGAACCCTGGGGGACACCGGTTTGGACATATCTCAAGGAAGATACTGTTAAACCAATCTTTACTTGTTGCCTTCTTCCAAACAGATAATGTTCAGACTTGGAAATTGCATAGTCCCCTACCCCTTAGTACTTCAACTTTGATCAGAATAGGGTGGTCCACCAGACCAAAGGCCTTGGTCAGGTCAATGAAAATCCCCATTAGTAGACAGGGAATAATATGTGTGTCATCATTAATACATTCACAACAATGTACTACTTTTGGGGTGAATTGTTATCTGTTATGGGCCCACAATGTATATTTTGATCATTGAGTCTGTTGTTACCTGGAAGTCGTGCTGTGAAACCTTTACAGATGCTAGTTCAGTTACTATGAAGTATGTCACATTTGCTCTGATTAGTAGTCGTACTGTCAGAGGACCACAAAAACAGTATGCTCATTTTGTTGTTTGCATGGTCTGTTATTGAGATAGATTTGACACTCATTTGTGTACATAGCAACTTCATTTCTTGCAAGCTAACAATCAATCAATCATTCAAAATCTTTATTTAACCAGGCGAACATCATTGACCAAAGCTGATTCGTGAGATGGACTTGGACAAGATAAAAGATCATTACACAGCACAGTAAAAAACAATATAGCCACACAAAATGTAAGTACTAACATAGACAGAGTTAAATATAATACACAGGGTAATAACAGTGGTATTGCTTGAGAAATGTACTCTCGCATAAGCAGGTAAATACAGGCTAAAGTCAATGCTGGACACTATAAAGAGATGAAGACAGGGAAAACAAACACGAATAAGGGGGCAATAAGGGTAGAGTAAGGAAACATTGGGAAAAAAGAAAAGGGAATGGAGTTAGTTAAAGCTGGTATACCTTTTACTATGTTCTACATAAGTGACCTTGATGTACTTACTAACATGACTGCCTTGAGTACAGTCTAAGCAGACTTAAGGGAGCTGGGCAGCACTTATGTGACAGCAAGTAAGTAATATATTTGCACATGTAGTTGAAAGATGCCGATTCATTATATATATTTGTCTTTAAGACCGATATGTGTTTCATAATAATTTTTGTGACTGCTTTTTATCTATCTTCATACAAATAAGGTGTCTGCAATTCATGAAGTATGTTGTGGTCTTTATGTATCACTATGACACCTGCTGACAGTAATTCCCATTGTGACACTGTATTTTGCAGCTTGTGTCAGTTGTACTGTTACATTCAAAGGAGTAATGAACAGTAGAACACTCTTTGCATATCTCAGCTGTTATTGAGTAACATGACAAACTGATATCTGCGTATAGCAAATAAATGCAAGTTGGTAACAGGTTAAACCTGTCTTTTCTTGTTATACTCTACATGACTGACATTGATGTTTTTACTTATGAGACTGGCATCAGCACAGTCCCAAGCAGACTCGAGAGATGGACAGCACTCATATCAGCAAGTAAGTAATATCTTGGCACATGTAGTTATATGATTCTGAAGTATTCTATAGCTCTGTCTTTGATAATGTCATGGGATCATACTAATATGCAGTCCTAACACCATTGTTGGCTGTGTGATATCTTCCTTAAATGGAAATATCATGGACTGACCTGGCTTGACTGCATAAACCGCCAAACTACAACTCAGTGTTGTAAATATGTACAGTATATACTTCTGAAACTGAGCTGAGTGGTAGCATATTGATGCTGCTTTCATTTTCATTTTATTTGAAAAAAATGTTGTTATTGTGCATGTTTTGTATGAAGATTGTGTTATAGAAGTATCTGTAGCATTTAATGTCATGCATTACATTAAGTGCTGTCCAGCATATTGATTCTGCGAATATGTATGGAATATGGAATGAATATGGCAGCGGCCACACTGGGCCAGCTGCTGGGAGTTTAGAGCAGAACTGCATTTCGTTCTTTTTTTTTTCCCTTATATATTTGATATTAATCTGGTTGTTATTTTATAGCTTAGTTAGATAAGGGCCTTCCAAGTGAAGTAGTAAAGCTAGGTGTGTCTTTCAGGTGAAAGATAAATTGTATGCTGAGTATTTTGGAATCACCATCATACTTCAATCATTAACCTTACAGTTCTATTAACTGAACGACTCCATTATTTGAGGTTGAAGTGGAGGAGCATTCTTGGACTATTCTTTTCACCCGAGTTGGTTTATAAATTACCCACCTTAGTCCAAACTTGGTGGCATACTTACTCACCAGATAACTTCTGGTTTTGGAGCAGTGGGGGGGTGAAGTGGAGGAGGTTCTGTTGGTATATTAGAGAGAGGAGCCTACATGAGGATTTCCTTGCCTGTGGAACAAGAGCACTGTGTCGAGTTGTGAGTCAGATCATTGAGGGGTCTGGATCCTTGATGGATTGTTGCTCGAATATCTACCAGCCTTCCTGCCATGAGGAACATAAAATGCAGTCAACTGGGACTGGTTATCTGTGGGGCTTACTGCTGGCTAGAAGGGAAGGTGTCCAGCCTTGTCCTGGGGTGGCTAAACTGCCAGATTCACAGCTGTGTGGGAGACTGGGGACTAAGCCAGCTGGAGAGTGGGCTGATAACCTTGGGTTGCTCCCAGGCTTTCAGGGTGGACAGCTGGTGGGCTGACATTTACTGAGGGCCAAAGTCACAGTTGTGGAGCTGTCTGGTGGTGGCCTCCTAAGGGAGAGTTAATTTGGGCCCCTCACCAGCGTTTAGTGGGCCCTGAATCCTGGTATGAAGATTATTGTTTCTCAGAAGACATCAGAAGTTTGAGTGGGACTATACCCTGATCTTGATCAGACCTCTTTTTCTACTTTTTTATGTCCAAATCTTGACTTTATGGTCAGTGAGAGTGCCTGATTTAAATAATTTGCATAGAATAATTCTGTAGTTCTAACCAGCCTACATAAGAGGTAGTGCAGACAGAAAGTACACTGGACATTTATTTGTGGATGTGGAAGCTCCTTGAACTAATCATTTTATATGCAGGACATTCTGTGACTGCTCTTTATAACTCACAGTTAAAAATACTGTTTTGTCTACTGCTATAATATTTATCATTTTTATACTGCTTAATATTGAATGTAGGAGTAATATATTATTTGTTTTATATTTTTTAATGTCCACTCTGTGAGAGAGAATGGTGGAGTAGCTACTTGAAATTAGAAGAGGTAGGTTCTAGGTTGTGCTATTTTATTTTTATTTATTTTATTTGTCCTCCACCCTGTGAGAGAGTGGAGGGTTGTAATTTTGTTGGATTGTTTAGGTGGGGGTGATATTTTAGTTATTAAAACTTTTTGAGTTTGTTTGTTTTTAAGCTGTCCCTCACTCTGCGAGAGAGAGAGAGAGAGAGAGAGAGAGAGTGGAGGATTGTACTATCTTGGTTTTGAGAATTTGTTTTATCCTTAGTTATTTATTGTAGCTGTGCATTTGACTGTTTTGGGTTCTGGGTGTGCGACATGAGACTTTGGGTGCATAGAAGTGTTGGTGGATTGCCACCCCCCAATTCATGCGCTTTTCACCCTCTGAACTTCACGGCCTCTGCCCATTTACTGACCCCCCCTTACACTTCACAGTATATCAACACTGTAGAGCATTGAGAATTGCTCATGGGGGAGGCGATGAGCTGGGGGTTGTGAATATCTGAGGGTGAATGAGTGAGGTTCTCACATCGAGGTAGTGAGGCCCAGGAGATCCCCTGGGGTGAAATGGATTCTGGAACATGGTCCTCCATGTCTGGTCTCCATACCCAAGGGCTCCACTATCAGTGGGCAGGTAGTTCAGGTGGCCCTGGAATTCTGTTCAACTCGAGTGGTGTTGTTCAATGCCAGATCTATTAAGAACAAGACTGCAGTTATTGCAGCTCTTGTTTGGACAGCTCATCTGGCATGTATTACTGATACTTGGCTGGAGGATAATGCTGGCTCTATATTAGAGGCTGCTGCTCTGGCCGGGTACTCAGTAATTCACAGCTCAAAATTGGACCTTGGGGGGGAGCTATCTGTTTTAAGACCAAACTGGACCTCACAAGTGTTCCAGTTGAGGAGACCAACTCATTTGAGTATGAGCTGTAAGATCGCTGTCATCTACCATCCACCTGGGGATGTGAAGTGGTTCCTTCAGGAAATAGCAGACTTCATGGTCAACATGGCATTTGGGTCACCCATGTTGATGGTTCTGGGCAACCTTAATGCCTGGGTCAATGATAAACTCTCACAATTTGGACAGAACTTCCTCCAGTTGAGATATCACTGGGCTTTACACAGGTGGTTGCCTTCTCTACCCATAATAGTAGTCACTCCCTTGACTTGGTCTTCCTCCTGGGGATCGAAACCTCTGACTTGGTGTGGAACTGGTCAGATTGTTGGATCATCACGCTGTGGGGTTCAGTTTTCATGCAACCCTGCATAGGCCTGCCTCTGTGGAGATGATCAGATACCGCCCTTTACAGGATGTGAGTCTCGATGGTCTATTGGTAGTGTTATACCTATCAGTAATTCTGGTTCAGTCTTATAACAAGGCTGTTTCTGTGGCCCTGGACTCTATTGTTCCAGTCCATGTTCATCCTCCCTCCCTTCACCCTCAGTCCCCATGGTTTGATGGGACCTTGAGGGAGTTGTGGTACATGCATCCCTGTGTGGCCGTGCATCTCTGTCTGTGTATGTGGAGTTGTGGTGACTTGGATGAAAGTTAGAGCATTTCTGATGGAAATCAGCCCTGGAGGCCGACAGCCTTAGATTGATGGAACATTACCAAGGCTATCAAATAGCAATCATCCATAAGAAGGTCAAGTTCCTGTCCAGGGAGATTGCTGCTGCTCAGAATCGACCTGCTCAACTCTTTCGAACTGTGGACAGGTTGTGCAGCCCAACCTGTCTGCAGGTTCGAAGAGCCTTTTCACAGATTGAGTGTGATGAGCTTGCTCGGTTCTTAGTGGATAAGGTTACTGGCATCAGGGTGGAGATCCAACCAGCACACTCTATGGGAGTTGATTGTGGTCGGTGTATGGTCACTCCTCCTTGGGTTCTCTGGAGTTCCTTTGACCAGCTGGAAATCGGGGATGTTGTGTGGATTGCCCAGGGTATGCACCCAACATGCTGTAGTTTGGATCCAGGCCCAAATCCCTTGATTATGGGTTGTTGTCAGATCATTGGCCCGGTCCTTGCAAGGATAGTTTGGTGTTCCTTAGAGTCCGGTGAGTTCCCTAGCTCCCTGAAGGAGGTGGTAGTGATACCTCTCCTGAAGAAAACTGCTCTGGACCCAAGCTGCTTTGCAAACTACAGACTGATCTCTAACCTTCCCTTTGCTGGGAAGGTAATTAAGAAAGTTCTGGTGCTACAACTGGAGAACAATTTGATCATGCATGACATCTACAAACCTCTCCAATCCAGTTTTCATAAGAGGCACAGTACCAAAACTGCTCTAGTTTGAATGCTCAATGATCTCCTGATTCTGGGAGATCAGAAACACCAATCCATCTTGGTACTTATTGATCTCTCATCAGCCTTTAACACCGTGGACCATGGGGTGCTTCTCAAGCACCTGAGATTCATCTGTGGCCTGTCTGGTACAGTCCTCAGATGGTTTAAGTCCTTTCTCACTGGCAGAACTCAGAGGGTAGTGTCTGGGATTTTTTCTTCTGACCCATTCTCTGTGCCATATGTGGTACCTCAGGGCTTGGTGTTGTCCCCCATGTTATTCAGGGTATATATGCTGCCTATCGGTGACATTGTAAGATGGTATGGGCTGAGGTTTCACTACTATGCAGATGATACCCAGCTCTACCTGTCTTTTGTACCCAACCAGGATAGTGTGCATTTGATATTTAATACCTGCCTTGCTGAAATCTAGGATTGAATGAGCTCCAACTGGTTGAAGTTGAACTCTGGAAAGACTAAAGTGATGGTAGTGGATCCTGGTCACCAGACAGAGGAGTTTGGAGTTGGCCAAGCCACTAGACTTTGTCTAGGGGGTATCCATCTTCTTTCCTCTGAACTGGTGTGAGACCTGGGGGTGATTCTTGATGATGGGTTGACACTGCATCTGCAGGTGTCGGCAATCATCAAGTCCTCTAGTTACCATCTGAGGAACATCACCAGGATTAAACACCTTGTTCCATCTGGCGACCTTCTAATGCTGATCCACGCCTTTGTGACCTTGCAGCTTGACTATTGCAATTCCCTTTATCTAGGGCTTCTGGGGGTTGATATCCACCACTTGCAGCTAGTGCAGAACACTCTAGCCCAGTTGTTGATGGGAACCCCATGTGTGAGTCACATCACACCAGTGCTGTGTGAACTGCACTGGCTGCCTATTCAGTGGCAGATCACCTTCAGGAATGGGCTTCTGACCTACAAGGCCCTACATGGACAGGGCCCAGACTATCTGCAAGAGCTCCTGCTACCTTACTGCCCCGGGTGACTGCTCCACTTAGCTGACATGGGGTTTCTAGAGATTCCCAGGGTGGCCTTTAAGACATCAGGGGCCTGGGCTTTTATGTATGCAGCCCTGGCCCTGTGGAGTTCTCTACCCCATCAGATACGGGAGTGCGCCACTGTGGAGGGCTTTAAGAAAGCTCTAAAGTTGTCCTTATGGTCAAAAGCATACCCAAACTGATCATGTTATCCTCTTATTTATTTAGCTGTTGATTACTGTGTATTTTATTGTTTTATATATTTTTTTATTGTCCAGCGCCTTATTTGAAAGACTTTCTATAAATAAAGCTTAATATTATTATTATATATACACACATGTATATATGCATAGATGTATATGAATGTATATAAGTACCTATACTGTATGTAGAGTTGCACAATCACTACCTTTTGTTTTACAGAGTGATAGTTGTGCACATCTATACCACAATGCAAAGTATTGCTGTGTTCCTGCTCTTTTATAGGATTGCCTTTATTGAGGGGTTGGATGAGGAATTTTCCAGTTCAATTAATATTTTCTTAAATTCTGCAGGATGCAATTTTGAAACCACAGCAATATTTTACGTATATGTTGTGTGTTGTCAGGTGTTTATATGGACAGTACATTTCACATAGGATTAAAATTTGCTAATGTACAACATATATCTCATACAGTGTCTGATATAGTGACAGTACACTGATTTCCATGAGTGATCTGTCACTACAACAATATCTGTGCACTATACTATTTGTGTACTCAGTATATGTACAAAAAAATTGATGGTCATATCTGTGTTGCACTTTTAAAGTGCAGAACCTTACTGCAATCTTTGTTATGAATGTTTTGATGCAGTGAGCCACACTTATTGTTATGTACTGCATGATAGAGCAATTTATACATTCAGTAGATGTGGTTTCAAAGGCCTGTCCTTTTCAAAGAGAGCCTAGTTCTGAAATTTTCAGAAAAATAAAATATATTTTATACTAAGTATTGTTATGATAAATAGGCATAGCAAACTAACTTCTAAAAACATATACATACATCTTGATTACTATTGTTTTCAGGAAAAGTGATAAACATATTCCGTGCTATATGAATGTAATATCACAGTAAAAAGTCTCTTACATTACTGAAAATATTTATTTAACTAACAAAACAGTCATAAATTATATATCAAAACAATAATATTGAATCAAAAAGTATTACTCTTATGTTAATGTAGTATTGTAATTAAGTCAATGGCAACACAATGTTTTTAAGACCTGTAAATATGTAGCCTTAATATTTCTGTTACCTTTGAAAATATAGTTAGAGCACTTCTATATAGTTAATAAAGTGGACAAAAACATATATTTTAAGTTGTTTTTTAATATTAAATGATATATAGGTCACTACTTTTGTCATTGTGATGACATCTTTATAATCACAACAACGATACTGATTTAATTATACTGCTAATATTATTCTTTATTTGTCTTTCATAAAAAAGAAAATTTTTATTTTGCAATATAACCTATGTGATGTGTGTCAATATAAAACAAAATCAAAGACCACAATCACAACAATTTTTTTTATATAGGCCCAGATATTCAGAAGAATTGCACAATGCACAACTGACTTGCGCAAGTGCAAGTACAACTGCAACTACAGAAATGCACCCTGGAGCCATATTCAAGCAATGTAACTGCACAGCGCAAAATCTAGTGTGCCGATGAGCAATAGTAATGTTTGCAGTGCAAGTACATGGGGGTGTGCCCATGAATATACTGCACAATGGCATATTCAGATGAAAAACAGAGCACAAACTAGGAGCAAGTCAGAGAATGCACCACACAGAGTTGAGCATATAAAAGGGTGGCTCAGACACACACAGTAGATGTGTAAGTCAGTGCAGTGCAGAGATGGACTCTGGACCATTCATTATGGAGGAGGTAATGAGGGGTGTGAGGAGGAAGGAGGAACAGCAATGTGGCCGAGGCAGGGCCCACCAGTGGTAGGCCCAACACAGACAATACTGTGCTCGCATCGCATATGAGGACAATGGGGACACCAAGATAGTGGGCAGATACCATCTGAACAGGGCACTTCTGAGGCAGCTATGTGAACTGTGCCATAATTAGTAGCAGGCACCCACCAGAGGGAGCCATACCATGATTTGCATTAATTTCATGCAAAGAAGTGCAAGATCATGCACTCAGGGAAGAGAAACCCTGAGACCACCTATAGGTTGGGAGGGGGGTTGCTGGCAGTCATAAGGGAAGAAAGAGACTTGGGCATCATCATCACAGATGATCTGAAATCATCCAAGCAGACCACTAAAGCAGTAGGTGAGGCTAGGGGGATGTTGGGGTGTATTAGTAGGGGTATCACAAGTCATAAAAGGGAGGTAATAATCCCTCTTTACAAGATGCTGGTTAGGCCCCATCTGGAGTACTGCATGCAGTACTGGAGGCCACACCTTCACAAGGACATTAACTGAATTGAGGCAGTCCAGAGAAGGGCAACCAAAATGGTGCAGGGACTGCATCAGAAAACATACGAGGACAGATTAATGGAGCTCAATATGTATATCCTAGAGCAAAGGAGGGAGCGAGGTGATATGATCGAAACATTCAAAGACCTTAAAGGCATTAACAAGTTGAAAGAGTCTAACATGCACAATATAAGAAAAATAGCAGGACAAGAGGACACAGCATGAGATTAGAGGGAGGCCAATTAAGGGGTAATGTGAGGAAGTTCTTTTTCAAAGAAAGGGTGATGGATGCATGGAACGGCCTATCCCAGGAAGTGGTGGATATGAATACAGTGCAGGGCTTCAAACAGGCATGGGATAGCATAAGGGAGCAATACAGATGAGTATGACTAGATAGGTCATTGAGAGAGCAAAGGCCGATGGCACATTCATAAGGTAGAAAAAGAAATGGGCAGACTGGATGGGCCTTGTGGTCCTTATCTGCCATCAACTTCTATGTTTCTATGATGGTGGAGATGAAGGCGACAGCTGCAATGTTCCTGCTCACCACGGTTACCTTCCAGACACCAGTGTGGGCGATCACTGGAATATCACAGTCGGCCACGTCCCACCTCCTCACACAGTTCCTCAACGTTCTGCTGCCACATGCTTCAGAGTACATAAGATTCCCAAAGCACACAGGCAGAGTGCACAGCAAACATGCAGGAATTCCACAGGGTGGCATGCATGCCTGGTGTGATAGGGGCCATTGACTGCACCCATGTGGCCATATGCACACCACCTGGCCCAGAAGGTGCACAGTGCATGAACAAGAAGGGCTACCCCTTGATCAACTTGATACCCCAGGATGCATCTGAAATTGAGCAGTATTCTGCTCAGTATGCCTTTCCTGGTAAATCACTTAAATAAATAAATAAATAAATAAATACATAACTGTCAGGTGGTGTGCTGTGCCACTGGGTGAATCATCAATGTGTGCACCACATATCCTGGGAGTACGGATGACGTATTCATCTGGTGACAGTCAATGTTATACCAGTGTTTTAGAGTGGGGATATCATCATGGGGCATCTACTTGGTGAGCATAAAGTGGCACGGAGTGGAAGAGTGTCTGTGCAGGGGTGGACAGGACAAAGGCACACAGGGTTAGGTGCCAAAGGGGGCAGCTGTGTGCAGCATAGGTGGAGCCCATGGGAAGAAGGCAATGTCACTCACTAACTAGCAGATGTGTTCACCCCACAGGTGACAGTGCATACCCCCTCTGGCCCTGGCTGCTCACCACCATCTTGCGACTATCCAATGTTGCAGAGGAATAATACAATGAGGCATACATCATAACATGCCACATCATTGGGTGTGTCTTTGGCATGCTCAAGATGTGATTCTGTTGCCTAGAATGGTCTGGTGGTGCCCTACAGTACAGCCCTGTGAAAGCCTATGGCATATTCCTGGCCTGCTGCATGCTGCACAACATGACCATTGACCATGGGATACCTGTTCAGGTGGATGAGGACAACAGCAGCGATGAGAATGGGAAGGAAGAGCTGGATGGGGGGGTGTGCAGCCACAGATGGAGAGGAGGGACCCAAGGCTTGCGGCTGCATGTACAAGATGGATATGGGACACCATTGTGGAGGAGCACAATGGGGACCGCAGGTGAGTACCAGACACATCAGACATGCATGCATGGGACACCACACACACAGATAGAGATGCATGGCCACACAGGGATGTATACAGGCATAATGGCACACCTACACCATGCCCAGGTACCACACAGACACACAGCCACATGCCCACAAAACAGTGGACAGGCACAAGCACATGCACACACACGTGACTAGCAATGGCCACACAGGTGTCCATATCCTGCACTGTACATGCACCACCAGCACAAGCACATGCCCAATGTCAGGGCACAGTGGGCCATGAGGGTGACACAGCTGGGGAAGTGGGCACAGTGGCAACACACACATATACTGCAGGAAGTAGCATGGATCAGAGTGGAAGCACTCACACACAGGCATGGACAGCACAGGGCTGTCCTCATCACACCCATTCCACAAGGACCAGCAGCACTGTTTGCACACATGACAGATGTGCCACACACCACAGTAATGCAATGTCACATGCACATTGGCATGCCCAGCCATGTGCGCAGCAGCCCACAGATGCAGGTTGCAGGATGGTGAAGCAAACTCAGCAGGCCTACCACATGGTGCCACAGTTACCATAGCCATGTGGGCATCCACACCCTGGCTGTGTGGCAGGCACAGGCTACTCAATGGCCACAGGAGGTGTCACCAACACATTCATGGGTGTAGAAGCCTTAGAATGTGACTGGGCCCTCATGGGTGTGTCAGTACCAGCAAAGAGACTACTGCCTGGTGTGTTAGGGATGGGCATGTCAGAGCACAGCATCAGCCATACCGGCATCACCAGATGCCATGAATGAGAAGTTGATGTTGCACTACTGGGTGTCCCGCATGATCTGCCTCACACAGTGGACTCCAGTGATGCAAACATGGCAACAATGGAACCAGCAATGTGGTCCAACAATGTGGTCATGGCCTCATGCAGCTGCCATATCTCACTAACCAGCTTAGCCCATCCAATGTCTTCTTGCTCAGCCAGGTGACACATGTCTGCCCGCAGTGCATGTAGCTGAGCCCCGAGCATTGCCTGGTTTTCCACAGATGCCAGCTGCAGCCTGGTGTGCTTGTCCAGCCTGTCTGTGCCTGGTGCATCCTGGGGCTGGTGCAGACCAGCCGGGGGTGTGGCATGCTGTGCAACATCCCCTGTGGGGGAACGCTGCACAGATGACTGCTCAGGTGGTGGGGATTGTGCGTGTGCCCCGATGGCAGTCCCTGTAGTGTGCTGCATGGTGGTCCCTGCATTCCACAGCTGTAATCCAGCAGCCCACTGGACTGACCCCACAGCACTGGTGAATTTTACCAGCTCCCTGCCCAAGTCCACTACTAGTGGTGGCACCACATGCCACTGTGGGGTCAGTGGCAGGAAGTGCCTGCATGGGTGCCATACCTACAGTGCTGGTGGCTGATGCCCATGTACTCCTCTGTCCCCATGGTGGTGAGTTATGGTCATGGCCACCCAGGATAAGGGTAAGGTTATCATCACTGTCCATGAACACCCCCTCCTGTGATTCAGGTGCAAGCACGGGGAGGTCATCTGGGAGGAGAAGATTAGCCAGTGAATCTTCCTCGATGAGGCTCAGAAAGTCAAGCAGCTCCGCAGTGCTCCATCACTGCTGGTCATTGTCCAGAATGCCTGTAGATGTCGATGGCACAGCATCATCATATCCCACGGTGTCTGCCTCATCCTACACCACACCCCTAAGATGTGATGGTGCTGGGGGTAAGAAAGTCATGTATCATACATGAATGTGGCACTGTGCATGCAGTGCTGTGCCCATGTGATAGAGCTGTGTGTGACAACAATTTTTATTTATTTATTTATTTTTATTTATTTAGTTTTTGTTGACCGGGTAAGTGCACTAGACAAATCCTGCCTATTTTCAGGCACGACCCGGGGGAGGGGATACAGATGAATGCCAACTGACTTTGAACCAGATTAAGCTGTTGGTGGTATTTTTAGTGAATGAGGGAAACTTGGCCAGGACACCAGGGAAATTCCCCAACTCTGATGGTGCATGGCCGCCAGCAGGAGTGCTGGTCAGCTTTCCAAGATGGACGCTGTAGAGGAGCTACAGCAAGTTCAGTCTGCAGATGTGAAGGAGACCATAGACAAGGATTCTACAAAGGTTAATTTTCCTTCAGCAGAGCTAGAAGATGCAGAATTATTTCTGGATGCCTTATCTTCTGAGGATTCAAAAGTTCCTGTAAGCCCTACAGAGCCTGAAAAAGTAAAAATGCTGCCTTTAAAGTCTGTTCAGCTACTTTCTTGTACAAAACCTATAGATGGTGTTGCCCCTTTAAGACCTGCACTGCCTGTGGATGATGTCATGCTACTGAACACGGAAGGATTCAGCTGGAGAATGGTGTTTCTGCTGTTTGCAGGAGCAATGGCAGTTCTAAAGATCGAAATCTTTCTGCTCCAGCACAAAAACAGGTCAGTTGGGGTCTCCTGCCTAGCACTGAAGCGCTACTTGTTTCCAATAGTTTGGGGGATTTGTTGAAGTGGGGAAATGGACTGCAGCAAGATAAACAAAGAAACTGAAACCAGGGAAAAGTATGTGGTGGGAACTGCTCCAACACTGACTAAACAAGCAGGGTTTGTTTTTTTCTTCCACTACTCAGATTATTTATCAAAAACAGCCAAATGAACAGGAGGAAGCAACTGTTTTTTCTTTTGGTGACGAAATATGGGAATGCTTCTACATCTTTGCAGCAGGTTAAAAGTTCTGTTCCTCAGCCCATTATGCCTAACTCTGATATTTTGACTTCCTCTTCTACACATGAGAGTGACTGGACTCCTGCTTCAGCTTTAATGGCAGCAGGGTGGAAACAAACTCCTTCAGGAGAATGGGCTGCTGACTTAACCTGGGATTCTTCATTTGACATAAACTCTCATTCCCTAAGTGGAACCCAGAAAAGCCTGTTCAATCTGCTAAAAAGGGGCTCAGACTCTAGGGATTTGGTTCTTAATGTCTCTAATGATACTGTTAGTCCTGTTTCTGTAGAGTCTCATAATGCTGTATCTGATAAAAGACCTTTATTATCTGACTTATTTGCAAAAACAAGCGTGAATCGCTCCCAGGCGAATGCGAGATGCTGCATTAGATATACAGGGGCATGGCTGAAAGGCCTAATAGAAACTATGTTGGGAGACATTTAATTAAGGAATCCTTGCATTTTTCTCCTAGAGATGTGTTTGCCATCATCAATATTTCAGGAGAGGATAATTATGATGTCAGTTTTAGATCAGCTGCCTTGTTAGAATTATTTTGGATTAGGTATTCTCAGGTAAAGTTCTCTCCCCTTTGGTCCCCGTTTGTGATTATTCCCCTCTCTCAACCAGCCATCAAGTTTGTTACAGTAATGTTCCGCAATGAAGGGGTGTCAGTGGATGATATTACATATTGGTTGTCCAATAAATGTGATGTGACAGGGGGATCAGAGCCTATTTTAGACTCAGAGGGCTTTTGGACAGGCGGATGGAAATATAAGGTCAAATTACGACACAATGAACATGGTTTTATGCATATCCCAAACTCCTTCTTACTAGGCCGTGATAGAGGTATTTGCTTTTATGGTGGTCAGCCAAGGGCCTGCTATATAAATGTGGCTCACGACGCATTTGTCTAGTGTTTGTGATAGTCCTAGATGTGACAATTGTGGGAAATTGGGCATTCACTGATTCAATGTTCTAACCCAACGAAATGTGATTTATGTGAGGTAGTTCTCACACATTCAACACCTGTCCGTGGGCTGCAAAAACAAAGTATCAGGGAATTGTACTGAACAGTTTTACAGAAAGCACAGGAAGACCTACTCTCATGCCTCCCACTTTCCTGGGAACCCCTCTTGATGTCAGAAAACCTGTAACTCCTGTGACAATGAATTTAGTTCTCCCCTCCCTCTTCATCATTGTCAAGGCCTGTACAGCCTAATAGTTCTGCTTTGCAGGACCCTCTGCTTGTCCCAAGTGTGAATCAGGTGGTATTGCTAAAACTTTAGATCAGGCGTAGAACCCCCCAAAATTAACCCCTCTCTGCTGCTCCTAGAAGGTCCATGAGGAATGTGAAATCAGTACCTGATGCAGTTACAGATTCAGTGGAAACTTCTAATCCTTTCTCTCTTCTTTCTTCTTGGGGGGATACAGCAATGGATGTTGTGGATTCAGATTCCCAAATCTCTACCCAAGACCCCATGGAACCCTCCCAAGGTTCTTATAAGAAAGAAAAGAAAGAAGAAAAAATAAAATAAATTCCTTCTTTTTGGTACTCATATGGGTTTTCTGTGGGCTTCTTTGAATGTTCATAGCATTTTAAATGGAGCTAACGAAGGCTATTTTCATATGTTGCATAATTCTAGAATTACTGTTTGCTTTTTACAAGAAACGTGGATGTTCTCTAAAGAACATGTTACTACCTTTAAAAAGGATTGGCCTTGGGGCCCTTCATATTGGTCATTTGGTCAGGATAAAGCTGACGGCATTGGTATTCTTTTTCCACCTTCCAGTTTAAACTTCATAAATTAATAGACTGCATTCCAGGAGGGTTTTGATTGTGGACTGTTTTCTTGAATCTGTCCTATATAGACTTATTAATATTTATAATCCACAGGTAAAAACAGCCAGAATAAAGTGTATGAAAACTATACAACCTTTTCTGCTCACTACCAGGCCAGTACTGTGGGGTGGGGATTTCAACTGTTCTCTTACTGACAGGAGATCTAGTGGAAAAAATGTATTGTGATGCTAACTTTTACAATCTGTTATTAGAGGCAGACCTCAGAGTCTGCAATACTTAGAATCCAACCCCTAAAAATACATTTTGTAAAGGGAAGACTGGTACCTGTATTGATTACCTTTTCACCTCCAAAAATATATATATTTCACAGTTTTCTAGACAGCCTTTTGAATTTTCAGACCATCTCCTACTTAAAATTGCAATAGAAATCCCAGTAAATTATAAGCCCTACAAAAGTAGATGGCGACTAAATACCTCATCATTACAAAATGACTTTGTCAAACATTCTATAGTTCAAATTCTAACTGCCGCCTATCGGTGCAATGTTTATATTCGGACTTAGGGATCTGGTGGGAAGAAACTAAACTAGACTGCATGGATTGGTTTAGAACTTATGGACAAAAACCCAGAACGATAATTTTCTTCATTACCTCACATCGTTCAAATTACAGTCTCTATTAACTAGAGCTAACACTTCTTCAGAAGATTTATCTCCTTTAATTAAGCATGTTAAATTACAGATGAGGAAGTTTCAATATGATAGAGCCAGATCCCTGCAAGCCTTAATTAACAACTACACGTCCAAAACAGTGATTGGGACCCTATAGTTTGTGTAAAACCGCACGAGATAATTCTACACTAGATTGTTTAGTCAGTAATTCACAGTATTATACTGACCCTTCGGATATAAGTCATATTATATTCGATATTTCCAAAATTAGGTCCTCATATAGACTTACAAACTGACGTCTTTCAGGATTTTCTGAAAGGTGTTACAGGCCCTGTCATTGATGCCTCAATGGCAGCTGTTCTTTCTGAACCCTTTTCTTTACAAGAAATTGTGGATGTTATTTCTAAACTTAAGCTTAATGTGTCTCCTGGGTAGATGGGTTATCTAATGCCTTTTATAAAACTTTTGCAAATGAGCTGGTTCCCTGTTTAGTTGGTGTTTTTAATTCCTTTCTTTCTGGAGGACAGATCTATCCTGCATTCAAAAAGGGTTACAAGTTTATATCTTTTAAAAACAGGAGATAGAAGTGAGATCAAAAACTGGAGACCTATCACATTGTTAAATTCTGACTATAAAATCTTTGCGATGCTGTAATAACAGACTTCAATCTTGGGCTACTCTAGTGATTTCTCAGTTCAGTTCTGTGGTGTTTCTCAAAGCGAATACATTCGGTACTTTGTTATATTAGAGATTTTATTGAAATATTACATCACAGCAAACAAACTGGTATTCTACTATCATTAGACTTAGAAAAAGCCTTTGATAGAGGTTAGTCATTCATTCCTTTTCCAAACCTTGGCCTTTTAGGAATGCCCCTGAGATTCTTACAATTTACAAAATTTATATTCTAATTCAATAATCTGTCCAGTTATTAAAGGAAAATTGGGAAAGGTTGGGCGCTAAAAGCTGGTGTCAGGCAGGGCTGTCCACTGAGCCCTTTATTATATATTTGCTCCTTAGAACCCTTATTAGACATTTACAGTTGGTTTCTGGTTGGGAGGTCCAAACATTCCTTTTCTGACTCCTTTAGAAATGTACAAGTTTTGCAGATGACATCTGTTTATTTTTTAAACAACAAGGCCAGCTGGAAGTTTTCTTTAAGTTATTTCACAGGTATGCGACCTTGTCAAGCGCCAAAATTAATTTTCAAAAATCTAAAGGGTTGTTAATAGGATGAATACATTAACCCCTTTGTGCACAGAACTATTTCATTCACTACAACACCTATTTCCATTTTAGGGTTCTGTTCGGTTCCAAAATTTACCTGAGCAGAATTGGCTTGCAGTTTTAAATAAAATGGATAATAAAGTTCAGAGGTGGAAACATAATAAATTCTAGAAACTAAAGAGTTCAGATTTTTAAACAATTCCTGTTACCTTGCCTACAATATTTGGCATTTCTGTACCCTGTCCCAACTAACCTGGAAGTGAAACTGTACAGTATTAGTTTTCAGTTTTTGGAAATAGGTTAAATCCCATTAAAAGGTATTATACTTACCTGGATAAAGTCAAGGGAGGGGTTGGGATGGTAGATCCTGTGGTTTTTGTTCTTCCTTTTTCTTGCTTTTTCTTTTGGAACTGTACTTAACCCCAATATTCCAGAATTTAGCTGGTTGAAATTCTTACTATCCAAGTATTCATCGAAATGGATTGGATTGGCTCCAAAACCTAATATTTCCTTTTCTACTCCTTTTCTTTAAACCGCTTGTTAGGAAATTATATATGTGGCAATTGTCCAAATCACAAATTATTAATTCTCCAACAAAACTATATTCCACTATTATTTCTCAAATCTATCCTCATTCCCCGCATTTAAAAACTGCCCAGGTACTATGACTCATCTGGTGTTAGCACAATTAAATAACCCCGTTTCCCTTACATGTGGAGGCGCTAATGGTTGATAATGTAAGTAGAGTTACAAGTTAGAGGGACAGCTAAGTATAAAATGAAAGAAGAAAGGTTTTGTCCTTATTTAGAGTGTACGGCACAAGAAGACACAATGGAACATTTTTTATTCATTGTTCTTTTGCCTCTAAACTATGGGTGTATTTGGCAACTATCTGGCACTTCCATGGTTGAAACATATTTCTTATGAATTGTTAGTATTGGGATCTTTACCCCATGTCTTGCTACATTTCATACTTCAACTGTACACATTTTCTTAGCATGTCTTAGATTTGTTTATGGCAAGTTAGATGCCAGTGGGTTTTGTATCAAAAAAACCAACTTTTTGAGCTTCAGCCACTATGTTATTTGTGAATTAAATAAAGTATATCTAAAAGATGCTCAGATTTATGGGACTAGAAAAGTTCAAATCTGGTGGAAGGGTTTCAGCATATGATAAAATTTAAATAACGGATTACTTTCTTTTCTTTTATGCTTTTGTTAAAAGATAACTGTGTATCACTTGCTTTTTGTTCAGTACCTTTGTTGATTTGTATAAGCTTTTGTGCTTTTTGCTGCTGTTTTTCTTGATGTGTTTTTTTTTCCATGCTTTATTTCAATAAAGAAGCAATTTACCCCTACTCTTTTCAAGAAATGCCATGGGATGTTTAACATCCACCTGAGCTACTACCAATCCAGGCAGATGGAACCTCGGTTTAATGTCTCATCCAAAAGACGGCACCTCAGAAGTGCAGCACCTCTCTCATGCTGCACTACAGTGTCAGTACGAGGATATTAACCCAAGTGCCAGATGTGGGAACTGAACCCACAACTCTCTGATCTCCCGGCCTCAGAGGCGAGTGTGCTACCTACTGAGCCACTGACACTATGACCACAATGCCCTGGACAGCAAGAGGGGATGGCTGTGCAGCACCACACATCCGGCATGCATGCCCCCACCCCTCATGCCCCCCAGAACATGCCACCTGTTTCATGTTCTGAAGATGCCTGTGACTGTAGAGTAGCGGCCTGCACTGCACCACTGATGAGTGCTGCACAGGCAATGCTGGCATGCACCTATGCAGCACAGCATGACACTGTCCACACCAATGAACCGCACACAGTCCACAGGCAGCACTCCCACAGCACACTGGCAGTCATCGCCATGCATAGTGTGCCCCTGTGTAGCATGCATCACTGCATGGCATACTGGGCAGGGCTATACAGCAGTGCTGCGGTCATGCCAGTATGCTGGTCTCATGCACACACCCACACCCCACAACCCATGTGTACATACTCACAGTGATATGATGGGCTGCTTCCTGTCTGGAAACCACCACCTGGGATGCCCTTGATGGCTGTGTAACTGATGGTTTTGGCCACAAGCTCCTCACTGGATGACAGGACAGTTGCTGTGTCCAGTCCATCACCCGTCCTACTGCATGCTGCCCTGGTGGCTGCTGCCTTCTCTTTTATTCTCCATCTATGTGTCCCCATCTTCCTCTTACATTCCTGTGGAGTGCGGCTGTGTCTGCCATGTGCATTCATGTATGTGGCCACCTCCTCCCTCCCAGTGGCATGCTCCTGCAGGGCACCAGTGCCCCCACTCAGCAGTGCCTCCCTGTCCAGGTAGGTCTCAAAGAGTCATAAACAAAAAAGAGGAAGTAGGCTCATGGCTACACAGGAAGCTCAGACACCATAACTACAGTTTAAAAATATGTAATTTATTTATATAGCAAGTAAGAAACACAGTAGCACCCCTCCAAGTGCACAAAACAGACCTCAACATTTCACACAGCTTGGCACTTTTTAAGACATCTTGAGAAAGCACAGGCAGCGTGAAACATTGACTTGTGTTTGTGCAGTTGAGAGGTACTACTGTGTTCCTATTGCTATGTAAATAAATATACCACTTAAACTGTAGTTACATGTCTAGTAGTCTTCTCGTGAGTCATGAGCCCACTTCCTCTTTTTTGTTTATGTGTCTTATAGTGGCATGACTCTGGTGGTGATCTCTTGAGCCGTGTTGCTGCAATTTGTACAGGTCTCTTTTTGAAATTCAACTTTTTATTGTTTTTCAATATAAACAACTCACATGTAAATGTAAACAAGAAAACGGTACCAGTCATGTCTTCTACTACTCCCTTTCCCCCTCCCTCACACCCTAATTTACCCTGGAGTGTGTCTATATTAAAACTAAATATTACAGAAAGGTTTGGTTACAAGTACAAGTCTACAAAATGGTGAACTTGGAGAGTTAGAAATAAAGTACATCTTAATGTAAGTATAGGGTGTAGAGTTTACCCCATTTTTTTGTCAAAAGTTTGAAGCTTGTTGTTGGAGCTTGCTATGAGGCATTCCATTCGGAAGCAAGCCGAAAGTTCATTTAGCTATTCGTTGTAGGAGATTGTGAGTTGGTCCATCCAATTGCTTAACTCTAATTTCTTGACAACGATTGAGATTAAGGCCATATGATATCTCCTTTCCTTAACTCTAATGCTGTCGTAAATCCCGAGATTACACACCTCAGTGTTAAAGAGACCATCTAAACCTAGCAGGGGATCCAATTTGGATTGAATTATCTGCAATAAGGAGGATACTTTTTACAATACCAAAGAATGTGTAATAGTTGCCACATCTAGAACATACTGAGGAAGATAAATGGCCAATTTTGACCAGTTTAATAGGAGTGTAATACATATCGAGAATATGGTATTGTGTAAGTCTAAGTCTGTCCTGAGGTATATAAGTGTGTAGGTCTCTCCAAATGTGTGATCAGTTTAATGTCATGTTAGGTGTTAAACCATTCCTGATTTTAGAGCCAGTGAGTGGTTCAGGAGAATTCAAAGTTAAAGAGTAGGAGTATAATGAGGAAATTCCATGCAGCCTGTCTGCTATGTCTTGTAACTGAGTCAGGATGGGAGACAATTTAGAAGGAGTAGGGGCAGGCTCAAATAGATGACTTATTAAGTGTTTGAGCTGGAAGGTCTTAAAAATGTTTGTTTGAGGTATTTGAAGTTTCCGGATAATATCAGGTGTACTGATAAGAGAGTCTGAGGAATATAAACGAGCAACTGTTTTTTCCTTTAGTTGTGGCAGCCAGCCCAATGTTAAACAGGAACCATCTATTTTAATATTTGGGTTGAGAGTAAGAGGTTGAGAGGGATCCTTCTGAGGGGATATCTTATGAAAGGAGCAAAATTGGGAGAAGACTTTGAGATTGCCTTTGGACATATTTTTAAGGGGAGCTGGCAAATTCCTCCAGGGTAGATAAAGAATGGTAGGGATAATTAAGTTATTTGTATGGACAATTTGCTGTTCAATGAGTTTCCATGCAGGAACATATTCTTTCTTGGTACTCACCAGCCATTGGCCTACTTTATTAAGGAGACTAGACCAGTAATACAAAAGAAAGTTTGGTAAGCAGAGGCCACCCATGTCTTTAGGAAGACTCAGTTTGCCATCCTGGTGATGCTGAGGGTTGAGGCACTGGACACCACACCTCGCAGTGCGCCGGTGACCCGGGTTCAGGAATGGACTCGGGACACTGGGGGCTGGCAGGGAGAAGGAAGGATTGAGTGTCCCGCGACAGCTCTCCTTCTTTCGGGGTGGGTGTGGGATATGTGCTGCACTGCAGTGACACCCAGTGGAGGTTGGGTGTTTGGCAAGCTGCGGGCATCTAGAGGGGGTGGAGAGCTGGTGAACGTCTGCACATCAGTGCGTTGATGTCATTGCACGTCCAGCTCTTTGGGGGTCAAAAATTGAAAAAATCAAGGGTCTCTCTGCCTCTATGAAGCCCTCCTGGGCTTAAGTTAGCCTCTGTCACTGGATCCCCCAACTAAATACTGGTTCCATGGGCTGGATAGGGTACCAGTTCCACGGCCCCGCCCTCTGAGGGGAAAGCTGGGGTGACCGGGGGATCATGGCAATAGGCAGATGGTGGCAGTCCAGGGCTGTGACCAGAGCTGAAATCTGGTGGAGAGCCCTACAAAAATATATATATAAAAAAAAGGAAGACTCAGTATGAAATAGGCATGTCTAGGGTGTTAATTCAGCCAGATAAATTTGGTTATAGGGGAGTGAATGTGATGGAAGAATGTCAGAGGTAACCAGATATTCAACATGATCAGAGGATAAAAAATTCTAGGCAGGACATTCATTTTTATGATGCTTATTCTTCCCCACAGTGAAATTGGGAGAGATTCCCATCTCTTAAGATCTTGTTGTAAGTTGGATAACAGGTTATCCAGATTCATCTTTTTGGAAAGATTGGAGTCCGTCGTTAACCTAATCCCCAGATATTTGAGTGATTGGGGAGACCATTTCATACCAAAAGATAAGAAGTCTGCCTTATGAGTGTAATGATTAAGAGGGAAAATCTCAGTTTTAGTAAAGTTTAATTTATAGTTAGAAAGAGAGCTAAATTGAACGATGACCTCGAGACTGTTCATAAGCGGTGTGGTAGGTTGTTGCAGGTGCAGGAGAATGTCATCAGCATATACTGACAGTGTTAGGTTAGTATTTAGCACCTGAGTCCCTTGAATTTGAGGGATTAATTTAATGTGCCTAACAAGAGGTTCTAGGTATAGGTTAAATAGAAAAGGTAAAAGGGGACAGTCCTGCCTAGTACCGGTGAAAAGAGGGAAACTGGAAGAGAAAACTCCATTACAATATATCCTAGCAGTAGGGGAGGAGTATATGTTTGCACCCAGTGAATTAAATTAGAGGGAAAGCCCATGCTTAGGAAAGTGGACCAGAGGAACTTCCAATCCACTCTATCAAAGGGTTTTTTGGCATCTAAGGAGATAAGAGCCATAGGAGAAGAGGAAGATTGGGCAACCTGAAGGATATGATCTAGTTTCTGAATATGGTCTGCTGGGGATCTTCCGGGTACAAAGCCTACTTGTTCTGGACTCAGCAGAATTGTCCAGACTTTTCTGATACATGTAGAGAGAATTTTTGTGAGAATTTTTATGTTGCAGTTTAAGAGGGAAATGGGACGGTAACTAGACGGTTGAGTAACTGGTTTTGTCTGCTTTGGGGATAAGAACTATAGTGGCCTCAAAATGTGATGGGTCCAAAGTTTCTGGCTGTAATAGATATTCATATAACTGCAGTAGCAATGGGGAGAGATCATTGGAAAAGTTTTTATAAAAATTGTAGGGATAGACGTCCAGCCCCAGCACTTTGTTGAGAGCTATGTTATTGATGACTTCACTAACATCAGTGGAGAGATGGGAGAAGAAAGGGTGGATAAGCAATGCTCCATAAGATGTGGAATAAGAGCAGCATCCAGGTAATCTTTTACTGCTTGATCCTCCGGGGGGTGAACGGTTTTTATCATATAGTGTATGATAATAATTTTTAAAGACTAGAGCTATGTCACTGGAAGTGATCTTAACCAAGCCATCTGGAGCAATAATTGAGGGAATCAGTCAATTTGTACAGGTCTGAAAGAGTACCTGCTGCTTGTTCTTAGCGAAGTTAAGCCTGTGCTTCGTGCAGGCCCTGATTTTCTGCTTCCTTAGTCTCTGACATTCTGCTACCTGTGGAGGGTTAGATGTAGCACAGCTGAACAGCAGAATGGCACACCATGGAACAGTGCAGCAATGTCAACATGCAGGTCTTCAGCAGTACACAGTACATTGTGGTGCAACTTACTTCAAAGGCTTCAATACCTGTCAGTGACCTGTGCTGTATTGTGATGCTTTTATGGCTCAACACATGCAAATGAGCTGCAGCACAACTGGTAATGGGATGCTAATGTGTGTGACTGCACCAGGCATTGGCTTATGAGGTTATTTGCATACACTGGCTGAATATAGCAAATTTATACGTGCCTACATTGCATGCAATGGTACACCATGGTACCTGTAGATTGTGCTGCTACTATGGTGGGTGCAGTAGGTCAAGTGTGATGTGCCTGTAACTGGTCTGACATGGAAATGGCCAACCTGGTGGCCCTGGTTGAGCCACATGCTGCCAAATTGTTTGGAGTGGTGAACCGCCAGGAACCAAAGTCCTAGGCTTGGGAATGGATAGCTGTGGACCTGGAAAGAAGGACAGGGGTACTGCAGACAGCAATACGGTGTCAGCACAGGGATGGGGACCTGAGGAGGAGAGACCCTGTGAGGGTCCACAGGCTGCAGGACCAAGTGCATTGGGGGTCAGTGCCACAGCCAGGTAGGTATCCGTGTGCACTGTGCATACTTCCGTTGTTCAGTTTCTGTGCTTTGTTGTACGCTGCCTGGGGGGCTGCACCAAGGGGTTGAGGAGCAAGCACTGGTGGGTGTTGCATATCTGGTGGTGCTGCACCATGTATCTGTGTGTTACATGGTCCCATAGGCCTGGACACCATACCCCACAAGTCAGACATTGTCCTTGCTCATGCTGTGGTAGCACTGTGTGCTGTGTCCAGGCAGGGGAAGTCTGTTCATGGACTGCCATTCATGTCCCTTTCTATCTCATTTGCATCCACAGGACCAGTGGAGCACAGGAGAGTGCAGGAAGCCACTACCTGGGCAAACGACATGATGTTGGGGTTGCTGCTGCTCCAGTGCTGGGACAGGCAGGTGCGTGTGTGCTGAATGGTTTATGTGGCATTGCTGGGACTGGGATGCGTGGTTTAGTATAGTTCCAGGGCACTGCCACCATGTGGGGCCACTGCATGTGGAGGGTATTGGCTCCACTGCCTGTATCGTGTTGTGCTGTGCATGGCGGGGCATAAACATAGCCTCTGTGTAGTGGCATCCCATCACTGTCATAGTATGAAATTGTCATAACCATCCTATATTAAAGAATTTTCAGTAGGATGCTCTACGTAGCCTTAACACCTCACCACATGTTTGCACAGCACGTGGGTGTACCTTCCACCAAGACTCTGGGATAGCAGCAGAAGTGATACAGTTGCTGAAACATGATGATGAATGCCTCTTGTGGTATGTTTACAGAGTTGTATGTTCTTTCTGTTATCTTATGCTGTGTTTCTGATTGGTTGTGTTGCCCTGTACTGTCCCGTGCTTGTCAGTGTGTGTGTGTCTGTAGGGGGGAGGGTGGGTGAGTTAGGGTAGAAAACCCTAACACCGAATTTCCTTGCTTTTGTCAGTGTGGAACAACCCTAACTGTTACATTAACAGAGTTTTGGCAATAAATATACACTATATATATATATATATATATAAATAGTGGTGAGGTAGTGCCACTATAGTTAAGGTTCAGTAGGCACTTTAATGTTAAACCTCGAATGTTGCACTTTAATAAATTTGCAACCACTCATCATATTTGCACATATTTTTGCTTGCATGGTCTCCTGGGGTAGGTCACATTGGCGGATTCTGCTCTGCATATAGTAAAAAAAAAACATGAAAGTTTACCTATTTTCACAATTTTTTGTCATAGCACTACGGACAAACAGTTTGGAATCCTGGTCTGAATGTTTCAATTAGAAAGTGCTTGCCCCACAGAGCATATCAGTGTTACTTTTTCTAAAAAATATTAATCCATGCCAAAGTTATTTAATTTTAAATGTTGGGGTTCTGAGCATACTCAGTTCAGTCTTTTGGATAGAAGAATGGAATGAAAAAGGATTTTTTTTTCATGAGGCTCCAATCCTTGATCACCAGGGGGCAATCCTTGGTCACCAGAAAAAAAATATTTTTTGTGAGCCACCATCTTGTTTTATTTTTTATTTTATTGAATTTTGTTGACTGGGTAGGCCCACTGAGACTAGAAATCCCTTTTTCAGGGGAGACCCGGGAAGGGGTGGGTGATACAGATGGTAACCAATTGAAATTGAACCAGATTAAGCTGTTGGTGGTAGTTTTAGTGAATGGGGGAAATTTGACCAGGACACTGGGGAAATTCCCCTGCTCAGATCCAGATGAACTTGCTATACCTAATCCCAAGCTAGAAACTACAACGTCTGGGAGTACTTCAAGTTTACCAGTTTTGAATGAAATACAGTAACTGAATGTTCCCAAGCAGAACTAGAACTTGAGGTTCAATGCTTGGCAGTCAGACAAAGAGGAATATCTGAAGCACTGTTTAAGCTGAAAATAGGCAATACTATTGTGACTGGGGTTTTGGGCCCTTCAGATGCCAAAGCCTGCCCTCGTAGTTTTGCAGGCAGATCACCCTCCAAGTGCCAGATATCCAGAATGTCACCCTCAGGGTCTGAGGTGACAGCTCCCCCAGTTATTTTTCAAACTTCTAACACGGATCAATCCTGTGCCGCAGTGTTTTCATTTACTGCAAAAGAGCCACCAATAAAAACAGTGCTACAAGACAATGCTAAAATAAGATGTACCTCTATTATTTTCAGCAAATGGAACATTCCTCCGAACCAGCTGACCTCAGATGTTGAGTGGCAACCGAGCCTATACAAGAGAAGGCTGTTAGAGCCCCAGAAGCTACAAAATCGCTGCAAACAGCAACAGCAGGGGTGAAAGCCGCATTTGCCATCCCAACCAGTGCTGAGTCAAGTACTCTGAGGACACCAGAAAAGCTCTATGGCAGTCAGCGTGGATCCTAATAAACAGTGGTACCTGGACTCCTGATCCATTATGGGACACGATGCAATTCTCTCGGCAAACTCCTTTATGGAACCCAAAGGTAGAAAAATCAGGGCAAAATCTTGTTACTGCAGGCAGTATTGGGTCTGCAATTCTTAAAGGGGCAACTAAACTAAACAAAAACCAACAAAATACTAAGGGTAGTATTACCAAGCAAGAAGGGGACAAAGTAATAATACAAACATCTCACTTAATCCAAACACTGCTATATCCCGTTATTATTTCTGAACCTGAGGTTCACTCCAAAGCAAAAACTGAGCTAGCACAGAACCCTCTCCCCCAGTTGAGCAACCTGTTGAAGGTGCTCAAGGGCCTGAACAGCCCCAAAGTCAAATTCTAGGGGATTCAGATACTGCTCCTCATCCTTTACTGTCTGAATTATTTGCCAAAAGCAAGAAAGAAGCTGCCCCTCAGAAAAATGCGGTACACATCCACTATAAAGTGGGATTTGAACAAAGGTCTGACAGAAACTATGTTGGTAAAACCTTGCGTATGGACTCCCTACATTTCACATCTGTGGAGGTCAATGCCTTTATTAACGTCTCAGGTGAGGACAATTACGATATCAGCTTCAGGTTTCTCCATGCTTTAGAGTTCTTCTCACAAAGATACAACAGAGTGATATTTTTGCCACTTTGGACCCCCTTCCTGGTTATCCCTCTCACTAAACCCCTCATAAAGTTTGTAACAATCATGTTCCACAATGAAGCAGTACATGTAGAAGGCATGCTCAACCAGAAATGTGATGTCATCAGTCCTCTAGAGGCTGTCCTGGATGAAGAAATGTTCTGGATGGGGGGGATTTAAGATAAAGCTACATCAATCCACGAAAGGCATTTGTCAAATCCCCAACTCCTTTTTACTAGGAAGGGACAGGAGGGTCTGTTATGTGGGGCAACCCAGAGCATACTACAAATGTGGGTCCCACACCCACCTCTCAAACATCTGTGATTGGCCTAGATGCGACAGTTGTAGAGTAGTGGGGCACATCTCTCTTCAATGTGTCAACCATACTCGGTGTGACCTCTGTGAGGAATATGGCCATACTTTCTCAGAGTGCCCCTGGGCAGCAAGAAATAAATCAAGCACAATACATCCAGATTCCCTTATCCAAAAAGCTCATGACACAGTTTTAATACCAGAACAACAGGAATCTGGTACATCATTTACAGAAAAAGAGACCCCTGTGATGGACACAGAAATTGAAGTTAAAGACAAAACACCTCAAGAGGAGGCTATTGACACCCTTCCCCACTGAAAAGTTAGACAAAGCTGCAGAAGATGTTGCTCTAGTCCTGCAACCTGTGTGTTAATGAAGATCCCACCCCAGTGGAGTCTGAAAACACCGACCAAGGGGGTACCTCAACTGTGTTGCCACCACACCAATGGTCCACTGTGACAGGGAGATGGAAGTCAGCAAGGATCTCTAAGGAGGATCCTGCAGAGTAACAAGTAGCCCAGGAAAATCATTTTTCTGTGTTGGCCAACTCTACCTGGGGAGAGTCTGAGATGGACACTGAAGAAACTGTCCTCCCCTTAAATCCCCTTGGGACCCCTGGACTCCACTCTGATACTACAGACTATAAAGGGGGGAAAAAAAGAAAAGAAAAACAAAGAATACTTGATATGGTCTCCACAAATGAATAAATTACCAAATTAGGGCTTAGAAGACAAACAACCTCAGTGCGCAACCACTAAGGCATTAATTAGGGCTTGCTTCTTTGAATGTTTGTAGTTTGCTTAGCTACAAAACAACGACATGCTGTTTTTCAGCATTTTCATGATTACAGAGTCCCTGTCCTTTTTGTACAAGAAACATGGATGTTTATAGCTGATCATGCCCATCTATTTCCATCTGAGTGAGTTTGGGGCCCATATTTCTGGTCCTTTGGGCTGGATAAGGCAGATGGGGTGGGTATTTAATTTCAAGGTCTATCTTTTCACTTCTGAAAACTTATAGTTGCCATTCCAGGCAGGTTATTAATTATAGATGGGAACTGGAATAATAACCCCTCTAGATTCATAGTAGTTTGTGGCCCTCAACTGAAAGCTGAAAGGATTGACCTATTGACCTCCTTCCAGCCTTACCTAGTTACATCTAAACAAATCTTTTTTGGTGGAGACTTTAATTGTCAGTTTCATGATACAGATAAGACAACCAGCGGGGCAAATAAATATTGTGACTGTAATGCTCTAGAAAAATTTATTCATTTAGCAGATCTTCAGAATTGTGTAAATGTCCAAACAGCTAGTCCTAAATTCACTTACAAAAGAGGGAAATTTGTTACAATAGGTCAGATCTTTACATCTAAAAATATGCAGATTTCTGATTTTACAGTTTCACCTACAGAGTTTTCAGACCATCTGATCTTGGAAGTCCATTTCCATCATACCCTGGAAAACACTCAGAAACATAATAGATGGAGACTTAATTCTTTACTATTGGCAGGCCCATATGTTATAGCAAGTATCACCAAACTTTTGCGGGCAAGAACATCAGTATTTGATTTATATGAAGATGGAGCTTGGTGGAATTACACAAAACTAGATATTAAACTATGGTTTCAGAAATTTGGTAGGACAAAAGAATGAGGCAAATTCTTTCAATACCTCAAACTTCATTGTCATTTACAACATCTGTATTCACTGGTATAAACTTCAAGCAAGCATTTGTCAATGCTGAATGTTGTCTTGCTGGCAGTGGCACAGGTTGTACAGGAGTTAGAGAGATGCATAGTAGGAATGGCAGTGAAGTATGGAACTGACGCCACCCCCGTAGAGACTGACAGGCATTGGAGTGTGCCTTTGGGTCATCAGCCATAACTCTCATGCCATTTCACCACACTACCCTGCAGACACCGACAAGTGTTGCAGTGTGCTTTGGAGTCTTCAGGCCTTACACTCACCCCATTACATAAGGAAATAAGCTGAAATGGGTGCAGTATAGGAGAATGGGGTGAACTTTGGGGCTGAAGAGTCCAAGGCATACCTCAGTGCCTGTCACTGGCTCCAGGGTGGAGGTGGGAGTGGAATGGCATGAGCATTACAGCCAAAAATCCCAAGTCACACCCCTGATGCCTGTCAGTCTCTACAGGATGGAGTGTTACGGTTGGAAATCCTAATGCCCTGGGTGTTTGTTGGCATTCTCACTTCAAATTTTCAACATGGGCTTTTTGGCATCCCACCTCGTGAACAGTGGCACTATCAGTTCATTAGCTGAAAGGTGATTTTGCACAGAGACTGCGCCATTTGGTGTCACAGGTGTGAAAACACATTTCAGGCATGATGTGAAAAATGACAGCTGTACTGTTCATGAGGAGGTGTAAAAAAATGGCAATGTTGAAAATCTGCAAGGAAAATATGAAAAATTGGTGAAGTCATGAGCATGCTCAGAAACTGCTCAATGCACGCCCATATCAGATGACCTTAAAGTTAGAAAGCAATGTGAGAAGGCAGTAGGGAGAGCTGGGGGTATACTGGGATGCATAGGGAGAGGCATCACCAGCAGAAAACAGGAAGTTGTTATCCCTCTGTACAGACAGTTGGTGAGACCCCATCTGGAGTACTGCATCCAGTTCTGGAGACCCCATCTCTGCAAGGACATAGACAGGATAGAGGCAGTCCAGAGAAGGGCAACTAGAATGGTGCAGGGTCTGCAAGAGAAGCCATACAAGGAGAGATTAAAATAGCTTAATATGTATACCCTTGAGGAAAAGAGGGAGAGAAGGATGTGATAGAAATGTTTAAGTACCTCAGTGGAATCAACAAAGTCCAAGAGGGTAGCATCTTTCAGAATAAGAGACATGCAAGAACAAGGGGACACAATTTAAAGATAGAGGGAGGGTGGTTGAAGGGCAATGTGAGGAAGTATTTTTTCACAGACAGGGTAGTGGATGCATGGAACAGCCTTCCTGAGGAGGTTGTGGGGTCTAAAACTGTGGGAGAATTCAGGAATACATGGGACAGACATAAGGCAATTCTTGTGGGGGGTGGGAAGAAATAGGCTGTTGGTTGACTAGGATCTGCGCCTTATCCTGTAGATAGGGAAATGGGCAGAATAGGTGGGCCAAGTGGTCCTTATATGCCATCAAAGACTATGTTTCTATGTTTCTATAACGCAATTATTTGGGGAATTTTTTTAACCAAATTTTCAACATAGGCATTTTGGAACCTCTGCTCATAAACAGTGGCACTATGATTTTGTTACTCCGTCCTGAACATTGATTTCCCACAGCGACTGCGCCACTGTGTGCCAGATGTGTGAAAACACATTTTGGGCAGGATATGAAAAAATGACAGCTGTACTGTTCATAAGGAGGTGTGAAAAATGACAATGATGAAAATCTGGAGTGAAAATACTAAAAATTGTTGGCATTACAAGTGTGCATGGAAACTGAGGAATGCATACTCCTAACACAATCATTTGTTTGAATTTTTCACCAATTTTGCAACATAGGCTTTTTGTTACCCCACCTCATGAACAGTGGCACTGTCGTTTCTTTAATTGGTCCCAAAAAGTGATTCCACGCAGTGACTGTAAACCCACCTTTAGGTAACGAATAACAAGATGACAGTGCATGTGTTCATTAGGTGGGGTCCCAAGAACCCCATGTTGAAAATCTGGAGCCAAAATTCAAACAAAATGGTTGAGCTATCTACCTAAGTTGAACCCTGCCCCCAACTGATACCATTATACAGCTTACCTGCATTTCTTCATTTTGCAGTTCAGCTTTGAAGAGTCTAGACACGTTCCCGCTCCACCAAAGTTCATAGTGCCAGACCTCCAGAAGTAAGTATGGGGTGAAGGGTGTGTGTGGGGAGTGGAGGTGGGGTGCACAGAGGATGGGAGCAAATGGCCCCATTTGCACCTTGCATGCATTATGACCTCATTTGCATGCCCCAGGCTGAATATCATGGGTGATGCGCCTAGCGCAACTGCACTTGCGCTGGCACATCCCCTTGCTCCGTTTCTGTGTCTTGTGCTGGTGCAGTGTGTGCACCCTCCATGCCATATTCAATGGTGTTGAGCCATGGTGCAGCACCACTGAATATCGCCTGGTCCATGTCCTGGTGCAGCCCTGTTGCGTTACACCCAGGCTTGCTCCACTACTCGGCGCAGTCTGAATATCTGGGTCTGGATGCTTAGTGGCACCCCCCCACCCTCAATCAATATATATTAACAACTTGCTTTTCTTTTACTTGTTTTACCCACCCACCCCCATTGTGGCAATCTGCCACTTTGGCTTTTATCCCTGGTGTCTAGTGTGGCTCCTGCACTTCAATCCCTATTAATATTATATATATAGATATTAATTTTTTTTTTTATTATTCCCCTCCCCACATTGTGGTGTTCTGCCACTGCTCTGTATTACTCAGTATTAGAAGGTAGAAGAAAGCACTAGGCCCATGAAGTCTACCCTCTCACATTATGTGGGCTATGTGTTATTCTGTCCCAGAATATATTGGTCAATGTTATGTTTGAAAGACAAGGCATTTTTTGAGTCCATTATGTACTGTGGAAACTTATTTCATAATGTAATAGCTCTAATAGTGAAAAAGTATTTTCTTTTGTTAGTTGTTGCCCTTAGTACCAGTAACTGTTTATTGTGACATCTCAGTTTATTCAGTTTTACAGCATACTTAATGTCACATTCTGTCAACAGATGAGTATCCTGAAGTTTATTGTATATTAGTAAAAGGTCACCCCTATGTCTTCTTATTTCAAGGTCATAAAGGTTGAACTCACTCAGTCTACCTTGATAAGAGAGTTCTTGGTATGATTTTAGTAACTCTTCTCTGGATGCTATCAATTAGGATTGTATCCTTGGTTACATATGGAGCCCAAAACGAGGTTGCATAGTATCGATGAGGCCTAAATGTATGACTTATAAAGGGGCAGGATGCACGCTTCATACCTTGATGTAAAAGTCTGCCTAATGGGTGCCAGAATTTTATTAGCCATAAGTACAATCTGCTGGCAATGTTCTCCTGGAGTTGGAAGGCTGATGACTACAATTCCCAAATCTTTTTCAGTTTGCACTGATTTCAAAAGGTTACTATTTAAATAATATTGTATCTGTGGATTTTCTGCCCCTTTACGAATAATAACACATTTACTCTCATTGAAAAACATTGTATTTTCTCTTGCCCATTTCAATAGCTGTAGAATGCAATTCTTGAACCTAGTGATGTTTTCTATAGAATCAACTTTCCCACAGATTTTGGTGTTGTCAGCAAATTTGCCAATGTGACCATTTATTCCCTGTGGTAAATCCACTATAAAAATCCCCCAAAGTGTGGGCCCAAGTACAGAACTCTGGAGCACCCCACTAGTGACCTCAGTAAAGTCAGAGTCAGTGATCTTAACTACCTGATCTCTAGTCGATAACCAGGTCTTTATCTACTTTACAGTTCTTGTATCAATTCCCAAAGTTAACAGTTTATCAATAAGTATTTTGTGGGGAAACTTTGTCAAATGCATTTTTAAAATCAAGGAACAAGATATTAACTAGTGTTTCTAGGTCCATGTTCCTACTGACCTTCTCATGAAAGCTGATTAAGTTTGATGTACAAGATCTGCCAGCCACGAAACCAGGCTGCTTAAGATCTTTCGAACCATTAGCTTATAATGTCCTTTCAATTCCATTTTTATAATTCTTTCCATAATCTCACATATAACTGAAGTTAAACTAATGGGGTAGTAATTACCCACATTGTTTTTTGTCCCACTTTGCTCTCTATCCCTGGTGCCTAGTGACCATGTGCTCCCACCATAAAATAAGGATACAGTTACAGTATGTTAGTGGAGGGATGGGAGCACAGGGTGTGAAGGACTCTACACTCCCACTGTAAAATAAGGATATTGTTATACTATCTCAATGGTGGGGTGGCAGCACAGGATACTCTTATACTATCTCAATGGAGTGATAGGACCCACTGTAAAGTAAGGATACTGTTATACTATCTCAATGCAGGGATGGGAGCACATGATCAGAAGGGCTCTGCACTCCCACCATAAAATAAGAAAGATACTGTTATACTATCTCAATGGAGGGTTTCAGACCCTGTGTTCCCACTGTACAATAAGGATATTGTAATATATGGAGATACCTAAATAATACCATAGTATCCCATACAAAAAAGTCCAGGTAATACAGAAGTAGCCAAAGTGATAATACTATCATTGACAAGTGATAATACTATCATTCAGAGCTCATAATACTATCGTTCGAGCTCTGAATTATACTATTATCACCAAACCTCAAGAGCGCAACTGCAAGATCTTCCAAAAGCATACACTAGTTCCTGACATCCCCAAGGCAACCTCCTAGCACTGCGTACTGACGTTCCTAAAACCGCACCTCCTGATTGGAACCGGTTCCTCTGTGGGCGGGCAGAACCATTCAAAAAACATGGCGGCTGTGTCTCGCTAAGCGAGAGAATATCATCCCTTCACTTTACGGGCAGCATTTTTTTTTTATTCTCCACAACTGTCTGATTAAAGAAGCACGGTAAGACTTCCTTTTAACAAGTAAAACAGACACAGACTGAGTTTATGGGTGGATGGGTGAGCAGAGGCAGACCAGGGACAGAAAGTACACACACACAGCGTGAGTGAGCGAATCCTCACTGCAGCGGTAGCACAGCCTGACAGCACCACATTCACAGAACTGCTGCAACAAAACTGGGCTCCATATATTACAAAAATTAAAAATAGGTGAGGGTCTATCCGCAAAGAATAATACCATCTCGAGGTTCTGCAGGGATGAGACCTCTCGAGCTTCGCTCTCGAGGTTTCCTTGTCCCCAGAACCTCTCGATGGTATTACTCCCGTGTAATAGACCCTCACCTATCTATTATTCTATTTGTAATACTATCTCAATGGAGGGATAGGAGCACAGGATACTGTTATACTATCTTAATGGAGAATGGGAGTGCTGGTCTGAAGGACTCTGCACTCCCATCATAAAGTAATGATATTGTTATACTATCTCAATGGAGGGATGGGAGCACAGAATAACATTATACTATTTCAATGGAGCGATAGGACCCACCATAAAATAAGGATACTGTTATACTATCTCAATGGAGAAAAGGGAGTCCAAAGGACCCTGCACTGGACCCTGCATTCCTACTGTAAAATAAGGATACTTTTATACTATGTCGATGGAGTGATGGGACCCAACATAAAATAAGGACAACCCTGAGCTCCCACTGTAAAATAAGGATACTGTTGTATTATCTCAGTGAAGGGATGGGAGTGCAGGATACTGTTATACTATCTCAACGGAGTGATGGGACCCACCGTATAATAAGGATAATGCAATATTATCTCAGTGGGGGATTTGAGTGCACTACCACTGTAAAATAAGGACATTGTTATACTATCTCTATGAAGGGATGGGAGTGCATGGTCTGAAGGACCCTGTGCTCCCACCATAAAATAAGGATACTTTTATACTATCTCAATGGAGCGATGGGACCCACTGTAAAATAAGGATACTGTTATACTGTCTCAGTGGAGAGATGGGAGTGCAGGGTCCAAAGGAAAATGCTCTCCCACTGTAAAATAAGGATATTGTTATACCATCTTAATGGAGGGATGGGTGCACATGGTCCAAAGGACCCTGTGCTTCCACCGTAAAATAAGGATACTTTTATACTATCTCAATGGAACAGCGGGACCCACTGTGAAATAAAGATACTGGTATACTATCTCAATGGAGTGATGGCAGCCACCGTAAAATAAGGACACTGTCATACTGTTTCAAAAGGTAAGGAAATATATTGCAAAAAAGTTTGTTAATGCATCAGTTAGGGTTAAAGTGACAAAAGTAGGGAACTGTGGCATTAGTGTTTCCAACTGTAACACTCCATTTCCCACCCCACACAGACCCAACAGGTGTGGAGGAGGGTCTGTCTTGGGGTCCGAGAACCCTAATGCTCCAGCCCATTCTTCTTTGATGTACCCATGTCACCCACTTTGTACTGAAATGGGTGAGCGTTAGGTTCATGACCCCTTAAGACAGACCCCCCACCTGTGGGTTTCTGCAGGGTAGGGAATGGGATGTTAGGGTATCTAGGCAGTGCCATAGGAGCAAGTCATGGGAATACAGTATCAAGGTACAGTGCAGGGGTAGTAGCAATAATCTGGTACTCAGGTAGTGGTCTGGGGCAGAGAAGAGAAAAGAAGTACCCAGGCAGTGCCCCAGAGGCTGTTTGTAGGAAACAGAGGACTGCTTTGGTCACAACCTGTTCTGCAGTCCAAAGATGATGTTCCAGTGTGCACTGAGGTCTGCACACTCCATCTTCACACTTCCATGTACTGTTAGGCAGCTGAAGAGGTCAGAGGTTTGAGATCTGCTGTCTGAATTCAAGACATGTGTTGCTGTTGAATCTGGTGGTTACAATGAGGCTTTCCCCCTTCCCCTCCCTTTGCTTTGGTTCTTGGTGAGTATGTCATTGTGCACCTACATCTGCAGACAGTTCCTCACAGTGCCACACACTCTCAGTAAGGTGAAGGAGTGTGAGAGTTGAGATTTGGTATTCCAATTGAGGACCTGTCTTGTTACTCTGGTTGGTGATTCCAATGAGACCCCCTCATGCCCCCACTCCTCCCACTTGCATGCCTCTTGGTCTATGCAAAGTATGGTGGAGGTGTTAGGGTTGTCCAGGCACTGTATCTGGGGAATAACAGGAACAGAGTTCCTTAGTACTGACTTGGGGCGGGTCTCAGGAACGTAGCAGCCAAGTGGTGTTCTATGGGCAAGTAAGAGGCATCTGCTGTCAGGGTACTGTCTGAGGGGCAATGAAATAGTATAAACTGTAGAGGCAGAACCCAAAGTTGTGGTTGTGGAAACCAAGTTGCTAGGCAGTACTGTAGGAGCAGGTCACAGGAATATAGTACCAATGTAGTGTGTCAGACGTACTTGCAAGAAACTGGTACTTAGGCAGTGGTATGGGCTAGAGAAGACAAAATACATACCCAGGCAATGTTCCAGAGGCTGCTTGTAGGAAACAAAGAACTGCTTTGGTCACTATCTGTTCTGCACTTCAGAGATGCTCTGCCAGTGTGCACTGAGGTATGTACACTCTGTCTTTGCAGTTTCATGCACTTTTAGTCAGGTGGAGAGGTCTGAGGTTTGAGATCTGTTGTCCCAGTCATACCTCTCAACTGTCCCTGATTTTCAGGGACGTCCCTGATTTGGCCTCAAAATTTTCCTCTGTCCCTCATAAAATTTGTGTTTTTCTGAGTGGGGATTAATAACACAAAATAATGTTAAACATTGAAGTTACAGACTTGATGTTCTTCAGAAAATGCATCTTAACACAAATTCCTTTATTTTATCGCTTTCTGAGTGAATAGTATCAGTTTTTCAGCTATGTCCCTGATTTGGGGTCTTTGTCCCTGATTTTTTAAGCCGAGTCCCTGATTCATGAGGCAACTGGTTGAGAGGTATGGTCCCAGTTCAAGACATGTGTTCTTCAAGTTGGTTGTTACAATGAGGCCTTCCTGCCCTCCCCTCCTTTCCCTGTGGTTCTTGGTGAGTATGTCATTGTGCAGCTATCTTTACACTGAGCTCTTCACAGTGTCACACACTCTCAGTGAGCAGAAGTGGTGAGATTTGCTTTTCTAGTTGAGGACCTGAGTTGTTACTATGGTTGGTCAATGCAACGAGAGCCCCATTGAGCCCCCCCTTCCCACCACCCCTCCTTCTTGCATGTCTCTTGGCCTGTACACGGTGATGTGAAGGTGTTAGGGTTGCCCAGGCACTGTCTCTGGGGAAATAACAGAAACAGAATTCCTTAGTAATGACTCAGGGGCAGCTGACAGGAATGTAGCAGTGAAGTGGTGGTCTATGTCCAAGTAAGAGGCATCTGCTCTGCTGTCAGGGTACTGTCTGAGGGGCACAGAAATAGAATCAACTACAGCGACAGAGTCCAAGGATGTGGTTGTGGAACTCAAGTAGCTAGGCAGTGTTGTAGGAGTAGGTCATAGAAATAAAGTACTGAGGTACTGTGCCAGGGTAGTGACAAGAAACTGGTACTCTGGCAGTGGTCTGAGGCAAGAATAAGAGAGAAGTACCCAGACAGTGCCCCAGAGGCTACTTGAAGGAAACAGAGGACTAACTTGGTCACTTAAGTGGTTGGGTTGTTGTTTTCTGCTGAATGTCTGTCCAGAAGTGGAGTCCTGAGGAGCAGTGTGGTATGGGGAGGGACAGTAAGTGTGGTCATTGTAGGTGATAGTGTGTGTGTTTCCATACACACGTGTGCTTGCTGGAAAAGATGAGGAAGAAGGAAAATGGAACATTGGTGCTTGCTGACTCTATGTTGGCTTGAGTGTGTTTTTGCATCAGGCATCCTGGACTTTGGATTTGCACTCCAGAGGTGTGAGAAAGTTGATGGCACTTAGTGCAGCCCTGCCATTTGGTTTGTTACCTGGTTCTTCTTTGGTAAAGTGCTGTGCCTGTGGAAGAATGACTGAGATAATTTATTCAAATAACAATGTTTTTCTGTTTATTTCAAATAAAAAAATTGTTTTAAAATAAAGTTATTATTTAGATAAAAAAGATTTTCAACTAAAATAATTGAAAACTAGAGCCGTGTGGAATATAAAATTCCACCCACAGAATGCTCGCAGAATTACCTTTTCAGTTCCATGGAATTCAGCTGATTTTGTAAACATGCAGCAGAATTTTGCAAAATTTTAAATGTCAGTTATTTCACTACAATTTTAAAAGCATGTGTCATAATGCCAAATTTAGAATGAGAACATTACACAATGGCTTACATGAGTCTTCCAAATTTCAGAGTTGTAGATTGAAAGCGGGCAGAGTTATAGGTGGCCAAACATTTTATTTTCAGTTATTTTGAGATAATTTTAAATTTTTTATCCACATTTCTTTACGAGATTTAGAGAAAAGTCTAAAATGCATATATGCACCATGTTTTAAGTCTCAAGTTTCAATGGGAGCTGAGTTATAGCTATCCAAATATTTTGCCAAAATTTGTATTTCTGTAATTTTAGTATAATTTTGATAGTAATCATTGAAATGCTACAAAAATTGACAGGTATACAAGCTATCACTACATTTGTTTATGCACATAGTTTCAGATTTAAATGTGACTGAGTTATAGCCTGCCAAACATGTTGCCAAAATTTAAATTTCAGTTAGTTCCCTCTGATTTTAAAACTGCAAATCCAAATTCAACCAGAGTAGAAACATTTTAACTACTATCTACTATACCACATGGCCATTTCTAAAACAAAGTTCATATTTGCAGCTTTAAATGGGATTGAATTAAAAGTAGTCAAATGTTCACAACATTTAAAAAAATAATTTTGCAAGAATGTAAACTACAAATTTATAAACCCCGAAACTTTAAAACTAAAGAATGTAATAGCATTAAATTTGGCAGGTTCTTAGACCTTACAAGGAGACTGTGTGTGCCAATTTTATTAATTGCTTGCTGTGAGAAATTGCAAAATAACATCTGTACTTAAAGTCAAATCCCATTGGTTTTTGTGAAAATTGTAAAATTTCATGAATAATTTTATAAAACTGGAATTTTCTAGTTTCACTCAGCATTATTTGGGGGGATTCTAATTAAAGGATAAGGGTATAAGAGGCAGGTAGTGCAGGGGGCCATCAGGTTCTGGAGTTAGATGCACAGTTTCACCTAGAAATGGACAGCTAAGCTGGGCAGCACAACAGTGGTAGACCCCCAATTTGGAGCAAGAAAACACAGAGTGTCAACAATTCCAACCTGAATGCAGGATTTTTAAGGATCACATCCAGTAAATTTATAATCCGGGCAGCCTGGTATACATGCAAGTCTAGGACTTAGAGGTACTCAAAAATATGTAGTGGGGAAAGACAGTGTCTTGGGCAGCAGGAAGAAAACATTCTGGCTTTTCTAACAGGATAGGTCAATAGGAAAAGGTGTAGGCGACTGACATCATAAGGAAGTTTGTCACTGTAAAGAACAAAGAGGATAGTGTGATTAATAGTTTTACTAGGTCAATCTGGCCATGCCAAAAGAGAAGGGGAAGGGATAGTCACCTAGAGAGGAACAGCAGGACTGCAAGAAGCTCAGCCCAGCTTATCAAATGAAGTAGTGATAGGTGCACTGTTAATGTTAAATTCCACAAAAAAATTCTGAATGCTTCATCTACTGTATATGCCATCATAAATATGTGAGAAAATGTTACTAATATTTTTTTCTTCTGCAAAATTAAAACTGGTTAACCAATTTATCCAGTTGTGTTAGACACCAGGATATATTGACTATGGATATTTATTTATTTATTTAAGAGTTTTATCAGGCAGGCATACTGAGCGGTGATCCACTCAATTCCAGATGTGTCCTGGGGGAAAAGAGAAGGGGAGCACAAGACTTACACATAGACATAGATCAAGTAATACAGATATGCATGTCAGATGTTAACTCTGTGCATGCAAGAGTAGAGAAGTTACAAACATCCACATTTTTTGACAGTTTTCACAAAGTTTTGCAAATATTTACATAGTAAATCTGAACCCCTGTAACTTAAAAAAATCTCTTATGTAATTCTCTCCACATTTAGATAATTCTACAAGCATTACAAAAAGGTTATCCGTAGTAATTTACATATGTCTATCTCTAAAGGTGCCCGAGTTATATGCAGATTAATTTTTTTCATGAAATGTTTTGAAAACAATAAAATGGCAGATTTTGAGCACATATAATTTTGAGATGATGCACCATATTGTCATGAAATCTGGTACATTGTTGGAACACCTTTCATCAAGAAATCATGTCAAATATTAAGATCACTGACCCAATAGATGGTTAAGGTATATGCAGATAAAAATATTCACATTTTGTACAAACAATAAAATAACATTTGAGCACCTATAATTTTGAAACTATCCATCTGTATTTCAAGATATTTGACACATTAGTTGCCATTGACCCACAGAATGTGTATGCTAACCTTCAGAGCTCTAGCGTGAATGGTGGCTGAGTTATAACCACATTACTACATTTAAAAACGGCAAAATTCCAGAAAATTTCGTGACATTTCATTGAAATTCCACGGATTCTGAATTTTCCCATTTTGTACAGCTCCATTGAAAACATAAAAAAAATTGTTTTTGAAAATAAACATTAAATAATTGTTTTTTTATGAGTCATTACATTATTTTAAGGGGGGAGATGAGGATGCACCAACCCTTGGACATCATGATGAGGGTGCCTTGGGTGACCTGCAGGAAGTGGAAGCAGTGTGCACAAGAGGGGGCATAACCTACTGCCCCTCCTCAGTTGGTGACATCTGTAGAGGAGGGGACTGTTGAGGATCCTGTTTGTCTTCAGGGAGGGTCTGGTCCTGGCGCTGCTGCAACTGGAGCTGAAGGATGTGTTGAATTCCTTTGGAGGCCTCTAGTTGAGCTTTTGCTATGCATACTAGGATGCTGTGAGTGGCCTCCTGGACAGCAGCATAGTTCTTACTTTTGGTACACAATCAGTTGACTGCATGAGTGAGCTCCTGGATCCTGCCCTGGAGGCCACAGGTGACTTCATATGACTGCCACTCTAAGCATCCATGCCAGTGCTCGAGGTCAAGAAGCTCCTGCTTTTGTTCCATCAGGAACTTCTGTTGTTCAAGAGCCATTGTGGAGCTCTGAGTGACAGCACTGAAGCCATCCCTCACAGCATCCATGTACTAGCAGAGGGTCTCCTGCAGTGTTCTTGTTTCTGCAATTTTTTCTAAAATAGAGAAGAGAGAAAAGAAAGAAATGAGTTCCCTGTTTTGTTTTTTTTTTCCTCTGACCTGTGACTGTTTACTTTTTTGTAGCCTTGTAAGGTCTTGAAATTTAGTATGTTGGGATCCTGTGCCTGTTTACGTATTGGAGAGGGTGGTAGTGGCTTACTTGTTTTGCTTATGGTAAATGTTGCTCTGTGCGGAATAGAGGGTATAGAAGAAAGCGTTGCTGCAGGTTGTGGGAGATCTGTGTGGAAATAACATTGTGGAAAGGTGCAATACTCGATCTCCTTTTCTGCAGTCTTCTGCAGCAATGAGCTATAAAAATTGTAAAAGTGTCCTGGTGAGCTAGCTGCCCTTTGTCTCCCTTGTGCTGTGATTCCAGTAACAGGATGTTAAATTGCTGTAGTGGGTACGTGCCCCTCACCCGTGTCTCTTGCTTTGATTGTTGTACTATGAAGTTACTTTGTCCTGTTGGGATATCTGGGTGTCTGATGATGTGATTGCTCATAAGTGGGCCCTATGCACTAACAGGGGGGTTATATGCACCTGAGGCATGTAACCCACATACCTGTGTGGCCCCAGACAGGTGCAGGGTGCACGGCATGCATGAAGGCATGCATATGTGGGGCTTTTGTCTGCAGCCACTCCCCCATGGCATGCATGGTCATGCAGATAGTCAGGGGTGGAGTCGCAGACCTGGGTGGGCATCCAATCAGATACCTGTACCGGATCCCTGAGTAGATCCCTTGAACCCTTGCGGAGAGTGCAGGGAGTAGGGTAAAATCTGCGTATAGTGTCAGTGTTGACACACCATCAGGCAGTCACCCAAGCTGCTGCCCCAGCCCTACCCTGCAACCTAGTCGGCTGGGGCTGCACAGTGTTCAGGTTCCCATTACCACTGTGCCTAGTGGCCATCATACACAGGGTGCACACTGAGTTACACCAAGTCCGGGCAGGTGTCCCTGGCACTCTCTGCCTGGCACTATGCAGCTTAGTGAATGCTGTGTAGTGCAGACATGCCCTCGATACCCCCCCCCCAGCGTGGAGATCCCTGAGGGGCTAAGCAGGGGGGCACGTAAGTGCCTTGAGATGCACTTACTTGAATGCCACGGGGATCCACCGGACCCACGCTGCATGGCATTCACCCATGAGGTTGCCTACACACCTCAGATATGCAGCATGTAGGCAACATTTAAGTTAGTGCATAGGGCCTAATATTAATTGCAAGTTTAGTGGTAGAGTTGCAGATGGCTGTGATTCATCTGTACATGATAATGTCAAGATACTGGTGGTGTAGTGCATTCTGCACCCATAACCCAACAATGTCCTGATACCCTTGTTCTCTTTCCCCCCAAGAATTTATAACCAGCAGTGACTGGGATAGTTGACCACTAAGTAGTGTGGTGAGATGCTGAGTGATGTATGAATGGGTGCATATCATATACTGTATAATAAAGGGATAATGAGTGACAGCTGTTGTGAGTTGGTAAGTTTTACTTCTTTTTTCTTTGGAAAGGGAAAGAGAACATTGTTTAACCAGAAGTAGCACGCTAAGCCGAAGCTTGTTTCCCATTGCGACCTGGGAGCACAAGGAAGTTGAGTGACTTGCTCAGGATCACACAGTATGAACCTAGGTGGCTGTGGGATTCAAACCTAGGTCTCCAGATCTGCTGCTCTGAGCCTTAACCCACTGTGCTACACTGCTTCCTTGAGATAGGTGCCTTTTGTCATTCTAAGTGCTTTCAGAATTTGTTGCTTTGTTTTTTGTACTGTGTGTAACTTGCCTCCTGTAGACATTTAGAGTTATTATTGTGCTCAGTGATAAGAAATATGAATATTGAATCACAGATAGCATAATTGGCCTTTTACAGTGTGAATTGTTGAGTAATGTAAGCATAACTGATAGTAGTAGTAAGGTTTATTTGTTTGACCATGAATAAAGGTAATTACAAACACAATACATATTAAAAGGACACGCCAATATTTACAATAAAAGACACATAACAATGTCAGTGAATTTCTGGTGCCTGAACATATACTGAGTAACAATTAAGCATCTTTTCAATTCTATATGTTTTTGATAACAGTGTGACAGGCAAGGAAAAAAAAATGCTAAACATGTCTATACATGTCAATCATTTGTTAAAATATGCATCTCAAGTTAATTTGCCCCTTAGTTAATATTACAAACTAACAAATGCCTACTATGCTGTAGTATGTTCACAGCTTTGCCTTTTTCATGAGTCATTTTCATTCATTATATAGTTCACTAGGCCCTAGTAATTCATTTCCTACTTGGAGATGGCCTATTTAAACCTCTTCAGACTTGGACAAAAATGAATACAGGCTAATATACAAAGAGTGAAATCAACAGACGAAGATTAAGCCAAGTGGAACCATGTCATATCAATCTGTCCCTTGAAGTTTACCCTACCGATTCACATCCTGTCTCATCCATACCCACCTGGTAACCAGCTGGACACACTGAATCTGTGGGGAAAATCCATCAGGGTATCATGCAGTGCATGCTGCTCCGTACCCCAGGGACCACCTCCTAGCCAACCACTCCAGTCGACCATTCCTGAGGCACCTGATGTGGCTATGTGTTATGAGAGGGGCCCATCTGATCACACCATGTCCCAACTGTGCCTACCTTGTAGCCAGGAGGACACCCCAGCATTGAAGACATATCCATTTGGGGCACCATGCAACGCATGCTGCTCTGTATCCCAGAGAGAAACCACTCCTCTATCTGGCCACTCTCATCAGCTACTATGGAGGCATTTAGTGGGACTGCATGACACAGCTAGGGCTCAACCATTCACACCATGTCCTATCTGCACCTGTCTGATGGCCAGTCAGACATGCTGGCATTGAAGCATGTCCATAAGGGCATCATTCGACTCCAGCTGCTCCATGCCCCCTTGAATTATTCTTGATCCAGCCACTCCTGTTAGCGACCCCTGAGGTATATAATGGGACTCCACGTAACAGGTAGATCCACCCACTGTGGGTCATTTTGTCTTAACAAATAATGCAAAAAGCCACAAGCCAGTCTGACGGCCATCTCCTGCACTAATAGCCATTAATGGCCTCCCAGCTGATAAATACTAAATGAAATAAGAGCACATACCAAAATCATCTAAAATGAACAAACTACACAGATACTTAAGTAGTGTTATCTAGGCACATAGGCATAAATATTTGAGGCCCTTCATACAGCATTTAGCACAAATATTAGAAAAAACATAAGGTAACTCAGCTCTGAGTTCACTAATTATGTCAGGGCCAGCAATTCGAACAGAGGAGCCTAACCCCACTGCAACCATCAGTATTATTGTGCTACCTCCTGCAGGTACCATGTTCAAAGCCATGTTCAAGGGCATTCATTATCCATAATCACATTTCATTGTGACCACATTCATTATATTACTAAGATACAAAATTAAATCCAGACGCAATAATTCTTCCATACCACCACCATAATTATGGCGCCTATACATTCTTATACATTATAATCAGTCAAGCTACCCTAATAAAATAATAGGTACTATTTCTTAATGACTTCCTACAGTATTGCTTACATGTGAATTAAATAGAAACATTTTGCTGCACATTAAATCCATAACATTTCACATATATAACAACCAAAACGTAAATATCATAGCTAAATTAAAATAGCATATAGCAATCCGGCATATCAATTATCAGTTTTCAGGTAGTCATGCATAAGTACCTAAGAATTCTAAAATCAAACCCAATTTAAAGCAGGATAAAGCATTCAACTGAATTCAAGGGTTGCCATAAAAATCTGCAGATTTGTTACAGTGATAATAAAGACCATAGATATTACTGTGTCTCGTCCTTTCGACTTTCAGTTTTTTTTAAATTGAAATAATTTTATTTATTTTAATAAAACCACACATAACAGTACAAGAATGCAACGGGAAAACTATTAGGATAAAACAATAGTATGGTTCCCCATCCCACCCTGTCCCTCCCTCCCCTCTCCCTCTGTGGAGTGTATAAGATCCCCAGTAACATAATATCTCAGTAATTATTAAACAGAGTCAGAGTTATAATTGTGTATATAAAGGATAAAATATGAGGCGCCAGGGAAAAAAACAAAAAAGCTAGTTTAGGTAGAGGGGAAATAATTTGCCCCATTTCTTATTGAACAGGTGTATACGATTATGTGTGTTAGCAATTAAATGTTCTGTTCATAGGGAGAATGAAAGTTCATGTAGCCATTCATTGTAAGTAATGAGTGACTGGTCAAGCCAATGCCTCAGTACTAATTTTTTAAGCACTAGAGAGATGAGAGTCATATGGTATCTCCTTTCTTTGACCTGAATCTGTGAGAACTCCCCAATAATGCAAACTTCAGGGGAAAAAAAGGCCATGCAGACCCAAAAGGGGGTCCAGTCACTCTTCAATGCTCACCCACAGGGAAGACACTTTCTCACATGACCAAAAGATGTGTAATAGGGTGTTATCTGCATTGCCACAACTGGAACAGCAGGGACAGGGAAGGTGACCCATCTTAGCTAATTTAACCGGGGTGTAATACATATTATTCAGAATCTGATATTGAGTAAGTCGCAGCCGGTCTTGGGTCAGGTAAATTTAGAGGTTGTTCCATAAAGCTGGCCAGTCAAAGAGTACTCAGGCATTAAGGATTCCTAAACCTTGGACCCAGTCAGTATAGTAGGATGGGGAAAGATTAGCAAACATGTATATAAGGAGGAAACCCCATCAGGTTTGAATGCTATGTCTTGAACCTGTTGGAGAAAATCACCCAGAACTGAGGTTTGTGGAGTTAGCCCAAACTGCTGCATCAATAGGTGTCTCAATTAGTAAATTGTAAAGCTGTAATTAGAACCCAGTTGGAGCTTAACTAGTATCTCAGATGAGGTAAGTATGGAGGTTGAACTGTAAAAGTCAGAAATTTTAAGGTCAGGAGTACCAGAAAACCTTGTAGGAGGTATTGGGCAGTCTCCAATCTTAATGTTTAAATTATGAAAGATAGGTTGGGAGAAATCTTTGGATAGTGAAACTTTTAAATGGGATCACAGTTGAGAGAAGACCTTGACAGACATACCAATTGGGGAAGACCTCAGTGAGTCTGGAAGGCATTTTCAGGGAGAAAAGAGAGTGGAAGCAGAGGACAGTCTGAAGCTGGATATTAGTTGGGATTCTATTTGCAGCCAGATGGGAGTATAATCAGTGTCAGGTGACTTTTGGGACATCAAGAGCCATTTGTCACATTTATGAAGATGGCTGGCCCAGTAACATACCAGAAAGTCAGGAAACCATAAACCACCAGACTCTTTGGGTAGTCTGAGCTTGGAGTATGAACACATGGAAGAATTATCCAGCCAGATGAACGAGCTGATACAGGAATGGACACGATGAAAGAAGAATAGGGGAAGCCAAGTATTAAGCATATTTAGGGGATAAAAAAGCCAGGGAAGGACATTCATTTTAATAATGTTTATTCTGTCCCTTAAGGAAATTGGGAGGGTTTTCCAAGGTATCAAATCTTGCTGTAATATAATTAAAAGGTCTTCTAAGTTTAACTTCTTAGTCAGGGCTGAGTCATTCATTAAATGGATGCCAAGAAACTTAATACTATGGGGGGGCACTTCCTACTGAAAGAAATGAAATCTTGGCTATATACTAAGTGATTGAGAGGGTAAATTTCTGTCTTGTTAAGATTCAATTTGTAGTTGGAGTACTGGCCAAAATTTCTCAATGACCTTTAAGGCTGCAGTGAGAGATGGTACGGGATTCAAAAGGTGGAGTAAAATGTCATCTGCATAAACAGAAAGCAACAGGGTTAAGTTATTGACAGGAATGCCCTAGATATTAGGATCAGACTTAAGACATCTGATGAGTGGTTCAAGGTATAAGTTAAAGAAGAAGGGAGAAAGAGGGCAGCCCTGATGAGTTCCAGTGTATAAAGAGAAGGGGGAGGAAAGGACCTGATTACAGTAGATTTTGGCTGTGGGAGAGGAGTAGAGCACTTTGAGACATTGTATAAAAGAAAGAGGAAAGCCCATTTTTTGTAAGGTTGACCAGAGAAAAGACCAATCAACTCTATTGAAGGTTTTCTTGGCATCGAGAGAGATCAAAGCCATGGGGTGAGGAGAGGAGTTAGCAACCTGCAAGAGATGAGCTAACTTGTGGATATGGTCTGATGAGGACCTCCCAGATACAATGCCCACTTGTTCTGGACTGAGGAGACATAGCCAGACCTCAGTTTGTTTGGCTAATATCATAGCTTTGATTTTAATATTGTAATTCATTAATGAGATAGGGCGGTAGCTCGCACGATGATTTGGCAGCTTGTCTGGCTTGAGGAGAAGAACTATGGTGGCTTAGAGCAGGGAAGGGTCCAATGAGTCTGCTGTGATCATGAAACAGTATAGACAAAGCAGAAAATTATATAGATCCTAGAGAAAGAGCTTACAGAAATTAGAGGGGAGACCATCGTGTCCAAGAGATTTGTCGGGAGATAGACTGTTTACAGAGGATTCGATTTCACCAAGTGAGATAGGGATGGAAACAGCAGTTCTGTGCTGTTCTGTGAGACAGAGCAATGGTATACAATCTAAATAGGTCAATATTGCTTCTAAACTAATTGCAGTAGGATGTTGGCCATATAGAGTGAAATAAAACTTTGCAAAAATTAGTGCAACTTCTCTGGGCAGAGTTTTAATGGAGCCATCTGGATTTGAGATGGAGGGGGATAATTCTGGAAGCTTCAGTTTTCTTAACCGGAGAGCAAGTAATCTTCCTGTCTTCTCCCCTTGTTCTACATATTTAGTTTGCATTTGAAGTATAACATATTCTACTCTTTCCTGCAAGAGAATGAAGTATTTGTCTCTGAGGGTCATCAATGACTGCAAAGAATCCAGGGAAGATGTGGAAGAGAGGGATTGTCCTAAGGTACGGATTTGCATAAGTAGTGAGAGAGTTTCAGACTCTCTATGATGCTTACAAGTAGAGGCCATCTGAATAAATTCTCCTCGCAGGAAACATTTTAATGAGCACCATTTATGATCCGCCCTAGATACTGTGTTTTGGTTAGCCTGGATGAAAGACCCAATAAGAGAAGAGATTGTAGAAATTATGTGGGTATCCTTAAGGAGTTGAGTGTTTAGTTTCCAGGTCATGTCTCGCTGTGAACTGGAGTTGGGGACTAATGCTGTCCATGCTGCAGCATGGTCAGATAGAATTATAGGTTCAATACCAACATTATAGAGGCCAGGATGAAGGGAATGACTGATTAGGACATAATCAAGTCTAGAAGAGGTTTGGTGATCCGTGGAGTAAAAAGGAAATGTACAGGACAATGGATTAAGGATTCTCCATGGCTCACATAGCCCTAGAGTATCAATAAACTCATGTAGTGTCCTTTGTGCAGCAGAAAGGGGTTTGAGAGGTTGATTGGACCAGTCCAAGTCCTGGGTGGGGGGGGAGATTCCAACCCCCCACCAGAATTAGTAGACAGGAGAGAAATGGGGTTAACCCATCAACTAATTCCATGAGAAAAGCCGAGTCACCCCCCACTGGGCCGTATATACTACCGAGCACTATCTCCTTTTGATCTAAAAGGCCTTTTACAATAATGAAGCTTCCCTGTGGGTCAGCGATGACCTGATCTGCTTGCCAGGAAATTCTGCAACTTATGAGAATGGCCATTTCTCTGCTAGATGTTGAGTTACCAGAGGCAAAGAGTAGCCCAATCTCATGTCTATGTAAATAATTAGATTTGTGGGATAAAAGATGTGTTCTTGCATAAATATGATGTGAGTATGAAGAAGACAGATATGTTTAAGGATTTTATATATTTTAACTTTATCCCTGGCACCTCTTACATTCCAGGTGAGGAACTTAACTAACTTATTAGCCATTTAATTATTAACCAGACTAAGATCTTGGGTAACCACTGCCAATAGAAACACTCTGCTTCCACCCACCCCCATGACCAAGGAACAGAGCAGAGAACCCATTGCATCCCAAATAACCCTAAAACACATCATCTAAAGATTACCAGGGTAGACAGAACACCCTTTCCTAGCCTCCAACCACCCAACTCACTCAGAGCCATAATTTGTGTCCCATTTAAGTAGTACTTTTGCCAGGAGGGATTATTACTGAGTGAATACTTAATGAAACTAAATATAGGAACTGGTCCCCCTATATATTGTTGAAACGTTAACTTTGTTTGTAGAAAACACCCACCCGTAACCCAACTCACTCCCACCACATAACTATTTAAAGTTAAACCCCTATCCCCAGATCTCAAGGGGAAATTACCCACTACCCCCATCCTTCCACCCTTATTCCTACCGGAGGTAATAAAAACGAATAAGGTTACAAGGAATAGTTCCAGAATACCTCCTAAACCCGGACTCTGAATCAGCATGCAGGGTGACATTTAGAGTATTTCCAAAAGGAGCTGCAGCTTAAAATAATATAATCCAGTTCTCCACAGTGTAGAAACATAGAATTTGATGGCAGATAAGGACCACTTGTCCCACCTAGTCTTCCCGTTTCCCTACCTGATGGATAAGCTGCATATTCTAGCTAACCAACAGCTTACTTCCTCCTACCCCCCACTAAAATTGCTTTATGTATGTCCCATGCATTCTTGAATTCTCCCACTGTTCTTGACTCCACAGCCTCCTCAGAAAGGCTGTCCCATGCATCCAGAACCCTCTCTGTGAAAAAAATACTTTCTAACATTACCTCTGAGCCATCCCTCCCTCTATCTTCAAATTGTGTCCCCTTGTTCTTGCACATCTCTTTTTCTGAAAGATGCTACCTTCTTGGACTTTGTTAATTCCCTTGAGGTACTTGAAAGTTTCTATCATGTCCTCCCTCTCCCTCCTTTCCTCAAGGGTATACATACAGTATTAAGCTGCTTTAGCCTCTCTTCATATGTCTTCTGGTGCATGCACTGCACCATTTTGGTTGCCCTCCTCTGAAAAGCCTCCACTCTGTCTATGTCTTTGTGGAGATGGGGTCTCCAGAACTGCACACAATACTCCAGATGGGGTCTCACCAACTGTCTGTACAGAGGGATAACAACTTCCTGTTATCTAAAATAAGTAGAATAAGTTTGGGCATTGAAGGCCTCTCTTTCCCAGAGTATCACTAAAAGGAAAGGAATACCATTTAAGAGAAGGGGACATAAGCTATTGGGGTGAGGAGTAAAATTATGCCATACTCTTAGCACTAAATATATTGAAAAAATGGTCCAGCGTCCCTCCCACTTAACACAGGATGTGATTATCCCTGTAATCCAAGCAGCTGCTTAGCCCACCACCCAGCACCCGCCCATCCACCCAAAACATTTCATATTTAAGGTGTTGAATAGGGAGTACCAACAAACAGGAACATTGTGCAGAAACAACAGTGCTCATTTATGAGGCTAGTAATGATTCAAAATGACCAGTAGATGGAGCAAAAAAAATGGTTTCTGTCTGCTGAGATCCACATAAAACAATCTGGGCAAATATGCAGATTAATATCAGAATAAAAAGAAAGACCAGCTGTGCCAAAAAAGCCTGCACGTAGTAATCTTGAACAAACAATTATTGCTCATATATAACTGAGTCTGATCAAACAATACATTAGCCTCCATGATAGAAACATAGAAACGTAGATTTTGATGGCAGATAAGGACCAATTGGCCCACCCAGTCTGCCCATTTCCCTACCTACTGGATAAGCTGCAGATTCTAGTTAACCAACTGTCTACTTCCTGCCACCCCCCACTACAATTACCTTGTGTCTGTCCCATGCATGTTTGAATTCCCCCACTGTTTTAGCCCCAACAACCTCCCCAGGAAGGTAGTTCCATGCATCCACCACTCTCTCCGTGAAAAAAGATTTCCTCACATTACCCCTGAGCCATCCCCCTCTATCTTTAAATTGTGTCCCCTTGTTCTTACACATCTCTTTTTCTGAAAGATGCTACCCTCCTGGACTTTGTTGATTCCCTTGAGGTACTTGAACATTTCTATCATGTCCCCCCATCCCTCCTTTCATCAAGGATATACATATTAAGCTCTCTCAGTTATTCTTCATAAGATTTCTGATGCAGACCTTGCACCATTTTAGTTGCCCTTCGCTGGACTGCTTCCTTCCTGTCTATGTCCTTGTGTAGATGAGGTCTCCAAAACTGCATACAGTACTCCAGATGGGGTCTCACCAACTGTCTGTACAGAGGGATAACCACTTCCCTTTTTCTACTTGTGATGCCCCTTCCTATGCATCCCAGTATCCCCCTGGCTCTCCTTACTGACTTCTCACATTGCTTACCATCCTTTAGATCATCTGATATGACTACCCCTAAGTTCCGTTCCATTTTTGTTGTTGTTAGTACCTCCCCTGCTATTGTGTACTCTTCTCCTGGGTTTTTATTTCCCAGATGCATTACTTTGCACTTCTTTGCATTGAATCTAAGTTGCCATATGTCTGACCATTCCTCCAACCTTGCCAAGTTCCTTCTCATCCTTTCTACCCCCCCCATGTGTATCAACTATGCTACAGATCTTTGTATCATCTGCAAAGAGGAATACCTTTCCCTCCAGACCCTCTACAATGTCACTGATAAAGATGTTAAAGAGGGCTGGACCCAGTACTGAGCCCTGAGGTACTCCACTAGTGACCCCCCCTTTCTTCAGAATGTGTTCCACTCACTATTACCTTCTGTGTCCTGTTGTGCAGCCAGTTTGCAACCCAGGCTACCACCCTGGGACCTACTCCCAGGCAGGCTAACTTGATTATTAATCTTTTGTGTGGGACTGTGTCAAATGCCTTGCTAAAGTCTAGGTAGGCCTCATCCACAGCCCCTCCCTGGTCTATTACTTTGGTCACCCAGTCAAAGAAATGTATTAGATTCATCTGACATGACCTTCCTGCTGTAAATCCATGCTGCTTTGGGTCCTGTGCCCCGCTGGCCTCGAGGTACTCAACAGTTCTTTCTTTCAGAAGTGATTCCATCATTTTCCCTACCACTGAGGTCAAACTTACAGGTCTGTAGTTTCCTGCTTCTGCCTTACTCCCACCTTTGTGAAGGGAATCACATCTGCCCTCCTCCAGTCTTCAGGTACCACGCCATCCTCCATGATTTGTTAAAAATGTGGTCAGTGGTGTCACTAGGTCCTCCCTTAGTTCTTTTAGGATTCTGGGGTGAATCCCATCAGCCCCATTGCTTTGTCCACCTTGAGTTTTAGGAGTTCTTTCAGGACTCTCTCTTCTGTAAATGGACTGGTGTCAACCCCCTACCCAGAGTGCTTTTATTGTCTGGTTTAGATAACTCCTCCTCATCTTCTTTTGTGAATACTGAGCAAAAGTAATCATTCAGTAGCTCTGCCTTTTCACTGTCTCCCTCTGCCCGCCTCCCCTCTCCCTTATTAATCTTCACTATTCCTCCCTTAACCTTTCTATGCTCCCTAATGTACCTATAAAAGGTTTTATCCCCCTTCTTAACTGAATTGGCTATTTTTCCTCAGTTTGGGCTTTGCTATTCTGACTGCCTTCCCACTTCTTTCTGCTTTAATTGTTACAGTTCTCTGTTGTTCCTTCTGTGATGCCTTATACTTTTGAATGCAGCCTTTACTCCTTAACCTTCCTGCCACCCTTTTGAGAACCATAGTGGTTTTTCACTCCGCTTTGTTTTCTTTATCTGTTTCACACAAAGGCTTGTTGCCTCTATGATGGCAGTTTTGATTTTTCTCCATTGTTCTTCCACCCCTCCTTTTTGGCCATTTGCTAGTGTATTCCTCAGGTATTCACCCATTTTGTCAAAGTCAGCCCTTCTAAAGTCCAGTATGCTTGTTTTTGTATGGCTTGTCTCCATGGTTGTGCTTATTGTGAAGCACACTGTGCAGTGGTCACTTGTTCCCAGATGTCTACTGACTTCTAAATTTGTGATCCTCTCTCCATTTAAGAGTACCAGATCTAGTATTGCTCCCTCCGGGTGGGTTCCAACACTAGCTGTCTAGGGCCTGCCCCTACATGGCAGCGAATGACCCTGCTCTTGGATGTGGCTGCAGTAATGTCATCCAGTTAACATTGGCGTATTCAGTTCCCCATCCACAGTATCTCCCTTTTTCAGCCATTTTGAGAATGTCCTCTATCATTTTCTTGTCTATTTCCTCCCCTTGAGATGGGGGTCTGTATACAACCCTGTGCGGATTGTGCTGCCATTCCTGTCTCCAGGTGACCCAGAGTGCCTCTTGTCCTCCCCTTTACTTTTTAGTTCTGCAGCTTTGATCCCTCTCCTATGTATAGAGCCACCCACCTCCTCTTTTCCCCTCCCTGTCCCCTCTGTAGACTGTGTACCCTGGTATGTTGACATCCCAGTCATTGTTCCCCATGTACCATGTTTCTGTGACTGCCACAATATCCAATTTTTCATCTTCCATCAAGACTACTAGCTCAGGAAGCTTGTTTCCCATACTACAGGCATCGGTACTCATTGCCCTCCATTTAATGTTGGCTTTTTCCTTTTTTCCCCCATGCCTGCTCTTTGTGCCCTTGTCTATTGCTCCATTTACCCCTGTCCTGCCCTCTGTTGAGCACTGTACCTCAGTGTCTACCTTACTACCCATCATATTTTGTGGGGGGAGGCTTGAAATTTCCTGTTCCGAAACCACAAGTTGAATCTACAGTATTACTTAAGAGTCTATTAAGCTAATATAGAGGAACAAGCGTTATCTGAAATGGTAATGTTCCCTGACAGGCTGTTTAACATGTTTAGTCCTACCAGTCTATAATAGTGTTGCATCACTTCAGGTCCACAACTCCAGAGCAAGAATTCAAGTGAGGCATAGTAGAAAAGCTTTGTGATTGCTCTCAAGATTGTGTGGATGGGCACAAAGAGCCAACTAGCTAAGGCCACAAAACGAAAGGACTGCAGTCCAACAATTATCAAAACCAAGTCTTCTGATTCTTTCAAGGCACCTTGAAGAGTGCTGGCAGTAGATCAGGGAGCTCCTTCAGAGCTTTATCAGACAAATCAAATGAGTGCTATTTGTCCTGATACCACACTTGTAGGCGAGCTAGGTACCCCATTTTGAAGTGGATACTGGCAGCAATTAATTTAGACAAAACAGGGTGAAAGTCATCCCTCTTTTTGTGGGTTTCAAAGGGGAGATCTTCTGCAATGTACAGGTTTGGGTCTTCCCATAAAATCGAATGGAGCTCCCAGAGTTTTTGTAGAACATGCTGCTTTTCAATGTAACTTAAGAATTTAAAGATGAATGGTCGTGGAGGTGAACCCTCAGCTGGTCGGGGCTGAAGAGACCTATGTGCCCATTCAATCAGGTAGAATGGGCTACAGGGTGAGGGAACAGCCACTTTTTGCAGGAATTTTTGAATACACACAATGGGTGATGAGACTTCTGAGAAGTCAGGGAGCCCAAAAAGGACCAGGTTGTTGTGGCAGCTCCTTCCCTCTAGGTCCTCATTATTTTCCTGAAGTCAGGCAACTTACTGGTGTAATTTGGTAACTTTGGATTCTGATTTATCGCCCACTGTTCCAGGGAGTAATAGTAGAGCTTTCAAGAGTCATTCATCACATCTGCCTAGGTCCCCTAAATCACTGTGAGGGACTTCAGCTCAGTAGTGATCTCATGTTTTTGAAGGGCTGAAGCTCCTGGAGGAAGCGATCCTCTGTCAAGGTGTAGCTTCCGGAGTGGTAGTGCCTGGGTGACTAGATTGAGAACTTTGGGCCTTGGAATGTTTGAAGCTCTTCTTCGGAGTCACTGGTAGAGTGTGTTGAGGTAAGGCCTGCTTCATGTTCTCCTCCATATGTGATCGAAGAACAGAAACATGTAGGATCTGATGCTACTTCCCGATAGTGCAGCACCCTATGGTAGCAGAAAAGTAAAAATCAGATGTTTTAATTAGCGTATAATTGTTGTTTTAGGTAGATGTAGGCAGGAGCTGAGGTGACTTGCTGCTAGTTAGATCAAGGCGTCATGTGATCTCTCGACTTCAGTTTGTGAAATTGAGTCCCTTCTCAGTATAAACAGATACAAATGATTTTTACATAGAGACAAAGAAAGCAAATATACATGTATTACCAGAGCAGAAATAACTGCAGCTTATAGAGTATTAGTAATATAGTCATGGGGAGCTCATATGGCAACTCAGCACAGAGTTCACCAGTTCTGTCAGGGATGGCAATTCAAACTGAGGTGCATAATCTCTCTGCCATCAACCGTTAATATTGTTGCCATATCTACTGCAGGTGCTTATTTAAGGCCATAGGTCAGTTTAGTGTTTGGCTCCCTCAGTGAGAGTCCATCAATAAATATCCATTATTATATACCCGCTGGCCAGTACCAACAAGATTTTTATAAAAAGTGTAGTCCTTCTACTTCATTCTTGCAACAAAGAACCCACACACAATTCAGGAAATTTGGGCAAATTGGTCAACATACCTCAGGGCCGTATAATAATAGCGTGTAATATCACCCGTACATGCAGTTCCTCATGATATCGTAAAGTCGAGGTATATCTGCCAGTTAATGACCTTTATAGTTGCTTTCTACCATTTTGCCCTTATGGATGTTTGTGCTTTTAGAGTACTGCATGAAGTTCTAAACCCTCAGTACAGGATAAAAAGCCATTTTCCATTCATTAATCATTGAGCCATTGAGAAGTCCGTACTAGCATTTCTTATCTGCAGAGACCTGTGGAAATAGAAGGAAAAAGATCACTCATCTGAGCATATTATCTTTCATCTTGGTTTGGGGCAAAAGAGATACCCCTTCTCTCCCCAGGCAACCACAGCATATCTGTAATAAACAAACATATGCATGTCAGCACAATGTGCCTTCTTCGCTATATGGTAGATTCTGTTATCCAAGAACTGGTCATTGTATTCTTCACTCCTTTCTGCTCTTCTCCACGTCCATTATCTGATTCCATTCCTGTCAGATAAGCTGAAAAGAGATGCCAGAAAAAACAACGGTCAGCCGGCATGACCATTCGACTACAACACTCGGCTTTGCACCATGCTTTTATCTTTACAACAAAAATACCTCTTTACTATGACTGCAGGCTTAAAATTGTAAGTTTCATTCACAGATTTTAAAACTGTGAAGAAATAAAAAAAACTTTAAGCTTTCAGACGCCAAGCGGGATGGCAAAACAGCTCGCAGTAAACACAGCTCGGCACCCTGCTTTTATCTTTACAGCAAGGAAACTATTTTCTAAATATTACACTCTTAACTTGAGTTTCCTTCACTAAGTGTAAACTGAAAGTGATAGCAAAGTTTAACAAAGAGCATTCAAGTCAGCAAAATGCCAAAAAAAATCACAGAGGCAGCAAGGAGCAGAGCAATACCACAGCCCTCTTGCCGCTCCACCCTCCCCAGCACAACGCATAGCTGAGCAGTGTTGTATTATTTTATGAAAGGCCCAGGCCATGTGTGTATATTATTCCTACTGAATTGTCATGCAAGGTATATTGTTTATGTTGCAGGGTGGGGGGTGGGGAGTCATTTGCATTAAAGGGTGACACCAGGAAGGAAGCATTACTGTTGTGGTGTACTGTGCTACGTTGCAGACAGGTAAGCATATAAATACCACCTGCTGACATTTTTTTTGCAGTTATCTCTTTTTCCCCTTGGAGTCCTCTGCACTCCTTCTGACACCCCCCCATGCCTGGCACCGGGTATAAGACCCCCTCCCCTAGACTCCATGACTTACCCTTCATGGCAGGGGTTGGGGAGCGACTCGACCCACTGGATTGGATTAAGTGTTCAGGGAGGTGCCTTCCTGGGCCATTGCGAAGGGGGGACTATCGTCATCCTTGCAGAGGACTCACATTTTTTTCTAGTTTTTCCTTCCCTTGAGGTCACGGCATGCAATGGCACCAGTGGCAGCAGCGTGAATGCTTCCATGCGCATCCTCCGCCAAGCACCTGCCACAGACTCTCGCCCACTGTCTCAGTGCCGACGTGCCACCTCCCAGCCTCCACTAGGTGGCAGGCAATCGCCAAGCACTGCGATCCCCCCTCCCCGGAGAAGGAGAACAGTCCTAGGGACGCTTGATCCTTCTCCTCCCTGTCAACCCTTGGTGTCCCATGTCCATTCCCAAACATGGGTCACCAGCGTGACGTGAGGTAAGGCATCCAGCACCTCAACCCTCAGTGCCACCGGACTGGCTAGCCTGTTGACATTTATAAATGTGGGTAGATCTTCTGGGGGTATGTAGATCTTCTGTTTCTTCAGGTTGACCGGTTTACTCTAATACACTGAAATGTTAAAAGAAGAGAAAGAATTATGTTTAAATATTACATCAATAAGTTGTCATCACAACATGAAAATTGTCTAAAAACATTTAGTTTCTTTGGTTTTCACACATTCATTTTTCACTTCTTCTTAAACTTTGACTTACAGTACCTGTTGTAGTCTTACATAACATTTGTGAAGTGTAGTAGCTCTTTGTATGTACATTACATTTTAATTTGTAAAGGATGGAAAACAGTTGTCTACAAGTAGTGTGCTATGTCAATTTCCATGTAAGCCTCTGCATGTTTGATACTATAAGGCTGTCAGGAATGCTGAAATGTGATTGGTTGTTTGCATTATAAGAGCCTTATGCCAACGTCCTATATGCTAAATGCTATATAATTTGTGGGTCTCCCCTTTTTCCCATAAGGGTACCATGCCATAATAAAGTAGTGTTTCTTACGACAAGCATGAACACAGTTTCCATCACTCTGTGCATGTGCCAGGTGTAGTTCCACACTTCCCAAGCCCTCTCCACTTCCACTTGAACTTGGCAGTAAGTAATTTAAAAAAACAACAACAAAATCTACAACAACTGTTGGCTGCCCACAAAGTAAAAAAAAATAAAAGAAAAATGTTTTAAACAAACACAGAAAGGCAACCGCTGATCGTCTGCTGTTGATGTTTGTTTTAATTGTCTGCTATTGATGGAAATTTCTCTACCTTTCTGTGCAGAAACCATAAACTTCCACTGGGAAAACAATCTGTGAAAGTAAAGAAAAGGTTATGTGGTTAATGTTTAGTGGAGTACTTGTAGCAAACAATAACACACTTTGTAACACTGGATAGCTATGAAAGTAGGAGGAGTGTTTTTGTATGAGAGAGGGGACATGTTAGTATTATTAAGGTTAGAATAGTGGAGATGAGGTAGGCGGGTGTCTGCATCAGAAGGGAAGTGGTGATTTACATTTTTTTGCTGTGGGTGGATGTTTGGCATGAAAGCTATGATAGGGTTGCCACCTTTGGATGAGGCAAAAACTGGATCCTAAACTCCGCTTCTAGCCCCACCCCTTTTCATGACTCATCATGCACTGTTCCTCCAATAAAAGGCAACACTTAAATAGCAGTGAAATAAAAATGTTAAGATACTGTACTGTGCCTGCTAAAGTTACTTTCCAAGGTTCTTCCTAATTGTTTATTTATTTATTGACATTGGTTAACCAGATAAACATACAGAGATAAAATAAATCTCATTTACAGATATGATCTGGGGGAAGTAAGGGAAATACTGTAAATAGCATACAATAGTATATACATACTTTATATCTTTTTCTGCCTCCATTTCCTATTCTTGTCCACAGTACTATTTCAAAGCCAAAGAAGTGATCATACTTTTTTCTTGTGGGAAAAAATAATTTAAAACATTTAAAAATGCCTAAATTCTGTTAGAGATGAAAATGTTTACCAGCAAATGAAAGTGGAGGAAAACTGGCTCTGTTACTGTTACAAAAAGGTGGGGGCAGCTTTGCTGCTATGCCACTTTAAGATGCAGTGGAAAGATTAGCTTAAGTAAGTGCTAATGGTGTTAATGGCCATAACTTTACACCTCCCAGGGTGACTGCATTCACAAACAAAAGGCTACACTGACAACAGAACTTGTTTGTAACCTGGACATGTAGCTGAAACAATGAGTGATATGACAAAATTTGTTTCAAAAGTACAGTACATTCCACTTGTATGCAATTCAGTTGTGTGCAATATTCGTTTGTATGCACAAAGTCACGATGTCCCGTTTTTTTCCCCAGTGTCTTCCAGCAGATATAAACTGGATGTATGCAACTACTTTTTCAGTTGTATGCACAGAAATTTACCTAACTTCAAAGAGTTACTTATCTGCAGAGTGCTTAAGTTAAAATTGCTTTTCAGGTCTCACACACATGGAAGCTTATTAGTGGCCACAGCAACTGTGATTACCCAGTCCAGGTGTTAATTGCTTTCAGCGGGGTTTATAATGTGTGTGTTTTCTTTCACCTTTTAATCCCTCATCTCACAATGGAGAAGATCTCTCGGAAGGTTTTGAGCCTTGAGGCTAAAGTAAAGTTGGTGGCCAAGTTCGAACAACCTGGTGTGACTAGAAAGGAGTTAGCGGCTCAGTTTGGTGTTAACCTCTCCAGTGTCTGTAGAATATTGCAGAGCAAAGAATCGCTACATGACGACTGGAGTAATGGCTGTAACAAGTCATGGAAAAGGAAAAGAGATGGGAAAGATAGGTGAGTAGAGGAAAGCCCTGCTAAAATGGTCCTCTCTTTCCCGGGATTGTGGTGTCCCCCTGTCTGGTCCCATACTTTTACAGAAAGCAAAGCAACTCGCTGAGACAATGCATATCGAGGATTTTGAGCCAATGGCTGGCTGGCTATAGAGGTGGAAGGAGAGGAATCAAATCAGCTATCGCTGCATCCACGAAGAGAGAGCAGAGTCGGATTCTGCAGCAGCAGAAGACTGTCTTACAAAAGTGCTACCTGACATTGTAAGTGGCTATTCTTTGAGCGAAATCTACAATGCCAACGAAACGGCACTCTTTTTTAGAGCAACCCCAGATGGAACAATAACTTTTAAAAGAGAGGCATTGAGTGGCCATAAAAAAGCAAAAGAAAGACTGTCTGTGATAGTGGCAAGTAATGCCGATGGCTCAGATAAGCTTACACTGCTTCTTATAGGAAATCAAAATGCCACATTGTTTTAGAGGGGTTGCCATTGAAGCACTGCCTGTTAGCTACATTGCGAATAGCAACGCTTGGATGACTTTTGATATCTTCTCTACCTGGTTGCGGGACATTGACAAGAGAATGGGTTGGTGCAGAAAAAAAAGTCTGTTTAATAGTGGACAACTGTCCAGCACATAAACCAGTGGCTTTGTGTAACATTAAATTGATTTTCCTCCCTTCAAACTGTACTGCAGTTGTGCAGCCCATGGACCAAGGTGTTATTCAAAATCTTAAATCCCACTACCGCAAAAGGATTGTTAACAAGCACTGTTTTCAAAAACCCGGAATCAGACTTCCCAATACAGGGATAGAGGACATCGCACCAGAACCAGCTCCTGTGATACCCCCTGGAAATATGAATACAGAACAGTTTAATGCCTATATCCATATTGATACCCACAAGCCCACATCAGGAGCACTCACTGACGAGGACATCTGCAGCTCAATCATCAGTACCCAGACAGAGGAAGAGGATGACGAAGGGGATGTAGAAATAACACCGCCGACATCGGCTCAAGTCTGGGACATGGTAAATAAAATAAGACATTATGTTGAGAGGTGGGAGCGTACAGACTTTACATGGTTTTATACGTTTGAAGTGCATTTGGAGGCAATTGCTGCTAATGCTTGTAAGCAAACTCAGATAACCTCTTATTTAAAAACTAACTAAAAAGACTACTGTACTTGAATATTTAGTTTATTATGTGGTGCTGTATTTATTTGTATTTATTTGATGCTTTAAACTGCTTTTTAACCCATTTGATAATTAAACGCGTTCACTGAACAGAAACAGAGTGGCGTGTCATTTCGTTTGTATGCACATTCCGCTTGTATGCACAAAAATAGAAGGTCCCGAGGGTGTGCATACAAGCGGAATCCACTGTATGTGAGCACTCAAAATGGCTCATAAACCTGACCAGCACAGAGCAAAACCAGATTACCTGATAGGGACCCTGAAAACCTGATCACCAGGTAAAAAACCTGACAGGTGGCAACCCTAATGGTACAGTGTATGGCTTTACAGTAGTGCTTGGGCATCACATGGCTTAGAATTAAATTAGATTGAATTTGTTGTGTGTGGTGTTTGGTGAGGGTCATTTGTACTTACTGGACTTTGTTTCAAGCAGTTTGGTACCTAGAGAGTTTTGTGTAGGGTGCATAGCACAGTGTGTTGTAGGTTGTAGAAGATATATAGAAATGGAACTTTTGTGTGTGGTGGGGATGGGGGTGGCAGTGTTTATGTAGATATTTGGACATAGGGCATAGCTGTGTGTGGGGGTTAGGAGTGTTCTGATTTTGTGATGTGGGTGGGTATTGGGCAGGGGGATGGAATAGGGAGGAAGAATATTTTGGTACATAGACGTGGGTGTCTGTGGTATGTATTTATACAGGTGGATATGTGCTTTTGGTGCAGGTGATGGATTACAGTACTTAAGAGTCACCATTTGATTGGATATTTGCATGGGTGTGCTATTGTGCAATCATGACCTCTGTACAGTCAAAAAAAAGTTTAGTCATAGATATATACTGTATATATATATATATATATATATATATATCAAAACTTAAAAGTAGATCATAGGTTGAAAAGGTTCTATCTACATAAGGAACAGTTGTGAGCTGTGAACTTGGTTTCCGTCTGTGTAGTTAAGTTTGTTTCATGGTGAACTATAGGAAGGGATGGGAATGTGTTACTAGTATGTTTTATTTACTAAGCTGCATACTGCTGCAAACAAGGGTGTTAGAGTGGGTGCTGGTTACAAAATTGGGAATCCAGGTGTAAGTGCATTATTTGGTGAGTTGTGTGCATGGAGACTATCTACCTGGTGCTTGTAATTGTTTGAAAAGTGTTGTCATACATAACAGAGCTGGTTCAAAAGTGAGCAACAGTTTGAATGGGTTACTCCCTCAAATGCAGATAGAGACATACATAGCTACAGAGCTGTGCTGTTGTGGTAGCTGGATGGCACAGTGTTGTCCAACATGTATCTGCACAGCCCCCACCCCAGCCCTGTTCTCTGACACACACTACAGTTCTGTTCTTGTATATGTTGGAAACATTTTTCAGCAGTGCCACATAACAGAGTTGTATTGCTGCATATGTTGCTGGCTGTCTTACTTCTTGCTAATAAGAGAACCTGTCCTTGTAAGTGCCAGATGTGCTCTTTGTTATACTCCTCTGTTCCCTGTATTTTATGGTAGCTTCCTGTCTTCGCTATGTACAGTGGCTGTCCTGATTCGAGGGTCTCTACCTTGTACATCTATGCCCTGTTGAGTGCTGGCATGTGAAGCCAGGTCTATAGACAGCTGATTGGTGCACAGTGACCAAGGTATAATCTGTGGGGGCTGTGGCAAGAGCATGTTACATGCCATGTGTTTGTATGTTGGTGCTGTGGCAATGGATGCAAAATGGTTCTTCACTCAACTGACCTTCTGTGCTTCCACATCAAAAAAAGCCACTCTGCAGTCTGTGGTGCCTATGGCAAATATTCAACAAAGTACAAAAAGCCAAGTGCACTCACACGCCAGTTCCATAATAAAGGAATATGCAACCCAAGTATTTTACTCAAACCGTTGCTTCTTTTTATTTTCAGCATCAAACAGCATACATGGATCAGGCACATCCCTCCAGGTACAAACACCTCAACGTTTCACGTTTACACACTTTGTCAAAAATACTTGGGTTGCCTATTCCTTTATTATGGAACTGGCATGTGAGTGCACTTGGCTTTTTGTACTTTGACCTTCTGTGCTGCCAGCTGTTAAACTGATGGTGAGAGTGTGATGGTATGATTAGGTAGTATACTCTCAGCATCAGTTGGATGTCTACTGGATGAGGAGGTGTATGGACGGAAGAACTGGTATTTGTTCATTGCCATGGCACTGATGGACAGGTATAGGGAATGGGGGGCACTGAACTCTAATGACTTGTCTTGGAAGCAGTTTTTGTGAAGTCTTTGGGCATTGATGTACATGGTTAAGACTTACACTGGGGCATTGGCTGTGTGGGGGTGGATGCTTGTCATCAAATACAGGGATTGGATTAAATGGAGTAGTTGTAATAAGCTAGATGTTACTCTGTCCATTGGAGTAATTCTTGTTGTATAAGAGTGGTTTCACATGTATTTGGATGGAGGGAGAACAGTGAAGTGAAGGTGAGCTATTGTGCCTCAAGATGAATGCAAGTGAAACAAACTCTAATACAGGGCCGAATGGTGACAGGGGATGTAATTTCACAATAACATTACTATATGAAGTCCAGGCACACATGACCACATAACACAGTCACAAATCTTCTGCTCCTCCACGGGTTGTGGCAACCCTGAATGGCTTCAAGTACCAACTGCACAGTAAGTAGTAAGCAGTGACGACTCACCCCCCCACCCAAACACACACACATTCTGTGCTGTCATCCTCATTATCATTTTCTAAAGACAGTCTATTTTAAGTACTAGCATTATATTTTTTTTTAATGTTGCAGAGCAGGTTCTGTCAAGACAGACCGAGCGAGCTGTTGTTGAAACAGGCAGCGCGTGCTGTCTCCAAGTGTGATCAATCGTGCTTGCTACAGATCAAATTACCCAGCATCTGATAATGTTTTCTTTAAAAAAAACTTAAATCAGACTGGCTTTTCAGAAAGGTAAAACTGACACAACATAAGCGAGTGAACAGTATTTCAAAGGCTGAGCGGACAGTTCTCATCTTAGTGGACCGCTCGCTCAGCACAGCAACTGCACTAAAACCAGCAATGTGGGCACAACAAGAATGTGTGTGCTTCTTGGGTTCTGTTTTTTAGACTCTCTTCAGAGAATAAGAGTGTCTGATGTGCAGGGGAAAGGCACACTACTATTGGTTGTGAGCAGGTCTTTGATCTATAATTAGCTGTATGGGGTTGTAATGTACTTACGTTTCTTGGCTAGAGGCCTCCTTCCATTTGCAGCTTTTTGTAGGCCTGATGGACCAGGCTGGGGCTCCTCTCTGGGGTGTTCTTGTGAGGAACCACCAGTAACTAGTGGTGCTGCTGCTTCCTATTCCACACGGGGCCCTGGTGATGGGATGTAGCTCCCTCTGTGGTCTGTAGTTGTGCACCACTAGTGCTCTCCCTGACTTTCTACTGATCTCTGAAGTGGAAATTAAACAGAAGTGTAATGTTTTGCATGTGTTTGCATATTAGTTGCCAATCTAAAAAACTCATTTTTTTCTGAAAATGGTGTTGTGCTTCTAGATATGAGTACAGTTTGCATACATGTTGATAGAATATTTACATATGAGTTTTATATTGATTATGTCTATTCACAAAGCTGTGTTTCTAGAAGTTTTTCTGTTTTATGCAGTAATGTCACAGTGTAGTTTTTTTTTTTATTGGTACATGCATTACTGGTAGTAATCATTTGCTGTACTATTTTTGGAAGGCTATGCCTGTAGTTCAGTAGGGCAGAGCAACTAACCATGCCCCTGCTTGGGCCATAAAACGGTAGCTCCTCCTCACTGCTCCCTTGATCATTTTTCATTGTGGCCGGAGGCTCTGCCCTCCTTGCTTCTCTCTACGCTTTTCTTGCTGCTTGTGTTTGTTTCCTCCTGCCTTTCTCTCTTGTCTGCTGCTTGCCTCAGGCCACCTCCCTGTGTCACTGTTTGTCTTTCCCTTTGTGTCACTCACTTTGCTGCCATTTGTGTAGTCTCCCCTCCTCCCTCTCTTCCTCTCCATGTGCCACTGTTCCATGGCTGTTTGTCTGTTCTGCTCTGTCCCCCTTGCCACTCGCTACATGGTTCTCTGTTTGTTCCTTCCTTCCCTCCTGCTGTGTTTCTCCTCTCCCTCCCACTTGCTCCACAACTTCCCGTTGTGTCTCTGCTTGTGTTTGTGTCACCCCCCCCCGCCTTTCTTCATACCTCTTTTGGGATTTCTTTCATTTTGCTGCTGTCAGCTCATTCCATTGCTGCCTTCCTCTTTCAAGCCTACCTCTGCTCCTGCAGTTCCACTCCATGCTGTTAGTTGTCTTCTAGGCACCGCTCAGGGCTCAATGCCATCCCATCTCTATTCTGGGTTGGTGCAGCATTACATAATGCCTGGCTTGCCCCATTGCAGTCCTACCTGCAGGACTCATAGGCACTTGACATCCTCGTAAAATTCAAACACTCACCAGTAAGTACCTGCCTATGAATGTTTACCCCTCAGCATGTCAGCCAAGCTACTGCTCCTGGCATTCAATCAATTTATTTTCTCTTACTGTTTTAATTGGCTGTTTGGCCTAAGATGGCTGCACTCACTTTATTCAATCTTTACTAATTAAATTAATGTTTTGGTATCATGGTGCCAAGCTTGTAGCTTCTCTGTTATTCCCACTGCGGGGAACTATGCTGTTGCGATGGGCACCTTGACTCCAAGCAGTAGGAGCGTGTTCTCCGTAAGTCACTGTCATTCATCAGCAGCTGACCTGCCCACCTCCCATGCCTATGGCACTACCAGTAATCATGCTCATACCAGCCTTCATGGCTTTAATGCTTCAGCATGTCGTCTATTTGTTCTCAAACCTCTCTTGTTCACATACCAGCTTTGCAGCCTCTCCCTACCTAACCACTGGCCATGGGCTTTACCCAGCTGTTACCATCTCTCCCACTCATACACTTTCAATTTCACTCCTAATTTGGCTTCTTAGTGGACCTGGTTGGCATGCATTCCTGTGGTTTCAAAATGCTGTCTGCTTTATCTAGAGACATTCTCATGCACAGTCACTTTGTAGACAAACAACCAAAAACATGGCTCAAATCCATACGTGGCTGTTTCTCATGCAAAAATGTATAAACTGCAACTCAGTCAAACAATGCAAACATTTCAGCACATACAATAGTAACAGGGAATATGAGATCAGACAATACATCACATGTGACACAGAAGGTGTGATTTATTTAGTGATGTGCACATGTGATGCATTTTATATTGGAAAGACAAAAAGAAGCTTTGAAGCATGCATGGGGAGCACATACGAGCCATAGCAAAGGAAGATATAGCATATGCCACAGCTGCTCATACCATAGCCAAGGCCCCTGGAATTCTGTGATTCTGCAGTTGCAGAATTCATATATTGTCACAGAATTCAATGTTTTTGGTGAATTTTTATTCAAATATTCAGCTATGCAATAGTGTCAGACTCCTGTACCTATCTTGTTTATCCTGAAGCCCCTCCTCTATGCACGACATGTGATGTCATCAATGACATCACATCATATTTTAGCCAATGGCAGGACTGCATTCTGCCACAGAAATGAATAAATCATGCCACAGAAATCAGAAAATGCTGCCACAGAAGCCTAAGAGTCCTGCCACAGAAATCAGAAAATGCTGCCGCAGAGCACTAGGTGCCCTGACCATAACCAACAAGGACACAGGGGAACATTCAATTTATAGCTATTGACAAAGTGAGCCATAATCCCAGAGCAGGAAATTATGATAACCTGATGCTACAGAGGGAGAGTTTTTGGATTATACAATTTAGAGCATATAAAAAATCAGGCCTGAATACCAATCTATATGTACACCACTATCTAGAAAAGAAACAGAAAAGAAAAAAGTAATTGGTAAAAATGCCATTGTAAAAGAAATGGAACAACAAGGAAAACAGAGATACTATATAGTATACATGGATATTATCTCTTATAGTACTCTTCTCACTATGTATACTATAGTGAGAAGAGTACTATAAGAGATAATATCCCTTTTTCCCATCCTATCTCCACCCTTGTTATCACCTAGACCAGGGGTTCTCAAATGGTGAGGCCAGCCTCCTTGGGGAGGCCCCAACCTGTTCAAGGGGAGGCTCAAGCAAGTCTGAAAAAGTACTGCATTTAAATTTTGAGATTTTTGTATTTTATGTGAAGAGATGATGCAAACTGAAAGAGGATAATAGTAGGTAAATCTTATGTATTTATTTACTAATAGGTGACAAGGGAAGGTGAATGAGTCAAGGCTCATTTTAGGTGTACCCGGGGAAGGGTAGGGAGTCGATACATTTCAAAAGATAACTGCAAAACAATCAAGAAATACGCAATGAACAATAGTGCAAACAAATATGAACGATAAACTAATAATGAGAGGTGGTAATGGATCAATTTGTAGCCTGATGGCAGAACAGCCCAAATACAAGGGTTAATCATAGAAGTGCTAAGAGCAATACCAGGAAGGAACAAAGTAATCCCAGAGAAGTTGCTTAGGAGCAGGGAAGGACAGGGAGAGGCAAAGTATGTAGGAAGATTATTTCGTATAGAGAGGAAACAGAGAAAGTAGTCTGACCCATTAAGGTACTGCAACAAGAGGTAATAATGGTTCAAGAATAAAAATAGCAGAGCAAGTAGGCTGGCCTGTGAAGGGGAGGTTACAGTAAGCTGAATAACATTTATTTATTTTATTTATTTGTTATTCAGATAATGCCTTTGAGCACAGGAGCTCTTATTCAAAAGTTCCACTTCAGTATAAGACAAAGAACTGAATATGAGCCAAGTACTCAAAGGGGTTTCAATTTATTTATGGTGTACTACACAAAGTACAGTATGTTATTTTTCTTTGGGGAGGCCCAAGATTATTTCAGTTTTTGGGGAGGCTCAAAATATTTTCCATGGATTTGGGGAGGCTTACTGTGACAAAGTCTGAGAACTATTGACCCTAGACCAATATAATATTACAATCATATTTTTAAATGAATGCATCAAAGGGATCGGCTAACCATGTTCAGTTTTTAGCTCCCCCACCCCCCATTTTTGTAGCACTGTGATTTATATAATTGCACAGTAGTTTGTAGGAGCACCTTGTAGTTTATTAAAATATAAATAAGCACTTTATTGTTTGTTCAAAACTGCTGGAACCATTGGAATATATCACTATTACATTACAGATTATGTTTTTAAAAACAAGGACCAATTAGATTAGGATCGGACAGCGACATCACAGAAGTCACATGCTTTTAACTGCTATTTAAGTGTTTGTATCTTATTACTATCTAGCCTTTGATAAAATACATTTTACTGTCTGAAACATGTCAGGCAGGATGTGTGTTGTCTGAATAAAGTAATTTTTCTTCTACTAAGCTGTGTGATTTTCTAGTAACAAGAGGTAGTGTGTGTGACAGAAATTCTATGATGTTTTACTTTGGACTGCTTTCTTGAGTATCACAAACCAAGTGCACACTCTGTGTTGGAAGCTCTAGTACTCATTGACATTTGATAGCCTCATAAAATTCAAACACTTTGCTTACCAGTAAGTACCTGCCTATGAATGTTTACCCTCAGCATGTCAGCTCAGCTACTGCTTCTGGCATTCAATCAATTTATTTTTCACTGTTTTAATTGGCTGTTTGGTCTAGGATGGCTGCACTCCCTTTATTTAATCTTTACTAGTTCAATTAATGTTTTGGTATCATGGTGCCTAGCTTGTAGCTTCTCTGTTATTCCTGTGGTGGAAGACTGTGCACTTACGATGAGCACCATGGCTCCAAGCAGTAGGAGCATGTTCTCTGTAACTCACTGTCATTCGTCAGCAGCTGACCTGCCCAGCTGTCATGCTTATGGCACTACCAGTAATCATGCACATACCAGCCTTCATGACATTAATGCTTCAGCATGTTGTCTATTCGTTCTCGAACCTCTCTTCTTCACATACCAGCTTCACAGCCTCTTCCTACTGAACCATTCGCTGTGGGCTTTGCCCAGCTATTACCATCTCTCCCACTCATACACTTTCGATTTCACTCCTGATTTGGCTTCTTAATGGACCTGGTTGGCATATATTCCTGTGGTTTCAAAATGCTGTCTACCTTATGTAGACCCATGCGAGTGTCCCTCTTTGCTCATTCTGACCTACGTGAAGGTCTAATCATCATGTTCGATTATCTGAGCATGACCCATGTGTGGGTCCCATGCTACATCTTGACTTCATGTTCTCTCCACATTTCAGAGACATGCCAGCTGTGTCCATTACTTCCATGGCTCAGGGATAGTCCTGTAGCTAGTGGTCTTGCTCTGCTCCCATGAAATCTGCATCTTGAGTATGTGAAACTTGGAGTGGGGTCCTTCTCATCTGTCCCACAGTGGGAATGTCCTCACTCCAGGTGGAGCTTCAGCTGCCAACTATACCAATGGCATCTTTGGATGTAGAAATTAAGACTTCAGCAATGAGGGGTGGGCTCAAATGGGGCTCCTTCAGCTGCCTGAGCAGGTTTGGAGGCACCCTTTAAGCTATTCTCCCTATGACAGCATCTGATTCACCTGGTTTGTTCTTAGATCAGTAGGTCGTCTGAGTGCCTAGGAGGTGGTGCTCTCCTCCTCCCACCTTGGAGGTTGGTACCATATGCAACATACCCCATGTTGCAGAGATCACTTGCAACCCTTCATGGCATTCCCGTTAAAAGGATACAGTGAGAGTGTTCCCCTAAACTGGAATTTCTCCCCTGAACTTGCCTACTAAACTGCAGTAGCACAGCCATCACTAAACTAAAAAGTCCTGAAGCCTGGAGGGAAGGTGACCTAGGCCTTGGATCTCCAGAGTTTTCCTCCTCAAAGGTGGTTTTCCTCTCCTCTGTGCCAATGGTCATAATACCTAGATAGGTGTAGTAATATTCCCTAGGTTATGTAGTCAGGTTTCCACAGTTGGATGGAGTCAGATTACGGCCCCGTACCTGTTTCCTTTCTCCCTGTAGCTGTTCCCTCTCTCCTTAGGAAGTCATGCCTCTGTGCCTTGCATTCAGACCTACGAGCAGGTCACTATTCATCCATTGTCTCCTGCCTACTCTACTCAAATTCCTGTCCATACCACCCACCACCCTATGTACAGGTCTTCGATTCAGATAAGCGTTTATCACCTCATATGCGCTGCTCAGCACTCTTTCTGGGCTCCTTTCTATGGTACCTTTAGCCAAGGGAATCATTCCTGTAGCACTTCTAGGGGTGGAACCCTCTTCTAGGGTTCCTTACCTTTGTACCCTACAGGGTGGTATATCCCAAGGACAGAGAGGTGAACAGCCAAAGATTATCCAAGTTACACAAGCAAAACACTATACCAAGTTGCATAGGTCCATTGAATTGGAAGGCTATGCCTGTAGTTCAATGGGGTGGAGCAACAAACCACGCACCTGCTTGGGCCATACAAGGGTTGCTACTCCTCACTGCTCCCTTGATCTATTTTTGTGGCCCCACCATCCTCTCCTTATTCTCCAGTGGCTTGTCTCTGTCTCCTGTGGGCTCCTTTCTAAGGTACCTTTAGCCAAGGGAATCATTCCCTCAGCACTCTACAGGGTGGTATATCCCATGGATAGAGAGGCGAACAGCCAAAGACTATCCCAGTTGCACAAGTATAACACTATACCAAGTTGCGTAGGCTCATTGAACTTCTTGTATGCAGGACTAAGCAAATACTTTTATTCATTGTGCATTTTACACATGCATTGCTGTTCCATGGCCTGTAATGTTCAGCCCTGTCTAGTGTTTGGGGCCCTGAGGGATATGGTAGTGCACACACTGACAATCTTCACTCTTTAGTCCAGGAGACAAAAAAGTTACTGTGGACACTGTGTTGAAAAGTACGAGAGAAATATATGGTGTTGGGTAAGAACTTAATATGGTAAGAAATGGATGTAGTGGTCCATAAAGTAGTCAGTGCTCCTTTCTAAGAATAATGGTGTCCAGGAAGTATGAAGGCTATTTGAAGTGGCAATATTACAAAGGACCCAAGAAACATTGAAGTGGACACATTAGCAGTACAGTACTCTTGAAGCTATGCTGGTCCTAGAGAAAGTATTGACTGAAAAGACAGTACTGTATATGTACACAAGTGCAACTCTTCACTTTTTTTGGGGGGGGGGAGGAAGAGAACTAAATATAGAAATAGAACTTAAATTTAAAAAAAAAACTGTTTTTCTTTTCATTTTTCTGCCATCTAAACAAAGACACACATTGTAAAGCTGCATTACACCACTGTAGGGTGTGCCTAATGCTAGGATATATCCATTTGTGGGGTTTGTTAGCGATTTGGGCTGTGAATCTTTTGGGCAAACCAGAGCAGGTGTCAGTAAATTTTAGCATTACCTGTAATGTGTTGTGGTAAATTGCTGAAGGACCCCATATTCTGAAAGGATGTGTGGCTTATCCCTAGATGCCGCATGCACCCCAAGGCTTGCGTGGCCTGTTGGGGTTGGGGCAATATTTGAAAGCCCTCAATGTACCATGCAAGTTTGACTGTGCAAGGGTACAAAATATGGTTATGCACCCATGGAAATGAAGAGACCCTCATGCATATTATGTACCTCACAAGATTCAGGGGGGCTGTGAAGTAGACTCTGCAATCTATACTTTTGCACAGACAGGGTCACAAAACTGAGCTTTAACTATGCACCAGGCTGTGTTTACTCCCGTGCATCATACAGTTCTGTGTGGACAGTCTTTCCCACAGCTCCCTTCTGCCACACACATGCCCCGAACTCTGATTGCTTTTTAGGCACATACATAGTAATTTTCACTAGTGGTATAGTGGAGCAAACTTCACTTCTCTGAGCCTCATTGCTGTGGAGGTGAATAAAGTATAGTTTTCTCAGGTGGTATAGTGGGGCCCACCTTCCTTCCCTGACCCTCGTTGCGCCAAAGACAAAAAAAGGACAGTATCTCCTGGTAGTATAGTGGAGGCCACCCCCTCTTGTGTACTCCTGCGCATTGTACAGTTCTGTGCAGACAGTCCCACCCCCACACACACACACAAGCCCTGAACTCTGATTGCTCTTTGGACGCATATGTTGTAATATTCCCTGGTGCTATAGTGGGGCCCACATCCCTTCCTCAAGTCTAATTGTCCAACACACGGATACCGAAACTGAAACTGGACACTACAAGCTCCCTCCTGGAGCTGGGGAACTGAGCAGCACCTTAAGAGGTAAAGGATACCTCCTCCCTTGAGCTGCATCCTGTGTTCTCTGGACATTTTTTATCCCCACACAGCGACTGATAGTTTCTGGGTACCGAGAAGTCTGCCTTATAGCTACTTGAATTTTCACTTTTAACAGGGGTGCTTTAAGCCTATGAGAGTGTAACTGCTGGTGACTGTGTTTTCATGCATCTCACTGTCTTTTCTGGGGATAACCATACTGTGTTCTCCTTGCTAGTTACAAACTATTTTAATTGCAAGTCGGATGGCTTACCTGTCTGGTGATCTCTTGTGCCTAATGCTGTACATTGCCATCATGACTTTCTCACGCTTGCACAGTAGGGTGCTGTAATCGGGACATAGCCCAACAGCACGCGCATGCACAGTAGGGGTCAGGTATCAGCTTACCTCCCACTGCATACTAATTTTCCATTGTTTCCTCTCTCTCCATATAGGCCTTGCACACACCCCCAACACAGAGATGCCGAAACTGAAGCGGGACACTACAAGCTCCCTTCTGGAGCTGGGAAACTAAGCAGGGCCTTAAGAGGTAAAGGATACCTCCTCCCTTGAGCTGCATCCTGTGAGGGGTGTTAGCCTGTTGACATTGTGCGTCAACTTCCCCGCCCACCCCAGCCACCCACCCACCTAGGGTCGTCCCTTAATTTATTGGCTCTTTCCTATGACATCACTTCCTGTCTGCTGCATTTCTAAGTCCCCACTTTTCCATTTGCAGGTTATACCTGCCAGCCACTAGAGGGACCCATAGACCCTTACCTCAGGTACAGTCAAACAAACCTCTAACCCCAAACCTCCTGGGTCCTTCTGTCAGCCTGTGCCACTGCGCTCCTCCACTACTTCTGCTTACCTCGAATCTCTGGCCACATCGATCCTCCTCTACCTACTTCTAATCCCTGTCTTTATCTCCCCCAGCTCCCACCCCATAGTTCACCATACATCCTGACTCCCAGCCTCACCTCCTAGCCTGCACCCTGTGACCACTAGAAGTTGCTATTTCTCACCCTGTTTCTGGCCCCAACCAAGCGTGCATCAAGCCCCAGAACACAGAGCTCAGCTCCCACCATGGTCCCTTCTCTAGCTGCCCTGGCTGAGACTTGAACCTGGTACCCTCTGTACCAGAGTCCGGGACACTACTACTAAGCCAAAGTGGTATCTACGCTTGCTGAACAGCACTCAAAATACTTCCACCTTTCTGCCCTGCTGCTACGGCAAGCACCATGTCAGTTCACTTCCTCCTAATATGCCTCCCTTTCATACTTACTCTGGTGCCTAAAACCCAATGACCAGGCAGCCCACCCAGTACACTGGCCCTAGCATCAATTCCCCTGGACATAACAAGATACTACCCTACAATGACCATGTGCCCCTACCCACAGCACCCATCCCCAGGTTACCTCCCCCTCTGCATACCCTGGCACCCACTGGCAGCTAATCACTCCTGCCCTCCCGACCGTGCTGACCCTACCCATCTCCAGCTCCCTGACGGCCTTCCCCCTCCCCCGAATACCCACCGAAAGCTCGCTAAACTCCGCCCCAGCTAGAGCCATGATCCTCCTACTATTCCTCACAGCCAATATACATCCCAACCCAGGCCCCACCCAGACTAGCCCCACAAATGGGACCACCGGTCTCCATATAGCCTCCATGAATATATATGCAGCATACTCAAAAAATTTGATTCCCTCCAATGCTGGGTCATGCTGCATAAACCAGATGTCACAGCACTGGTAGAAACCTGGCTGTCAAAATCCACCCCCAACCACTTTGTCTCACTACCAGGATACACCCTATACCGAGAGGATCGTGTTGGCAAATGTGGGGGAGGCTGTGCTATCTATACCAGGGACTCACTTACTGGACTAGTACTCCCTGCCCCGGTTCTTGTAAATGGGGCTCAGGCCCTCACCCTTAAACTTACACCCAATTCCACCAGGGGCCTTCTATATCTCACTACGGCATACATTCCACCAAAGCACCAAAATCTGGCGATGTTATCCTTAACCAATTATCTTGCTACCCTCCAACACAAGGTTGATCACATCCTTGTGGGGGACCTAAACGTGAACTGGCTCAGCATCTCCTCTTCCACCACCTGAGATACCTTTGTGGCTATGGATCTGACGCAACTCATTTCCCAACCCACAAGAGTAAACTCCAAGAGAGGTACCAGTACCCTTCTAGATGTAATCATCACAAACCGCCCCCCAAAAAATCCAAGATATCCAAGTCCTCCCGGACTCACTTAGTGATTACTCCCTGATCCTATTCTGCTGGACGACCCCCACACCCCAACTTAAAGCCCAACCCATGCTCTGCAGGTGCCTCAGACCTGGTGGGCTAAAAAATCTCAAACAACTTCTTGCCCAGATAAACTGGTCACCCATACAGCATGCTCCTGACATAAACACTGCTCTTACCTTCTTTTCCCAAACTTTCAACAAAGCCTGCAACCTCTATGCGCCCCTTACCAGAATATGTACCAAAAAGCTCAGTGCGCCCTGAGTTACCCCTGCCCTATGTCAACTGCTCAAGCACAGGGATAACCTATGGCACCTTGCCACTGAAACAGGCTGGGTAGCTGACAGACAGGCTTATAATGCAGCATGGAACAAGTGCACCTGGGCTATCCGTAAAGCAAAGGCCGACCATTACCAGGCTACGCTCACCTCCTCCTGGGGGTGTGCACAAACCTTCTGGGACAACATTAGACAATTGAATGGGAGTGCCCACTCCCCCCCAGCCCAGATCACCATGGATGGCTCTACCTCGACTGACCCGGCCTTCATAGCCAAATTCCTAAACACTACCTTCACGGACCTTAGCTCGGTCCTCCCCAGTAATTCCTTCGACCCTCCTGACCGGCCCCTGTCATCCAACGCCCTTGTTTCCACCTATGCAGGGTTACTGACCAGGAAGCCAGAACGTATCTGCTCAAAGCTTTAAAGAGCAATAGTCCCGGCAGTGACTCCCTGGACTCCAGCATTCTCCGTGGGGTGCTGGACCAGGTACTTGCTCCGCTCACCACCCTATTTAACAAATCCCTCTGCCTGGGGCAATTCCCAACTGCCTGAAAAACGGCCATAGTTACACCCATCCGCAAAGGTGGTGACAGGTCTAATGCAGGGAACTACAGACCTATCTCCATCCTCCCACCCCTCTCCAAAGCCCTTTAAAAGCTGGTGGCCTCTCAAATCACTGAGTACCTAACCAAGTACAACATCCTCTGCCCAGAACAGCACGGCTTCCAGGCAGGGCACAGTACCGGAATGGCTCTAACTGAGTTTTCAAACTTCATACACTCCTCCCTGGATACCGGCGTCCTAGCCAGTGCAGTGTTTGTAGATCTCTCATAGACCTTCGACACTGTCTCCAACCCCCTACTGCTAGAAGCCCTCTCCCATACTGGCCTATCTACTGGGCCAAACTCTTGGTGCACTAGCTACCTACCTGACCACCTTCAATGTGTCAAAATCAACAGGACACTTTCCACAACCTGTCCCATCCACTCAGGTGTCCCCCAGGGCTCCATTCTGGGACTGCTACTCTTCTCAATCTACCTAAACACCCTACCCAGTGCATGCAGTGGTAGAATTCTGTTGTATGCAGATGATGCCATCCTCTTTGCCACCCACCGCAACCCCAGCACCCTCCAGGATGCCCTACAACTCACCTTTAATGATGCAGAAACCTGGTTCAAAGAGCACAGACTTGTCATCAATCTCAAAAAAAACAAATCAATGCTCTTTGCCCACCCTCAAAACAAAGCCAGTAACTTCCCACTACACATCCTCCCCAGCTCCAAGCAACCCCTTGAACTAGTCCGCTCATACAAGTACCTTGGGATCAGCTTCGACACAGCCTCTCCTTCCGACACCTATATTGATGCACTTGCTCTCACTAATGTGCGGCTAGGTATCCTCATCGCTATAAAAACTGTCTCCCCGCTGCCTCCCGACTAGCAGTTACATCCTCGATACTGTCCCTGGTGAATACAGCCTACCTGTATACGGTGCGGCTGACTTGACCGCCCTCAATAAAATCCATGTTGTCCTGAATAAGGCATGTAGGCTTATTGCAGGGGCCTCCAGGCTCACTCACACATGTCAGCTATATGACTTGGCAAGGCTGCTAAATCTGGACAAGCGACTTCAATACCAAACCAGCCACATCATGAAAAAAAACCTTCTCGGGCTATCCCCTCCTGGGCTGACAGCCTCCATCCGCCAAGCCCAACCCTTGGTTAATACCGAACCTCCTGCAAGACCACCCTCCTGATCCCTAGAACCAGGACAAGCCATGGACAGAGATCTTTCTGTTATAGAGCCCCAGCCTGGTTTAACGCGCTCCCACCAGCCATCTCTGACACCACTACCATCTCCACCTTCAAAACTGCACTGCGGACCCAGCTATTTAATGCATGTAATTGCACCTATCGCTAGTTGTGACTTAGTCCACCACATTCTGACAAAGCTCGCGTGAGTGGCACCACTGTAACTAGAATGGTTCCTTCACTCTACAAATATTTGTAAATATACATGGTTTTCAATATAAATGGTTGTCATTTTATTACAATTTGAAACTCTCTGATGTAACAATGAGCCTGTAATATAATGTATTTGTCCTCAATGTGATGTAACAATGAGCATGTAATGTAATGTATTTGTCCTCAATGTGACGAGGTACCTTTGGATGATCCTCTGGCTCAAAGGTTGTAAACTGATGTTCAAATAAATAAATAAATAAATAAATAATTGCTCTGCAGATAAATAAAGTTTAGTATTCCTTGGAGGCATACTGGAGCCCATCTTCCTTCTCCGACCTTGATGGCTCCATAGGTGAAAAAATGTGTAGTATTCCCTAGTGGTACAGTGGAGGCCACCCCCCTTCTGTGACCTTGATTGCTCTGTGGAGAAATAAGGTGTAATATTTTCTGGTAGCATACTGGAGGCACCCCCACCTCCTCTTCCCTGACTCTGATTGGTCTGTAGGCAAATAAAGTGTAGTATTCTGTGGTAGTTTGCGGGAAACCACTACCCCCCTCCAATTCCTGATGTTAATTGCTTCATAGACTAATGAGGACTATTCTCTGTTGGCATAGTGGAGCCCATCCTCTCTGCCAAGCCTGATCATGCTGTAGAGTGAAATATAGGAAGATTCTGTGGTGGTATAGTGAAGCCCACGCTCCTCGAACCCTGAACCCTGTAGATTAGTACCAGCACTGTCATCCCTGGTGGTGTGGTGGACCCCCAACCTTGGCAATCAGATATCCACTACTTGACTGTAGACAGCCACTGGCACAGCACTCTGTACTTGTCTATGGTAAGCCACTGAATGAACAACAATGGAGCACATGCTGTACATAGTACATGCTCATTGGTCAGCTAATGAGAATGTAGTATTTATAGTCTGTGCTCTGGTCCTGTTCAGCTGGTGGCTGGCTATGTGACAGATCTGGAGAGCTGTGCCAGTTGTTGACTGTGGTTGGGTTGTGGGTATCTGATTACCAGGTTGAAGGGTGCACTAGACTACCAGGGGTGGTGGTGTTGGTAGTAATGTACAGGATTGGAGGTTTGGGCAGGATTGGGTCCAGTCTACCACCTGCAAATAGTACTCTTTATTTGTCTATGTAGTGATTTAGGCGGGGGTGGGTTCCACTGTATCACTAGAGACTATTGCAGTGAAAGTGTCTAAGGAGCAATTGGTGTTGGGGAAGGGGAGTAAGCGCTGCTATGCTGCTGGGGAATATTGCAATGTTTATGTTAAAGGAGTGAGTGGGGTTGGGGAAGGGGGTTGGGCTTCACTATATCATCAGGGAATATTACAATACACATTCCTAAGGAGCAATCAGGCTTGGGGAAGGGCTTCAGTGCAGTAGTAGGAAATGGAACAATGTCTGTATCTATGGTGTGAGTGGTTGGTAAATTTTAGCACCACCTACAGTCTGTTGTGGTAACTTGCTGAAGGGTCCCTTATTTTGAAGGAATGTATGGCACATCCCTAGATGCGGCATGCACCCCAGGACTTGTGTGACCTGTTGGGGTTGGGGCAATATTCAAAAGCTCTTGATGTGCCATGCAAGTCTGACTGTGTGAGGGTACACAATATTGTTATATGGTCATGCAAATGAGGGGACCCTCATGCATAGCCTGTGCATCAGAACATTGAGGCAGGCTGTAGTGTAGACTCTCATCTATGCTCTTGCAAAGATAGGGTTACAGAACTGAGCTTTATGTGCCGGGCTGTGTTTACTCCCAATGCATAGTACAGTTCTGTGCAGATAGTCCCCCCCCACTCCGCCAGACACAAGCCCCGAACTCTCATTGCTCTTTAGACATATACATTGTAATTTTCCCTGCTGCTATACTGGAGCCCACCTCCCTTCCCAGAGTCTCATTGCTCTGGAGGCAAATAAAGTGTAGTTTTCCCTGGTGGTACAGTGGCGTCACCTTACTTCCCCAACCCTGGTTGCTCCATAGACAAAAAAAGTGTTGTATTCCCTGGTGCTATAGTGGAGGCCACCCCATCCTCTGTAGTCCTTCACATAGTACAGTTCTGTGCAGGCAGTCTGCTGTCCCCCACACAGAAGCCTTGAACTCTGCTCTTTAGACACATACATTGTCATATGGTGGCAAAGTGGACTCATCTTCCTTCCTCGAGCCTGACTGCTCTGCAGGCGAACAAAGTGTAGTATTCTCTGTTAGTATAGTGGGGCCCACCTTCCTTCCCCAACCTTGTTTGCTCCGTAAACAAAAAAAAAAAGTAGTATTCCCTGGTGGTATAATGGAGGCCACCGCCTTGTGTGACCTTGATTTTTCTGTGGAGAAATAAGGTGCAGTATTTTCTGGTAGCAAAGTGGACCCAGTCCCAACCTTCCCTGACCCCAATTGCTCCATAGACAAATACAGTATTCTGTTAATGGTTTACTGGAGGCCACCATCCATTTCCGACGTTGATTGCTCCATATGCTAATCAAAAGGTCTATTTTCTGGTGGCATAGTGGAGCTCATCCTGTGTCCCCAATCCTGATTGCTCCATTGCGTGAAATATAGAAAGATACTGTGGTGGCATAGTGCAGCCCACCCTCCTTGAACTCCGAACTCTGTAGATTAGTACCAGCACGATCACCTCTAGTAGTGTAGTGGATCCTGACCCCAGTAATCAGATATCCACTACCTGACTGTAGCCAGTGACTGGCACAGCACTCTGCACCTGTCTATGGTCAGCTACCAACTGAACTGCACTGGAGTGCATACCGTGCATAGTATGTGCTCATTAGTCGATGAATGAAAATGTGCTATTTATAGTCTGTGCTCCGGTGCTGCTCAGTTGGTGGTTTGTTGTGGACAGGTCAGGAGGGCTGTGCTAGTTGCTAGCTGCAGTTGGGTTGTGGGTATTTGATTAGCAGGGTGGAGGTGTACTAGACTACTAGGGGTGATGGCATTGGTACTAATGCACAGGATTGGGGTTTTTGGGGAGGGTGGGGTCCAGCCTACCACCAGGGAACAGTACTCTTTATTTCTCTATGGAGCGATTTGGGATGAGGATGGGAGCTGAGTGCGCCATAACACTAGAGACTATTGTAATGAATGTATCTAAGGAGCAACTGGCATTGGGGAAGGGGAGTGGGCACCACTTTTGCCACAAGGGAATATTACAATGTACGTGTCTAAGGAATGATTGGGCTTGAGGAAGGGTGGTGGGCTTCACTATATCATCAGTGAATATTACAATGAATGTGTCTAAGGAGCAATCAGGGTCAGGGAAGGGGGTGCTCTCCAGTGTACTAGTAAGAAATAGTTCAATGTCTGCTTATGGCGTGAGAACAGGTCAGGGCCTGGGGGGTGGAGGCTATATCAGTGTAGTGAGCATGGTGTTGCCATGCAAATGAGTCAATAATGAGCATGCATGACGACTTTTGCATCATGCATGCTCAATCAGCTCGTTTGCATGTTCGGGCTAAATATTGTCTATGGGAAAAGGCGTTCATCCAGGTTTTGTGGCATGCAGTCTCGTATGGGTGGTGTTCAGCCCAGTGCCCTGGAATTGCTGTTTCATAAAGAGGTGACCACCTTTTATGTGCCGTGTGTCCAGGGCCCCATCTGCAAACAGAATGCAAGATCTGTTAGATGGTGCATTCTGTCTGAATATCATATCAGAGTTGATAATTGCATTGTGTTTGCTTGACACACTGTTTTATGCATGCATCCATCTGGCTCTGAATATGTCCCCCCCAGACATGTTCTTTTGAACTATATATATACATAACTACTCTAATAGATTATAGATATGCTAGGGTTTCTATTTTATTTGGCTTGCTTCTTGTGCATGCCTTCAGAGCCTAGCACAAGGACCTGCTCGAATAGTGAATTCTCCTCCAGCTGATGCCTTGGCACTAGTACAAATCAAATCAATGTAATTTTTAAAGTGCTTTTCATAACCAAAGCACTGTACAAACACATAAATATCAAATAAACAAATTAAAACAGATTAATACAATAAAAGTATAGTAAAATTTGCCAAACTTAGGGAAGGCTAAGTCAAATAAATGCATTTTTAATTCAGTTTTAAAACTGTCAATGGTCAGGCACTCTCTCAACCGATGAGGTAGAGAATTCCATAGGGTTGGTGCAGAAAAAGAGAAGGCACGTTCGCCAGATGTCTTCAGGCGAACCCTGGGAATCTTCAGCAATCCCTCATCGGTGGATCGGATGGGAATGGATGGGGCAGTAGGGTACAAGGAGGTCTTGCAGATAACCAGGTCCCTGTTCATGTAGGGCTTTAAAGGTCAGTAAACCAACCTTAAAGGTGATCCACCACTGAATAGGCAGCCAGTGCAGTTCGCGGAGCAGAGGGGTAATATGACTAGACTGAAAGGCCCCAGTCACAAGCCTGGCTGCCGCATTCTGCACTAGCTGCAAGCAGCAGATATCAACCCTAGGTAGCCCTAGGTAGAGGGAATTACAGTAATCCAAGCGGGAAGTAACTAAGGCATGGACTAACGTTGGAAGATGATCAAGGGGAACCAGGTGTTTCACCCGGGCAAAATTCCTCAGACGGTAAAAAGAGGCTTTGATGACAGCCAACACCTGAGACTTAAGTGTCAAACCCTTGTCAAAAATAATACTCAGCTTATGCACCTGACCTGAGGTAGTGAGAGGGACATCATCAAGAAACAAACCAGACGGCTGTCCAACCCTCATACCTGCCCTGAGGTGACCGGAGTCCACTACCAACACTTCAATCTGATCAGGATTCAGCCTCAGCCAACTGGTATTCATCCAACATCTGATTTCAGCAAGGCAATTATTTAGCATGGAGAGCGCATCATTCTGTCCGGTTAGAAAAGACATATACAGCTGAGTATCATCTGCAGAGTAGTGAAAACTCAAGCTGTATTGCCTGATGATATCTCCCAGTGGAAGCATATACACTGCAAACAACATGGCAGCCAGAATGGATTCCTGCGGCACCCCCACAGAGCAGAGCTTGAGCACCAGAGAAATGAATTCCGGTGGCCACTCTCCATGATCTGCCAATGAGGTAAGAATGAAACCACTTGAGGACTGTACCAGACAGTCCACAAAGAAGCTGCAAACGATCCAAAAGGACACCATGGTCTACAGTGTCAAATGCAGCAGAAAGATCAAGAAGGACAAAGATGTTACTTGCCTTTTGATCTCTGGCCATTAGGAGATCGTTCAATACCCAGACCAGAGCAGTCTCCATGCTATGCTTCTTCCTGAAACCAGATTGGAGAGTATCATAGATATTGTGAGCTGTAAGATGATCATCCAATTGCCATGCCACTACTTTTTGTATAACCTTACCAACAAATGGCAGGTTAGAGATAGGTCGGTAATTAGCTAGGCAGTCTGGGTCCAAGGAAGATTTTTTAAGGAGTGGTTGAATGACCGCCTCCTTGAGGGGATCAGGAAAGATACCCCTTTCCAAGGACTGCCAGACAATCTCAGCAAGGAATGGGCAGATAACATCTACACAACCTACTAAAAGGGGTGTAGGGCCTGGATCCAGACTACAAGTAGTGGGATGCAATGTTTGGACGATCTCAACAATATCAACGAACTCCGGTCGGACGAAGTCTGACCAGACAGACCAGGTGAATGTCACCTCCCACTGATCACCACAGTCCCTCATAGGAGAAAATGAGGCGATGCCAGACCTGATGTCAGCAACCTTATCTGTGAAATATTGAGCAAACTCCTCACATTTCAGCTGAGTAAATGCTTCTCTGGGCTGGAGACAGACTGGATTGCTCAGACTGTCAATGGTCTGAAAAAGCTGAGCTGGTCGAGTCTGAGCAGCAGAAATTTCCCTGGATGGGAATTCTGCCTTCTTATGGGTGATTTCTGATTGATAGCCATCATAATGTGCCATCAACCTAAGTCTGTTGGCATCTAGACTAGACTTACGCCAAGCTCTCTCCATCCTTCTACCAATTTGCCACATCTCCTTCAAGGAAACATCAAACCAAGGGCTCCTTGGGTGAAGGGTGAGAGGTCAAACTTGAACAGGATCAATCTTGTCCAGGGCATCTCCCACTGCCTTATTGTAAGCCAGTACAAGACCACCTGGACTCAAGCATTCGTCCGACAAACCCGATAGGTTGAGCACCGCCGACAGGTCACCAGGGACAACTCCCCTCAAAGGTCGGTACCGGATCATCTCGGTAGGGGTAGACCTATTTGAGGGGGCTCCGAAGCCGAACATTATGGTGTGATTGTCCAACCAGCTGACTGGTTCCACCCCCAAATCAGCTGCCTCCATACCCAATAAGAAGATCAGATCCAATGAGTGACCCTTTATACAGGTTGCGGAGGTAACTACCTGTGTCAGGCCCAGCGTAGACATCAGCTGAAGGAGATCTTGACCAAAATGCAAGAGTTCATTGTCGACCCAGGCATTGAAGACCCCCAGAACCAACCATCTGGGGGACCTGAACACCATATCAATGATGAAGTCTGCTGTCTCCTGCAGGAATTCTTGACCATCCCCTGGTGGATAGTAGATGAGGAGAATCCCACTACCTGCACCCTCACTCAGGATATACTCAAAGGATCTGGTACTTCCTAGTGGCACAAGCTGGATTCTTTTTTTTTTTGGTGTGGCAGGGAAGCCTTCATGTTCTGTTGAGACAGAAAAATTGAAAAAGTTGCATCAGTTGATGTGGTTTCTTTGATGGTTACAGTTTTGCTGTATTGGAAGGAAAACTTATTTTTTAGTACAATATAGAGAATAAAGTATGGGTTGGGGTGGGTAACGAGATTTTACACACACCCGAGTTGTGGGATGCTACATAAACCCCACAAGGCAGCCCGAGGGTTTGTAGTAACATCCCATTAATACAGGGTGTAAAATCGAGTTTGACAAACATCCGACCCATGTTTTCCATTTTATATAATTGCTGGTTTCCTTTTGCCTCAGCAATTATACAAGATAAAAAGCTTCCGGGGCATCCGCCGTGTGGCTTCTCAGGTGCCGATTTGAATCGGCGTATTTTAAAACATTTTGTGTTTGTCCTGGTTTGTCAGGCTTTCAGTGTGTAGGGGGGAAAAAAAGAACTTACCACCTAGTTCTTCTGGCGGTGGTGGTGCTGTTTCGGGAGAGATGGAAGTGGTCAGTGGTCTTGAGTGGTGGCGCTGCTGTGTGAGGATGTACACAGCAAGGGAAACCATGCGCATGTTTGCAGTTATAAACACTCCTTTATAACGGCAAATTACGCCATGGTTTCCCTATGGGAAAAAGGGGAAGCTGGTTATTATATTCATATAACCACTATATGTAAATATGTGCATTGTGACTATATTTTGAAGTTTTTGGTAATAGTTGTTAGATTTTCAATGCATTTTTTGTTGTTATTCAGTGTGTTATCTAACCATGTTTGGCAGTTGTGCAGTGGATGTACTTTAATATGTAGGGCAGCTGTAGTTGGTTGATAATACAGGCAAAAATATGTGAGGTGGTCTTTTTTGCTTTTAATAATATTGAACTGTTTGAATCTGCAAGATTTGATTATATCTGAGCTGACAGCATTTTGCCTCCTTCATTGTATAGGAAGGTGGCCCTTTCGTCTGGAAAATTGAAACAATTTCTTATCTGTAGGGAGGGTTCTGGAAGCAAAATCCATTGCAGCGAGAATATCCGGAACTGGGAAGGGAGAAGCCAGAGAAGGCTAGGGGGGCAGCAAGGTCAGCTCCCAGGGTGGGGGCTGACCAAATGAGCAGAAGTGAAAGACTGTTAGGCCTATTCTGCTGGCATTTTAGTATGTTAGTATGTGGCTGACCAAGACAGCCCCCTTCCCAGCAAGCAAGAGAATGCATTTTCTCAATCTCAGTCAGATTTTTATGATTTAAATTACATAATACCCACATATGTAAAAAGAGAAGCAAATGTGAACCACTTGTGATGACTGCAGTTTTTAAATATGAAGTGTGGTGTTCTGCCTTGCATGTAATTCTTGAGTAGTAAGAAAAGATACTGTACTGTAGTGGGTAATTAGTTGCTACATTAATAGCAGCAGTACATGCTTTCATTTATTGTCACTTATGTGTGAGGAATAAAAAAAATGAACCACTGGAGAGCCAGAAGCTAAACTGAAATCACTGGTCAGATGATTGGGGGGAGGGGGGTTAAAATGCAGACTACTAGGTCTAAGAAGTACCAGTGCATCCCAAAATAGAAACAAATTGTACTGTTGTCATTTTTATACAATTTTTGTTCATGTTTGTTATTCTACAAAAAAAAAAACAATTGCTTAACTAGTCCATTTTGTAAGCGCAATAATTTCCTGCAGTGCACATGGTATGGGCAATACCGAATCTTACAGGGTCTATAAAGGACTGTGACTTCAGTGTTGGGTGTTACTATGCCTCTGGATGGTTCAGTACTGCTCAGTTCTGGTGAGTCTGTCAAGTATTATTGCTTGCTTGCTTGGATGTCATATGATGAGTAAATTATTGTTTCTTTACAACAGTAGTGAATATTTAAATGGGAATAATATACTTACTGCCGTGGTGATGGTCTCCATATTCAGGCTTCCCTGCCAGTTCCCATATTTTGAGTGCCAGCTCATACCATGGCTGGTCCCTCTTATGCACTCCTCCAGATTCTTTACATCTGTAGAATTTTTGCCGGAGATGCTTTCACTTCTGATGATAGTCATGAGGTGTTTTTTCTAGTTCCATCTCAACCAAGACATTACTAATATTTACCCAGGTTTTCTTCAAGGGCTAGATTAGTGGCCCTCATCACGATGTCCATGTTTGCATTTTTTTGGATGGCTTCAATGAGGGTAAGCACATCCTCGTCTTTCCATAGTTTGGGTATTTTGATTGTGTCTGTTTGGGAAAAGAAAAACAGATATACGTATTTAGTTGGGGTTTTTTATAACTGTTTTTCTGACTCTGGTGGACCAGGGCATCTCTCGGGTGTACCCACACAACCTATGCTTCTACTCATAGCCTGAAACCACCCTCCCTGGGAGCACCCCCAACCTGGACCAATGGACTTGTTCAGCTCCCCAGATCACCACCATACACACACACACCCCCACCAGGGGAGGGTCTGCCCCTGCCCCACCTACCTGGTGGCCTTTCAGTGATTGGAGGAATGGTCTTGGGCTGGGCTGAGGAGTCCAGGGGAGCCGGTAGAGGGTTGGTCCAGTGGTGGGATGTGGGCATCGGTTCCTTGGGTCTCTGTCACCTTCCTGCTCCTCCAGGGTTTTTTCTTCTTGTGGTTTCCCCTCAGAGCACGGACATGCAATGACATCAGCGCACATACGTGCAGATGTCCACTGTTGCTCAACCCCAGTAATCTTTGGCATCACTCCCTGCAGGGTCCCCAATCTCCATCAGGGGCCACTGGAGGGTGAGGCATACCCTGATATCCACCCCAGAAGGGGAGAGCAGTCCTCTGGACACTTGATCCCCTCCCTCCCCCGCCGATCCCTGATGACCCAAGCCTGTTCCTGAACCCAGGTCCCCAGCATGGCATGAGGTGTGGCGTCCAGTGCCTCATCCCTCAGCACCACCAGGCCAGCCAGCTTATTTAGTATTATAGCATAGTGTTGCTTACTTTGTTAAAGATATATATACACATATTCATAAGCCCCCTCTTTCCCAGTATATGTTATAAAATGGAGAGTTTCTGATTGTGCATGTGTTGTATTGTGTGAATGGTTATGTTTTGTGCTTGTATTGATGTCTTAGTAGTGTGTAGCACATCAAAATTTATTTCCCTGCCCCCCCCAAGATTGAGACATATGTTTGTATAATAGAAATGGGGGGAGGAATTAATGGGTAAAACATATAAAATGATATGTATCAGCTCTATGATGTTAAGTGAAGCGGTTCTCTTAGAATGTTGGTGATCCAGGTTCACACCCTGAGCCTGGATGTTAGTATTGGAGACTACCACAGAGGCAGTTCAGACTGTCCTTTGAATGTTTCTGTCTAGTGTGACATGTGTGCCTTTGGCACCTGGTGGTGGTCTATGCAATGCTCCAGATTGTGTGAGGGGGTTGAAATTCCACTGAAAATGCTTGTCCTGGGGTTGCTGTCATAATGGGCTCATGAAGGAGGGAGGATGGGGGATGGGAGAAGAGTTGAAACTCTCATGAGAGTCGAGGTAGGCTGGGTGGGCCAATCAGTGTGCAGCAATAGAGTGTGAAGCTTAAACAAAGGAGAGAAGGCCTATAATACCTGGGGCCACGCCATTTCTCAAGCAATCATAGCAGAGCCAGGAGTGGGGGGTGGATAGCCGGTTTTGGGGATGTGTGGTGTGGCACACTCACGAACAGTTGGAATCACCACGGGAAGATGTGTCTGTGTCTTAGTGTTTGGGGTTGATTTAGCGAGTTTATTGCTGGTGGGGGGTCCGGAGGAAAATGGTGGAAAAAGGCCTGGTTCCTGGGGATCCTACAATCATGGTGTGTACTGTGCCGAAGAAGGATAAGAGGAGCACAGCTGAAGAGAATCAGAGTGGTGCAAAGTGCATTGAGGGAAGTACCACATTTTCAATTTTCTTGAGCTTGACTGTGTATACCTTCTTTCGTCCTGAGTACTAGTGTAGGGGGAAGCTTTTCTTTCGTCCTGTGTACTGACTATAACATTTGGATTATTTAGAGTGATTGTAACATTTAGACTAGGTGGAGTGTGCTTCTTACTAGCAGCAGCAAATACTTGAAACCAGTTTAAAGGAGGAAATCTATGCAGTCCCTGACAGTACTTTGTTTAAATTTTGTCCATGGGTATGTGCGCTGCCTTGCAGTAGGGAGCGGGAGGTGGGGCAGAGTAACAGGGGGACATGGTTTACCAGCTCTAACACCATTTTAGGAAGCCTCTGCTTTGGGGATTTGGTGGACTCATTGCGAGGAAGAAGGGAACTGAGGTGCTCTCAAGGAGAGTGCTGATTCATTCTCACGAGAGCTGGGGTAGGCCCAGCCTACCCATCACCATCCATCCCGCTCCATGCTCCTCCACATTTAGTAGGGTGGGGCTAAACTGTGAGTGGTGGATAGTACAGCCAGGTGCTGTCACTAACGACCTCTGATCATCCCTGGGATTCGAGAGTGCATACGGTTAACAAAAGGGGAGAAATACAGGAAATGAAAGATTTAAAGTGAACAGAGGTAGTTATAAGGGAGGAACAGGGCATGAGCAGTAGAACATGGGTATACCAAGAAAGTGGGAAGGGCCAAGAAGATAGAATGGGAAACATTAAGCTGTGGAAATGGGGGGGTGGGACTGGATGGCAAGGATTGACATGGGGAGAGTGGTAGGCTGCAACAACTATAGAAACATAGACTTTGATGGCAGATAAGGACCACTAGGCCCTCCTAGTCTGCCCATTTGCCTACCTATTGAATAAACTGCAGATCCTAGTTAACCAACAGTCTACTTCCTCCTACCCCCCACTATAACTGCCTTTTGTCTGTCCCATGCATTCTTGAATTCCCCCACTGTTTTTGACCCAACAACCTCCTCAGGAAGGCCATTCTTTAGGCCCACCACCCACTCCATGAAAAATACTTCCTCACATTGCCCTGAGCCGTCCCCCTCTATCTTCAAATTGTGTCCCCTTGTTCTTGCACATCTCATTTTCTGAAAGATGCTACCCTCTTGGACTTGGTTGATTCCCTTCAGGTACTTGAAAATGTCTATTGTGTCCCCCCTCTCCCTCCTTTCCTTAAGGGTGTACATATTAAACTCTTTTAGTCTCTCTCTTTGTATGGCTTCTGGTGCAGACCCTGCATCATTTTAGTTGCCCTCTTCTGGACTGCCTCCATCCTGTCTATGTCCTTGTGGAGATGGGGTCTCCAGAACCGCTTGCAGTACTACAGATGGGGTCTCATCAACTGCCTGTACAGAGGAATAACAACTTCCTGTTTTCTACTGGTGATGCCACTCCCTGTGCTTCCCCAGTATCACTCCAGACATCTTTACTGCCTTCTTACATTGTTTGCCTACCCTAAGGTCATCTGATATGACTACCCCCAGGTCCCTTTCCATTTTTGTTGTTGTTAGTACTTCCCCCGTTATGTACTTTTCCCCTGGGTTTTTGCATCCTAGGTACATTACTTTGCACTTCTTTGCATTGAATCTGAGCTGCCATAGATTTGACCATTCCATCAACCTGCCAAGTCCCTTCGCATCCTTTTCACTCCCACTTGTGTATCAATCCGGTTGCAGATCTTTGTGTTGTCTGCAAAGAGGCATACTTTTCCTTGCAGAAGGAAGGGGACATCAAATTCCATCACTGAGGTTTTTTGGGACAGAAAAAGTTAGTAAAAATAGTAGAGGGGGAGATTTTAATAATAAATTACTCCTACGAGAAGCATGGTTCATTAATTTATTCCAAACAACTAATCCACGCTATGGCCTTAATGAAACTGTAGAATGGCAACCAATACTGTAATAAACACGTAATGTGTGATTTATTGACAAGAAGTTTTTGATTTGCAACTATTAGTTTTTCCAAAAGAAAGATACCATTTGAATTACTTCTTCACTTCTACAGGTATTAAGGTAAAGGCATAGTCTAGTATATAACCATAATTACGTTGTAATGATGAATATCAGGAGCACCTCCCAACACCAAGACTTCAGGTAATTGGTGCCACTTTGAGGTGGATCTGGCTCCTAGGCAAGCAGATTCTGCTTGCGTTGCGCCACTGCGTTTGGCTGCCAGATTTGGAGGAGGAGTCACGTAGTGATTTAAAACAGATGTCCTTTTGGCCTGCATTACTTTCACCTGAATCGGACGAAAACTTACATCTAATGTGAGTAAAAACAAGACTAGAAATATATTAAGTAGCTAGAGTGTGATTAAATGTATTTAAAAAGTTTGAAATAAGCTATTTCTTTATTTAGGACATAAACGAGTGCTTCAGTGCTGGGTAGGAAATGGAAACAAAACACATTTCGAGGTTAGCGGTTAACTATTTACAATGCTTTGACATTCAGCGTCTTAGTTAAGTGTAAAAGATCGTAATACTTAAACACTTAAAAGTTTAGAAACATGCTTAGCAGTTTGAGTGTGATACAATGTATTTTTAAAAGTCTGAAATGAACCATTTCATTATTTAGGACTTAAAGGTCACAATTGTTTCAGCGCCCGACAAAGAAACGGCAACGTAACAAATTTTGAAGTTAGCGGCTAACTTGTTACTATGCTACTTCAGCATCAGGCCCAGATATTCAAACTACGCCAGGCTGTGGCATGAAAGCCCAAGCGCCAGCTCAAATTAGCTCGCGAGGGTGTGAACTGGGTGATGTTCAATGGAGCTGCGCCATGGCTCAGCAGCATTGACTATCTCACCCTGGCCACCGCAATGCACACGTGGTGCAGTGGCACTGTGCAAGCGCCAGTGGCCAGAGTGGAGCATGGCGTGCTAGCTGAGATTCCATTGCGCAAAGCGCAAGCAACTGCAATATTCAAAAGTTGACATACAGAATTGGGCCATAGTGCATACTAAAGGTGCACATAAGGCCATTTGCATGTCATACCACTCTGCCACTCTCATCTCTCCACTGACTGACACCATTGGCTATATGAGCTGGTCCATGCAGCATGAGCCATCGGCATGCAGAATCTCTATATTATACTTGAAAGACATTCCAGATATGCAACAGGATCCATTCCTACATATCTGGAATGTAAGATGGTATGGGTTGCACACCATTGGCCTGCTTGTGGACCAATGGGCGACAGCCCTACTAACGTGTCAGTCGGTGGGTGGAGGGTGGCAGGTGGGTGGTGCTGCCGCCCACCGCTGACGGGGGAGAGGGGCAGGGGGATCAGTGGGCGGTGGGAGGGGGTTCACTGGCCACCAGGGATATTGGAATTATCATTTATTTACTTAGCCTGTGATTAAGCACACGGGTCCACTGGACCACCAGGGATATTGAACTATCATTTATTTACTTAGCCTGCGATCAGTATAATACAGGTCCACTGGACCACCAGGGATATTGGAACTATCATTTATTTACTTAGCCCGTGATCAGGTGGGCAGCGGTCCACTGGACTACCAGGGATATTGGAAATATCATTTATTTACTTAGCCCGTGATTGGGCAGGCAGCAGTCCACTGGACCACCAGGGATTTTGGATTATACTATCTTTTACCGATGCCCGCAATCGTGCATGGGGGGGGCGCCACCACGGAGGTGCAGCCGGAGATCGGGTGGCCACCCGCATGTGGCTGCTCCCGTATTGCACCCTGCAATGTGGCAGCTCACCTGTGGGTGGCCATCCGTTGTTCCTTTTTGGATCAACTTTGTGCTGGCGCGGGTAGGTGTTGCACATGCGTAGCTCTGCACATCCGGGCTCAATATCGGGCTGTGCAGGTGCATACGAACGCCCAGCAACCTGCACCTGCATACATGTACTGATGCACTCCGCGCATCAGGATTTGCACCGCGACTTTCCCTTGAATATCGCATTGGGGTGCATCAGTGGGTTGCACATGGCGCAACACTGCGCGCGCCATGAGCAACCCTTTTGAATATCTGGGCCACAGTGTCTTCAGTTTAGTTTAAAAGAATGTAAGAGTTAAACACCATGAGTGTTTTGTGATGAGTTTGGAAATGGGGTTAAAATGCACTTTGAGTCTAACAAGGCACAGGTTTACTACACTTTATATTTAGCGTTTTAGTAAGTTAGAGAAGAAGTTTTTTGGCAAAGTAGTATTGAAATGTTTAAAGCAAAATGGGAATCTTTATAAGCGACATTGCAGAAGGACTGGAAGGAAAAGTATGTCTCTTTGCAGATGACACTAAGATCTGCAATAGAGTTGATGTACAGGGTGGGGTGGAAAGGATGAGAAGGGACTTGGCAAGGTTAGAGGAATGGTCAAATGTATGGCAGCTTAGATTCAATGCTAAGAAGTGCAAGGTAATGCACCTGGGAAACAAAAACCCAGGGGAAGAGTACACAATGGGGGGTGAGATACTAACAACAACAAAAATGGAAAGGGACCTGGGGTAGTCATATCAGATGACCTAAAGGTGGGCAAGCAATGTGAGAAGGCAGCAAGGAGGGCTGGGGGGATATTGGGATGCATAGGGAGAGGCATCACCAGTAGAAAACAGGAAGTTATTATCCCTCCGTACAGACAGCTGGTGAGACCCCATCTGGAGTACTGTGTGCAGTTCTGGAGACCCAATCTCCACAAAGACATAGACAGGATGGAAGCTGTCCAGAGGAGGGCAACTAAAATGGTGCAGGGTCTGCACCGGAGGACATATGAAGAGAGACTTAAGGAGCTTAATATGTATAGCCTCGAGGAAAGGAGGGAGAGAGGAGACATGATAGAAACTTTCAATTACCTCAAGGGAATCAACAAAGTCCAAGAGGGTAGCATCTTTCAAAAAAAGAGGTGTGCAAGAACAAGAGGGCACAATTTGAAGATAGGCGGGAAGCTCAGAGGTAATTTGAAGTATTTTTTCACAGAGAGGTTGTGGATGCATGGAATGGCCTTCCGGAGGAGGTTGTGGAGTCAAAATCAGTGGTGGAATTCAAGTATGCATGGGATAGTCATAAGGCAATTCTGGGGGGTGGGGGTAGGAAGAAGTAGGCTGCTGGTTAACTAGGATCTGCAGCTTATCCAGTAGGTAGGGAAATGGGCAGACTGGGTGGGCCAAGCGGTCCTTATCTGCCGTCAAATTCTATGTTTCTATGTAATCTATTCTTGTTTGATCTAAATGAATTCATGATGTTTCTGTTTATTTATAGAGAATTGGATACACAGCTTTAAGCCGTCAGTAGAATGAGCCTTACCAGCGTAAAAAGTGCTAGAATAAATCTGTTGAGAAATAGTAGTTTAAGGTTAGAGACTTGATATTAATTTAAATTACTAGTAATAGATGACATTTCAGTCTTAAATGAAAGATTTAAAAGTTTTTTTTAAAAAATGTTTTGTTTTTTATTATTTGTTTAGTGTCCTCTGGTGGGAGTCAAACAATGAATGCTTAAACATACATTGTATCAGAAAAAAGCATTATTAGAAAAACATAAGTAAGGCTAAACAAACATTTTTTGTGAGTTTCTACACCAGAATCACATTTCTAATAAGAGAAACTAATATACATATGTTTTATGATGTTTTGTATGTTTTTATAGTAAAACCAATCTTTCCTGAAGAAGGGTTTACCCGGAACGTTGAAAATTTCTATGGACTGGAAGTCATTTTAGTATATGTGAATACACCTTATAAAAAGGAATAAACAGTGGTATAGATTAATTATTTAAGGGCGAGTGGGACAATCAAGCACCAATATCTTTTATGTATGCATACTTTTCCTTCTAGCCACTCCGCAATGTGACCTATAAAGACATTAAAGAGAACCGGTCCCAGTACTAAACCCTGCAGTACCCCACTAGTAACCCCCTTTTCTTCAGAGTGTACTCCACTTACTATTACCCTCTGTATCCTGTTGTCCAGCCAATTTGTTACCCAGGCTACCACCCTGGGACCCTCTCCCAGGCTGGCTAACTTGTCTATTAATTTTTTGTGTGGGACTGTGTCAAATGCCTTGCTAAAGTCTAGGTAGGACTTATCCAAAGCCCCTCCCTGGTCTACTACTTTGGTCACCTAGTCAAAGAAATCTATTAGATTTATCTGATATGACTTTCCCGCTGTGAAATCATGCTGCCTAGGGTCCTGTGTCCCACTGGCTTCTAGGTACTCAACAATTCTTTCTTTCAGAAGTGATTTCTTCATTTTCCCTATCACTGAGGTGAAGATAACAGGTCTATGGTTTCCTGCCTCTGCCTTGCTCCCACTTTTGTGAAGAAGAATCACATCCGCTCTCCTCCAGTCCTCAGGTACCTTACCATCCTCCCATGATTTGCTAAAAAGGGTAGTCAGTGGTGTCATTAGGTCTCACTTGAGTTCTTTTAGAATTCTGGGGTGAATCACATCAGGCCCTATTGCTTTGTCCATCTTGTGTTTTAGGAGTTATTTCTGGACCCTTTCTTCTGTGAATGGACTGGTATCACCTCCATATCCGGAGTACCTCTATTGTTTGGTTAAGGTAACTCTCCCTCTTCTCCTTTTGTGAATACTGTGAGACAGCTATCTCTTTAGGGGTGGCATGGAGAGCAGGTGGGGTTGTTTGGTGTACAGGCAGCTTGAGCAACTTAGGGATGAGAGTAACTGGTTAAGGACAGAGCTAAGTAAGGGGGAAAGAGCAGGGTGTGGGAACCATTCGGGACCTGGGGCATGTAGGAAGACAAACAAGGGTGTCAGGCATCCCAGCCAGAGGGTAGAGGAGGGGGGCAGGGTAATTGGATCAGAATTGCCACATTGAAACCAAAACAAAGGTACAGAACCAGGGACTGGAAGAGGATTGGGAATGGGGCCAAAATGGCCACAGAGTTGGCAACAATTGGGAGTCTAGTAACAGTTTGACAGGGGTAGTTCATAGCAGAGAAAATGTTTCAGACAATAGGTTCATGGTGCTGGCTACAATTGAGGATGAAGAGGCAGAGGCTCTCAGGGTTGGGGCAGGAGGAAAGGAGGGTACTCATAACCAAGAAGGCAGCAGCTTGGCAGAGGAAGGGGACAGGGATATGGAGGGATGGGAAGTGGGAAATAGTAGGGTGGGCAGGGGGACAGAAGCAGGGAGGGAGAAGAGAAGAAGGGGCTAAGTGGTGATGGGAAAGTAGGTGCTGAAGCAGTGAGTGTAGCAGAGGAGGGGCAGACAAGGCAGTTAAGAGACACAGTGGGTGGGTCAAGATAAGGGTAGAGAACAGGGAGGAAGCAAGAGGAACAGAAGGAGTCATGAACATGCAAGATGTGGTGAGCAATCAGAACCAGCACCAGGGAATAGGGAGGACGCTGGGACTAAATCATGAAAGGGGGGTGGGGTCTTAGTTCTGGGAGACTCTGTACTAAAAGGGGTCAGATGGGGAAGTAAAGGGAAAAGGCATAGCTGAACATGGGTGGAGTGCATACCAGGGATGACAGTGGGCAGGGCGGGACAGTTTATTATCAAGTGTGCAAAGAGGGGAAGGGAGAAACCCAATGTCATAGTACATTTGAGAATGAATGACTTGGAGGGGAATATTGTTGAGTTAGTACAAGGGAGGTTTGTGGAGCTCAGGAAGTTATGTGAGGAGGCAGAGAACTCGGTGGCATTCTCAGAAGTACTCCCAGTACCCGTACCAAGTGCTGTGAGGAAACTCAGAATAGAGAAGTTTAACATTTGGCTGGGACAATGGTGTCAGACCAAAGAGTATGGGCTAGTGGTGTAACAGGGTAGGAATTGGGAACAGCGCCCTGTTCGCTGAGGACAGGTTACACTTGAGCAAAGATGGACAGGGGGTATTAAAATGGAAGCTTGAGGAATACATAGCAACCAGGGTGGATTTAAACTAGGTATGGGGGAAGGCAAGTGGGCAGAAGTCAAGCAGGGTCTCCAGAAAGGGGAACCAAACAAGCTTACCAGTAGGGATAGAAGTAGGGTGTGTTCATACAGGAGGATAAAATGGTGTCTAAAAGGTAAGGATTGAAGGGTATTATATTGGAGAGTAAGTGCTATGCCCTGCCAGTGGTAGATTCTGAGCATTGTGGTACACTGCAGTGTGTTTTCTTTATTTTTCTGGGGGGAGGAAGGGGACCAGGGGGCCACGAATATCTAACAGTCCTCAACGACCAGCACTAAGCCTTACAGCCAATAAAATGCACCCCTGGCTCCTGGGCACAAAGCATCCACCAATTAGGACAGATAGAAGTAGGAGCTAGAAACTTGAGAGTGTCTGTGACTGGCTGCATGAGGTGGTGGGGAGAGCGTGCCTAGATAGGAGAGGAGGCATCTGTGTTGGTGTGTTGGCAATGGAGCGAGAAGCATTTTACTTCAGGGACAATGTTTGGCAGTTCAGCCTTTAATTTAAAAATAAGTTAACTGTGCCCACTGTCCTGACATGTCTTGTGCCCAGAAAGAGACTAGTGTGTGGCTATGCAGGACTCAGTCAATCCTCCAGCAAAGCCAGGCAGCAATCGTGTGAAGACAACAATTCAGTGGTCTGGTCATGGTCTGGATCAGCCCATGACTCCATTGGCTGGGCCTGTCAGGCAACTATCACTCATTCTCAGTCAGGTCTTCAGAGTCAGGGAGGAGGAGGAGGAGGAGTAGTAGGTGCACTAGTTCTACTGCACGGAGTACTGGAGTGGGGACATGGGTTTGAGTCGGGGACCGAATGTGTGGGTTGGGAGGAGGGAGCACACAGCATTAAAAAAACACCGGCACCACCACCGAGTTAAGCAGCAGTAGCAGTCTGAGCCATGGAGCCATCCAATGACAATGACTGAATCATCACCCGAGACCTGACCGAACTGGCAACAGGCTACTACAGTGAGCAAGGTATTGTATGGGATGTGTATGTAAGGCCTGCCAGGGCTGGGCTGTGGGCAGTAAGAAGAAGGAGGAGGAGGATGGTCTCTCACAGACTACTCAGTCTGTCTGTGTGTCTGCTGTGTGCCTGACTGGCTTGTCTGGCTGATTGAGGGCTTGGGGGATGTGGGGCCTAGGAGGCTGAACTTGAAAAGCCACGGTGATCGAATATCATCAATCTACTACTGGCAGCCCGGCTGAGCTCTCTCTGACTGTGGTGGGATTGTGAGTAAGTCAGACTCCCCACAAGGTTGAGGAGCAGCAGGTGGTTGGTTGGTGAGTTCCCAGGCCCATAGGAGGCCGGAGAGTGGAGCATGGTCGTTTGAGTTCAATGGACAAAATGTTTGTTGTTTGCCGCTATAGGAATCGGATAGATTAAATATTAAAGTCCTCATGGCAAGATGAATAAACTTTTACAAGTTATTAGTGTACATGCTGAAAGCCAAAGCAAGTTCAGAAACTGTGTCAGAAAATGTTTTTTTAATATGCATAAGTTTTTTTTTTTAGCTTTAAATTTAAACTATGGATACATCTCAGTTCTGGTATACCATACAGGAGGTATTTCTAGGGATCCTCGCTTAAATTGTTTTTAGTCTCATAGATTCTATGACTACTAGTAAACTAATATATATTGATGGTTAGCTCTGTTTGCAAAAGGGTATCTTCTACTGTAGCTTCAGTGGGGTGTTTAGAGGCCCTACCTATACTATATTTTAGACTCACAGTTCTTTTTCTAAGTAACTAGTATTACTGCCACTTATTTTTCTACAGTGTATACTGTTTTACTGCCCTGCTTCAACTTGTTACTCTCGGGGACTTAGTATATTTTGTAGCTGTTTTGACTGGTTATTGTGCTTTAGTGGGTCCCTACTGTGTGTAGATTTGTTTCACTGCACTTTGTATTTGCATTTTAAAGAGCAACAATCTTCTTAGCTGCTGCTGCCTGGTTGCTGCTCCCTCCAACATATGCAATACCTCACCTGCCCCAGAGTTGAGGGGCATAAATAATTCCTTTTGTTTCTGCCCATTTATGAAGTTACAATGCTGCTAAATTCCAAATGCTAAAAACAGAGCTGCTTTTTGACCTTAACCCAATACGCCCCCACATAGGCACATGCAGCCCCGGTTTGAGACCATGAAGATCTTAGCTAGGGGGGCAGCAATGAAGGGTGCAACTAGCTTTAGTAGCCTTGGTTCAAGATTATCAGAGCCTGTGGCCATGTTCTCTGAAATTGCATTGAGCAGTTTTAGGACACCATGTCATGTAATAGTCTTAAAGTGGAAATAGGGGACTGTAACCTATGGTGGGGTTTTCAAATATTGTAAGGCAGAGAAGGATTAAGTGAACTTGGTCAGGTCAGAAAATTGCACATTAAAAGAATTAGCTATGGTCTGAGGGTTGTTACAGTGGACACCGTTGAGTGTCATATCATTAGGGGTAGGGGATTGGTTTGGTCTTAGGAATGACTTGATATGGCACCAGAATTTTCTGGAATCACCAGAGGAATTGCTTAGCATGTCTCTGCAGTATGCACTTTTAGCCTGCTTAATTTCCTTTTTGCAGGCATTCTGCTGGGCCCTAGAGGTATTATAGTTTGCTGCCAGACTAAAGAGTGTTTGAACCAGTGCCAGCTTTTATCTCTCTCACAATTCAGTGAGCAGGTTTGATTTCAGCCAGTGGGTTTGCTTACTTTTTACATAGTGAGTTACAAGTTGGCAGTGCCTGTCCTGTAGCACCAGAAACATGTTCAGGAATATATTTAGGACTTACTGTGCATCACTAGCCTTGTATTGGTCGGACCAGTCAATATCAGAGGCATCTTGTAAAAAGGCGTGTGAATCAAAGTTCACATAGTTGTGGAAAGTAACGAAGTGGGGTTTAGCCAGGGCTGGCCCTACTTTTCCCCAGATACAGAAGGTGGGTGTGTGGTCAGTGATGGCATCTGCTAACATTCTTGTAGCAACTATGTGTTCTGTATGGTTTGTCAGTACCCAGTCCAGCAAGGTGCTAATATTTGAGTGTGGAGTGATCATAGTGGGCTCAGAGATCAACTGGTGCAGGTTGTGACTCTGTAGTTTGGACAGGGCTGTGGACTGGGTATTACCCAACCAATTTATGTTACGGTCACGGAGTATGAGTAGTTTGTTTCTACCAGAGAGAAGTGATGTTTGATCAAGCAGCTCATCCATTCCTGCTAGGACACTTTTTGGGGAGTTGTAGGCACACATAATGTGTTATGTTTTAGTGCCAAGGATAAGACATACGTGCAGAGATTCACAGTGGGTTAGAGATGGATTTGATGGCTGTGAGGTTGAGGTGATTTTTAAAGTAGAAGCTATGTATGCCCCCTTTTAGATGATGGTCTGTCACTTCTAAGTAGACTATAGGATGGTAAGGGATAGAGTCTCAGGGATGGAGGCTTTGAGCTATGTTTCAGTCAGGCAGAGAATGTCAGGCTGGTAGAGGGCAGACCACGTCTTCAGTTCAGCAAAATTATGTTCCAGGCTCCTGATGTTGTGGTGGGCACTTAAGAAACCTTTTGAGTTGTTTATAGGGTAGGAAAGGTGGTTTACAGGGCCCGGATTCAGCTGTACATCAACCAAGAGCAGTATAGCAAGGAGAAGGAGATACCATAATTTGCAGTGAAAGAAGGGAGACAGTGTCAGTTGATGCAGGAGGCATTTCCTATGTTCATGGACAGCTATATAGATGTAAGTCCTTGACAGTAATGAAGGGGTGGAGTCACAATGGACTTCTGGCAAGACTAGGAGGTTTGAGAAGCAGAAATCACATGAGAGTGGTGTGGGATTCAGATGTGCCACTTTAGCTACCGGCATGGTAATGATTGATAACAGGAACAGCAGCAAGGCTACCATGAGGAGAAATGGCAACAAGAGTCAGTTCATAATAGAACTTATCAAATCCAGAGGAGCAGAAGTGTGTGATTGTGTCGAATGAGGAAAACTAAAAGCACAGTTATGCTGCAGCTGAAAGTGAGGCTTGTTGTATCACCGGGAACTCCTGGTGGTTAGTTGCTATAAAGAACCAATGGGAATTTGGACACTTTGTCCAAAGCCCCTATAAATGTAATGTTCACCCAGGGTGGGGGCTGGCACAAAGTGCCGGTGGAGAAAAAAAATCGGTGCTTGGGTGGGTGAGCATTCAGGAGTGGTGGCATCTGCTTGTGGGGAGCCCAGTCTGGTGACCGCGGATCAGTGTCCAGGGAACAAAATCCATCTGTGGACACAGGGTCCAGGTCCACAGCAGAGGTGGACAAGCTGGTGGCAGTCCAGCAGCCTGGCTTCTGGGGCTGTGGTGAGAGGGAGGGAAGATTAAGTATTGGAAGGTTATGGGAGGGCAAGCAGAGAAACAACAGCTAGGGGGTTGGGATACGGCAGTACAGGAAGGGGTTTACCCAGGTAGTTTAGTTAAAGAAATCACAAAGCACCAAGCCTAATTTGGTTAAATAATGATCCCCTGGGTTCAGGATAAGGATAAAGTAGTAGATAACAATTGCACACTCTTAGCACATTTCAATTTTACTGTTTTTAGTAACTTAATTCCTCAGTGCTCTAGCTAATTTGAGACTAGTAGCTTAACAGTAGAAATTCATTAGTACAGCTAAACCTCACAGCTTAGAGCTGACAAACACCAGGGTCAGCTTGACGCTTCCACAGCAGTTTAAAAATAATGAATATTACTAAAACCCTAGTACAGCAGTAAAAATTCCAGAGATAAGCAGTAATTTTAGGGGGGCACTCATCCAATGAAAGTCTATTCAAGAGAGCTTTAGCCAATCCCCAAACAAGTTCAGACAGCCTGGAGCAACTGGTGGTTTTGCATCAAAATTCAAAAAGTCTATTGTTGGCCTTAGGTGGTTGCCCAGCACTACACATACCTGGGGAGAAATGGCATTGAAAGTCAGCCGAACCCGGTCACGGTTCAAGGTTGTTGGTCTGTTTCTGGGCTGATGCTGGTGAGAGTTCAGGAGTTGTGTTGTCTGCTTTTGGGGAGCCCAGTCCAGTGACCATGGCTCAGTGTCTGGGGAACAAAATCCATCTGTGGACACAGGGTCCAGGTCCGCAGGAGAGGCAGACAAGTTGGTGGCAGTCCAGCAGCCCAAGAGGGCTTGACTTCTGGGGCTGGGGAGAAACAGCTTGTACCCTGATCCAGAGTAAAGAGTGGATCCTGGGACTTCATGGTGACTGTTCAGTTGTGAAGCCAGTGAGTAGTATAGAGGGACTTGAAGAGGGTATCCCCATTTTCCCCCTCCCTGTCATGGATTGCACTTGGGGTGGGCACAGTGAGCTCAGTGGACCTGACCCTCAGGAGTGGGTTCATGACAGATCTGTTGCACAGAGGTGGGATCTGAGAGATCTGGTAGCAGTGAGATTTGAGAGATATTGGTGGCACAGGCATAACAGTTGAATTCAAGAACAGTGTATCCGATTGATAAACTGAAAGCAATCCACACACAAGCAGGGCAGAGATTTGGAAAATAATAATTTGGTTACAGTATAAAGTTCTCTACCTGTTTTCTTTTGTTATTTTTTTTTTAGTGTAAGATAGTGTGGTAATAGTTAGGAAAGAAGATGGCTTCAATGAATGCACTGCAGACCACCTAAGGCAGTTGTGTCAGGAAAGAGGGGTCCAGTACAAAGGATGAATCAAAAAGAACCTCATGGAGGCTCTTGTTGCTGCTGATGAGCTAGCGACTGCCCAGGACATTGAGTAACTGTCAATGACTGAAAAGAACCAGAGCCTGGGTGTGGGGTTGCCAGGGTCCATCACAGAGTTAAGTCCCAGGGAGGAGGACAGCCAGACCAGAAGGAGCCCAGAACTGCAGCAGCAGGGGAAGCTTACCACAGAGCTGGGTCTAGAAGGGATCAGGCTACAGCTGGAGTTGAAGAAATTGGAGCTGGAAATGTAGCAGAGAAAGTTCAAAGCCAAGCAAGAAAGAGAGCAGAAGAGGTTCAAACTGGAGTTACAGGACAAAGAGCACCAGAGCGAGATCAAGAAAAAAGAAAAACAGTGCCAGAGGGAATTTGAACTGGAGAAGTTAACACTCTAACAACCAGTGCCAGAGGAGATAAGTGGCAGGGGTGAACCTGAAACTCCAGGGCTGGGGTATAAGTTTAATTCAAAATTAATAGCTGAATTTAAAGAGGGGGAGGATGTGGATGCATTTTTAAATTAGTTTGAAAAGATCTGTATCCAGGGCAAAATACCCAGGGAGTCCGGGAGCATTCAGCTATCCCCACTACTTACTGGTAAAGGGTATGAAATGCTAAGCCAAATGGACAATCAGGACAGTAGCAATTACGAGAAACTTAAAGCTGCTCTGCTTAAATCGTATGTGTTAACTCCAGGAGCATACAGGGTTAAGTTCACTAAGCTCCAAAGAAGCCCTGACATGAACTATGAGGAACTTGCCACAAAGCAATGTCAGTTTTTTAAATGTTGGTGGGAGAGAGTGGAAATAAATTCTGTGGAACAAATTGAGGTAATGTTGCTAGAGCAGTTTTTTTGGGCTTGCCCAGCAGAGTTGAAAACCTGGCTAGAGGACTGAGATCCAAAAACAACACAGCAAGCTGCTGGGCTCTTGGACAGCTATGCCAGGAGCAGACCTGCTCTGAAAGGGAGTGGAGCAGATGTGGTGGCACAGAAAGGGAAAAGCATGCCTTCAGTGCAGCTAAAAATCTCACTGCTTCCACACAAAGGGGAATCCCCAGGTTACAAGAAAGGGATTCTCAGATAAAAGAAATTCTGACTGTTGGTTTTGAAAACAGCCAGGGCATCTTGTTAGACAGTGTCCTAAAAAGGCACAGAGTGAACAAAGTGATGCTTGAACAGAGTTAGGCTGTTTGTGAATCTCTGAAAGCATGCTTGTAAACATGAGGGAACACATGCACTCAGTTCCTATAAATGGGGAGCAGACCCATGGGTTAAGGGACATGAGGCATCTCTTACCCTAGTAAAAGAGGATTAGGTTGGGCCTGAACGGCTTATACCTAATCAGTTTGTAACGGTGAAGGGATTCACTGGGAAGGAAAAATCTCTGCCACTTGCTAGTGTTCTCTTGGACTTGGGTGAGACAGGAGAGATGGTGCAAAAAGTAGTAGTGGTAGACAACCTCACTCTGGATTTGATTATAGGGAACAATTTCCAGAAGGGGGTGGTGTGTGCAGTTACCTGCACGCAGATGGCAAAAGCCGATTGTAGTTCCCTGAACCCCATAGAAGCCCCTGTGGAAAACAATGGGAGGCTGGTTTCCCAGCCTGTGTTTCCAGACATGGAGAGTAGTGAAAGAGAGGCGGTAGGACTTCCCCAAGCAGCTATTCACAAAACAGCTGAAGGTTACTCTGAGGAGGGAGGGAGGAGGGTAACAAATGGTCAGAAGGTTGGGGATAGCAGTGACTCTGAATGTCCTATTGCTAGAGGTATGGACCCCAGTTTAGGAAATTAATTGGACATGTTCCATGCCTTGGGAAAATGTGAAGATTTTGCAGTGGCTCAGAGAACTAACCCTAGTTTGAAGAGGCTGAGGGCGTGTGCAGAATCTGACAGGACACAGGGAGATGACATGAGACATAGGGTATTTTGGGACAATGGACTGCTGCATACACAGTACATAAGGACAGAGGGAGTGGTGATGGGCAGGCAGCTTGTCTTTCCCCAGGGGTGCCGTGAGCGGTTACTCAAGGTCACTCATGTTATCCCCATATCTGGATATCTGGGCATCGCGTGCACCATGCAGTGACTGGCCCAGAATTTCTATTGATCCACCTTCACCAAGCAGGTGAAGGAATACTGAAGATTAAAACACAAAAAAAGGCACAGCACAAACTAGCCACATATTTTCAAGGGTACTGGTCCATAAAAAATGTATTTAAATATACATTTACAAAGGTAAAAAGATGCCTGGAAATTGAATATTGAAGATCTTATCACTGGTGCCAACAAAAGGAAAGACAGGTAGTAAAGCCAAATCTGCCCTAATTCACTTGCCCATTGTAGAGGAGCCATTCCAGAGGGTAGGAATGGATATTGTGGGACCTTTGAGTACCGCCAGCTCCTCTAGGAAAAAGTTAATCCTGATGGTGGTCGATTATGCTAATCGATACCCAGAGGCAGTCACCCTCTCCTTACTTAGGACAGATAAAGTGGCAGATGCCTTGCCAGGGATTTATCCACAGGACATTATCACTGATCAAGTGGGTACCTGTGTCCGGACCTGAAGGGTGTTGTGGGAAAAGTGGCCAGAATTGGTGCAGTAAAACTGTATCACCCACAAGCCAATGGGCTATGGAAAGGTTTAATGATACCCTAAAATTGATGCTCCAAGTGTTTGCGGAACAGCATGGGAGGGATTAAGAGAAGTACCTTCTTCATCTGTTGTTCTCATACAGGGAGGTGCCCCAGGAGTCATCAGGGTTCTCCCCATTCTAGCTCTTATAGGGACGTAGGATGTGTGGGCCCCTGAACTTGATCCGGGAGGGCTGGGAAGGCAAGCACGCTATCCAGGGAAGTCCCATAGTGGAATATGTCTGTCAGTTTAGGGAGAAGCTGAAGGAGCTTATGTGGGTGGTCCAAAGCAACCTGTCAGCTGCATGACAGAAACAAAAAGTCTGGTATGATCGCAGAGCCAGAGCTCGCATGTGCAGCGCAGGTCAGGAAGTCATGGTCCTAATTTCAGTCTGGAAGAACAAGCTGTAGGCTGAGTGGGCTGGACCATACAAAGTAGTCTGACAGGTAAATGACAAATTATATCACAGAACTGCCAGACAGGAGACATGGCCAGAGGATATACCATGTCAATATGATGAAGCCATATGCAAATAGGGCTGACATGGTATCTGCAGTGTGTAGTCCCAGGGAGGAGACAGATGAAGAAGATCACCTCCTGGACTTGCTAGAGAAAAGCAAGTGGGAGTCCTCTGTGGAGACAATCAAGCTGTCACCCCAGGTGATCCCAGAACAGTCCCAGGAAGTGGGGGTTAGAGGACTTTGCCCTGTTGTTTGCCCTGCTTTCATTGTGAGGATCAGTAGGGGGATCACCTCCAGTGGTTTGAAGAATGCACTAGTTATTGTGTCAAGCACCAGGTTCAGGTTCCATGGGACCATGGGTAGTCTGGGGTGGATTTATGTGAGGGTGAATGTACATCTCCAAAAATAAATTTCATCAATGTACTCCCCAGTGCACAGCAAAAGGGCGCTGGGGACTTATATTTTAACTGTTCATGTAGGGGGCTGTGCCCCCAGACCTCCCCTGTAGGGGGCTTTGCCCCCCCACCCCTCTGCTGAAAGATTCTAAACTCCAGGGGGGTGCAAAATAAAAAAATACATTTTGGGCCAGACACAAAAAAGGTACCTGAAGCTAGCACCCTGTACAGTCCAGCCTTGAGCCACCCACCACACCATGGGAGCAGCTCAGCAGCTCACCACAGCACCACCCCTCACAATCTCTCCCTCCCTCCCTCCCACCCTCGCTGAGCATGCTGCCCCCCACACACGTTGCATATAGCGACATCCTGTCGCTATATGCATGAACCCCCCATCCAGTCACCCTCCCTGCTGGGTCACCCCGATGACAGGTGCCGTGATTGAGTTGCCTTTTTTGTAGGTACCCAATCATGGCCGCCTATGTCATTGGATACCATCTGAGGCTGGGATTAATATTGGCTGCAGCCTTTAGGAATGTCTGGACTAATGGGTGTGCCCTAGTAAGCATCCGTTTGTCTCACCATGGATAGCACCAATGGCTGCTGCTTGTACCCATAAGGATGTTGGAGTCAATCCTTTATCTAAACCATTCTGCAGGAATGCTAAGATATCTATGATGGTACATGCAGATGCAGTTTGATCCCTTGCTTCACTTCAAGATGAAAAGACTAACCAATGGCTGTTATATGTTCTGTTAGTAGAGTCCCTTCTGGCCTGCATCATTGTTTCAGCCACCTTACTCCTGGATACTGGATACTCCAGCCTTCAATAAACTAGTTCTCTGAGAGACCACGCTGTTATCCTCAGGAGTTGTGGGACCTCATGCCATGTCGGCCCATGTTTGAGGAGATCCTGGTATAAGGTTAGAGGCATTGGTTAGTCTATAGCATCCTCTTGATGAGGGTGTACCAAGTTCTTCTTGCCAGTCTGGGGCAATCAACAGTACCATGCTGCCTGTATCCTGTATTTTCATCGAGATTGGTGGGAAAACATGCTTTCTGGATGTTCCATGGTGTGGATATTGTGTCCACCCCTACTAATCCCTTCTCTCTGAACCTGGAGATGAACCTCTGCAATTTTTCTGAGCAGACGTCTTTACATCTATCTGGAAGGGTCCCCATCTCCTTTGTAGTCTCTCGAAGATCTCTGGTCTGAGTTGCCACTCCCCCATTGAATTGATTGTCTGTTTAGCCAGTTTGCCCTTGTATTCAGATTTCCTGCTGGATGAACTGTGATAAGGCTGAGTAGGTGTTTTTCTGCCCAAACCATCAATCTCTGGGTCTCTTGTGTCATTGCCCTGCTCCTTGTGCCTCCTTGGTTCTTTATGTAGGACATAGCAACTTTGCTATCCGTTTGCACTTTTACGTGCCTCTTTCAGATCTGTGTTTGAAAATCTTTGAGGGCCAGTTGAATGGCTCTGGTCTCAAAGATATTTATTGGGAGGTGAGACTCTTTTTCTGACCACTTTCCTTGTACAGACTGTCTGTTCAGAACAGCACCCTGACCTTGCAGGCTTGTGTCTATTTCCAGTGTTTGTGTTACATGTTTGTCCAACCTTGCTCCCTGCTGGAGGTTGTTTGGGTTCATTCACCAATTCAGCGAGACTTTTACAGGTGTTGTGAGAGTTACCCTCTGATTGTAGTTCTGTGAGTCATAATTCCAATTGTCCAGTAGGAGGTGTTGTAGCAGCCTCATGAGGGCACTTGCCCAGTCATGCAAATCTATGCACGCTGTCATCAGACCCAGTAATTGCATTAGGTGCCATAACATTGTTGTTGTGCCTTGTAATATTCTTCTGCAATGCATGATGTTTGCTATTCATTTGTTTGAGGGCCTTGCTGTGCCCCTTGTTGTATCGAAGATCACCCCCAGGTTTTCTATAATTGTCGAGAGAGACAGGTGACATTTATCCATCTGTGCTCCTTGAGTAGCTGCTGGGCTTGTGTGGTTTCCCTCTGTGACTCCTCCAGTGTCCATGCCAATATTAGCCAGTCATTGAGGTATGGAATCGCGTTTATTCCTTCCACGCATAGCATTGTATTGCTGCCAGTGGTGCCATGACCTTTGTAAATAACAGGGGAGCTGACAAGAGGATTAAAGGAAGATATTGGTATTGAAAGTGGAGTCCCAGGAAGCAGAGTGGAAGAAATCACTGGTGGTTAGGCCTGATGTAGATGTGAAGGTAAGCATCCTTGAGATCTGTTTAGGTGAGCACATCCTCTTTGTGAATTGCTGCAATTGTTGACCTCAGTGTTTCCATCTTGAATCTCTATTATCTTACAAATTTGTTGACAAATTTGAGATCCAGGAATGGTGTGAGGTCTCCTGTCTTTTGTGGAACTAGAAAGAAGACTGAATAAACGCCTAAATAATGCTCTTGTTTTGAGACCGGAATTATGGCCTTGCTGTGAAGTAACTGGTTCAGAATTGTCCTGACTTTGTTTATGGGTATTCTTGTCCCCTGTGAGGTGAGACTGTATATGAATCTTTCCCGTCGGGGATTACATTAAACTCTACTGCATATCATTTTAATATGATTTCCATGACCCATTTGTCTGGCACTGATCTGCTCCAAGTTGCCGCAAACATTTATAGTCTTCCTCCCACTGCGTCCAGTGCCTCCTGGACTAGTGGATTCTCATTGACAGAAACCTCTATTGGAATTGTTGGGTTTGTATGACTGTTTGTTATGGTAGCTGCCTCCGCACACTCTGTTGTTCTGGTAGTGAGGCTTGCAGTTGAAGAAGTTTGGTTTGAATCTGAATGAATGTCTGTCTTTACCCTGTTGGCTTTGGTCCCTTTTGCTTTTATTTCCGAAGTTGGGGAATTTCTTATTCCAAAAGGAAGGCAATGTTGCTTGTTCTCCTTGATTGTCCTTATCATTCCCTTTCTTGACTGCAAACTCCTCTATGCTGAAGACTCTGTCACCTGAGAAAGGTAGTTTTATGACTCTACCGTTAGATTCCTGGCTCGTATTCCACATCTTCAGCCAAATGTGTCTTCTGGCTCTGTTAATAGCAGCTGCTGACCTGGATGACATTTTGAAACTGTCTATTGTGGTGTCCACTGCTTATTTGATTGCTTGTATGGCATAGTCCATTGTAGTCCCATGGGCACTAGATGTTGGGATGTCTTGGTGGCTGGCCTCTAGCCATCTGAGCTCCACCCTGGAGGAATACATGGCTACCATGGATCCCCTCATGACTGTAGTCGTCATATCATGTACCCTCCTGATTATGTCTTCTACTCTTCTATCCATAGGATCTTTCAGGGCTGGAGCCGATTCAGAGGGTAAGACCATCTTGTGACTGAGAGGAGATTCTTCTGAGTCTTCTTTAGGGGATGCCAACCACACTTTCTCTTTTTCTTGGTTTAGGGGGTACCATCTTTCAAAGGTCCTTTTCTCTCATCTTGAGAGGTTCTGGCACCTCCCACTGTTTAGCCAGGATATTGTCTAAGGATTTGCATATCAGAAAGAAGGTCAAAGACTGCTTCTTTTCTCTCATGAGGGGGGTCTAATCTGCTGCCTGGTTGTTCCACTGGTTCGTCGATTTGTAACATTTCACAGACTGCCCTGATGAGCTCCAGAATGAGGTTGAATGAGCACAGCCTAGAAGACATGTCCGTGCACTCCTCCTCCTCTGACTCATTCTCTGCCTCTGACCCAGATGCATCAGATTGGTTGTCCAGTTCTGGGGCTTTTGCACCCCTTGGTTTTTTGGGTTTAGGGACTCCCTTGTCTGGTGTTCTGACTCTTGTCCATCCCCAGAACATCTATCGTGTCTAACAATTTTTGGAATAGCTTTACAACTACACTATGGGAAGCAGTGGAGGTACTGTCATTAATGAGTTCCTCCTCTGCGGATTCCCCAGAGAAGATGCTTTGCTGTGGATCAGACTCCACCTTGCAGAGAGAGCATAACTCCTCATTTTCTTTGTCCAGCAGGATATTGGGGCACTTCCAGCACACCCTCCTAGTTTTTCCCAGTCTTGCCATAGAAACAAAGAAAACAGCTTCCTGCAGGACACGAAAGTTTGAACATACTGATTATATTCTGTTGTGTACTCTGCTAGGTAAGATACACAAAGCAGTGAGTCACAATGTTCAGTCTGCCCAGACAAGATTGAAAAAATATTTCATATTGTCCCTCATGTCTAGCAACACACTTGGTAGCTGCCCCTTTAAGGAGTTGAAAATTCCAAGGGACTGAGCCATTTCTCTTTTTAAAAACAACAGTCTGATTCCATATTAAGCAAATTTCCCAGGGACTGAGTCATTTTCTCTTTTAAACAGCAACAAAATTGATTCCCCCTTTAAGCATACAAGAGTAGCGTTGCCCCTTTAAGAGATTACATGCATTCGCCATCTTAGGAGAGATTTCCCCGACGGACGTTGTCATCTTAGAGAAAGTTTTAGCACTGTGGATAAATGGAGCTGATGGTGAGGCAGGAAGTCTTGCGAGAAGTGCAAAATGGCTTCCCAAGATGGCAGCTCCACTCCTGGAAAATGCCTGGAGCTCTGCTGGTGCCAGACAGAAGAAAGGGAGGTTGGGGACACCTCTGCCTGCATCAGATGAAAACAGACACTCAGGCAGGATGTCCCCATGCGTCGGAAGCACGCTCATCTGCAGACTGCAGGAGAAGGAGTCTCCAGCTCTCCGAGTCACAGCCAAAGGCAGGTAAGCACCAGAGAGAGTTGGGAAGAACACAACAATCTTAGAAGCAGAAGAAATATGAACAACACTCTTGCAGTTGAATGAGGTAAACTGCGAGGTGAAGGGAGGTAGAAAAATACTCACCAGGGGACCAAAGAGTATAGCTGCCTACTGCACCCGGTCGAACAAGGTAAACCAGGGGTAGGGCAGGGCACTGCAGAAAGACTGGAAGGCTTAACAAGGTAGCATTGACTCCTCTCCCTCAGCAGAACAAGGTGAAACTGAGGGGGAATTTCAAAGGCACTGTACACTTTCAGTAAATGGAACAGGTAAAAATTCAAGCAAAGATACAATGACTGGACCTGATGCCATGGTTGCTAATTTGACTAATAACAAGCTAATTCACAGCTATACACCAGTCAAGGCTGCATACAGTGTGTCAAATAGTAGCATATTAAGGCAATTAGTGATTTAAGAGGGAAGTAATGGCAAATGCCCCAATGCTTCATACCTTAAAGAGCACCTTTCATGTTGGTCCAAAATGTTACAGCTTATAGTCATTATATGCAGTATTAGATCTGAAAGGGTGTGTGCATTTGTTATTTTTGGCTAAGGTTTACTCTGCCTTCCATAATTTTGATTTGTTTTGGAGCCCTGCTGCACTTGCCTATGCTGTTCAGCTGCTGGGCTGCTGGCCCCTGATGACATCATTATAGAGCAGATGAGTAACTCACACTGTGCAGTTGCAACATTGTTGCAAGGGAACACTCCCAGTACTCAGTGTACATACTGTGTTCCTCCTTCCCCAAGACACCGTTAGCAATGCATTATGCCAAAATCCAAAAGCCTTGTCGGTATGCTTTTTTTTGTGTGTGAAATTGACTCTGTTCTATATTGATGTCAGCAGTACAACCCTAGGTCCACAGCAACACCAGACTTGCTATAGAAACTCTGGTACACCCTGCCATTTTTAGTAGCTCAGAATGCAAAAACTAACTGCAGCAGATAGTAATGAAATACAGTTCCAGAATCAATGCAAGAAGGGGTAATTTATGCATGAAAGTCAAAAGGACCATGAAAGGTGCTCTTTAAGTTTTAGTTTTTGGCACAGAGCCAAACAATCTGTGACCAGCCTGGTGAGATACACAAAAAGAACTGAGGATTGTGGAAGCAAAGAGGGAGGAGATTGATCAGATTTCAAAATCTGGAATTCTTCTGTGCATCAGGCTATGAGGAGAGCTCAAGATGACCCATGTGTTGTGACTCGGAGTGCTATAAAAAGGTGTGATAGAGAATATACCCACAGTCTTCTGATCTCCTGGCCTCAGAGATGAGTGTGCAACCTGCTGAGCCACTGACACTGCATAAAGGATGGGAAGGGCTGAAACAGTGTTGGTTAGAAGCGTCTCAAACACATTTGTTTAGCAGTACCCAATCCCATCCTCCTTTCCCCACAGCCTTGGCTAAAGAAACAATGATGCACCCTTCCTTCTACCCACTAAGCATCCTAACTACTCCTCCAGCTGAGAACTATTATGTATCAGACTTTTAAGATCAAAGCTTTGGGCGCTCACCAAAGCAGGACCAGATACATTGTAGATGTTCCATGCTTGGTGCATGCCAAATGTTTTATTAAAAGGTACTGCCACAAAGAATTTAGCATACAACAAGTATAGCAAGCCTGTAGTGTATCTATTCCTGCTGTGGGGGTGTGCACCAAGCCTTGATCTTAAAACTAAGCAGATTATGCCCTTAAAGAAGAGCCAAAACGTTGTTGGTGAAGTGGGCTGTGCAAAGTACTGGCAAGAAAAAAGTTAAAAGTAAACCCTCTCCCCATGCCATGTGGCACCCATCCAACCCACCTCCCTCCTGTCCTGTCATACCAACAGTTTTGTAAAATTGTGAGATACCAGAAAAACCTCACACATGCACTACTCAAAAAAACACATGCAGACTCAGATAAAAAACAGTATTGCAGTAAAACATTTATTTACTCACAGTGCAAAAAGGCTAAGTGCTGGTTATATCACCCATGGTACAGCTGTGGGAGGATACAAGTTTTACAGCACTATTCATCTGAGTCTGTATGTGTTATTTAGGAAGGGCATATGCAAAGATTTTTTGGTATGTGCTTGTTCTTGGTTTTACACCCACATTCTACCATCTGGTGGCTGGTCCATTCCTTGGCGTGAGAGTGTACAATTACACCTGCAGGTATACCAATAGAGCTGTTTGTGTGATAACTGAATTGTCTTGCAAGTTTGCAACTACTATATTAATATAGCCTTTTATATATCATTATGGTATTTGCATATTATATGTTAGACAGCTAAGATGATGTGAGCCCTGTTTGCCTTCTCTCTTCTGCAACTTATGTGATAGACTACAGTTGTGTGGGCCCTAGTTGGCATCTCTCTTCCATTAATTAGTTGATGGTGTGATACCTAAATATCATCACTCCTCAGCTTCACTACTAGTATTTCCTTTTTGGAGGGATTTGTGGGTGCACCTAAGGGAGGAAGGAAGGAAGGTGGGATAGATGATAGGAGAGCTGGGGGAAGATTTTTTCTTTTTTTTTTCTTTTCAGTGATTTGCCTGTAGGGTTCATTGAGTTTGGCAATATACATTGAAGGTGAATTATGTGAAACTTTTCCAGCAATGTCACTTGCCAAGGCCAGCCTGTGGTGCTGAGGGTTGAGGTGCTGGATGCCACACCTCACACCACGCCAGCGATCCAGTTTCAGGAGCTGACTCAGGTGCAGGGAGTCAGCAGGGGGAGGAGAGGATTGAACATCTGGAGGATTGCTCTCCTCTCCTGGAGTGGGCCCCAGGGATTCCTCACCTTGTAGTGGCTCCCAGTGGAGACCAGGAGCACTATAGCCAGGCGGGCACTTGAATCAGGGGAGGTGGCGGTGGACATCTGTGGGAGGGGTCAGGTGCGCACCCTCCACGTGACATCATTGCACATCCGTGCCTCAGGGAAACAAAACAAGCAAGGTGGAAAACCCTGGCCACTAGTAGGATGACAGCAGACCTGGGTGGTGGCTGACATGTCCACCACTGGTCCCTTTCCAGTTGACTCTCTTGGGTCCTTTCCTCTATGGGGTCTGGTAGAGAGGACTCTGTCCCCGATTCCTCACTGGGAGGGATTCAGGCAGGGTGGTAGAGCTACTTAGGTGGGTCTTGCCTGGGGGAGGTCCTAGTAGTCGGTGACTGGAGTAAAGAATTGCCAAAACTTATCAAAGGTTTTTACAAAATTTGCCTGATTTTCTGGCACATTTTCTCTCCTTTGGTCATCTTTTCCAAATCATAGAAACATAGAAGTTGATGGCAGATAATGACCACGTGGCCCACCCAGTCTGCCCATTTCGGACACCTATTTCAAACCACAGATCCTAGTTGATCACCCTTTCTTTTCTGTCTCTAGGGAACCCCTATGTCTATCCAATGCATTCTTGAACTCCCTAACTTTTCTTGCCTCCATCACCTCCTATGGAAGGCTGTTCCAAGCATCTGCCACTCTTTCAGTGAAAAAGTACTTACTCATGTCACCCAGGAACCTCCTCCCCTCTAACTTCGTATCATGCCCCCTTTTTCTTGCACATCTTCTCTTCTGAAAGATGCTACCCTCTTTTGCCTTGTTTATACCCTTGAGGTACTTGAAAGTTTCTATCATGTCCCCCCTCTCTCTCTCTCTCCTCCAGAGAATGCATATTGAGTTCCCCCAGCCTCCCCTCATAGAGCTTTTCATTGCATCTTCGATAACGCTAATAGTAACCACAAGAATCTCGAGGGGTGAGTGACCAAAAGAAATGCCAAGGAACTTGATTAGCTACAAATACATACTGTATTTATACATCTTATGTGCTCATACACTTCTTCCACTAATGTAATGTATATATTTGCTGCCTTGTATAATTCCTTATGTTCTTTGCACTTTATACATGCCAAACTACCATCAATTTCCTGTACAGTATTTAATAATAATCATTTCATTTATATAGCACAATTCAAAACATCAAAGTGCTTTACATAAAAACATATTAAATAAATTACATAAATACATCAAACTTCCAGTTAAAATTCTCATAGATATATCAGCTTCATATAAATTTAACACCAATTAAAATTCTCAAGACATCAAATGTTAAAAGCTTGTCTGAATAAATATGTCTTTAAATCAGTCTTGAAGCTCTCCACGGTCCTGCACTCTCTAATTTGATGAGGTAGAGAGTTCCACAGGGATGGCACCATGAACATAAAAGCCCGGGCACCAGATGTCTTCAACTGCACCCTGGGAACCTCTAACAACCCCTCATCAGCTGAGCGAAGAGGCCGGACAGGGCTATAGGGAACCAGGAGTTCTTGCAGATAACTCGGTCCCTGTCCATGCAGGGCTTTGTAGGTCAGAAGCCCAACCTTGAAGGTGGTTCACCACTGCATAGGCAGCCAGTGCAGATTCCGCAGCAAGGGGGTAATATGACTGGAACGAGAAGTCCCAGTCAATAATCGTGCTGCAGCATTCTGCACCGGCTGCAAGCAGTGGACATCAACCCCCGGAAGACCCAGGTAAAGGGAGTTGCAGTAGTCAAGGCACGAGGTCACAAAGGCAACGTGGGCAAATCATCAGACAGAACAAGATGCTTAATTCTGGTGATGTTCCTAAGATGGTAAAAGGGAGACTTGATGACTGCCAAAACCTGCGCACGCATTGTTAGTCCATCGTCAAGAACCACCCCCAGATTTCGCACCTGTTCAGAGGTAGGCAGCTGTACCCCATCGAGCCAATGCCTGGAGGGTAATCCTACTACCGGCCTCTCTATCCAGCACCCTAGATCTACAACCAACACCTCAGTCTTCCTGGAATTCAATTTCAACCAGCTGGACTTCATCCAGTCATGGATCTCTGCTGGACAGCTGTTAAACATAGAGATCGCACTATTCTGGTTGGGTGCAAAAGACAGATAAAGCTGTTCCTCACTATTTGGTGAGGAATGTAAACTGCTGATAATCTGGCATGTGTTTGGGAGGACAAAGTTAGCCTGTATGGTGGTGGGGACATACTGAGCCTCTAATGTGTCTGGTGTAGGTTCAGCTCGGGTGTGTGTGCTGTAGATGTAAAGCTGTTGACCTTCAGCAAGTCAACATTAGAGTTGGGCAAAGTGGCCTCAATTCACTCCATGGAGTGATTCGAGGAGTGAAGGTGAATTCGCAGAGTGCTCCACAATGTGAAGCGGAGTACTTTGCATTATGATGGTTAATGCGAGGTCCATTGAAACCAATGACTTTGTGTTACTCTGCCTTCCCAAACCACTACTCCAAAAATTCTTAAGGTGAAGTACATTGAAAACAATGTACTTAGCCTCACTTCACCTTGTTTTTAAGCTCCAAAGGCGAATTTTGATGTGATTCATTGGATTTCAGGTCACATGGGCTCTAGATTGTTCTGCACAGCCTCAGTTCAGGGTATTGTGTTTAGGAGGCTGTAGGAGACAGCCTGCTCTGACAGCTCTCTGTGATTCAAACCTTCTAAAAGCTATTAAAAAAGCCTTTTTGAGTATTTTTTTTTTTGCTGAAACTTTAGTTCATTGATTGTAGGAAACCCTCCTGTGCTCATATCATCAAATGTTTATTGTTTGTGTATGGATTTTGCATGTTAATGTACAACATTCAGTCTGTGTACTGAGAGACAGTGGAAGTGTGCTTTGGGGAGGGGCATATCTGTGGTGTAGGTAGATTAACTTGAGAAAAAGACAGTTCTTTCTGTTTTGGGGCTATTTTCTTGTATAACTGAGTTAATGCACACAGTAATATTTTTAATAATTCTTGAGATTTTTTTGCTGATTGTTGTTTTGCAGCAGTGCATAATTTTAGTTTGTTTAAAATACGTGGTTATATTACTAAAGTTTTCAATTTGCTACGCATTACTTAGTGTGTGTGAGTATGTGTGTGATGCGTGTCAACAAATTAGACACCTTTTATTGTTCTACATAGTAATTTCAGCAATATGAACTTACTATCCACTGCAGCTGCATGATTTTTGTACTTCTTTGTGGTATTTGCATGAACATTGTGCTCATTAATATGCTTTTATAAGTCAGGACCATCATCACGAGTCACTCGTGATACAAATCACATTCTTCATCATCACGGTAACAAATGCAGTCACAAATCATGATTCAAAATCATGTGACATCACAAATCACAAAATGTATTTTTTTACTAGTTACTTGGATGTATTGTAAGCCTGTTTTGTAGTATCTCTCCAGACTTCACCACCCCACCACTGTACTCATTAATAAGAGTTTTTAAGTTGGGGCGTTTTGTGCTACAGCTCATCGGGGAAGTACAGCTGTAGGCATTCGCGTTCCCAATACAGTTCCATATTGGTTATCTCACACTGAATCACGTTCTTCATCATCATGATCACAAATGCAGTCACAAATCATGATTCACGATCATGTCACGAATCACAGAATTAATTTTTTTACTAGTTACTTGGATGTATTGTAAGCCTGTTTTGTAGTATCTCTCCAGGCTTCACCACCCCACCACTGTACTCATTAATAAGAGTTTTTAAATTGGGGAGTTTTATGATACAGGCTCAGCTCATCAGGGAAGTACAGCCATAGGCAATCGCGTTCCTTCCTGTACAGCATGTGAGTTATACAGTACTGTAAGTGGTGGTGGCGAAGTGGCCCAATTTGCACTGTGAAGTGATTCATGGAGTAACGTGTAATCCGTGGAGTATTCCACAATGTGAAGCGGAGTACTTCGCTTCATAATAAGGAACGTGAAGTCCATTGAAACAAATGGCTTTGCGTTATTCTGCCTTCCCCAAACCACTTCTCCACCAATTTTAAGGTGAAGTACATTGAAATCAATGTAATTCACCTCATTTCGCTTTGTAATTGAGCTCCAAATGAAATTCTGTAGAGATTCATGGGATTGCAGGTCACATGGGCTCTAGATTGTTCTGCACAGCCTCAGTTCTGGCCTGGGTAGTGTGTGTAGTGGTAGCTGGAAACTGTTTGCTGTCAGAGCTCTGCGATTCATAATCTCTAAAAGCTGTTTAAAATGCCCTTTTTAGTCATTTTTTTTGCTCAAAATTTAGTGCATCGATTGTAGGAAACCCTTCTGTGCTCATATCATTGAGTGTTTATTGTTGTGTGTGGATTTTGAATGTTACTTTAGAACAGTTGTTCTGTGTACTGTGAAGTGTGCTTTGGGGGAGGGACGTATTTGTGGGGTAGGTACATTAACTGGGAGAAAAAGGCAGTCTTTCTGTTTTGGTTATTTTTTTGTATAACTGTGTTAATGTACACACAGTAATATTTTCAGTAATTCTTAAAATTTGTTTGCTGATTGTTGTGGTGCAGCAGTGTATAATTTGTCTATTTAAAACATTTGGTTATATTACTAAAGGTTTTCAATTTGCTACGCATTACCTGTAGTGTGTGTGTCAGTGTGTGTGCGATTCGTGCTATTAAATCAAACACCTTTTACGCTGCCAAAGAGTAACTGCAGCAGTGTGAACCTGCTATCCAATGCACCTGCATGAATGTTTTATTCCGCTTTGTGGTATCTTTACTGGTAGTGGATTGTTACTGCCGGGCACTAATCCCCTAACTGGAAAAAGATATTCCTTTCCAGATTTGGATTTGTGATTTGTGAGCACTGGTTAGGTGTTGTTGTGCCTTTTCGTATGCATCCCTTGAGTGGGCAGCGCAATCTTAATCTGTCTGTGTGTTTGCAGTGCACCATTAATTCTGGGAGACTGCATTTCTTGTTACGCTCTCATTTCACTTCATCAGCACTGGGGAATTTTCTAGACGTTAGACAGTAGCATTTTGCAGATGCACATTCATTCTGGTGACTCTGTGAGTGACCACTGCACGCATGACTGAGCACGCCATTAATTCTGGGAGACTTCGTATTTCTTGTTACACTCTTATTTCATTTCGTCAGCACTGGGGAGTTTTCTGGAAACAAGACAGTAGCACTCTGGGGATGTACATTAATTCTGGTGACTTTGTGGATGGGGTGCTGACAATATTGTTGTCACTCCGATTTACTTCGCGTTTAAGGTGGAATGACAATGCTAAGTTATAATAACAAGGTGAAGTGAGCCTTTCCTATGGGGCACTTGATGTAGCAAAGTGCCAACGAGAAGTGTCGGTGGTGGAATTTAAATTCGCTTCATCTCTAGTCATCATCTAGCACCACAGTGGGGGGACTTTGAGTATTTTGGCATTATTACTCTGCAAATATTTCTTCACTGGTGGGGTGTATGGTGGGGAAATGTAAACTGCAGGTAATCTGGGTTACAGTCTGTTTCTGTATATGTTTTGTAGTGGCCTGAGGAGGACAAATTCATTTTCTTGATAAGGACTGGTGACCCCATTTTTTAAAAAGCAATTTACACACACTAATCAGTTGTATTACTTTATTATGTCTCCCATGCTCTGCACTCTCTCCCCACTCTTTGACCTACCATTATTTGATACAGAATCCCTTGGTTCTCCTAGAGTTACCCAGAAGGTGGCCAACCTAGCCAAAGCCCTGGGAGCAGGTTCTGGCAGACACATACAGTAAAAAAGTCTGGCAGAGCCTGACCCCAAGGTATTGTTTAGGCCAGCCACCTACTGAGTAACTCTATGAGAACTGAGGGATTCTGTATCAAATAATGGCAGGTCATGGAGCAGGGAGAGCATGCAGAGTCCTAGGACATACTATTACTAGTCTAGTGTGCTTAAAGCACTTGTACGTAAATGGAGGACACCGTGTACTAGACTTTGGAACTGGGGTTTGGAACTGAGGGGTACTGCAAGGGGCCAGGTAAAATTGGACTATGGGTGGCTGGGGGAGTCAGTGTAAAGGGGCTAGTGGACCTTAGTTGGGGGTGTTCTATACTCCTGGACTTCTAAAGACTTGATGTGGGACTCAGGGAGGAGGTCATGTTCCAATGTTATGAATGGATTTTTCTCTGTCAAGAAAAGAACTAATGATAACGAAACCAGGTACTTGCCACCGGAACCAACCCAGACTGCCACTTCTTTAAAGCCACATGAGCCTCCTCCATGCTAGACAGGCATCAGGAAGGACACCAGCAGCAGCAGGTAAGAAAAGGAAGGCTTTTACTACACTCTGATGCTGAATCAGAATCAGAGTTCGATTCCAATTTTGCATCTGAAAAGGATTTTTGAAATTTGGATTTTTGGCTTTCAGTACTGAAATTCCAAATTTTGAAAGAAAGAGGCTTGGAATCTGATGAATTCAATATTGTACTGGTTGGTGATTCCAAACAACCTCACTGTGTGTGGCTGCATGGGCAGGAGATGGGGCAAATAAGAAAAGTAGTGCAGAGTACTACAAAATGGAGTACTGCGTACAAAACTGAATTTGCTGGCTATACCCCTGCCACCCGCCCATGTACTTGCTTCAAAACCCTAAATGGTTGGCATCACAACCCCCCCCCAACAAAACTGTATCTAAAGCCCCCAGAGCTATTTAACTAGAAGCCATGGTGCAGCTCAGCTGCCTAGCATACCTGCCACTCCCAACTGGGAGCTTTTAACAACTGTGTGTGCGGCTTGCTATCTGGCAGCCTTCCAACATCTGTCCTGCTATCAAGCCCCTCAGGGCAATTATGGTTGGTGCTGGAGCAACAGCTTGGATAGGTGGAGGAGGCACTTTTGCACTGGTCTCCTTCACCTCAAGACAAGCTCCTGTCTCCCCATCTCCTGTCTGCATGGAGCAGTCCACAGCTAGAGCTACATAGGGACTGGAAGTAGAAAGCATTCAATGGCTCTTTCACTTTTAGCATGGTCACTCATGCTACCTGTAGCAGCAGCCCCAGCATGTCCTCTTACACTCCTGGCTAACACTCCACCATCTAGCTTCCTGCCAAACTACATAGGGGCTTGGAGTAGAAAGCACCTCATGACACTTTTAGCATGTTCACTCGTGCTACCTGCAGCAGCAGCTCCAGCTCATCCTCTTACACTCCTGGCTAACACTCCACCTCCTAGCTGTCTGCTAAAATGATATTGGAGGCCCAGTGACCCCCACCACCTCATCACCACCCCTACCTCAGGGAATAAATTCTTAACTTGTTTAAACAAATTGGCCACTGGCAACCAGGGAAACTAGTCCACTAGGGGTATTATAGAAATCTTTAACTTTCCTGGGACAACTTTGCCCCACCCACCACCACTAATGCTAAATTATTTTAATAACGTCTGACCACTAGCCCAAAAGAGTTCCTAGTAGCCCACCTGGGCTACAGTTTTTTTTCCCCTAAGAGATATTTCTTTCTGACTGGTAGCTCATCAGTGCAGGGATATACCCTGGTGAGGTCAAACCTGATCATCATTCAGATGGCTACTGTTTTTTTCTCCTCTTTTAACTTCCTCCTTCCACCCCTTTCAGGAATGAGTGCCTGCTATGGTTGTGCACAGCCGCAGTGCCCCCCATGCAGCAGGAACATGTTACCTGGCCCAGTCACAGGGGTCCCTGTGGTGGGGGAGTGAGATGCCAACCCTCCCTGACTGAGATGCACTGCAGAGTGGCAGTTGTCTTGGTAATGGCCTTCTGACATGACTTCCCAGGTTTGCTTCTGAATCCGTGTTATCAGCATGGCAGCTGAGCTACTACTTTACAGTTCTATGTCATAATGGCGATTGCTGTTTGGGTGAGTGTACATCGCCGAACAGGAATTATAGTGATGTACATGCGAAGAAAGTAGAAAACCGATGACTGGTTTTCTGTGTTATGTGGGGGGCTATGCCCCCTGCATCCCTGTAAGGATTCTCAGCTCCGGGGGTGCATGTCATGGGGATGAATTTCTTAAAAATAACAAGCCACCTGCGGCACAAAAATCTGCAATTCTCCGGACCCAAACCTGCACACTAACAACACCACCCCTCCCTATCACGCCAGCCAACCAGCTTGGCAGCTGTCTGGCACAGTCCCTCCCACATATATCCCCTCCCCTTCCCTTCCTCTCTCCCCACCCCCACGAGTGTGCAAGTGCATACATGTGCAGACACTTCCCGTAGCCTAACCTCGCCTACCCAGGTATCTGACCGCTACCCTGCCAAGTAGCCCTGTACATAGGCACCATGATTGAGTCACTCTTTTTAAAAGCACTCGATCGTGGTCACCTTATACATAGTATACCCTACTTTACTGGCCACTAGGCCATCTGGGGGTGGGTAAAAAGTGGATTTGCTGTACCCCCCAACAACACTTTCTCTTCTTCTTTCCTATTAATTGTATTTCTTTCCCTAAATCTCTAACTTCTTCTCTATATCTGTATCTTCCTGTTTTACCCTAACTGTAACTTTTTATCTAAAGCTCCCTTTTATTTTTAACTCCTTCGCTGTCCTGTACCCTTTTTCTGCTCTCTGTCTCTGTTCTCGCTAATGTATTTTTTCTCCATATTAACTTATTTTTCTCTTTAACAGGTCAGAAAGGATGCTGACTTCTTCCCCATCAGATGAGTATTGCTCTACATCTAACCTGTCCTATCCTTCCTATTTACTCATAAAAAAACACAGATCCTTTGTAATCCCATTCCTATATTTTATTTTACAATTCTGATTAATGTCACCTCTTAAAGTCTCCTACATTAAGATCCCTGGTACCTAGGTAAGAGACCATTTACACATCAGGATCCCTGAACCCAGGTAAGAGACATTTACATGTTTCCAGCACTTGTTAGGTTTACTGTAACAGTGCGGCCATGCCAGTTACAGTGTGTGTGTGTGTGTGTGTGTGTGTGTGTAAGGTGACACATGCAGCATTTTTTTTAATAAAGCTGTTTGTCTTGAAGGTTGATGCAGGCAGGCCATCAGCCTTATTCCCATCTCACCAGAACCACTGTGCCCAAAGTCCCCACAGATTGCCCCCATGGCAGAGCTGGGAAGGGAGGGCCATCCTTCCCAACCCAAGTGACTCACAGCCAGAATTAGCCTGGTGGTCCAAGTGGTGGAGGGGAATGAATATAGGTAGGCAGGGATTCATGAAGCCTATGTCAAACATGGTTCCATTTTCTTCACTTGAATCCAGTGCTATGGTGGCATGTAATTGTGAATGCATGGTGGTGCCACATACCACAGAACTGCAGCCACTCCCTTTGATGTTGCTCAAACATCCTGTGCTACCCCCCAGCCTCCACCTGTGGGCAGCCTAGGGCCGAGTCAGCATGCATCCTCACAGCACCCCCCTCCCATGCCACAAGGCCAGCCTTATACCACAGTAATGTTTAGTTTGCTAGAAACATAGAAAAATAAAATCTGTCAGCAGATAAGGACCATATGGCCCACCTAGTCTGCCCATTTCCTACTCACTGCTGCAGCCCCATATCCTATATTATCTGTGGATCTCCTGCTCTGCAGATCTCCAGGGTACCCTGATATCTATCCATGCACTCTTGAACAACCATGTTGTTTGTCACCCACCACTTCAGCTGAAAGGCAGTTCCACAGCTCCACCACCTGTTCAGTGAAAAGTACATCCTAACATTACCCTGAGCCTTCCATCCTTCAGCCTCATATCATGCCCTTGTTCTTGTGCAGAGAGTTTTCTCTGAACATGCTTTGCACCTGTGCCCTGTTTATTCCCCTAAGGTCTCTATCATATCTCCCATGTCCCTTCTTTTCTCCAGTGAATAGATATTAAGGTCCTTAAGTCTTTCCTTGTAGGGCTTCTGGTGCAGTCCATGTACCATCTTCATTGTCCTTCTCTGGACTGCCTCTATTTTGTCAATGTCCTTCCAGAGATGTGGTCTCCAGAACTGGATACAGTACTGCAGCTGAAGCCTCACCAGTGATCTGTAAAGTGGCATCACCAACTCTTTCCTCCTGCTTGTTATGCCCCTCTCTATGCACCCCAACATTCTGTTTGCTCTCCCCACCGCCGTTTCACACTGTTTGGTCACCTTCAGGTTGTCAGACATAACCCCAGGTCTTTCTCTTGACTTATGGTGGCCAGAATTTCCCCACCCATCCTGTACTCCTACTTTGGATTCCTCTCACCCAGTTGAATGATCTTGCACTTTTTAGCATTGAAACTCAACTGCCAGACACCAGACCACTCCTCTACTAGGCTTAGGTCCTTTTTCATTTTTTCCACCCCCTCCGGTGTGTCCACTCTGTTGTGTATCTTGGTGTCATCTGCAAAGAGGTACACCTTTCCCTTCAGATGCTCTGCTATGTTGGGGGGTGGGGGTGAGGAGAACAGAAGGGCAGCAAGTGGAGGCAAGGCTTGGGGCAGGGGGGAAGGTGGAGATGGGCACCACTGTCGGGGCAGCAAATAATAGGTTTGCAGTGTTGCCATTGGAGGAGGTAGTCGAGGTATTGGAGATCATGGGAGGAGGAGAGGAGAGGAGAGGAGAGGGGTGGTGAAGGCCCAGGAGTCAGGAGTCAGGTTGAGAAAGGAAGAAGGGGGAGGGGAAGAGCAGGGTAGAGGCAGAGGGAAAGGCAGAAATGGGTGAGATGTAGGGGTCGCAAATGGTGCAGATAGAGGTAATAAGGATCAGGGCAGTGTGGACTCTGGAAAGGAGGACAGCAAAAACAGGAGAAGGGGCTACAAGACAAGAAGATGGGGTACTAGTGTTGGGGGATTCTGTACTGGAAGGGGTCAGATAGGGTGGAAGGGGAGAAAGGCACAGTCTCATTTGAGCAGAGGCTATTCCAGGGTTGACCTCACAGAGTGATGCACATGACATGGGTACAAACGACTTGGCAGAGGAGACAATAGAGGTGGTAAAGGGGAGGTTCGAGGAGTTGGGAAGACAGTGTGAAGAGGTGGGGGGGTCGGTGGCGTTCTCCGAAGTACTCCCGGTACCATGTGGGAGTACAGTGAGGAAAAAAAGGATAGAGGAGCTCAATGTCTGGCTGAGGGATTGGTGCCATACTAGGGAGTACAGATTAGTGTCTGACTGGGGAGGGCCTGGGGCAATAGTAACCTATACGCAGGGGACAGGTTACATTTGAGTAGGGAGGGGAAGGGAGTACTGAAACATGGAATAAAGGGATATATATCAACAAAGGTGGATTTAAACTAGGAGGGGGGTGGCAAGGGGACCCCTGATTAGGGTCACCACCTTTGGAAGAGTTAAAAATCGGATGCTAAACCACTTCCCAAATTCTACCTCTGGCGCCACTCCTTTTTTTATGACTGGTGAGTATACCGCTCCTCTTCCAAAGCCATTTGTAATGTTGGAATAGACATTACTAGTGATAGGAAATCATTTTTTTACTGTTATTCATTTGATTTATTTATTCAGTTATTTATTTTTATTCTTTGGCAACCAGGCTACCTCCCATAGGCCACATAGCCCATTTTACAGGAGTGACCCAGGAGCACAGGAAGGTTAAGTGACTTGCTCAGGGTCACACAGTATGCAAGTGGAGGTTGAGGAATTAAACTCAGGTCTGCTGGATGCCAAGCTCATCCACAGCTTATTGCTCTGCCCTCGTTAAACACTCTCCCATTTTCCTCTCCCATGTCAGTCATGTATTCTGATGCTTTGACCAATTTTTGATAACTTCATTATCAATGCTTGTGGCACCTCTAAAACTGAACTGCGTTCCCCTTTACCTCAGCAGCTACTGCTGTTTCTTTTCATACTTCTAGGACATACCACAATTTCAGACACATCATTCCATGCTGTTTGTCAGAATGACCTGTAAAAGTGCAGCTAATATCATGGAATGTTTAGGTAATACAAACAATTAGAGCAAATGTGGTGATAGAGGCAATAAAAGTTAGATTATTAATTTAACAAAAATGGGTCTAAAGCATACCAGAATATAGGACAAACAAAAAGAAACACATGAGAGCATAAAAAGGTGTAAAAGCTGTTTCCTGTCATAAAAGTAAAAGACCATACTTAAAATTCAGAGTGGAAAAGATTAGGTTAATTTACTGCTAATGATCTTAATGGCCATACCTTACACCTCCCAGACAGACTGGTTTTACAAACAAAGGCAGGTCTGAATGACTGTGACATCAGAATTTCTTTGTAACCTGGACATGCAATGCAGCCAAAACAGTGAATGATTTGATACATCAGTTTTAAGAGTATATGAGCACTCAAAATGGCCCTAAAACCAGACTGCATTTAATCAAAACTGGATGACCGGATAAGGACCATAAAAACCAGATTATCCGGTCAAAAACCGGATAGGTGGTAACCCTACCGCTGATAGGAAAGGGGTCCAGAAAGGGGAGTCTTGTGAGCTCACCCCAACCCAGTTATGGGTAAAGGCAGTGGGGAAGTGGCACAGGGAGGGATAAGGGGGGAATAATAGGGTAAGGAAGGGGAGTAGACAGGCTGGAGGGTGGTCTCACTGAATGCAAGAAGCCTAAGGAGCATAACACTGGAGTTACAGGCTCTCTTGGTGGTGGAGGGGGTGGACATTGTGGCCACCACAGAAATGTGGGTCACCCAGTTTCAGGATTGGGATATGATGATCCCAGAGTTCAGGTTAATCAGAAAGGATAGGGCTAAGGGGAATGGGGGGGTGATCTATGTAAGGGAAGGGATAAAGTGTGTAAGGGAGGAACAGAAGGAGGGGAGGACAGAAGCACTATGGATGCAGTTCCAAGATGCAAAGAATAGGACACTGAGAATTGGGGTAATGTACAGGCCACCAGCTCAGGAGATTGACCTGGATAGGGAATTAGCTGAACAAATTAGGATGGTCTACAGGAAGGGGAGCACAGTAGTGGTGGGGGACTATAACCTGCCGGGTGGCGTGGGGCACCCCATCCACCACGAGTGCAAGGGAGTGGGCCCTGCTAGAAGCATTTCAAGACAGCTTTCTGACACAGCTGGTCCAGGGGCTGACTTGTTTAGAAAGGACTCCGGACCTTGTACTGGATAACAGGGAAGCTGTAAGGAATCTGAAAGTGGAGGAACAACTGGCTGGGAGTGCCCACTATTCAGTGTGGTTCATGCTCAATATGGGGAGGGAAACTGGGGCATGGGTTCAAGGGTGATTGAGTTTAGGGGGGTGGACTTTGAGAAGATGGGGGAGATTTTGGTCAAGCACCTCGCATGACTATAACCACACATGGATGCAGACCAGAAATGGGACATCATAAAGGAAGGGCTGGTGAAAGCAATGGAGTCTTGCACTAGGAAGAAAAGCAAGGAGGGAAGGGCAAAGAAACCCAGTTGGCTGTAAAAGGAGGTTATGGAAGGGGCGAGGGCCAAGAGGGCAGGGTTTCAAAAGTACAGGAAATTGGGGAAGGGTGAAGATAAGGCTAAGTACATGGAGAAGTCCAGGGAGGTTACCAGACTGGTCAGGTGGCCAAGGCATCCGGGGAGCTGAGACTGGCACAAGGATTTAAAAGTGGAGAAAAAGACTTCTTCCACTACACTGGAGAGAGAGAAGAAAGAGCAAGGATCAGCTGGTGAGGATTAAGAAGGACGGGGGCTGGGTGGAGAAAAGGGGGAACAGGCAGAGACACTGAATGAATACTTCTGCTCTGTATTCACGCAAGAGAAGGGGGGCAGATACCCCAGGCAAGGGGGAGTAGGTAGGGGGAAGGGACAACAGATGTAGGGATTACAGAGAGCAGGGTACTACATGGGTTGAGGGCATTAAGAGTGGACAAAGCACCTGGACCTGATGGCATTCACCCTAGGGTACTAAGGGACTTGGCAGAGGACTTGTCAGGGCCACTGGTCAACCTGTTCAATACCTTCCGGGATACAGGATGTGTACAACAGGACTAAAGAATGGTCCATGTGGTGCCCATCCACAAAAGTGGCCAACGTATGAACCAGGAAACTATAGGTCAGTGAGCCTCACATCGATCTTGGGAAAGCTCAAGGAGACCATACTAAAAGAGAGGCTAGTGAGCTTCTTAGAGGAAAACAGTCTCCAGGATGATCAACAGCACAGGTTTATAGTGGGCAGATCCTGCCAGGCAAAACTTGTAGATTACTATGACTGGGTGATGTGGGAACTGGACAAGCGTCATGCAGTGGATGTGCTGTATTTGGACTTCAGCAAGGCCTTTGATTCAGTGCCACATGGAAGGTTGGGGGGGAACTGGAATATGTGGGGGCAGGACTGAAAATGGTGACATGGTTCACAAACTGGCTAAAAGGAAGGCAGCAAAGGGTGGTGGTGGTGGGGACCACTCGTCACCGAGAGGGTGACGAGTGGGGTACCACAGGGATCAGTACTGGGACTGGTGCTGTTTGGGATTTTTATTGCAGATATCTCACACGGGATCTGGAGCAAGATCAGCCTGTTCACAGGCAATACCAAGATGGGAGCTGTGGTTGATGACACGGAGGGGTGGAAGGGGTTGCAGAAGGACCTGAGTAAGCTGCAGCACTGGCCAGAAACATGGCAGTTGAGGTTCAATGCCAATAAGTACAAGGTTATGCACATCAGAGCCAGGAACCAGAGGAGAGATTATCACTTGAATGGGGTAGAGTTGGGGATCTCCACAGAAGAGAAGGACCTAGGAGTGATCATTACAGGGAGCATGAACAACTCTGCTCAGTGCAGTAAGGCGTCAGCAAAAGCCAGCGAAATGTTGGGGTATATTGCAAGAGGGATCTCCTCCAGAAGGAGGGGGGTTATCCTGCCCCTGTATAGGTCATTGATCAGGCCCCACCTGGAGTACCACATGCAGTAGTGGCACCCATTCCTGAAGAAGGACATCAGATTGTTGGAGGTGGTGCAGTGAATAGCCACAAAGGCTATCCAGGGATTAGAGATCAAGCCCTACAAGGACAGGCTGGGAGAGTTGAATATATATTCACTGGAGGAGAGAAGTGATAGGGGGATATGATCAAGACCTTTAAGTATCTGAAGGGGATAAACAAGACCAACACAGAAGGAATATTTTCAGATGAGAAGAGGGAGGGACATGAGAGGGCATGGACTGAGATTGGAGGGGGAAGATTCAAGAAGGAGATGAGGAAACATTTTTTCATGGAAAGAGTGGTGGACAAATAGAACATCTTACAGTTGAGATAGTATCCTGTAAGATGGTGGGCAGTTTCAAGAGTGGTGGGAACAGGGTAAGGGATACTGTAAAGTGGGGGCCTGAGGGGTGTGATGAGGGTCTAGTTGCACATTTGAGCAGACTCGATAGACCATGAGGCCTGTTGACAATTTTGTATATGTTTGTAGTGAGGACATTGAATAGCACTGGCCGCAGCACCGACCCCTGTGGCACCCCGCTGGTCTCCTCCCTCTCCTCAGATTTCATGCCATTTACCACCACCCTCTGAGTCCTGCCCCCTAGCCAGCTCCCAGCCCACTTTACCACCATAGGACACACTCCAAGGCTCCCCAATTTATTTAGCAATCTCCTGTGTGGGACGCTGTTGAAGGCCTTGCTGAAATCCAGGTAGGCTGCATCCATCACCCCTCCTGATATACCACCCTGGTTATCCAGTGAAAAAATTTATACAATTCTTCTGACAGGACCTTCCCACTGAGAATCCACGCATCCTTGGATCCTGTGAACCCCTATCCTCCAGAAACTTCACAATCTTCTCCATAAGTAAGGACTCCATTAGTTTCCCCACTACTGAGGTCAGGCTTACTTGCCTGTAATTGCCTGCCTCCTCTCTACTTCCACTCTTGTGGAAGAGGACCACATCTTCCCTCCTTCAGTTCTCAGGTACCTCCCCTGTCTGTAGTGATGCACTGAAAAGGGCAGCCAGTAGTTCGCCAGCACTTCCCTGAGTTCCTTTGGTACTCTATGATGGATCCCATCTGGCACCATTGCTTTATCCTGCTTTTATTTTCCTGCATTCTTCTAGGACTGTTTCCACCGTGAATGAGCTGGTGTCCACCTACCTCCCCTGAATACCTCTCTTAATGAGTCTCAGTCCCTCACCCTCCCCTTCCCTGCTGAATACTGAGCAAAAGTACTTATTCAGTATCTCAGCCTTTCCTAGGTCATCCTCCACCCTTTCTCCTCCCTCCCTCCTTCTTCAGCCGAACAATCCCATTTCTGGTCTTTTTCCTCTCACTAATGTACCTAAAGAAGGTCTTATCACCTTTCTTAATAGCCTGGGCTATACCTTCCTCTGTCTGTGCTTTAGCCCTTCTAATTATTTTCCCAGATTCCCTCTGCTTCTCCAGATATTGTTCTCTGTTCTCATTTTTTTGTGTTTCCGTGTATCTTCTGAAGGCTCTTTTCTTTTCCCTTACTTTCTCAACCACTACCTTCAAGAACCATAATGGCCTCATCTTTCTTTTACACTTGCTATGCATTTTGACACAGTGGCCTATTACTTCTGTTAATACTTGCTTGAGTCTAGACCTCTGTTTTTCCACATCTCCCCCTGTACATTCCACTGCTAGGGCTCTTTTGATTCTACCCATCTTCTAAAAGTTAGCCTTCCTGAAATCTAGGACATTTATCCTAGCTGTTTATGCTAGTTGTTAGGTAGGATGTATGCTGTGCTCAACAGTTGCCACAGGTGGTTGGTTATATGTGTGTGTGTGTGTCTGCAGGATGCATATTCTGCAAAGATTTGTTAATAGCCAGTAGATTTCTTGACTGTGTTGGGGTTCTGTTGTCAACCCTGCCATGGAAGGGTGTGGGTGTATGCGTATGTGTGTGTGTGTGTGTGTGTGTGTGTGTGTGTGTTGGTAGTCTAGGGTCCACACAACACATCTGTATTATACTTGAACAGCTGCTGTCTTGTAGGGGATGCTATGGGCAATAACTGTTTCTAACCAGGGCTGTGTGTGTTTGTGTGTGTGTGTGTCCTTAGCATTTTGTTTATAGCAGGAGTTTGTGGCTTGATTGTGGGGGTGGGATGGGGCGGAAAGTAGTGCATGTGCTGCAAACCTGACTGTGTATGAATATGTGTATATGGGTGGCAACTTTTATCACTTTGATATCCAACCATTTGATAGCTGGTACTTGGGGGGTATCGTGTTGTAGTCTATATATGAGCTGAATGGAACCCATATACAAGAGTAGTGCATAATCTGCTTCTCCTTATAAGGAAATGCATACATAATAAATGGGTCTGTCGGTAGCAGCCCACTTTTAAAATGTGGCACAACCTGGTTTTGGGTCAGCTGACATGTGAGTGTGGAGACAATCATCTCAAAAATCTGCCATTTTCTCAATTTATTGTGACACCACCTTCATCCCCATGACATATCTACCATGGCACCCTGGGGCAGGAGTGTTCTCAACATGTGGTGACTCACATCATGCACACTACTTCATGCAATCACCTGGAGCCACTTCAAGAGTGGACAGCACTTTGATCCTCTCCTGGAAGGAGAATGTCAGCATAGATGCTCTGTCACCCTCCGTGCTGGCATCTGCTTCTGATGTCCTTGGTTTGGCCGCAAACTAGACAATACAGACTTCTTGGCTCAGTGTGGGATGAGGAAGGAGGTGGCACTGGAAACTATGGAATTCTTAGCAAGGCACAGAGTGAGCAAAAACAGTGTCTCTGGACTGCACAGGCCATCTGGCACAGGGTGGGTTGAGAGCGGGGGCTGCCAACTGACCCCCAGGTGGGCTTGGCATGGAACAGGCTGAGGGAGGAGGGGTATGATCCAAGGGCATGCTTGGCAGAGAATAGGAAGCAGGAGGTGGTGCTACCAAACACCAGGAACTAATTAATACAGTATTGAGATGTGGTAGGAGTGTGCCACTGGGCATCTGAAATTGCTTGGCATGGAGTTTGGGTGGTGAAAGGGGAGTGCCACTGAACATCAGGGAATGATGGGGCAGTAACCAATTGCCTTTGGATAATACAGAGTGCTTGGTATTAGGGAGTCTGTGGCAAGTGATTGGGTAAGGGTGGAGGGTGTCAATGGATGTCAATGGAATGCTTGGTGCTGGATGCATTCATTTGCAATTACCCTTTTGAGCCAACTATTGGAAGCCTATAGCTCAGGGTGGTGGTGCAACTGGCCACAGTCCCTGTTTGGCCTATTTAAAGGCTGCTCTCCTCACTCAAGCATTTTTCCTTGCAACTGGAGGCTCTGCCAGTTTGTCTTCTCTCCTGGGGCCTGCTGGGGCTTTGCCCCCTCTCCTTGTGCTTGCTTGGACTCTACTTGGTTTGTGAGCACTGCTGGTTTGTGCTGGACTTCTGTTTTTGCATTCTCCTGCTTTTGGTTTGTATCACCTGCCTCAGGCTACTGTGTGCTTCCTACCTGCTTCTATACTTGTGTTTTCCTTTGTTTCTTTTGGGCTTTCTAGTTTCTAACTCCTGTGTTTACACTGTTTATTTGTGCTTTAGGTTATTTTCTTACCTTCAGCTGCCCTGTGCCTGTGATCTCAGGTTGTATTTCCTCACCAGATTTTCCCAGCTCTCAGCCACTTGCATTTTTATTGTGTGTTTCAGCTTCCACGCTGTTCCTCCCAGCTATCTCTTGTGCTTTCCAGCCTAATCATTTGCACCTGGGCCAGGCTTCACCCTGCCCCTCCTTGTTGCTCTGTGTTCTCCCAGCTCTGCTCTTTCTCCACTCAGTGCTTCCTCCCTTCATTCAGTATTGGAGTTCAGTGTTCTCTGCTCACTTTATTCTGCGTTTGCTCAGCCTGGCCCATCTGCTGCATTGCTCTACTGCTACGTTCAGCTATTACACTGGCTGCCTGGTCTCAGCTCCAGCTGCAGGCCTTTTAGCAATTTTGTTTCTGAATTTAACTGTTTAGAATGTCTCAGTCATTACTTTGCTACCCCTGTTCCAGTTGTTCTAGCAGCTTGCTATCCTATAGTCTGTCCTTCATTAGGACCTTGCTAGTATTATAGCTGCTGTTGGTCTCATCATGCTCCCACTTTTACCAAACCTTACTTTTACCAAACTCACAGCAGTCTGTTTCTGATGATAACCTAATCCTGCTTTCGGCTGGTACATGTTTAACTTATTTCATTGGCTACTTGGTGTTTTGCATCATGTCCATGGCTTCTTTGTTTTTTCTAGGGTGGGAGACTATGGAGTCCCAGCAGGCCCCTCGGCCCCAGGCAGGAGGAGCAGCTTCCTATTTGTAGTGTATTGTATAAGCAACCCTGGCTCACCCAACCTCCTCCTGCTAGTCCGCATAGCCTTTACGGCAATACACAACCAGCAAGTTCAGGTAACTCTCTACCTAAGGGCTTCTGGTCTACCCAGCCTTCTACCATTCCTTCCCTAATATTATGCTCCTGGTTTACACAATTTTTCCAGCTATTTTGTCCCTTGCACTACCAGCAACGCTCATCCCCTTCCAAGTCTGGCAGCCTATCCTGTTCACTTGCTTCGAACCATACCTCCTACCATACTGGCATTCAGCCTCCTTCTACCTAACCGGCTTTACAGCCTCCTCCTCTCCAGCTATTGGCCACAGGCTTCTCCTGGCCTTGACGTTCTCTTACTCATAGTATACAATTAAATTCACTGCCAATTTGGCTTCCTAATGGACTTGGTTGGCATGCATTCATGTGGTTGACAACTGTTATTTGCCTTACTTAGACCCATGAGATGATCTATATTGCACAGCATGACTTATGTACAGGTCTCATCCAGTCAAGACCTTCAAGAGGATCCACAGTACTCAGTCTGACCTATGTACAGGTCTCCCCATGTCTTCTATCATCCATCATGACCCACATATGGGTCTCATGCACCTTACCATGTGCAGGTCTCATGCTCATTACAACTCACTTTTGTACATTTTGGAGAGATGCTGACCATATCCATTAATCCAGGACTCAGGACTAGCCCTGTGGCCAACAGTCTCTTTCTGCACCCCAAAGTCTACATCTTGAGCATGTGAAGCTTGGGGTGGGATTCTTCTCACCTGGCCAATAGTTGGGAAAGTCCTCACTCCAGGTAGACCTTCAGTCATCAACCATACCCATGGCACCTCTCGATGCAGCATTTAAGACTGCAGCAGCATAGGGGTGGGGCTGTCATGGGAAGGGCCCCTTTAGCTGCCCTAGCAGGTTTGGAGGCACTCTTTCATGCTATTCTCTCTCTGACCACCTCTGGTTTACCTGGTTTGTTCATAGATCAGTAGGCCAGCTGAGTACCTCAGCAGTTGTTACTCTCCTCCTCCTCCTCCCGCTTTGGTTGACTCTTGTTGCAGAGTAAGCTCACAACCCTCCATGGCATTCCTGTTAGTGGGATAGAGTGAGAGTTTTCCTTGAAATAGCAATTCCCTTGGATTGGTCTACTAAAGTGCAGTAGCAGAGCTGTCACTAATCAAAACTATCCCAAAGCCTAGAGGGAAGATGACCTATGCCTTGGATCCCCAGAGGTTTTCTCCTCAAAGTGAGTTTCCACCTCTCCTCTATGCAATGGTCATAATATTAGATAGGCATCCTTGCAGTCCCTGGGTTACTTAGGTAGGTTTCAACTTAGGTAGGTTTTCACTGATGGATGGAGTCAGATGGATGTCCCATAATCATCCTGTTTTCCCTTTTGGCTGTTCTCTCTCTCTCCCTAGGAAACCAAGCCTGTACACCTTATAGTCAGACCTCCGAGTGGGTCACTATTCACCTGCCATTTCCTGCCTATTTTACTCTAACAATATGACCAACTGACCTATACTACCAGCTGAACCCCATTACCAACTGACCTAGGTACAGGTCTTCATTGATCCATGCTAATAACTGAACCCATCCTACCAACTGACCTACATCCAGGTCCTCGACCCCGATACATGTTCACTACCTTGTATGCTTTGCTTGACACCCTTTTTGGCTTCTTCTTAAGGTACCTTTAGACAAGGAAATCACTCCCATGGCACCTCAAGGGGCGGACCCTCCCCTAGGGTTCCTTGCCTTTGTACCCCTACAGGGTGGTATATCCCATGGATGGAGAGGTGAACAGCCAAAGTTTATGTATGTTATGCAAGCACAAAACCAGTTGCACAGTCACAATGAATTGGATGGCTATAGCCTGTAGTTCAAGGGGGTGGTGCAACTGGCCACATTCCCCTTTTTGCCTATTTAAGGGTTGCTCTCCTCACTCCACACACACACATTTTTTCTTGCTCCTCCATCCACCCCTCCTCCACCAGTAGCACACCTCTCTCTCCTGTGGGCTTCTTCCTAAGGTACCTTTGGCCAAGGGAATCACTCTCCTGGCACCTCAAGGAGTGGAACCCTCCCCTAGGATTCCTTGCCTCTTTACCCCTACAAGGTGTTATATCCCATAGACAGAGAGTTGAACAGCCATTTATCTATGTTACACAAGAATAATAATTGTTGCACAGACACATTGAATTTATGGCACCAGACAACTCTTGGATTTTAAGTTTGTCACATTTTAGTTTGCATTAACTTTTTTGTTGTGTTGTGCTTTTTAGTTTGCATTTACTTTTTTGTTGTGCTGTACTTTTTTGTTGGCACTCACTTTTTTGTTGTCCTGTGCTTTTTTGTTGGCATTCACTTTTTTGTTGTGTTGTGCTTTCTGGTTGCATTCAATATTTTGTTGTGCTGTGCTTTTTTGTTTGCATTCACTTTTTTGTTGTGCTGTGTTTCTCAGTTGCCATTTAATTTTGTTGAGCTGTGCTTTTTTGTTGGCATTCACTTTTTAGTTGTGTTGTGCTTTTTTGTTTGCATTAACTTTTTAGTTATTCTATGCTAACATATTTTGTTAAATTCATCATTTTAGATGCACTTTACTGTTTTGATTTGCATTGGATTTTTAGATTTGTCATTTTCTTATGTTTGCATTTTTACATTTTTTGTGTTTTGTTACTTTATTTTTGTGGCATCACACTTTATATTTGTTTTTGTTTGCAGTCCATTTTTCGGTTGTTGCTTAACTTATTTGATTACATTTGACTTTTATTTGTTTGTGTTTTGCACTTTAGGGCCACTGTAGTTTTACTATGAAAACCTTGTCAGATAGGGCATTTGAAAACATCTTCTAGTAGCTCACAATATTCAATTGCAAAATATTTTTTGTGAATCTAATCACTTTCTATAATTTTTAAAAGTTGATATTAAACTACCATTTCCTTATGATCTTATCCACTGTAGAAATTGCATATATTTATTGTGTATTATTTATATATTGTACTTATGTATTCAACTGTTGGGTACAGTTCTCATCCCTCAGCCAGAGCCCTGTCTCTGTTGTGGGTGTCCCCCCCAAATACCCTAACCTCCTGCCTCCCCATACTTCCATGGAATCTTGTGTTCAATTTGTCCTCCTTACCGTATCTTGCAAGATACCATTGTCTTTTCTACCATTTAATGCAAGTTGAATTTGTTTCATGGTTCTATCTCTGATTCTGTACCATGTCTCCATATTGTACTCTGGCTCCACATGTTACATGGACCCGTGTGTTACCATGACAATGTACCATGTTTGCTGTTTCGTAATTTGCTGTACCGTAAATTTTTTTCTCTTCTGTATTGCAATCCTCCCAGGTCGCACCTGAAAATAGGCACTTGTTGTGTAGTGTGACTACCTGGTTAACAAAAACAAATAAATAAATGCATTCTCTTGTATTCTAATGTAAAGCATGTGTAGTCTGTAATGTAATTGCAGCACTGTATCTCATGCCTTTTGTACCTTGTATCTTATTTCCTATTCTTGCCTTGTATTTGTACCAGTACCTGACCCAGGTTCACCTTGTAAATGAATTGTCTCAATGGTGTTTCTCCTTGATAAAGATTGATTGATTGATTGACTGATATTATTCAATGTTTACCTACAGCGATTGTAGATGCTTCTGACTACTTTGGGATGATGAATCCAAGATGGCATACATCATGCCATCTTGGTAGCTTCCGATTGGCTTAGAAAGTTCATTTCCTGTTTAAGTTTAAATTCTTTTTTGCCACATATTATTCCTTTTTCGTGAACGTCTCACAAAAAAGTAATAGTGAGTGGTAAAAAAGGATCTTTTTTTGCCAGTGTCATGCTGTTGTTCAGTCCAAATGTGTCCAGTGATTGGTTAGAATCATATTTCTTTAGGGGTTTTTTTTTCCCTTGGGTTGCTGTTTGTTTTGTTTTCCTTCTCCTACTCCATGTACAGCTCTGTTTGGATTCATTGTTTTGTTATACTTCCTAAACCAATAAAGTTGAATTTAAAAAAAAAAGGATCATATTTCACCACTGATTGTTCCTGTTTCTTGAGTCCTTTCCCACTAATAAAAAAGAATTGCTAATGGTGATGAAGGATTGGAGAAAAAGGGATAACAGATGGTGAAAAAGGATTCTGACCAATTAGCAACCATGTTTCAGCCATATAATGATGTGACAGTGGTGGAAAAGGATCCTTTTTCCCACCTACTATTCCTTTTTTGTGAGAAAGGAATACCAAGTGACAAAAAAGGATCCTTTTGCTCCACTATCATGACGTTATCTGGCCGAAACATGGCCGCTGATTGGTCAGAATACTTTTTTGCTACCCAGTATTCCTTTTTCTCCAATCCTTCATCATGAATCACAATTTTTTTTTTTTTACTGGTGGCAAAGGAATCAAGAAACGGGAATAACCAGTGGAGAAAAAGGGTTCTAAGCAATCACTGGACATGTCTGGATCAAACAACGAAGTGACACTGGTGAAAAATGATCCTTTTTGCCACTTGCCATTCCTTTTTCATGAGATGCTTGCAAAAAAGGAATAGTGAACATCAAAAAAGGATAATTTTTTCCTGATTTAGATTTATTGAGTGTTTGCATTGGATACAGAAACACACAGACAGCACATTTGCAGAGAAAAAGACATGACATGCAATTAGAATTCACTGGCTACATGAGTTAGAGACAATTAAATGCATACTTTGCTTGGCAGAACTGAAGGTTTGCTGGATAACTTGAGTAGGGAAATGAGCAGACTAGGTGGGCTGTATGGTCCTTATCTGCCAACAGATTCTATGTTTTTATGTGTCTGTTTTGCTGGAGAGTTGCTGATTTTTCTGGAGAAAACAGTTATGGTGCTGTTTGGAGCTTATTTTGAAGGCACAACATACTACCTTGAAAAATATGTATTTTTTGTGACTGAAGAGTGAGGATTGTAAGCACAAAATGATGCTAGCTAGGGGGGAGGTGTAAAATGAGGAGGCAGCCAAGAAAGAAAACGTTGTTGTGTGTTTTTTTTCTGCCCTGCACTGCTATCTTGCCAAGTGGAAGTGTGTGCATGTGTGTATATTTTCCAACTACAGGGGGACCACTGGCTTTTGTTTCCAGCTGATAGCTAGCATTTGGTCAAGAACTTCGTGCCCCACCCCCCATATAGCAGGACACTAAAAATAGCTAGTGCAGCCCCAAAAATGTAAATTCTATTAGTGACAACTCCGCAACTGTCATTTTTATTTTGCCTTTTATAGCAGTGTGCATGAGCTGAGCATCAGACAGATTGCAGATGTAAAGCATTGACAAGACAGTAGATTGTTTTTGTATAAGGTGTCAATTTTACCTCTGCTGGCTGATCTCCCCTCAGTAACAGAGACGGTAAAAGTGGTCAGGTATGTGAAAACTCTGTGTAGTGATCTGGGGGCTCGGTTCATAGGTTCATAGATCTATACGAGTTCAGCGAGTAAATACCCTTAATGGACTCACCACCATTTTCATTGGTGGAATTCAAACTTGGTATCTCCCATGAATAAATCCAAATTGGTTATAAATAGATCAATTGTTGAACTATATACTACATTGGGAGGAAGTTTATTCCAGGTATTTACTACTTTTTGAGTGAACCACCTGCTTCTTTTAACATTATTATTTTGTGTTCCTTTTAGTTTTAATAAGTGGGATCTAGTATTTACCTCTGATTGTAGCCTAACTAGGCCTATAATTTCAAAGATTGCTGCATCTTGGAATGCTTTATATGTCTGGCACAGGAGACCACTTACTCTTCTATATTCCATTGAATAAAGATTTGTTATTTTAAATCTGGTTTCATAATCAGTTGCTTGCAATGTAGAAACTTTTCTTGTCACTTTACATTAGATCCCTTCTATAAGTTTTTTATTTTTTATTAAATTCGGTGTAACTATAGGGGAACAGTATTCTAAATGTGGTCTTTCAAGTCCAGCATACAGTGGAATAATAACATTGCTGTCCCTACTTTTAATATTTCTTAAAATGCAGTTTAATATTCTGTTAGACTTTTTTGCCACATTAGTTATATGAGCATCAAAGGAAAAATCTTTGGTCAAAGTAACACCAAGGTCTATTTCCTGATTAGTAGTCTGAACAATTATATTATTCAATGGGCCAGGTATTCAAATGCGCTATTTTGTGGTGCAAGCCCTTGCACTGCACAAAATAGTTGCACAAGGGTAATGACGACAGGCGATATTCAAGGGGGTTGCGCCTTGAGCAACTCCTTTGAATATCACCCGACCACAGCCACTGTGCATAAGCGCCAGTGGAACTTGCACCACTGCAAGTGGTCGAGTGGTGCATTCAACTTGCGGTGGTAGAAGTACCATTGCGCCATCGCATAAATTTCCGATATTCAAGGTGACATGCAAATGGGGCCATAATTCATGCAAAGGCACAGGGGGGCCATTTGCATCTGATTATGCCCCATTTGCATGCCATTAGCATGCAGATGCACCGATCCCGGACTTGCACCTGGCACCCTGCCAGGCGGCAGCGTCGGGATCGGCGCCTCAGCCGATCGCGGGCAAAGAGTGAAAAATCCCCCACACCACTCCCCACTGGCCTGATTGCGGGCAACAGCGGAAAAGTCATAGATACATAGATACATAGATACATAGACAGTGTCAGCAGATAAGGGCCTATGGCCCACCCAGTCTGCCCATTTGAGCTTGTAAGTTCAGTTTGTTTTCCTAGAAGTCTGTTGCCCCTTACCTGACCTCCAGAATTCCTTTATGTTATCCATGCATTCTTAAATCCGTGATTGTTTCAGCCCCACCACTTCCTCTGGCAGGGTGTTCCACTTGTCCACCACCTTCTGTGAAGAAATCTTTCTCATGTTTCCTCTGAATCGTCCTCCTCAACTTCATCCCATGCCCTCTAGTCCTGGAACATCTTTTTCGCTTAAAAATAGTGTTTTCCTGCACCTGTTCCTCCCTGTAAGATACTTGTATGTCTCTGTCATATCCCCTCTCCCTCCTCTCCTCTCCTCCAGGAGTACATGTTCAGTTCCTTCAACCTGTCTTCATAGGGACTTGTGATGCAATCCATGCACCATCTTTGTTGCCCTCCTCTGAACCTTCTCTACCCTGTCTATGTCCCTTACATAGGTATGGTCTCAGAACTGTCTTCTGTACTCAGGTGGGGCCTCACTAATTGTCTTGTATGGCGAATTATGACACTCCCTTTTCCTGCTGGTGATGCCCTGCCTATACATCCCAGCATCCTATTTGCTTTACCTGCTGCCTTGTCACTGTTTCCCTACCTTGAGGTCATCAGGATAATAACCCCAAGATCCCTTTCCTGCTTGGTGCATGCTATATCCTCACCCCACAAATGATATATTGTACCAGGGTTTTGTACCCCATATGCATTATCTTTTGCTTCTTTGCATTGAATTTCAACTGCCAAACCCCTGACCATTCTTCGAGTTTCTGCAGGTTGCTTCTCATTCTGTATACACCCTCTGGTGTGTCTACTCTGTTACAGAGCTTTGTGTCATCAGCGAACAGTGAAATTCTGCCTTCTAGGTCCTGTGCAATGTCACTGATGAAGATGTTGAATAGGACTGGTCCCAGCACTGATCCCTGTGGTACCCACTGGTCACTCTTCCCTCTGTGGATTGACAGCCATTTACCACCACCCTCTGTGTCCTGCCACCAGCCAGTTACCTACCCACCACACTACTGTCCTGCCCACCCATATTCCTCAGTTTGTGTAGTAGTCTTCTATGTGGCACAGTGTCAAAGGCCTTGCTGAAGTCCAGATAGGCCATGTCCACTACCTCCCTCCTGATCCACCTCCCTAGTCACCCAGTCAAAAATTCAACAAGGTTGGTCTGACATGACCACCCCTGGTGAAACTCCTGCTGCCTTGGGTCCTGTGGTCCATTGACAACCAGATGTTCCACCAATCTCTCCTTCAGTAGTGCTTCCATGATCTTCCCCACTACCAAGGTGAGGGCTGACTGGTCTGTAGTTCCCTGCTTCCTCTTTGTTCCCACTTTTGTATAAGGGGACTACATCTGCTGTCCTCCAGTCTTTGGGTACCTCCTCTGTTTCCAGTGATCGGCTAACAGGATAGCCAGAGGTTCAGCCACCACCTCTCTTAGTTCTTTAAGGACCCTAGGGTGCACCCATCTTGCCCCATTAGCTTATCAACTCTTATTACTTCCAGTGCCTTCCAGGACCCTTTCTGCGTATAAGGGACTTGTGTCCATTCTGCACCATTCTCACCCTTGGACTCCCTTCAGACCCGTACCCTCCTCTTCCTCAGTAAAGACTGAGCAGAAATACCTGTTCAATATGTCAGCTTTACTGTTGTCATCCTCCATGCAGCCCCATCCTCCCCTTCAGTCTCACTATCCCTCCCTTTGTCTTTCTTTTTTCACTTATATACCTGTAAAGGTTTGTCCCTCTACCCACTGATTTTGCAATGTGTTCTTCTGTCTGAGCTTTGGTTTCCCTTACTGACCTCCTGCCTCCCTTTGCTTCTCCTGGTACTTCTCCCTATCCCCTTCTGCCTGTGTCTTTTGTATTGCCTGAATGCAATCTTTTTGGCTTTCCTTTCTTTGCTACCTCTTTGGAAAACCATAATGGTCTCCTCTCCTTTTCTTCTTGCTAACCTGCTTAATACATAATTCTGTTGTTCTTGTAATCCCCATTTTAAATATTGCCCTGTTCCTCAACCCCTGATTCCTGTCCCATTCCCTTAATGCCTCTTTCAAGTATCTCCCCATTTTCCCAAAGTCTGCCCCTAAAATCTAGGATATGTGTTTTGTGTGGTTTGGTTCTGCTCTTTCTGTGATTTCAAACCATAATGACTGGTGATCACTGTTTCCCAGGTGCTCCCCACTGTTACCCCCATCACACTGTCCCTGTTTGTGAGCACAAGGTCCAGTATTGCCTTCTGCCGAGTTGGTTCCATGATCAGTTGCTTGAGGAAGGCACCCTGGAGGATCCAGGATAAATCTGCTCCTAGTTGATGCTGCTGCTGGGATGCTCCAGTCACGTCTGGAATATTGAGTCTCCAACCAGTACTACCTCACCCTTGTCTGCCATCCTTTGGATGCTAGCATCAACTCCCTATCTGTTTCTTCCTCCTGGGCTGGTGGTCTATAGACCACACCTGTGCTGAATGGCTGTGCCCCATTTTCCTTTCCAGCTTAACCCACAGTGTCTCTCCCCATTTTGTTCCTCCTGGATCTGTGTGGCCCTTATGTCATTTTCGCATACAGTGCCCTCCTCCTCCCTTCCTGCCTGCTCTGTCTCTTCTGAGATATGTTGTAGCCAGGTATGGCCGTCTCCCAGTCATGGTTATCATTACACAGGTTTCAGTGATGGCCACAATGTCCAGGTCTGACTGTACCATGACAGCCTCCAGATCTTCCATCTTGTTGCTAAGGCTCCTGGCATTTGCATACATGGCTTTCATGATTTGACCTCCTAGACTGTTTCACTGTTCTACTCCAGCCCCTTCCTCGGTTGTCATTTATCCTGGTTCTCCTTGCTGTTTGCCCTTCTGCTGAATTTTGCTTGCTCTACTTATCCACCTCTTGGGCACTAATCTCCATCTTTGCACACTGCTTTGCAGAGATAGCCACTCCTCTGGTTCACTGGTTCCACTGCTATCCGTGGGGAGTGAGCAAGTAGGTACCCTCCTTGCTGGCCTGCCACCCCTTTATAGTTTAAATCTTGTCAGTAGCATTTAAACTTTATCGATGGTGTGGATTCCTCCAGGATGGATGCAGGCCATCACGGCTTGAACAAACCTCCATCCTCCAGGTGGGTCCCCAGTCACCAATGAATCCAAACCCTTCCTCCATCACCAGTTCTTCAACCATGAGTTAAAGTTCCTGGTGCATGCACTATGCTCTCCTTGCCTCTCACAGGTAGTACTTCTAGAAAGTGAGAAGTAGCTACTTGCTTGAGACCCTCCCAGTTTCCTAAACTCTTCCTGAACTTCCTTTGGTTCCCCATTTGCCAGGTCATTAGTACCTGGGTGGATAATGACATCAGCTCACCCTCCATCTTGCCTTCCCAGTGATCCCCAGGATCTTCCTTCCATCCCTCCATGCCGTAGCACCTGGTAGGCACCTCACTTCCCTGTCCTCCCCTCCTGTGTTCCTAGCTGGATCCCTCTTATGATGGAGTCCCCCACAGGATTTGCTTCCTCCTCCTCTAGGGGTCCACTGCTTTCCTGCTGAGTCACCTCCTTGGCTAACTCTCCATCCTTTCCTTCCACTTCTCTGGGTACCTCTATTTGGTTGTCCTCATTTGCCAGTGTGGCATATGAGTTCTTGAGTGAATAGGATCTGGGATGTGCCTCTGCTGACTGCTCTGTACTCCCTGAGCCCACTGTCATCCAAGTGCTCCTCGTTCTCGGCATCCTTAGAGGCAGTTGCATTGGACTGGGTGGTCCCTGGATTGGGGTGATGATACTCCTGACCCAGTTTACTTCCACTCTGGTCTGGCTACCTCATCCCACAGTCCAAGAGAGATGCATGCAGATGGGGCAGCACCTCAGTGTCCAGAAGGTCTGCCTGAATATGGCGCCCCACAGCCACTGCATTTACCCTCCCCCACATTATACTGCAATTCCACTACTTGTCTGCTACTGAAGCTCTCCTAGTTCCCTTTTTATTAATTTGCTGTGCTAAAATCCTGCCATTGATCCTCAGATAATTTTTTTTTAAAGAAAAAGAAACCAATAAATAAATAAATGAGTCAAAACACTTGTCGTGCTGAGGGTGGGCTTCTTCCCTCTTATGCCCCTCCTAATTCACACTGCTTACTATACCCTGTGTTTGGCTCCTGTTAATCAGATTTAACAGGGCAACCACCACTATGCTTTAAATTTTCAACAGCCCAAAAACAATTATAAGTAAAGACAACAAAGAAAGTATAGTGTCACTAAAAGCCCATAATCTAAGTTTAAAAGAAAATAGCAGTACCAGTTACTCTAAAGCACTGAATTGAATATGTTTCCTTCCTTCCCCTTCTGGCTTCTTCTGAGAAAATAAAACTCTGCTTGCTACTTTAACTCTGACTAAGCCCCACCTCCAGTTATCACGTAGCTGAGGTCAGAGGCCAGACAATTAACACCCTTCACCCAACTACAGGGCAGTCAAACAAGCCAAGATAAAATCTGCAGCAATTAAAGACAGCACAGAATTACACCACCACTATGCTTTAAATTGTCAACAGCCCGAAAACAATTATAAGTAAAAACAACAAAGAAAGTATAGTGTCACTAAAAAGCCCACAATCTAAGTTTAAAAGAAAAATAGCCATTGCCAGTTACTCTAAAGCACTGAATTGAATATGTTTCCTTCCTTCCCCCTTCTGACTTCTTCTGAGAAAATGAAACTCTGCTTGCTACTTTAACTCTGACTAATCCCCAACTCCAGTTATCACGTAGCTGAGGTCAGAGGTCAGACAATTAACACCTTCACCCAACTACAGGGCAGATCAGACAAGCCAAGATAAAATTTGCAGCAATTAAAGACAGCACAGAATCACCACCACTATGCTTTAAATTTTCAACAGCCCAAAAACAATTATAAGTAAAGACAAAAAGAAAGTATAGTGTCACTAAAGCCCACAATCTAAGTTTAAAGAAAAATAGCAATTACCAGTTACTCTAGACACTGAATTGAATATGTTTCCTTCCTTCCTTCTGGCTTCTTCCCCTCCCCAACTGGCCCAATCATGGGCATGGCTAAATCCCCCACCAGCCCGATCGCGGGCAGCAAAGTGTCCCCCAGACATATCCTGGTGGTCCAGTGGACCAAAAGCCAGAAATCGTGGGCTGGTGATGTATAGAACATCTCCCCCAAGACATATCCCTGGTGACCTAGTGTCACCCACACCACCACCCACACCACCTGCTTCCCGCATGGCCAGAGCAGATGGCAGCATCCCACCTGCCTGCCACCCTGCCGCCCAGCTGACTGACTGCCGGTGAGGCTGCATGCCGGTGATGCCAGAGCAAGAGCCAATGGGCGTGCAGCCATACCGTACAAGACAGTCAGAATTTGTGAATGAATGATTCATTCCAGTCTGAACTACCTTATGCAGTATGGAGCTGCCTCAATGGCTCTTGCTCTACACCAATAAATGCAAGACGATCGGCAGCAACTTGATGGGCTAACAGATGAGTGGGATAACTTCTGCCACCCGACTCGGGGCGGGGTAGTGGGCTTCTTGGAGCAGGTAGGGTGAGACACTAAGTCACAAGGATATGTTCGGGGGTGGGGGTGTGTTCTTATACATCTGCAGCCATGATCGGGCTTTTGTCCACTGACCACCAGGGATATGTCTGGGGAACTTTGCTGCCCGCGATCGGGCTGATGGGGGGTGGGGATGTTTTACACCTTTGCCCATGATCGGGCTGCAGGGGCACAGGGAGTGGGTTGAGGGCCAGCCACAGGTGGCAGCTGCTGTGTTGTGCCCTGCAATGCGGCAGCTCACCTGTAGGTGGCCCTCGACTTGATCCTTTTTTGGCTCAAAGTTGTGCAGGCGCATGTTGGGGGTTGCGCCTGCACAACTCTGCACAGCCCGGCTGAATATCGGGCTGTGCAGTTTATGCATGGTTCCTCCCCCTCCAGTTCAACATGCATTCATTTGCATTGCGCTGTTGCTCAGCATGTTTTCAGTGGCGCAACTGCCTCCTGCCGAATATCGCAGAATGGAGTAATTTCAGACTTGCGCAGGCACAACCCTTTTGAATATCTGGCCCAATGACTATGTATAACAAGGATTATTTTTGTCCAGGTGCATAACTTTACACTTTGATTCATTGAACAATAACTCATGTCTTTTTGACCATTCAACCAGATGTTTTAAATTGTTTTGTAAATTAATTGCTGAATTTACATCTGCTATTATGCTTCCTATCTTACAGTTGTCAGCGAACTTAGCAAGCCAGCTTGTATTAGTTTGAAGGCCCACAGGAGTTATTAATATATTAAATAGAATAGGGCCCAAAACTGAGCCCTGGGGGACCCCACTACTAACTGGGCCCCAATCTGACAGATAACCTTTGACCGAGACTCACTGTGAATGACCCATCAACCAAACATTTATCCAGTTTATAATTACTGGATGAATTTTTAATAATGCAAGTTGGTTAATAAGTACATGATGTGATACAGAATTGAATGCTTTGGCAAAATCTAAAAATACTATATCTACTAATAAACCATTATCGAGTGCCTTGTGGACAGGTTCCAGAAAATAAAGAAGGTTAGTTTGACATGATCTACCCTTAACAAAACCATGTTGATGTATGTCTACATGTCCTATTTCTTCCAGATGGACAATAGTTTTATTTTTTATTATTCTTTCCAATAATTTGCAAATTTCTGCATAAAGGCTTATCGGTCTATAATTTTCCACTTGACTTTTTTTACCACCTTTGTGCAGGGGGATAACAATGGCTTTGTTTCATGATGGTACAATAATACTTGTATCTAATGATTGATTGAACAATAATGTCAAGGGTCCTATTAGTGTTTCTGTTAAAGTTTTAATAAATATTGGTGGAATACCATCAGGGCCTGCTGACCCACTTGGTTTTAATAATTTAATACTATCTCTGACTACCTGTTCAGATAGTGGGACAAATAGGCTATCAGTTGTTATTTTGCAAGGATAATTAGTATGTCTAGGCTTAAGCAAATTAATAAAATATTTGTTTAATTGTGTGGCATTTTCAGTTTCATCAGTGATGATGCTTTCTGAAGTATGTAAGGGTCCAATTGGTGAACTATTTTGTTTTAGTGAACCAATGTAATTAAAAATATATTTTTTTATTATCTTGTTATAGTCAAAGTGCCACCATGACACCACACAACCACTCAAAAACTGCAGTACTGTTAAAGGGTGGATCCTGGCAGCTCTATAACCCAATCCGTCAGCTCCATTAATGCTGCACAAGCTACTGTACCAGGAATTTTTGTCTGTCAATTATAAAGTTTATTTAGAAGGTAACAATGATGACATGAGCAATTTAGCAAACAGTGCAGCTTACAAAAAATTAGATTTACTGACCACAATAAAGTAAATGTTATTGGAAGGTATCCTGACTTCCAGCACCATATGCTGCAGGTATTTATGCTTGTGGGAGGCTTGAATAATGCAATAAAATGCTGTAGACTCCTGCAAAATGCAAGAGACTTGGAGCATATGTGAATACTGTTGAGATGTTATGTCATTAATTCTTTTGTATAGCTACTTGGTCAGCTTGTCCTGGATATATTAGTCCTTGTCCCTGGTCTGTTAGCTTTATCTGTTGTTGGATCTTACATTGAGAAAGGGGTCCCACAACTTCTTATAAGCAAGTAATTTGTTAATAGGAATAAAAGACAGCCACTCCAGTAAAGCCATTTTGCACAATGGTTGGAACAATTCATTAAAATTGGGTACCTCAGATGATCCCTACATTCTGATGAGCAGTCATTTAGCTGCAGTAGCAGTGGTTTGGGCCCAGCTGGTCACATGGTAGGGGTATGTGCTTTGCAGTGTGTTGGCACCCAGGATTGCAAAGGCCTCATCAAATACAAATTGCCCTGGGAGAATTTGTTTACAGGATGAAATAAACTGCCTCCTAGGATGGTAATATTAGGGGCAGGTCCACACCATACGTGAAACAAACTGGGAAAAAGAAAAAAATATTAACACAATAATGCCTTGTGAAAGTACAAGTTAAGGCATGAGGTGACAACGTAGGTTTAGACTTCCTGATCAGATTATCTATGCCAGAGTATAGTGCTACAGAGAAGGTGATGATGTCACGTGCTTCAACAACAGCTGACATGCTTTGTTAGTTTACTATGTTTTTCAATTTTTTTTTGTTTTGTTTTGTTTTTCTGATGTGGCATTCCAAAGTATTAAGTGTTGCTATCTATGTATGGCATGACATGTTTTTTTTTGTCGTCATATAGTACTGAACCATTCCCCAATTTCCACTGCAAAAACTAAAATTGCTGTAATTCTGTGACATGGCACTAAGTATTTTATTTATTTAAGTAATTGAAATGCTGTAGAAGTTTTTTTAGTAATGCTTCAATTTCTTGTATAGTAATTTTGTCTTTTTTTTGCTTCTCTTTCTCTTGCAGATTGATATCACAAATTGCAGAACCGCTAACTCAGCGATACAAAACATGGCAACCAAAGGAGTGACAAGGTCTCTTTTGACAAAGTGAAGGTATTTTGATCAGGATTTTCAAGGCTATAAGAGAAATGCTGTATTGAATAACTGGAAAAATCAGAGTAACTGTCGCTGTTCTCACTGCAAAGTGAATAAGAAAGTAACAATAAATGTGTAGGTGCAAGTAAAGCAGCCACACATAAAACAAGTTCTGGCAGAGCCACTATGACTGTAAATGCATTAACTAGATAAGGATGTTTTATGAGCTTAAACATATACATGAATTGCTGTTGCATACACTAACTGAATCAAGTATGGTACATTGAGAAAGGGCAGATATAAAAATAATGTCACCGTCTGTATTACAGTTACCTATATGTTTAGCATTTTATTCTGTGCACTGTTATAGCAATCAACTCAACAGAACTGGGCCATCGTATACATGAAGGTACTGTACCTTAATTGCAAACACTGCTGAGACAACTATATGTTCTGACAAGGTAGAAGATAAACACAATGTTGAGACATGTTTTTGAAGACATTTGATGTGTTTAATTGATTTTTTTAGAAATTGCTATACAGTTCACATGCAGAATTAGTATAATACAAAAGTGCATGTACCCAAATGTCAATGTAAATCTTACACATTTCATTACAGGTTGTTCTCTTGAACGAAGATCTTCCTGTGCAAGGCCTAAAAATGGGCACTAGATAAAAGTAAACTAGGGTAGGTGTGTTATTGAGGATATTGCATAGATTATCTTTTATTGCTGCTCCACCACATGCACACAAAATATAAAAAACAACAACTGATTGATATGAAGCAACAGGAATTAGTTAGTACAATGACAGAATAAGTAGGCGACTGAGTAAGTGAGTAGGCAAGCATGAGTAAGGTAAGTGAAATAACATTTCAAAAAGTCTCACCATTATAAATCATTTTTTACAAATGCATCTTCAAAGCTGACAATTTTTGTAAAAAAAAATAATAACAATGGGAGTTATTCCACATATGTCTACAGATGCCATGCATGCAGATGGAGGGATTTGAGGTCTGGATGCACCAGTCTGTCCTGCTCCTGAGTCAGAAGATCATGGTGGAGAGGCAGAGATACTGGGGGTTTCATCAATAGCTGTTGAAGCAGAGGGAACCAAATCTGATGAGGCCAAAGAGGGGCTATTAGAATCATGTGAGCCCCTTCCACCTGTAGCTTCAGGAGAACCCTATGAAGCACCAGGAAGAGAGGAAAGGCATACAAGAACCTCCCTTTCCAGCAAAGCTCATCTTACAAGAAAACACCATACGCAGGAATGAGTGAGCAAATATTGGGTAGTTTTGCGTTGAATGGGGAGACAAAGAGGTCCATCTCTGGTTGATCCCACAGGTCAGATAAGTTTTCAACCACCTCTTGATTTAGCTCCCACTCATGAGCTCAGACAGTGGTGTGGCTGAGACTGTCTGCCAGGATGTTGCTGATGCCCAGCACATGAACAGCAGTCAGGTGGAGGTCATGCTGGATTGCCCAGTACCACACTCACATCACCTTCTGGCATAGAGGGTATGAGAGAGTGCCTCCCTGTTTGTTCAGGTTCCAGACCACAGACACATTGTCTGCCTGAATCAGGAGTGTTTCCTGACATAGAAAAGGCTGGAAGACCTGGAGGGTACACAGTACTGCCCTTATTTCTAACATATTGATAAGTAGAGATGCTCCTAGCTGAGAACATGTTACCTGGGTCTGATGGTCTCCTAGGTAGGTTCCTCAGTCTTAACATGAAGCATCCATTGTAAGGGTCATGGTAGGAGCAGGGGGTTGAAAGGGAACCCCGAAGGAGAGACTGAACAACACCTGCCACCAAAAAAGATCCTTCTTCATGTACCCGGACACAAGGACCCCGAGGTCAGGTTGTCCAGCCACTGATCCCATTGGAGAAGAAGAGTCCATTGGGTCACACTCATATGCAGTCTTGCTAGAGAAACTGTAGGGATCACAGCTACCATCAGCCTGAGAAGATGGAGGATCAACAGTGCGGTGGTCCTTGCGTGAGTTGGCCACTAATCTGGCCTGTTCCGGCAGGGTCTCTGTTCTGTCCAATGGGAGGAAGGCCCTGCCTTGGACCATATGTGTAGCACTTCCCCAAATGAATTGTAGGCACTGGGAGGGTATAGCTGGAACTTGGGATAGTTGACTGTTATTCCAAATCTAGAAAAGAGGTCCAGGGTGAAGGAGAGTGACTCCCTCAGACTGCTCTGTGATGGGGCTGATAGAAGCCAATCATCCCGATACAGGCACAATTTGATCCCTTTGTGGCATAGTGCTGCTGCCACCACTGCTAGACAATTGGTTAAAACCCCGAGGTGCTGAGGATAGGCTAAAAGGGGAGAGCTCTGAATTGGAAATGTTCCTCTGGAAGGCAAACCAAAGAAAGTGGTGGTGATCCTGGAAGACAGGGATGTGCAGGTAAGCATCCTGCATGTCCAGTGCACAAAGCCAATGGCTCTTGTGGAGCAGGGGTAGAAGTCCCTGGATGGTGAGCATGCAGAACCTCTTGTACTCGGCATACAGGTTGAGCATGCTGAGGTCCAAGATGGGTTTTAGGTTGCCCATTTTTTTGGGCACTAGGAAGAAATGGAAGTACAATAGTACCCTTTTCCTATCTGTGCCAGAGCCAGGGGCTCTATGGCTAACATTTGCAGAAGAGCCTGGATCTCATCCCCTATCAAGACAGGTGCCTTGGAAGATAATGGGAGAAGCCTGGGGGGTTGTCCAAAGACCTCTCTAGGAACTCTATGGTGTGACCTCTTGCTATTAACTGAAGGACCCAAGAGTCTGTGGTTATGTCCAGCAACCCCAGAAGGTGGATGGAAAATCTTCCCCCACAACTGGTTACCCTAGAATACATGATCTGCAGGAAGTGGGAGGGGTCCTCCCCAAGTCAGGAGGCTGAGGGGAGGGAGTCAGCAGCTCCACCGGGGAGATTCTGGGACTTGGCAGGGTGAGTAGGGGTTCCTGATGCTGGATAACAGCATTTGGCCTGGTGTCTGGCAGGGGCCTCTTTGGTCTGGCATCTTTTCTGCCAAAGAAAAGGTGTTTGCCTTTATAACCCCCTCGGTACATGAAACATACATTGTGAATGGATTTACTTCTTTCCTGCAATTTGGCGATAATATCCTTCCTAAGTGTCACCTCTGAATAACACGGATCCCTTGAAAGGGGCATACAGTATGGAGGTCTGGATGTATTGTACCAGGTCAGCAATCTTGAGCCACAGATGTTGCCTAATGCAGACAGCAGTGGTTATGGTGCAAGCAACTGAGTCTACTATGTCATAAGTGTCCTGGAGGGCACGATGACAGACGATTTTAGCCATTCTCACTGTCTTGGCAATCTTGTCCTTAAGCTCCTGGTCCTGGAGAGCATCCATCCTTGACTCAAGTGAGGCCAGAGAATATTTCTGATAGGAAACCATATGACCCACGTAATTAAGAGACCTGAAGGCACAAGTGGAAGAGGAATAGATCTTGTGATCAAAATTGTCCTGCTGCTTACACTACTTATCAGGAGGAGACATGCTTGAATGTTAAGTTTAGAGGACTGGCCAAGGGCAGCCATGATAACAACTGAGTCTGCATTAGGATGGCCAGTAAGGTGTGTGACCCCATCTGGGGGGTGGTACACCCTGTTTGCCTTTTTTGAAATAGCTGGAATGGAGGAAGGCTGTTGCCAGATAGTGGATGTCAGATCTTCATGGGGCCCAGTCCAAGGCAGTATGGGTATAAGAGCTGTGCCAATCACATCTAGATGCTCTACAAGCCTTTTCTGCATTGGATAATGTTCCTGGGAAGCACAGCCAGGAGCATTTTGTATAGTTATGAGGAGTTCTGCAAAGGAAGGGTCCTTCGGAGGGGACTTCAGGGACTCCTTAGGTTGAGGCTCTATAGGTGTATGTCTACCAGAGCTGGAGGACAAGTCAGAGTCTGAAGAGTACCTGCTGGGGGTCTGAACCCTTTTTAGAAGTGCATCCTGGGTTTTATCCCAGACCTGGTGTCTAGAGGAACCTTCTCCAGAAAGGTGGAAAAGCACAGGAAAGGCTTGTCTAGGGGTTGGAAAGGAGGTGGGAGTAGAGTCCACCACTGGTTTCTGATGGTCAAGCTCAGAGGCTAGTTGAGTCCTGTCTTACTGAATCAGGGTCTGAAACACTGCCTGGATATCATCCTGAGACTGCTGTGGAGGCAGAGGCTGAGGCTGAGGAGGAGGAGGAGGAGGTGGTGGAGGAAGAGGCTGGTATAATGGACAGCCCAGTATCTGACATTGAGGGTATCCATGAGCCTGATAGGATTTGAGAAAGCCAGAAGGAACATACCTTTGATTAAACATAGCCCAGTGTCTGGTACCACAGTACATAATGGGGTTGATGACTAGGCATTGGATACCCTGGCAAATGGTACATTGGGTATTGTGGGGGTGGATAGCCTGGAATATTGCCCACAGGTCCAGCCAGAGGTGGAGCTGAAGGTCTGGTGGGTGGTGGGGCAGAAGGCTTGGCAGGAGGTCCAGAAGGACCAGGTGTCAGCCCTGTGGGGATATTTGAAGGGGCTGGCACTGGATCAAGCACAGGAATGTCTAGCACTGGATGATTCCATGCCTGGAGGCCTCATGAAAAGCCATCCAGCATTTGAGGAATGACTGGAGTGCCAGATATATCCTGACCCGGTGAACGGTCACATAGTGAAGGGTCACTTGATGTCTGGGTGTGAGTAGAACCTGACAGAAGACCCACCATTATCTGGGGAGCCAGAGTCCAAGATGGTGGAACCTGGTTATCCAAGGGGGCTTGGGTTGAGTAGGTCCCAACTGATGGTTCCCGGAGGGATTAACAATAGACTCAGTGAGCAAATCAGGAAGTGACTGACCCGGCAAAGGAGGAGAAACCTCCACATTAGTGCCCACCTCGGCTCTTGATCTTCCAGCAAGCCTGGAGTGTCTGATTGTGTCAGTGGGAGTGTGGAACCCTTAAAAGACTTTTGCATGTCCAGCAGTTGGTTCAACTTGATGTTGGGGGTATACTGTGACCCCAGTGGGGGAGCCCTAGCTGTGTGGTCCCCAGAGAAACCAGGGAGTGACTTAGCCATGGCAGTGCAGATGTCAGAAGAGCAAACATCTGATGTATAGGCCTGGGCCATGCAGACAACAGCGGAGTTGGAATCCAGTTTACCAGATGTGACTGTACACTCCTTGGTAGGGCTGGGGAGTGACTTATTGACCTGGCTGCTGATGACAGACTCTGAAGAAGTTATGGGCCTAAGAGCACAATTGGGTTTCCATTGTCCAAGAAGAGCCCTGACTGCACCACGAGTAAAGTAGGCAGGGAGGCCATGGTCTGATCTGCCAGAGCAGTAGGAGATCTGGCAGTAGGGGTATTTACTGAAGTGGAGGCCCCTCCAGTGTCAGTGGTGCCCGATGATCACTGCCAATGGATGGAGACATATCCCGGTCTTGGTGCCTCTCCTTGTCCTTTTTCTTCTTTTGGGGTTCTGGCATTGGAGAAGAAATATTTTCCTGCAGATTCTGCAGCTCCTTTTCTATCAAACCTAGGCACTTCTACAGCAACTGGGCTTCAAGCTTTTTCTGGTGCCTGATCCATGTGGCCTGGTTGAAGGAATGGCAGGGATCACAATCCTTGACCCGGTGTTTGGGGCCGTGGCAGATCACACAGAGGAAATGCTCATCAGTATGCAGGATCTGGGTACCGAAAGACTTGCACTTCTTCTTTTTGACGCATCACCCAACTGTTCATGTTCCTGAATTGTACCTCCAACTGTATCCCATGCTGTAACACTGTCACTGTTATTAATTTGCTTCCCCTTTCTTCTGTATATCCCTCAAGATCTCTGTATTAAACCAGTTAGACATGTTTATACTGTTTTTTTTAATATATAATTGTTTGACCTGGTGTTCTTTTCTCTTTTAATGCTAAACTGGATGTTTATGTAAATAGGCATTTTTGCTCACATACCTTTCAGTAAAAAATAAAAATTGATTAAAAACTGGACTGACAGACCTGAACCACAGCAGTTCAGTAAAAGTCCAAACTGGCTATACTGGGTGCAACTTGCACAAATACTGCTGGTCTGGTCACTCTGGTTGCACTGTTCAGTCCAACTTTTACATATCTAGTCCACTCCTGGAAGCCTGTTTTTCAACCCTTACTTGACATGATTAAAAATGGAACCTTTAGGACCAGACCACATTGGTAAAAGCCAGACCAGATCATCTGGAGTGAGTGGATCAGAAATATTTGCACAAGCTGTGCCCAGTCCAGATTTTACAGCACTCGTCTGGGTCTGGTGATCTGTTTTTTACCCATACACCACTGCATGTGGCTTAGTGACATACTGTACAGATGGATGCAGAGTCTAACCCACTGAAGGTTGAAGTTTCAGAAAACTATTATGCTAAAAATACCAAGATTCACTCACCCCATCCCCAAGTCCACACTTAGTCCTCTACCAAAGTCATGCTTAAATATTGGTGGCTGTGCATCCACACCATTAAGCTTTTAATGCCATCATGCCTCTTCTGCCGCAATGAGTTCCCCCATCCATGAAGTCCCATTCTGCTTGTGGCAGGCAGGCCCTTATCCCAAATCAGGTAATTTTACAGGGAGCTGCTCTTTACACCACATCAACTAAATTACTGCTAAACTTTTTATTTTTAAACATTTTGTTGAGAAATTTTTGTTTTAGTATATCCATGGTCAGGAAAAATGAATCTGTAAAAGAAACCAAAGCCCCATTTATCAGTTCTTTTACTCACAATACAGCATGTTATGAACTGAACAGAGTCTATGTGTAAGTCAATCACACATTAGACACACACATGCCCACCTATTTGCAAGTGAAGCAAATAAGGTTACTATCATTCAGTTGTAAACCCCTATAGTCACAAATTGCAGGTTAAGAACATTCAGTAGAATATAAACAGTAGCCCAGAACTACCTGCCTGAGAAAATGAAGTTGATGTATTTTTGGAAACTGGCAACACTGGGACTCCTGTTATGGAATGTCTTGCAAAGTAGCACAATGACTGCTTTTAGGGTGGTGGTATCAAATTGCTTAATGAGATGTTCATATGGGCTTAGGGGAAGAGTAGCGCTTATTTGTCATGCAGAAAGCTCCAGGAGGTGTTTAACCCATTCTACTTCCAATAGCTTTCTATGATGTCAGTACTAACCATTGGTAATCGGACAGAATGACTGCCAGAAGATAATAAGTTAACTTTCTGTGGGCTCAATTAACACCTCAAGTCAGAGGAAAAATAGTGCTTTACAGCTTCCTATACACACACAGGCAGTGTAGTAATGATTCTTTAGCGGAGGAATCTATTTTTAACACTCTTGCATGTTGTTTGGTACCAAAAATGACATGAGCCCTTTTCTGAATGTAAAATGTCTGCTGGACTATGACCACAGTTGTAAAAAAGAAAGTTATGGTGTCATTGAAAAGGGCAACAATATAAATGCCTCAAAATGGCCAGTAAGTCTTCATTGAAACAGACAAGAAGGAAGAGAAGGGAGGAAGCAAGCTACAACAACAGGGAGAGTGAGAAAGCTACAGCTCTGGAAGTTTCTTTGTGTTGTAACAGCTTCATGTAATTCTTTGTTTTGTTCTGAGTTTAAATTGATGTGAGCTGAGATAGTTTGCCTCAGTTTGTTGTGAGGGAGAGAGCAAGATACAGTTCTGGAAGTTTCTTTGTGTCTGCTCAGTTTCTGGAAGGTTCTGGCTGTTTCTAAGTGGGTGAGGCTCTATTTTCAACAGCAGTAAGTATAAAGGTGCTACTGCTGTGTTGCTGGACTGTTTGCTTTTCTGCTTTGCTATTCTGGTCCTGATTGTTTTTGGAGGACAGGGGCAGGAGCATACTGCCATCCCCCCTTCCAGGCTCCTATTCTTGTTGTAGGCCATGAGCCCATAGGGTGTACCAATCAGGACATATTTGACCAGGAGGGGAGGAGCAAAGGACTAATATGTAGTACAAATGGAAGTCCACAACAAACATGTTGGGAGTGGTGCACTGCAGTGGTTGTGGAGCAGCTGTCTTCAGGGAGATGTTCTGGAAGCTGCGATACTGCCCTATCTGCAGGCACCTTTCTGGGTTGAGGGAGGAGGTCACCTGTTTCTGAGCTGAGCTGGCCAGGTTACAGAAGGCTTTCATCCTCATCCAGAGGTCACCTGATCTACAACCTAAACATCATAGATTGTCCAGAGGGAGGAGTGGTTGGATCACTGTGGGCTCAGGGAGGGTTTGGAAGGGGGGGTCTGAGGCACATCCACCAACTGGTCCAGCTGAGTAACCCCTATACTGTGTTGGAGGAGCAGGACAGCCCCACAAGTGGCAGTACAGCTGGTACAGGAAATAAGTTTGCACTGCTGACTACGATGGGGGATGAGGATGGACAGGATCTCCGTGAGGGGCAGGAGTAGGAATGGAGAGCAGGTGCCAGGGAGCAGCATTTGGCCAGAAGTGGTGGGCATGAGTAAAGGGAGGAGGAGGAGTAAGGCAAAAAGGGTGGATGCGGGAATCACAGCTGAGGTGGGGGGAAGTGTGGAGGGTGCCTGGTGTGAAGGGCAGGGAAGATAGCATTAAACACAGAGCTCTGGGGGGGAGGTCAGATGGGCTGGGCACTAGCAGAGGAGGAGACACACGGTCAGGGGACAGAGATGCAATGATGGGTGAAGATTGTGATGCAGACGTGCTTGGGGGATGCAGATGGACAGATTGTGGTAGAGCCTCAAAGCAGTTACATAGGAAAGTAAAGGTGAAAGGCATAGTCATACATGGGTAGAGTTCATTCCTGGGTTGACAGCAGGTAGAGCAGGACAGTCTATTCTCAGGTGCACAAGAAGGGGAAGTCTGAAGCCACATGTCATGGTGCACTTGGGGATGAATGACCTGGTGGGTGAAACAGTGGTGGTGGTAAGGGAGAGGTTAGAGGAACTGGGGAGGTTGTGTGAGGAGGTAGGGGGATCAGTGGCCTTCTCTGAGGTACTACTGGTGTCCTGCACAAATATGGTGAGGAAGGGTGGGATAGAGGATTTCAACACCTGGCTGAGGGTATAGTGTCAATCCAAGGGGTACAGGATAGTGGAGGGGCTGGGGTGGGGTTTGGGACAATAGTGATCTGTTTGCAGTGGACAGATTACACTTGAGCAAGCAGGAACAGAGGGTGTTAAAGCAGGGGATAGAGGGGTGCATAGAGATAAAGGTTATTTTAAACTAGGTGGGAGGGTAGTGAGTGGGCACCTGAAAAGAGGGGTCTGTGAAGGGGGGAGCAAAAGGAGCCTACTCCCCATACCAACAGGGATGCAACCAGAGTGGGGTCAATGGAAGGGGTTAAGAAGGGTGGGACAAGGGTAAGGAAAGAAGGGGATCTACTTGGAAGGTTGTCTCCTTGAATGCTAGAAGCCTAGGAAACAAAATTGCAGAACTTCAGGCTCTATTGACAAAGGGTGAGGTGGACATAGCGGCCATTAGCAAAACATGGGCCAACCAATACCAGGACTGGGACCGATTGATCCAAGGGTATAGGATCTTCAGGAAGGACAGGGGCAGGGGAGGGGTGGCAATTTATGTGAGGGAGGGGATTAGGTGTGCAAGGGAAGAGGGGGAGGATGGTAGAACTGATGCCTTGTGGGTGCAGTTCCAGTGCTTGAGAAGTAGGACTCTCAGGATGGGGGTGATATACAGGACACTGGTTCAGGAGGAGGACTTGGATAGGGAGCTAGTGGAGCAAATTAGAAAGGTGTGCAGGAAGGGTAATACAGTGTTCATGGCAGACTTTAATCTGCCAGGAGTGGATTGGAGTACCCCAGTTACATTGAGCGCAGGGAACAGATACTCCTAGAAGCATTCCAGGACAGCTTCCTAGTACAGCTGGTTACTGAGCCAACTAGATTGGGTAATATGCTGGATTTAGTTCTATTCAATGAGGAGGTTGTAAGGAAGGTGGGGGTAGTTGACCCACTGGCAGGGAGTGATCACCAATCCATGTGGTTCATGCTCAACAAGGGCAAGGAGGTGATGGGTACAGGGACCAGGGTGGTTGACTTCAGAAAGGCTGACTTCAGAAAGATGGGTGAAATCTTAGGGGAGTACTTGACAGGAATTAAATCACACTGGGATGCAAACCAGAAATGCAAAAAAAATCTAATTGGGGCTTGTCGAGGCTACTGGGACCTGTACCAAATTGCAGAGCAAGGGAAGAGCTAAGAAGCCAAGCTGGATGAGTAGAGAAGTTTTTGATAAGGTGAGGGAAAAAAGAGCAACATTCAGTAGACACAAGAAATCTGGGAGGGAGGAGGCTAGGGAGGAATATGTGAAGAAGTCCAGAGAAGTTACCAACGGTGTTAGAGTGGCCAAGGTCTCCAGGAAACTGAGGCTGGCTCAGGGAATCAAAGACAGTGGAAAAGGACTTCTTCCGATATGTAAGGAAAAGAAGGGACTGCAAGGACCTGATAGAGAGGATCAAGAAGGGTAGTGGGATGGGCAGTGAAAGGAGCAGAACAGGCAGAAGGACTAAATGAGTAATTCCATTCCATATTCATAAGGGAGAAGGGTGGGCAGCTCAGCAGAGGGTGGGAGGCTAAAAGGGGGAGGGGGAGAGGTGACAGACAGGGTAATCACTGAGGGCAGGCTATTAGAGGGTCTGAGGGCTCAGAGGGTGGATATGGCACCAGATCCAGACTGCATACATCCCAAGGTGCTGAGGGAACTAGCGGAGGTACTGGCTGGGCCACTGCTGGACCAATTCAACACCTCCCTAGACACAGGGTACATGCCACAGGACTGGAGGATGGCCAGCATGATACCCCTCCATAATGGTGGCCCTAAGGATGAACCAGACAATTACAGACCTGTAAGCCTGACATCCATCATGGGGACAATCCTGAGGAAAAGACTGGTGACATTTCTGGAGGATAATGGACTCCAGGATGGTCATCAACATGGGTTTGTGTCAGGAAGGTCCTGTCAGACTATCCTAGTTGAGTATTATGACTGGGTAATGTGGGAACTGGACAAAGGTCATGTGGTGGATGTCTTATTTTTGGACTTCAGCAAGGCCTTTGATTCAGTGCCACATGGGATGTTGGGGGTAATTGAGGTGTGTGGGGGTTGGGACTAAAATGGTTAATTGGATTGAAAATTGGCTACAGGGAAGACAGCAGAGGGTAGTGGTGTGGTGAGGAGGTCTCATCTCCAAGGGCAGTGACAAGCGGGGTGCCACAAGAATTGGTACTGGCACTGGTGTTGTTTGGGATATTCATCTCAGACATCTCGCATGGCATCAGGAATAAAATCAGCCTCTTTGCTGATTATACCAAGTTGGGGGCAGTGGTGAGTGACACAGAGGGATGGCAGGGGCTGCAGAATGACCTAACTAAAGTGGAAGACTGGTTGGAAGAGTGGCAGCTGGGGTTCAATGCTAGAAAGTGCAAGGTAATGCACTTTGGAGCGGAGAACCCTGGGAGGAGCTATCAGCTGGATGGAGTACAGCTAGTTATCACCAAGGAGGAAAAGTACCTAGGGGTGGTTGTAACTGGGAAAATGAACAACTCAGAGCAGTGCAGGAAGGTGGCAGCAAAGGCCAGCTGGATGCTGGGGTGTATTGCTAGAGTATTCTCCTCCAGGAACAGGGAGGTGATCCTACCCTCTCTACAGATCGCTGGTCTGGTCACACCTGGAGAACAGTATGCAGTACTGGTGCCCATATCTAAAGAAGGATATCAAACTATTGGAAGGATTACAGCACAGAGCAACTAAAATGATCCAGGGACTGGGGGAAATGCCATATGAGGAGAGGCTGCGTGAGTTGAATATGTACTCCCTGGAGGAGAGGAGAGATCAGGGGGATATGATAGAGACCTTTAAGTACTTAAAGGGGATTAACAAGACATGTACAGAAGGGACATTTAAGTTAAGGAAGGGGAGGAACACAAGAGGTCATAGTCTTAGATTGGAGGGAGAAGATATAGGAGGGAAATGAGGAGACACTTTTTTATGGAGAGGGTTGTGGCTGAATGGAACACTCTGCCAGAGGAGGTGGTATACTGCAAAACAGTGGGGGATTCAAAAAGGGATGGGATAGGGTGAGGGGGATTACTGTGATGGGTAGGGGCAGCTGCAAGATAGGGGTGCTAGCTGCACATTCAAGCATACTTGATAGACCAGATGGCCTGTTTTTGCTGGCAAATTTTATATGTTTGTAAGAGAAGTGATGCTGTGCTTAGCATGCACCACAAAACAGTGCAATACCTCAAAATAATGGCTCATAATGCACAAACTGAACATATCATATAGGCCATAGCTAAATGTAGTGGGAAAAAAGTTAAAAGAAAACTTTCCCTAATGAAACTACATCTGAAAGCAACAGTTTGTCGATATGGCAATGAACATATGGTCACAGCTGTGGACTAGTATGATGGCGGCCCTTGACAAATTAACTGTAAAACTTGAGAATATGAAATCCAAATTACATGACTGTGAACACTTAACCAAAGACAACCTGTGTTCTGTGTTTGAAGGCCAATGATACACTCAGAGTTTTCAGAGGCATACTTTTAGGAAGAAGCATATCATGTGCTGAACTGGAAAGTCACTGTTGCTGTAGATGAGTCTGGTAAAGCACAAAATATTTTAGCTGTGCGGCAAGATAATGAGACAGATGAAATGGATGAGGAGAATGTCTCCAGTGCTGAAGAGAAAAAAACATGTTATGTTACATGGACATGTGATGCTATGAGTAATATTAGAAAGGATTCTTTCTGTGTCATAAAAACATTCATGGACACATTTCTGAATACTAGGAGATGTGAAAAGTACACATTGTTTGAGAACATTGATAAGTGTGAGATTAGATCATACCTTGATCTATTGTGATATTTTCTGAGTTGTCTGCAAAATGGGGCATGTGACAGGATATTTCATCACTTTCGAATGATTGCTGTGCACAACTCTGGCATGCATAAATTTGTGAGACATGTGTATCACATCAGATCTGTCATGAGGAATTTTAGTGCTTGATTCCTTATTAACTGATAGTGAAATGGCTGCTCTCCTACAGTTTATCAAGGAACTGCAGTTAAGAACGACACATTCAGACGATGCTGGCATATCTACTACTGGAGATCTGCATCAATCAGTGATAATACAGGAGTCACACTTGCTTAGAGTATCTAGTAATGAAATTGCCAAATTTGGATTTCTAAATGACAAACATTTGACATTGTTTGTGTCTCCCGTGACTGACTGTTTTACTATGAACAAATTGTGAAGGTTGACCTAAACACAATTTTGACATGGAATGAGATGTGGGGTTGCTTGATAGCATACTTGTTGCTGAAGACTGAGTTTGGACTTGACAAAATAGTTGACATGTGCACTTACTGCTTCTGTAAGATGAAGTCTAATAGTTTACCATCTTAGTCAGTGCTAAACAAAATGGGAGCAGATACCACAACTGTTGAAATATGTTCTTTGAAAATAGAAAATAGAGTTAAAAATTGATGTTTCAACCATAGGTCTTCTTCTGGAAATATCTAAAAGAGAAAAAGCAAAGTTAGTGTAAAGGAGAGGTGAAATCGGGAAAATATATCCGGGGAAAGAAAAAAGGGAGAGGATCTTGGAGAAGAAGTGATAAATGTCAAGATAAAGACAGAATCTGGAAAATAAAAAGGTGATGATGAGGGTGACAAGGTTTAATAGCAGTGAATAAGTTAAAGAAGTCCCCACCTCCATTCTGTCAAAAACAAATCCATCTTTTGGGATTGTGGAACACCACTTCTACAGAGTGGAGTATCAAGCACATGGAGCCCCACACATCCACATGATGCTGTGGGTAAAAGATGCCCTGCATATTGGTGACAGTGATGATTATAAGATACTTAACTTCATCATGACGTACATCATACAGTGGTGTCCCCCAGGATGAAACCCACTCTTAAAGCACTCTGCAGTATGCTGCAACAGACTTACTGAATAAAACAATACAATTTCAATGGCAATTAGCCCCTTTTGCAAGAAACTGTGGCATTCACTTCATCCTGGCAGTGTCACATTTTCCTGACTGACAAAAGGGACTAATTGTCATTGAAATTACATTGCTTTATTTAGTAGGTCTGTTGCAACATTCTGAAGAGTGCTGCAAAATGCTGCAGAATTGGGTTTCATCCCGGGGGACACAACTGTATGTCAGATTCCTGACAAATATGAGAGTCCAACACTCTGGAAACTAGCTGAAAAATTCCAGAGACATTTGTGTTCCAAGTACTGTTTTAAGAAGGTGAAAAACCATGGCAACTCATACACAATGTGTTGCTTTGGATTTCCTAGATGAGTGTGTGAGAGTGCACATCTGAATTATGTTTTTTTTACACTATGAGGCATTAAATAAAGGCAAAATCCACAAAAAGAGTCTATGAGTTGTCTAGAAGACAGACCAAAGCATACATCAATGACTACAGTCCAGCTCTGTAGATGATGTGGCAGGCTAACATTGATGTACAGTATATCACTGACAATGCCATGGCTCTGGTATGGTGTGTGACATCATACATTACCAAAAATGAGCAGAGCTGTTTAAGGGAGCTCTGTGGAGATCTGTCAAACAGCAACAGATCAATGTCTTCTCTGCTATGGTCACTTGGATTGAAGACTCTGTCACATCAAAAATGTGGAGCCTGTGAGGCAAGTGATTTTCTTATGGACACTTGTCTCTATGGGAAATCTGAGTTGATACATTACCTGAATGTGAACTTGAAGGACAAGAGATGCTGTATCCTGAAAAGTCAAGATCAGATTGAAGAGCCTACTCCATGCAAGCCATCTTCAACCAATATAATGAAGACCAACTTGATTGACACTTACTATCCATAGCGCCATATGGCCATGGATCACATGTGTCTGTTTGAAGTTGCCCAGTGGTTTGACAACAAATGGGGAGTGCCATTGAATCCAACTACAGACATATGCAAAGTGACTGGCCTAGATAGTGGCCTTGTGAAAAGATGCAAATTGTGGTTGAATGACCACTGTAAGCTTTCCCTAACAACTGAAGACAAGAAAGAGCACTACTACTTTGCACTGATGTTTCTCTTCAAGCCCTGGAGAGATGAAACAACACTTAAAGGAGATTGTCAGACATATGAGGAGCAGTTCCATATGACTTATGACTCATTCAAAAGTGAAGTCTCAGATGCTTGCATTAAGAGACTGGAGCTGGAAAAGGAGCAGCTGGAAAACCCAGGGCAAGAACTGACAGAGGTCACTCCAGTGCACTCACAGGAAATCTGTGACTCTGAAGTTAAAGCTTTTCTTGGGGCTTCTTTGCCTGCCAATGATCCTGTGGTTTTGATGACAGAGGTGAAAAGTGCTATGATACAAACTAACCACTTTACTACTGACTCCAGCATGGTGGAGGAAACGTTGAATGACCATCAGAAAATAATTTATACTGTTGTTATGTATGCTGTGGAACAGGGCAACAAGCAATGAAAGAAAGAGTGCTGCTGTGACACATACAAACCAATAAGGATGTTTGTCAGCAGTGCTGCTGGCACTGGTAAGAGTTTTGTGAATGAAGTCATTAGTGCTGGAATATGAAAACGTACTGATATTCCAGCCTTTGTGATTGTGTCTGCCCCAACTGGTCTGGTAGCACACAATACAGGTGGTGTCACTCTGCATCACCTTTTTATGCTCCCTGTTGAGGATGGGAAGACAGGTGAGTACAGAAACTTGTTATTTGAGGTTGTGAGTGAACTATGGACCATGTTTGTTAAAATGGGACTGTTAATCATTGATGAGGGCAGCATGGTTTCAAATGTTCTTCTTGCAGACATTCACCTACAGTGCCAGCTATAGAAAGGTTGCTCAATGATGGATAGATCATGGCAGGTCTGGTAGCATCACTTAATTTATATGTCAATCCGTGGAACCGGGTCCTTCCATTAAGCGGCATCGATTTGTGAGCATTGCAGCAGTTCTGAATTTATTTTGTTAATGAAGTTTCCTTGTCTAGCTGGTAAAATGTGCCAAGTGGCACTCTTGTGCATATTGTTTTCCATGCCATTTTCTTATTCTGTGGCAGGTGTCTCAGGAGTTCATATTTCTTGCCTGGACACTATTGCCAAGCTCTATGACACTATAGTGTATTTGTTAATTTAACTTGGAATAAGCATGGGGTGAGTTTGTGACACCTAATCTCAGCACAGTAAAGAAAAGAATATTTGATATTCATAGGTCTGTTGACACCACTGCTCCTTGCTGATGCTGAACTTGCTTTGCCAAGGAATAATTTTAAAAGTAACTGCATCAGACCAACTCATAGTCAATGTTACACCATTGCGTCTTGTCTTAAACTCAATGTCAGGTTGAATTACTATTCTGTTTGTGTGCTTTTTGTTTCGGTGAATGAAAGTCTAATGGTACAATTTGCCTTAGCAGCAGCTAAGCAGTTACAATCTATCCTTCCTATCAAAACACTTCACTAAAGATAGCCACCAACCCTGCCAGTGGGATATACAGTAAATGCTAGTGTTGTAGCCTGTACATGAATTCTGTGAGATTTGATGATTTTGTGAAAAGCATGAATGAATCACCCTGCATCTCAGCTCAGCATGTGTTGTTATATGGTTGGTTGATTATTTCTATCATGCTGACCACAGACTACCATACATACACATTTGCATAATCCACCTCTCCTGTAGGTTCGAGCAAAGTACCTTCTCCAAAATATGACATCTATTTTATAATTTAACTTGATATTGGAATCAGTTTGAAATAAATGCAACAAAAAAATCTGTCAAACACAAAAGTTCCAGTTCATTAAGGGGCTGGTAGAAGAAATAGCATGCTCACCACTATGAGGTTGTCTGAGATGCTGCTTACATGCCAGGCATAAATGCTACAACACAAATTAACTGTACTCCTGCAGCCCTATCATGATTTTCAAGACCCCCATAAATTGTTTTACTTCAACATACTCTGCAAAAAAGTATGATATTGAGCCATCCTGATGTTTCTCCAACAGTGCAAAATGATGGTGCTTCTCGCTGAATTTAAAGAGTTTGTAAATTTCTGTTACATCTTGTTCACACGCAAAACTTATCTTTTGATAAACTGCACTTTTGTTTGGTTTGTTTTATTTGCATGAGTTATTACTGAAATGAGTGACCAGCCATCATCATGGCTACTTTTCCATGTGTTCACAATCATTCTGTACTAAATAGAAGGTGGCAGAATTTAAACTCATGTCCTCTGCATGCCCTATTACAATTCACATTGAGGTTTTGTCCTAGCTACTGAGTAGTAATATTGTTTAGCAGTAATTGTACCAGTGAAAATGGTTTTTTAGCATAACCATGTATCTTTATTTTGTATGTACAGTAAGTGTCACAATGAGAAATATGATCATAAGCCAAACCAATCCAATGACAAGTCCAATTTCAACTATATCGATGTTCTAAAATGAAATATACACTCTGGTACAGCTCACAACACATCATCACGTACACTGTTCTTTGTGTAAACATGCTCAATTTGACTTACTGAGATGGCAAATGTTAATTAAAATACCATTTGTGATTAGAGCTAGACACTAGAATGCAAAAAAAAAAAAAAAATCTGTGAGCAAAAAATGATTATGTCTTAGATTCACCCGGCATGATGGATGGCCAATCATCCCTCTCCCCATCTCTGCTATCTGTTCATTTCAGTACATGGAGTCTGTAGCTCAACCATGCTCAGCTGATGTGCTATATATTTACATAACATGATCTACATGTTTTTACAGTGCAACCCACACCTCTCAGACCCCAGCTCATGCAGCTCCAACTGCAAGCCACTCTCTCCTTTCTCTATACCTCTTATGGAATAACCCATTAGGTCCTTAAGTTTTATTTTATTTGACAATCCTATGAGTACAGTAAGTTAATTGTTTTTTTCAGGCTCACACTTCTTGTTTGTTTTTTTTTGCCACCACTTTTGAAAGCTAATTTACCTGCTGCATTCCTTTCTTGCTTCTGCAATGTTTTGTTTTCTGCTCTACAGTATAGTCATGTCCTTTCCATTCTTAATAAATTGCATAAAACTGTAACAGGCAGAAATGGTATGCTCTCATGAACATGTTTTTGTTTACGTTAATTAAAAAGTGCAACTGTTCTAGAAACCTACTGTGGAAGCATCAGCCCTCGCTATGGAAATAGAAAATTAGTCACAGTTTGGGATGTATTTCTTTATTGAAAACACACACACACACACACACACACAAAGTACAGTATATGTCAAGCTCACGCAAGCAAACTACATACAATGTATCAAGAGAGGTTGTCTGATGGAGGCTGGATACTATGTGTTTGATCTCTGTGGTATTTGTTACTGGATACTATGTAAAAGCAGCAACTGTAGCAGCTTATAATAGACATATGGTTGCACAACTAAGGCTGGTGGCAGACGAACAGGAGAAGAATAAAAATGGTGGTGTTTAGTTCAAGCTATAGAAAAGCTATACAAAAAAGTAAAACAATTCTGTTATCTTACCTAAAAATTTCCAACCCACTCCTAGACACACACACACACACACACACACACACACACACACACACACACACACCACTTTGTTTACTTAAAAATGTCCATACAGTAGCTGCACCACTGCTTTATGCTGATGCTTTAAGAGGCACAAATAAACAAGCATTTGTCAATGCTGAATGTTTGCTTGCTGGCATTGGCATTGGTAGTGTAGAAGTTACAGAGTTGCGTAATAGGAATGGCAGTGAAGTACTGAACTGAAGCCACCCCCACCACCACCCTGCAGAGATCGAGAGGCATTGGGGTGTGCCTTTGGGGCATCAGGCATATTGGCCAGGCCATTTCACCACACCCTACCCTGCAAACACCGACAAGTGTCACAGTGTGCCTTGAGGTCTTTGGGCCTTATGCTCACCCCATTCCATAAGGAAATACGGTTAGACAAGTGCAGTATAGGAGAATGGGGTGAACTTTGGGGCCGAAGAATCCAAGGCACACCTCGATGCCTGTCACTGGCTGCAGGGTGGGTGGGGGTGGAATGGTATGAGCATTACAGGTAACAATCCCAAGTCACACTCCGATGCCTGTCAGTCTCTACAGGGTGGGGCATTATGGTCGGAAACCCTAACGCTCCAGGCGTTCATTGGTATTTTCACTCCAATTTTTCAACATGTTTTTTTTCTGACCCCCACCTCATGAACAGTGGCAATATCAGTTTGTTAGCCGAAAGCTGGTTTTGCACAGTGACCACCCATTTGTGTACCACAGGTGCGAAAACGCTTTTTGAACAGGATGTGAAAAATTACAGCTGTACTGTTCATGGGGAGGTGTAAAAATGGCAATGTTGAAAATGTGGAGTGAAAATATAAAAAAACTGGTGAAGTCATGAGTGTGCATGGAAACTGTAATTAGTTTGGGGACTGTTTACAGCAGATTGTCAACACAGAAATTTTGGGACCTCCGCTCATGAACAGTGTCACTGTGATTTTGGTAATCTGTCCTGAACACTGATTTCCCACAGTGACTATGCATTTCTGCACCTGAAGTGTGAAAACACATTTCGGGCAGGGTGTGAAAAATGACAGCTGTACTGTTCATAAGGAGGTGTGGAAAAATGCCATTACAGATAATTCGGAATGAAAATATTACAAATTTGTGAAGTTGCGTGGGTGCATGGAAACTGCGCAATGGATGCTCATAACATAGTCATTTTATGGACTTTCACCAGGGAACAGACATATTTACAGGGAACAGGTGATGAGGGGTGGGGTGCAGCCACTGCACCACATTAACGGTAGGGTTTTGGCAGAGTTAAACAGCACTGGATGGTACTGTTCAGCCGTGCCAAAACTGTTGAATATACTACTGCTCTCATTTGCATAGGCACAGCAATATATTCTGCACAGTCATGCTGCTGTGTTAGCACAGTGCACTGGGGCTCTCTGAATGTGGCCCCTGCCCTGACCACTGGTGCTATTCACAGGTAGCGTGGCACTATCACAGTTAGTGCTACATTGCCATTTGAATATGAAGGCCTCTGGGTTTTGTTCCTCAAAAAAAATTTTTTTTTTCTTTTTTTGCTGACTACTAAACATATCCCTATATATGTTATTTAACTCTAGCCTGTTCTAACTCCTATGTCTGTATATTGTGATTTCATATAGTGTAACCTGTTATCTGATTCTTTCTGGTTTGTACCCTCCTGGGTTGTGCCTGACAATAGTCATTGCTAAGGCTGTAATAAAATCACGGCTTGCACGGATTTCACGATCTCCGCGATTTATCAGTGGTACCGTGAAATTGACTAATTTATTAATTTTACCGTGAATTTATTCAAAATGTTCCAAAAATCCCCAGAAAGCTGTAATCTTGTCCATACCATCCCTGTCTGACTCGACTAAATCTTGCATGCTCATCAGACAGGTTGCCAGGCTTTCGGTTTTGAAAGTTAAAAAAACATTTTTGTTTGGGTCTCGGAAAAAGGAAGGTAGGCGCACAAGTTCCAGATAGCTCCACCACTGGATTAAGGGATCTTGGCACAGAAAAACAAACCGACAGCCAGATAGCTAATTTATTTTTATTATAGTGACCGGCATCTCCTGCTCCCTCCCATCCCCAGTTACCACCCCGCCAGACAGATGATACTGTGATTTGCAGTTCAGTATCCAAGGAGTGCTGCAGAAGATTTCCGACTATGGATAAAATACAGTATAACCTGTATGTAGAAAATAAAAGGACCTCCTTTGCATGCAATGATAATTTTTTCTGTGAAATGCATCTGAAATGAGCTATATGTCCAATACTAATTCAATAAAAGTTACTGAAACCCGCATAATAACATCTCACCAGCTCCTTCCATTACCAGAAGTACTAGGATAACATATTAGAATTTACCGTGAAAAGTGGTCATTTTTACCGTGCAGATGCCGTGAAAAATGGTGATTTTTGCTGTGATTTTCTTACAGCCCTAGTCATTGCTATGGCTGGCACACCTACCCAGTCATCAAAAACGAAATTAAATAAATAAATAAAATATTACATAGAACAACGCATGGCTAGGAGTGTGTTACCTGACAATTTTGTATGTTGTGGTCCTAAAGATGTTTTGTAAACTTCTCAAGCTTTGCTCGTGAGTTTACCTGCATCCTTAGAACCCACTGATTCAAATTATGGCTGGAATACACACTTGACCATGCAATATCCTCTATGTACAATATAAGAAATGTGATTAAAATTCATCCAATGGGCCAGTGTTGAGCTTGCGCAGTATCTTTAATTGCCAAAACCAGTAATTATAAAACAAAATGCTAGGTACTAGAATTGCTTGTTTAATTTTACACACTCTCAGTGTGTGTTCCTTACCACTCATACTTTGTTCTTGTGGTTTATTGAGCAACACAGACCTCAGATGTGTAAAGCAAAGCAAAAAAAAAAAAAAATTTATAAACTGGTAATACACTACTGCCCCTTATATTATTCTTTTCATAATCACCTCAACATGCTCTGTAGCAGCCTTAAGCAAAGAGTCTAGCATTTTTTTTCAACATTAAGTGTATTTATTTACTTTTTTTTTTTACAATTTTTGGCCAGGAAAGACACACTAAACCAAAGTATGTTTCTAGGTATATCCTGGGAGCATAGGGAAGTTAAATGACATGCTTATGGTCACTCAGTATAAAAGTGGTGACTTCAGTGGTCTCTTGTCATGTATTGTTTGTTTTATTCAGTGGATTGTGTGAATGTGTTAAGTATGCAGTCTCTTCTGCTCCTGTTGGTGCCTCATGGGGACTCTTGCAAACCAGGTGCTGCACCATCCAGGCATACCTCTGAGCTGTCACACATTACCACCTATGTTACTCATTTTACATCCCTAAAAACATCTGTTACAGGCCAAAACGGCATATTCCACTTTGCCCACTCAGACTTTAAAACATAAAGTAATAATAGGTGATGATCAGTTATCGGGAAATATTAAAAGCAGTAAGAGCACTCTCATGGGGTTTTGAGCCTGCAGTGTCCATCTTTGATGCTATGCCACACATTTTAACCATACCTAGTGTCACATATTTGGCCATTGACAACAGGAGGGGTATGCATTCAGGTGTAAACAAAAAAATTACATAACTCTACAAGCAGGATGAAAAGGCCCAAGTTTTCTATCATAAATGAAGATGGTGGGGTGGGTGGGGGCCTGGTACCAGCGGCCAAGTGTCTCTGAGTGTGTCCTGACCCAATGTGCTTGTCTGGGCTGGCACCTCATTTTATGCATGGATGGCAGTGGCAGCTGTCAAAGCTTATCTATCCATGGTAACTTTGTGCTCCCCAAGTCATGTCTGTGGAGGTGAGGGATAATTGTCTCTCTAGTTCAGTTGCTGTCATCTGGCTACCTGCTCAAGTCAGAGTCGGCTCCATCCCTGAGTTACTACCATTTACCTACTGGAGTCTCCCAACTGCCCTCCTGCCGTGTCTCGGAGGCAGAGAGCTCCGTTATTCGACTTGAGTGTTTTGAATGGAAAGATGGCGATGTTCTGTGCTCAGCCACACCGCATTGGAGCTCCTCATCCTCCTGCAGCTCACTTCCTCCTGCTTCGGCTCCTAGTGCTGTTGTTACCGTCTCTGTCAGTCCCATTGCTGCTGGTCCCGGGGGCGTCGGGCTATGCCTACAGCTTCCCCCATCAGTACATGTAAGTATCCCCATCTGGCAGCGGTGCAAGAGAGGCAAGTTGAGGGGAAGGAGGGTTGCGTCCTGTGATTTTTGATAATAAAGTACATTGTCAGGTGTGTTGTGATGATTCAACAGGAGCAACAGGGCTAGGGTGTCAATTTGCGGAGCTGGGGGACACTTTTCTGGAAGGTTTTTGTTTGGGGAGTGGCATACTTTTTATTCTGTAGATCTGGGCAGATAGTTCCAGTCCACGGAAGGGGTGGGCTGTATGTGTCCCAGAAATCTTGTTGCCTTGCATTTCTATGTCAAAACTATTCTCTGAACTTGGTGACAATTTAGGGATAACACTGTGTGTTCGGCACACTGCATTCAACACAGTGTTTGTATTTGTGATGGATCCCATCCCATGAAGCACTGTTAGACCTCAGGGGAGCTCCTTTGGCACACCTGACTACTACAGAGTTCAGAACAGGAACAGGAATTGTATTACTAACTCTTGGTCCTGTGCCAGTAACAATAGAAATAAGCCTGAAATGTTAAAAAAGTAAACAAATAATGTACAGACGAAGACAAATATCAAGGGCATGCCCATACATAGCTTTAATATTGGAAGCACACACGAAGACGTGGCTGTGTATATATAACAGTATCGGCTAGAGATGGTAACTGTTGTCATTTAAAGTTACATACATAGTACGAATTATAGAGAGGGAGCGTGATCTGTTGATAGCTTGACAGCCGAGAGGTTGCAATTGCTTTCATTGCCAGTTTGCCACAGAACGTATCTCAGATCAACAGGTTGACAGCAAAGAGAGCAATTTGGGTTTGTGCCAATGTCGGGGTTCCTGCCATTGCTGTGGGGATTAGGTAGGCAGCAGTTCTGGTTCGTAAGTGTCATCAAAAGTGCAGGTCGCTAAACAGTCCACGTGGTGTGTGTGTGTGTGGGGGGGGGGTGTAAGTTCTCAGTCTTGGCTTGCTGAAGGGAACACCTGCTGCAAGAGAGGGAATTATTTAATGAGACCAGTCTCCCACCCCCATCCAACTGCTGCAGCCGTCTTCCACCAGTTTAGATCCTTTTCCTTCCAGGTTTTTCTCCTGCCCAGATCATGAGTCTCTCAGCATTTACACAAGGATATCCCCCTAGTAGTAGTAAAACATTTTCATTTATACAAACAGATGTAAAAAAGAAAAAGAAAAAAAAGGCTATGTCACCATTAGGGCTATGTAGGCCCTGTTTACATGGTGATCCTGTGTTCTTAGCATTTACACATACAAATGTAATAAAAGAGAATTACATTTAGTAATACCATACAACAATACATAGGACTACACATGTTCAAAAGGGATAAATTTTCTCTCAAGTCACCTTAGGTTTGAATGAACTTTGAAGGGTCAGGAACAATCCGTTGACATTAAAATAAATACATAAATAGCGGGCAATAGGCGTTTATTTTAATTTGTGTATTCTTAGTTAGAAGTGTATGTGTGTGTGTGTGTGTGGTGTGGTGTGGGGGGCAGAAGCACCATTTGACAGATGCAAACCCTGAGGTTACAATATAGCAGCCATATACAGTCACATGGGAGGAACTCACAAAGGCACAAACTGGGTTTTCTCAAGCTTGGGAGATTAAACCCCATTAAACAATGGGAAATACCCTAATATTTCAATGTATTTGGAGTGCCCCTCCCTCAAATGGTTGGACTGCCATTTATTCTCTGCTGTATATTTGAATGTAAATCCATAACAAGAGATGTCTTTTAATTAATAGTGCCAACTTTTTTTCCGCCAGCAACTTTTACAGATTTAGTGAACCAGTTTCCCTTGTTTAGCCTCATTATGAGATATACAGTAACTGTCTGTCTGTTTATCCATCATCCTGCTACTTCTAGTATTTCCCTATGACAAAAGTGGAAACGATAAACCAGGTATTTTGACAGCTTCAGTGATTCAGTACATTGGGCCACTGCCGTCTGTCTATCCGTATTATTTTGGCCAGCTCTTGCCTTCAGAGAGAGAGAGGGTGGAACAGATACAGAAAGGGGTATCGGAACACGGGGGGAGGGGGGTCTCGGTTCCCAACAGGGGATCTGAAGTTCGAGCAGGCTCGATAGTCCATAAGGCCTAACTAATCTGCTGGCATTTAGTATGTTAAAACCTCATGGTAAAAAACCTTTCGGTGATGGCGGGTCTGCAGCCATCCCTTTTCAGATGTCCTTGGACAACATCAATGGCAACAGTGTTCCCAAAACCAAGGAGCAGGGGAAAAAGGATACAGTATTTTGGTGTGAGGGAGGGGGCTGCACAGTGTCAAGTGTCAGTGGCTCAGCAGGTAGCACACTCACCTCTGAGGCCCGGAGATCAGAAGGCTGTGGGTTCTATCCCACACCAGGCACTTACATATCGCAATACTGACACTGTAGTGCAGCAAGAGAGGGATGCTGCACTCCTGAGGTGCCATCTTTGGGATGAGACATTAAACCAAGGTCCCATCTGCCCCTCCTGGTGGTAGTTTGGGTGGATATTAAAGATCCCATGGCACTTCTCAAAAAAGAAGAGGGAACCCTAGTGCCCTGGCTAAATTTCCCCTCATTCACTAAAAATATACCACCAACAGGTTAATCTGGTTCAAGGTCAGTTAACATTCATCTGTATCCCCCTTCCCCGATTGTGTCTGACAATAGACAGAATTTGTCTAGTGCATTTACCCGGTCAACAGAAACTAAAAAAAAATAAAAGTGTTCCAGTTTGGTGACAACTGGTGGTTTCTGGATAGGTCATTTATTATTGAAGTCAAGGAGCATATTGTGTGTGTGTGTGTGTGTGTGTGTGTGGCTGGGGGGGGTCTGTTTCTGCTTGACTCTGGAGGGGAAAATGTATGTACTGCATATATGTGGTTATGCATGAGTACTCATACACCATACTGATGGCGGACCTATTCTCAGCTTAGTTACTTTACATCAGTGAGTACAGAAGCATTAGCTGCAGGCCTGGTGATCATTGCTGGGCATCTGTGGATCAACAGGCAGCAGGATAGTAACCTCACATCCCCTTCTGGGTCCACTCCATCTATTTGCCCCCAGCTGTTTTCATTGTTAGAGCGCCTTATACATTTGCTCTGGGTAGTTTTTATCCTGTGTCCCCTTTTCCTAATGTTTTTCCTCGCTGTGCCCCAAGTGCTGCAACTAACATTATTGGAGACCAATGCTCTAGTTCAAAGGGGGGGCAGGGTAATTGCAATGGGTTAAAAAATACACATATGGTTTTGAGAAAAAAAGTCTGTAATTTAGTTAAAACCTGATCTTTATTTCACACATTGGTGCTTTTGCAGCTGGCTAAGAGTTTGATTTTTCTTACTGAAGCAATTTGATTTAAATGGAAATGAGAGAGAAAACAGACTTGTTTGTTGGAGGTATTGACATATATCTGCCACATTCAGTTTTTAATGTTAGGTTTTTCACTTTTTTGGGAAGGGGGGTGCTTGTGTAATCTTGGCAATGGTGACAGCTTTTCTCAGTATAACTCTGGGGCAGGGATCTATTAAGAAGTGGGCACAGCTGTTCGCGCGAAAGACAGGCTGGGGGTGCTCTCAGTTCCCTGCAGCCCGAGGAAGAGTGGGACCATCGCATATGGATCTGTTCTCTGCAAATGCGTATTGTAACCCAACATTGTCTTTGAAAGGATAATTGCAGAGCTTTGAGCAGTATTTTTCATGCACTAGGAAGTTCATACTGTTAAGATGTATCATAGTGTAAAGTATTGTATATAGAGATTTGTGGTTTATCCCACCCAGGGATATCTAGCAGCTGCCAAAATTATGTCACTCTTCACTGACCCTGGGACTGACCCTCGGACTTACGACAGTATTCATTTCGTAAATTGATATTGCACACATTTTATATATAAGGAGACATCCTCACGGTCATGACTGTTCCATCAGGACAGAGACCTAAAACAAGATCTACGATGAGGGTGGGTGGGGGAGGTATTTGAAGCAATCGATTTAAGCGAAATGAGAGAGAAACAGACTTGTTTGTTGGAGGTATTGACATATATCTGCCACATTCAGTTTGTAATGTTATGCTTTTCATTTTTGGGAGGGGGTTGCTTGTGTAAACTCAGCAATGATTACAGCTTTTCTCAATATCTGTCTGGGGCATGGATTTATTAAGGTGTGGGCGCAGCATCCATGGGCTGCACTGCTAAGCTGTTCACCCAAAAGATGGGCTGGTGTGCTCTCAGTTCCCTGCAGCCTGAGGAAAAGTGGGACCATTGCAAATGGATCTGTTCTCTGCAAATGCATATTGGAACCCAGCATTGTCTTTGAAAGGATAATTGCAGAGCTTCGAGCAGTATTTTTCACGCACTAGGAAGTTCATACTGTTAAGATGCATCATAGTGTAAAGTACTGTATATAGAGATTTGCAGTTTATCCCTCCCAGGGGTATCTAGCAGCTGTCAAAATTATGTCACTCTTCACTGACCTTCGGACTGACCCTCGGACTTACGATAGTATTAATTTTGTAAATTGATATTGCACCGTTTTATATATAGGAGACATCCTCACGTTCCGACCGTTCCATCAGGACAGAGACCTAAAGAAGATCTACGCTGGGGGTGGGTGGGGGTATTGTTTGTGTGTGGGGGTGGGGTTGCAACACGTCAGATCTATTGGTGAAAATCACTATCAGATTGATGCAGGTTGGTTTTAAATGCTGCAGTGCTGTGTCGAGGCCAGACAGGGTCAAGGAGGAGCTGTGGCTGTTATGGGCAGGTCACTGCCTGCCACTGGTAATCGAGCCTCCTAGATTTAATTGAGTTGTGGCCAAATCCTTTTAAGTCTGCCCTCCTGGTCAGATACAGAGCTGCCTGCTGGCTGCTGCTGTCATCGGGCACTGTTGCTGCTTCACTTTCCCTTTTGTAGGGAGGTTTGTGTCTCCAGTGCTCAGAGTTAATGCTAACTTACCTCCCACAAATAATCATAATACACTGTATAGAGCTGATTAGAGCTCATCTGCCTAACTTGAGCAGCATCAGTAGCAACGGAAAGGGAATAGTACGAATTACAGAGAGGGAGTGCGATCTGTTGATAGCTTGACAGCCGAGAGGTTACAATTGCTTTCATTGCCAGTTTGCCACAGAATGTATCTCAGATCAACAGTGTGACAGCGAAGAGAGCAATTTGGGTTTGTGCTAAAGTCGGGGGTCCTGCCATTGCTGTGGGGATTAGGTAGGCAGCAGTCCTGGTTCATAAGTTTTGTCAAAAGTGCAGTTTACTAAATAGTCGGTGTGGTGCATGTGTTGGGGGAGGGGTGTGTAAGTTCTCAATCTTGGCTTGCTGAAGGGAACACCTACTGCAAGAGAGGGAATAATTTTATGGGACTAGTCTCCCACCCCCCCATCCAACTGCTGCAGCCATCTTCCACCAGTTTAGATCTTTTGCCTTCCAGGTTTTTCTCCTGCCCTGATCCTGCGTCTCTCAGCATTTATACAACGATATCCCCCTAGTAGTAGTAAAATGTTTTTATTTATACAAGCAGATGTTCCCAAAACCAAGGAGCAAGGGAAAAAGGATACAGTATTTTGGTGTGAGGGAGGGGGCTGCACAGTGTCAAGTGTCAGTGGCTCAGCAGGTAGCACACTCACCTCTGAGGCCCGGAGATCAGAAGGCTGTGGGTTCTATCCCCACACCAGGCACTTGGATTAATATCGCAATACAGACACTGTAGTGCAGCATGAGAGGGGTGCTGCATTCCTGAGGTGCTGTCTTTGGGATGAGACATTAAACTAAGGTCCCATCTGCCCCTTCTGGTGGTAGTTCGGGTGGATATTAAAGATCCCATGGCACTTCTCGAAAAAGGAGAGGGAACCCTGGTGCCCTGGCTAAATTTCACCTCATCCACTAAAAATATACCACCAACAGCTTAATCTGGTTCAAGGTCAGTTGACATTCATCTGTATCCCTGTCCCCTGGTCGTGTCTGAAAATAGACAGAATTTGTCTAGTGCACTTACCCGGTCAACAAAAACTTAAAAAAATAAAAGTGTTCCAGTTTGGTAACAACTGGTGGTTTCTGGATAGGTCATTTATTATTGAAGTCAAAGAGTATAATGTGTGTGTGTGTGTGTGTGTGTGTGGGGCTGGTGGGGGGGTCTGTTTCTGCTTGACTCCGGAGGAGAAAATGTATGTACTGTATATACTGTATGTGGTTATGCATGGGTACTCATACACCATACTGATGGCCAGACCTGTTCTCAGCTTAGTTACTTTATATCAGTAGAGTACAGGAGCATTCACTGCAGGCCTGGTGATCACTGCTGGGCATCTGTGGATCAACAGGCAGCAGGATAGTAACCTCACGTCCCCTTCTGGGTCCACTCCATCTATTTGCCCCCAGCTGTTTTCATTGTTGGAGTGCCTTATACATTTGCTCTGGGTAGTTTTTATCCTGTGTCCCGTTTTCCTAATGTTTTTCCTCGCTGTGCCCCAAGTGCTGCAACTAACATTATTGGAGACCAATGCTCTAGTTCAAAGGGGGGGCAGTTGCAATGGGTTAAAAAATACACATATGGTTTCGAGAAAAAAACAGCTGCAATTTAGTTAAAACCTGATCTTTATTTCACACATTGGTGCTTGAGCAACTGGCTAAGGGTTTGATTTTTCTTACTGAAGCAATTTGATTTAGATGGAAATGAGAGAGAAAACAGACTTGTTTGTTGGAAGTATTGACATATATCTGCCACATTCAGTTTTTAATGTTATGTTTTTCATTTTTTGGGAAGGGGGTGCTTGTGTAATCTCAGCAATGATGACAGCTTTTATCAGTATCTGTCTGGAGCAGGGATCTGTTAAGGAGTGGGAGCAGCATCCATGGGCTGCACTGCTAAACAAGCTGTTCACCCCCAAAAGACAGGCTGGGGGTGCTCTCAGTTCCCTGCAACCCAAGGAAGAGAGGGACCATTGCATATGGATCTGTTCTCTGCAAATGCCTATTGTAACCCAACATTGTCTTTGAATACATAATTGCAGAGCTTTGAGCAGTATTTTTCACGCCCTAGGAAGTTCATACTGTTAAGATGTATCATAGCGTAAAGTACTGTATATAGAGATTTGCGGTTTATCCTGCCCAGGGGTATCTAGCAGCTGCCAAAATTATGTCACTCTTTACTGACCCTGGGACTTATGATAGTATTCATTTTGCACACGTTTTATATATAAAGGAGACATCCTCACGGTCATGACCGAACCCATCAGGGCAGAGACCCTAAAGAAGATCTATGCTGGGGGCCTCAGGGAGGGGTCTTATTTGTGTGTGTGGGGGTGGGAGGTTGCAACGATCAGATCCATTGGTGAAAATCACTATCAGATTGATGCAGGTTGGTTTTAAATGCTGCAGTGCTGTGTTAATTGAGGCCAGACAGGAGTCCAAGGAGGAGCTGTGGCTGTTGCAGCAGGTCCTGCCTGCCACTGGTAATGGAGCCTCCTTGATTTAATTGAGATGTGGCCAAATCCTTTTTAAGTCTGCTCTCCTGGTCAGATACAGAGCTGCCTGCTGGCTGCTGCTGTCACAGGCGCTGCTGCTGCTCACTTTCCCTTTTGTAGGAGGTTTGTGTCTCCAGCGCTCAGAGTTAATGCCAACTTACCTCCCATAAATAATCATAATACACTGTATAGAGCTGCTTAGAGCTCATCTGCCTAACTTGAGGCGCATTTAAATAGATTACAGAATGCATCGCCGACTCTTCTATTAGCAGCATCAGCAGCAACGGGAAGGGAATACATGCTATCCATTTGGCTTAACTTGTACCCCTTTAAGCAAGCTGGTTACAGGATTGTTGGGCTGGCAACGTGGGCTCGGACCTCAGATTTAGGTCCAGCTGCCTGGTGCCCCCCCAACACACACATATACACACACACACACAATGCTACTGTCTATAACTGGTTGCATACAGTGTCTTTCTGCCCTGCAGCGCAGATCCCAGCAACTGCGGCTGAAGCTGAAACAGTCGATGACTTTCCAAATCAATTACTGCATTGATCACCCTGAGCTTTCAAAAAGATCTGATAGGTGTGTTGTCTTGTAAAGCCTATCTTAAAAGAGATGCTGCTCAGGAAGGAGCAGGTGAAAGCCTGTCAGTCAAGACTGGGGTGGGGGGGGCAGCGAATCTACAGTGCGCTTGTCCGATCCATGAGGGTAAAAGTGCAAGTTTGGCATTCACAATAATGACCATTTGAAGCTGTGAGGACTTCTGTTTTGTATCAAGATAATTCAGTTGTCACGTCTTGGTGGAATTACATTCGTGTTCCTTATAGTTCTGTGTTATCATACCAATTAATGAACAAGGTTATCCACGTCTGAGCTTTAATTTGTTAATTCTTTATAATAACTGGGCATGATTTTTGTTCGTTATAGCAAGTTTTATTTGCCATAATCATGCCTCTCAGCCTGTTGCCTCATAATCAGGGACAAGGCTTAAAAAATCAGGGACAGTGTGTGTGTGTGTGTGTGTGTGTGTGTGTGTGTGTGTGTGTGTGCATGTAGGGGGAGCGTGCATGAGCAGGCGATATCTTATCACTGCTCACTGAAGCATAGCTCCCCCTTTCAATTGTATGCCACTGCATTTTGAACTGCTGTCATAGACAGCTCCAGCAGGCATTGGAGAACTGCGGCTACGCCTGCAAACACACTGACTGAATTGGAAGACGGCTGCCACACCTCCAAAAACTCTGATGATGGCACTATGTGTGCAAGCAAACATAAAAATTAGATAATATTCCATGCTTCACAACCTCCCTCCTCCCACTACACACACACACTGAGAAACAGTTTTTTTCTAGTTTTAGCCTCTCTGTCCTCTTTGGGGGATGGATTGATTTTCCCCCTCTAATCTATTTCAAACTGGCTGTCCTAGTGACAGGGAGAAAGGTGGTGTCTGCATCCGTTATCCCTTCAGGCACTTTTGGGAAGATGTTTGAAAGCTGGACCCTCTGCATTTTACAGATTGGCTGAGATGCTAAAATTAATTGTAACAAATTAATGTACTGTGTTAAGAAGCTGCTCATTCCTTTCCAGTGTTTCCAGTGTTTTCCAGTGTTTTTATATAAAACAGTTATTACTGACACACGTCTATAGTCACCTCTCATATCTCACTCCTTTTATTAAGTGTTAAGCTTTGCAAATATAAATTACTACAATAAGATGACCTACGGAGCAAAAATGCTCTTTTTCAGATGTGTCCTGGGGGAAGGAGCATGAGAAGGTATGTGTTCAGCAAAATGTTCACTACATTGATTGGTCATCCTTATTTGCATTTCTAAGAAACAACTTATCCAATCAGAGACCATGATGTCACACATTCACGATGCTTCCAGGAGCCATAAATTGCACACAGGAAAGGCCACATTCATACACCGCTTTTCTTTGCTTTGTATTTACATCAGTCTTTGACAACCATTTGCCCTGGAAAATGATGAGCAGGAAACTATTCTCAGTGCCAAAGTATGCGCTTGTTCTGTTTGAGGAAGACTTAGATGGCACCACAGAAACTGATATTGTGGAGATGGCCTTACTAAGTGGTGATGTAAAAGAATGAGCCTATTGCATGCTGAAGAAAAAATACCCTGGCAGCAGGAAGAATCAGTTCCAAGTCTGGATTGCTAATCTTAATGGTAAGTATTGTCAGTTCTTAAATAGATGTTTTGATGACTGTATGATAATAAATGTGTGAAATTACATACAAAATATACTGTTTTGAGAGAGTTTGAGAAGATACAGTAATATGTGGATAAACTACTGACATACATTATCTGAAAGGCAGAAATAAGGTGCAGGTGTGAGAAATGTTGAAATACAAGTCCATAAGGATGTAAACAAGACAAGTAATAGTTAAAAAGACAACCAGCCTTACAGTTGGTGCCAGGGTGGTAGCCAGGGTGAATGTTTCGCTTGAAGACATTATTCAGAGGCTGTCTTTATACTGTGCTGTAGTTGCCATTCTTGAAGTAAACATAGTCCTAAAGTATGTGTGGAACATGGTTTGCTGATATGTAATGTGCTTTACTCTCTTTTTAATGGATGACAGGTAGCAAAGCTGTACTTGGAGTGAGGAGATCAGAACTAGAGTGGGCCATTGACCACACCCCCTGTGAGCCCATTCTGAGGGAGACACAGGGAAAACACAGCAAAAGTGGCAAAAAAGTACCATGACACAATCAAGTGAAACAATGGCAACCAAGAAGACTATATCACCAAAGGAGAAGAAACCTCCAAAAAAGAAACCTGAAAAGCCAATGGTAAAGTGCATGTTTTTTCGTTTGCTGCCCATGGTAAAATACTGCTATCACCATGACTAGCCACTAGCATTTCCTCCTGCTTTGCTACACAGCTTTAACATTAACAGGCAAATTGCAATGATAACCACAAATTCCCTTTCTTCCCTGGTGACCATCATCCACCCCCCACCCTATCATTGCATTTGTGTGTGTTTGCAGTGTAGGGTTCATCAGTGTAATATACTGTACTGCAGAGAATGTTTGCATGTTGCTATATACAGTACACTCACATACCAGAGATGATGGTAATTATGCAGAAAGACAGAAGAATGCCATTTGAATCCCATTTGAAAAACATACAGTACTGTATGTTGCTGGAGAACTGTGCACTACTGCATGTAATATTATTTATATAAATTAAAAACCCAGTGGAAGAGTACACAATGGGGTGAGCAACAACAACAAAAATGGAATAGGACATGGGGGAAATCATATCAGATGACCTTAAGGTTAACACGCAATGCAAGAAGGTAGTAGGGAGGGCTGGGGGGATACTGGGATGTATAGGGAGAGGCATCACCAGTAGAAAACAAACAGGAAGTTGGTATCCCTCTGTACAGACAGTTGGTGAGACCCCATTTGGAGTACTGCATGCAGTTCTGGAGACCCCATCTCCACAAGGACATAGACAGGATGGAGGCAGTCCAGAGGAGGGCATGGTCTGCAACAGAAGCCATAGGAGGAGAGACTAAAATAGCTTAGTATGTACAGTATACCCTTGAGGAAAGGAGGTAGAGGAGGGACATGATAGAAACTTAAGTACCTGAAGGGAATCAACAAAGTGCAAGAGAATAGCATCTTTCAAAAAAAGAGATGTGCAAGAACAAGGGGATACCATTTGAAGATAAAGGGGAACAGTTCAGGGGCAATGTGAGGAAGTACTTTTTCACAGAGAGGCTGGTGGACACATGGAACCACCTTCCTGAGGAGGTTGTTGGGTCTAAAACTGTGGAAGGATTCAAGAATGTATGGGACAGACATAAGGCAATTATTGTGGGGGTTAAGAAGAATTAGACTGTTGGTTAGCTAGGATCCGCAGCTTATCCAGTAGGTAGGGAAATCGGCAGACTACTGTAGGTGGGCCAAGTGGTCCTTATCTGCAAGTCCACTGATTTACTGTGATTAAAACACTGAAATTCATTTTCAATACTTCATTTTCCGGAATTGCACTGGTGATTGTTATTCTAATTTCCAGATTTTACCGGGATTCTGCTGTCATTCTTTTAGTGTGTGTATAAATAATCAGAATAAAAGAAGGCTTAATATACAGAGCATTAAACAAAGCAAGTTGAAAATAGTTCAGGAAGCAATTATAAGAAAAATACAAGTTTTGTATAATTACTGACTGAATCTAGTATAAAATGGCAGATTCCATGAAATCTTTGTTTTTACCGGTGTTCAGGCAGCCCTAATTCCAGAATTTTACCGGGTTGTCCGGTATAAACTGAAAAACAGTGGCCTTGCTTATCTGCCATCAAAGTCTATGCTTGTATTACATGTTTCTATGATTTTGCAGATGTTGTTTAGGTGTCCCTTGTGGCCAGGTGCTGTTGACCTTTTTTAGGACAATGGTATCCAGGACAGTCAACAGCACTGGTTTGTCCAGGGCAGATCCTGCATGAAAAACCCACAGTACCTGACCACAATGGCTGAGTGACAAGGAAACTGGACAAGGGACAAGAGACATGTGGTGCATGTCCTTCATCTAGATTTCAGCAATGCATTTTATTCTGTTCTACATGGGAGACTGGGTGGTGAAAACAATATACAGGTTATGGGTGGGATCAAAGATGTGATATTGCTATTGTGCGGGAAGTGTGGATTGGGTTTTGTAGTACCTTGCCATCATACTGTACCTAAAAAGAGTTATTCCTTCAATTTCTTGTAGGCCACTGTTCTGCATGTCATGCCTGCCCCCAGTCATGAGTCTGTAGGCATCCAAACAGAGGAAGTTCCACAATTAGAAGCTAATCAGCCACAGTGCTCCATTCAGCTACATGACTTAGCAGAACTCAAAAAGCAAATGCAAGAGATGATGCATAATATTTTGCACAATCAACAGCAGATTCTGTCAAACCAGGCACTGATGGACAACAGGTTGTGCAAGATTGAGGAGTACTTTGCTGTGAGCCAGAGGATGGAGCCATATCATAGCACCATGGAAATACTGACCCAGGAGTATCGTGATGACAGCGGCCCAATGGTGCTTACTACCCAGGAAAGGTTTGCCATGGAAGAAACAACACTGTTAGCCAACTGCAGTGCACTTGATGTTGTGGACTCTGCAGCTGAAAATAATGTGTCATGTGCAACTGCAACTTACAATGTATTATTATGTACCAGTGCCTCACATGATGCCGCAGTGAACCCACAGGGCTTACACCAAGTGCATCCACCACAACCCAGGCTACCAGCACAACTAACTTCAACTCTAAGAAGAGGTTCCAAGCTTCCAAATTGTGCACTTCTGCCCATAAGCCTTCAGACAGAAAAGGAAATTTACCAAAAAAGCAATGGTTGTAGTGACCGTTATGCAGCACTATTTTTCAGGCACTTCATTACCAAGGAGAGGTATGAGGAGTGGTCAGACACAATGAATTACAGTGGGTCTTTTGGAAAGCAGACAATGCCAGACAAATTGAGGCACCATGTAATGAGGAACACAGAAATGTGGTTCCCCAATTTGGGTCACCTGGAGAGGCATGAAATAAGGAATCGTATCAATGAACAGTTGCACACTCCATGCAAGTTTGGTGCAGAGGCACTGAAATTACTTTGATGCCTGTCAACAATACTATACTCTAGTTGTTTAATAATTTGTTTTCTGTTAAGAAATAAACATAATTTCTGAATCTAGTCATGATTTGTCCAAGAAACTTTATTGTGTGTGTGTGTGTGTGTGGGGGGGCAGGTGCAGTCATAATCATACAGTAGCAGTTCATGAATTGCCAGCATACCACGTCTGCCAATGCCAGTCCTGGATAAAGTAATGATGACCTTATGAAGTAGAAAACTATTGCCAGATTCTGTATGTATTGTATTAGTATATTGGCACCTTAATATGCCACATGTTAACTAGAGCCTTAGAAAACTGATACCAAACAGGTAAGGATGGGTGGAGGAAAATGGGAAAAATTACAACTGCCATCACAGAGGCAACAAGCCATTGTGTGAAGCAAATCATCAAATCAAAACAACTGAAAAAACAATACAGATCTTAAAAAATGTGACTGTGAATGAGCAGGACAGAGAACTGTGCCACTTAGAGACTGTTGGGTTGCATTGGGAGGGTGATCACCAGCAGGAAGAGCAAGGTCCTGATGCCCTTGTGCACCCAGCTGGTCAGGCCGCATCTGAAATATGGGGTCCAGTTCTGGAGGCCATAATTAAAAAAGGATTTGGGAAGGGTGGAGGGGGTACAGAGGAGGACAACTAAAATGGTGTGAGGGCTTGACCACTTGCAGTATGAGAAGAGACTGGCAGTCCTTGACATGTACTCCCTGGAGCAGAGGAGGAAGTGGGGAGACATGATAGAGACTTTTAAGTACCTAAAAGGGATAAACCAAGTATCTTCTGAGAACCTAGTCCAACTGAAGCAGTGCCCCAGGAAGAGGGCCATGATCTCCTGCTGGGGGGGTTAAGGGAAACAACAGGAATTACTTCTTTACTGAGAGGGTGGTGGAAGCCTGATATGGGCTTCCAAGAGAAGCAGTGGGCAAGACCACAGTGGGGGCATAAATGGTTGTTGAAGGGAGGGAGGGGATACCACAGCAAACCTAGAGGTTGCTGGACAAATGGGCAGACTAGATGGGCCTGGTGGTCCACTTCTGCCATCACTTTCCTATGTTCCTTAAACAAGAAGTAAGCAAGGAAGGCAGTCAGAATAGCAAAGGCCAAAACCAAGGACAAGATAGCAAACTCAACTAAGAAAGGAAGACAAAACCACTGACAGGTACAGCTTGTGAACATTTGTGGCAGGACTGTGTTTTCAGATAAAACAAATTCAGTGTTGCGGATGTCTCAGGGCAACATATGGCAGTATTTGTTCACAGATAGGGTGGTGGACACATGGAACAGCATTCCTGAGGAGGTTGTGGGGTCAAACCTGTTTGCAAATTCATCATTGCATGGGACAAACATAATGCAATTCTGTTGGTGGTGGGGGAGAAGTAGGCTGTTGGTTCAGAAGGGTATGCAGCTTTGCAAAACGTATGGAATTGGACAGAGCTGCTGAGCACAGCATCCCTTATCTGCTGTTATAGTCTGTGTTGCTACTGAACTACAGTGAGAGGGGGATCAGGTGAAGTTGGCTCATGCTTACACAGTGATGCAGGCGGGGGTTGCAGGAATGAAGAAAGCCAGGCAGAAGTACATGGGATGAAGGGGTACAGGGAGGCATAAATGACTTAGAAGGGAAGAGTCTGATGGAGGTACAGGCAAGGTTCGAGGAACTTGCTAGATTCTGTAGCAGAAACACTGTTTTTCCTTCCATTTCCTTCTCTGAGGTGTTGCCAGTACCAAGAGCGAACACACCCAGAAAGGAAAAGATGAGGGCATTCAACAATTGGCTACAAGGTTGGTACAGTTAGATGGGGTTCAACTGGATAAGTGACTTGGGCTCTTCATGGGAGGAGGAGGGGCTGTATGCCCAAGATAGGCTACATCTGAGCTCTGCAGGGGCAGCTGCACTAAAGATTAAACTGAGGATGTCATGGCAAGGAAGTTCAATTTAAACTAAATGAGGGGGGCCAAGGACAGGGCCATTCTTAAGTAAGGCAGAGCAGAGAGGCTATCAGCCTCCCCCCAAGTCATGACACTCCTCAAGGGAAAAGTTAGCAGCAGAGAAGGAAGGAAAGGGGCTAGATGTTGGAGGGCTTTGGTTGCAAATGCCAGAAGCCTGGGAAACAAAATGGGAGAACTGGAGGCCACCATGGTGGAGGAAAACCTAGACATTGTAGCAGTGAGTGAGACTTGGTGGAATGAACACCACGCCTGGGAGACGGTGATCCCAGGGTATCATTTGTTTAGGAAGGATCGGAGGGAAGATGGGGAGAGGTGGCATTATATGTCAGGGAAGTGATTGGAGCCATGGAAGGGTGGGAAGAGGAGGGAAACAGAGATAATGTGGGTCACCCTAGACAGGGATGAGGGAAAACCTGCATGTTGGGGTACTCTACAGGCCTCCTATGCAGGGGAGGAGGAGGGTGATAGGAACTTTGTAGAATCAGTAGTGAGAATGACATGAAAGGGAAATTGTGCTGGTTGGGGACTTAAACCTTCTGGACATCAACTGGAGGCACAGACAGCAGTCTCCGTGAGGAGCAGGGGCATCTTAGAGGCTCTGCAGGACATATTCCTGCAGCAAAGGGTCAGGGAGCCCACTTGGGGTGGGAACCTGTTAGACGTAGTCCTCACAAATGGGGACAGTGTGGAGGAGGTGGAGGTAGGGGAAGAACTTGGCACAATTGACCACAGGGCTGTGAGGTTCAGGGTGAGAGCGGGCACGGAGAGGGTTAGGATGAGAACCAAGGTAATGGACATCAGTAAGGCTGACTTTCATGGAATGAGGAAGATACAATAGTTAGGGAAGAAATGTTGAGGGTGGAGAAATTATGGGCAGCCATCAAGGGAGGTATTTAAAGCCATGAACTTATGCATAAGAAGGATGAGAAAGACTAGAAGATGGAAAAGACCCCTATGGTTCACTAGAGAGGTGGTGTTAAGGGTCAAGGAGAAGATTAGAGCATTCAGGAGGTACAGGAGGACACAAAAAGAAGAGAACAGGGAGACATATAGGGAAAAAAGAAGGGAGACAGGGCAAAAGATAAGGAGGGCTAAGGAGGCCACTGAAGATGGATAGTGAAGCAGGCAAGGAGGGGGAACAAAACCTTCTTTAGGTACGTTGCAAAAAGGAGAAGGGCACAGCATGTGTTTGGAAGGTTGAGAGGGAAAGTGGAACAATACTGGAAGGGAATTTCAAAAAAGCAGAGGCATTAAATAGCTATTTTGCTTCAATCTTCATGGAGAAGAGCAAGGATGAGGGAACAGGACAGGGTGGGGAGGGTGACAGAAACAGGCAGGTGGATTTGGCAGAATTCACAGCTGATGGAGTAAGGGAAGAACTGGGTAGACTTAGGGCAGACAAGGCTATGGGGCCTGATGGAATGCACCCAAGGGTTCTCAAGGAGGTCAGGGATGAACTGGCACCACATCTGGTGAGGTTGTTTAACTTGTCATTGGTCACAGGTGTGGTGCCAATGGAGTGGAAGAGGGCAGAGGTGGTTGCGCTACCTAAGGATGGGAGGAAGGATGTGGTCAAAAACTACCATCCTGTTAGTCTTACCTCAGTGGTGGGGAAAGTAATGGAAACACTACTTAAGATCAGGTTGATAGACTACTTGGAGATAAATGGCATGCAGGATGACAGGCAGCATGGCTTCACCAAGGGAAGGTCCTGCCAGACTAACCTGATAGAGTTTTTTGATGGGGTGACACAGATAGTGGACCAGGGAGAAGCAGTGGACATGGCCTATCTGGATTTCAGTAAGGTCTTCAACACTGTTCCGCACAGTAGGCTAGTGCTTAAGCTGGACAGATTGGGGGTGGACCAAAGGATCACCAGGTGGGTGGAGAACTGGCTGAAGGGAAGGTGTCAGACAGTGGTGGTAAATGGGATATGTTACAGGAAATGGGCGGTGATCAGTGGGGTGCCACCGGGATCCATGCTAGGACCAATACCCTTTAACATCTATGTTAGTGACCTAGCGGAGAGTCTGGAGGGATAGGTGTGCCTGTTCAAAGACAATACAAAGGTCTGCAATAGGGTGGATTCACCTAGTGGGGTGCAAGCCATGAGGCAGGACCTGGAAAGGCTGGAAAGGTGTCCTGACACCTGGAAATTGAAGTTTAACACACAAAAGTGCTTGGTGATGCACCTGGGGAGGAGGAGGAGGAATAGGATGGAAACTTACTCCCTTGAGGGGGGCGGTGATTAGGGAGAAGGAAACAGAAAGGGACCTGGGGATAATGGTATTGCGTGACCTTAAGGTAGGCAGCCAGTGTAGCAGGGTGGTGGGCAAGGCAAATGGTATGTTAGCCTGCATTGCAAGGGGTTTCACTAGCAGGAAGAGAAGGTGCTAATGCCATTATACAGAACCATGGTAAGGCTACATCTTGAGTATGGAGTGCAATTCTGGAGGCATCACCTAGCAGAGATATTGAGATGATGGAGGGGGTCCAGAGAAGGGCAACCAGAATGATACGAAGGATGTGGGATGTACCCTATGAGCAAAGATCAAGAGGGCTGAATTTGTACCCTCTGGAGACTAGGAGGGGGGGGGGACATTGTTGAAATTTCTAAGTATTTGAAGGGAATAAATAAAGTGGAGGGTGGTAGCTTGTTCAAATTGAAGAAGGGAGTGAACACAAGGGGACATAGCCTCAAACTGGAAGGTGGGAAATACAGAGGTAATGTCATGGGGGAAGTATTTCACAGAGAGGGTGGTGGAGGCCTGGCACAAGCTGCTAGAGGAGGTAGTGGCAGCTGAAATGGTGGAGGGGTTCAAGAGGGCTTGGGATAGATTTAAGGGATTGGGAAAAAAGGTGGAACCATAAGGGAGGGATTGGGGTATTGGGCAGACTTGATGGGCCATGGAACCTTCCTCTGCCGTCACATTTCTGTGTAATCTGTGTAAAAAAACATTGAACATTGAAGTCATTAGCCCAATAAAAGTATACTTTTGGGACACTTCACAATGAGTCTGCATCAACATCTATACCATTTATTAAAACACTGTAACTCAGTATTTTGACTTTTCCTTCTGTTGTTTCTGTTAGTAAACAGAGTAGAACAGTGACATACTGCACTATATGCATAGTGCAAATTATGCAGTGAGGGACAGTGAAATGATGGTGTGTAAAAGGAGAAGTTATCAGTACCAGAAGTTAGATACATCAGACATATTTAAAAAAAGTCCACCAATGGTAAATGTATCATAAATTCCCATGAGGATAAATAAACAGCATATATAACTACTGCAGTGACATAATTCTAATCAGTATTTAAAAATCAGTAGCAAGTAGGAGAAATGACTTTTAGATTCACTGTGGTAGCCCTTTGAGTCAATAAATCACACCAGACATTTCACAGATCCACAGGACTAAATGACAGCATTTGACTCAACCACCAGCACCGCAAAGAAATACCTTAGCAACACACTGTGCCTGTAGTAGGTGTTGATATGTTCCTAAGCACCACCTGTCGTTCTCCCACCTGGAATCAGCTAACCTTTTCAGGAGTATAATGTGTAAACTACCTCATTTTGGTGTAGCACATTCATATGCAAAAACAATTCACAGTGCCTTTCAAAGTCTGGCCAGCCTTCCAGCAATGTACTTTTCCAGGGCTATTGAGCAAAATAAATGAATAATGGGTGGATGAAGTAGGGGGAAGTGCATGACTGCTTCATGAGACCTTACAGTCAAGAAAGTATAACCATGGTGAATTTGTATAAAGATAGTCAACAAACAAATTGAAAAACACAAATTAAATTAATGGAAAAAGAAAAATTGCACAGGTTGACAAATTATGTAGCTGCTTTGGAATGTGGGTAAGAACTGGTAACACTGAGCATGGTCCTCAGAGCCACATCCCCGCACAAAAAAGAACTGAAATCCACCTTAAGTTAACATAGCATGCAGGATATTCTGTTTTTACACCCAGGCGAAAACAGACAATACGACCATTTTGCTTATTTATGCTCCTCACTGTTAGAGATGGTTTCTTTTTAGAGCTATGGCGTTCTTTTTTTTTAATTCAATAAGCTTTATTGATTTTTAGAACAGTAATACATAAACACATCAAAATAAATAAAAGAAAATCATATAAATCCAGATACATGTTAATTTAAGGAGTACTGTTACCCTCATTATAATATCTTGGACCAGATAGCTTATACATAGGTAGTTTGTGGCATTTCAACTTACAATCTGGTAACTAAATTTAGGTTTCAATAATAGTAATATGTTATAACCCCGGTAAGGTGTCACTTTAGAGAGTTAAAAAAAAAAAAAAAAACAAGACAGACAACCTTCCCCCCATCCCTCCACCCCTCTAAATCACTCTCTCTAAGCTAATTTATCTCTATTCTTCTTCTCTTTCTTTTCTCAAATGGAACACCATTAAGCACTGATCTTATCCATCTCCTTTAATTCTGGACAATATTCCCTCCAGTCCCAGGCCTTCTATTAGGTAGGGAATGGTACTCATTCAGTCAACTGTTCTTTGGGTTCTCTGCAATTAGCAGTGCCTCTAGGGTGCCCCATCTTTCAGTATTCATACTTGATCGATTGTTCATATTGGCAATATGCTTTTCTAGCTGCAGGGCAAGTAGCACTTCTTTATGCCATTCCTGTGTGGTAGGCGAAATGTCTGAGGCCCAGTGTCTCATAATTATAATCTTGGCCACTGCAGAGATGAGAGCCATGTAGTACTTTCTTTGCTTCAAAGTTCCTACTGGGAAGATGTTTATAGCATTTCTATAGTTTCCTTTGTGGATGCAGTTTCCAGCAATAAACTCAAATGACTGTAATTATGCAAACATGATGGCCAATCCAGCCACCCCCCAAATAGGCAAAATTAAATAAACACAGTGTTGTACAAACTTACAGTGTGGAAATGTAAGCTTCAATATTTAATGGTTGAAATGTTATAAATTTCAATAACCAAAATAAATATGTTCAAAACAAGCACTGTTTATGGCTTAAACCAGGTCTTTTTTTTTGTAACAAATCACACTGCAGCCCAAATGCAGCTCGCTATGTGTTGAGGGCTACTCTTCCATTTTATGCATTTTACTGTCTCCTGTGTAACACAGAATTTTGGTTAAAATTGCACGACTTCGGTATTATGGTATTATGGTTGCCTTTGTTTAAGACAGACAACAAGTCGAAGCACCACATTCATTTTCATTTCATATGTAAAAATGAAGTTTGGTGATTAATTTATACTGTATGAGACTTCTGATTTATATGATTGCAGTATGGTGTGTGTGATGTGGATGTGAAAAAAATGGGTAATGAACAGGAATAATCTTATTTCCTCACTTGCACCACAGTTGAGAAACTTCCTCCTACTGTACTGAAATAAAATTGTTAAGTATAATAACATTTCTGTGGTGCATTTGTGTGTCACATTCATTTTGTTTCCCATGTGTGTAGTGAGACTGTATTTGATTTGAATATGGGTGGGCAGAACTGCCCCACTCCTTATGTGAAGGGTGTCCAGTATGTGGCAGTTCACTTCAGGCACCTTTTTTATGCTGTCCATTGTTTCATCATTCTGAAATAACTTCACCATGTGCACATAGCTACCCCCCCCCCCCCAAAGCAGTACTTCTAAGCTACAGTACTTGGGACAGGATCCAATTTATTACCGGATAATCTGGGGTGCTGTGGTTCTGAACTACCTGTAGTTTTTTTTGTACTGTTGTTCTTAGTAAACAGCAAACAAAGAGCTACAATATATTTTAAATCGAGAGGTTGCATTCTGCATCATTTGTACAATATGTCCTTTCCTTCGTCACTCTGCTATTTCCCTATAGTACTACCCCTAGTCATTAGCAATTGATAATATTCCCTGTTAAATGTACAGGTTCCTCTGTTCATTAGATTGCTTGCAAAGAATCCCTGGAATTTGTAGTCCTTTGAATAAAATGTCTTGCAAAGTTCATGACAATTCATCTGTTAATATTAAGTCAGTATCTACTGCACTCTTGTTTTTTCCATTTAGTCTGTTCTGAGCCCGATTAATGTTTCCATTTTGTTCACAGTGTGATAAAACTCCTGCCTAACCCCCCCCCCCCACACACACACACACACTACCTCTATCCCTAATGTATTGCATAGTATGCTTCACTATTTTGGAACAATTAAAACAAAACCGAAAAAAAACAAACTCATGAAAGAGTGGGCAATCAGTGCTGGTCTGTGTTATAATAATTATAACATTGTAAATAATCATTTCAATGCAAATAACAATTGTAAATAGAATTGTCACCCTAGCACTATTTTTGAGAAATGAAAGTAATATCATGCTGGCATTCAAAATATATGGCCATTGTTAAATAAGTACTAACATTGACAGGGATTATTTGCAAGCAAGCAAACACACTGTAGAGCTTGTGAGTACCTTAGATGTCCGAAATGCTTTTTAACATGTCTAAATGCTAGTTACAAGGTACATGTTATTAATACAGATGGCAACAACCAGTAAGGATTGGCTGGTGGAATGGATATACAAGCAACTTTGTAATTAAAAACCAGCAAAAGAGAGAAGTAATAAATCTGAAAAGATGCATCACTAGGCATTGGAAACACACAAGGCCTGAAAGATAATACTGTGCATTGTTGCAACTTGTTCTCTGAGCAGTGTTTTCTTCTCAAACAGAACTCTTTGCTACAATGTACAGTAAGTACACTATTATCTTTCTGTGCCTGGCATGTACTGTAGCTCCTCAATCTGTGTTCTTTCCTAACATTCCCAGTGATTCATAACAGCACCCAAAAACTGTACAGTACATCTGCTATAGTAAAGGTCAGCGGCATTAATTTTAATTATTGTTACTGCTGATAAACATGAACATGGTACAGTACAGTACAGATTATAACAGACTATTGTGCACACATATAAATGCTGAGCCCTTATGTAGTATATGGAGACCACACATTAAAAATGATAAAAAAAAAAAGAAATACATGAAATGCTTTGTTCCATTTACTGCATTAATTTTTACTGATAGCAGCCAGAGTTTTTGGTATGGGAAGTGCTCTAGGCGGGACCTGGAAAGCCACTCTTAACATGTGTACCTTCTACAGCAAGGCACTGCACATCCTGTGGACTGGTTTTAACTGTCCCTCAAATGTTTGTGTATTTAAACAAAGTGTTAGGGTGTATTAGTAGGGGTATCACAAGTCGTAAGAGGGAGGTAATAATCCCTCTTTACAAGACACTGGTTAGGCCCCATCTGGAGTACTGCGTGCAGTATTGGAGGCCACACCTTCACAAGGACATTAACCACATTGAGGCAGTCCAGAGAAGGGCAACCAAAATGGTGCAGGGACTGCATCAGAAGACATATGAGGACAGATTAACAGAGCTCACTATGTATACCCTTGAGCAGAGGAGGAGAGAGGTGATATGATCGAGGCATTCAAACACCTTAAGGGCATTAACAAGGTGAAAGAGTCTAACACATTTAAATATAAGAAAAATCAGGACAAGAGGACACAGCATGAGATTAGAAGGGGCCAATTAAGGGGAATGTGAAATTATTTTTTTTACAGAAAGGGTGGTGGATGCATGGAATGGCTTACCACAAGAAGTGGTGGCTATCAATACAGTGCAGGGCTTCAAACAGGCATGGGATAGGCATAAGGGAGCAATACAAATGACTATGAATAGATAGGCCACTGACAGAGCAAAGGCCGATAGCACATTTATAAGGTAGAAAAAGAAATGGGCAGACTGAATGGGCCTTGAGGTCCTTATCTGCCGTCAACTTCTATGTTTCTATGTTTCTAAATGAGGACAGATTGGACCATCACTTGATCTGGACTCCTAGCATATTTCCAACTCATTCAACTTCATCATCTGTTCATGCATTTATTTATGATATCAGTTTTCACCACTGTATACTGCCCTACACAGGACCCCTGTGTGAATGAGCGTGCTCGACAGAGTCTCTTTATGGTGAGATACATAAAGAGAAATACACAATACACCATTGGACAACCAATTGTGGGAGTTCATGAATGTGTGCAGGACTGTGTCAGCCCCTCTGGCAAAGTGTATTTGTTGCCCTTTCAGTGGCCTTGATTTCACTCTGTCATCATACAGTATATTGAAGCAAATTAGGGCTGTCTATAATGACAGCTTTCAGGTTATCCGATACATATTTTCTTTATTTTATTCCCAGTTAAAAATACAGATTAGGTACTTTAATTTAATACATAGAAATGATAATGATTCATCATGCTAAATTGGACAACCACATAACTGAATATGTACAGTACATGTAATCAATAACAGCTTTACAATTATGATTAACACTTTTGCAATTGTCAGACAAATGCCCATGCAGTTACTGCACACTTCATAGAACACATATGTTTAAAAGCTACAGTAGTTTGATAATCTAAGTGTAACTGCAGCTGACTTGACAGAAATAAATCGTCAGGAGGATTGCATCCTAGTACTGCACAAAACTTATTACTTTTATTGCACACAATGCAAATAGTGAAATAAATAGTAAAAAAAAAAAAATAGGGGGCACCAGCAAGTACTGCATCATGAACAGATGCAAAGACTGTACTATATCAGGATGTCCCAGAGTGCTATTAGACTACAGTACATTCATCTGACAAGCAATGGTTATGCACTAGTGCAATGTGCCTACTGCCCCAGGTTCAAGTGCCCCCCCCAAAAAAAAGAACACCTGCAACCATAGTTAGTAACAAGAACAAACTGAACAAGCATTAGCAAGTTTAGTGTGCTTCTTGGTGCATCTGCAATGCAGCCTTATGTGTACTGTACATGAAGGAACTGGGTGTGCTGAAGAACTCTCAGCCTTATTCTCCCTTGTGACTCTTATTGGGGACAGACCCTGAGCATCCAATGCTGGCTGAGGGCAGACATTTATGGGACCTACAGTAGCACTAGTAAACCCCCCCAAAAAAGTTAGCCCAGCATTGGGTAAACTCAGAATCCCCCTCTATAGCACACTGGAGTAAAAACATGCTTTTCTACTGTAAAATGGAATGTGAGGGTTGTGAGATTGATGACTCGGATACCAACTTATTGAAGAAAACCAAAAAGGACTCCTCCATCCACTTTATTTAAATAAAACAAAGAAAACAGCAAACTGAACAAATTCTATAGTGACAAAATAAACGCTCCAAAGATAGAAATAAAAAAAATTTCTCTAGAAAGGCTAGAGAGCTGTTGGACCTTTTGCTGTCCAACACACACTGACCCCTATACTCACACAGAATCACCTTAAATCAAAAGAGCACACCAGGTGACCTGCAAGCTTCTTCTTCAATATAATATTTCAAAGTAACTTCTTAAACAATGACACAAATAATGAGCAACTGGGTACTGAAGGAGCTGGCAGAGGTCCTTGCAGGACCTTTGGCAGACCTATTTAATGCCTCACTACATTCGGGGTGTGTATCTCAGGACTGGAGGATGGCTCATGTGGTGCCCCTCCACAAGAGTGGCCCCAAGAATGAACCAGGAAACTACAGACCAGTGAGCCTCACATCCATCGTGGGTAAGCTAATGGAGACTATCCTGAAGGAGAGGCTGGTGGCCCCTCCTAGAGGCCAAGGACTACAGGAGAGCAGACAGCATGGCTTCATACGTGGCAGATCCTGCCAAACCAACCTGGTCAAGTTCTATGACTGGGTTACTAGGCAACTGGACAGGGGCCATGCAGTGGATGTCCTGTATCTGGACTTCAATAAGGCACTAGACTCAGTGCCACATGGAAGGCTGGGAAGGAAGTTAGTAGGCACAGGGGTGGGTGCAAAGCTGGTGAGATGGGTAGGAAACTGGCTGCAGGGAAGGCAACAGAGGGTGGTGGTGGTGGGTGGGGAGCTCTCACACCCAAGGGCAGTGATGAGCGATGTTCCACAGGGCTCAGTGTTGGGACCAGTGTTGTTTGGGATATTCATTGCAGACATATCATGGAACATCAAGAGCAAGATCAGTCTGTTTGCTGATGATACCAAGGTAGGCGCAGTGGTGGATGACCTAGGTGGATGGCAGGGGTTGCAGGTTGATCTGGCAAAACTTGAAACCTGGTCAGACACCTGGCAACTGGGCTTTAATGCCAAAAAGTGCAAGGTGCTGCATTTTGGGATGAAGAACCCAAGGAGGAGTTACCAGCTAGGGGGAGTGCAGCTAGCCAGACAGAGGAGGAGAAGGATCTGGGTGTTGCTCATTACAGGGTAAATGAACAACTCGGCACAATGTAGGAAGGCAGCTGCAAGGCCAACAAAATGCTGGGTTGTATTGCAAAGGGTATATCCTCGAGGAGGGAGGAGGTGATTCTGCCACTGTATAGGTCATTAGTTAGACCACACCTGGAATGCGTGCAGTACTGGTGTCTGTATCTGAAGAGGGACATTAAGTTACTGGAGGGGGTGCAGCGCAGAGTGACAAAGATGATCAAGGGGCTGGGGGACTTATCATATGAGAGGAGGTTGAAGGAGTTGAACATGTACTCACTGGAGGAGAGGAGAGACAGGGGTGACATGATTGAAACCTTTAAATACATGAAAGGAATAAACAAGATGGGTACAGAGGGCTGTTCAAAGAAAGGGAGGGGAGGGCCACCAGGGACCATGATATAAGACTGGAGCGAGGAAGGTTCAGGAGGGAGATGAGGAGACACTTTTTACAGAGAGGGTGGTGGCTGGGTGGAATGCATTACCTGCTGAAGTGGTATGCAGTAGAACAGTGGGCTGCTTCAAATGAGGATGGGACAGGACAAGGGGGAGGGTTAATGAAGGGGAAGGGTGGAAGGGAGGGGCAGCTGCAGAATAAGGGGTGCTAGCTGCACATTCGAGCAGACTTGATAGACCTCTAGGCCTTTATCTGCTGGCAAATTTCATATGTTTGTATGTTCGTAACATTTATTAGCTATATCTATATCTCGTAGCAAGACCAATTCAGCGTTTGAATCATAAAATATAATACATAAATACCTCTTTATTCCCCCTTTGGTTTGAGGAACTCCTCCCACTACTTTTGGTGCCATAAATAACCATACACAATGGCTGGGCCGCCCTAGAGACACAAACAGTTAATGAGTAGAGAGCCCCTGACCAATGAGGAGGAAAACTAGGTAGACGTAGGCGCTGGCGTTAGAGCTGAGCCACATACAAACCTAAGTAAGCTTTTTAATTTACCAGTTTGTAACAAAAATAACTTCTGTTTCTCAACCTGACAGTGAAAAGGAATCCCAATAGTTATTACCCAAATGTAGACATGCTACTGTGAGAATATAAACGCTGCTTCTGATTCTATAGTAGTCCTTTATTCTCTTTTCCATGCCTTGTAAATGCTTCTGAATAATTCTGTCTGTAACCTTTGAACAAATGTACAAAGCGAAAGAGAAGTTCCTCTCTTACAGCATACTACAGCCTTGTTACAAGAGGTAATATCTTTCTGTGATATTTGTACAGCAGTTTATCTACCTGAACCGAAAGTCAATATACCAGTAAAATAGACTGGAGTAGGGGGTATCTTACCATATTCCCATTACTTTCTTCTGTGTCAGCTGCTCATGGTCTTGTAGCTTTTAGCCTACAGTCTTAGGGTTACCTATTCCTATTGCAAATTACAAGGGACATCCCAACTTGAAGCAGAAGTGAACTAGACTGAAAAAAAGTAAATGGCAGATGACCAATCCGCCGAGAGAAAGCAAACGGGACACGCAAAGCATGTTACAGAATAGAAGAAGGGTGCTGTTGCACAACAGACTGAGAGAATAACAGAACAGAACAGGATTAAATAAAATACAGATAGAAAAAGAGGATTTCTCAGCATAATAACACGGGGAACTAGATTGCCCTATGACATACCTCCCCCTTTAAGACTTAAAATACTTAAATAGTAATGTGAAAGCTATTCTTTTCCAGGTTCCCTGTTTTATAATGGCACAAATCAGATCTCTTCGTAGGGAAGAGAAGGAGCTTCAGCTCACCCACTCCCAAAGCTCCACTTTGGAGTCCCAAAGATGAATGAGAAGTCAGGGCATTATTACACTTGATTTCTTTCTACTTACTACATACTATACCCCGAGGTCTGATTGGGCCAATTTCTCTGTACTCACGTCTGTGCCATAGCAAGACAAAAACTCAGCATTTGTATGTGCTAATCCAGATTTATGCCTGACTATGAATTTATGAGGTTGTAGTATGAGGTACCACCTCATAATTCGCTGATTTTTATCTTTCATAACCATGAGCCAACAAAGCGGATTATGGTATGTGGTTATTTCAAATTGAGAGCCCAATAGATAGAACTTCAGGGCTTCAGTTGCCCAATGAACTGCCAAGCATTCTTTTTCAATAGTTGCATATTTGGTTTCCCGGACATGTAACTTCCTGCTAATATATAGAATGGGGTGTTCCTCATCATTCAAGACCTGCGATAATACTGCCCCTATACCTGTGGTGGATGCATCTGTTTGCACCAATAAAGGTTTTGAAAAGTCTGGACTTTTTAATACTGGGGAAGAACATAATAGAGCCTTAATGGTGCAAAAGGCTTCCTCACATTCAAGGGTCCACATTATTTTTTGTCAGATTTCTTTTCTCGGTGAGGTCAGTAAGGGGACTTGCTAACGTGGCAAAGTCTGGAACAAATCAGTGATAGTAGCTGGCCAATCCAAGAAAAGATCTAACATGTTTTATGTTGAGAGGTCTTGGGCTATTAGCCACAGCATCTGTTTTACTTATGTCTGGCTTGATAGACCCATTTTCTATTACAAATCCAATATATTTTGTTTCCTGCATGGCTACAGCACACTTTGCAGGATTAATGGTAAGGCCAGCTTGTTTCAGGGCTTGAAGGACCGCTGTCAAATGACTAAGATGCTCTTGCCAAGTTGGACTAAAAAAAAATCACATCATCTAAATAGGCTGCACTGTAAGCCATGTGTGGTTGTAACACACGGTCCATCAACCGCTGAAATGTAGCTGGCAATCCATGTAAACCAAATGACATCATAAGAAAATGAAATAGCCCTATTGGTGTGCTGAATGCTGTTTTTTCTTTCGCGTTATCATCCAAGGGTATTTGCCAATACCCTTTGACAAATCCAAAGTAGTAAGATAGTGAGCATGTCCTAGGCAATCGATGATATCATTGATTCTTGGCATAGGGTAGCTATCAAATTTAGATACCATATTCAATTTCCTAAAATGAGTCGAATGTCTACTTCTTTCTTGTTTACTATTACAATGGGAAAGGACCAGTCAATTTTAGAAGGCTCTATGACATTTAACTGTTGCATCTTTCGGATTTCCGTTATAACTTCTCCTCTGAGTTTTTCAGGGAGATGATAAGGTTTCACCCTGATGGGTGTTGTCTGTGTCATCTCTATATGATGAGTGATCTGATCTGTTCTTCCAGGAATATTAGTAAACAATGAGTGATATGATTGTAACACCTTTGTCAGTTCCTGCTGTTGTACTGGGGTCAGCTTTTGATTGATGGGAATTTGTTCCATCGATCCTACCCCTTCTAGCCTTTTATATGCTAGCACCATTTCACTTTCGGGTTGCTCAGGATATACATACAGACTAAGGGGTTTCCTTTCTTTCCATGGTTTCAGGAGGTTGATGTGGTATATTTTCTTTTTGGACATGTCTATCTGGTAATTTAACTTCATAAGTCACTGGTCCAATCTGTCTAATAATAGTATATGGACCTTGCCATTCCATGGTTAACTTCTGGTCAGAGGATGGCAATAGCAAAAGAATTTTATCTCCTGCCTGAAACTCTTTATACCCTACCCCTCTCTCATATAGTGTTCTGTTTCCCCTGTTGATGTACCCCCTTCTTGTGGGCTGCCTCTACATGTTTCATCAGTCTCTGTCTCATTTGAGTCAGAAGGTCGAGAGTGGTAGTGGGACCTATTTCTTACTGCTCTTCCCACTGTTCTTTTACTATGTCCAGTGGTCCCCTGGGATTCCACCCATACAATAGCTCAAAGGGGGACTATCCTGTTGAGGCCTGCGGGACCTCCTGGTAAGAAAACTTTAGGAAGGGAAGATACAGATCCCAATCTTTACCTTCTTCCTGAACATACTTCCTTAACAGCCGCTTAAGTGTCTGATTGGACCTTTCATGAAGGCCATTAGTCTGTGGATGATATGGAGATGTACGGATGGCATAAATATCAAGGACTTGATACAGTCATTTTAGTATTTGGGAACAAATATTAGTACCCTGGTCTGTGATAATACCTAAACGGCTAAAGATCTTAATAAGTTCTTCTGCAATTTTATTTGCAGCGACTGTCCATAAGGAACAGCCTCAGGGTACTTAGTACTATAGTCAAATAAGACTAAGATAACTCTATTACCTTTCTTAGTCTTTTGCAATGGGCCCACGATATCCATCGCCATGCATTCAAAAGGTGTACTTATGAGGGGAAGAGGTTGTAAGGGAACAGTGTCTCAATATCCTGTCTTGGCTATTTTCTGACACTCTGAACAACTTAAACAATAATCCTCTACCTGCTTATGTGCCCCTGACCAAAAGAATTGATGGAGTATTCTACTTAATGTCCGATCCCTTCCTAAATGTCCAGCCATGGGGTTGTCATGGGCCACCTGCAATATCTGAGCCCTATACCCGTCAGGTACCATTAGTTGATCCACCTTTTCCCCAGTTCTAGGATTAATACACACTCTATACAGTAACCCATTCTTCAGTGTGTACCATGGACCATCACTGTTTTTTCCTGTCTCCCCAGGTAGTACCTGTGAATAAAATGGAATTAGAGTAGTAGGTCTTTTGTTTAGTTTCAAACACACAAGGGTTGGACATATCAATAATAGGTTTCTCAACAATCTCAGGGTCCATAACATGCTTATAAGTCTATTGCAACTTATTCTGGCAACGTTCCCTTTTTGTTTTCCTGTATTTTCCTGGGGCTCCAAAAAATGTCCTCTTCATAGGAAAACAATGGATTCTGTCTCTCTCTTTCAGTCTTTGCCCTAGTGGTGACAGCAGTCAAATTGCTAGTGGATAAAAAAAACAGCAAAATCCAGATGGTCTTGCCCCAACACCACAGGGACAGCTAACTGTGGGACTAGGCCCACTTCTAATTCTCAGGTTGCCACTGAGGTTTGTAATTCTACAGAGGTTGTTGGATAGTAATGTACATCTCCATGAATGCACACCACCCCAGTCTTAGTAGCATTCTCAGGAACCCCTTCTACCAGCTCAGCTCGTATCAATGTCTGCTTACTCCCAGAGTCAATAAGTCCCATGACTGTATGTTGCCCAATCTGCACCAGGATGATATATTGTCCCATGTTAGCCAAGGCTAGAAACACAGTCTCAGTACACTTCTTAGGGCAGTAACAGGCAATATGACCCTTCTCATGGCAGTTTCTGCATATTATAGTCTGGATTTAAGGTCTAAATGGTCTTTGTGTAGCTCATAAATCCCTTGATTAGCAACATGAGTTGTATTGTTCATATTAGTAACAGAAGAGGAGGATCTTACCATGGATGATGAGGGGCTGAGGCCTGGTTTTTTTTTCTTCCTGTAAGGTTGGGCTGTCAAATAGTATTGGGCCAGAGAACTGGCTTTCTCTGCTGTCTCTGGTCGGTGTTCTTTCACCCATCATGGAATGTCCTGAGGCAACACTCTTATAAATTGTTCAACAATGACAGGTTCCATTACTTGATCCAGAGTCTTTACACTGGGTTAGGGCCACTTATAGCACATATCTTTCAGCCTCACATATACCTCCCTGGGATGGTCAGTAGCCTGAAATCGATATGTCCAAAACCTCTGCCAGTATGTCCCCACACTGATATCATACCATCTAAGTATCTCTCTTTTAACTGCATCATAATTATCTACTTGTCTGCTGTCCATATTGCCATAGGCAAGCTGGGTCTTCCCTGTTAGATGCGGGGCTAGACGTATGACCCATTGTTCTTGGGGCCAACCACACACACTCCTGCAACCCATTCAAATGTTGTTAGGTAGGAGTCTATGTCATCCTGTTCCCCTAGTTTAGTGAGTTTTATGTCTTGGGGATTGACTAAGTGGTTTGAAGGACTTTGTGGAACACTCATGGCTTGCATAACTCTCAGTGTCTCTTGCCATCTTCATTCACTCTGTTCTCATTCCTTTTGCCTTTCCTAGTCCATGGCTAACTGCTTTAAACACAGTCATCTCAATAGTTCATTTACCTGTTCTGGGGATTCAGCCTACATCTGGATTCCTGCAGTTGCTCCCTGCTGGTCTTCATCTTCATCCTCTGCAGCCTGTTCTGCCTTTAGTCATTCCCTCTTTGTATCCATAAGACCAGGTAATAGCGGTTCACCCAGCTTATCCACCATATTTCTTGTCTGCACTCCTTTGGGTCTTGTCACTGGTTCAGTAAGCCTCTACTCATTATCCATCATTGGGCCAGTCCATCCGCTGCCTGGAAATATGCCAAGTAGATGCCAGCAAACTCAATCCCACTTCTTTCACCAACTTGTGAGGGTTGTGGGATTGATGACTCGGACACCAACTTATTGAAGAAAATCAAAAAGGACTTCTCCATCCACTTTATTTAAATAAAACAAAGAAAACAGCAAACTAAAAAAATTCAATAGTGACAAAATAAACACTCCTAAGAGAAATAAAAAAAAACTTCTCTAGAAAGGCTAGAGAGCTGTTGGACCTTGTGCTGTCCAATACACACTGACCCCTATGCTCAGACAGAATCACCTTAAATCAGAAGAGCAGACCAGGTGACCTGTAAGCTCCTCCTTCATTATAATATTTCAAACTAACTTCTTAAAGAATGCCACAAATAATGAGCAACATTTATTAGCTATATCTATATCTATATCTTGTAGCTAGACCAATTCAGCATTTGAATCATAAACTATAATACACAAATACCTCTTTATTCCCCCTTTGGTTTGAGGAACTCCTCCCACTACCTTTGGTGCCATAAATAACCATACACAATGGCCGAGTGGCCGTTAGAATACAAAAAGTTAATGAGTGGAGATCCCTGAACAATGAGGAGGAAAATGAGGTAGATGTAGAAGCTGGCATTAGAGCTGAGCCACACACACAAACCTAAGTAAGCTTTTTAATTTACTAGATTATAACAAAACAACTTCTGGTTCTCAACGTGACAGTGAAAAGGAATCTCAATAGTTATTACCCAAATGTAGACATGCTACTGTAGAGAATATAGTCGCGGCTCAATTCTATGAGTTGGCACCTTGTTACAAGAGGCAATATCTTTCTGTGATATTTGTACAGCAGTTTATCTACCTGAACCGCAAGTCTGCATACCAGTAAAATAGACTGGAGTAGTGGGTATCTCACCATATACCCAATACTTCCTTCTGCATTAGCCACTTGTGGTCTTGTAGATTTTAGCTTGCAGTCTTAGGGTTACCTGTTCCCATTGCAATTTATGAGGGACATCCCGACTTGAAGCAGAAGTGAACTAGACTGAAAAGAAGTAAACTGACGATGGCCAGTCCATCGAGAGAAAGCAACCAGGACATGCAAAGCATGGTACAGAATAGAAGGAGGGTGCTGTTGTACAACAGACTGAGAGAATAACAGAAAAGAACATGATTAAATAAAATACAGATAGAAAATGGGATGTCTCATCATAATAACATGGGGAACTAGATCACCCTATGACATGGAACATATGCAGATGGGTGCTAATGGCCAGGGAGCCACCTTCTAAAAAATATGGCAAGCTCTAGTGTCCATTGAGGGAGACCTATTCGCCATCTAAAAGGTATAGATCGCCTCTCAGTAAAGTTTCATGAGCAGTTAGATGGTATAAGACAAGTGTAGAATTATGCCCTAATATTTTGTTATCCAAATACCTGTGACCTATCAATATTTGAAGATACTGTACAGGTTTATAATTAAATTTGGGTACTGCTTTGCAATATATTGTATTGCTCAAAACAGATGAATTTGCACATGAATTTGCTCATGTTTGGTGAACTCTGTGACCTAATCCAGTAGTTGTATTGTATTTATAACGCATTTGTATGTACTGTATCTGTTAGTTTCATGCTCTTTTGAATAAAATATATTAAAACAAATTGCAGTCCACCAAAACCAAGGGAAATCAAAAGAAGCAACAAAAATGGTGCACATACTGAAAGTGATAAAGATTTATTTTAAATCCTGTATAGTGTATATCACAAAACAGCGCAATCCAGGACAACAGAGGGGTGCTTTTGTTGTGCTGGATGATGTCCATTTATGGTGTATACTTAAAATAAATTGTTATTAGATTACATTCAGTGAGTTTTGAGGTACTGTAGACCTACTGTACATCATTGTGTGAGCATGTGTGTGTGTGTAGTCCTAGAGCATAGTATAGTATCCCACAGTACACTGTCATTTTCTCTATGGTTAATCAAGATTAATTTCACCAGATAATGATTACCTATCCTAGTGGAATTTATACGAATATTACTGTATGTACCCTAAGCAGATAGCCTAGTTCTCCACTAAGGGCAAAAAACTACCCCAGATTTCACTTAAGAAAGGCAGCAGTGAACAGTTTACTTCTCAACACTTTTTCAGAGATTAAGCAGTTATCTTTTCAAGCACCTCAGTTCAGCAAAATAAAGGGGAAGGAGAGCCTGTAACCAAGTGATGTAGCGCGTTCCCAAAAACAGCACCATTTGCCAGGTGCTGGCTCACAGTACAGAAATAGAAAATCATGTCATTTGCTTACCATCAGAACTCATGGAGAACAAAAGAAAATATTTTATATGCAATACTGGGAGGATATCAGGATGGGATCAAGGCAAGGGAGGGACTACTTGGACTGCCAGGGATTTTTATAAAAATAACAGGGAGAGGATGAGGGCTATGGCAGGACCACTGAATCACCAGGTATTTTAACTGAAATACTGGGAGGGTACCAGGAAGGGATCAGGGACTTTGGACAAAATACTGGGGAGGCTAAAGAGGCATAAGCATTTTTGTAAAAATACAAGTGAGAGGATCGGGGGTACGGAGGGACCACTAGGAGCCATGTAGGAAATAATGCAGCACTGTATGTACAATTCACACCACCTTCTGGTGCTCCTGCAAACACAGACTCCAATGGAAGATGTGTTGCAATCACCACCAGGTGGATTAAGGGGGGACTGCATTTTGAATTGAAACAGCAGTTAATTATCACTGCGGCACTGAGCACCATCATGTGATACTGAATGGTATACCGAGTGGTACATTACCGCAACGACTGGTACCACTTAGTAAAAGGCAACTTATCTGTAACAACCACTGTATGTCTGCAGGAAATAGTAAGCAGTGATGATGATACACCATTTTGTGGCAAAAACGTACTAGTTTTTGGGGACCTTCTGCAACTTTCCCCAGTAAATGGACAACAAGTCTTTTCTGCTCTGTCAGTAGAACAAGCAAAAAAGACAATTGGATGCATAGGTGGAGTGAATCTGTGTGAGTTTTCCCTTATGTCGAATTGTTCCAAAATATGTGACTGAGAGGTGATGTGCACTATAAAGCACTACTTGATAAAGCTTGCATTGGAAGCTTTTCAGCTTCTAATGTTAAACTGTTTAAAACATGGATCATACAAAGAAAAGAGATTTCCTTGCATGATGCATTTGACCTGTTCTCAACACTACAGAGTTATGATGTACAAACTGTATGTTTGTTGCCAAAGTTCCAGCAGTGTGCAGATGTAACCAAATTATGTTGGAGAGACAACAACAACAAATTGTCACTCTGACTTCACTTGATATAATAGATGGTGTCTGCTTAACTAATGGCATGGTCTCAGAGATGGCAATTTGACTCAGAGAACTGTCACATGCTGCTGGATTAGAAACAGTTTTGACAGCATTCAAAAATGCACATGTAATGCTTCATCGGAATCTTGATGTAGACCATGGACTCAATAATGATGCAATGGGCCATATCGTCGACTTCCACTACATTGTTCAGAGAACATTTGTGGAAATGGTGCTGGTTAAGTTTGACAAGCTTGAGAATCGAGTCCCCATTGACAGGTGCAGTGTCAAGTTTTGGACTGTGAAGGACATTTATGTCACACATAAACACTTTCCACTGTGTCTGGTATACACAGGGTGGGATATTCAAAGGGGTTGCTCCTGGCGCAACTGAGTTTCACTGGCACAACCCTGCATTGTGCCCTGATGGGATATTCAAAAGGCTACCTGGCACATCACATGTTCAGATGTGCCGGGGCACAATGCAATCCTATGCAGCGCAAATGTAGGGGGCGTGCCCATGCATATGCAGCACATCCCGATATTCAGCTCAGGATGTGCAGCGCATATGCTGGCACAACCCCTACATGTGCAGCACATTGGTGCTCAAAGATAAGCCAAAAAAAACAGGCTCAAATTCTGGCCATCCACAGGTGGGCGGTTGTAGTGCAAGGTGCAACACAACATTCACCAGCCTTGGGTGGCCACCCCCCCAGCAGGAACACCATCCACAAGCACCCTGACCCCCTGGCAGTCTAGTGGCCCCCCCACCCCATACACCGGATTGCGGGCATCTGCTTATAGAAAAGTATCCCTGGTGGTCCAGTGGTCCCCTCCTATGCCCAATCACGGGCAGCTGTACATTGTAAAAGAAAAACCCTCACATCTATATGCTGAGCATCTTTCTGTGTTCTCTGATTATTTTGTGAAATATTTCCAGGATATTTGATTGTTAGTCCTTGTGTGTAACAAATTATAATATTATGGAACATAATTGGAGCCCTGCTTCAGGAAGCAGGAAGAGTGAGTCTGTAGTTTCTCTCGTCTTGACAAAGGACTACAACTCAGCTGGGACAGTGTATTTTTTTTTAACTACTAACATTGATTTTAGTCCATGGCAGTATACTGAAAGCTACTTAGTAGCTTTTTCCTCATTGGGGCTGTAACTTAGTTTATTTTTTAGCTCAATTGAGCGAAGGCACTCAGTGACCCCTTTTTGATCTTCCGGTCATCTGAGTGCTTAAAACAAGCCCCGCTACGAGCAGGGCAAGTAAGAGCAGGGTGAATGCACATTACACGTGCAATGACGCGTGCAAAGACATGTGCGTTTAGTGCATGTTAGGCATGTTTGGCGTGGAAGCGTTGAACCAACAGACTAGCTGATTTAAGTAGGTAAAAGCGATACTTAAGAATTAAGCATCCCTAAACTGACTATTGTTTCAAGGTATTAATTGTCCTGTGTTAGGCTAATTAAAGTTGGTGTTAATTTAACTACAGAGTTTTCAAAATGGCAGAGTTTATTACAACCACAAGTGGTGAAGTTGGCATTAAATGCCCCAATTGCAATATGTACTCTTTTTCTGCTGACGTATTAAATAAGCAACCAAGTTATAAATGCAGTAAAAGTATAATAAACAAAGAATTGCAACTTGAAATAGGTGCATTTGGGGAGAGATTACAGTGTTTAGAAGCTAGCCAAAAAAATATGGCAAACAGATTTAAATCAAATTGTCATGTACAAAGCCAACCTTCTACTGACCTATTAAGCAATATGGGAAGCTCAGTAAATAAAGACTTAATACATTTTCAAGTTAATGATCCTTTACCAGAACCTGAATCCCTAGTATATATGTTAGACTTAAATTTACAGACGGAGACCCTGCTTAACAATAAAAAAAGACCTAGAGAAACTGACACTAACAATATAGAAGTGACTGGATGACTGTTAAAGCTCCAGGGCTGCGAAAAAAAAGGGCAAAGACTAAAGCATATGATTTGCCCCATCAAACCAGTACTCTTTATTGGGTGATTTTGATGAAAATGTGGATAATAGGAATCATTTGGGGGTTGATAACATATTTCATGCATCTCCTGATCTACATAGTGCAAATGATTTAGTAAACCCTCCTATCAATACTTCTTCATCCCAAGATGTACCCATTCTGATAATCCCTGATCAAGAGTTGAATGTTAAATCTTTGTTTGTTTTAGGTGACTCCATGGTAAAGTATCTGGATAGGTAAATTTGCAACTCTGATAAAGAATTTAGAACAATATCTTCCATTAGAGGAGCAAAAATGGAGTTATCACATTAATGCTAGACAATATATTAGCAAATATACAAAATCCCATGGTGATTATACATTCTGGGGCCAATAATGTGCTAAGAGAACCTTTAGTAAAGATTAAACAGGACTTTCTTGCAATGGCTAATAAACTGGTTGAACTAAACTGTGATATCACTTTTTCTGAAGTACTATCTATACCTAAAGCTTCTGCGTTTAATCTAAATAAAATCAAAGCATTAAACAGATGGCTGAAAAGATGGTGTTTAAACTTTTTTTAAAAGAACTTTTTTCAAGGGATGGACTACATCCAAGTAGGAGGGGCAATGCTTTGTTAGGGAAACACATATTGTCACACATTCAAAATTCTTTAAACTAAGTTATGGGGGGGGGGGGGTTCCCTTGCTTTGGATTCTCTTAATACCGCACAGGTTTCTAGTAAAAAATATTTGGCAATGTATTTACTTTAAAAGACACCAACTTTGCAACAGTTAATAATTCAATTAGCCTAAATGGAAATAAGCTTATATCCAATAAATTGAATATCTTACTTCTAACTGCAAGAAGCCTTTTGAATAAAATGGATGAATTATCCTATTTTTTACAAATTAACAATTTTGATATATGTGGGGTGACTGAAACCTGGTTTAAAAACGAAGATGGGCAACTGAAATAGCAGGATATACCACATTCGAGAAAAATCACTTGAACTCTAGAGGAGGGGGAATAGTATTATATATAAATAATAAATTGAAAAGTTTTTTAATAAACAATTTGCATAAGGAACGTACAAGTGAAGTAATTTGGATTAAATTTAAACTTACTACAGACCATACTATCACTGATTACGATATAGAGCTCCAAATTTAAGCAAAGAAGAAAATGATCTATTTCTAGCTACTATAGATGATAACCTGTTTGACAAAGATTGTTTACTTATGGGGGATTTTAACCTACCAAATATTGATTGGAGTAACTGTAGTGGTAGCTCATCATTAGACTATGCTTTTTTAAATCTCATGACCATAAACAATTTGGACCAATTAGTCAAATCTCCTACAAGAGCTAACAATATACTTGATTAAGTCTTTTCTAATATAGAAAATACTGAGTCAAAGGTCACTATTAAACATCCACTAGCTAACAGTGATCATAATATGGTACTCATAACAATGAACCTATTATATTTTTCTGAAAACGTCTGGTTGTACTGTAATAAGAGACTTCAAAAATGCAAATTATCCAAAAATAAAAGAATACCTATGGAATTGGAACTGGTCCACCAATCTTATTGGAAATGATCTAAATACAGTTTGTAACAAATTTGTTTCTAAACTACAATCTAGTATCAATTTATGGGTTCCTATTAGAAGGAAATACAGTGACAAACGAAAATCTCCCTTATGGTGGAATAATAATATCAGGAAGATTTTGGCTAAGAAGCAATGGTTGTATAAGAAATTTAAAAAGAAACCCTCTCTTAATTGGAATCGGTATGAAATAATTGCAAATAAAAGTAAGAGTATGATTATCAAACAAAAAAGGAATCTTGAAGAAAAACTTGCTAATACTGTTAAGGATAACAAAAAAAATCTTTTTCAATTACAGTATATGGGTTCATTAAAACAAAACAGTCCTTCTATAGGACCAATACAATCTTCTGATGGTATTATAACCAATGAAACAGAAATTGTTAACAACCTGAACAATTATTTTATAAATGTTTTCAAACCTAATTGCTTGGAGTATGTACCTAATAAACCGGTAAAAACTGTTTTCATTCCCATATCTGAATATGAAGTACTAGAGACAATAAATCTTTTGAAAAATAGTGGATCTTCTGGCCCTGATTTTTTCCTCCAATTTTTTTAATTAATTTAAAGGAATTACTAGTGGGTCCCTTAACATTGTTATTTAACCTATCAATGAAAACAGGGAAAATTGATCCATCTTGGAAAAGAGCCATAATTATTCCACTTCATAAGGGTGGTAGTAAAAGCCTTGAACAAAATTATAGGCCTATAAGTTTAACCGACGTAATTTGCAAACTGCTTGAAAGGATATTAAAAAACAGAATAACCAATTATATTGAGGATATGCATTTTATTGATGTTTACCAACATAGTTTTGTGAAGAACATATCTTGTCAAACTAATCTCCTGCATTTCCTTGAGCCAGTTAGTGAAGCCCTGGATAATGGCTTATCAGTGGATATAATTTTTTTAGACTTTTCCAAAGCATTTGATTCTGTATCTCATCACATACTAATTTTTGAACTTGAGAAATTAAATATCCACCCTGTGATTGTTAGCTGGATATACAGTATGCATGGTTATCTAATAGGTCACAACAGGTTTCAGTAAAAGGACATTTGTCTACATGGGGTCCAGTCACTAGCGATGTACCTCAGAGATCTGTGTTGGGCCCAACTCTTTTTAATATAATGATTTAATATATGAGTCCATTAAACAGCACTTGCTGGCTTGTTAAATTTGCTGATTGTAAAATAGGAAGCATCATCAATAGTGTAGACTCTGCGAAGGAGATGCAGAAAAATTTAACATCTTGTTGATTGGCCTAAAAAAAGGCACTTTTGTTTAATGAATCAAAATGTAAGGTCATGCATTTAGGTAAACACAATCCTTGCTTTACATATACAATGAATAATATAAGTTTGGAAACAATAGATCATGAAAAGGATTTAGGAATAACACTTTGTAATGACTTTACATTTAACAAGCATGCAATTAACGCTGTCAAAAAAGGGAATAAAATTTTAAATTGCATTATAAGGAATATCAAAGTAGAGATATCAAAGTTTTGTTACCATTGTACACTGGTCTTGTTAGACCTCATTTGGAATACTGCTCCTCAGTAACTGCTCCTGATTTGATTAAAAATAAGAAATTAATTGAAAATATTCAACAAAGAACTACAAAGAAAATAACATCTTTTCAAGATCTCGATTTCGAGACTAGATTGATAAAAGGAGGTCTATATTCTATGGACTACAGAAGACTTCGTGGGGATCTATGCTTGACATATCAAGCTAAACAGAGTGATATAATATTAGAAACAATTGGACTTCAAAAAAATAGGACTACTGTTAATACCAGATCACATTCACTTAAACTCAAAGGTACTCAAAATAATACTTCAAAAAGAAATAACTGGTATACACAAAGGGTAATAAACACATGGGCCCAGATATTCAAAAGGGTTGTGCATGGCACAACAGTGTTGCGCCATGCACAGCCCACTGATATGCCCTAGTGCAATATTCAAAAGGGAAAAGTGTGCTGCACAAATCCCGATACGCCGGAGCACATCAGTAATGTATGCAGGCACAGGTGGTGGGGGCGTGCCCATGCATAACCTGCACAGCCCAATATTCAGCCCAGGACATGCAGAGCCATGCATGCGCAACCCCTAGCTATGCCAGCACAAAGTTAAGCCAAAAAAAAAGGAACAACTGATGGCCACCCACAGGTGAGCTGCCACATTGCAGGGTGCAATATGGAAGCTGCCACCTGTGGGTGGCCTCCCAAGTTCTGGGTGCACCTGGTGGCACCCCCCATGTCTGATCGCGGGCATCTGTTATAATAAAAAAACCCTGTCCAATATCCCTGGTGGTCCAGTGGACCGCACTCTGCCCGATCACAGGCATCTGTTTTAATAAAAAAAAACATCCAATATCCCTGGTGGTCCAGTGGACCGCACTCTGCCAGATCACAGGCATCTGTTTAAATAAAAAAAAAAGTCCAATATCCCTGGTGATGCAGTAGACTGATTGCTGCCTGATCGCGGACATCTATTTAACAGAAAACATCCTATTACCCTGGTGGTCTAGGGTACCCCCTCCCCACCTGCCCACTGAGCCTCACCGCCTCTCCCCAGTCAGCTGGCGGGTGCAGCACCCACCACCTGCTGCCCTGCGCCCTGTGACACCTCAGTAGGGCTGCCGCGCCATTGGTTCACAGTGTGAGCCAATGGGCGTGCCTATCCTCTGTCCTACACATTCCAGATATGTGGGCAGTTTCATTCACATATGAAATGTAGTATGGTATGGGCACACGCCCATTGGCTCACGCTGTGGTGGTGTCAGCCGGTGTCGGTTAACGAGTGAGTGTGGAGTGGCAGGCAAGTGGGGTGCTGCTGCCCGCTGGCTGACTGGGGGAGTGAGGTGGCGGAGCTCAGTAGGCGCGGGTGGGAGGGACCCTAGACCACCAGGGTAATAGGACATTTTCTGTTAAACAGATGCCGCGATTGAGCAATCAGTCCACTGGACCACCAGGAATATTGGACAGTTTTTTTTATTATAACAGATGCCAGAGTCGGCAGCAATCGATCCACTGGACCACCAGGGATATTGAATGTTTTTTTATTTAAACAGATGCCACGATCGGATGCAGGGGCATTGGTCCGATAGCTGTTGCCTGGCGGGGCACCAGGCGCAAGTCATCGAGGATCGGCGCACCCCCTGCATGCAAATGGAAACTATAATGACATGCAAATGGCCTCATGTGTACCTTGCATAAATTACTTAATTGTTTACGTATCTGCTGAATACTGCGGTGCTGTGAATGGCGCAATGGCACTTGCGCTAGCGCATCTTTATGCTCCACTCTGCCACATTAGCTGGTGCTGTGCCACTGTGCCATGCACAGTGGGGGTGGCCAGGGTGCAATATTCAAAGCTGCTGAGCCATGGTGCAGCTCCTTTCAATATCGCCCAGGCCACACCCCTGCATAGCTAAGTTGAGCTGCGACCAAGATGCGCCACAGCCTGGCACAGTTTGAATATCTGGGCTATGGAATAAACTTCAAGAAAACGTGGTATTTAGCACTTCCTTGATGTCATTTAAACTTAATTTAGATAATTATATGGGTGATTTAAAGTTTAGATTCCACCCTTGATTTGGTTGTGAGTTCATAAAAGGTAGTAATACCTACTGAACTTGTATTGATTCTATGAACCTATGAACCTATAATTCCTGGAGGTCTAGCACTAACACCCCCATATGCCCAATCATGGGCTGTAGTAATTAGTAATTATCCCAGGAATGGGAAATCACCAGTGCATCAGAGATACACTGTGCGCAAATTCCTGATATTCAGATACAAAAGTGCGAATGGGACCATTTGCATGAGCTGTACAGGGCTGGCCAGCAAAATGTGCCTGGTGCCCTGCACAGCATGTGGTCCTAGTACCAGGTACTGCAGTAGTACCCCTTCCTATCCTGTACCACCGATCATCATATTATTATTATTTTAAGATCCCTGACAGTATAGTGGTACCTCCCTTCCCATCCATAATCCCAATCACTGTATTATCATTTTAAGATCCCTGGTAGTCTAGTGGTACCCCCTTCCTGCCTGTAATCCCAATCGCAGTATAAATGTATAAAAACATTCCCTGGTAGTCTAGTGGTACCCCCACCCATAACCCTGATCATGATAAAAATATATAAAAATGTTCCCTGGTAGTCTAGTGGTCCCCATCCCCCACCCACACAAGACCCCCCAGCCCACCCAGCTCCTCCCATCATTAGTGGGCAGCAAACCCACCCACATACCTCTGTGGCCGCTGCTGAATGACAGCTTACAGTATCTGCTGCAAGCCCATTGGTCCACACCATGGACCAATGGACCTTCAGTGCATACTGTAACAGTCATTTACAACTTTGTGAATGAAATCATTCATTCACAAAGATGTGAATGACTATTGCAGTATGCAATACAGGCCCATTGGGCCACAGTGTGGGCCAGTGGGTTTGCAGCAGATACGGTAAGCTGTCATTCAGTGGGCAGCCATGGATGTATGTAGGTGGGTTTGCTGCCTACTGATGATGGGGGAGACTGGATGAGCTGGGGGTCCTGTGTGGGTGGGGCTACCAGGGAATATTTTTACAGATTTTTACCATGATTTGGGTTACCGGTGTGAAGGGGGGTACCACTGGACTACCAGGGAACCTAACAAGATAATAATACAGTGATCGGCATTATGGGCAGGGAGGAGGGAACCACTAGACCACCATCTATCCTAAAAAGATAATAATACAGTGATTGGGTGGTACAGGCTGGGAGGGGGGAACCACTGGACCACCAGGGATCTTAAACAGATATTAATAAGGAGATCAGGGTTATGGGATGGGGACGGGGTACCACTAGACTACCAGGGAATTGAAAAAGGTCATTTTGGGCAATCAGGGTTATGGGATGGGGGAGGAGATACCACTGGACCACCAGAGAATATTGTTGGTGCTTCTGTATGGTGTTCTGGTGGGTGGAAGTTACCCACAGCTGGAAGTTGCTGTGTTGTGCATTGCATTATGGTAGCTCACCTGTGGGTGACTTCCACTTGAGCATGTTTTTCCATGCTCAACTTTGTGCTCAGGTATGCAGCACATCTCTGGGTTGTGCTAGCATATGTGCTGCACAGCTCAGCTGAATATCGAGGTGTGCCACATATGCATGGGCATGCCCCCTGGAGATGCGCTGCATACTTTATCTTTGTGCTGCTGTGCATTGGAAATTGCGCTGCACAATTCCTCCTTTTAAATACTACCATGGGTGCATTTCTGGGGTTGTGATGGCAAAACTCGATTGTGCCAGGTGCAGTTCCTTAGAATATCTAGCTTGTGTTGCCTTGATTTTTTGCTGACTACATATATACAAGTGAAGTGGTCTCATAAGGTGCTGGACTATATACAAATGTCAGCAACTGAAACATATCTTGTTCCATGTGGATTTGCATGCTGAAATAGTTTTGTTAAAGATACTGAAATACAATGTGTTTTACAGAAATCATTGTTATGGGATTTGCCTTTTCTTGCTGCTGTGATTGCCAACAAAGCATGACAGTATACTGCATAATCTCTGTCTTGACAATTCTTTATGTGAATGATGGAAGAATGAAGCACAGCAAATTAAAAGGCATTCTAGCCATAATGACAGTTAAAAGTAATATTCCTTTTCAGGGTTTTATTTAACTCTAAAAATCGATTAGCAGTTTGCTCATAAAAGGTCTAAAACATTATGAAAATGCATAGCACTTGCCTCACTGTGTTTAACCAACATAACACTTCTAGAAAACCTATATAAATACTTTCTGTACAGTTATTATTGTCACAAGAAAAAAACTTCTTATCAATTATTTAAAACCCTGCTTTTACTGTTTTGTTGTACATGTGTTGCCTTCATATGTGTCCTGACTACGTATGCACAGTTCAAGTGGTCTTTTAGGGTGCTGGACTGTATACAAATGTCAGCTACTTAAACATATCTCGGCCCATTTACACCTGTGTTCTGAAATACTCTTTTAAAAGCTACTGAAGCACGTCATGTTTTACAGAAATCTCTGGAATTATGTTTATCAATAGTGGTATAAAAAAATAGCCCTCCAACAAGTTATCCCTAAACCACCTTTGAACAACTACCAAAGTACGACTAAGAATTGTAAATATGTAAATATGGTTTCTGCCATTGTTGACAGAGTGGCATGCTTTATTTTTATTGTAAATGATAATGATTTAGACAAAGATGCATGTCATTTTTCTGAATGTTCATATATGTTATACATTATTCTTACAAAGTAGTTCATGTTTGTTACTTGTTTGACAGTTCCTATTTTTCATTTACTATTTGTTTTTTTCTATATTTATGCAGTTTTTGGTAGTAATAGAAATTTGCAGAGTTCACTCTGATGTAAAATGCTATTGTAGTTCTGCATATGACACCTAGTATGCTACTCATGATGTGTTCCTGCTCTTTCTTAGGATCACCTTCATTAAGGGAGAGAGTGTAGAATTTTCCAAGTGCACAGAACTATACACTGTATTTCTCAGTTATACTTAAGTATAACTGTGGATACATTTTCATAATGCATGATGTATCACTGTGTGATATGTAGTAAAGCACTGCTAAGTGATATTGATTTCTTTTTTTCTGGCTTTATGGTCATATGTACTTGTTTTCTTGCCCACTCCAGGAACAAAAGCACAATTTGGCCACAATTAAATTGCCATTTTTCAGTTTTTTTTAAGCCCATGTTTTCTGAGTCTGTGTCATTCTTTAGATATAATGGTACATTATTATGACTCTCACTGAAGTGATATTAACTATTACATATACAACATACTTACCTTATGAAGGGTATAATTTGAATGAAAATGAACTGTTCTTTTTAATGCCTAACTTTATAAGAGGTATTGCAGCACACTGAATTAGAGATTTGTGCAAGCCCCAGAAAGTCAAGAGACTGCATCAGAAAGGCAGATATGCTACAATGTACTGTTGTATCTGTATTGCTAAGGTATAAAGACTCAATATACACCATAGAACATAATGTTTCACAGTGCATATACAGTGAAACCCACCAGGATGAAGCACAGTATCACAGTTTCTTGCATGACAAGACAAAATAATTTTGATTTGAACTATATTCTTTAGTGTAGCAACTCTATTGTAGCATGTTGCACAGTTGAGATTAATCCAGGTGAGTTTAACTGTACATACGAAGCTGTGCATTCAACTGAAATGTCATATGGCTATGATGGAACTTCTTTAGCCTCAATGTTCAGATTTCCAGGTCCATAAAGGATCTGTTAATGTTCATATAAGGTTATTTTGTATGACTAGGGATGCATACTCATACATGTTCCTTGCTATTGAGCAGATTCATTAATATGTTTTCATAACAGGTCTGTATATGGGTGTTATTATGACATTATGGTAAATTTCCTTAATGGGTCTTTTTTAAGTAGAAAGTGATGTGAACATGTTTTGAGGCTCACTAAACACCAGTGCTCACTGTGTTATGAAATGATCAGTAAATTCTTAAAAAAAATAATTTATCAATATAGTGTTTACAGTATATTTTAAAGTAGACTAACCTATTTATGGTTCCTCAAAAAGTTAGGCAATTCATTGCAAAACACTTTGTTAATGCATCAGCTAAGGTTGCTTGCAAAGTGACAAAAGTATGGAAATGCGATGTTATGGTTTCCAATCCTAACTCTACATTCTCCCAACACACACACACGCGTACACACACACACACACACATATGCAAATAGGGGAAGGGGCAAGGAAACACAACCAATCATAAACAGCCTCATCATGTAAGAGAAAGAATATACAACTCTGTGAACATATCACTGCAGACACTGCACTGCAAACATCTCCATAGGGATGTGGTGGGAGGGCAAGGTCCAAAGGGTCCTGCACTCCCATCTTGTGTAATAGTGGTGTTTAAGTGTCAGCACAGGATTTGGAGGACTCTGCGCTCTTGCATAGTAGGAAAATTAAGTTTGGTTTGGAATATAGAGTCCATGTCCACTGTATGCACTATACCACAAACTTCAACATAGAAATGTTGGAGCACAGGGTCTGATGGGCCCTCTGTTCCACATCATGTAATAGTGATGTTTAACTGGTAGCACAGGGCCCACAGGACCCTGCGCACCTACATAGTAGCAAAAGCACATTTGCTGCAAGGTACAGGACCTATGCCCACTACATGTACTGCATCATGCATTTCTCTGTAGAGATGTGGGACCACAGGGTCCACAGGACTCTGCATTTCCATGTCATGTAATAGTGATGTTTAACTGGCAGTCCAGGGTCCAGAGGAAACTGCACTCCCACATAGTAGCAAAATTAGGTTTGTTTTGTGGTATAGGGGCTGTGCATAGTGCATGTACTGTATCCCAAATTTCTTTGTAGATATGTGGTAGCACAGGGTCCCAAGGACCCTGTGCTTCATCATCATTTAATAGTCATGTTTAAGTGGCAGCACAGGGTTCATAAGACCATCCACTCCTATATAGTAGCAAACTTACATTTGTTTTCAAGTATAGGGTCCGTGTCTACTGCATTGACTGCACCCGAAACTTCTTCATAGAGATGTGGAAGCACAGAATCCTTGGGACCCTTGCTCCCACATCATATTATGGTGATGTTTACCTGGCAGTGCATGATCTGGTGTGAGCACAGTGTGTAGTGCAATGTATGGTTCCATACATAAGTAAACAAAAAAATGGGCACTGTTAGGGAGTCTAACCCTAATCAGGTTATTGGCAATAATTAGAGATGCAACAAAGTCACAGACAAGTTGCATATAAGTAACAAACTAATTTATTACTACAAAAGAATATCACAGTTGCCCTAAGTAGTTCTTACCATAAGGAACTGGAAGCCAGAGCTTAGCATTCCCTTATACCTGAAGTGAAGAAGGTCTCCAAGGGAAAAATATAAAATGCATTACATTATATACTACAGAAATTGTCATGGTTAACAAGAGACAGAAGCATTTCTAGTTACAGGCAATGAGCCCTGTTGGCTATAAGTAAAGTGGCTCCACAGTTATAGAGAACATTACACAATCTTGCGAAGATCATTTCTTAGCACAAAGAAGGCACAATTGGTACATGAAAAATACAGGATGTGGTGTAATTATACACAAATCCAAAAGGTGGCAGTGCTGGCTAAGGTATCATAAGATGACAAAGACATGAATGTCTTGGCTTACTACATGCAGGTTACATGCATTACAGAAAGTAAAGTGAATTACAATTATTACATATCCTGACATCTACTCTTATATGGTAGATGCATGTGCCCTATGAGTTAGTATAATATGTGCATAATATGTGTAATATAGGAGTTGTCTAAGGTGTACAGTAGGATGCCATTTAGGGTGAAAGGACATTGTATATCATTCCCCCCTTGTTGCCTTACCAAAAAGGCAACAACACTCTGAGAAAATGGTGAGAAAAACTGTCACTTATAGACCAGACACATGAGCTTTGTAAAGGAAATTGAGCAACTCTTGATGCTGTTTGAGTGTATGCCTTAGGCAGCAGAGCATGATTATCAAAAAGAAAATTAAAAAAGCTTATATAATAACAAAACTTTTAAAGTTACTTCTAACCACATGTTAGTAAGTGCACTATTGAAATCACCGTCATTGATGAGAGCATTAATTGCATCTGATGCACCAATGAGATTATTACTGATATGGATGAGGTGTGTGTCCTTCTTTCTAAATGTGATTTTAATGTCAATGTGAGTGGGTCAACGTGTACATTTAATGTGGGTAAATACTGAGATAGAGCAAGCAAATATTCAGAGTCACCATCAATAATGTCTGGTTCAGTGATGGGAACAGGGGTGATAGCAGTATGTCCAATAACAATGGTTTGATGAGGAATAAAACAAGTTAGGTTGAGTGATATTGCATACCCTTTGACCATAAGTACAATATTTATGATTAGTGACAGTGCAGTACTGTCCATCAGAATTCTAAGTCATTTTTACAGTTGGCAAACTCCATTTTTGCAGTTGTACTGGGTAGGTGTAAGATTGATTTCATATTCTTGTAGTTAGCCAATGAACCTCCTCCTGGTAGGTCTTGTAGAGTTGATTGCAGTTTGCCAGTGATGGTGGTGCTTCCAGGGGATCTGTGTCATGCTTCCAGGGGATCTGTATCATTGGTGGTAACGACCTGGTCAATGGTAAAGGACCAATCATTGCTGTCTTGGAAGTAACAGCAAACAAGTATAATAATGTCAAACACATCACAACAACACAAATAATGATAGCCCTTCTTTGCCTAGCAATCTGTGTGAGGCGAGGCCCATGCTTCCAGGATCGGGTAAAATACCAGAGGATGGCAATCCAATGCATTCTCTGTAGATGTCCACATCTAGGTGCCCAATAGAGTGAACTGTAGCAAATTTATCAAATAAAGCTGTATTTGGATCAAAATGTGGTAATGAGACAGTAAAGGATACAAATATGGGGCTCTACCATGCCGGTTCAACATCCTTTATGATGACCGGCATCTCACCATCAGGAATCATGTTGACCACAAGTTGAGGTCTACATGATTCTTGTGTGTCTCTCGGTTCTGTTTTTTTATTGGGGGGCTTTGCCCCCCAACCCCCCATGCCAGGGGCTCTTCCCCACTCCTCTTTAAGATTCTCAACTTCAGTCAGAGTTGATTTGGGATGGGGTACAGGACCGGAGACAGCATGCCTGTCTCAGGCACACCAACACAGCGACCTGTCAGTAAAGTGTAGATTTTGCTGACAGGTGTGTATTTCGCTGTGTTGATGTCACCGTAAGAGTGGTATACCCAATATGGTGCCTAGAACAGTGCATTTCGTAGCAGTAAAACAGGGTCCTGTATTGGGATGCCTGGTAATGAAACTTAAGTTTCTAGCAATAGCTATAGGTATAGCAATAGATTGAGACATACACATTGCAACACATGCAGGAGTTTTGAAGTGTGGGCAATACAATTTGGAGATTTGTCTGTCATGAATGAGATCAGGACTATGTCCAGATTCCAGATCACGGAAGAGGTTATTGACGGTGGTTATGACATATGAGCTATAAACTGAGCAAAGGAGCTCCCTGGCAATATATTGCTTGTCTGCCTCCTTGTTGTTTTGTGCGATGAGTGCATTGATTTTATCTTTAATTTCAGTGAAGCTTTTAGCAATTTCTTTTATGCTGTAAACTGTATATCTTTCTTCCTGACTAAGTCCATCCACACCATGTAGCAATGGGGTATGATGTCATTAATCATATCTACTTGAAATTTTTGAGTGTGAGCTTTGATTGTAGCAATGTCTGCCTTATTCCAAATAGACACTGTAGAACCAAAGAGACCAGTTAATGTGCCTATTGCTTCAGCTGTGTCATGTTTCTTCTTTTTAGAAGAATGATATTTATTCTTAGAATGAAGTCTAGATCTAAGTAAACCTAGATGTTTTACAGTGTTAACTCCAGCAATGTGATAATGATAGGTGAGTACCCGATGATATACAGGAAATGTTTGACAGCCCAGTAGGACAGAAAGCTCCTTTCACAAAGGCTGTACTTCTGCTCTACTAGTGACAACATTTGGGATTCATATGCAACAGGTCTCAGAGTACCACTGACTTTCTCAGCAAGGACAGCAGACATGGCAATGTCTGAGGAGACTGATTCCAGATGGGAAGGTAATGCTGGATTGGGGTTCACTAAGGCTGGAGCAGAGGCCAAGACCTGTTTCAGTGATGTCACAGCTTGAGTGTCTATGGGGCCCCAAGTCCAGGGGGCTTACTTTTTCAGAAGCTCATACAGAGGGGCAGCCTGCAGGGCAAAGTCACAAATAAAGTCCCTGGAATAGTTGACCATTCACAGGAAATGTCTAAGTGTTGTCACACTGGTGGGGAGTGGCAAATCTTGTAGGACCTGGATCTTTTTCCAGGCTGAACTTTGGCCCTTGCCAGTTATGCATAGAAATGTAGAAGTTGATGGCAGATAAGGACCACAAGGCCCATCCAGTCTGCCCATTTCTTTTTCTACCTTATAAATGTGCCATCGGCCTTTGCTCTGTTAGTGGCCTATCTATTCATACTCACCTGTATTGCTCCCTTATGTCTATCCCATGCCTGTTTGAAGCCCTGCACTGTATTCATAGCCACCGCATCCTGAGGTAGGCCATTCCATGCATCCACCACCCTTTCTGTGTAAAAGAATTTCCTCACATTTCCCTTAATCGGCATCCCTCTAATCTCATGCTGTGTCCTCTTGTCCTGCTATTTTTCTTATATTTAAACATGTTAGAATCTTTCACCTTGTTAATGCCCTTAAGGTGTTTTAATGTCTCGATCATATCACCTCTCTCCCTCCTTTGCTCAAGTGTATACATATTGAGCTCCGTTAATCTGTCCTTATATGTCTTCTGATGCAGTCCTACACCATTTGGTTACCCTTCTCTGGACTGCCTCAATTTGGTTAATGTCCTTGTGAAGGTGTAGCCTCCAGTACTGCACGCAGTACTCCAGATGGGGCCTAACCAGTGTCTTGTAAAGAGGGATTATTACCTTCCTCTTACGACTTGTGATACCCCTACTAATACACCCTAACATCCCCCTAGCCTTATTGCTTTAGAGGTCTGCTTGGATGATTTCAGGTCATCAGTGATGATGATGATGCCCAAGTCTCTTTCTTCCTTTGTGACTGCCAGCAACTCCCTTCTCAGCCTATAGGTGGCTTCAGGATTTCTCTTCCCTATGTGCATGATCCTGCACTTCTTTGCATTAAATCCCCAGTTGCCACTCTTCTGACCATTTTGCTAGTTTATCCAGATCTCTTCTCATTCTGCCCACCCCATCTGGATAATCTACTCTGTTGCAGATCTTGGTGTCATCTGCAAACAGATGAGCCTTACCCTGTAGTCCATCTGCAAAGTCACTAATGAAGATATTGAAGAGGGCTGGCCCCAGGACTGATCCCCGAGGTACCCCACTTGTGACTTGCATCTCTTCTGACTGTATACCATTTACCACCACTCTCTGTTTTCTGCCCATCAACCAGTTTACCACCCAGTTGACCAACTTCTGACCCACCCCAAGCCTACCCAACTTATTTATCAATCTTCTATGTGGAACAGTGTCGAAAGCTTTGTTGAAGTCAAGGTAGGTGACATCAACTGCTCCCCCCTTGGTCCACCACTCTGGTTACCCAGTCAAAGAAATCTATGAAATTAGTTTGACAGGACCTTCCTTTAGTAAACCCATGCTGTCTTGGATCCTGTACCCCTATGGATTCCAGGTGTTGCACTATCCTTTCCTTAAGGAGTGCCTCCATAATCTTGCTCACTATTGAGGTAAGACTGACTGGTCTGTAGTTCCCTGCCTCCTCCCTGCTACCACTCTTGTAGAGTGGGATCACATGAACCCTTCTCCAGTCTTCTGGGACCACTCCTGTGCTCAGAGACTCATTAAACAGTTCTGCTAATGGTCTGCTAGTTCCACCCTTAGCTCCTTAGGTACCCTGGGATGTATGCCATCAGGTCCCATTGCCTTATCCACCCCTGAGGCTTAGTGAGCTCTTGTAGGACCCTTTCTTTTGTGAAGGGAGTAGTGCTCACCTCCTCTCCCCTGTGTCCATGGTGCTGAGCTGTGGGCCCTGCCCTACCATCTCTTCAGTAAATACTGAGCAAAAGTATCTATTTGGGATAGATGCTTTTACAGGGTCCTCTTCACATGCCTCCTTTTCTCCATTGAGCTTAGCAATACCCCTGGACTTTCTCCTTTCACTAATGTATCTAAAGAAAGTCTTGTCACCTTCATTTACTGTTCGTGCTAGTGTTTCCTCAGTTTGGGACTTTGACTGCCTTACTGCCTTCCCTGCTTCCCTTAGGGCAGTTTGGTATGCTCCCTATCTTCATCCTCGCTGTGTTCTCTTATATTTCCTGAAGGCCAGCCTTTGGCCTGACCTTTTCTTGCTACTGTATTTGAGAATCAGAAGTGGTTCCTTCTTCTTTGCACTTCCTTTTCTGTCTAACAGAATGGGATGTTGCTTCAAGTATTGCATCCTTAGCGCTTTGCCCATGTTGCCTGTACCCCTCACCTGTGTTTCTTTTGCCAGGGCTAGCTTAACTCTGTTGACCATCTTATCAAAGTCAGCTCCTCTGAAGTCCTATTTTTGCCTTGGAATGGGATGATTTAGATGTAGTGGCCAAACTGAACCATACCATGTGATGGTCACTGGCCCCCAGGTGACCTTCTACCTGAAGATCTGTGATCCCTTCCCTGTTAGCCAGTACTAGATCTAGGATAGCTCTGTCTCTTGTGGGTTGTTGTACCAGTTGTTTGAGGCCCTCCCCCTGCAGGGAATCCACCATGTGTCTAGTTCTGGCAGATGTTCCTGCTGGTATTGACCAATCTGTATGCATGTTGAAGTCTCCCATTATCAGAACCTCCCCTTTAGCTCATGTTTTGTATATCTTCTAACAGTAATGTGTCTATGTCCTCCCCCTGGTCTGGGGGCCTGTAGACAACCCTGGTTCTTATGGCTGTCCCATCTCCTGTTTCCAGGGTGACCCACAGTTCTTCTGTCTCCTTATGTGTATTCTGAATTTCTGTAGCTTTGATATTTTCATTGATATACAGGGCCACTCCACCCCTCCCCTTTTTGCACCTCGGTCTTTTCTGAACAATACATAGTCAGGTACTGAAGTCTTCCAAGTGTGGTTACTGGTAAACCACGTCTAACTAATTTCTACTATGTCCAGTTTAGCCTCTGACATTATTGCCTGAAGGTCTGGGACCTTATTTCCCAGGTTGTGAGAATTTGTGTACATGATTTTCCATTGGCCAGATTTCGGTGTGTTAGTTTTTGGGTGCGGTTTGGCATTTCCCCTGTGCGTCGAATGGGGAGACAGACCTTTTTTCTCACCTGGTGATGCAAATGAACTGCAAACATGCTGAATCCCTGTTTGACCACTAGCTGAGGGGGGAGGGGTGTTCTTCCCATTTGACATATGGGGTGCTGCACCCCTCTCCCCATTTGCTAGTTTAAATATTCTGCCAAGACGTCAAACTTCTGCCCCAATGCACTGACTCCCTCCTTAGTCAGATGCAGTCCATCAAATTTGAAGAACTTTCGCTCCCAGAACTGTTGCCAGTTCCCTACAAATCGGTGTCCTTTTTCCTGGCACCAGCCCTTGAGCCACATGTTTAACTCCTATCTCCCTTCTCTGACCTTCTGTCCATCTGTCCCTTCTCCCAGACCGGCAGGATCTCAGAAGGAGATGCGGATGAAATGGATGATAGTTTGTCACCCAGCCTGGTCAGGTGTTCCTTGGTTCCACAACTGACCAGCTGGTGAGATCATTAGTCCCTATGTGTACCAGGACATCAATGTTTTCTCCTGCTTTGTGAACAATTTTAGCAATGTGGTCAGTGTCTCTCCACGCTGATGTACCTGGGAGACATCATCTGACCATTACCCCTGGCTGGAGATGGGTATCAACTTCCCATAGACTAAGGAAGATGACTTCTCTTTGGCAAAGTTGTGCACACAAGACACTGGTTAGGCCCCATCTGGAGTACTGCGTGCAGTACTGGAGGCCACACCTTCACAAGGACATTAACCAAATTGAGGCAGTCCAGAGAAGGGTAACCAAAATGGTGCAGGGACTGCATCAGAAAACATATGAGGACAGATTAATGGAGCTCAATATGTATACCCTAGAGCAAAGGTGGGGAGAGGTGATATGATCAAACGCTCAAACACTAAGGGCGAATAACAAGGTGAAAAGAGTCTAACATGTTTCAGTGTAAGAAAAGTAGCAGGACAAGAGTACACAGCATGAGATTAGAGGAGGCCATTAAGGGGTAATGAGGAAGTTCTTTTTCACAGAAAGGGTGGTGGATGCATGGAATGGCCTACCTCAGGAAGTGGTGGATATAAATACAGTGCAGGGTTTCAAACAGGCAAGGGATAGGCATAATGGAGCGATACAGATGAGTATGAATAGATAGGCCATTGACAGATCAAAGGCCGATGGCACATTCATAAGACAGAAAAAGAAATGGGCAGACTGGATGGGCCTTGCGGTCCTTATCTGCCATCAACTTCTATGTTTCTATGTGCCTTTGCAAGGTTGCATTTGAGGCCTGCCTTCTGTAGGAGTGTTAGTAGTTCATCCAAGAGGTTAAAGTTGTTCTTGAGTGGCAGTTGCCAACTAGCGGTTGTCCGCATACTGCAAGATGCACTGTGGGGTACAGAAACCTTCCAGGGCATCCATCATGTGTAGATGGAAAAGGGAGGGGCTATTGTGGAACCCCTCAGGAAAACAGGTCCATGTGTACTGCCTGTCTTCAAAAGTGACAACAAATTTGTATTAGCTCTTCAGGGCAAAGGGCAGTGACCAGAAACCATTGGAGATGTCAGGGCACTGAATCACTTGTGATCTGGGGTCAGCAATTTGAGCACATCAGGTGCTGAAGCTGCTGTAGGTGAGATGCTAGGAGTGACTTGATTAAGTGTTCTATAATCAATTGTGAGTCTTCAAGTTCCCGTGGATTTCTTTACAGGACAAATGGGTGAACTGGCAGTAGAAACACAAGTCTTGATTGCACCTTATTTTAGGAGTGACTGGATAGTTTCTTTGAGTGATGGTAAGGCCTCAACTGGAAAAGGATATTGCCTTTGTCTCTCATGGGTTGGGCCTGTGATCTCGATGACAGTGTGCATTCTACCACAATACCACAATCATGCTTGTTTGTGGCAAATGCATCCAAATGTTTCTGCAGAATGGGGAGGAGTCTCTTGAAAAGCTCATAGTTTCAGAATAGAGCAATGGCATATTCCTTATCATTAGTGGTTATGGCTGCAACCACGTGTGACTCAGAAATCATGACAGTATGGTATTGTACTCTGATCTGGATCAATAGCATGTTAGCTAGGTCCACCACACAGCCATGTGGTGGAAAAAGTCTATTCCCATAATGCTGGGATGATCATGCAATACCATAAACTGAAAGGTATGGTATGACTTTAGGTTGCCTTTAGTCACTGAAAAGACCACAGAGTGATATGTGGACAGCTTTGTGCCATCCATGCCTGAAGTGTTGGTCCACCATCCAGTGGACCATTGAGAGTTTGCTGAATCATCATCATGTAATACAGATACAGCCTCACCTGTATCCAAAAGCTTTGTAAGTGGGCGGCCCCTGAGCATGGCCTCAGTGCAAGGGCTTTCATGTGTGTCTAATGACAGCTTGTTCACAATGTGGGCTGGGGCCTGTAGTTGTCAATCCTTAGTACCAGCAGCAGGGTGATCCTGAAAGAACAATTGGGATTGGTCTCGATGTACCTCATCCTTATGCTGGATGGCTGAAATGTATGGGGTTGTGTCAGGGGTCAGGCCTGCTGCAGCCTGGAGCCCTGCACTTCTGAAATCCCGGTGGCCTGTTGATGCCTGTTCTCCTGAGCCTATAGCTGCCAGGGCACATGCCAGGACCACATTTGCTACAGAGCAGACCTGATGAGAAGGTCTCAGATGTTTTGGCTTTCCTCTGTGATCTCTCTCTCTATACAAGGCACCTGTTCGATTGTTTCAATTGCCCCAATTGTAATCAAAATTCTAATTGCATTTTTTTTTTGTTTTGGTTCCAGTTCTCACCACTTGACTGATGATGCTGTTGATTGTTCGGAGGAGTAGACTTTTTCCCATGGGCCTTGCCCTTCACAGTGTAGTGGGTTGCTGGCTCCCTGGTAGGTTGTAGCTCGATTATCCTGGCTGGCATTGTTGGGAAGTTTTGCCCATGGACCAGGATCGTTAGTCTGTTGGAGGATCTGTACTTGGTAATCCACTGCTAAGCATAGCATTTTGTATTTGGATCATACTTTTAGCAAATGACAACTAAGGTTGTTGGTGGGATTCATCCGGCCTATGCTGTCAGCGATCTGCTGAACAGAGTGGGCCATCTGTAGGGGATTACTGGGATGATCAGTCAGAGGAAGACTATCTCGGGCACACAGAAGAGTGGCCTCTGCTGCAGCATCAGGCACAGTATGGACCATGGTGTCCTAAGTAGCACTCTTTCACAGCATTTGTTTTATCTGCAAATGGAGGGTTTGTTTGCTTTTCTCAGGTACATCAATATCGAGTAAAGCATCTTCAGTCATTTTCTCAATCTCTTCCCTATTGTCCACAGAAATAACAGCAACCAGAGGTGCCAATGGTGGGCTTTGAGAGGGCGATGGTAGGCCCAAGCCTCCCTCCTATCAAGGGGGTTGCCATGTTGGTATTGCACATGATACTCATCATCACGTTGATGATGTAGGGATGTGCTGTCATAGTGAGGCACCCACCATCTAGTGAGTGGCAGGGTGGAGTCACTGGACCATTGTAGGGGCATGACTGGGCATTGTACTGGGGGACATTGTCATCAGACTCCTCATCCCTGGATGACATGATGTTGATGGGGTGTAGCCACCCATTACTTTAATGTGACCAGTCGAAACCTCCCACTGATGGCACAGTTTTGTTATCTTGTTTTCACATTCTTCACGACTACCTTTTGCAATATTCTGTTCCACACCCTTCATAATCTGTTTCTGCAACATTCTGTATGTGGCACTCAATTCACAGTTGTCCCTATGTTCCCTGTCCAGCTCATCACGTACCTGGTTCAATTCATCTTGGAGTCCGTCCAAGTCCTCTCGAAGTTGATTGCTAGTTTTACTTAACAAATCATTTATTCGTAACATCTGTCTCTTATCCTGCCTTAAACCTTCACATTAATTTCTCAACGTATGTATTTCCTGCTGATTACCTTCAACAGAGCAGTGCAAGATATACTCTTTCTCATTGAGAAGGACTGAAGTTCTGTTTTGAGTTCCTGCTCTTTTCTCATTCTCTCAGTAGCTTTCAATCCCATATCTCTCTTGAGGGATGATATTTTCAGTTCAAGGGAATGAAACCTCAACTCAGAGGTTTCTAAAGCAGCGTAGAGAGCTGCAACCAGCAGCCCTTTATTTTCATGCTTTTTGGCTGTTTGTCTTATCTCTGAGTACTGAGTTGAGATCCCCAGCATGGGGTTTTCAGATTGACTTGAGTCCAGTGTGAAGTCAGTCCATCCTCCATGGGAGGAGATGAAGTTAGAGACGTTGAGTGTCAGATCTGCACATATGTTTGACATAGTGACCATCTGTATACCTGTAAAATCACTGGGAGAAGCTCAAAATCAGAACTTGGAAGAGGTAACCGTGTCATGTATTGATCCACGACAGGCAAAACCAGCAAACAGATGAGCTACTGTACTCTCGTAGTCTTGCAAATCAAAACTGCCATTGGACATGGTATATCGACATCGACTGTGCCCCATAAGCAGCCAGATTTTACAAGTTGCTATGAGGGAAGAATAATGGGAGAGGTAGTGCGGATGTGCAACCTACTGTCCCCATAGGAAGGGGAATGTTTTTAAGCAATAAGTGAAACTTTTCAACCTCTAAATCACATGCATGTGGTTGCCAATTTATTAGGAAGTCTAGCCCTGATCAGGTTCTTGGTGATAATTAGAGATAATAATTCAAAGAATGTGTCTTACTCAACCCCCAAAAAATTTCTAATATATTTTATTTCATTAAATCCACTGTTATCTTCTTCATTTAGATTTAAATTTATATATCCAAGATCTTGGTTCACATGCTCCTGAAATATATTTCCACAATAAGTAACGTTTCAGAACTATTAATATGTTCCTTCATCAGACTTGGAGCTTTAATGAAGTTCACTATTGAAAATAAAAAATAAGAAATTCTTAGTTATATGTTTCAAGCATTAATAAATTTATATTGTTTTAGCTATATATTTAGAATTCAGGTGGAACAAACCTGAATAAAGACCTGTTTGTGTTCAGAAACATGCATGCTATGGGGCTGGGACACTGCGCTCTCATAAGTTCAAGCACCTTTACGGTCTATGTCTATAATTCACAAAAAATTCAATTAAGTTAGATTTTTCAGGATTTTTCAGTGGGTATAATCGAAGAAATATGGTACACAGAAGATCGATGTGAAATTTTTTTTATATTACTTCAGTTTGTTTCAACTTCTTTAGTCAAATACTTCAAGGAGGTAAATAGCCTCATATTTAAACTTGAATCTAGACAGAAAATGGGGGTTATTTTGTTCAGAATACTATTTCAGTTTATAGACATAAATAGTGGTATTCAAGTATTCTTATGTTGATTGTCTTAGTAATCTGCATTGCAAAGCATATAATACTGATGCATACAGTTCATTAGACTTCTAAGTCTGCGATAAATATGATTGCTATATGCTCATAGTTTCGTTATGTTGAGACTAATTATCTTAGGCATTTGAAGCAATGTTTGAATTTTTCAAGAGGGGGACTTAGCGGAGCTTTATTTATCCACCAAGTTTCATTATTTGACCAGGCCGCATAGGTGACATCACTTATGATGTCAACACGCCGACAGGTGTGCTTTTTGTGTGGCCCGGCCCTTCTTGTTCACCTGAGAGGTGCAGGTAGTCAGTCTACACGAGATATCAGCGTGCAATGGCACCAGAAACATTCGCGTATTTGCAGTTTGAATTTTGCAGTTCAAACTGAAGGAATCTTCCTGTAAATGAAAGATAAGGTAAAATTAAGAAGCCGTTTTGATATTTGGCCAGTTTGGACTTAAAAATTTCTCTTAAAACATCATGCTTTTTCTTTTTCTTTGGTGCAGTGTTATATCAGCATGTACATGAAACGTTGAAGGTCTTTAAAACGATTTGAACTTTGATACTTCTGATAAGTTATAATATAACATAGAATTATAAAAAATCTTTTTAGACCTGTCTCAAAAAGTGAAAAGTGACACTTAATTGAATTTTTTGTGATTTATAGACAGAGACAGTAAAGGTGCTTGAACTTATGAGAGTGCAGTGTCCCAGCCCCCTAGGCACGCATGTGTCTGAACACAAACAGGTCTTTGTTCAGGTTTGTTCCACCTGAACTCTAAATATATAGCTAAAATGATATAAATTTATTAATGCCTGAAACATATAACTAAGAATGTCTTATTTTTTTCTTTTCAATAGTGAACTTCATTAAAGCTCCAAGTCTGATGAAGGAACATATTAATAGTTCTGAAATGTTACTTATTGTGGAAATATATTTCAGGAGCATGTGAACTTTTTGTGGAAATATATTTCAGGAGCATGTGAACCAAGATCTCGGATATATCAATTTAAATCTAAATGAAGAAGATAACAGTGGATTTAATGAAATAAAATATATTAGAACTTTTTTTTATTGAGTAAGACACATTCTTTGAATTATTGACATTATCCGTTTTAGTCTCACTCCCCATATATATATTATCTCATCTCTAAACTTGAAAAGGAACCCTGAGAGACTTAATCAGTGGACTTTATCGATAATTAGAGATGCAAGGAAGTCACACATAAGTTGCATAACAGTAATAAACTTGTTTATTACTACAAAAAGGATATCACAGTTGCCCTAAGTAGTTCATACCATAAGGAACTGGGAGCCAAAGCATAGCGTTCCCCTACACCGCAGGGAGTGAAGAAGATCTCCGAGGGAAAAACGTAATGCATTACATTATATGCTATGATAATTGTCATGGTTACCAAGAGATAGAAACATTTCTAGTTACAGGTGATAAGCTCTATTGGCTAAAAGTAAGGTAGTTCCATGGTTATAGTTAACATTATACAGTTTTGCTAAGATCATCATTTCTTAGAACAAAAAAAGGTACAGTTGGAACATGAAAATTACAGGATGTGGTGTAATTATACATAAACCCAGAAGGTGGCAGTGCTTGCTAAGGTATCATAAAATGACAAAGACATGAATGTCTTGGCTTACTACATGCAGGTTCCATGCATTACAGAAAATAATGGGAATTACAATTATTACATATCCTGACATTTACTCCTATACGGTACATGCCTGTGCCCTATGAGTTAGTATAATATGTGTAACATAAGAGTTGTCTAAGGTGTACAGTAGGATGCCAATTAGGGTGCAAGGACTCGTATAACAGCATTACAGATGGCACTGCACAATGCAGCACATTGTGTATCACTACTACATAGAAAAAAAATCATATTAGTGTGGGAAACAAAGTGCAAAGCACCTGCACTCTCATAGTCTAGAACAAATATGTTTGTGTGGCAGTACACACTCCGTTGAAGAGTGTGCTTCTACAGCCTCCGAAAAAAATTATGTACCTACAGTATGTGATATGAGAATATACTGTAGCATGTGATTTCAAAGCATACACAACTTTTGAAAGGATGGAAGCACAGGGCACAGATTATGGTATGGTCCCATGGGATATGAATAAAGAGGGAAACCACAGGGCACAGAGGAAGCTATAGTAACACAGTATAGGAAAAATTACATTAGTAGTAGAAGCAGTAGTAGTAGTAGTAGTAAATAATTTTTATTCATAAGAATAAAGGATACATTCAATTGAGCAAAGCTCATTTCCATTGAAGTTCCATGTCAAGTACAAAAGCAAGGTTACACATTAATACATTAATACAACAGATAAACACACATTATAGTGGGAACAGAGGGTCCAGTGGACCCAGTGCTGTCATCCTACATGCGTTATTTTATATGCATCTGTCACCCTATATACATTATTTTCCTATGCTTCTGTAGATATCCTAACAGAAATATGTATCTACATGTCTGTAAGGAGAATTATGGAGTGCAGTGACGAGTGAGCCATCCCCACAAATATGTAAAATACTTCAAAACACTAGGATGGCAGCAGAACTCATACAGTTGCTGAACCACGATGATGTCTCTTGTGGTACATTCACAGAGTTGTATGTTGTTTCTCTTACATGATGATGGCTCTTTCTGATTGGTTGTGTTGCATTGCCTCTTCTTCTACTTGCATATATGTGTGTGTGTGTTGGGGTGGGATGCAGAGTTAAGGTTGGAATCCTTAACACTTCATTTCCATACTTTTGTCACTTTGAGAGCAACCCTAACTGATGCATTAACAAAGTTTTTTGCAATTAATATATACTATACTGGTGTGGCTGTGCCAGTATAGTTAGGGTGAAATGGCACTTCCATGTTAAAGTTCAGACTTTGAGCGTTAATAACTTCAGAGCCATTTAAAGGGTACATAAACAAGCAGTTTTTTAAACTGCAAACCCAAAATCTGTCTTCATAGTGAGGTAGAAGCCTGCTGTTTACATTATGCTTAAACTACATTTATGTAAATAACATAAATGCAGTTTCATAGCTTTTGAAAAATGTAAACATCAGCCTTCACTTTCAAAAAACAGCTTTGGTTTCTCTTTAAGATGTCTGCCAAGTGTGTTAAGTGATGAGTCACGATGACATAATCGGAGCCAGAGCCAGAGATCCACATATATTCCTACAGTGCTAACTAGTTCTTCTTTCCATCTTTGTTTTGAATTGTTGTACCAGAATGATCAACAACCTGTGTTAACTTATGGATTATTTTGATCAGTGCACGTTAGGCTATGATTTTGTTCATTTTGTTTACTTTAACTTGGGGAAAATGTTTTGTAATTCAGCTGACTTTCCCTTTGACAAACCGCAGTACAGTACAACACTTCAAACACGTGATGATCTAGTGGTTATGTGAGGCCCTGAATTTTGTTGTTTTTTGTTAACCAAGAGAGACACACTAAGCTGAAAGCTTGTTTACAGGTGTGGCCTGGGAGCACAAGAAAGTTTAATGACTTGCTCATGATCACACAGTAAAGTACTGGTCTGGTTCAATTACAAAGCTCATGCTCTCTTGTTAATCCACAAATAAGGGTTTCTGTTGCCATGTGAAACCCCTGCACCTAGCCTGCCTTCTGTTGAACACCTGGCCATCCATACTCTGTCCATAGTACTTCCTGAGGCTACATATGTGCTTATGGTCTAAGTAAAATAATTATCACACCTCAAATTGTAATCTTGTACCTCAGAGAGTTGTGCATACCTATACCAATATGCATCATTAGCTGGCACTGTTAAAAAATGCCTCCCAAATCACTCTCCAATCCAGTTTCTTAATGTTTGATGTCTGCTCCCACAATAAACATTGAGTGGATCACCAACCTTCTGCACAGTGAAGGTGGTATGTACAGTTCCCCTGTTGTGTTTTTTTCCCACCTCATTAACCAACAACTAGATCTTCCTGGACGGCCAAGCAGTAAGCATCATGACCTACCAGAAAAACTACAGTTCATGCCCTCATAAGGGCTGCACTTACAATGGATAACAATATTATTAGCAGGAGAGGCATACTAATACCTTGAGCGAATCCACCTGGCTTCCAGTGTCAGTCTACTCCTTTACCTGTGATCTGCAGAACCCCGCAGGACAGTTCCCAGCAATTCTTCTACAGTACTTTTCTGTGCTGTACTCCACAATGCAAGTTGACTGGTTACCATCCTTCCAAATCTTGAATGAGCTATACACAACTCCTTCAATACTGTTCTAACAAAAGTCAACATACCCCCCCGCACCCGAGGGTAATCTCCCTACACTGAATTCAAGGAACACTTTAGGTCCAGCCCTGCCACTTTCAGTATTTGTCATCACTGGTTGCTCTCATCCACAGTCAGGTAGTGATCACAATGCTGGCAGCCCCACATTTCAAATCTCAAAGTGATCTGTTCAACGTCCTCCTTCCTGTCTTCAACTAACTTGACTATAACTGATATAGCTGTACCCTGTTGGAATGGCCTCTTCAGTCCCTCTCTGGCATTCATTCTTCTCACTTGATTCCCACACCAAAAACTGGTGAGTTCACTACCCTTCCACATCATGAATGTGGTTAGTACAGTCTCCATGTTATTTTTACATATTAATAATACACAGGGGCCCAGATATTCAAAAGGGTTGCACTTGGCACAACAGTGTTGCACCATGCAACCCACTGATGTGCCAACATGATATTCAAAAGGAAAAGTGTGCTGCACAGAACTCGATGCACCAGAGCGTATCAGTAATGTATGCAGGCACAGGTGGGGGGGGGCATTCCCATGCAGAACCTGCACAGCCCAATATTCAGCCCAGGATGTGCAGAGCCATGCATGTGCAACCCCTACTTGCACCTGCACAAAGTTAAGCCCAAAAAAATAGGAACAACTGATGGCCACCTACAGGTGAGCTGCCGCACTGCAGTGCACAACATGGCAGCTGCCACATGTGGGTGGCCATCTGAGTTCTGGCTGCACCTGGCAGCGCCCCCCCATGCCCGATCATGGGCATATGTTGAACAATAAACTCCCCATCCAATATCCCTGGTGGTCCAGTGGACTGCTATGTGCCCGATCACGGGCATGTGTTATAATAAAAAAGGACTTCCGGGCTGGCCAGTGGCACTGAGGGTTGGACGCTGGGCGCCACACCGCGCCACGCGGTGACCGGGTTGAGAGTGAGCTTGGATCGTCCGGGGTGCGGCCGGGGAGACAGGCTGGAGCGTCTGAGGACAGCTCGCCTTCTCCGGGGGGGGGATTCCTACACCAGCGAGTGGCGACCCCTGGTGGAGACTGGGGAGAGCGACAGCAAGCCGGGTCTCAAGGGTCTCGATTGGTTGCTAGCGTAGGCTGGCAGCCTATCAGCCCCTGAGGCTGCTTTTTCATGGGAGGAGTGGGGGGGGTATGCTGCTGACACCAGCGGATGCCTGGATGCGTAGGCACGCAGCGGGGAGAAAAATGGAAAAATGGATCCCCCACAGAGCCTGGATGAAGGAGCATCAAGCCGGGGTCCTAATGTGCCAGCGCCCATCCACAACCCAGGATCCTGAACAAGTTCCCAAGATTTCGGGGGCCCCCAGACCCGACCCCACCTGGGGGGTATTCCGCGGCTCGATGAAGGGACCTGAGGTGAGTAGGAAGGGTGCTGGCAGGGGCAGGGCTTCATGGGTGCTCCAGAAGGAATGGCTCTGTGAGGGCAGGAGGGAGTAGAAAAAAAAATAAAAAGGACTTCCACGTCCAATATCCCTGGTGGTCCAATGGACTGAATGCTGCCTGATCGTGGGCATCATTCTAATAAAACCCCAGTCCAATATCCCTGGTGGTCCAGTGGACCAAATGTTGCCTGATCGCGGGCATCCATTTAACAGAAATCTTCCTCTTTCCCTGGTGGTCTAGGGTACCCCCCTCCACACCCACCCACTGAGTCCCACCGCCCTGCTTCCCCCCGGTCAGCCAGCGGATAGCAGCACCCCACCCACCTGCCACCCCTCCGCCTGCTGACTGACACCTCAGTAGGGCTGCATGCCCATTGGTTCACAGCATGAGCCAATAGGTGTGCAGTCCCTACCATACTACACATTCCAGATATGTGAATGAATATTTTTTTTCAGATATGTTTTTTTCATTGGAATAGATGCCCGTGATCTGGCAGCATTCGGTCCACTGGACCACCGGGGATATTGGACCAGGGTTTCTTTCATTGGAACAGATGCCCGCGATCAGGCAGCATTCGATCCACTAGACTACTAGGGATATTGGACGGGAGGGGGGTTTATTGTAACGATGCCTGTGATCGGGCACATAGCGGTCCACTGGACCACCAGGGATATTGGAGGAGGAAGTCTATTTTTAGACAAATGTCCACGATCGGGCTGCAGGGGGCATTGGTCCCTGATGGCTGCTGCCTGGCAGGGCACCAAGTGCAAGTTGTTGGGGATCGCTTACCTGCATGCTAATGGGATGCAAATGGGGCCATAATGACATGCAAATGGCCCCATGTGTGCCTTGCATAAATTATGGCCCCATTTGCATGTCTCCTTTTGAATATCACAGGTGCTGTGAATGGCGCAATGGCACTTGTGCTAGCACATCTCCATGCTTCGCTCTGGCCACTTGCGCTGGTGCAGTGCCACTGCGCCATGCACAGTGGGGGTGGCCAGAGTGCGATATTCAAAGCTGCTGAGCCATAGCACAGCTCCATTGAATATCGCCCAGGTCACACCACTGTGCAGCCAAGTTGAGCTGTGCCCAGGCTTGTGCCACAGCCTGGCGCAGTTTGAATATCCGGGCCAAGGTCTTCGGTAAGCCAGGCTGATAGCAGCATGGCACAATAGGAAAAAACAGCTTTCCTACCTATATAAGATCTAAGCCACCTAGGATTAGGCACTATTAAATGACATGCATAATGATGCATGCACCCATCATTTAATAGTGCCTAATCAAAGGTAGCCTAGATCTTTTAAGGATAGGAAAGCCCATCATCCCCCTTGTTCCCTGCTGCTATCAGCCTGACTTACTGGAAAGATAGGTTTATATTTGATATGTCAAAAAAAAATGGGGACTGTACTACTTGCATTAATGATGTAAAAGGGTGATGAGCTCACCAGTTTTCGTTGTGAGGAGGAATAGCGAAGAATGAATACCATACCAGAGGGGGACTGAGAAGGCAACTCTTGCAAAGTACTGCTATATTCAGGGAAGGGGAAGACAAAAGGGGAGAAATGTGAGCAGATTACTGTGAGAAATAAGATGTGGGGCTGCCAGCACCATGATCACTACCTGACCCTGTTGTTCTGACTAACATTCCCCTTCCCATAAAACCAGTCCATGCAATTGTCCAAGGCTGTGTGTGGATATTAATGTGTAAAATGGCTGCCACTACACATTCAGTCACTTCACTACCAGTCTAGTATTGCTTGTAAAGCACTTTGGGATACAGTGTGTATGAAAACCGTGATATAAATGTTGATTCTTCTTACTATTATTATTTCCCATGGAAAAAGGACAAGCATATATTTGATTTTCAAGAAAGTATGAACTCTAACATTGGACTGCACTAGAACTTTGCTACAAAAAAGTGGTGGATCTAGGGGGTGGTGAAGGGTATGGATGCAACCCCCCCCCCACATTGTAACATACTTGCTTGCTGCTGCTGCATTTCACTTGTTGAAGAAGTCTAATTTATTGATTGTACAAATATTTACATTCAAAATATGGATTACATTTGTAGGGTCTGTCAAAAACATACTAGAAAAGAACAGTAGCAGAAAATATAAAGGTTTAATAAAAATGTTAAAAAGTGCATATTAAGAATGCACACCACCCCAGCACCCCAATTGTAGCATCCTGGATTCACCATAACTACTAGACCACTGGGTTATTCAAGATTTGTACTGCACTGTGGTTTGCCTCAGAAAAAATCAGTTGGAGTAAAACACAACTTATGCATGTTAAAGTAAACAAAATGAACAGAACCATAGCCTAAGATGTGTACTATACAAAATAATACACATGGTTTTGACAATTTGAGTGAAACAATTCTATACAAAGGGGAAAAAGAACTGGTTAGCACTTTAGCAATAGTTCTCAGACTTTGTCACAGTGAGCCTCCCCAAATCCATGGAAAATATTTTGAGCCTCCCCAAAATTGAAATAATCTTGGGCCTCCCAAAGAAAAATAACACACTGTACTTTGCACAGTGCACCATGAATAAATTGAAACCCTTTTGAGTACTTGGCTCACATTCAGTTCTTTGTCTTATACTGACTTGGAACTTTTGAAGAAGAGCTCCTGTGCTCAAAGGTGTTATCTGAATAACAAATAAATAAAATAAACAAATACTATTATTCAGCTTATTGTAACCATGTCCCCCAAACAGGCCAACCAACCTACTTGCTCTGCTATTTTCATTCTTGAACCATTATTGTCCCTTGTTGCAGTAATTTCATGGGTCAGACTACTTTCTTGATTTCTCTATATGAAATAACCGTCCTACATACTTTGCCTCTCCCCCTCCTTCCCTGCTCCTAAACAACTTCTCAGGGATTACTTTGCTCCTTCTAGCTATTGCTCTTAGCACTTCTATGCTCAACCCTTGTATTTGGCTGTTCTGCCATCAGTTTACAAATTGATCAATTACTGCCACAGAAACATAGAAACATAGTCTTTGATGGCAGATAAGGACTGCTTGGCCCACCTATTCTGCCCACTTCCCTACCTACAGGATAAGCTGCAGATCCTTGTTAACCAACAGCTTATTTCTTCCTACCCTCCACAAAAATTGCCTTATGTCTGTCCCATGCATTCTTGAATTCTCCCACAGTTTTAGACCCCACAACCTCCTCAGGAAGGCTGTTCCATGTGTCCACCATCCTCTCTGTGAAAAAAATACTTCCTCACATTGCCCCTGAGCTGTCCCCTCTGTATCTTCAAATTGTGTCCCCTTGTTCTTGCACATCTCTTTTTCTGAAAGATGCTACTCTCTTGGACTTTGTTGATTCCACTGAGGTACTTCAAACCACTCATTATTAGTTTATTGTTCATATTTATTTGCACTATTGCTCATTGTTTTGCAGTTACCTTTTGAAATGTATATGCTCCCTTCGCTTCCCTGGGTACACCTGAAATGAGCCTTGGCTCATTCAACTTCCCTTATCACTTATTAGTAAATAAATACATAAAATCTACTTACTATTATCCTCTTTCAATTTGCTTCATCTATTCACACAAAATATATAAAACCCAAAATTTAAATACATTGCTTTTTCAGACTTGCTTGAGCATCCCCTGGAACAGTTTTTTGGCCTCCCCAGGGAGGCTGGCCTCACCATTTGAGAACCCCTTCGCTATAGAGAGCCATATATCTCTCTCTGACTTTGCCTCCAGTTATGTCATCACATAACACATTTGACGGCAATTTTAGGAAGCAGATAAGACAGTGTTTTTGAAATTGAGGGTTAATAACTTTGGAGCTGTTTAATGGATTTGCAAGTTATGTGGAATGCATATTCTCTAGCTATAGATCTCTTCACAAGCCACATTTGGTGGCAATCAGATAAGTGGTTTCAGAGCTATAAAGTGTTGAAAAACAGAAAAATCATCAGTATAGTTAGGGTGAAAGTGTATGCCTATGTTACAGTGCACTTTAAAGTTAATAACTTGGAATGGTTATGAAGCATTGCCTGAAATTCAGTATTCTTATTGTCTAAGTAAAGAGCTCTTGACATGCCATATGTGGCGAGAATCTGTTGAATGGTTTGTGAGAAAAAAAGTGTTGAAAAAACACAAAAATCATCAGTATAAGGTGAGATTTTCATACATACTGTATGGTTAATTTGAATTTTGCAAACACACTAGAGTTTTGCACACTTTGAGGGTTAACTTTGGAACCATTTAATGGATTTGCATAATATTTGGCACACATAATTTCTCTGTACAGGTCTCTTAACTTGCTGAGTCTGGTGTGAATCAGACGAATGTTTTCAGAGATATAAAGTATTGAAAAACAGAAAAATTATCAGTACAGTTTGGCTGAAAGTGCATATCTATGTTACAGTTAATTTTGCAGGGTAATAACTTTGGAGTGGTTACAAAGAATTACATGAAATTTAGCATGCAATTTTTTTTTAGGTATAGCACTCCAGACCTGCCAAATGGGTACTTGTGCAAAAATTTTACTTTCAAAAGCATTTTGAATTTTCAAAAGAATACATATTTGTATTGGTATCTGGGCATGGTGTGAAAATATGTACTTCACAAGAGCCATTTTCGATCAAAAGTAACATTTTCAGACATGTGGATAGATGTGCAAAGCTTTTACTTTTGGAAGCATTTTTAACTTTTGAAAGAATGTATATCTGTATGGATATCTGATCATGATGTGAAAATATGTACTTTGTAGGAGCTGTTATAAAACAAAAGTAAAATTCTGGACATGTGGGGACATGTGAGAAAATTTTACTTTCAGAAGCATTTTGAATTTTCGAAAGAATATATATTTGTATGGATGTTTGGGCATGGTGAAAATATATGTACTTTGGAAGCGCTGTTTTCTAACGTGAAGCCATTGTGAAGGTACAACACTATGTCTTTTGAAAATGTGGGTAAATGTGCACAACTTTTACTTTCTCAAAGGTGCAACAATATGTCTTTCACGAGTATCATTTCCTGCTACACTGGCTGCTCACCTTGAGGTCACGTGATACCATAATCTCCAGGTCCCTTGCCATTTCCTTCTCCATAATTACCACCCCCAAGGGAGTAAGTTTCCCTCCTATTCCTCCTCTCCAGGTGCATCAACGATCACTTGTGTGCATTAAACTTCAATTTCCAGGTGTCAGACCATCTCTCCAGCCTCTCCAAGTCCTGCCTCATGGCTTGCACCCCACTAGGTGAATCTGCCCTATTGCAGATCTTTGTATCATCTGCAAACAGCACACCTGTCCCTCCAGACCCTCTGCTAGGTCACTAACATAGATATTAAAAAGGTTTGGTACTAGCACTTACCACTGTGGCACCCCACTGGTCACTGCCCATTCCCTGGAATTTGTCCCATTTACCACCACTGTCTGACTCCTTCCCTTCAACCAGTTTTCCACCCACCTGATGATCCTGAGGTCCACCCCTACTCTGTCCAGCTTATGCACCATTCCACCACGTGGAACAGTGTTGAATGCCTTATTGAAATCCAGATAGGCTATGTCCACTGCTCCTCCCTGGTCCACTATCTGTGTCACCCCATCAAAAAACTCTATCAGGTTAGTCTGACAGGACCTTCTTTTGGTGAAGCCATGCTGCCTGTCATCCTGCAAACCATTCATCTCCAAGTATTCTATCAATCTGATTTTAAGTAGCAATTCCATTACCTTCCCCACGACCGAGGTAAGATTAATGGGACAGTAGTTTTTGACCTCATGCTTCCGCCCCCCCCTTATGTAGTGCGACCACCTCTGCCCTCTTCCACTCTCTTGGCACCACCCCTGTGACCAAGGACAGGTTAAACAGCCTCGCCAGATGTGGCACCAGTTCATCCTTCACCTCCTTGAGAACCTTTGGGTATATTCCATCAGGCCTCATTGCCTTGTCCACCCTAAGTCTAACTAGCTCTTCCCTTACTTCTTCAGCTGTGAATTCTGCCACACCCACCTGCCTGTGGCTGTCACCCTCCCCAGCCTGTCCTGGTCCCCTGCCCTCTCTTTCCTCCATGAAGATTGAGGCAAAATAGCTATTTAATGCCTCTGCTTTTTCAAAATCTCCTTCCACTAATATTCCACTTCCCCCCCCTTATCCTCCCAATCCCATGCTGTGCCCTCCTCCTTTCTCTAATGTACCTAAAGAAGGTTTTGTCCCTCCTCCTTGCCTGCTTCGTTATCCTCTCCTCAGTGGCCTCCCTAGCCCTCCTTATCTTTTCTTTTTTCCCTGTAGGTTTCCCTATCCTCATCCTTTTGAGTCCTCCTGTATCTTTTGAATGCTCTGGTCTTCTCCTTGACCCCTAAAGTCACCTCTCTAGTGAACCATAGAGGTCTTTTCTGTCTTCTATTCTTTCTTACCCTTCTTATACATGAGTCCATGGATTTAAATAGCCCTCTCTTGATGGCTGTCCATAATTCCTCCACCCCCTGCACATCCTCTATCCTAAACATTTCTTCCCTAACTACCTTCCTCATTCCATGAAAGTTGGCCCTCCTGAAGTTCATTACCTTGGTTCTCATCCTAACCCTCACCCTGCCCACTCTCACCCTGAACCTGACAGCCCTGTGGTCACTGGTGACAAGCTCTTCCCCCACCTCCACCTCCTCCACACTGTCCCCACTTGTGAGGACTACATCCAACAGGTTTACATCCCTAGTGGGCTCACTGACCCTTTGCTGCAGGAATATGCCTTGAAGAGCCTTTAAGATGCCCCTGCTCCTTGTGGAGATTGCTGTCTGGGCCTCCCAGTTGATGTCCAGAAGGTTCAAGTCCCCAACTAGCACAATTTCCCCTTTCCATGCCATCTTCACTATGGATTCCACAAGGTGTCTGTCCCCTTCCTCCCCCTGTATAGGAGGCCTATAGACTACCCCAATGTGCAGGTTTTCCCCATCCCCTGTCTAGGGTGACCCACAATATCTCTGTTCCCCCCCTCCTCATCCTGCCCTCCAAGGCCCCAGTCCTTCCCTGACATATAATGCCACCCTCCCCCTTCCCTCCCGATCCTTCCTAAACAAATGATACCCTGGGATGAGTTTGAGATTCTATTGGATTTGTTTATTCTTATTTTGTATAAAAAATTCGGTGTTGCTTTGTGTTTTTGTTTTTAAATGCTGTTCAAAAATTTGTGCAGTGCCCAGAGCCTCCGGGATTGGGCGTCTTTTAAATAAATTTTGCTTTGCCTTGCCTTGCCATCACCATCTCCCAGGCGTGGTGCTCATTTCACCAAGTCTCACTCACTGCTACAATGTCTAGGTTCTCCTCCATCATGGTGGCCTCCAGTTCTCCCATTTTGTTCCCCAGGCTCCTGGTATTTTCAACCAAAGCCCTCCAACATGTAGCCCCATCCCATCCTTCCCTGTTGCTAATTGCTCCCTTGATGAGTGTTGTGACTTGGGGGGAGGCTGATAGCCTCTCTGCTCTGCCTCATGTAAGGATGGCCCTGTCCTTAGCCCCCCCTTATTTAGTTTAAATTGAACTTCCATGCCATGAAGTCCCCCAGTTTACTCTTTAGTGTAGCTGCCCCTGAAGAGTTCAGGTGCAGCCTGTCATGGGCATACAGACCCTCCTCCTCCTCCTCCCATGTAGAGCCCCAGTCACCTATCCAGCCAAACCCCATCTGACTGCACCAACCTTGCAGCCAATTGTTGAATGCCCTTATCTTCTCCTTTCTGGGTCTGCTCGCTCTTGGTACTGGCAACACCTCAGAGAAGGAAATGGAAAGAAAAACAGTGTTGCTCCTACAGAACCTAGGGAGTTCCTCAAACCTTGTCTGTACCTCCATCAGACTGTTCCCCTCCAAGTCATTTGTGCCCAGGTGAAACACCAGATGTGTCCTTTCATCCTGCTGCTTACCCCAGGAAGGAATATGATGCCTCACCTCCAGCGCCATCGTCCCTGGCATGCACTGTACCCATACTGCAATGTTTTTTGCTCCCTTCCTTCCCTAGTTTAGCCCCTTAATTATTGAGTTCCCCAAGGGTGCCACCCTACCGCCCCCTGCTTCCTGGGTGTCCTTTTGGCCTCTAGCTTTGTGTCATGGGTTTGGCTCCCTTTGGACTCCTCCTCATGTCCCATTCTGATTTGGTTTCTGCCCCTGCTCATCTTTTGTTACCCATCTCCTACCCTATCCTGATTTTTACCCACACCCAGCATCTGTCCCTCTTCACCCTCTCTCTTTAGCCTTTCCTCTCGCTTCCTCTCCTGTACCTCTTCATCCCATGTACTTCTGCCTGGCTTCCTTCATCCCTGCAAACTCCTCCTGCATTACTGCTTGAGGATTAGCCAACTTCACCTGGCCCCCCTCTGTCTGCTTCTGTCCTTCCACCATCTGCATCACTGTGTGAGATTGTGCCAACTGTGCTTGATCCCCTCCCAACTGTTCCTGTCTCACCCATCTTTGCAGAAGGTTTTGAGCACTGTACCCCTCTTGTGGAAGTCTTTCTCCTCATCACCTGCCCTGTCGGCAGATTTCCCCTCTCCTGCACCCTGCCTGGTGCATGCCCCAGCCTCCTACTGCAGCTTCTGCCCTGCAGGGTTTCCTCCCGTTCATTTTCAGTCTCCCAGGAGCTCAACTCCAGCTCTTCCAGTACTTCCTTCCTGCCCCTTTTCTTATGCCACAGTTCCCTTAGTGCCACCCTCTGGTGTGTCCCTAATGTGCCCGTCTCCTCCTCCACCCCTTCCCCTGCATCCAGTGTGTGTGCCCCCTCCTTCCCCCTTCCACTGCACCTGAGATATTTCCCCATCCCCTGAGCTGCCCTCACCCTTCCCTGATGTGGGCTCTGCTCAACTTCTCTTCCAAATGTCCTCGACTAGATACCCAGGGGCAAACTATTTGTTACTTCCACCCTCTGGCCCATTTCACCCATGCCTAAATCATCCTTCATTCTGGGCATCTGTCTACCTTTTCTGAGCCTACTGTCTTCCACTCCTCTTGATCCCCACCTGATCCCTTTTCTCTAGCTACAGGTGCCATTTTTGTGCCTCCAGACCTCCTTTCCTCCTGTCTCGGGCATCCCTATCCCAACTCTGTACTTGCTGCTGTTTGTTATCACCTCTGGTCTATCCCCCTCTGGATCCCCTTCCATCCTCTCCCTCCCAAGCCCTTAACTTCTGGAACAGTGTATCTGATCCTCCAGTGAATACACTCAGCTCTTCCCACTCCTTCCTTGGCTTATACTGTCCCTGTCTCTCTACCCCCTTTTCCCAGCTTCCCCCATTTAACCCCCACCTTAGCCTCACCACTTCCTCCCTCAGCTGAGTGAGCTGCTTACACATCATACAACCCTCCATCCTCCAAGCCTGATTTAGGATCATAGCCATTCCACAGCCACTGCACCCCACCACCCTGACAAAGATCCCCCTTCCTTGGTCGCCCCTCCCCTCTGTGCTGCCCTACCATTTCTTCCGTGATACTCAGATACAGTCCTAAAATCACACCTTATGTATTTTTGAGACCCTGATCCTCACCTCCTCCTCAGCACCAACCCACAGTCAAGACTTTTTAGAAATAATACAGCATGTGCAAACCATAGGCATCAAGAATTAATAACCATAGTCACCCAGTTCAAGTCCAAGACATCAAGTTCAAGTCTAAGTCCCCAGCACCTCTAGCATCAGTAGTCCAAGATCAAGTGACCTGTAGACCTGTGACCTGTTAGCTCCTCCACTTCATATATGGCTCCTCCTCCCCTCCGTATTTAATAGGGGCCAGGGAGGGAGGATGGAAACAAACACAGCTGTCAGCTCTGTGGTCTGGCTGGCTTTTTAAAGCCTGACTGCCTTGGCACCTCTCTCCCTGATTGGCCCGATCCTACACCATGGACTGCAGTTGGCTGGCTGTCCTTGCTTCAGTAACTGAACTGTGACCTGCACCCCTTACTAGTTCAGCTCCAAACAGCACAGCTCTCCTTCCTCTGGTCACCGACTGTGACCCCACTGCCGACTGCAGCCACAGCTCCATGCAGTTCTCCACTTTCCTTTCCCTGGTCAGTGACTGTGACCCACTCCTCCACTGCTGACACAGCTAACAAACACAGCTCTCAGCTCTGTAGTCTGGCTTGCTTCTTTAAAGCCTACCGCCTTGGCACCTCTCTCCCTGATTGGCCAGATCCTATACCACAATCTGCGGTTGGCCATCAGTCCTTGCTTCAGTCACCGAACTGCAACCTGTGCCCCCTGCTAGTTCAGCTCTAAACAGCTCAGCTCTCCTTCCTCTGGTCGCTGACTGCAACCCCACTGCCGACTGTAGCCACAGCTCCATGCAGCTGTCTGCTCTCCTTTCTCTAGTCACTGACTGCGATCCACTCCCCCACTGCTGACACAGCTAACAAACATAGAAATGCACAGTCTGATTTCTTTCTATGCCACCTAGGCTACTGGTACAATTCATGAGAGAGGTCACCCATGGTCACAGCTGGGCAGGGATTTGAGGATCACAGCAGGTGGAATTCCACTGAAGAACCAGCAAAATTCTAGCAGAATAGTCATTCCACAGTAATTTTGCCAGGGGAATTCCACATTCCACACAGCACTAAGGGCTATCTCAGTAACTTGTTTACAGAATGTGTCCATGGCTGACATCTGTACTGCTGCCATTTGGAGTACTAAACATACAGTCACTAAACACTACAGTCTGGATATCATCTCTCATAGACATGCCAGCTTTGATCTTAATGTTCTATAAAGCCTTCTTGCTCGGGATCATTAGTTCCTGCCATCCTCCTTAAGTGCAGGTGCTGCTTGGGTATCATTCTATGATGTGGCTCAGTGGAAGGGGATATCCTTAAAAAATACTTACCTTTAGAGTTTTTTTCAGTTCAGTTTATTTAATTTTGCATAAAAACAAATCTACATACATACATATATACATAGATGCCAGCAGAGTAGGCCTAAACGTCTATCAAATCTGCTCGAAAATCACACATGGTCAGGACACCATTGCAGCCCTCCCTGCCTCCCCCATAAATCCCCTTCCCCCTCCACCATCATAGTTACACCTCCGGATCTGGTCTCTCTCTCTTTACCTTACCTGTATACCTGTCCCAGCCCCTCTTGAACCCCTCCACTGTACCAACAGACACCAGCTCTACAGAGAGTACATTTCAGGGGTCCACCACCCTCTTGGAAAAGTATTGTCTCCTAGTCTCCCCCTGAGCCTCCCACCCACTAGCCTCATGGAGTGCCCTCTTGATGGCCCCTTCCTCCCTCAGTTGGAGCACCCTGTTTTGCTGACCCTGTTCAATCCCTTTAGATATTTGAAGACTTTGATCATGTCCCCTCTGTCTCTCCTCTCCTCCAGTGAGTACAAGTTCAGCTCCTTAAGCCTCTCCTCATGGGATCTTCCCCCAAGCCCTGTATCATCCTGGCTGCCCTCCTCTGGACCCTTTCCAGAAATGCAATGTCATTTTTCAAGTACAGGCACCAAAACTGCATGCAGTACTCCAGGTGCAGTCTAAGCAGGCAGTTATACAGAGGGAGAATCGCCTCCCGCCTCCTCGAGGTTATCCCCCTGGCAATGCATTCAAGCATTTTGTTTGCCTTAGCTGCTGTCCTCCTACACTGCTCAGAGTTATTCATTTTGGCGTCAATGACCACCCCAAGATCCCTTCCCCCCGAAACCTAAAATTTCTCCCAGCCCAAAAAGTACTTATGATTAGGGTTTCTAAGCCCCAGGTGGATAACACTGCACTTCCTGCCATAAAAACTCAGTTTCCAAGTGTGTAACCACCTCTCCAGAGTCTCCAGGTACCCCTGTAGGGCTCTTATATCCTCCTCCCCATCCACTACCACCTCCAGCTTTGAGTCATCCACAAATAGGCTCATCTCACTGCTGATACCATCCCTGATGTCCAAGATCTAAGCATTAAACAGGAGTAGGCTCAACACTGACCCCTTTGGGACTCTGCTAATGACCCTCCTAGGGGATGATACCTCTCCCCCAACCACCACTATCTAAAACTGCCTGGTTAGCCAGTTTCCTATCCACCTCACTGTCCTTTTCTCCACCCCTACACCCCCCAGCTTGTCCAGCAGCCCTGGGTGTGCCACTGAGTCAAATGCCTTGCTGAAGTCCAGAAAAAGGACATCCACTGGCCTACCCTGGTCCAGCACCTTTGTCACCCAATAATTGAATTCCACAAGGTTAGTCTGACATGATCTTCCCTGAATGAAGCCATGTTGGCAGTCATCCAGGTGGCCCCATGAGCTCAGAAACACCTCCAGTCTCTCTTATAAGATGGCCTCCAACATCTTGTCCACCACCGACATCAGACTGACAGGCCTGCAGTTACCCAGCTCCTCCTGGGAACCACTTTTGTGGATAAGCATGACATGACCTATTCTCCAATCCTGGGGCACCCAACCCCTCTGAAGGGAGTAGTTAAAAAGGGAAAGGAAAAGGGAAAAGGGAAAGGGAAAGGGAACATTGTTTACCAGGAGTAGCATACTAAGCCTAAAGTTGTTTCCAGATGTGACCTGGGAGCACAATGAAGTTAAGTGACTTGCTCAAGATCATACAGTATGCACCTAGGTAGCTGCAGGATTCAAATCCAGGTCTCCAGATCTGCCGCTCAGAGCCTTAACCAACTGTTCTATATTGCCTGTAAGGACCTCTGCCATCTTCTTCTGGACCAGGTTCCTATCCTTTCTCAGGAATTTAGGGGCCTCCCACACCCTACCAACAGGGATTTTAATGTCAGAGAGCTCCCCCTTCCTCAGTCCTAGCCCCCCGTATGGTGTTGTCCCTCAATTGTCTCTGGTGAATACTGAGGCAAAGTATTCATTAAGGACCTCTGTCTGCTCTTTGGCCTTCTTAGCTCACCCACTCCCTGACCTCAGTCTGCTAAACTGCACCTTCACTTTCCTCCTTTCCCTGATATACCTAAAGAACAATTTTTTCCCATTTCTAATCTCCTGTGCCAATCTCTTCTCCATCCTCGCCTTGGCCGATTTCACCACTCTGGTCACCTTTTTGGATATCCTATCATATTCCCCCTGTTCACATCCCTTCATGAGCCCTTATATCTTCTATAAGCAGCTTTTTTTCCCACACCACTTCCTGGACCTCCCCGGTCCACCAGCTCAGCTTTATGGTCTTACCAAACTTGTGTTAGACCACCGTGCAGGCCTTGGTGACTTCCAAGAGCCCCCTTTTAATAATATGAAGGCAGGAGAGCTGGGTTGTGTGGATGGGTCTAGGAGAGTGTGTACAACATTCCAGAATTTGGATGGGTGAGCTTGGGCCAGTTGCTTTTTGAAATAGTCCACTTTTACCAGTCTGGTTGTCTTAGTGCATTGGTTGCAGATGATGTTGTAGGCCTGCCTGTTTAGTGGGCTAGGGTGAGTTTTGTAATCAGCCCAGGCTTTGTCCCTTGCTTTGAATTTGGTGAGTAGGGGGGCGGTTATCCATAAATGATGGCTGTCTTACCCTGAGGTTTTTCAAGGGAATGTGGGCATCCCAGATAGTCATGAAAGTTTGCAAGAAGCTGGAAAGGGCCATGTCAGTGTTTGAGGCCATGTACACAGGTTCTAGTTGGTGAGATCTAGGCTAGTTAGCAGAGACTCAGTGTCTAATGTGTTTAGGGAGCATGTGTTAATGTACTTGGGAGCTGACTTGGATATGTGAGTCTTTCTAATGCAGTATGTGATTAATGGTCACTTAGTGTATTTGCTAGGATGCCTGAAGAGGTTACTCTATGGGAGTGGATGGTGAGGATCCCATTGAAGAGGGAGTGTTTTGGGGAGTGAGGGTTGTAATGAGTGGGTTATTTGAGCAGCTGTGTGAGGTTAAGAGACTCTATATTGTTAATGTGGACCTTTGCAGTTAGGGCAAGCCAGTCCAGGTTGAAATCATCTAGTAGCACCACTTCTTCTTTTGAGGTCAGGTCTGGAAGGCTGGCTAAGGTGGAGACTAGAGAGTCTTTTGTGAGTCAGGGAGAGGCATAGAGTAGATCAGTAAATACTGGGAGCGAGGCTGGTAGGATGAGTTGGACCAGGAGGACTTCATGGGAGCCTGGGCAAGCTTCTTTAAAAGTTACCATGCACAAGAGGGATTGTTTAGTGTAGATGGCTACTCCTCCACCCCTTTTGCCCCGGTCCTGTCTGAACACCGTGTTGTTGGGGAGGGTTAGGGCAGAGTCAGGGGACTTTGTAGAGAGCCAGGTTTCAGTTAGGCATAGGATGTTGGGAGAGTGCTCCACCATCCAGCAGTTTGGTTGGTTGAGTTTAGGTAGTAGGCTTTTGATATTTATGTTTGGAATGAAGAGATCTTTGTGGGAGCTTAATGGTTTGGGACCCACCTGAGGACCTGAGTTGGATTTGACATTGCCAGCTAGGAATAGGGTGAGTAGGGGGAAGAAGTATGTAGCTGGGAGTTTGAGTATCATAATGAACAGGGTGGCTTTGGTGGCAGATGCCCCTTGAAAATCCCCTCCATACCCTTAAAGTCTGCTCCACTGAAGTCAATCACCACTGTTTTAGTGTGATTTTCATAATGTGTCCACTACTTACATCTGTACTGCTGCCATTTGGAGTACTGTTCGTACATTCACTGAACACTACAGTCTGGATATCATCTCTCATAGACATGCCAGCTTTGACCTTAATATTCTACAAAGCCTCCTTGCTCAGGATCATTACTAGGATGCAAGAAAACACAATACAGTACAATAAAATACATGGATAAATACAACAAAAGTGATAACATCAGTTACATAAAACAGCATAAAGAAAATTCAGGGAGACCATTCATTAATTTGAGAATTTGTTGAGTTTCAATAGAAAAAAGGGGTCATCGTAACAATGAAAGCCTCCAATTCAGCAAAGAGAATGTTTGGAGCTACTTCCGTTTGACCTAGTCCTGTATCCTGGCAATAAAAGGAGACAACAGTTTTTCCCTGTGGATTGCTAAAAGGGGACATTCCAGCAAAATATGAATAACAGTGAGTCTAACATTGTGTTCACACTTACAGGATATTAACAAATTGCAATTTTGAAAAGCCACAAGGTTGGATGTACCAAAGAAACCCACTAATTCCAATCTCCATCTCGTAATAGCCTTCTTGCGGAGTATGGATCCATAACATTTCCAGTAAAAATCCACCCTGAATTTCAACTTACCCACACTGTAAAAAGGGTACACGTATAGGGAGTGGATTTTAGCAAAATTATCTTGAATTGCACAATCAACAATTATCATGAGTGCCTGATTCAGTAAAATATCATGTGTTGATTTCTCATTATGATTTCATTATAAAATTATTTTTGAGATCCTGTTTAGTAAGAGTATTGTACAATTTGAAAAACCAATGGTTTTCAGAGTTGTATTTTATCAAATCTCTCCAGCATTTGGGGGGTAAACATGTATTGACAGTGATACTGTTCTATGCCATCAAACAATAGTTTTTTTAAGTATTCTTGTTCTCATATCACAAGAACCAGTCTCAGCACTGATCACAGCACATGAGGTAATTTTAGGGCATCCCAAAACAATTATATGGAAGGTATTTTGAATGACATCAAGATCATTAACAGGTTTACTACAACAACCCCCCCCTTCACTACCATACAATATTTGTGAGGTGACCTTGGCTTCACAACATCTTTTTAAGGTGATAAATGAATTGCTGGCATATGTATTTGCAAAACTGTTGACTGCTAAAGATGAATTTATAACACCCTCTTTAACCTTTTTAATGTGTGTAGACCAAGTGAGAGTCTTTTCAAAGCATATGCCTGAATAACAAAAAGTGGACACTTCTTTGAAAGTACAATTATTAATCACCCATACTGAGGTATTGGCTTTTTTCCCTCCAAAAACCATGGGCCAGATTTTCAGATGTCCTAGATCTCTGCAAGCCATGGTGCATAGATGATATGGCTCATTGAGCTTGTGTCAGTCTTACAAGATATTGTATCCCATACAGCAATTGCTGCAAGTTAGACCAACATTTTCTGTTCTTGTGGTAATCCTTGGGGCCTGTTATACAGAGCTGGCACCAAATATTTGGTACAAGCTGCTGCAATTCATGAAAATCGAGGCCACTGCTCCTGAGATTGCAACATTGGGCACAGTTGTGGTGAAGGGTTTGGCACACTGCCAGAATGAAAGGGTCATGGCATAGGGATGGACAGAAGCCCTGTGCTACATTTGGAAAATCCTGCCCCATGATTTTTTTTTTTTGGTATTTAATTGAAGCTGCAATTTATCTAATGTTGACATTACTGTGGACTGAGCCCTTTTATGACCCAGTAGCATTTGGGAAAGTACCACTGCATCATCCACATACAGTAATATCTGGACCAGAAAGTTGTTTATAAATGGGGCAAAAGTAGATACCCTCTCTAAAGCTATCACAAGATTATCAATATATAAATTAAAGAGTATAGGCACAAGGAGGCAACATTATTTAACTCCAAGGTTTACATCAAAGGCTTCAGATATTTTACCATCTTTGCCTATACTGACACAAGCTTGAATATTATGATGCAGCATTTGGACAATGTCTGAAGAGTTTTATTTGTATTTAATTGTTCCAGAATGTTCCATAAACTCGATCTTCTCACTGAATCAAAAGCTGCTTTGATAGCAATAAAGGCAGCATACAGTCTCCTTTTTTTAAATTTTAGCATATTTTTCTGTTAGATAGTGACACATGAAAATTAAATCTACCATACTCATATTTTCCCTAAAGCCCCCTTGATTAATAGGAATATTATTACAATTTTCTACCAAACATTATACATGGTCCAACATGAACTGAGAAAAAATCTTTAACACAACAGGAAGCAGAGTGACAGGTCCATCATTTTTAACAGACATTTTAGAACCCTGTTTATGAATACTGTAGGTACAATAAGGGCAAGTTTCATGAGTCAGGAATTCATCTGGACTTGATTATCAGGTTAACAAAGGGGCCAACAAGTCAGTCCACCAAGCAATGTCAGCATAGAAAATTTCAGCAGACAATCCATCAGCTCCAGGAGCCTTATTTTTCCTTTGAGATTTGTTTAGCATTAATTACTTTAACAAAACAAAGGAAAAAAACACTATAGTTCTCAAAAGAGGTGGCAGGGATGGTTAAGGAGAAAAGGATAGCATTCAGGAAATATAAGGAAACACAGAAGTAGCAGGACAGATAACTTTATCAGTTAAAGCAGAAGGACGAGGAAGGCAGTCAGAATAGCAAAGGCACAAACTGAGGAAAAGATAGCCAACTCTGTTAAGGGATAAAACCTTTGATAGGTACACTAGGGAAAGAAGAAAGACCAAGGGAGGGATACAGAGACTTAATAAAGGGGAGGGAATGTGGGCAGAGGGTGACAGTGAAAAGCAAGGATACTGAATTAATATTTCTGCTCAGTATTCACAACAGAAGAGGAGGGGGAGGTACCTAAACCAAACAAGGAAGAAATTCTGAATAAGGGGATTGATACCAGTCCATTCACAGAAGAAAGGGTTTTGAAAGAACTCTTTAAACTGAGGGTGGACAAAGCAATGGGGCCTGATGGGATTCACCCAAGAATTCTAAAAGAACTAAGGATAGAACTAGTAACACCACTGACTACCTCTTTAACAAATCATGGAAGGATGGGTGGTACCTGAGGACCTGGAGGAGGGCAATGATTCCACTTCACAAAAGTGGAGCAGGGCAGAGGTAGGAAACTACAGACCAGTTAGTTTGACTTCAGTGGTAGAGAAAATGATGGAATCACTTCTGAAGGAAAGAATTGTTGAGTACCTAGAGGCCAGTTGGGCACAGGACCCAAGGCAGCATGGTTTCACAGCAAGAAGGTCATGTCAGATGAACCTAATAGATTTCTTTGATTGGGTGACCAAAGTAGTAGACCAGTGAGGGGCTGTGGATATGGCTTACCTAGATTTTAGCAAAGCATTTGACACAGTCTCACACTAGAGATTAATATACAAGTTAGCCAGCCTTGGAGTGGGTCCCAAGGTAGTAGCCTGGATAAAAAATTGGCTGGACAACAAGATGCAAAGGGTAATAGTAAACAGAATCCACAGTGAAGAAAGGAGGGTAACTAGTGTGGTACCGCAGTGTTCGGTACTGGGACCGGTCCTCTTCAATGTCTTTATAAGTGACATAGAGAGCACCTGGAAGGAAAGGTATGTCTCTTTGCTGATGACACAAAGATCTGCAACAGGGTTGATACACAAGGTGGGGTGGAAAGAATGAAAAGGGACTTGGCAAGGTTGCAGGAATGGTCAAATATGTGGCAGTTCAGATTCAATGCAAGGAAGTGCAAGGTAATGCGTCTGGGAAACAAAAACCCAGGGGAAGCATATACAATGGGGGTGAGTTAACAACAACAACAAAAATTGAAAGAGACCTAGGAGTAATTATATCAGATGACCTAAAGGTGGGCATGCAATATGAGAAGGCAGTAAGGAGGGCTGGGGGGATATTGGGATGCATAGGGAGAGGCATCAACTGTAGAAAACAGGAAGTTGTTATCCTTCTGTACAGACAGTTAGTGAGACCCCATCTGGAGTACTGCATGCAATTCTGGAGACCCCATCTCCACAAATACATAGGCAGAGTGGAGGCTGTTCAGAGGAGGGCAACCAAAATGGTGCAGGGTCTGCACCAGAAGACATACGAGGAGAGACTAAAGCAGCTTAATATGTATACTCTTGAGGAAAGGGGGGGATGTGATAGAAACATTCAAGTATCTCAAGGGAATTAACAAAGTACAAGAGGGTAGTATCTTTCAGAAGAAGAGATGTGCAAGAACAAGGGGGCACAATTTGAAGATAGAGGGGGGACGGCTCAGAGGTAATGTTAGAAATATTTTTTCACAGAAAGGGTTGTGGATGCATGGAACAGCCTTCCTGTGGAGGTTGTGGAGTCAGGAACAGTGGGAGAATTCAAGAATGCGTGGGACAGACATAAGGCAATTCTAGTGGAGAGTAGGAGGGAGGAAGTAAGCTGTTGATTAACTAGAATCTGCAGCTTATCCATCAGGTAAGGAAATGGGCAGACTAAGTGGGTCAAGCGGTCCTTATCTGCCATCAAATTCTATGTTTCTATGTAGGAGTAAACTCTGTCCAAGAGGAATGGTTAATAGATTCATGTAGTCTTGTAATATTACCAGTTTCATAATGTAATAACTGTAATGCTCCCAGATTTTCTCTGTAAAAGATATTTTTGAAATACTGGACCTTCTCAGTTGGGCTAGTAACAGCTTTGATGTTATTCCTAAGGTTTTCAGTTCCAGAGGCAAGTAAGTTCCAAAAATATTATTTTTGCCTATGAATTGATTCTTGAATCATGAACCATAATGCATAATCATAAGCTTGTGTTTTCCTGTTTAGCATCTGCTTATATTCTTCTCCTAGACTGTACAGAGCTAGTTTATCTTCAAAAATGATCACATGTTTATATCTCCTACCTTGCACACTCAGAGCTTGTTTTAAAGTGAGGCACTCTTTATTAAACAAAGCAGCTCTCTTTTAAAAATTATTGAATTTAAAACTACTAGGTACCCTCTGTTTTGTGGAATTTAAAGAATCCATAATTTTAACCCCAATAAGGTCAAACATAGCAGGCAAGAGAGAGGAAAGGGAATTCAATTCTGGGTCAAAAGATTTGTGGACACAGTCTGCTTTTAAATTCAGCAAGGTTTCTGTATTCAAAAGATATTTTACTTGATTATGTAGAAAAGGAGTCCAATGAATTACTTTACTATTAATAATTGCCATATTTTTATCTGCATCTGATCTAGCTGCAAACTTTTCCTTGTTTTGATTAAATTTGTGAGAAAGAATAGTTTTCAAGGGAAGATCGTCACTATTCCAAATAGATATTATTTCAAACCTTTTTATCAAGTACATGGAAAAGGTGTCAGTAATAGAGTAGTCAATAATACTACCCCCGTGGTTAGAGGGGAATGTAAAATTGCTTTCCTGTCTCCAGAAAATTGACCATTCAGAATCCAAAGATTGTTAGACCTTAATATGTCAAGCAACAATTTTCCATATGAGTTAATTTTATTATCTATCGATGCTCTGAGTGGAAGCTGAAATGCATCATCAACACCCCAGGCACTGCTTGGATCTTCAAGTGCAGTGCCAATTTGGGAATTAAAGTTACCTTCTAAAAACAGGGGGAGATGAGGGCAGTATATTAAATGATAAGACAATGCTTAAACCAATTCAGAAATAATTTTAGCATAGTCTGATTTTCTGGATTGGGGAGGAATATATACATTATCGAGAATACAGAAAGGAAAGAATCTTTAAATAAAACAAAAAGGAAACAGTTACTGTTGGTAAGAAACAGCTGATTTTTTTTGTTTTTTTTCCAAGTGTTTAGCAGGTGAGACACACCTAGCTGAAAGCTTGTTTACAGGTGCAACCTGGGAGCACTGGGAAGTTAAGTGACTTGTTCAGGGTCACACAGTATGCAAGTGAGGGCTATGGGATTCAAACCCAGGTCTCCAGGTTTGCAGCTCAGAGCCTTAAACCACTGTGCTGTAGTGCTTCCCTAAAGCTGTTTTCCATGAAGTCCAGTGTTTGAGACAACATAATTTGCTAGTCCCCTACTGACTCTACCATATGTTGTGCATTTTGTAGCACCTAACATCCAACATTGGTAACATTCAATATACCCATTGTTTAATTCATGTATTCTAGTTTCTTGTAACATAATAATGTTCAAAGTTTTGATAAAGCTGAATGTGTCAGCTTCTCAGATTTTTCCTTCTAACGCTGCCACATTCGAGACCAGAATAGCTGTCAGTTAATTGTGAATCAGCTAATGTAATGTGTGTGTGTGTGTGTGTGTGTGTGTGTGTGTGTGTGTGTGTGTGCGTCATAATGAGACATCAGAATGTAAGACACATATCTAATCTGAACATCACAAGAACTGACTTCAAATATGTCTTCTGAGTTAGTTTCATCTATTTGTGCTGTTTGATCAGAATCCCTTTCAGTTTCCAATTCTTCTTCCAAAATAATATTGTTATTGATCTTGACACTCTTTTGCAACCTTACATCAATTATCCTATGATTATCTTGCAAGAGTAGGTTGTCTGAAGGACATATTATATGAAGCTTCTCAACAGAGTGCATATACAGTGCTCCCAGATCTACAGGGATTCTTGTATTTTAAGGGATTTTTACTACAAAAACCGGATACGGGAAGGAAATCTTTTATTTTTAAAATATCAGGGGAAATGGACAAACACTACGGGAAAATGCCCACTATGAATTTCATGGCTGCCAAGATCCAGACAGATCCCTCCAATTGGTGTTCAGTTTGCTGACATTGCTACACTAAACTAAACAATTCTGTTGGTCCTTTTGCAGCCTGTGTTTCTCTGGGGTAGTAAGGTAATATGCTGGCAGTGCATCTTTCTGAGGATGAATTCAGATCTTCTGATCAAGAACCAGTGAGCTGCTGCATGATCCAAACACCTGCCATGTGGCCCCACTCAAAACAACAAAACCATTGAGACAGCCGAATTGCATCTCAAATGCCACTGTTCTGGACTGGCAGAGAGCCTAAGCCAATTAAGGTAAACTAGCCTTCTTGTGGGCAGCCTCAGGTCAGTCTATTTTAAACTCATTTTAAGTGCAAAATGAGTCAGACAAAAGACTGACCACTTGATGATGATATGTATTGGGGGGAGGGGTGCAAAAAAGAGTGCTTAAGTGTTGCTTGAGGGAAGCAGCACCCCAAACCACCAAGGCAAACAAACCTGCTGTTTTGCAAATTTGTCTATTTTAAACACATGAAGTGCAAAAAGCGAGCCAGACAAGAGACTCGATGATGGTGGGCTTTAAGGGTGACGGGGACACAAAGAGTGTTTAAGTGCTACTTGGCTTGTTTGGTGCACAGAGCAGAGTTGTGTTTTCAAAAAGATCACTAAGGCAGCACTTCTTCTGACCAGCCTAGAGGTTGAGGTTATTTGAAAAAAAATTAGACAGTGTTTCTGTTTAATTGTGAGCCTGGGAAAAGTATGGGGGTGTCTTCATCAAGATAAGCAGGAGTTATGAATTATATGTGTGAGATCAGAAGGGACCCATAGACCCTGGTCTGGCCTAAGGTTAGTAAAATAAATGAAAAAAAGGGAATATTTGTTTTTACCTCTGAGAGCTCAGTGCACAAAGCTGTGTGTGTGTGTGTGTGTGTGTGTGTGTGTGTGTGTGTGTGTGTGTGTATGTAGGGGGTGCTTAAGCATGCCAGTGAAAAACACAACAATACACTGAAACAATGTTTATTAATGGAGCGCTACAGGTACACAGAGCTGTAGGCCCAATGCACGATTGGTGTGCAGTGGCTATGCACGCATATCTGGGGCGAGTAGCTACTCCACACCCCCTCCGCCCTCCGCATGGCATGCACGATGGGAGCACATGCAGACCCACCGCACCCGATCCCCCATGTCTGCAGACAGCTCCGAGATGGGAATGTTCCGGGGGTGTGCCAGTACTACGTGTATTCACTAACCCATGTAGTGCTGGCCACATGGGTGCAGAGGGTGGTGCAGGGTACACCAGGGAGACCCTGCCATAACCCACAGCATGCCCCCATGAACACAGGTATTCAGTCACTGGGGGACCAGGACAGTGCACACTGTGCTGCTCCTGACTGCTGGGCAGCAGGAGGCGGCAGGGGAAGCTGGATGGGTGAGCACCCAGAAAGTTTATGTGAGGCAGCACTGGGACTGGAGGGTGCCACGCTGGTCCGGGTGCATGCTATCGGCATGCACAGCCCAAGACCCATGCCACCCTATGTGTGAGATCCACTATGGGTCCCAGGGGGGCATCCCATTGGATGTCTGCCTGGGACAACTCCTCCCCTGGCCACCCTGCAGAGTCCTGTGCATTGGGGGAGGAGCCATGGATAGGCAGTCAGCATTGGTGAATGCCAGTATGGGTGCACCTGTCCGTGGGGTGCAGGGGCCAGGGTGGGGTATGCGCATTTTGTGCATCCCTATGCCCCTTTCATGCATTGTGAGCAGAATACAAAAAAATGTATCAGTCTGTGATTAAGGGATAAATTTGAAGTTAAGGCATTTCATACTATAAATAGAATACTGTATACGGGACTGTATTATTACAAAGTTATAATACCTTCAGGAGGGTCTGGAGACATGTGAATCTTGAGAACTGAGCTTTATACGTTCCAACATGTCCCCAGAACCTCAAGATGGTATTATATTGTTACATATAAAGTTCTTATAGTTGTAGAGTTGTTATGTGATACGTTGTAGGTGATTTTTTATATTTAAAATAAATAAGAACACATACAACAGCCTGAACATTTGTCCTAGTGATTTTATTGACTGGCATAATGACACCAATTGCTTACTTACATTGATTTGTGCATACAGGAAAATCTACAGGAATTTCATCCCAGTTTTACAGGGAAAATTAGGGTGCACTACAGGAAAATGCTTTGCCTGATCTGGGAGCACTGAATATATTTAGTTATCCTATTTTGTATCTGAACAGTTGTTCATAGTTTTACATATTTCTCCTCTTTTCCTGAAGCAACTTCAGCCCTATGTCTAATTTCAGAATAAGTTCCTTCTTTTGCACTAATATTATGTTCTTTATTGGTGGCACAAAGGATAGATGGGTGAACAGATATTCCAGTCTTGTTAAAATCTTGGGCAACCCCTAACAATTTTCTCCTTGTCTCTTTATTTCAGGTAATTATAAAAATCCATCCTTTATTCTTTCCAACTTTATAATGATAAGCTGATTCAATATTAGACCAATTCAATTTATCACCCAAAACTCTTTTATACAAATTATACACTTAAATCTTTATTGTAGTATGCTTTTCATAATTTGGTTTTGGTAATCTTTTTAAAAATAATGTCACTTTGTGAGTTGCTCTTTGACTTCTGTTTCCATCTCTTGTGAAGTTATAACCTCAGGGAGATGCGGTGACTAGGACGAAGGTTAGAGCATTGCTAGTGGAAATCCACCCTTGATGCTGACCACCTTAGATTGATGGACCATTATCAAGTCCATCAATCTGCAATTACCTGTAAGAAGGCAGAGTTCCTGTCTGGGGAGATTGTGGCTGCTCAGAATCGACTAGCTCAGCTGTTTCAAACTGTGGACTTACTGTGCAACCCAGCCTGTTTACAAGTCCAAAAAGCCTTTTTGCAAGTAGAGTATGATGAACTTGTTCAATTATTTGCAACTAAGGTGGCTGACATCAGGGTGGTACTCCAACCAGCACACTCTATTGGCATTGCTCTGGATCAGCACAAGGCCAGTGCCTCTCAGGTTTCCTGGAGTACCTTTGACTGACCAGAGTTCATGGATGTCATGCGAATTGTCCAGGATGCGCACCCTACGTGCTGTAGTTTGGATCCAGCATCAACCTCCCTGATTCTGGGTTGCATTGATTCCATCTGGTCCTAGCACAGATAGTTTGGTGCTCCTTGGAAACAGATGAGTTTTCCAGCTCCCTGAAAGAGGCGTTGGTAATACCCCTCTTGAAGAAAGCTTCTTTGGACCCAGATTGCCATGCAAACTACAGACCAGTCTCTCACCTGCTCTTTTTAGGGAAGGTGATTGATAAAGCAGTGGTTGGACAGCTGGAGAACCATTTGACCATCCATGACATCTATGAACCCCTCCAGTCCGATTGTCAAAAGAGACATAGTACTGAGGCAGCACTGGTTCAGGTGCTCAATGACCTCCTGATGGCTAGAGATCAGAAGAGCTGTTCCATCTTGGTTCTTCTGGATCTCTCATCAGTGTTTGACACTGTGGACTATGTGGTTCTACTTGATCACCTGAGGTTCATCTGTGGACATTGGGTATAGTCCTCAGGTGGTTTACATTGTTCCTCATGGGAAGAACTCAGAAAGTGGTGTCTGGGGATCATTTCTCAGATTCAGTTTCTCTGTCACATGGGGTTCCTCAGGGCTCAGTGTTGTCCCCATGTTATTCACAGTGTATATGCTGCCCTGAGACATTGTAAGAAGGTATGGGGCTGAGGTTTCACCGCTATGCTGATGATACCCAGCTCTACCTTTCTTTGCCCCTGACCAGGATTGAGCTCTCTCAGTCTTTAATAGCTGTCTCACAGAAATCCAGGAGTGGATGGATTCCAGTTGGCTGAAGTTGAACTCAGAAAAGACAGAGGTGCTGGTTGTGGATCTGGCACACCGGATCATAGGGGGGTTGGGGTCCGGTTTGCCCTCAGGACTTTTTCTTGGGGGCTTATCACTCCTGGCCTCTGAACAGGTGTGAAACCTGGGGGTAATTTTTGATGAAGGGCTGACTCTGCATTCACAGGTGTCGGCCGTCGTCAAATCCTCTCTGTACCATCCGAGGAATATTTCTAGGACTAAGCACCTTGTTCCATATGATGATCTTCTTATGCTGTTCTACACCTTTGTGTCCTCATGCTTAGATTACTGCAACCCCCTTTACCTGGGGCTACTGGGGGTGGAAATTCATCACTTGCAGCTAGTGCAGAACACAGCGGCCTGGCTTTTGATGGTAACTCCCCGGTCCTGTCATATTTCACCAGGGCTGCAAGGACTGCACTGGCTGCCAGTACAGTGGTGGATCACCTTCAAAGTCATTCTTCTGACTTTCAAAGCCCTACACAGACTGGGCCCAGACTACCTGAAAGAGCTTCTGGTTCCTTACTGTCCTGGGTGATTGCTTTGCTCTGCTGACGAGGGGTTGCTAGAGATTCCAAGGGTGTGCTTGAAATCTTCTGGGGCCTGTGCATTTATGCATGCAGCCCCAACCCTTTGGAATTCTCTACCCCATTGGTTACGGGGTGCATGACCATGGAGGGATTTAAGCAAGCTTTAAAAACATACTTATGGCACCAAGCATTTGGTGAATGACTGTGTAATGGTATTAGTTGTTTTATATAATTAATATTGCTGGGATGTCTGACATGTGATTTTAAATTTTGTTAGGCACCTTGATATTTGAAAGGCGCCATAAAAATAAAGATATTATTATTATCATCATCCTTCATTGTATCGGTTTTATCAGAATTATTATGCGAGTTATCTTCCTGCAAATAACATTTTTGTTCCCTTGTTGTGCAGCCTTTATTAGTCTAAATTTTGGTCTTGACATAGGGGTGATTCTCTCTTTTCCTGGCATTGAAACTTCACTTGCACATGCAGTATGTTCTTGCCTACCTTTCACATCAGTTATTGTTTTAATCTGTTGCTTATTTCTAAATATATTTGGTCTTTTAGTATGCTTAGCACCTAAATGATTCTCACTTAGATTCTTTTTAAAGCAGCAATCTGTTTTATTTCATTAATTCCAATTTGTTGTGTTATAGTTCATATCAATTCTTTATTTTATTTTTGAGATTTTTTTTCTTCCCGAGTGGATTGAATATTACTGTAGCTCGTTTAACGGATAAATGATTAACTTTACTAGGGGGAGCATTTGTGTTTTCTTTTACCGATGGAGCACTGCACAACAAGGTAATTATTTTCTTTGTAAGCTGATTATTTATCAGCAATTCTTTTTAAATATCTTGGAGATCTATCAAAATGCTGGAAATAGTTTCAGAATCCAGAAATACTACATCATCCACTTTTTCATTAATATTTTTGTTAGACTATATATCAGAATCATTCAACAAATGAGGAATATCAGGAGGGAAGTGAAATGGAGGCTTCAAATTAGCCTTAATAACATAAGGAGTTATGAAGGCTTCAAAATCCTCCAAAAAACTATGTTTGTTTCCTCCAGATTTTTACTTTAGCTACTTGGAGAAACATACTGTAGTCAATACCCTCCTTTTGTTCATATTGAAACGTATTGATAGGGGTGCTGAATGTTTTTTATCCAAGACTTCTCATGGGGTTAAATAACCTGTGCATGAACTATTAACTTATCCAGTTTCTTGTTTTGCAGACCAGAATCAGGACCATTCACAGGAGGGTCCTCCAATTTAATTTCGCTCATTCAGAGTTCCCATCTTCAAGTAAATGTATTTCCTTTAAAAGAGGGTTATCTGAAACCTCTAAACTAGAGAATCAGCAAGGACTCAGCACTCCAGTCACAGCCATGACTTAAACCATTGTCATTCCATCCATATTTTTATTTTGTGCAAAAAGAGCAAAACTGTGCAATCTGTGTAGCCCTGGTAGGCCACAACTGGACTAATGGTGGCCTTCCCTGGCTACACCAGTTGCACAGTTTTGCTCTTTCTGCACAAAATAAAAATACGGATGGAGTAACAATGGTCTGAGTCACATCTGGGATTGGAGTGCTGAGTCCTTGCTGATTTTTTATACTAATTGGGACTTTTGAGCACCAGCCCCATGGGAGCGACCTTTACTGCTTTGAAACCACTAAACTAGTTGGATTAATTTTTTTTTACTTGGAGAGGAGACTAAAATAGATAAGATAGACAAATAGGCAAAAGGGGATCTCTGTTTTGTCTACAAGACATTCCAGGATGAACTACTCTGGGAATCATCAGGTCTAGTAAAAAATAGTTGTGTGGGAAGGAAACTAGAATTCATGGTTACCAGCTGAAAGGGGAGTAGCATAAGACAACAAGACGAGGTTCTTGGTTTAGCCAGAGAGCGGTGGATTCATTTAATGCAATCCCACTAGAAGTCGTTAATGCACCTAGTTTGGGATCCTTCATAAAATAAACTGGATAACTACTGTATATGGGCAGTATAGTAAGGGATATTTTCCACTGAAATGTGCCAAGTTTGAATGGTTTATGGCTGCTTGACTTGTAACAACCTATGATCCTATGATAAAATAGGTGGAGTTGGTCCTTGTATTCTCAATTTTTTTCTTTTGCCCACAAGGTCTATTTTATTTCCTGGGCCCAAGATATAGCTAGTAATTTCTTTTGAAGTCACTGCCTTCTCCTTTGTTCTTCTGTGTAATTTTCCCCTTTTCTAAAATATTACAGCCTGTTTTTAATTTCCTTTTTGCCTTGTTTCCATTTTATATATAGAGGACAGAGTACTCAAAAGTCTAATTCAGTACTTCCTTATACCAAATTATAACTTCTAAGAGATTGCAAAAAATGGGATGACAACAATTCAATATACCAGAATAAACTAGTATACAGTAGAAATATTATACAAAGGCTCAGTGGTCAGGAAAAATTCCTCAATGTCCTTATTTCATAAAACAGGTATAAATGTACTTTCCAGGAGGTTATCGCAGCAAGGAGAGTGCTCAGGTTAGATGGCTGGGGCGATAAAGCTCCCTTTCTGTTCTGCCTCTTTCCTCCCACTATAGGGTGTCCTCCTCTCTTTTCTCTGTTTGGGCAGCAGTAAAATGAGATCTCCTCCTCCTCCTCCAGAAAGGTACTGAAACCACACTGAACCCAAAGAAAAACAGAGGGTACAAATATAAACATAAAGACACAATTACAAATCTCCTGCCGGATAAGCACTAAGAGAAATAGACTACTTAAAACCCTAATGCTCAACAAATAAGAACAGAAGGTTATCCTTCAATTTTTTTAAGGAGATAAAATGTATAAACTGTGGGCCTGATTCTCAAAGCTCCCAGCTGGGCTAAAGGGGCATGCACCACAGAGAATGAAGCAAAATATGCACTGGGAGTGATTCATAAAGGCAGCCTGCATCGCCGATAGGCTGCCTACCTCAAAATGGGCTTGTGCCACCGCCATGCCACAAAATGAGCTGTGACAAGGTACTGGGGCATGTGGCAGATGCAACCTGCCAAAGCTCTACCATCAGAATTCACAAAACATACTCAGAGGGCAAATTTCTAAGTACCATTAGGCCAGCCAGGGCTGGTCTAAGGGGACTTAGAAACTCACTCTTTGAGTTTGTCGGACACTTTTACAGCAATGTGCCACCCCCCCAGACCCCAGTCACTCATTGTATAAATATATCACTCCCCAGTAGTCTAGTGCCCACCTCTTTCAAGTGCTGATTGCCTGTTTTATGCATTAATCCCTCTCTGGTAGTCTAGAGCCCCCCTCCCAAGCCCCATCACCTGTTACATGCATTAATCACTCCATGATAGTCTAGTGGTAGTCTAGTGTGCATTAATCACTTCCTGGTAGCCTAGTGCCCCCTCCCAATCCCTAATCACCCATGTTATACATTAATCACTCTCTTGTAGTCTAGTGCCCTCCCCAAACCTTGATCACCCTTTAGAGAAAATAATAACCCTGGTGGACTAGTGGCCCCCCACATCCTGCAGTGCCCTACCACCCTGCTCCCCTCCATCCCATAACTGATCTTGGCATCCAGTGACTGGTACAGCCCACTGCTCACCACCATGACCAGCCACTGAATGAGCACTGAAGAAGAAGTGTGTACTGTATATAGTATGCACTCAGTGAATTACAGCAGCTGTCATTCATTGAGCAAATACTATATACAGTACATGCTCCTTCAGTGCTCATTCAGCAGCTGGCCTGGTGGTGAGCAGTGGGCTGTGCCAGTCATCAGATGCCCAGATTGGTAATGGGATAAGGGGGGGAAAGAGCAGGGTGGTAGGGCACTGCAGGTTTGTGGAGCCACTAGGCCACCAGATATTGGCATGGAATGGGGGATCAGGGCTAGGGTGGTTCACTATACCACCAGGGTTATTATGTTCACTTATGGGTGATTGGGGCTTGGGGGAGACTATACTACCATGGAATGATTAATGCATAACATGAGCGATCTGGGCTTGGGGTCACTGGGCTATCAGGGAGTAATTAAGGCATAACACGGGTGATCAGGGCTTGGGAGGAGGCAGTAGATTACAAGGGAGTGATTTCTTCATACAACAGGTGCTCAGGGCTGGGGGGTGCTTGTGTTTTCAGCAGGGGGCTTATGGCAGACCCTTCTCATATGCCTTGTGTTTGCCACATAGGAGGGGTTGCTGCAAGTGTGGGTACTTAGGTGCAGGGACCTCTCCTGTATCAGAATCTGGCACAGGGTCCCTGTGACATGGGGCTTCAGTGCAAGCTGCTGTCTGATGCAGCTTGAGCAGATCTAAGCCCCCTTTGGGAATCGGGTCCAAACTATATTATGGCTTATCATTTAATAAAAGCTAACAGCTTCCTTTTCTTGAAGTAAATGAAGAAATGCCCAAGTTAATGCTGCCTAGAAATAAAGGTTGTTGCAGTGTCTAGCATGTAGCTCAGTCAGCTCAAACAGCTCCTATAGTGCCTTAAGAGAAAATTAAAACCATGGTGCTGCAAACAAGCTCCAAAGAGAGATGATGTCAGTGACTAGAGATGCCCACACTTGCACACTTATAGGGAGCCATTCTTGTGACCTCCATGATACAAAAATTAAAAAAATTAAAAGGACCTAGTATCATAAGAATAATTAAAAAAAATAAATAGCCAAAGCAAAAATACATACAGTATTTGCCCTGTAAAAGTAAGATTGTCAGCAGTATTGTCCCTCAAATATGATCAGTGAAAACACTGTATCTAAATTTCAATCAGGTAAGCCGGTGAACTAAATTAAAGAAAAATAGATCATTCAGCTCAAATCAAATATAATAAATACACTTGAATCTTAAAATGTATGAGAGCTGAACAAAATACACTGGGGTACACTTGTATACCAACAGTCAAAAACACCCACTAGTCAAAAATGGACCAAAAGCCTGTGAAGTCAGGACGCAATCATGACTGTGTGAATAAAATATTAAAACAATGGTAGTAAATAATTAAACAAAGCAAAACATAGCAACAAAGGCAAAAAAACAAGAGCAGAATTTAGTGAATTGTAAAGCGAGACTGATTAACTGCTAGTGTGCACTCATTACCACATTGGCTGTAAAATAAACACAACGCTCAGAAGGAGCTCGTAAGAAGCCAAAATAATTATTATTCCCCTATTTTCCTGCAAGAGTTTGACACAGTACAGTTGCTAGAAACAACAAACTCTTTTTTAGAGCTGCAAGTTGTACAATGCCAGTTATCTCATTTATCTCTGTGCCTCTGTAGACATTTGGGTCCTTCACATCTTCATCAAAATCTTCTACTTTCTCTCCATTTCCATATCTATGTAAAATTCAGCCACCAGGTACTCTTCCCTCTGAGCGACCATTCCTCCACAGGGCTCCATGCTCCCTCTGACTATCACAGCATGCTTCACCACATGTTTGGACTCCAAACTCCTAAGTAGGAGGGCAGAACAAAGTGAGAGAAGTACCCACACAACAGGCAGCACAAGATAGTCTGGAAAAGAAAGTGGATAAATATTTAAGAGCTTAGTTGCTTTAACTAAGCTTAAGGCAACAATGGTATACCTGCTAATAAAAAGTTGTAGGCACATCCACAGTCCCTGCTAATGTTGCTCCAGCAACACAGTGTGCAACAGCCCCTCACCTCACCTCACCCCAAGCAGGACTAGGCAGATTCCTGAAGAAGAGAGAATAGTTCCTTACTGTGACAGTAGGACTTCAAGAGAATCTCCTTCATTGAGCCACAGCTTTCCCTTCTGCCTTCTCCCCAGTTGTGTGATGAGTGATTATACTACCTACAGTTGCAAGCTGCTCCTCTTTTGATGCTTCCAATGGCATCCATACTAGCTTTTCCATATCCTCTCATGTGTGCCTGATGTGTCTTAGTTGCTTAGGTCCCTGCTGGCCCAATGATCCTCTAAGCTTGTCTCCAGTGGAGAACTGAGGCATGCTGGGGATTTATTTATTTATTTAAAAGTTGATAGCTGAGAAAAGCATGAGGAGCCAATGCTCATTTCCAGGTGTGACCCGGGGAAGAGGAACAAAGGCAAAATATACAGAGGCAGCATGAAAATACAAATTTTAAGCAAGAAAGCCACACCAAAACCACAGCCACAATAACCAGTACAGTCAAGAGTTTAGTATTATAAAAGTGGGGGGTTAGATTATACAAGCCGCGAAAATCAGGATTAGTAGCAACAACTAGTATGGCAGCAGATATAATTTAGGTGGGAGGGAATGGGGTCATAGGGAGCATGGTTGAGAGGGAAGATGTTTGAGGAGCCTCTTGAGTGAGAAGAAAGAGGAACAAGAGTGGAGGCTGGAGGGTAGCTTGTTCCAAAGAGAAGGGAAGGGAACAGGATGGAAAAAGCAGATTGTCTGGAGGCAGAGTGAGGGAGAAGGATGGAAAAGGAGCAAGAGTCCCTGTGATGAAGGGAGTAGTTAGAGGAGGCAGCTTGGGAGAGCTGAGAGATGAGGTAAGAGAGGAGGGAACCAAAGCACAACTTAGCAACAAAAGTAACACAATGAATAATCCACCTGTGGGATAGTGAACTGAGGGATAAGGGAGGATAGAGTAGACAGTGGTGAGTGAAAGGGGGAGAGGCAGTGGCAAAATGGCAGAAGGAGTTTAGGAGAATGTCAGGTTTGCTGAGTGAGGTCTGAGAGGTAGTTCCATACACAAAGTCAGCAAAGTCAAAAGTTGGTAGACTTGTTTTGGAGACCAACTCTCAATGTATAGGGAGAAGGAGGCTAGCTTTGTGTCAGAAAAGGGCACCTGGTTTGGGGTGAAGCTTGGTACAAATGGTGTCAACGTGGGTGGAGAAGTCCAGGTTTTCATCTGGCCACACCCCTAAGTACTTGAAAGCTGACGTTCTTAAGGATGGAACCATCTAAGGCAGAGAAAGTAGGGGGTTTCTGCAGGGTGGCCAGCTTTTGTCTGGTGCCAAAGACCATGGACACTGTTTTCTTGACATTTAGTTAAAATTTATTATCCTTGAGCCAGGATTGAACTCTGTTAAAATCATTCTGAAGGGGGGACAGTACGTTAGTGACAGAGGGCCCAGAGAGGAAAAGAATAGTTTCATCACTAGACTGAGGGGAGGTTGTTAATAAAAATGGAGAAAAGTATGGAGCCAAGGATGGAATCTTGGGAGACACCATAGAGAAAAGGTAGTGGGGAGGATAAAACATTGTCAATCAGAACTGATTGTTCCCTGTCAAGAAGATAGGAATGGAACCAGTTTACAGTGGATTCTGAGAGACCAACAGATCAAAGAGTTTGTAGTAGAAGTGGGTGGAAGACGGAATCGAAAGATTTTGCAAGGTCAATAAAAATGGCGGCTGTAATATGTCTCCTGTCCATTGCAGTGAGTATAGAGTCAGTGACGTGAAGAATGACCTGGCTGAGAAAGGGATGAGGGCAGTGCAGCAAGAGTTTGTGGAGTTGGGGAGGGGCCTTACACAAGTAGCATGCATGGTAACCTTCTCGGAGGTGCTGCCTGTCTATGCCATGGACGAGGCTAGGGTGCTCCACACCATGGGATTCAATCAGTGGTTGAAAATCTGGTGCAGAGCTCAGGGATTTGGCTTCATTGGGGACTGGAGGTCCAACTGAAGAAATGCAGGCCTATACTGTCATGATGGTCTGCATCAGTCCAGGAGGGGAACCAGGATCCTAGGTGATAGGTTTAAATGATTCACTAGCAAGCATTTAAACTAGCCAAGGGGGGAGACACTGGAAAGGAGCAGGGAAATCCTAGACCCCCCCAAAAAATCAGGGTACTAAGTTAGGTAAACACCAAGCTAGAGATGTAGATAGGGAGAAGGGCAGGGGTAAATGGAGAATATGACAAAGGCAGTAAGGACAGGGATGGGGCAAAAAGGGGTAAGGCCATCAAGAAATGGAGGGTAATGAGTACCAACGCCTGTAGTCTGGGCAACAAGCTCCCTGAACTTGTGGCCTTGATGGAAGAGGGATTCCTGGATATCATAGCAGTCACAGAAACATGGTACACATAGAACCATGACTGGGATGTTAACATACCAGGGTACACAACCCACAGGAGAGACAGGAGGATAGGAGAGGGCAGGAGAGCTCTCACGTAAGGGAAGGGATAAAAGCAACAGAACAAAAGAGAAGCAGGGAGGAAGGAGGCACAGTGGGCCACCTTAGAGACTGGAAATGGCACCACAATCCACACAGGGGTTGTATACAGACTCCCATGTCAAGGAGAGGGACTGGACAAGGAGATAGAAGGCATCCTTAGGATGGCAGAGAAAGTGGAGATACTGTTGATGGGGACCTGAATATGCCAGATGTTAACTGGAGCACCTTTGCTGCAGCCACATCCAAGAGCAGGGCCATTCTTGATACTCTGCAGGTGACATGCCTCAGACAGCTAGTTTTGGAACCCACTCATGAGGGAGCAATCTTAGTCCTCATACTTTCAAATGGGGACAGTGAGAGGATCTCAGATCTAGAAATGGGTAGCCATCTGGGAGCAAGTGACCACCAAACAGTGTGGTTCACGATAAACTCAGCTACAGAGTCAAGCCATACAAAAGTGAGGGTACTGGACTTCAGAAGGGCTGACTTTGGCAAAATGGGAGAGTGCCTTAGAAAAGTACTAGCAATCAGGCTAGAAGGAGGGGTGGAGCAATAATGGGGAAACATCAAAATTGCCATCACGGAGGCAACAAGCCTTTGTGTGAAGTAAATAAACAAATCAACATGAAAAAAAAAGCCACTATGGTTCTCAAAAGAGGTGGCAGGGAAGGTTAGAGAGAAAAAGATAGCATTTAGGAAGTATAAGGAAACACAGAAGAAACAGAACAGAGAACTGTACCAGTTAAGGCTGAACGAAGCAGGGAGGGAAGTCAGAATAGCAAAGGCCCAAACTGAGGAAAAGATAGCCAACTTGGTTAAGAAGGTGGATAAAGCCTTTTATAGGTACATCAGGGAGCGTAGAAAGACAAAGGGAGGGATAGTGAGGCTGAATAGAAAGGACGGTGGGTGGCCAGAGAGGGACAGTGAAAAAGCAGAGATACTGAATGAATTCTTCTGCTTAGTATTCACAAAAGAAGAGGAGGGGCAGGTGCCTAATCCAATTAACAGAAGCACTCTGGATGGGGGGGGGGTCGATCCCAGTCCTTTCACAGAAGAAAGGGTTCTGAAAGAACTCCTAAAACTGAAGGTGGACAAAGCAATGGGGCCTGATGGAATTCACCCCAGAATGTTAAAAGAATTAAGGGGAGAACTAGTGACACCACTGACTACCCTTTTTAACAAATCATGGGAGGATGGTGTGGTACCTGAGGACTGGAGGAAGGTGGATGTGATTCCCCTTCACAAAAGTGGGAGCAAGACAGAGGCAGGAAACTACAGACCTGTCAGTTTGACCTCTGTGGTAGGGAAAGTGATGGAATCACTTCTGAAGGAAAGAACTGTTGAGTACCTAGAGCAAAGTGGGGCACAGGACCCAGGGCAGCATGGGTTCACAGTGGGAAGGTCATGTCAGATGAATCTAATTGATTTCTTTGACTGGGTGACCAAAGTAGTTAGACCAGGGAGGGGCTGTGGACATGGCCTACCTAGACTTTAGCAAGGCATTTGACACAGTCCCACACAAAAGATTAATAATCAAATTAACCAGCCTGGGAGTGGGTCCCAGGGTGGTAGCCTGAGTAAAACATTAACTGGACAACAGGACACAGAAGGTAATTATAAATGGAGTCCACTCTGAAGAAAGAGGGGTTACTAGTGGGGTACCGCAGGGTTCAGTCTGGGTCCAGTCCTTTTTAATGTCTTTATAAGTGACATTGCAGAGGGACTGGAAGGAAAAGTATGCCTCTTTGCAGATGATACAAAGATCTGCAACAGGGTTGATACACAAGGAGGCATCGAAAGGATGAGAAGGGACTTGGCAAGGTTGGAGGAATGGTCAGAAGTATGGCAGCTTGGATTCAATGCAAAGAAGTGCAAAATAATGCACATGGGAAACAAAAACCCAGGGTAAGATTATACAATTGGGGGGAGAGGTAGTAGTAACAACAACAAAAATGGAAAGGGAGCTGGTTATAATCATATCAGATAACCTTAAGGTTAGCAAGCAATATGAGAAGGCAGTAGGAAGGGCTAGGGGGGATACTGCGATGCATAGGTAGAGGCATCACTAGTGGAAAACAGGACGTTGTTATCCCTCTGTACAGACAGTTGGTGAGACCCCATCTGGAGTACTGTGCCAGTTCTGGAGACCCCATCTTCACAAGGGCATAGACAGGATGGAAGCAGTTCAGAGGAGGGCGACTAAAATGGTTCAGGGTCTGCAAGAGAAGCCATACAAGGAGAGACTGAAGGAGCTTAATATGTATACCCTTGAGGAAAGGAGGGAGAGGGGGAACATGATAGAAACTTTTAAGTACCTCAGTGGAATCAACAAAGTCCAAGAGGGTAGCATGTTTCAGAAAAAGAGATGTGCAAGAACAAGGGGACACCATTGAAGATAGAGCGGGGGATGGCTCAGGGGCAATGTGAGGAAGTATTTTTTTACAGAGAGGGTGGTGGACACATGGAACAGCCTTCCTGAGGAGGTTGTGGGGTCTAAAACTATGGGAGAATTCAAGAATGCATGGGACAGACATAAGGCAATTCTTGTGGGGGAGGGTAGGAAGAAATAGGCTGTTGGTTTACTAGGATCTGCAACTTATCCTGTAGGTAGGGAAATGGGCAGACTAGGTGGGCCAAGCCGTCCTTATCTGCCATCAAAGTCTATGTTTCCATGTTTCTATGTAAGGGAAGATATAGTCAAGTGATACTTCCTAAAGCCAGACTGGACAGGGGAGAGAGTGTTGGAACTGGCAAGGAAAGCAGAAAGCCGAGAGTGGCTAAGTGATTCTTGAAGTTTAGACATGGAGGGGAGGAGGGAGATGGGTCTGTAGTTTCCAGTGGAGGAGGGGTCTCCTCCTTTGTGGAGGGGAAGGACTCTAGTTGATTTCCAGGCCTTGGGAACAGTGGAGGTAGTGAGAGAAAGGTTTAGGATAAGAGTAATCAGGGCTGCAATAGCAAAAGCAGAGAGGTGGAGAAGCCTGGGATGGAAACAGTCAGGGCTTTACTTAGAAGGGTTTAGAGCAAGAAGCATGGAGAAGACATCAAGAGGAGTGAACAGGTGAAATTATAAAGAGAGGGCTGGTCTGTCATGACCTGGTGTGCCAAGGGGTATAAGGGGGATGGGGAGGAACTAGTGTCTGGGAGAGCACAAGTAATGAACAATTTGTTAAAAATCTCAGCAACAGAAGCAGGGTCGGAGACAGGGGACCCTGATATGTTAAGAACAGAGGATGTATATTTGGCTGGAGGATCTAAAAGGGTGTGGAGAACTTTTCAAAAGGATGCGGGAGACTGCTGGTTTTGCTGCAAGTGGCCTCTGAAGTAGGTAGCCTTAAAGAGACATATGGCCTTAATGCAGCTATTTCTGAGGCTCCTGTAGTCTTGTAGGTCCACCTGAAGAAGGAAGGCTTTGTAGCAGTGCCAACATTTGTCCCTGGCCCAGCACTTGGCCAGTAGGTTGGCAGTGATCCAAGGGTGATGGTGTCTCTTTACTCTGGATTTCTTAAGGGGGGGCATGGTGGTTCCATATATGTAAGAGGATGTTGGAGAAGAGAGAATGGGCAGAGTTGACATCACGTGTGGAATAGATGGGTGCCCAGTCTGCAACTGAAAGGTCATGCTGAAGGGTTGAGTAGTCTAGGTTGTAAAGGGGATGGGTCCAGATGTATTTGGGCCACACAAGGGGTGTAAATCTTTTTTATGCAGTAAGTGGTACAATGATCACTAATTGCATCTTGGGAGTACACCAGTAGCCATGATATGATGGGGGTGAGTGGCAAGAACCCAGTCAAGAGTAGTGTGGTGCTGGGAGTGTGGGTTTAGGTGGGTAGGTTCTGTGATAAGTTGAACGAGGTTTAGGGCTTCTAGTTTAAGGATAGTGGTCTTAGAGGAGGGCAAGGGCCAATCGAGGTTGAAATCCCCGAGAAGCAGCAGCTCACCATTGGATGTGAGGGAAGAAATAGAGGAGATTATGGATAAAAAGACATCAGGAGAAGTTTTGGGGGGGCATAGAAGGTGCCAACATTACTATGATCAGTTCATGGCAGGAAGTCTGGGCCTCCTTAAAGATAATGGAACAAGAGAAGGATTGCCTAATGTACAGGGCAATGCCACCTCCTCGCGTATCACAGTCTTGATGAAATAGGTTAAAGACCGGGATGGAAATGGAAGAATCAGGGGTTTAGACAAAAGCCAAGTTTTGCTTATGCAGAGGATGTCAGCAGGGTATTGAGAGACCCGTACTCTGAGTAGGTCAATTTTTGTGAGTAGGCTGAGAGTGTTTATATGAAAGGACCTAAGACCTTTTGGCAGGGAAGGGAAGTTTGCATTTAGAGCAGTGAGTGCTGGGGTCAGGGCTGAGGGGCGAGACAGGGGACTTGGGTTGGGATGGACATCACCTGAGAGGAGTAAAAGAAGCAAGATGAGAGGAAGGGGAGGAGGGTACTTTGGTTTTCTGTGAGAGTGAGACTGGGTAAGGGGTTAAGGGAAAGTGAGGCAGAGCAGAGCCTCAAGGTTAAGAAGTGAGAAGGAGAGTAATTCAGGGTGGATAAAGGGAAAGGGAAAGGGAGGAGGGAAAGGGGCATCAATGATAGGAGGCAGATTTGTGTGAGCTGAAGGAATGGGAGTAGAGGATGGAGTAGAAATAATGGGAGGAGAGAAAAAGGAAGAGAAATAAGGGGGAAGGTATAGTGGGAGGATGGGTGATGAAGGAGAGAAAAGTCATAGAGAGGAACAGGGAGAGAAGAAATGGCAAAGGTAGATAGGTAGTGACATAATGTGTAAAACAGGAGGTAGAAAGGGTGGGAAGGGAAGTTAACAGGAGAGATTGAAGGAAACTAGGAAAAAAGGGGGTTGGGAAGTTAGATAGGAAGGAGCATGAAGATGGCTAGGGAAGAAAATTGATCAGTGAATGAGAATAAAAACAACGAAGAAAAGTATAGAGAAGAGGTGTAAAGAGTGGCAGGTAAATTGAGTAGGTTTATTTTAGAGAAATGTAATATTGCTCAGGGCTGAAGCACAGTCTAGTAGCATAATTTGCCTGTCCAGAAAGAAGAAAGAGGTAGGCAGAGAGAGTAAGAGAGAAACAGGGTAGGTGAAGATAGAAGAGGTTGCTTTAAAAGAGTGGCATCTTATAAAAGCTCCATGAAGGAGTGGGGAGTTTTGGCACCCAGGAGCATTTAAAGAGTGCCGGGGGTGGGGGAAGGCAGGCAGGAGAAAATTTCTCCTTGGAATCAGCAGCCTGGTTAGGCTCAGTAAAGTAGCTAGCCAAGTTCAGCGAAGGAGCCAAGAGCTGTTAGGACCACATTGGCCAAGGTGACAGAGCAGTAGAGAACTGGCCAATTGGGTGACAAAGCGTGTATGTACCTAAGTTTCAAAGTCTCTTGGGCAGCAGCAAGTAGACGACCATACCTTTATAGAAAGGATGCTTCAGGCAGTTGAAGAGGAGAGTGGCAGCCATGGCATGGGATTCAAGCCATGCCACCGACAGCTGAAGGTGAGCCCGGTCAGGGGCGGGGGAAATCTGAGGGAAGTGAAAATAATAATAATAATAAATAATAATATTTTTATTTATATAATGCAATTCCAATGTCAAACTGCTTCACATAAAAGCATCAACAAATCATTCATTAAAATCACATAGAAAACAGATTCAATCAAGCTACACAGAAAACCTAAAAGTTCAAATATTGAATGCTGTTTAAATAAATAAGTCTTCAAACTGGTCTGGAAGCCCTCCACGGTCCTGCACTCTCTAATCTGATGAGGTAGAGAGTTCCATAGAGATGGTGCCATAAACATAAAAGCCCTGTCACCTGATGTCTTTAACTCGCACCCTGGGAACCTCTAACAACCCCATATCAGATGAGCGGAGGGGTTAGCCTAGGCTGTAAGGAACCAGTTGCTCTTGCAGGTAACTCGGTCCCAATCCATGTAGGGCTTTATAGGTCAAGAGACCAACCTTGAAGGTGGACCACCACCACTGTATAGGCAGCCAGTGCAGATCGTGCAGCACTGGAGTAATATGACTGGTGCGAGAGGCTCCAGTCAAAAACCATGCCACAGAGTTCTGCACCAGATGCAAGTGGTGGACATCAACCCCCAGAAGCCCTAGGTATAGGGAGTTGCAGTAGTCCATTCGCGAGGTCACAAAAGCATGGATCAATGTGGGCAAATCATCAGATGAAACAAGGTGCTTAATTCTGGCAATGTTCCTAAAATGGTAAAAAGAAGATTTGATGACTGCCGACACCTGCGCCCGCAGTGTCAGCCCGTCGTCAAATACCACCCACAGATTACGCACTTGTTCAGAGGTGGGCAGCTGTACACCATCGAGCCAAAGCCCGGAAGGTAACCCCACCACTGGCCTCTTTATCTGGCATCCCTGATCCACAACTAACACCTCAGTCTTCCCAGAATTCAACTTCAGCCAACTGGACTTCATCCAGTCATGGATTTCTGCCAGACAGTTGTTAAACATCGAGACCGCACTATCCTGGTCAGGTGCAAAAGACAGATAGAGCTGTGTATCATCTGCATAGCAGTGAAAACGCAGCCCATATCATTTTACAATGTCTCTTTGAGGGCAGCATGGACACTGCGAACAACATGGGGGACAGCACCAAGCCTTGAGGTACTCCGCATGGCAGAGAGAATGGTTCAGAGGAAAAAATCCACAAAACCACCCTCTGAGACCTGCAGGTTAGGAAAGAATGAAACCATCCAAGAACTGGACCAACCAGTCCACAGATGAACCTCAGGCACTCGAGCAGAACTCCATGGTCCACAGTGTCGAATGCTGAAGAGAGATCCAAAAGCACCAAGATGGAATGGCGCTTCTGGTCTCTCGCTATCAGGAGATCATTGAGCACCTGAACCAGAGTAGTCTTGGTATCATGTCTCTTTCAGAAGCCTGACTGGAGAGGATCGAAGACAACATGGATGGTAAGATGGTTCTCCAGCTGCAGCGCAACAACTTTCTCAATCACCTTCCCAACCAAGGGAAGGTTAGAGACAAATCTGTAGTTTGCACAGATGTCTTGGTCCAAAGAAGCTTTCTTAAAAAGTGGTGTCACCACCGCCTCTTTCAGGGAGATAGGGAATTCCCTGAGCCTAAGGAGCACCAGACAATCTCCGCAAGGACCGAGCCAATGATTTCCAAACACCCTACACAAGGCATGTAGGGTCCTGGTCCAAACTACAGCAAGTTGGATGGAAACTCTGGACAATCCGCATGATGTCCCTATCTCTGCTCAGTTGAAAGATATCCAAGAAGACCGAGGGAAAGTGACCATACACCGACCACCATAAACCCCCATAGAGGAAGTTGGACAGATTTCAGCCCTGATGTCAGCCACCTTATCTGCAAAAAAGTGAGTGAACTCATCATACTTATTTTGTGAAAACGCTCCTCGAACCTGTAGACAGGCTGGATTGCACAACCTGTCCACGGTTCAAAAGAGCTGAGCCGGTCGGGTTTGAGCAGCAGCTATCTCACCGGACAGGAACTCTGCCTTCTTATGTGAGATTGCTGATTGATAACTTTAATAATGGTCCATCAGTCTAAGGTGGTCAGCATCAAGGGCGGTCTTCCTCCAGCGATGCTCTAGCCTTCGACCCACCCATCTCAACTCCCTCAAGGTCCCATCAGGGGGACCAAGGGCAGAGAGAGAGAGAGAGGGGAACACGGAATGGGGTGATAACATCCAGAGCCTCAGTGATAGCCTTATTATAGGCCAAAACTAGATTCTCTGGATCCTCGCCCGCCCTCAAAAATCCTGATAGGTCTAACACCGCCATAATACCTTCTGGGGCAACATCCGTCAATGGGTAGTATCTAACCATCTCCACAGGGGCAGGCCTATAAGGGAGAGGCTGGAGATTGAGCCTCACAGTGTAGTGATCAGACCAGATGACTGGTTCCACCACCAAATTGCAGGACTCGACCCCCAGGAGGAAGACCAGGTCAAGTGAGTGACCATGATTATGAGTAGCAGAGGCAACTACCTGTGTGAACCCTGATGATGACATAAGTTAGAGTAAGTCTTGTCCAAACTGCAAGAGTTCATTGTCAACCCAGGCATTGAAGTCACTCAGGACCATCAGCCTGGGCAACTCCAATGCTGTGTCGATGACGAAGTCTGCCACTTCCTGCAGGAACAATTTCTCACACCCGGGTTGACAGTAGATGAGAATGATCCTGCAGCCCACACCTGCTACTGCGGTAAACTCAAATGATCTGGCCTCCTCTACTGGTACACCAGTGAGGCCCAATTCCATTCTAAAGCAGATACCCACTCCCCCGCCTCTGCAGTCCAATCCCAAGTGGTGTGTCACTGAAAACCCTGCTGGGACTGCCGCTTCCAAAATGGGGCCCGCGTTGTCATCAAGCCAGGTTTCAGTGATACAAGCCAGGTCTGCTGTCCCAACAAGATCAGCAATAATTGCTGTCTTATTTCTAATAGACCTGGCATTGCACAACACCACTCAAGTCAGACGGGGTTTCTGGGCTGACTGAGTTAACTGCCCAGAATTACAGGAGCCCATTGGTATGGAAAACAGACATGGCGAGCCACAATCTAGAGACCAGTTCGCCCCAGGGCATCTCCTGGACCTCACAACCTAATACGATCAGCTCTGGGCTCCCACTCCCTCCCTCCTCAGAGTTCGGGGCCCCAGCCCACCCCTCCTTCTACTAATACCCCAAAGCCCTGCATTTGTTATAAACCTCTGCAGGCAAAGAAGAAGGATAAAAGGGCCTGAGGTCCCGGAGTTCAGCAGGAGAGTAGTGCCTGATCGGGAGGGCAATAGGCCAGCACATCTTTTTTTTTTTAAATATACATTTTTATTTTATTTTGACATAAAACATTACATCCATATTCAAAAATTATGCAACACATTTGTTGTGGAGATTCCATAGGACAACATAAAAAATCAATTAATTTGTGTAGACAAGACTGCTTATCATATCTCAGGTAAGGCTTCATGATTGATTTCTCCATACAGTTACAAATCCAGGCTTGTTTCCAATATACTATATAATGAGATGTACAGTATTCCATATACTCCCTGATCAGGGGATTCCAGATAAGCCTCTTCCCAACTCTGGGGCACCTCCACAGAGCAGCCAAACCAAATACAGGGGACATATTCCTACTTAAGTGCATTTCATAAACCATATGGGATCTATCGTCTCTCATAATGGGACAAAATCTTGATAGAACTCTAATTGGTACAAAACCCATTTACCCCAACTAGTGTTGAAAGTGTTTGTCCTATTGTTTATTCTATATGAGAGACGTTCCAAATTATATACTTCATAAGTGAGATTTCTCCAGGATGCTTTGACCGGGGCTACCTTAATGAGCCAGAGTCTGGTTATAACTTTTTTAGCTATTAAAATTTTTTTTTTTTATTTAGTTTTATTTAGTTTTTTTTTGTTTAGTTTTTTATTTAGTTGTTTAACCAGGTATAGCACACTAAGCTGAAAGCTTTTTTACAGGAGCGAAAATTAAGAGTGAGATGAGTTTATACTGTGACCAGTTGATCCGGCTGCTCAATGAATGTGTCGCCGTGAAGACAAACCCCGGGGTAAGTAATTCTGAGATAGTAAATATATTGTCAAGTTCCATGAGAATGTCCCTGCAGTAGTCGAACAGGAGTGGGCATGACCATAGTATATGTTCTTGGCCTGCAGGTGAGTACCCACAAACCCTCCAGCAAAACCTCTTATCTGGAGTTCCAAACTTAGCCTGAATATCTGGGGTTCTAACAAATCTGACCCTGGCCTTCCAGGCAAATTCCCTCCAATAAGACATCAATGAATTCTTGGAATAAAAATAGGTGGATTGTAGCCAACTGTCTAGGTCTAGTTCCGTGATAAACTCCTTAGCCCATCTGACTCTCACATGGTCGAAGTCTAGTGATTTTGCTGGGCACAATGCCTGGTAAATATTACTAATAATATGTTCTTGAGATCCCCCTTTTATGGTGTGAGTGATTAGCTTCACTATTTCAGATGGGGCCTCCGCTATTTTAATTAGCAAGTCCGCAACCCCGAGGAGAACAGTATTAAGTGCCAAAAAAGTTGGAAACTCTCTCCAAGGTAATCCATATAGGGATTGTAAGTAGAGGAAGGAATGAATCCCCAAGGGACACACCAGTTGGAACACATATCTAACAGAGTATTGCTCCCATTTTCATAGGGATTGCTCTAGGGAGGATGAGCAGATATCTATGTTATAGGCTAGGGTGGATAGAAAGTGTTTCTCAGAAGTGGTCACCCTAGACCAGATTAGGTAAAACCAGCTCTTAAGGAAATATGTAGTGATTTTCATGAACTGAGATAAGGGATAGCATCTGGGAGGGTCTCCTAGTAAGTAAGAGGTGAGAGATTCCAAACCATTTAGGGTTTTTCTATTGCTTTCCAATGGGCCATGTAAGAAGGTTCAAAAGCAAAAGAGCTGTACGTGTTTGTGCCACTCTGGCATAATTTCTCAGATTGGGTAGGTTTAACCCTACCTGTGTCCTCGGAAGTTGTAGTAGGGCATATTTTACTCTTGGCATCTTTCCTTCCCAAATAAATCTAGAGAAAAGTTTATCCCATGACCAAAAATAAAAGTCTGAGGGGAAGCCAGGCAGGGTTTGTAAAAAAAATTAATAAACGAGGGAAGACATTTTGTTGAATCACTTCTACCCGGTTGATCATCCCCAGAGGCAGCTGTGTCCATCTGGACATATCAGCAGTGATCTGTTGAGTAATTGGCTCCAAATTCACCATATCCAGGTGCATCAATTTGGCAGGGATTTTAATCCCTAGGTATCTCATCTCAATTCTGTGCCAGCGGAAAGGAAATTCTGATTTCATTTGTCTGGAAGGGGAGAAGGAAAAATTAAGTACTTCAGTTTTAGAACAGTTTATTTTATAGCTGGAAAGATTACCAAAAATCTGTAGTTGCTCCCAGACCACAGGGACAGAAGTCTCTGGGGAAGTCAGGGTCAAAAGGACATCCACCGCAAATAGAGAGAGCTTGTATATTCTTCCTACTGATGTAATCCCTTCGATGTTGGCCGTATTCTCAAGTTAGCAGCCGAGGGTTCTAAATAAAGTGCAAAAAGGAGTGGGGATAGTGGACAACCTTGCCTTGTTCCCCTAAACAGGGAGAATGGTGGAGAGATTAAGTCATCCAGTTTAAGATATGCTACAGGGAAATGGTACATAGCCTGAATTTGGGATATGAACTTCTCAAGGAAAGCAAATTGCTGTAATGTGGCCCATAAAAAGGGCCACAACACCCTACCAAAACCTTTCTCGGCATCAAGCCCGAGGAGGATTAAACAGATTTTTCTCTGAATATCTTGTTTGGCCAGTAGTAAAACCCGTCTTATCGCGTCATGAGCTTGGCGCTTCATGATAAACACCACTTGATCTCTGTCAATTAGCTGGGGCCAAAATATATCTATTCTGTGAGCAAGAACTGACATAAAAACTTTATAGTCACAGTTTAATTTAGATATGGGATGATAGGAAGCGACCAAAGTAGGGTCTTTGCCAGGTTTGGGAATGGCTGTAATTTCAACATATCGCCATGGGGGGGAGGCCTTCCTCCTGGATTTCCCTGAAGGCCGGTAGCATAATGGGTATAAGTAGCTTCTGAAAGTGTTTAAGAAACTCATTCGGATACCCGTCTGGTCATGGAGCTTTCTGGGTTTTGGTTGATTTAAAGATGGCTATAATTTCTTGTTCGGTAATGGGACAAATCAAGCTCTCAGCTTGCTGGGCACTTAAAGGGGGTAATTTAGTGTTCTGAAGATATGAGGCCAACTGTTGTGGAGGAGATATCCTCTGTATATAACAGCTTATAAAAATTGCCATAATTTGCCTAATGGCCATGGGGTGGGACAGAAGTTGGTTGGTTAGAGGATTTCGAAGTTTGATAACTGTTGCCTGACTCCTGGAACCTCTAAGACATCTTGCCAAGTTCCTCACTCCCCGGGGCGCCCCTTCAACTATTTAAGTTTTAAATACAGTAGTTGTTGCTCAATTTTTTTGGTCAGTTATTTTTTAGAGTTTCTGTTTAGTAATCAAGAGTTCAAGTTTAGCAGAATTGTCACCCCAATATAACCTTGCCTGTAGCACCGATAGTGCCTCCAGTAATTCTCGCTCCATTTTTTCTCTATATCTTTTTTTATATGCAGTGTTTTTAATAATATCACCTCTGAGCACTGTTTTAAGTGTGTCCCAGTTAATAGTCGCTGAGGTTTCCGGAGAGACATTGTCTGCCTGAATAATTGGTATGCGAGATTTAACCATTTGAATGAATTCTGGGTCTTGTAGGTGAGATACATTAAGTCACCAGAAATCTTGGTTTTTAGGCTATTCTACATCTATTTTTAAGAATACAGGATGGCGGTCTGATAAGATAGATGTCCCCATGTATATATCCCTAATAAATCTGAGGTGTTCAACAGAAACTAAAAAGTAATCTAGTCGTGCCAAAGTGGCAGTTTTAGGAGAGTAGTGCATGTAGGCCCTTACTGAGGGAAAGAAGTGATTCCAAACATCTATAAGCCCTAATGTAGGGGTTGTTTTAAGTATTTCTGTATAGCCAATGCCCTATGTTTAGAGGGGTTAGAAGAGTCCAATTTGGTGTTCAAGGTGACATTTAAGAACCCTCCAATAATACACATGCCCTGTATTGATGGTAGCAAGGTATCCAGAGATCTTTGGGCTACTTTCGCCTTGCTCCCCGGGGGAAGGTAGAGTGAGGCCAGTGTGATCTGCTTCAAATAGAGTTGGCCTACAACTATTACAGTACATAGTTCCCATCCATATCTATAATCTCCTTCTGCACTTGGAACTGTGTTCCATGTGGAATCAGAATTGCGGTGCCCCGCCTCCATCCAGAAACATGAGATGAGGCCACCACCTCTCTAAATCCCCATGCCTTCAGTTTAGAATGTTCTGAGTGCAAAAGATGGATCTCTTGGAGCAGAATCGCATCTGGCCTGCTTTGTTTAAAATAGCGTAGTAATCGTCTACGTTTTACAGGGTTATAAATTCCATTTACATTAAATGACATAATAAGAGCTGAGCTAGCCATGATTATTAAGGGAAAGATAGTATCTTTCTTTAAAGAGGATCCCCCCATTTCTCTTTCTAATTCGAGAGGGAACCACCTGTCTTGCCTGTTCCTGTACTTATGAATCTTTAGGTGGAATCTCCAAGAAATGTTTTTCTTATGCCGTCAAAGGGCTTGTAGCAATTTCTTACTAAGCAGATTGAAAATAACAAGCCTTCTGTCTTTAAAACTTATAAACAGTGTTGCATATTGTTGTTCAATATACAATAACTTACATGCCAACTGGGCATGAGTGAACATCAGAGAACTCCTTAACCCTAAAAAAATAAGTGTAGTATCATACCTCTTAAAGTATTAATCCAACAAAAGTTAACAACATTTATCGTTATCATTATCACATCCCATGTTATAGATGGGTCAAAGTAAAATTTATGGAAACTTCAAGGTAGGAAACCTTCTCCCATTTCCTTTGAGCACTTGGTGCGTGTTGGTGGAATCAGAATCAAACTCAGTGGGAGGTTGGGTCAAGGCCTACCTTGCTCCAGGCCCTCTGTGAGCTGGATGAGGCTCAAAATAAAAAAAAAGAAGGGTAGTTAGAAAAAAAAATCACCCAAGGGACAGGGAGAGGAAAATAAAATAAAATGGGTGGTGAATGTCCCATTAAAGTTGCTGCAATGGGTGGTATAGAAACCTCATATCACACACCGATCCCCTCCTATGTTATCTCACTTATATGGAGGAAAAGTAGAGACAGCGAGGTACAGTGAGTCGCCATGGCTCAGTCCCTGCAACTCATAGTGCTCCCAGTTTGTTTCTAATAGGACATTTGCCCCTTGAAATCAATCAAGAAATCAGTCGAATAAGCAAACATATGCGGGAAGGCCATCAAGAGGAAGTCATCGTGTGAGGAGAAAAAGGATTAAGCCTGCTTGGAATAATAATAAAGGAAGTTCAGATCTCTCCTTGCAGCTCTGCAGTGTCAGTGTCAAGAAGGGCACATCATGGAGCATAGAGTGTTCTTTTCAGGCTTTAATTAGGTTGCCTACCAAAGTCCATGGGGGGGAGAAGGGGAGAAAATCGGGGCAAGGCCTCCAGCGCATTCCCCAACAAGTGCCCAGGCGTCACCCAGATCTAGAGGGCTTAACACCATGGCTAGAGTCGGGTGCTCCTCTTGGGCTGATTCCAGGTAAGGGACAAAGTTTAATCTCAACCCCTCGTTCCTCCCGCTTCACTTTCAACCTCCTTCCTCTTCAAGCCTCTTGCCTGTAATCATGGGCGAGGCATTCAAAATGTACCTTAATAGTTTCAAACTTCCTTAGGAGTAGAGGTGTCATTTTCTCTGATGAATTTAGCCAATCGCTGTTTGGGGATATGTTCATTTGCTGAGTTTCTCTTGTCCTCCGTCGTGGTCTTCACTGCCTGTATTCTTTGCCAGGGTGGAGGCTGTGCGGCTTGTGGTGCACTGGACTTAGCTCTTCCTGGAAAGATCAGTCCCTTCACTGTGAGGGTCTTGCAGGCCTCTTCTGCAGTGGAAAATTCCATCTTCTCTTCAGACAAGAAGACTACAAGCTTCACCGGGTAGGGAGTGTTAAATTTAATGCCTTGGGCCTTCAGTGTTGGGAGTAATGGGAGATAGGCTCACTGCTGTTTCATTGTCTGAGGTGCATAATCATGGTCCAGATAAAATCTGGTTTGCCCAAAGAAAATTTTCTGCTTGCGATAGGCTGTCAGCAGGACATGCTCCTTAACTGCGTATTTGTTGAAATGGGTTATAATAGATCGTAGAGCAGCTGTTGAAGAGGAGGGTTTCAGGGCCAGAGCTCTATGTACTCTTTCCAGGTTGAGCGAGTAGTCCTCCGGGAGGTTGAGAGCTGATCGGAGAAGGTCAGAAACAAATAATTTTATTTTTGAGCCCTCACTTCCTTCTGAAATGCAATAAAGGCATATATTTTTACGCTGCGCCCTATTCTCAGCATCTTCTTGGCATGCTGCTAGGAATCCCTGTTGCTCTTGTAGTTGCTGCACTAAATTTTCCAGTTCATCCACTCAGTTTTCAGTTGCTGTGATTCGGCACTCAGAATCGTCAGCTCGCTGTTCCAGAACTTGCACATTCCTTCGGATTTTGGTATAGAGCTGTTTAATGTCTGCCCTGAATTCACATAGTCATGATAGATCGTGTCCAGTTTGATTTTTTTGGTTTTATTCTTTGGTGTGCGGTAATCCGATGTAATAGATTTAGCTGGGGTTGGCACGGTTTGAGGTTGTGCAGATTCCAATTCGGAGGCCTCAGATTCTGATCTGGCATCATCTTCCAGGTAGTCATCTATTTTCCTTGACTTTACTGATGCAAATCCTTTATTCCCCATCTTATACATATTGTATTTGAATTATTTTTTGAAGATTTAAAATGTAAGAGGGGAAATTTTCTAGGAAGGGGATTGGAGCGAGTCCCTTAGGCTACCATCACCATCGGGGGTGGATCCGGAAGTCTAGGTCAGCACATCTTCTATCTGCAATATCCCATATTACCCCACTTAATAAAATCTAGTCTTCTCCTAAAATTACCTACTGAAAAGTAAAATAAAATTCCAAATAAATCTTGAAATAAAAAAACATAAAATAAATAAGTTATGCTGGGGTTCTCTCACAACTCCAGCACTAAATTATCCAACAAGTCACATCCAGTGCCTCTCATGCAGAGGAGAAAAGAATGTGTGATAAACTAGAGTTCTTTCACAACTACAGTTGAATGTCCAATAAAAGTCACACCCCACCACCTTTCACGTAGTGGGAAAGGACAACAAACAAAAATAAGAATGAGAAAAAATTAAAATTAATTGTCACACAGTAATAAAAGGATAAAGTCCCCTAAACATCCACCACTCTCAATTCCAGACCTTCATGGAGCCATAGACCACAGTTCAGGATCTTCAATAACCAAAAGGAACACACTCCAAACCCACACAATAGTCTTCGACAAGGTCCATGCATCAGAAAATAAACAGTAGACAGGTGTAAACTGGCCATTAGGAGAGGACCCCCCCAAGACACTTTGTCTGCAACCCCCCCACCTCCCCACAACCCATCACTACAGTCTATCAAGGAACAATCTCAAGGAGCTCTGTGAGGGACTTGGGAGAAGCCAAAATTGGTCACTGGCTCCCCAGTGCCCAAAAGGCAACTCCCGTTTGGTTGCAGAGAGTAGGGGGATACACCAGGCCGATGACCCAAAACATATAAGGGGAGATCCCCCCCACACACACACTACCCAGATCCACTGATTCTGATGTCAGCCTTCACAGATTTCACACAAATATAACAGTTCCTGCTCACGATACCAAGATCAAGTAGGGGCTCTTTCCTTCTGTAAATTCCTCTCATAGGCTCCGACACTCAAAAACCAGGAGACCCACACAGAATCCACTACGATAATGCTCTCGGCCTCCTAGTAAAATCCAGCACAAAAGTCCAACAATATCCTCCTTTGGGACTCCAAATACTTTAAATCCCAACCACAAGTTTAACTCTGTCAGTTGATGAACCAGCCGAAATGGCAAAATGGAGCAATCTCTGCATAATAGTCACAGTAGGAGCAAAAGAAAAAACCCAGTGGACTATTGCGGCTCCAATAATAACAGTCCTGGGCCTCCAGTGAAGCAACACCAGTCCAATGTGTCTGGGGGGGTCCAACACTCACAGACAGACTCTCCCTCAAAGATGCTGAAATGGGTGGAAACACATTGGAAATGCGATGGCAACAAAACAATAGATAAAATAATTAGGAAAAAAAAACAACTTAAAAACTAGAACTGAATCAAGGGAAAATGGGAAACATTATATAACAAACAAATCAAAGAAAAATAGCTCAGCTCAACACAGAGCTCTTGATGGTTGACTCAGCCTAGTTGCCATCTTAGAGTGACCTGTATCCCAAAGACACAGGCTAAATAGCAAATCATGCTGACTAAGGGCAGGGGGTTGGGGGAGGAAGATAAGTCAGGGGAGAGACAGAGGACTCGACAGGGGGTCAAAGACAGAGGAGCCAGACCTGATCGGTCGGCATGTAGTTGTAAGAGGAAAAACAATAGGGAGGGATGCTGATGTTATGTAGGTGCAGACGAGGTAAGTCAATATGGGTGGCTCCAGCCTGCAAAAAGTTTATGGGTGACCCTAATGTCAACAGCTTACAGTTCCATGATGTGGCTCAGTGGAGGAGATTCTCTTGAAGATCTGCTCTTATGGTAAGTAACTATTCCTTCTCTTTCTAGGACACTGTTTCACATCCTTTGGTGGATCTTCCCTTCTCTTAGATAACCCGTACATGCTGGTGACCTTGCAGACCTGGCATGGGCTAGTGAAACATTCAAGAATTTCTCCCTCTTTTTTGTCTTGCAGATCTAGTCAAAACTATAGACATTCTGGGCCTGATTCCAAAAGCAACTAGTAGGATGAAAGGTGATTGCATCAAATAGCTATGACACAAACTGCACCTTGCATCATACATTGTGGTATTCCCCATTCCGTAATGTGGTCTGTGTCAGAAGGGGAAGCCTTTGTGGCAAACAGGCACTGCATCACCCTTGCGACCTACAGCAGAGTATGCCAGGTTGTAAGGGGGCTTGCACAATGGTGAGGCTGCAACATCCCCTTTTTTGGGAGTCAGGAAGCCCCGCTATGGGCCACCAAGAGGTTAGAGTTAGACCAGCTAGAAGCTGGTCTAAGCCACCTGCATCATTGTCCCTCAAGGTGGGGAATTGATAGGGGGGGCTCTGTATGTGGGGTCCAGGGACAGATGGGACAGAAGATGCCAAGGAGGTGTTGGAGAGCCAGTGGGTATGCCAGGAGGGTAATTAGGCACCTGGCAGGGGTACATTATTATGAGAATGGTTATAACAAAGGCACCCCGAAGGGTGCCCAATCATCCCCCCTGGCATACCCACTCACTCACTCCCTTACACCCCCTATGGCATCCCCTGTGCCCCTTCTGCCTCAGGACCCTTCTTGGCATTGTTTTATGTGTTTCACCATGTGGGAGGGCAGATGGATCTCTGCAGCAAGTCCCGCAGGTGCACCCATTGTTCAGTGCTAGCCTGTGCGTGAGGTGAGTCCCGGGATTTTGGCTCAGGGACCCACAATTTTACAGAATTAGGCACAGGGTCCCAGATGCAACCGGAGTGCATTGCAGCCCTGGATCGCCACACCTTGTGGTGATCTAAGAGTTCTTTTGGAATCAGACCCTCTTTCTCCTCTTTTTGGATGATAGTTTTAAACATAGGGAGAAGCTGAGGCTTTGTCTCATCTTTCAGTTCTTTTGTTTTATTGAAGGAAAAGATACATACACACAGTATTACAATGCAACCTACAATATGGCCTTAAATCCACATTAGATTTATACAAATTATTTAAGAGAAAGACATAACAATATTCAGATTTTAGGGGCATACCAAATGTCTTTCACTTCTTGAGGGAGAAGGGTACAGTGGATTTTGTGTCACTGAAACAACGATGGATCTTTTTCCACAGCATCATTCCTTTTGTTATCTCCAATATCAACACTGTATCACTGGCTATCTTAAGACTTTTGCTACTGAAAAATTGTGACACTCTCTCTCCATTGCTTTAATTAAACATCCTGACACAATGTTTGCCTGATCATCTGACATCTCATTATATAAATCAAGCCCCTAGACCCACCCAGACCCAATGGATTCAGACTAAAGTGGTGTCAGAGATGGTGAGGACACTAATACACCCTGCCTGAGGAAGTGGTGGGGGCTGAAACAATCACAGGATTTAAGAATGCATGGGATAGACATAAAGGAATTCTGGAGGTCAGTGGTAAGGGGCAACAGAGTTCTAGGAAAACATAAACTGAAGTTACAGACTCAAATGGGCAGACTAAGTGGGCCATAGGCCCTTATCTGCCGACACTGTCTATGTATCTATGTATCTATGTATAATATAGTTACTTGGTAAAGAGCGATGTATGCTGCTTATACTGTCACAGTATGTCCAAATTATAGAAAATTTCCATGGAAATCCCTCATATGGTACATTAAGACCCTAGTACAGCACCGCAACTGTTTATTGACTTATGGAGCACAATGATAGCCAAGTGGAAGACGGGGCTACACATACTCACATTTTTTGGACCTACCTCAAGCTCACACATTTTTGGACTCAAAGGGGAGTTGGTGGAGATTCTAGGGGATCCCAATATGTTATCAAGATTTTTGCTGTACCCCCAACCCTGAAACATTAGATTAACAGTTGTAGTTTTTTTTTTTATAAAGTGTTCATTCATAGGGGCTCCAGGTGCTGTACAACAAGACATAACACAGTTAAAACATTGCAATAATTAAAATTAAAAATCTTAAAATTAAGAAAAGAAATAATAAATGCAAAGAACTTCACAGTGCAGTATAGCAAATTAAGGCAGACAGTGGTGGCAACACCCAGAATTGATTACTCAGTGTTAAAAGTCTCCTAAAATATTAAGAACTTCAGGTCTTTCATAAAGCTTCCATCAATGGGGACTCCCTAGGTGACCTGGGAAACCTGTTCCACAGGCCTGGGCCTGCAAGTGCAAATGGTCTATCACCAGATGGTTTTAGCACCATCCTGGGAACAGCAAGGAGGCCAAACCCTGGAAGAACAGGGAGGGCAAGAGGTTGGTAAGGAGTCAAGAGGTAACTCAAGCAACCAGGGCCCTGTCTGTAAAGGGCCTTTTGTGTTAGCAACCCAACCCTGAAGGTGATGAGTCACTTTACCGGTAGCCAGTACAGTTCACCCAGGTCAGGGGTTATATGACTGGACCTTGAAAGGCCAGTCAATAACCAGGCTGCTATGTTCTGCACCAGCTACAGATGTTGTATGACACCTCCACTCACACAATGGTATAGACCATTACAGTATTTGAGCCTGGAAGTGACAAATGCATGTACCAGTTGGGGCGGGTCTTCGGGGGGGCTCAAAGTCTTAATCAAAGTGACATTTCAAGATGGTAAAAGCCATTCCAGACAATAGCTGACACCTGAACCTCAAGTGTCAGCCATTTGTCCAGAATGACCCCCAGATTCTTGACCTTTGCAGAGGCCACCAACACTGAGGAACCTAGCCAAAGGTGAATCCCCATATCAATGGCCCCTACATCCCACTTTTGACAAGGCTCAATCACTAGTACCTCCATCTTGGTTGAGTGCAGTCTCAACCAGCTTGATGACTGTAACAGGGAGCTGTGACAGGGACTCCTGCCACTCTTGAGGAATGACCTTTTCTTAAAACTGTTGCAACACTTCTTCTATTTCTTAGCCTAATCTATTCTTTACAATTTCTAGTCCATAAGGTTGGCTACCTATAGACACCCCTCCCCCTTCTTGACTATGCTATAGTGTCCTTTTTAAATTTTCCTTCTCCCGTTTAGGTCCTCATACAGGGAGTTTATTGTAGTCACCTCCGAGCCGATGTAAAACAACAAGCTGTGTTCCTAATTGTTGGATTTAGTATGCAATGGCACTATGTCATAAAATGCATTGATGTATATACCTTATGTCTATGAAACCTAAATGCTGAAAATACAATGGCACTAAGTGTTTCTGATAAAGGTAAAAAGTTATTAGGGGACTGTATGATAAAAATTAAGTTAGTTGTGTTATTTAAAATGCATGTTAATTGCTGTAAACTCAGCTGGTCTAAAATGTCATGGTGATTTGCATACATCCCATGATGCTTTGCATTTTGGGAGTATGTGTGATGTTGTGTTTCTTTGAAACTTGGCTTTTGTCAATGTCCTCCGGGGTAACCCTTGTGTCAGTGCTTCTGCACTGAGGTTCTTTCTCTTTAGCTTGTTTTTTTTTTTTTTTTCTATTTGAGCCCCCACCACCCAAGCAATCAAGGCCCACATAGGGGAGGCTGAATCTTAACTGGTAAGTTAGATCAGAGTTCAGTAGGTGCTGACTAAGTGTAGAGGAAAGAAGCAAAACAAACAAACAAACAAACAAACAAACAAACACAACACCACCACCACCACAGAAAAAGTGAACACTCGTTGCAATATGGGTGCCTCAACACATATCTCAATGGTACAAACTTCAAAGTCAGGCTACCCCACAAAGCAGAAAAAAAAAGACCTCTGAGTTAGGTCTCGATAAAAAAAAGCATTTTATTAATTATAAAACAGCTACATACAACAGGTCACCAAGCCAAATCACAGCACCCCTTTGTACACTCACAAACATACATTTCATGTCAGCAGATGCATTATCAATGCATTGATAAGGCATCTGCTGACGTGAAATGTATGTTTGCGAGTGTACGAGGAGTGCTGCGATTTGGCTTGGTGACCTGTTGTATGTAGCCATGTTATAATTAATAAAATTATTTTTTTATCAAGACCTAACTCAGAGGTCTTTTTTTCTACTTTGTGGGGTAGCTCGACTTTGAATTTTGTACTGTAGAGGAAAGACTTGCATAGTCAGTTGCTACAATGTGATATACTGAAGAAGGGATATGCCATTTCTGAAGGTAATCTTCTGCATTTTGAATAAACATCACACAGAGATTGTGCATTGAACTTGAAGTTCATTGTCTGGTCCATCTGTTATCCCACAACCCGTCCACAGTCTTGGTGTTAGAAGTGGGATAGCTTGCTGGAAATGTCTGGACTGGCCAAAGAGGGACATTTTCTGGTGGATATCGCCCAGATATTCCAGGTGGACTGATGCACCAGGAGTTGTGAGGAGAACCCAGAGAAGAAAGTCTGTTGAGTTCTGACCAGAACCATGGCTGACAGAACTGGACCTGGGAACTCAAAGGAAAGCCAAGTCTGAAGATGACAAAGGGATGAGGAACAACTGTGGGGTTGAGGCACACCGACTATGCAGAGAAATGAAACACTGGTGCCAGGTGCTCAAGAGGTCCCTGCCAGAGAGTTTGGATAAAGAATTGGAGGAGAATGTTTTGTGGGTTCAGCTGGAAGAGTACTCCTTGACTGAAAAAGATATTCCTTTGTTGCCTGTGTTCCCAGGATGTTGCCTGTTGGAGGTCGGAGATGCAAGAATGGAACTTTAATGTGAGATCCCAGGTAAGACTGTGCCTAATGATATTATGCTGAGGCTGAAGACTCCAAGCAAGAAAGAAGAAGCCTATGAGGCTGAAGGGACTTTTTCTTGTACTGATGCAGCAAAATCTATAAACAGTATTGATTGGGGTATACTGCAGGCTAAAGATGCTAATGTTGCCAAACTGTTATAATATGTTACGATCAAGGAGGTGGTACATGTGTTTTATTTTTTTGATGGAAAACCTACAAAGGAGGAAGTGGGTGGAAAATGGATATGAACCTGTGTTGGGGTTACACCTAGAGTGTCTACCCTCAGGTGTCTGTCTCTGTAGCAAGTGAAATAGATCAAGAGACACAGTGGGTTTATGTAGAGGGGATGAACCAAGGACTGGGCCCCTGCTTAAAACTGACATGTCTGCTGGGGTTGGAGGAGGTAAATACTCACCCAAAGAAATTGTTTCTATGGTACTGGACTTAACAACCATCCAGATTTTTGGTTAAGAAATGTGACAGACCTTTCCTAAAAAGAGATGGGAAAGTACCTTTGGTCTCTGTTGAGAAATTTGTTAATGCCTCAGGGTAAAGAATAATGATATCCACTATGTTTATAATGAAATGTTTATCATTAATAGGGACCCTGAGACTGAGCTTCTGAAGATGGATGGGTGGAAGCTCCATCCCTTCCTGAGACAGGAAGGTGGTAAGCAGTCGGCATTAACTGCTTCCCTCTTAAGGTGGGGGATATGTGACAGGGAGCTCCTGCCACTCTTGAGGACTGACCTTTTTTTAAATCCATTGCAACTGTTCTTCTATTTCTTAGCCTAATCTATTCTCTACAATTTCTAGTACATAAGATTTGCCACCTAAGGGCACTCCCTCCCTCCCCTTCCTTGACTATGCTATAGTGTCCTCTTCAAAGTTTCCTTTTCCCTCTTAGGTCCTCATACAGGGAGTTTATTGTGGTCATCTCTGAGCTGATGTAAAACAACAGCTTGATGACTGTGACAGGGAGCTGTGACAAGGACTCCTGTCACTCTTGAGGACCGACCTTTTCTTAAATCTGTTGCAACATATCTTTTATTTCTTAGCCTAAACTATTCTTTACAATTTATAGTCCACAAGGTTGGCTACCTATGGGCACCCCCTCCCCTTTCTTGACTATGCTATAGTGTCCTTTTTAAATTTTCCTTTTCCCCTCTTAGGTCCTTGTACAGGGAGTTTATTGAGGTCACCTCTGAGCTGATGTAAAACAACAAGCTGTGTTCCTCATTGTTGGATTTAGTATGCAATGGCACTATGTCATAAAATACATTGATGTGTATACTGTACCTTATGTGTATGAAACCTGTAAATGTTGAAAATACCATGAAATGGTTCTATGTGATAATGGCGATCGCCGTTACAGCAAAGTCATAGCACCGAAAATCAGTTTCAATGCTCTGACTCCCTGGAGCACAATAAAATGGTGCTGGGGACTTGCATTTTTTACACTTATGCCCCCCCCCCCCACTTAAGGATTCTCAACTCCAGGGTGATGCATATCAGGAGGGAGCAAAACACAAAAAAAATAAATAAATTTGGGCTGGGTGCAACAAAAATGAACCTGCGCCTATACCTGAACTCAACACCCTACCCACCAAACCCATGAGCAGACCTGTTGCACCATGGGGCCAGCTCAGCAGCCTACCAAAGTGCCACCCCTCAAATCCCCTCCCACCCCTCACTGAGTGTGCTCGCTCCCACCCCCCGAGTATGCTTGCTCCCACCCCTTGCGTGCGTACCTGTTGTGACTTCCTGTCACTACGGTCACCAACCCACCCCATCAAGTCACTGTAGCTTCCCATTAGCTGCTGTGCCATTTGCAATGATTGAGTCACCCTTTAGGGGGTCACTCAATCACTGTCATGCACATCACAGTATACACCATGACACTAGGTGTTTTTGATAAAGGTAAAATGTTACTAGGCAACTGTATGATAAAGATTAAGTTAGTTGTGTTACTTAAAATGCATGTTAATTGCTGTAAACTCAGCTGGTATAAAATGTCATGTTGATTTGTATGCATCCCATGATGCTTTGCATTTTGAGAGTATGTGTGATGTTGTGTTTCTTTGAAACTTGGCTTACATACGAAGATAGAAACATAGAATTTGATGGCAGATAAGGACCACTTGGCCCACCCAGTCTGCCCATTTCCCTACCCGATGGATAAGCTGCAGATTCTAGTTAATCAACAGCTTACTTCCTCCTGCCCCCCACTAGAATTGCCTTATGCCTGTCCCATGCATTCCTGAATTCTCCCACTGTTCCTGATTCCACAGCCTCCCCAGGAAGGCTGTTTCATGCATCCACAACTCTCTGTGAAAAAATAGTTTCTAACATTACCTCTGAGCCATCCCCCTCTATCTTCAAATTGTGCCCCTTGTTCTTGCACATCTCTTCTTCTGAAAGATACTACCCTCTTGTACCTTGTTAATTCCCTTGAGATACTTGAAAGTTTCTATGATGTCCCCTCCTCCTTTTCTTCAATGGTATACATATTAAGCTGCTTTAGTCTCTCCTCATATGTCTTCTGGTGCAGACCTTGCACCATTTTGCTGCCTCCTCTGAACAGCCTCCACTCTGTCTATGTCTTTGCAGAGATGGGGTCTCCAGAATTGCACGCAGTACTCCAGATGGGGTCTCACTAACTGTCTGTAGAGAGGGATAACAACTTCCTGTTTTCTACTGTTGATGCCTCTCCCTATGCATCCCAGTATCCCCCCAGCCCTCCTTACTGCCTTCTCACATTGCTTGCCCACCTTTAGGTCATCTGATATAATTACTTCTAGGTCTCTTTCAATTTTTGTTGTTGTTATTAACTCACCCCCATTGTGTACTCTTCCCCTGGGTTTTGTTTCCCAGATGCATTACCTTGCACTTCTTTGCATTGAATCTGAGCTGCCATATATTTGACCATTCCTCCAACCTTGCCAAGTCCCTTTTCATTCTTTCCACCCACCTTGTGCATCAACCCTGTTGCAGATCTTTGTGTTATCTGCAAAGAGGCATACCTTTCCTTCCAGGTGCTCTCCAATGTCACTTATAAAGATATTAAAGAGGACTGGTCCCAGTACCGAACCCTTCGGTACCACACTAGTTACCCTCCTTTCTTCACTGTGGACTCTGTTTACTATTACCTTTTGTGTCCTGTTGTCCAGCCAGTTTTTTATCAAGACCTTGGGACCCACTCCAAGGCTGGCTAACTTGTATATTAATCTTTTGTGTGAGACTGTGTCGAATGCCTTGCTAAATCTAGGTAGGCCATATCCACAGCCCCTCCCTGGTCTACTACTTTGGTCACCCAGTCAAAGAAATCTATTAGGTTCATCTGACATGACCTTCCTGCTGTGAAACCATGCTGCCTTGGGTCCTGTGCCCCACTGGCCTCTAGGTACTCAACAATTCTTTCCTTCAGAAGTGATTCCATCATTTTCCCTACCACTGAAGTCAAACTAACTGGTCTGTAGTTTTCTGCCTCTGCCCTGCTCCCACTTTTGTGAAGTGGAATCACATTTGCCCTCCTCCAGTCCTCAGGTACCACTCCATCCTCCCATGATTTGTTAAAGAGAGTAGTCAGTGGTGTTACTAGTTCTACCCTTAGTTCTTTTAGTATTCTTGGGTGAATCCCATCAGGCCCCATTGCTTTGTCCACCATCAGTTTCAAGAGTTCTTTTAAAACCCTTTCTTCTGTGAATCGACTGGTATTGACCCCCCTATTCAGAATTTCTTCCTTGTTTGGTTTAGGCATCTCCTCCTCCTCATCTGTTGTGAATAATGAGCAGAAATATCCGTTCAGTATCCCTGCTTTTTCACTGTCACCCTCTTCCCACATTCCCTTCCCTTTATTAAGTCTCTGTATCCCTACCTTGGTCTTTCTTCGCTCACTAATGTACCTATAAAAAGTTTTACCCCTTCTTAACAGAGTTGGCTATCTTTTCCTTCAGTTTTTGCCTTTGCTATTCTGACTGCCTTCCCTGCCTCCTTCTGCTTTAACTGATAAAGTTCTCTGTCCTGCTCCTTCTGTGTTTCCTTATATTTCCTGAATGCTATCCTTTTCTCCTTAACCGTCCCTGCCACCTCTTTTGAGAACCATAGTGGTTTTTTCCTTCATTTTGTTTTATTGATTTGCCTCACACAAAGGTTTGTTGCCTCTGTGATGGCTGTTTTGATTATTCCCCATTGTTCCTCCACCCCTCCTTCTTGCCCATTTGCTAGTGCTTTTCTAAGGCACTATCTCATTTTCCCAAAGTCAGCCTTCCTAAAGTCCAATACTCTTGGTTTTGTATGGCTTGACTCTATGGCTGTGTTTATTGTGAACCACACTGTTTGGTGGTCACTTGTTCCCAGATGGCTACCCACTTCTAAATCTGAGATCCTTTCTCCTTCCCCATTTGAGAGTACCAGGTCTAAGATTGCTCCTCCGAGTGGGTTCCAACACTAGCTGTCTGAGGCATGCCCCCTGTAGGGCATCAAGAATGACCCTGCTCTTGGATGTGCCTGCAGCAAAGGTACTCCAGTTAACATCTGGCATATTCAGGTCCCCATCAACAATATCTCCCCTTTTTCTGCCATTTTAAGGATGCCTTCTATCATTTCCTTGTCCATTTCCTCCCCCTGAGATTGGGGTCTGTACACAACCCCCATGCGGATTGTGGTGCCATTTCCTGTCTCCAGGGTGACCCACCACAGTGACTCATCAACTTCCTGTTTGTTCTTTAGTCCTGTTACTTTAATCCCTTCCCTTATATAGAGATCTACTCCTCCTTTTTTACCCACCCTGTCCCTCCTGTAGACTGTGTATAGTGGTATGTTGACTTCCCACTCATGGTTCTCTGTGTACCATGTTTCAGTGACTGCCACAATATCCAGGCATCCCTCTTCCATTAAGGCCACTAGTTCAGGGAGCTTGTTGCACAGATTATGGGCATTGGTACTCATCACCTTCCATTTATATTTTATGGCCTTACCCCTTTTAGCCCCATCCCTGTCCTTAACACCTTTTTCTGCATTTATCCCTGTCCTGTTCCCTACTGACTTCTCTGCCTTGGTGTTTACCTCTTTAACTACTATGCTTTGTGGGGGGAGGCTGGGATTTCCCTGCTCCTTTTCAGTGCCTCCCTTCTTGGCTAGTTTAAATGCTTGCCAATGAGGCATTTAAACCTGTCACCTAGGATCCTGGATCCCCCCTGGACAGATGTAGACCATCACTCCAGTATAAGCCTACATCCCTCCAGGTGGCTCCCCAGTCCCCAGTGAAGCCAAAACCCTGAGCTCCACACCAGTTTTTCAACCATTCATTAATTCCCATGGTGTGGAATACCCTAGCATCATCCTTGCCATAGACAGGCAGCACCTCCGAGAAGGTTACCATACATGATACTTGCCTATGGCCCCTTCCCAACTTGGAGGCAGTATAGCGCAGTGATTTAAGGCTCTGAGCTGCAAATATGGTGACATCCAGCAGACCAGACTTGGGTTTGAATCCCACAGCTTCCACTTGCATACTGTGTGACCCTGAGCACGTCACTTAACTTCCCTGTGCTCTCAGGTCACGTCTGTAAAAAAGCTTTCAGCTTAGTGTGCTACTCCTGGTTAAACAACTAAAAAAAAAAACTCCACAAACTCCTCTTGATCCCATTTACAGCCAGGTCATTTGTCCCTAGCTGGACAATGACATCCAGCTCCCTCCCATGTGCAGCTGCTCTCACGATCCTGAGGATTCGCTTCCTGTCCCTCCAAGCCATGGCACCAGGCAGGCACCTTACCTCCCTATCCCCTTCCTCCCCATGTCTACCCCCTAATGATTGAGTCCCCCACCAGGAGTTGTTTCTCCCCTGTGGGGTCTCGTGCCACCCTCCTGTGGGTCTCCTTTGTGGAGGTTCCCAGCATCCTCCTTGGTCTTCACTGCAGGTGCATCCATAGAGGAACCACTCTTTGCCAGAACAGCATATGAATTGTAGAGAGCTACAACTGGAGGGATGCACCTCTGTTGCACCACCCTCTCCCTCCCTGAGCCCACCTTGGTCCAACTGCTTCTCTTTCTTGGCAACCTCTAAGGTAACGGTGGTGGCCCTGGTGGTCCCTGGGTGGGGGAAGAGGTTTCACGAGTCCTAACCAGGTCAGCCTGGAGACAGGCAACCTCCTCCCTCAGACCAGAGAGGTGCCTGCAAACAGGGCAGCATTGCAGCCTCCAGAATGTCTCCCGGAACACTGCTGCTCCACAGCCATTGCACTGCACCACCCCCATCTTGACTTATTTTTTATCCCCTCTCCTGTTGCTTTGTATGCTTATTGTTTCCTCCCTTTATGTATTTTTACACTTACTTTCCTACTGCCTATGTGCCCTTACAACTCTCACCCTTCCTGTTCTGGGACAGGAATTTTCTGTAGTCTTCAGTAGTCTCTTTCCTCCGTGCTTGGATTCAGACCTCCAGCAGCCAGGGGGGGGATAAAGAGTTTTTTTTTTTTTAGGTTCCTTCAAGGTTGCTGAAACTAATGTGTCTCAGTGATCCTTCCCTTCCTACTGCCAAACAGGAAGTTCCTGTTGTCAGTCAAATTCAGTGGCTATAAAACTAGAACTGGCTTATTGTCAATGTCCTTTGGGGTAACCCTTGTGTCAGTGCTTCTGCACTGAGGTTCTTTGTCTTTAGCTTGTTTCTTTTTTCTATTTGAGCACCCACCACCCAAGCAAACAAGTCCCCACATAGGGAAGGCTGAATCTCAACTTGTAAGTTAGATCAGAGTTCAGTGAGTCAGTAGGTGCTGGCTAAGTATAAAGGAAAGATTTGCATAGTCTTTTGCTACAAACTGATGTACTGAAACAGGGATATGCCATTTTTGAAGGTTATCTTCTGCATTTTGAATAAACATCACACAGAGATTTTGTGTTGAACTTGAAGTTCGGTGTCTGGTCCATCTGTTATTCCACAAACCCTCCACAATGACATCCAGTGCTGAATCTTGGCCAGGCACAGATTTAGAGCCTCAACAGCATCTGGAATCCCCGGTGCAAAGGACAGATGCAGCTGGGTATCATTGGCATAACAGTGAAAAACAAGACTGTATTGTCTAATGATCCCTCCCAGAAGCAGCATGTATACTGCAAATAACATGGTAGAGAGTATCAACCTCTGGAGGCACACCATAGAACAGGGGCCTAGGGAGAGAGAGAGAGGAGAAACTCTCTTTCACCACCCACTGTGTCCTATCTCTGAGGAAGGACTCAAACTAGCAGATGACTACGCCAACAAGTCCACAGTACTCCCTTAGGCAGTCCAACAACAACCCATGGTCATGGTGTAAAAGGCTAATAAGAGATCTAAGAGGATGAGAACTGACCTCTCTTCTCTATCTTTTACCTTGAGAAGGTCATTATGTACCCTGACTAAGGCTGTTTCAGTGCAGTGCCTAGACCTAATCTGCACTGCAGAGTTTCATTGATGTCAAAGGCCTCAAGCTGCAGTGCCACCATCTTCTCTATAACCTTCTGCAAAATGGAAGGCTAGAGACTGGTCTATAACTCACTAGGCAGTTAGGGTATAAGAATGCCTTCTTTAGGAGGATTCTCACCAGAGCATCCTTCAATACCCTTGGAAAGACGCCCTCTTAAAGGGAACACCAGATCAACTCAACAAACACTGGCCACAGAAAACCCAAACACACAATCAACATGCAAACTGGGCCTAGATCCAGTTCACAGAAGGTGGGCCACAACTCAGATCATCCCACAAACCTCTTCCATTAAAATCAGTCTAAACTCACTCCAGACTGATAAAAGGGCATCCGTCCTTATCCAGTTCGACTGTGCTGAGCAACAACAGCCAAGCTGGAGACATCCCAGATAAAATAGAGGATGCTCTATCAGAGCAAACCTGAGCAAACTCTTCTCAACAAGTGGATGAATTTGCTCTTACCAGTTGCAGACAGACCCGATGGAGTATTCTGTCCACAGTCCAGAGGAGCCGAGCTGATTGATTTCTCCCTGCAGTGATTTCCCTGGACAGAAAGTATGCCTTCTTACAGGAAACCATAGTGGTTTTCAAAGCAGGTTTATCCCCCTCAAACCTTACTCACCTTGCACACCTCCAACAATGCTCTGACTTCTGGACTTATACTCCATGTGCTCCCCATCAAACTATGAGATCTTAAGCACAAAGTCCAGCATCATATATGGACCAGTGTGACTGCATTGAGGGAAAATGCTATGGCCCTGTTATAGGCCACTGATGCCTTCTCTGATCCTGTCAAACAAGCAGTCATTATGCTTGAGAGATCCAGTACCACCTGGAGTCCATCTGGGGACAACCCCTTACCATAGGGGTCAGACTACGATGGGGAGCAAACAAAAAACTGCACAATTCAATGGTCTAACCAACTCCCCAGATCAATCCTGAGGTTATTAACCTCAAGCACCAGTGAGAAGACTAAGTCAAAAGTACAACAGTGTTGATAGGTCACAGATGTAAACTACCGGTACTAGGCTCAGTGATTCCATCAACTACAGAAAATCTTAACCAAAATGCGAGAGTTCATAATTGATCCAAGTACTGAAGTCACCCAAAATTCACCATCTGGGTGACTCCAACACTTTCTCAGCAATAAAGTCCACAATTTCCTGCAGGATAACCCTCTGATGCTGGTACACAAGAAGGATCATGCAGCCTGCACCTGAGCCCTCATGTATGAATATGCATTCAAATGATGGAGTATTCCAAACTAGGTGCGTGGTGAAGTTCAGTTTGGACATAAATCAGATGGCTACAACCCCACAGTCCCCCTACAGGTAGTGCACCATGGAGGATTCAACCACAACAGCTGGCTGCAAAACAGGACCGGCATCATTACTTAGCAAGGTCTCTGTTATGCAAGTTAGATTGCATGAAAGACAAACCATTAAATCTGCCATAATGGCTGTCTTGTTCTTCATTGATCTGGCACCACCCACAGGGTATGAATGGAAGCTGCTGACTTAAAGGCTACTTTCCACTCTATCAGGTGGGAGCTCTGGGTATGGGCACCAAACAAATTGGACCTCTCTCTTGAGCTCATTTCACCCCATGGAGCCTCCTGGTCCTCACCAGACTTACAGTAACCACTCCATTAGCACCCCTCACCCTTTGCCACCTACCATCTTATCTCCTGACTATACCAACATTACTTCCATGCTTATATGCAACCAGTGGCAAGGGGGGTTGTCACAGGGGCAAAGGTCCAACAGCTGAGATGGGCAGTAACTAAGCTGAGGGGCTTAAACTATCATGAAGCTATTTAATATCTTATTGATGACTATCAAGCAGAGATGTTGAGAAATAAAATTTTGCAGGTGAAATTGCTGCGAAATCAGCAATTGCCACACAAAATGTTTCATGAAATTGTGGCGAAACTGCAAAATTTCACCAGCAATTTTGCCCACCACAGACTCATTATAATTATATCTCCCTAGTGTCTAGTGGTCCCCCTCGATCCACCACTGACTCAACAGATTAAATCTCTCCTTGATATCTAGTGGTCCCACCGGTTGATCAACACAGCCACCCCACACAGTTAGCTCATATGATTAATGAGATCCCCAGACCCCCAAGCCCCAATCCAGAAACAAAATTAAATCCCCAGTACTCCCTGGTGTCTAGCGGACCTTCCATGCCCCCAACCTGTCATCAGGTAGCACCTATCCCGCTGCCCCCAGCACCCAATCATTCATTGAAGCACTCAGTTGGGCTTGAGGCTGTGGAGGTGAGTGGACGGCTGTGCTGGTGGCCCAATTGGGGTACTGGGGGGAGTGGGATGGGTGCTATCTGGTGACAGGGGTGTGTGGGTCCACTAGACACCAGGGAGTAATGGGCATTTCATTTTGGGGGATTGGGGCTTGGGATCCACGGATCTCATTAACAATAATGAGCCGACTGTGGGGGGTGGCTTTATTCAATTTGTGCCAGTGATCAGTCTGGTGGGGGCCACTAGACACCAGGGAGAGAGATTTAATCTCTAATTTGGGTCGGTGAGCGTTGCGAGGTGAGGGAACCACTAGACACCAGGGAATCACTCTAGTCTTTTTTTACTTGTGAAATTTCACTCGTGAGTGTGTAATTTTACCAGTTCATGGGCAAAATTGTGCTCGTTCCACGGGTGAAATTTTGCAATTCGACCCATGTAATATTTTTGTGAATGTGCAAACATTACTGTCAAGAAAACTATTACATAAGCAATAAGACACAACAGGCTGTGTGTTAGACACTTTAACACATGGCTAGGAGGCATAGTGATGCACGAGGCTATCAGCCGAGTGCATCCAGCCTCCTAGCCATGTGTTAAAGTGTCTAACACACAGACCCTGGAGTGGCTTATTGCACTTATGAAATGGCTATCAAAAATGCAGATGTATGTGATAGCTAAAATGTATAGCATTTAATAGTGAAAATGTTAAATGTTTGTTTAAATTTTTAATAAAGCAGTTCCTCCGCCTACTGTTTTTTTTTTTTTAAGTTGAGGACTTTTTTGCTGTTTAGGCTTCCATATTTGTATTTTTCCCTATGTAATTGTCATGGCATCACCTTTACCCCCTTCCCCACTTCCCAACTAGCAGCACTCCTAATTTTGTTTTTCTGTTTTTTTTTTTTTTTTTTTACAAATCTGGTTGATCTTACCTTTATTTAACACAAAAAAAGCATCTGGTTGATCCTGCTGTTTGCCAGTGTCAGGCGATACCACAGTCCAAGTGGGAATGTCAAGTCCATGGCAGACTGGCTTCAGAGTTTAAGTCCCATTTTGAAAAGTGAGTTAAAAATTGAGCGCTTCCTCTTTGGCTCCAGCAGTGTGAGTGGGTGGGATGAACAGTTAAACACTCTGCATCTCTCAGCTGGGAACAGGGGGAAGGGAAAAACCATCGGTTTCTCACCGCTGCGCTGACTCCTGCGGCTGCCGCTCGGCATCTCTCAGCCAGGAACGGGGGGAGGGCTCAAATGCCATCTGTGTCATGAGGCAATTACACTGCAGTATTGTGTTGTAATGCAGATTTCTGTTAAAGTTGGAACTGATGCTTGTTTTAAAGCTAGTGTCCTTAGCAGAGGTTATTTTATTCTATATTGCTTTAGCTAGTACAGTGTGTGGTTTTAGTGGGGGAAAGCAAAATGGCTTATTTTAAATGTTGAACATTCTATTTGGGCAAACTACTCGAATCAATACACATGTAATCATACCAGAGCTTTGTCATGTGTGTTAGAAATATTAACACACTCCTATTGACCAATCAGATTGTCTTATTTGTGATTCCCATTTCATAAAAGTAATTGGCCCACCTTGCAACTCCCCTGGTGACACTGTGTTATGACATTCTGAAAAATGTTGTCTGTATGGAGGAAACTGATATATAAATGGAGGAGGAAATGTCCTTGTAATAAATATCTGGATAAAATGGTTGTTATATAGGCTAGCTTATCAGCAGGACATTGTTACTTAGGGACTGAACGCATACTTGTTGGTCTAGGGGGCTTTCTTTCCATGGTCATGCCTGCTTGTTAAAATTGTGGTTTATATGATCTTACACAACAGGCATGATATTGCCATATGTTTGGCACTATGTCTGATTTTAAATTACAAAATAGACTCTAGCTTGCCATATGTGCACATTTTAAAGACCATGAAAGTATGTGTAATATTCAATCTTGACGTTTGTTATTCTTGTCATTAGCCCCCCTGTTTATACAGGTAGTGCAGCACTAACTGGATCAGTGTTATGCTATCTGTGAATAGCACCAGTGGTCAGGGTGGTTACCATATGCAGAGGCCATCAGTGCACCAGGCTAGCCTGACCATGCAACTGCACTGAATATACTGCTGTGCCTGTGCAAATTAGGGATCCCTCATGCATATAAGGAATATAATATGGCAGTCATTTATTTTATTTTATTTATTTATTTTTTGTTGACCGGGTAAGTGCATTAGACAAATACTGCCTATTTTCAGACACGACCCGGGGGAAGGGGATACAGATGAATGCCAACTGACCTTGAACCAGATTAAGCTGTTGGTGGTATTTTTTAGTTAATGAGGGAAATTTGGCCAGGACACCGGGGAAATTCCCCTACTCTGAGGGACAGCGGGCACTGTGTGGCTGAGTGTGATGTACTGCTAAGTGGTGTCTAGAGTCTCGAGGGAGTTGGACGTTTGGGCGGCTGAGGAGCTGGTCTCCTCCTTGGCCCCTCTTGCTTTGCATGGAGACCAAAAATGAAGGATGTTCTTGGAATAAGGATGGTATGGAGGCAGCAGAGTCGGTTGTGGAAGCAGAAGTACATGGCTTATTAGAGAATGTGGAGATGGGAGCACAAGAAGAGCAAGTTACAGCTCAGTCTGCAGGCGAAGATACTGCGGAAATGCTACAAGCACAGTTGGAGTCAGCGGGAGCACTCCTATCGAGAAGCAAGGGAGCATTTGCAGGAGGCACTTGAATGCCAGGCAAAAGATGGTGTAGCACAGGAATTGGAGGAGCAGGACGAGGTAATGAATGCAGAGACAGCGACGGCAGTTATGAGCTCCAGGAGTTTCGCTGCTTACCGCGGAGGAGGATTCCTACAAAGTGAATGGCACTCTCTAGTTCAGAAGCTGTACTAGAAATGGGGGATCGGAAAAAGAAACAGACATTTGCAGTATGGGTGCTCTGCCACAAAGTGAACTAGTCCTGAATGGGCAGGACAAGGACTTTGTTCCAGCATCAGGAACCCCTGTTTGATAGACTTACCAGAGGTAACCTTTACTATATGGTCCTCGTTGGGTGGTGAAAACGCTCTCTGAAGGAAGGGGAAGGGAAAAAGCAGAAAGCTGCAGGTTCATGTTATTAAAGCTCCCTTACAGGAAAATATGCAGCAAACAGTCCAGGGCCCTGTGAAATGGGTGTTAACAACATTGCAAGCTGCAGGATGGGTTAAAAATCCTGCAGGCACTGGGTGGGATGCAAATGTGCATGGTACAAAATGTATACAAGCTTCTCAGCCTAGTTTTTCTGGTGTTTCAGCGATATTTCCCACTGATTCTGCTTTTTGTTTCTTCAATACCGCTAGGGCAATGCTCACCTTCAGGGAAAACGCTGGTGCAGCAACAGGATGAGTCCCACCCTTTATTGCAAATACTTAGAGAACAAGAAGCAGAAAACAATAATTTTATTACAGAAGAACTGATAAGAAGCTCTGTTTTGGAGCAGCAAGGTAATGATTTTGATGTTCGCCCAACCCTAGCTGCTGAGGCTTCAGCCCCTGCCAAAGTGTGGCATGATAAGGTGAATGACCATTTGTTTCCATCTGAGAGGGGCCCATTGTTAGAACCTGCAGTGAGAAGAAATGCTGTAAGGCTGAAATACAGGGGTGATGCTTCTACTGTACCTGATAGACATTTTGTTGGCAGAACCTTATTGAAGGACAGTATGAAATATTTTGTATATGAAATACATGCCTTAATTCATGTACCAGGAGATTCCATTTTTGATATTAGCTTTAAGCATCCTGCAGGCCTGGAAAGATTTTGGAAGCAGTATCGTCTTTTGAAACTCTTTCCTTTATGTAGGCCTTTCCTGGCAATTCCTTTAACGAAACCCCTTATGAAGAAAATTACTGTATTATTTAGGAATGAGGGAGTGAATGTTGCGGATATAACCTACTGGTTGCAACAGCACTGCACTGTTAAAGGGTTTCCGGAGCCTATTCTGGATGAGGAGCAGTTATGGACTGGAGGATGGAAATATCAAGTAGTCTTAAAGCTTGAAAATGGTCAAACCAGTCATCTGCCTAATTGTTTTTTTCTGGGTCGGGATAGGGGCGTAATCTTCTATCCTGGACAGCCACGGGCTTGCTTTAAATGTGGGGATGTTGGACATCTTAGTAATGTTTGCGATAAGCAAAAATTTGGTTTGTGTGGTGAGTTGGGTCATGTTGGAGCTCATTGTCAACAGCCTTTGAGATGTCATTTATGTGATGAGCAGGGGCACTCATTTCTAACTTGCTCCTGGGCGTCACATAACAATGTGGATGTGGCCATTAGAGCTGAACAAGATGTTTATGTTGCTACAGCACAGAAGGAAATATTGTGTATAATGTAATTGCTCAATACTAGTCCTGATAAGAGTCCCCTGCCTCAAAGGGTCTCAAGGGGATTAGATAGATCAGGTAATCAGGAAAAAGAAGTAGGAAAAGAGAGCTTAGCAGAGGCAGTTAATGGGGTAGTACAAGAATCAGAGAGTGACTTAAGGTCAGAGGAGACTAAAGGTGCAACCAGTCTCCCTTATCAGTTGGAAGACGGTGGGAGGGGGAAGGAAAGTGTAGATAGCACAGAACAGTGTATTGAGACAATGGAGGAAGGAGTCTCTATGCCCCCAACCCCCATACAGCAAGAGGCAGTGTTTCAGAGAGTAACCAGATCTAAAGCAGGTAAGTTTCCAGCAGGTTCTCAGGTGATGTCTAAGGATGTAGAAGGGGTTACAGTGCAAAATTCTTATGCTCTGTTATTTGAGCAGGGGGTGGAGGAGGATGGTTTTGATTCTGATTTTTCCTCAGTAGCCTCCTCTCAGGCAGAAGGTACTTCAGAGATAGGTCCCCCGATAAGCCTAAAACCAGGAAAAGGAAAAAAAAAGAAATGATTAGGTTAAATTTATTTTTTGTCTTTTCCTTTTTTGGGTTTGTAATGCTTTTGGCTACTTCATTTCTCACAGTGAATGTCAATAGTATTAAGTCATATGAGAAAAGGCAGAATACCTTTTTAAGCCTTAGTACGGGGGGGGGACAAATAATATTGGTGCAAGACACTAGGCTGCATACTTTGTTAGAAGTGCAGGCTGCACAGAGGGAATGGAGATGGGGTGTCTCCTGTTGGTCTATAGGAGAGGAATTGTGTTCGGGAATAGGTTTTCTTTTTCTGGAGTATCAGTTACAATTTTGCATGTCTTTGATATACAGTCTGGAAGAGCTATGATTATTGATATAATATTGAAGGAGGAAGTTTTTAGGATTATTAATGTATATGCCCCACAGATTAAGGCAGATAGGTCCATTTTATTTAGAAAAGTAGAGCCATATTTGCATACCTTCAAATTAATTTTGTGGGGAGATGATTTCAATTGTGGGCTTTCGCATAGAGACTGGGGGAGGGCTACAAAGAAGATTTATAGTGATACCAACACATTGTTAGCGGTCTTGCGAAAAAATAATCTAAAAGATGTTTATGAAGTTTTGCATCAGGAACCAAAGCATACCTTTTACAAAGGTAGGCTATCTACTAGGACAGATTTTTGGTTTATATCAGCATGTTTAACTTGTCAAGAAGTTACTTTATTGCCGTTAGAAACCTCATATCATTTAGCAGTTAAATTGTTGTTAGGAGACAGGCAGAAGTTAGCAATCAGAATGGGTTATTGGAAAATGAACATTATGGTATTGCAAGAGATTTTAATACAAGACTCCATAAAAGATCTATTTGCATTAAGGGCAGATGTTTGTTTTCTATATGATAGCCCCATAGATTGGTGGGAAGATACAAAGAGGGATTAGCAAAGCTTGTATATATCTCTTACGATAAAAAGGCTAAGGATAAGTACATTAAATATTTAGGGCTTACAGCAAGATATATGCAAGTTTTGATGCAGTCTACAGAAAGAACAAATAATGTCCAAAAGTGTTTGCAGAACTTTAAGGAGCAGATGTGTCAACATTTGTAAGAAGCTACTAAGAAGGTGGCATGTCAGCAGAAGTATCAAACTGTAGGTACCAGGGAGGAAGTAAATCCATATGATTTAAAACAGCAGGGTGTACAAAGGTTGGTTATGACTGCATTAAAAGATGAAGAGGGTGCTCTGTAGGTGCAAAATCAGGAGCTGATGCTTATTATTCAACAGCATGTGGTAAAAACTTTTCAAAAGAAAACTCAGAGACAGCAGGAATCCTTTTTTGCAGACTTAAATATACCTTATTTAAATAATTTAGAGATAGGAAGGTTGGTCTTGCGTATTGCAGAATTGGAAATTAAGGAAGCTATTTCTCAGCTGTCAGCTAAAACTACACCTGGTTATGATGGTATACCAAATGATTTTTATAGGCCTTTGTATATATATTAGCTCCATGGTTAGAATTAGTTTATAATGCCATTTAGGATGAAAGTAGGCTAGCTCCAAGAATGAGAACGGGGGTCATGATTTTTTTTATATAAAAAGGGAGACCCCCAAGACTTAAAAAATTGGAGACCTTTAACCTTGCTAAATACAGACTATAAAATATTGGCAAAAATACTTACTACCAGGTTAGCAGCTGTTGCACAGAAGTTGATCATCCTGGAACAGACCTGTGCAATACCGGGTAGGAATATATTTCAGAATTTGACGTTTGTTAGGGAAATCAATCAATCAATCAATCACTTTATATAACCAGGCATAAACACCATTGAGCAAGCTCATTTTCAAGGTGGTCCTGGGCATAAATACAATACAGTACACTTCATAAGATTACAATTACGGTGGACAACGGTGCAAAAAAAAACCAAAAAAAAAACCCATTGTGAAGGTGCTGGTCAATATGGGCCTATACATACCGGTCAACATAATTAACATGCAAAGGTACATAATGATAAGCTTTACTGAAATGAGAGAAGAGGCAACAATCCCACATAGTCTCCACTTGAGTAAGAGCTCATACCTAAATGATAAAAAAATAAGGAGGTATTAAGGAATAGGATAGAAATTGGGGTAAAGAGTAGGCAGCCAAAAAGGAGGCCAGAATAGGTAAAAGGTAGAGAATAGGCAGGGTCATCTTGGATTAAGGGAAGTAGGCTTGTAGGTCCTAGGTTTCTGTTGTTAGGAATGTGGGGTGGATGAGATACCTAGGCGTGGGTTTGAGTGGCACCTGAGGCTTAGGGGTCATCGGCATCTGAAACAGTTACATGATTCCTTCAGATAATCCGTTAATAGAGCTTTGAATGTGAAAATGCTTGGAAGTGAGGATAATTTTAATGAGTCTTGCATAGTGTTCCAAAGTGATGGAAGTGAGAAGTTGATTGCTGCTGAGCCAAGGGTAGTTTTCACTCTAGGAATCTGGAAGCAGATTAAGGAGAAGCGTCTCAGGCCATAGGAACCTTTAGCCCATTTGAAGATGTTCAAGATGTATGCAGGGAGGTTATCAGATAATGCTCTAAAAAACCAGAGGACAGCATTCCTTTTTCTTCTAGTTGAGAGTGAGGTCCATCCCGAAACCTGGTATAGATGACAGTGATGTGTACTACGGGATAGATTTAAGATAAATCTTAAAGCCCGGTGGTAAAGGGTGTCCAGTTTGTTTAGCATCGTTAATGGGCAATGACTGTAAAGGAAGTCAGCGTAGTCCAGTAGAGGTAGGAATGTAGTTTGTACTAGTCTCATTCTGGCTTCTAACGTGAGTAGGTGTTTAATGCGATAGAATAAACCTAATCGCTGTCTTAGTTTCTTCAAGGTTTCATTTAAGTGGCACAGAAAGTTGAGTTTGTTATCCAGCCAGAACCCTAGGTATTTAAAGGTATCAACTACTTCAAGGGTTCATCTAAGAGTGTTCAGATCTGTGTGATATGTGGACATCCGAAGTAGACTTTGGTGAGAGAATCATTCCTTTAGTCTTGTTGGCATTGAGGAGGAGCTTATGGTGAGAAGGTTGTATTGGAGGGTGACAAAGTCGTTCTGTAAGTACTCATGGGCCAGATCCAAGGATTAATTTGTGGTATAGAGTACAGTATCATCTGCAAATAAGTGCACATTTGCTGTGCCCAGCTGCGGTCCAGATTATTGATGTATATTGCAAAGAGGATAGGGCCCAGGATGGAGCCTTGTGGGACTCCTTGTAACAAGGATTTTTGTGGGGACAGATCTCCTATGGCTTTGACTTGTTGTAACCTATTGGTTAGATAGCTGGTGAACCATTTAATGGTAGAACTATCAAGTCTGATGTTACTCAGTGCAGTAAGCATGATGGTATGATCCACAGTATCGAAGGCCTTACTTAGATCAAGGAAGAGGGCAAATACATGCTTCTTAGAGTCCAAGGCCATTTGCCAGTCTGTAGTTACTTTGAAATTGTGGAACAAAGTTTAGAAAATGAGTTAGCAGGTTACTTAATGCCAGTGGATCAGGAAACTGCTTTTGATGCAGCAAGACAAGAGTATATTTGTATTGTTTTACAACACTATGGGATTCCTAAGGCATTTCTAGACCTCATTAAGGTATTGTATAATGAGGCCCAAGCTATTCCATTAGTGAATGGTTGTTTAGGGGTACCGATTTTTTTAAAGAATGGGGTCAAGCAGGGTTGTCCAATGAGTCCCCTGTTATATGTTTTTGGTTTGGATCCATTATTAAGGCTGATTGAAAAGAATGAGGGTATTAAAGCTATTACAAACTATAATGGATATGTTTTTCAAAAAATTTCTGCTTATGCGGGTGATTGCATTTTTACAATAGCAGATCGGGAGTCTGGTGCTCGAATATTAAAAATTTTGCAAGAGGTATATGATGTTACTGGGATCAAACTTAATATGGGAAACAGTACTGTTTTGATGTTAGGAGGTATGGGGAAGGTAGAGGGTTTTCCAATTCTAATGACTACAGATGACATCAAAGTTTTAGGGTTATTTTTGGGAACTAAGAAATCAGAAGAGCATAATTGGAATACTGTTTATGACAAAGCACAGCTTAAAATTTTGGCTTGGTTGTCATGGAAGATGTCAATGAAAAGTGTTTTTTTCATTGAGAGCATATATAGCGCAATTTTCTTATATGTTTCGCATGTATTCCCCCTTTCTTATAAAATGCATACAAAGGTTATGGGTTTATTTTTTCATTTTTTGTGGGGAAGTAGATTGAACCCAGTTAAAAGGGTTCATACTTACAGGGTGAGGAAAGAGGGAGGTTTAAATATGATTCATCCTCTGGTTTATTTTTTTGGGGAATTTCCTTTTTAGTTCAATTTGCCCCTTGTTGTTCCAGACAGCAGGGATGGGGCAAGTCTGTATGCAGTTGTGGGGAAAACCTTTCTTGGAAGCATGGGGTAGGGGTAAGTGGCATCCTATAGATAAGTTACTTCCAAGTTATATGCAAACTACTTTACGATATATACGGACTTGGCAGATTGATTTGAAGTGGTGTGTAGGAAAAGGGAAGAAGCTGTTTTATAAGAGTATTCTGGATAAATGGTATCGAGAGGACACGTTTTTTCAGGTTCCATCCACGATCAAAACGAATTTGCTTTTAGAAAGTATGATAGATCCTAGGGTTCCCCTTAAGATGCAAGATTTTGTTTGGATATGTGGGCATCAGAAACTGCAGGTAAAAGGCAATCAGAAGCATAAGCAGCAAGCTGATAGAAAGTGTGGGGAAAGTGCTTGTGCTGATACTGTCGAGACTATGCAGCATCTCTTTCTTGAGTGCATACATGTCTCTGACTTCTGGAAGTTATTGTCTGACTTGTGGGGAGAAAAATTGTTCCTATCAATGAACTATAATATTTTAATTTTAGGACAAATACCAACCAACTGGACAAAGTGGACAAAAAGCACAGTTAACATCCTTTTGGCCTGTATAAAATGGTCTATTTGGCAGGCAAAATGCCTTAGGTTCCTACAAGGTAAAGTGATTCTGCAGCAAGATGGTTTCTTTAGAATTCAGCAAGAACTTGATAGTATTTATGACTATGAAAAGCGACGCTAGGGCAAGTGGTGGTTTCAAAATTGTGGAAGAATATTGGATGGGTGGGTTGATCTGCTGTATTAATGTTTTTTTTCCTTTTTTTTCTCTCCTTTAGTGGGCAAAACCAGTACCTCTCAGCTGGGAAAAATGGTTTCATTTTATTTCTATTGGTTATGGTGAAGTTTTTTTTTTTTAAGGATTCTATTTATTTCAGACGAATATATCTTTTTGAATCCAAAAATGCAAGGAGAGATGTTTGAATATTGTATGTTTTTTTTAATGGAAAATATGAATGTTTTGGTTTATTTCTCTTTGATTATGCCTTCTTTTGTTTTTCTGTTTTTGAATTTTGACTAAAAATCTCCCCTACTCTTTTTGATAAGTGCCATGGGATATTTAACATCCACCTGAACTACCATCAATCCAGGCAGATGGGACCTTGGTTTAATGTCTCATCCAGAAGATGGCACCTCAGAAATGCAGCACCCCTTTCATGCTGCACTACAGTGTCAGTACTGGGATATTAACCCAAGTGCCAGATGTGGGAACTGAACCCACAGCCCTCTGATCTCCCAGCCTCAGAGGCAAGTGTGCTACCTACTGAGCCACTGACACTGTCATACTCAGCGAGCCTGTGTTTCTATTGAAGGGTTGAGATACTCAGAGATTGACTCTTAGAGTGAAGCTCGAGAGGCCTATGCTGGTATCTCAACTCCAAGATGGAAACACAGGGCAAGTTGTGTATGCCTGCCTATACTTTATTTGTTATAGTATATGGTTTCAGAAGAAAAAGATAGGAGAGCACAAAAATAGTCTGCCTTTTTTTAAACAAGTATGTCTGTAGTAAGAGAAAAAATACCTCATGTTCACACTCCTCATTGTTGTTAGCTGTCTACTGTGGAGTCCATCAGTGTGGTTTCATTTCACTCCTGAACCTCCAAACCATTGTGGTCACCATATATTTATTTTTTGTAACTATATTTTTAGTTTCACTCACAGCGGTGAAGGTATCCCCATAGTCTGCCCTGTTACGTGGACCCTCAATAATTCTCCAGTTGGCCTCTGCCTCAGCTACAGAGAAAAGGAGGACCATGGCTTTCCCCCATAGAGGCCCCCCGGGGGAATGGGGGGACCAATATCACCCTACAGCCTCTGCTCTGACTTATACTGGGCTTTGTTCACCGGAAGGAGTGGGAGTCCGTTGGGAGCATCACGGTGCTCACTCATGAGGGTTTTTCTGCATCAAGCCCCTTAGGAGGAGGATGATGTGCTATGACACCAGCACAACAAGTTGCATGCTCCCCTGTGACCTACATAGGCATTTATCTCCTCCTGTACCCCGTCCCAACTGATCCCAGCTGTAGGGCATCCAGTCACCACTGGGTGCCGCTATGGTGCCGGGAGCCACGAAACACTTCCTGGGAGGGGAGAACTTGCCTACTGGCTGCTCAGTTCTGCTCACCTCCCACCTCTCCCAGCAGACCCCCAATGACACAAGCTTTTTTCCAAACCTGGGTCGCTGGCATGGTGCGAACTATGGCATCTAGCGCCTCAATCCTCAGTGCCACAGGGCTGGCTATGGCCGCAGTTTATTAACAAAAAAAACTCTCTTAAATTTGTTTGGTTTGGAATCAGAACTGACTACAGCACTCCATGTCCAGACCATCTCAGTGAGCCCTTCAGCAAGTGGCGAACCATGTTTTTAATGTCTGTTTGAGCAGGTTTGTTTTGACCACTGAGGTGGTGGATATCATGGGGCTCATGAATGTTAATTAGGGCCAATGACTATTCATAACAGAAGGTGTGCAATAACTTCACACCGACTTTTAGAATGTACACAACAAGTTTTCTGCACCTACTGCTTTTTATACATAGTAAGCCCTAATCATATATTATAAAGGGCATATTGATATAGTTAAAGGTTTCAGCAGTGCTAAACAGCTGCCATCACAGTGCTGCTGAATGTTGTTGAAACCCTACCCTTAATGTGGTGCAGTGGCTATACCCCCAACGCCATATCATGCATTCCTATAACTATGTCTGTTTCTCAGTATCTAGTGATCCCCCACCACTGATCACCCATACTGTGTCTTATATTCATATTTCCTGGCATCTAGTGGTCCTCCTACTCCCCAATTGCCCATGCTGTCTTATACTTACATTCCTTGGCATTTAGTAGCCTCCCAATCTCCAATAACCCATTCTCTGAAATTATGTTTATCCTGCTGTGGCTAGTGACTCCCCAAAGGTATACCATGATAACAGCAAGTCAAATTGAGAGATTCAGTTTGAGCGAGGTAGAAACAGTGAATGCTGAGTGGGCAAGGTGCTCTTTATAGTGCATGTTTATGTGAAGTTCAGCAATTCCATTGGGTAGGGAATAGTTGTTTTGCCTACTGAAAAGACTTTGTTCATCTGGCCAGTTCTGAGCTGGCCATTTGGTGTGGTGGATGTAGTCACCACCCTTGTAGCTGGTGGACCTTGGTTTGAGGCTGGCTGTGGGGGAAACTGCGTTTTTAAATTTTCTTTCTTGTTGTGCTTTTGTGGTGCTTTTCCCTGCCCTCCCGACTTTGTCCCCCTCCCACCTGCAGGTTGCCCCCAAGTCTGGTTCCCTGCCATCCCGACTGTGTTCCCCTTGCTTGCAAGTTGCCCCCCAATGTTCTGCCCCTGCTGTATTGTGTTCTCCCCCCACAAGTAGCATCCCCTCCTGAGTTTTCCCCTGTTCCTGATTGTCATCCCCTCTGGGATGATTATTTTAGTTTTGGGGTGTGAACCCCCCACAAGGTAGACATATGGAGCATAGCTCTCTGCATAAAAATTCACCACATGTTGTGCTCCTTTTGGCAACAGCGGCCAGTTGTCACTCTTTCTGCAGTGGCTGTAGTGCACATCACAGTTTTGATGTTCAGTGATGTAGCACTCAATGTTATTATTGGCACTCATTTGGATTCACTATTATCACATAGAACCCTCCTCAAACAGCTGGCAAAATCCCATCCTGACTCGTTTGCTCTGGATCCACCACCCCCAACCTCCTCACCGCAGACACCATTCTGTACTCACTGACATGGATGGTGATGGGCACAGCCCTCCACTGACTACCTCAGCTGGCTGCCATGTGACTGTCAGTAAGGGATGACTAGACTGTACCCATAATTGCCCACTAACAGCCAGACAGTGATTTATAGAGGAGGTGTGCAAAGGGCTGTGCCAATCACCATCAATGTCTATGAGTATAGCTCAGTGTCCAGGGTTAGTGTGGGGTAGTGGATCCAGAGTGGGTGGCTCAGAAACGGGGTCTCAAAACTGTTTTGGGGGGGCTCAGGGCCCTAAATAAGGAAACATAGAAGCAGTTTAAAACAAAGACACAAAACAACACACTAGGGGGATAAAAGAGACTTCACACATGCAATTTAAAATTATATTAAAAATGTAAACAACATTGTTTATGGCCCCCTTCAAGTTTCTCTGCTTATCAAATAGTGCTGCAGCTTTTGAAATGAAGGTTCAAGAATTATACAATATCAGAAAATATTATATTTTTAGTGATCAGAAGATACTAGTGTGTGTTCTGTCTATACATAAGCACATTCTTGTCTGGCTTTATCAGTGTTAAATTACCCGTAATAAAATTCTGTTATTGCTGTAACTCCAAGCTTTGACGTCAATACTGAGAAGCTTGCTTGTTCATGAATTGATATAGTTAGGAAACCTTTTCACCTGAGAACAGTGTTAGAAGAAGCCCACAACACCCTTACATTCAAAATGAGGAAAACACAGCTGTTATGGGTTATATTTGGACTTTTGTTTTGTTCAGATACAGGTAAGAATGTGTTTTTGATATTTATTAATGTTCATTGACTAGATAGCAGTTTTTTCTTTCCTACAGCCATATGTTCATATTTTTGTATTAGGAGTTTATCCTAGATGTCAACTACATAGTATTCTGCATGTTTGTGAACAGTATGGTACTGCACTGCTTGTCTTCTAAGAAAGTCTTCCGTAAGTATTTTGGGTGGGAGAATGACAATGCAAAGTTAACTGGCTGCAAAATAATTTATGATTTATAGTAACTATAAGAGAGCCAGTAACTAAAACAATCAACATTAAAAAGCATGTTAAATAAAGTCTTTATTTCCTGTGAACACATGTTGACAGATTTGACAGAAAATATAAGAACACTTACTCCTAATACAGAAATTTGAATATTCCAATATACAGTAGCTTGGATAATTAGAATTTTGAAGTGAGAAGCAAACTTGTTTTGAAATAATCAATTTTGATAAGCTACAACTGTTCCATGATTTTAACATTTCTGATACACTTATCTACTGTATTTAAGCAATAGAATGTATCAAAGAAAATCAATATTTATACTAAATTTAATAGAAAGAATCTACTGTAGTTTTACTGATAGCAGTTTCGTACACTGCTGACAATCTTATTTTTTTTTCAATGAGTGACCAATATTTTAGGAGCACTAGTATTTCTGTAACTGACATCTATTGTTACATTACATTTTATAGATGTGATACACATCATGCCACTTTTTACTGACAGGAAATTTAATCTTGGGGTAAAGCACAGAACTGCTAGTTGTACACTTCCCATCTCTGCAATAACCTCCCCCTCAGATACTTCTCCACACCATATTGATTTATCCATGCTTATGTCTTCTTTCTCTCATTCTGCAATAAAAGTTCAGCTCCAAGAGCTCACAGCTTAATATACCTTGTAATGCACCTAGCCTTTTCTTTTCTCTGCTATCCTGGACATACAGTATGCAGCCCGTAACTTGGCAGTCTCCCTGTGTACTATAGTACTTCTTGACCTCCACCTAGCTGCACTGTACCAGATGTATGCTTCCCCATTTGGGGGTTCTAGCATGTATGGGTGTCTGTTGTACTGATAGAAATTACAGTGAAGCTTGCCAGAATGAACCCCACTTCTACAGCATTCTGCAGAATGCTGCAGAAGGGTTACTGCAGTAAACAAAGGAATTTCAATGGAAATTAATCCCTTTTGTCATGCAGGAAACTGACACTCCCAGGATAAAGTGAATATCACAGTTTCCTGCATGAGGAAAGGGACTAATTGCCATTGCAATTACATTGTTTTCCACAGTAACTCTGCTGCAGCATGCTGCAGAGTGCTACAAAATGCAGCATGCTGAAGAATTGGGTTTCATCCTGGTGAGCTTCATTGTATTTAAATAGCACTCATTTTGCACTTTGGGCCAGTAACATTGCAGAACACGACATCGCCAGACACTTCAAGGTGGCAAACACATCACCACATGCAATGTCAGTGGTAGAATACATCACAGGTCAAGACACCGCAGGACGGGGAACACACAGGCAGCAAACACTGCCCATCATGGGAAACTACTAATGGTACAGCATTAGCTGCAGTGCCAGTGCCTACACAAGAAGCACCACCCAGAGGAAACGCCAATAGGTGGCTGGTGCACCGGAGGTGTGGGACTGGACAGGTGGACCGGGGACAGCAGCGATGATACTGTGCAACTCAGCAATGGCCCCATGGTGATAGCAACCATATTGCAGTGTGCCCTCAGCATCACACAGGAGAGGAGAGGAGATGGGTGCCAAGGCAAGCATGTGCTGGGCACAGACAATGTCCTCGGTTTGGAGGGACACAGATGAACAACACAGGTGGCCTAACACAGACCCTGCCAACACACCACAACAACCTGAATGATGGCCAACCCCCCAGCTTCCAGTGACCACTCCCTGTGCCTACCTGCAACAGGAATGCATCCTGTATGGTGCCTGTGCATCATCACTCCCACCTCCCTCATATCCTCCAGTGGTCTGCTTCCCACCACCTGACAGCACCTTCATGCCCTGTCCTTTGGACACTCACTGTGGCCATTGCCCTGTGCTGCCATCCTTGTGCCCTGTGCATTACTCAGGCTCTGTTTGGTGGGGGTCTGTCTCCATGGTCAAATCTGGGTTGGTGTGTGGGTTCCATACTGCCCCGGCCCTATTTGTCTCCATGTGCACTGCATTGTGGTGGGCCTGCGTGGGTTTTTTTTATGGCTGTACTGTCCCACTGGCACTGCAGCTGGGCTCCTAGCTGCCTGCCCTGGTGAGTCCTTCTTGCTCTGCTCAGTCTCCTTTGGCCTCACATTACACTGCCGCTGCACTGTTGCAGGTTGCTGTGTTCACCATGCTGCCATTTCATCCCTGCATTGTTGTATGTGCTGCAGTATTATGTCCTGCACTGTTATGTCTGTGTTGTTGTGTCTGCAGTATTTAGTCCATGATGTTACTGGCCTGAAGCCCTGTTGCTGTTTGAATTGTTTATTTTTCCTTCTACTCTCTATAGTGTATTTGTTTTTATACATATTTCTTACAGTAATGCCTTTGTTATGTCTGCAGTGGGCAGCACCCTGCAGACATTTTGCTATCTCAGTAGAGAAAAGGAGCTCTTCAGATTACTAACAACTTCATAAAATTAGAGTTTTCTTAGACTTACTCCACTAGAGCAGTTTGGCTTTGGTTGTCTCCTGCTCCACATTGTTTTGGCTGAAATTGTTTGCATCATTCATAAATCTCCTCTACGTGGAGCATACTAATGCAGCTCAGATTACAACCAGTGGATGCCTCAGTGTATTACCAGCTGTGTTTTGTTATCAATTCAGGAGGGAGATCTACAAGAGAAAGTGCTTAATAAGGGTGTATATTTTAAAGAATGAATGTCTGCCTAGTGGAAATACAGGAGTGGATGGATTTGAGTTGGTTTAAATTGAACTCGGGAAAGACTGAAGTGCTGGTTGTGGACCCAGGATGCTGGATAGGCGGCAGGGGTAGCTTTACCTCTGGGTTCATCTGTGGGGTTTATCTTCCCAGCCTCAGTGAGTGAAACCTGGGGATTTTACGATGAAGGGCTGACCCTGCATTCTCAGGTGTCAGCTATTTGCAAGACCTCTTTTTCCATCTATGAATATCGCCAGGGTTAAGCACCTTTGTTCCGTCTGGCGACCTTCCCATGTTGGTTCACGTCTTTGTGTCCTCTCTCACTTGCCATTGCAACGCCTTTATCTATGGCTATCTGGGGTAGAAACCACTTGTTTGCAGCTAGTGCAGAATGCTTAAAGTTCAGCTTTTGACAGGAACCTCCTGTCCTGTACATATTTTGCCAGTGCTGCACTATCTGCACTGGCTGCCTGTTCAATGGTGGATCACCTTAAAGTCAGTCTCCTGACTTATAAAGCCCTAGTGGACTGGGCCTGGACTACCTGAAAGAGCTCCTGGTACCCTACCGCCCCGGGTGATTGCTCCGCTCAGCTGGTGAGGGGTTGCTAGAGATTCCAAGAATATGTTTAAAATCTTCTGGGGCCCAGACATTTATGCATGTGGCCCCTTCCCTCTGGAATTCTCTACCCCACCAGTTGCATGAGTGCATGACTGTGGAGGGCTTTAAATGAGCCTTAAAACCCATCTGTGGCACCAAGCTTTCAGCATCTGATTGATTGATTATTTGTATACTTTGTTATTTTTAAATCTGTTAGTTGTTTGTTTAGTAACTATGCTGCTGCAATTGTGTGTAGTTATGTTTATGATTTTAATTATTGTTCTGTGCCTTGGTTTTGGAAAGGTGCCTTAAAAAAAGGTTTTTTTATTATTATTATTTAAGGCTGCCAGTATATTTCAATGGGAAACTGCAAATCTGTTTTCAGATTTTTTGGGAGAAATAAGACTTATTTCCACCACAATATTATATATTTAATAGAAATATGTGATTCTTAATAACATGTGATCTTTTGTTATAATTTAGCAGGTGACATTTTCTTCATAACCAGATTTTACTCAGAAAGAAGAAAAGAGAAACTAATTATTGTTTTTTAAAATGTAAAAACATACTAATGGAGCACAATAGAGCAAACATATAAAAGGCAAAGTTTGTTGATGAAATAAGTATCAAATTCTTTTGAAAAAGATAGAAAAATATATTTAATTTCTGATTGAAATACATTGTGGTCTTAAAGGTGATAGAAAACAGTTTTTACACCTCTAGATGCCCTCCAGTTGTTCTTTTTCCATCTACCAAATATTCTGATATGATTTTGACCTTTTTTGTTAAATTAATAATCTAATTTTGTTGCCTTTGTAACTTCCTTGAATCCCTCTGTGCTCGGCAGTTGCTGCTCTTTGTTTTCATACTGCCTGAACATTCTATGACATCAAAAACATTCATTCCAGGCCATTCAGATGAATAGCATGTAATGAGGGCTATTGATGTCATAGAATGTCTTAGAAATATTAAAATCAAGAGCAGTAGTTGTTGAAGAGAGTGAAACTCAATGTAGATCTGAGGGCACCACAAAGCTAGATTATTTATTTATGAAAAAATCATCAAAGCATATCAGAATACATAACTGGCATGGAAAGGAAGATGGAAGGGCAGATAACTACTGTACGTAAAAATAATTTCCAGTCTCCTTTAAGTAGCTGGCAGTTTCTAACATCACAATACCAGAATTCTACTGAATTCTTTTTTACTAGCAGTGTAAAAAGCAAAGGTGAAAATCCACTTGTTTCACTGCACTAACCAATAGTTTGGTATAAAAGTAGAAAGTAATTACTAACACATACAAATACAATAAATAAAATAGTCAGTTTTCTATTTATTAGAAGTAAACACCTTCTCTTTAACATTCTTCTAGTCAGCTTGCAAATGGCGGTAATGCTTTAAGTTAGCAGTGCAGAGTTCAGAACAAGAAGCAGTGCATGTGTGTTAGTGTGTGTGTATGTCACTTTGTCCCTATCTAGTGTGAGGCCCTATGCCCAAACTGAACTTTGGAGTCCCCCCTTGCCTCAAGGATACCCTTGTGTCTATCCCACTTCTCCTTAAATTCTATGACCATTTTAGCCCCAACCACCCCCTCTGGTAGGCTATTCCAGGCGTCCACCACCCTCTCCATGAAAAATATTTTTCACATTTCTGAGCCCCACCCCAAACTTCATTTAGTGCCCCTTGACTTGGAGCATCTCTTACTTTGGAAAATGCTTCTTTCCTGTACTCTGTTTATACTGGTGATGTATTTGTATGTCTCAATTATGTCCCCCCTCCTTTCCTCCAAGGAATACATATTAAACTCCTTTAGTCTTTCCTCATAAGTCATGTTCTGCAGGCCCTGCACCATTTTAGTTGCCCTCCACTGCACTGCCTCCACCCTGTCTATGTTATTTCACAGATGGGGCCTCCAGAATTGGACACTGTATTCCAGGTGCAGTCTCACAAGTGTCTTATACAGGGACAAGATGAATTCCCTCTTTCTACTTGTGCTACCCTTCCCTCTGCATCTAAGCATCTTGCTAGCCTTTCCAGCCACCTTATCACACTGCCTAGTTTCTCAGGTCCTCTGAAATGATAACTCCCAGGTCCCTTTCATGTTTTGTGACTGTCAGTACCTCCCCTCCTACAATAGTAGCCACAGACACTGCCAGCTACTGTATTTCCTGAAATGTCTGTGATATTTCCAGATATATCTAAGCAGAGAGGAACTCTTTAGAAATTTCACAAAATATCTGGAAATAGCTTGCAATATCTGTGGCTACTACTGTAGTTTCTACTTTGTCCCTGGGTTCTTGTGCTCCATGTGCATGATCCTGCACTTCTCTTTACATTGAATCCCAGCTGCCATTATTCAGACCACTTCTCCAGATTTTTAAGGTCTTCCTTCATTCTTTCAACCTCCCCTGGCATGTCCACCTTATTGCAAACCTTTGTATCATCTGCAAAGAGGCATACCTTCCCCTCCAGTTCTTCTGCAATGTCCCCAATAAAGACATTGAAGAGGACCAGCTCCTGAGGCACCCTGCTCTTCACCTCTCCCTCTCCAGAGTACTCACTGTTTACCACAACTCTCTGACTCCTGCCAGTCAGCCAGTTCTCCACCCAAAAAACTATTTATGGATCCACCAATAGGCTGTGCAGTTTCTTAATTGGCCTTCTATGGGGGACAGTGTCAAAGGCCTTTCTGAAGTCCAGATAGGCCACATCTACCACACCGCCCTGGTCCTCTTCTTTAGTTACCCAGTCATGCCTTGGATTAGTACAATGAGTTAGTGCAAAACACAGTGCTTATCCTAAATACAGTAAAAGTTAGGGTTAGATGTATAAGTACATAAATGCCATATAAGGCAGTATATGAATGTTAGTGTGTGTGTGTGTGTGTGTGTGTGTGTGTGTGTGTGTGTGTGTGTATGCACGTGAAAGCTCTGTGTGTAGACAGTGCACTGCTATGTTATACTGGAATATATATGCGTATGCAGTATATGTATTAGTCAGTGTGTGTGTATCACAACAATTAGAAAGTGCAGTTAGGTGGCTCAATTGTAGTGCAAAAATTGCTAGTCTACATTCCCCCACTATCTAGATCAGTTTCAGCCTTATGCATGTCATTGCTGCTTTAAATGAGGTGTCTAGTGGCAATCCCCCACCCCACCCCACCCTCCGAGGTCCATTGGAGCCTGAAAAGTAGAAAATGGCCCCTTGATGTTTTTAATATGTAAAAATGTGTGTAGACAGTGTACTGCTATGTTATACTAGATATATATGCATATACTGTATGTGTATATGTATTAGTCATTGTATGTGTATCACAACAATTTAAAAGTGCAGTTAGGTGGCCCAGTGGTTAGTGCAAACATCACTAGTTCACATTCCCCCACTATATAGATAATTTTCAACCTTATGCATGTCATGGCTGATTTAAAAGAGGTGTCTAGTGGCAACCTCCCACCCTCCAATGTCCCTCAGAGCCTGAAAAGAAGACAACGGTTCCTCAACATCTTTTTTTTAAACTGTAAAAAATGTGTGTAGACAGTGTACTGCTATGCTACACTGGATTATATATGCATATATGTGCATGTGCATTAGTCAGTGTGTGTGTGTCACAATTAGAAAGTGCAGCTGGGTGGCTCAGTGGTTAGTGCAAAAAGTGCTAGTTTAACATTTCTCACTGCCCACAGTATCATTATTTTGCACCCATATTGGCTCTTGCTAGAGCAATTTTTTTATTGCTGCTATTGGACTTCTTTGTCTATGAATCCCCACGCATTGGTATTCAGAACTGAGTGCTCCAGGTTAGGGGGGAGGAGAGGGTGCCTCTGACAATTTTTTTTTAGGAACAGAGTGTCCCAATACTCAGGTGGTGGGAAGGGAGAGGGTTGCCTGTTATTTATAGGACACTGAGTGTTCCAGGTTTCATGGGGGTTACAGGTGTCCCTCTGGAGGTGTACAGGTTTAATTGGGCAGTAAACAGTTTTAATCTGTGAGGCAATTGGTGGGGTATACTGAGAAATATACAATAATGGATTCTATGGGGTTATATTTCCATCCATATATTATATTTATTTATATATACATGTATACATTATGTATATTCATATAAATATAAAAGATATACACTAAATATAAAATGTACATTATAGGGGCACAGTAAAGCCCCTATATTTAGGGTTGAGTAGGATGTTTAATGTTAAACTCCAACTTTTTCACCCTAAAAACTTTGGTGGTGTTCAACTAAATAGCTTAAAATATGGCATACTTGGTTTGGCAGGTACAGTCTCAAGGCTTGAAAAGCTTCATGATGGCATCTTCTTCAGTTTTCAAGATATGGAATGCCAAAAAATGCGCGCACACAAAAAAAGGTGTTTGGTTTTCCAATACTTAAAATTAGTCTTTTGTTTTTCTCTCATGCACAGCCTAGATGGTGCAGGATTTTTTAACAAAACTTTCAGGGTAGAAGCGAACTCTACCGAGATAGTGCCTTTCAAAGGTTCATGAAAAATATTGTAAGACTCCAGATTTACAGGGGATTTGAAGTTATTTTTTTGGAAAACCCTCTAGCTGGACTGGTAAAAAAACACAGATGGTGTGTTACTTATTTTCATGATTTGCTTGTCATAGGAGATGATTTACTTGTCAAGAGAAAGAAATACAGATCATAACGACCACTATCTTGTTTTTTATACTAAAAACACTAAAAATAAATATAAACAGTGTTTAAAGTTGTCACCTGAACCTGTTTAGTTAGATTCTGTTGCTTGTTTTTTGAAAATTGCTCTGTAAATAACAGTTCTGGGCACCCAAAAATCCTGGTTACTCAACTTAGCGAGATGAGGTATTCACACATATTCATTTCATAAGAACAGAGGGACTTTCTTGACATCTGAAGCCACAGATGGAGGCATGCTGCTGGCTTGTGTGCCTTCACTGAGCCAACTATCTCTCTCTCTCTCTCTCTCTCTCTCTTTCTCTCATACCTATCTATATATATGTCTATTCATTTTTTGAATTTAATATCTCCCGTTTTTGCAATATCCACTATCAGAAGCAGCTTTTAAATGAAAATCCATCAACTCTACAATAAAATATAGAGGGATCACTGAGAAATTGACTGAACTATTGAAAAAGGAGCTTACCAGTATGAACTCACTGAAAGAAAAAAGGAAATATTAATTTACATAGAATTGTATATATTATCATGAGGGAATACAGAAACACCTGTACTGCCTGATCAGTTGACCTCTGATCTCTGTTCTCAGAGTGCCAGTTGAAACCACAACCACATGACTCTGTAAACAGATGTTCTCTAACTTTTCATATATGGCTCAAACACATTCTACATTATTTTCCTTAGTTGCCTCCCACTTTCCAGTCTCAGGGTCCAACATGAAACTGCAACCACTGCACCATGTGGCAGTAAAAAGGGTTCTTTCCTTACTGTATCCAAACTATGGCTTGAACTTATTGTCCCTTTATTTCCTTCTACCAACAGTCCACAATGGTGATCATGTAGTGTGGAGTGCATTTTGTTTATGAGGGGTCTATTAGTGGGGGTAGTATAGTGTACAATAGTGGTTAAGGGCACTCTGCTGCAAGCCTGGAAACATGGGTTTGAATGCCATCAGCTCCCACTTGCATGCTGTTTGACTGTAATAGTGCTGTGCTGAATTTTCAAATTCTTGCAGAATGAAATTTCATGAAATGTTCAAATTTCTGCCAAAATTCCATCGAATTTTGCCAGAAATAAAATGAATTCCTGGCCAGAAAAATGTGAATGAGTTTTTCCACAGTATTTCCATGGAATTTTATTCTGTGGATCTCAATATTTTCTGTGGAAATGGTTGTGGAATGATTTTCCATGGAAAAATGGTGTTCTGCAGAATATTATTTGCAGCAGGCGGAATTCTGCAGAAGAACCAGCGAAATTCTGGTGGAAAGTCTGCTAGCAGGATGGTCATTCCATGCTAATTTCACTGGCGAAATTCCAAATTCTACACAGCACTAGACAGTAAGAAAGGCACTTAACTTACCTGGGCTCCCAGGTCACACATGGAAACAGGCTCCAGCTTAGTGTGCCTTTCCTGATTAAACAATTTCCACTTCCCTTCCCCTTCCTTTTCTTTTCCAGCCTGTATATAATTTTATACTTAAAATGCGTAATTGTTTATTGCATTCAGAATTATATACTTTGCAGGTTTTAATATCTGGAGGTTGTGATAATGGATTAAAATGACAACACCTGTCGTCCTTTAAATCGGCTCATCCATGAAAACACGGAAAGGTCTGTGTTTGTGATTGGGGGCTGAGGCTATGTTAAAAAGAGAAAACAGTTTCATATTTCTTTTAAAAAGATGTCAGCATTCATATGGCACAGTAATCTTGTACAGCAGTTCAGGTTAACTAAGTCAGTTCTACATACTGGCTGATAGAAATAGAATGTAAAAACAGAATTAAATCTGATCCAGCCAGTAAACACAAGAGACTCTGAGGTTGATGGGGAAAGTTATGCAAAAAAAGTGAAGATAGCTTCTTATTTACTTAAATAATTAATTGTTTGCATTGCATCTAAAACAGAGTTGAATATGACTCCTGAAGGTAAACATTAGCGTCTGTGTTTGCAGCGTGTATATGTGTATGTGTGTGTGTGGGGGGACTATGTTCAAAAATGCAGGTAGCTTCTTATTTATTTAAATAAATCATAATTCACATGGCATGTAAAACAGAGTTAAATTTGACTCCTGCAAGTAAACGCGATCATCTTTGTTTACAATTTGGGGTTGCTGGGAGGCTATATTCAAAAGTACGGACAGCTCCATATTTATTTAAATAATGTATCATTTATATGGTACAGTAATACCAGCTAAATTCAACTCCTGCAAGTAAACATGATTGTCTGTTTGCAGTTTGGTTGGGTTATATTTGAAAGTGTAGAAACTCCTTATATATTTTAATACCACAGAGTTCACATTGCACAGTAATACAGTTAACTTTGGCTCCTGAAAGTAAACATGGGAGTCCCTGTTTGCTGTTTGGGGGGAGGGGAGGTGAAAGGAGGCTATGTTTAAAAGTCAGGCAGTTCATTATTTATTTTAAATAATTCAACATTCAAATGGCACAGCAATCATGTACGCAATGATTTACGGCAAAACGTGAATATGCATGTTGCATGATAAGATGCTATGTGACTGGCATCCAACCCATGAAAGTAATGTCAGTCCATAATTTAATATTTTATTGGTAAAATAAATAAGGAGCTGTCAGCACTTATGTATACAGCCTCCTTTCTCCACTTCTCGCCTGACCACTAGCTCACAGACATTGCCAACTAAACTTAGTGCAGACGGTTTATAATCTCATTGTCTTTAAGGGACATGTTGGTGAATTGACATTTGTGGTGGGTTGGAATAGTTATGTCTTAATGGACCATCCAGCTGTCAGAATATTTTTTAGGTGGGAAAAAATGGAAATGTTCTCACTTTAGTGTATTATCATACCACCCATCTCTCATACACTAATACTGTATGTTTAGTCTGATTTTTTATTTTCTGTTTATTTACCTGTCTTTTCTGTTCTATATTCAGTTTAACTGTGCCTACTGTGAAAGTCTGTATGGCCCAGTATCAACAGAATATTTAACTCTGGTATCATATGTAAAAAATTGATATTTCATATCTCATCTAATACTTTATGATTTCAGTTGTGCATCATACTATCTTGAAAATTCTGAATTTACATGACCCTCCCACACACACATACATCAGTAATATAATTGTGAGCCATGCCTATATATTTCACAATAAACACACCTGCTCCATGTAAATGCATCAATACAAAGTGTGTCTAGACTTGATGTGGCACTCCATAGTGATGCAGAATCTCAAACATAAAAATAAACGGTGGAGCAGGGCCTATACAAAACTTCACACTGTAGTTCAAGTCTGTGAGTGACACATTTGTTAGATGCTCAGTTTTTACAATGACTTAACCTAGCACTTAAAAGAAAAGATAGAAATCTCTCTTACAGACAGGTAGACTGCTGTGATGCAGTTAACACAGTATGCAATGTAAGTCTCCTGGGTGGGACTTGCACAATAGTACATTAGTAAATGCAATCAGCAGGGCAAAATACCAACATTCCTCAGCAGCTACCTTGTATGATGTTTATCATTCTCTGTATAGACATACAATTGCTGTACCAAATTTACTGAATAAAAACTCATAACACACAGTTGCAAAAAATATGCATATTTTCATTAATTGGATACTGTGATAAAGCAATCTTAGAATCCAAATGCTTCAAAAACACACACTTTTATTTATCTACATAAAGCACACAATAAATTCAGTTGCTTGTTTTTATTTAGTTACGTTAGTGGATAAAAATCCATTATGGAAATGTAAGCTCTCAATCAGGTAATCTTTGATATGCATCACAGACATTGAAAGACCAACCAGAGACTACTATAAAATTAATCATATTAACGTAGTGTATACTGTTCATTCTCACCCAAAAATGCAAAACATCTTCATCACTCCAGTTACTCTGTTAACTAATCATAAAAAAGTTACAGACAATCCATAATTTGGCAGTGTGTTAAAGTATTCATGTAATGCATGTATTTGCTAATTGAAACAAACTTTATCTCAAAAACAGCTGTTTACATGGAAAACAACAAATTAAGTTAGCAATCACACACAACAGGGTATGAGGTTTTAGGCATTTAATCCATGCCTTGGATGTGTGGTGAGTCATAAGGCCACAGGCTGAGTGTCCTCACAGCACCTGAAGCATGCCTAAATGCCTATAACCCAATACCCTGAAGTGGGTTATTGCTCTTATAACATGGAGCTATTTTCATTTTCTCCTATCCTGTAAAATGTTGACTTTGCTTCCTTCCCCAACACACCCACACAAAAACACGTACAGTTCAGAGTGCAAAGGGAATGAATTGCTAACTGGTGAAGCTCCAAAGCTGCTGATCACAGACAAAGACAGAGAGACAGAAAAGCAATGCTGTTTTCTATGTCCCACTCACTGCCACTGTCTGTCTGTCTGTCTGTCTCTGTCTCTGTCTCTCTCTCTCTCTCTCTCTCTCTCTCTCATTGTCTCACTTTCTGCTTGCTTTCTGTCTCTCTGTCTCGCTCTTACTTATTTGTACCTAGGAGGAGACATCATGAAATGTTTTGTATGTTTTTTACATTGGTTTGTGGTAAACCTTTTTAATATTTAACACTGGTGGGTGTTTATCGCATTAATTTCAATGTTTAAATGAATGCCACATTTGTGACTCCTCAGACCCATCCCCTGAGGATGATCCTGTGTTGGGTTGAAGCACTGAGGCTGTAGGGTGTTGACCAGGCATCTTGCCACAATAAAATTGCACTAAGTTATCTGAGCTTTGTTCCATGAGTGCTGAGTGTTCTTTTGTTTTCCATCCCCAAAAGCTGAAGCAGTCAGCAGTGAGAACCTCGAGGGAGAGAAATCCCCAAGGGTACATAATAACAAGAAAAATAAAATAGTAGAAATGAAAGGAGATGGGAATGAGAACAGAAGGGGTAAGGAGATGGTATTTTATGGCCATTGGAAGAGATTAGACCAACAAATTGAATTATTTTTATACACTATGAAAGGGGAGGGGATAGAACAAGTTGATCAATTTAAATACTTAGGACTGACAGTAGATTCTAAAATGAGTTACGAAACACGCATTCACAACCTTGTAAAAACAATACATCAAAGGTTAGGAGCATTATATCAGGTGAATGCAATGTTAACACCAGCCACTAGGGTCTTGTTAGCCCAAAGTTTTCTACTGTCAGCCATGGATTATGGTTTGATCTTCTACCATTCTGTGTCTGACAGTTTATTAGGAAACGTTGGAGTCTTGCTTAACCAAGTCACTAAGTTTATCACTCCATTACCATTAAAAACCCACCATTTGTTTGTTGCTAAAAACAGCAGAGATATTAACCCTTAAACAAAGATATGAATTCACTATAAGTATATTAGCAAAGAAAATTGTTATGGGGAAAGCACCTGGATCATTTTATCAAATTTTTCAAAAACATGTTAATCCATTTGACACCAGAAAGTCAGGTATCTCATATTTTCATATAACAAAGATGAAAACTGCTTTAGGGCAGAGGTCCTTACTCTACCAGTTACCAAAATGTTTTAATTCCATTGTGAGTCAATTTGACTGTTTAGGAACGTCCATCCTTTGGGTTTAAAAATAGTTTAAGGAAACTGTTAAATATGAATGAAGTATGTGAATGCTTTAGGTAGATTATCTAATATTATTTTATGTTTTGAGCCAATCCCTGTGACATTATTTATAAGTGTATTGTACTACTGTCTTTTTTCTATATATTTGTATACCTTGATTGTATTTTAATATTGTGATGTAATCTGTACTTTGCTGTTTGCACTCTGGTCGACCATGTAAATGAGTTGTTTGGCCCATGGACTAACCAGAGTAAATAGATAAATCAAATCAGGCGAGACTGCAAAAGGGAAAATGGGGGGCTGAAAAACAAGGTGCTAGTAGAGTCTGGAAGGTCATGTGTGCACACGTTCAAAGTCAGGGAAATAAAATCCCAGACTTTGAGGCCATTATGGCAGAGGATGACCTCAGCATTGTTGCCATTAACGGTTCATGGTACAATGAAAACCATGACTGGGATATAGTCATACCAGACTACACTCTGTTTAGGAAGGAGAGGGTGGGTAAGAAAAGGTGAAGAGTGACTTCATGTGAGGAATAGCATAAAAACAACAGAGATACAGGGAACTCAGGGAGGGACAGAGGTACTGTGGGTCACCCTACAGAAGAGGAATGGAGCAGCTGTTCACAATGGTGTAATCTACAGACCTCGTTCATGGGGAGGGTAAGGATTGATAAGGTTTTGTGAAAGCCATCCAAAGATGGCAAATATGGGGAGCAAAGGTTACGGACTTCAATCTGCCGATGCAGATTGATATCTGCTGCAGTTTCAGCTAGGAGTTAGGACATCCTGGACACTCTGGGGGTGTGCCAGAGGCAACTAGTAAGGGAGCCCATTCATGTGGGGGCAATCCTGGACCTTGCACTCACCAACAGATACAGTGTTGCAGATGATATGGTGGGTGGATACCTGGGGAACAGTGATCACTGTATGGTGTGGTTTAATATATGTACTGTGGCAATATTGAACCAAACAAAGGTGAGGGTCCTGTACTTAAGGAAGGCTGATTTTAAAAAGATGAGACAATGCTTCAGTGATGCCCTGGTGGGGGATGAGGGGGACTTGGGTGGCGTGGAGGAACAGTGGGTGAAGCTAAATGGGGCAATAGTGAAGATGAACTTCTGCATCAGGCAAGTAAGCAAAAGAAAAAAGGAAAAGAGTCCAGTGTGGTTCTCAGAAGAGGTAGCTGGGATGTCAGCATACCAGGGTACACAAGCTACAGGAGGGACAGGAAGGGTATAAAAGAAGTAGGAGTAGCTCTCTATGTAAGGGAAGAGATCAAAGCAATGGAACTAAAGGATAAACAGGGAGTAGAGGAGGCACTGTGGGTTACCCTGAGACAAGAAATGGTACCACAATCCACCTTAGGGTTAGATACAGACCCCATCTCGGGGAGGCAATGGACAAGGAAATGATAGAAGGTATCCTTAGAATGGCAGAAAAGGAAGATATCATTGATGGGGAACTTGAATATGTAGATGTTAACTGCAGCACCTTTGCTGCAGCCACATCCAAGAGCAGGGTTATTCTCACGCCCTACGGGGCATGCCTCAGACAGCTAGTGGTGGAACCCACTCAGGAGTGAGCAATCTTAGACCTGGTACTGTCAAACTGGGACACAGAAAGGGTCTTGGATATAGAAGTGGGTAGCCATCTGGGAACAAGCTGACCACCAAACAGCGTGGTTCATGATAAACACAGCCATAGAGTCGTTTCATACAAAAGGCAAGAGTATTGGAGTTTAAGAAGGCTGACTTTGGGAAAATTGGAGAGTGCCTCTGAAAAGCACTAGCAAATGGGCAAGAAGGAGGGGTGGAGGAACAATGGGGGGAAATTAAAACAGCCATCACAGAGGCAACAAGCCTTTGTGTGAAACAAATCAACAAAACAAACTGAAGGAAAATAACGCTATGGTTCTCAAAAGCGGTGGCAGGGAAGGTTAAGGAGAAAAAGGTAGCATTCAGGAAATATAAGGAAACACAGAATGAGCAGGACAGAGAACTGTATCAGTTAAAGCAGAAGGAAGCGGGGAAGGCAGTCAGAATAGCAAAGACACAAACTGAGGAAAAGATAGCCAACTCAGTTAAGAAGAGGGATAAAACCTTTTATAGGTACATTATCAGGGAGTGAAGAAAGACCAAGGGAGGGAGGGATAGTGAGGCTTTATAAAGGGAAGGAGGGGGGCAGAGGGTGACAGTGAAAAGCAGGATACTGAACGAATACTTCTGCTCAGTATTCACAAAAGAAGAGGGGGAGGTACCTAAGTCAAAGAATAGAAGCTACTTGAATAGTGATGCCAGTCCATCCACAGAAGAAAGGGTTCTGAAAGAACCTTAAACTGAAGGTGGAGCAAAGCAATGGGGCCTGACAGGATTCTACCCAAGAATTCTAAAAGAACTAAGGACAGAACTAGTGACACCACTGACTACTCTTTTTAACAAATCATGGGAGGATGGTGTGGTACCTGATTAATTTTATTTATTTATTTATTTATCAGACTTTAGGATTACAACCTTTGAGTCAGGGACTCATTTACAAAGACTCCGGGTCAGAAAACACAAATACAAACACTTAATACATAAAGACATAGAATGGCAGCTAAAGGTTACAGTTTTTTCAGTTATACAATATTGCAGAATCAAGATCAGCTATACATTGCATTGACCATGTTAACGAGAGCTGTATTTTATAGTTTTCAGGAGAAGAGAGGACTGGAGTTGGGCAGATGTGATTCCCCTTCACAAAAGTAGGAGCAAGGCAGAGGCAGAAAACTACAGACTTGTTAGTTTGACCTCAGTGGTAGGGAAAATAATGGAATCACTTCTGAAGGAAAGAATTATTGAGTTCCTAGAGGCCAGTGGGGCACGGGACCCAAGGCAGCATGGATTCACAGCAGTAAGGTTGTGTCAGATGAATCTAATAGATTTCTTTGACTGGGTAACCAAAGTAGTAGACCAGACAGGGGCTATAGACGTGGCCTACCTCGACTTTAGCAAGGCATTTGACACAGTTCCACACAAAAGATTAATATACAAGTTAGCCAGGCTTGGAGTGGGTCCCAAGGTGGTAACCTGGGTTAAAAATTTGCTGGACAACAGGATGCAGAAGGTAATAGCAAACGGAGTCCACTCTGAATAAAGGGGTGTTACTAGTGGGGTACTGCAGGGTTCAGTACTGGGACGGGTCCTCTTTAATGTCTTTATAAGTGACATTATAGAGGGACTGGAAGAAAAAGTATGTCTCTTTGCATATGACAAAAAGATCTGCAAGAGGGTTGATATAGAAGGGGGAGTGGAATTGATGAGAAGGGACTTGACAAGGTTGTAGAAATGGTCAAATGTATGGCAGCTTAGAGTCAATGCTAAGAACTGCAAAGTAATGCACCTGGGAAACAAAAACCCAGGGGAAGAGTACACAATGGGGGGTGAGATACTGACAACAAAAATGGAAAGGGACCTGGGGGTAGTCATATCAGATGACCTAAATGTGGGCCAGCAATGTGAGAAGGCAGTAAGGAGGGCTGGGAGATACTGGGATGCACTGCGAGAGCATCACCAGTAGAAAACAGGAAGTTGTTGGTCCTCTGTACAGACAGTTGGTAAGACTACATCTGGAGTACGGTGTACAGTTCTGGAGACCCCATCTCCAAAGACATAGACAGGATGGAGGCTGTCCAAAGGAGGGCATATTAAAATGGTGCAGAGTCTGCACCAGAAGACATATAAATGAGAGATTAAAGGAGCTTATTATGTATACCCCTGAGGAGAGGAGGGTGAGGGGGACATGATAGAAACTTTCAAGTACCTCAAGGGAATCAACAAAGTCCAAGAGGGTAGCATCTTTCAGAAAAAGAGATGTGCTAGAACAAGGGGGCACAATTTGAAGATAGAGGAGGGACGGCTCAGAGGTAATGTGAGTTTTTCTTCACAGAGAGGATTGTAGATGCATGGAACAGCCTTCCTGAGGAGGTCATAGAGTCAAAAACAGTGGGGGAATTCAAGAATGCATGGGATAGACATAAGACAATTCTAGTGGGGTGTATGAGGAAGTAGGCTGTTGGTTAACTAGGATCTGCAGCTTATCCGTTAGGTAGGGAAATGGCAGACTAGGTGGGCCAAGTGGTCCTTATCTGACATCAAATTCTATGTTTCTATGTTTCTAAGTGTACAAGTAGCATATGAATGTAACATACTAATTCAACAGTTAACACCAAGTTGAACACATTTTGAAAAATGGTGAATGGTGGCCATCTTTAATATGTGAGTCATTAATTACAAAAGTAATCATGAAGAGGCTTAACAACTTACATCAAATTCCCCCCAAAAGCTTACTTCTACAGTACCAGGTGAAGGTACACCAAAATTGCAATGGTTCTGGGGTGGGGGGGGGTCAATTCAGGGCAGGGTGAGTGTCTTGCTATCCTCACTTTTGAATGGATTCAAAATGTTCATGATTACTGCAGCTATGGAATCCCGATTGAGTAGACAACACATTAACCCCCTCCACCTAATTATTTACTAAACGCCATATCAACCATCTGTGTTCGCATTATCGCATATAGTTCCTCCCTGTATGTGGGTGGCAGTGGTGATTACTCATTAATGGTAATGGTACGGACACCAGTCCAGTGGTCAGCATCGCAGTTCAAGCGACACCCCTGTCTTCCAGCAACACAACACAGCTCCTGCTCCTGCATGGCCTGGATTGATCCTGTGTCATCAAGATACGACATACTGAAACCTCAACAGAGGAAAATGACCTAAGCAAGAGCAAAAATGAGAAAAAATATTGGCTACTAATCAATCTGCATACCTGCTTTTCCTAATAAGTTGGAAGGAGAAACAGAGAAAAAAATGTATACTTACCATACCCCGTGATGTGATGTCATTCAACTGAGGACATTCCCCACAGGAACATGCTGTGTGGTGCACATGATTCCAATCCAGACAAGGTCCAATGAACCACAGTAGCACTAGCAGGCATTCCCCTTCCCCTATCATTACTGAGTACCTTGACATAAGAAAAAAATTAAGAACAAATTTTGGTGATTGTTGGAAATTTCCTACCACCACCCATGAGTCTGACCATCCACCCTCCCCACCCCAGAGAACTATAAAAAATGAAGACATACTTACCTCAAGGACTGTAAAAGTGGAACCATCGTGCAAGGGTGCAATTAAATAAATCCCCCAGACCTGGTTTGGCAGCCAGCAGCAGCATCTGCAGCAGGATGGAAAAATAATTAACTTCATCTGAATTCCTGATGTTGGAAAAAGCAAAAAATAACTTTGCCCCATCACTAAAAGAAAAATCAAGGGGTCTCATAAATCCTGGGTTACCCCTCACCTTCTTGACCTGATGCGCACCCAAGATCAGCTTTGGTATAAATATCAATCCACTTGTACGCCCCATGACATGCAGTGTTATAAGGTGGCACGTAATAACTGTTCCCTCGCAATCCGCCAGGCCAATGCCAACACTTACAAGTCCGAGCTTAACTCTTCCTGGGGTGACGGACATAGGTTCTGGAATAACATCCATGAAATCACTGGAAAACGTGATGCCTCCAAACCTACAATGCTGAATCTCGAAGGCTCCACCACACAATACCCTAAAACCATCGCTGACATCTTTGTCAAAGCTTTCACAGACCTCAGCGCAGTGCTCCCCTCCAACTTCCATAGCCCCACCAGCGTGTCACAACAAAAACCACCACTTTCACATCCTTCAAACCGCACCCCTCCATTCTACCTCAGAGTGATATCCAAAGCTGAGGCTAAAAAATACATCTCCAAAGTACTGGGGAAGTCCAGGCATAGACTGGCCTTGACCTTAAACTACAATCTCCTGGCACTTGATGAATTGCTAACACCTCTAACTAGAATCATCAACCTGTCCCTCCACAGGCACATTCCCAAAGCCTTGAAAGCCACAGTCATAACCCCTATCTTCAAAGCAGGTAGTAAGACAAGTCATTCCAACTACCATCCAATTTCAATCCTCCCGCCTATCTTTAAAGTCCTAGAACGGATAGTCTACAATCAGCTAGTAGAGTAACTTGACAAATATCAGCTACAATGTCAGCAGCAACATGGCTTCCGAAAACTCCACAGTACCACCACAGCTCTACTGGAGTTCACGGAGTACATACACGATGCCTTTGATCAGGGGCACTTGGTGGGAGCAACCTTCATCGACCTCACCAAGGCCTTTGACACTGTCAACCACAGCCTCCTCTTGGTCCAACTCGAGGCTACGGAGCTGTCCCATGACTCACTGTCCTGGTTCCGGAGTTACCTCACAGGAAGTGTACAACGTGTAAAAATAACTAACACCCTCTCAGACCCTCAGCTTGTATCCATCGGTGTCCCCCAGGGATCCATATTGGGCCCCCTTCTATTTAACATTTTCCTTAATGAGCTCCCCCAGGCCTGCCAGCACAAGATCCTCCTGTACGCAGAAGATGCGGTAATCTACTCCAGCCACTCCAACCCTGTCACCCTGGAACAGCATCTTCAACAATACTTTGACAATGTTGAGGATTGGTTTGGGCAAGCTCTCCTGCTAGTCAACCACAAAGAAAACAAAACCATGGTATTTGCCCCCGCCCATAACCGTCATAAGTCACACACCATCCACATTCTTAGTAAACAAAATGTGGCCTTAGAAACTGCCCAGCATTTCAAATATCTGGGACTCACTCTTGATAGCTCCCTCTTATTCTCTGCCCATGTGGACAATGTTGCCACATCAGCTAACCGAAAGCTCGGTCTACTATACAAACACCGCAGCTGCCTCACTGACAATGCCCTTCAGCTTGCCATCACCAGCTCCATCCTCTCGACCATCGACTATGGACTTGCCATTTACAGTGCTGCACCTGACTGTACCCGTGCCTAACCCATACCTGTGATCTCTACTTGCAAATAGGATGGCTTAACCTGGTTGCAAGAACCCGCTACCAAGTCTGTCTCCTAGCCAAGAAAGCAGTCCTCAGCATGCTACCTCCTGGATGCAGATCCCTACTGCACCAGTCTGAACCTACCAGGACTACCAGGGCATCTAACAACCACTCCCTCAAGGTCCCCTTCCGCCATACCTCACAAGGACAGAGATCCTTTAAATACAGAGCCCTGCTCTGGATTGGCATGCTACCACCCGAGCTTACCACGATTAGCAAACTTGGTCTGTTCAAATCAGCACTCAGATCCCACCTAACTGCCCAAAAGAAATGCCATTGCTTCCTCTGACCTCCTCCCCTGTAATCGCCTACCCCAACACCTGCACTTACTCTGCTGTCCCACCCGCATCTTCACCTGTCCTTGTCCCATCTTCCCTATTTTCCCCCTCCCACCCCTTCCGCCTCTTCTAGTTCTCACCACACCCCACTTACCATCTCTCTCTCCCTGCCCCCACCTCACCCACCAATAACCCATCTGACAGAGTAACCTCGACCTGGAGGTTACGCCATATTTCACACCCTCTTCCTCTATCTATTCCCTTCCTCTCAGTAAGGCCTACTGTGCTGAGTAATAACCTCCTCACCTAAACAAATCCCTCTCCCAGAACTTGTATTGTAACTGTAACAATTGTTCTACACACTGTGATTTTGTTTCCCCATAGTTCTTTCTGTGTTCTAGTAATGTACTGTGAATTTTATTCTTTCTTTATGCCTGACGTGAAACCTTTGTAAATGAGCTTGAAGCTCAAAGGTTGTAATCCTAGTCTTCAATAAACAAATAAACAAATAAAAATAACACAATTACTATCAAGCTCAGACAACCATGTGGCAGTAACAGAATACTACACTTGTATGAAAATTCCATTACTTACCGTCTGCATTGGGAAATTGGGAAGATCCATACATGATCTGACATCTCCCTCCCCATGGTCCGGCATGATGATGTCATCCACAGCACACTGAAAAATTATATAAGAGCAGTACAAGCATATTAGAACTCAAGATGCCATAACACCTGTCGTAGGGTGTGGGTGACCATGCGGACTGAATAGTAGTGTGACACAGTTGCAGGTAAAAAATCAAGTTTATTTTACTTCAACATATTTCTTCTTTAGCAGGACATATTTATAATAACAAACTGGTACAACCAAAAAAAAAAACCTTAATGGCAAACACAAATCATAACATGAAATCACTGAGAATACATGCCTAGAAAGAACTAGCCATCTCAGGTGTTCTGCTTCTATACCTAGGAGCAATGCATAAAACTCCCCGGAGTCTGTCTCCAGACCCAATACCTATCTGACTCACAGTTCAACTGATAGGGTTTTATACAGAAAGCTGTACCATGTGATGAGCTAAATCCACCCATACAATTATCTAACACCTATAACTCCTTCAGCATATCTCTAAATTTGATCTTTTCAACATTTTCATACTTTAATACATCATAATAAAATATACAGTGAAACACATTTATTTTATAAAGTAAATCAAGAATTATACAGAGAACATCCTCTGAAGCACCACCCACCAAGCCATTAAACATTATTTATAGAGGTTAACAGTGGTCGGTCGGCGCTATAGCGCTAGGCACAGTGCAGGAAACAATCCTCCCCACAGCCCCCTGACCACATTCCAGCCGTGCACAAACAGGTAACTGCAAACCTATTTTCAATATACAGAAAAAGGAGAACTTAATCTCATCATAAACAAACTGTTGTAATGCTTTACAAAATAGAAAAGACTAAGTCAGGCACATACCACTTCATAGCACCACTTGGCACCTGATATAGTAAAATAAAAGTGAGTCTGGACCCCAGAAAACTACTTAGACTACTCACTCCCATGTACGATTGATTGGTCCCCGGACAAAATGTCGCGGTCAAAATAACGCGGACATTTCGTCGCGGGGACAAATAAAAGCCATACATTTTGTCGTCAACATAACTTGTAGATCGGTGAAGTCGTCTCCGTAAAAAAATGTAACTTGACAAATACTCGCATTACCTGTCTCCACAATTTCGCGCTGATTAATCTACAGTACTGTGTAAAATAATTACTTGTATCCCCCAACACAGATTTTACAGCATCCCACAACACCAATCTCAATGTAACCCCGTTTACAAATTAGTAGTATATTCCACATCTTACATTGTGGAGTGCACACTCTCCCCAATCCCCAATACCCCAATATTGCCCTGTTTTAAAATTGTCAGTTCAGGCACCGACCAAGGTGGCCTAGTGGCACACCTCCATCCAAGCATGTAGTACTCCACACCATGGTACCTCTTCCACACACCCCTGCCGATACAGAACCATCACCAGCACAGCCATCCTCTTACCTACACGGCTACATTACAGCACTCAGTCATTGGCAGTTTTGTCTGTGCTACTCACAGGGGCATAAAGCACTACTGTACATACAGTGGTGGGCGGTGGTGCACTGGTACACTTGGCCACCTGTGTCTGGCACTAAAATGACTATTTCACAACTAAACAACATTTGACATTTGTGCAACACCATGTTTGTAATGAAGCTCCCTTTTAGCCCCACGTTTGTGATGTGCCGCCTCACAACAAACATTCAGTATGCAAAAATCTTGCACAGTACGAAGTCTTCTTCTCAACCATGGTACAAGTGTACAAGGACTACTGCAGCCACGATTCATTATAGCTTCCTTCTAGGCTCAGTGCGGACTAGCAACCTAACAGCAGCACAGCAGTACAAGCAACATGGTACCCCTGCTTGTTTGAACCACCACAAATTAATAATCACAATAGCAGCAAAAACTACAGTGTTTTTGACAGTTTTAGGTTTAGTAGGAGATTTAGTATGTGTTTCCTCAGTAGGCTTTACCCGTGATTGCCCTTTACTGGTACATGCTTGCTGGGGATCAGGGTTTTCATCAGGGGTTTCATCCTTTTTTCCTTTTGTTGTTTAATACCTGAATCATATCATGTTCATAATGTCGCCATACATCAGCGGACAGAATGTCGCGGGTATCTGGTTGCAGTGGCTACATTGTGCCCGCTACCTGTTGTACTGGCGACAAGAGTACATTTCGACGAGATCGGCTCTACGGTTTGACCGCGACTAATTCGACCGCGACAAATCGACCATATGCCACTCGCTCCTGTTTATAAACTCAAAGTGTTCCAACCCTATTTCAATATTTCTAAACAAGGAAAAAAGGTAGACCAACCATGTCTACGTTTTATCTATGATATGCAGGGAAACAGAGAAACTTATACTTTGCCGCTATATTCTCCTCACTGCTCTCTGCCTCTCTTATGTACTATTCTATGATAAATCATTTTAACCCCATCTCCTGTATTAATTTACCTGTACCTGTACCTATACTATAATTTAGCACCAAAGCAATTTATTTCTTTGAAGGAAGGGGGTTGACATTTTTATAGAAACCTTACTCATCACAGGACACCCTGTGACAATACCAACCCACCAACACCCTAATCTTGCACAGGAAAAACAATGAAGACAGATACTTACTTGTTCATTAGCAGCAGTATGGACTGTGTGAGGATAATCCACCCGACTTCAACCATCCAGAAAACTAGTTCTTCTTGTGGTACCTTGGAAAGTAGTAGTCATAGACAGCAGCAGGCAGCAAGCTAATGTGCCCCAAAATTTCATTCACTACCCCACCATCAGGCAAGGTACTACCACAGAGACAGTCAGTCAACACAACTAGACAATCAGCACAACAGCACAGGGATAGGGAATGATACTTCTGCATTTCTGTGTCAATCAATTGAAACACAGCAGCAGCAGCAGCAGCAGGAGGAAAGAACTGAAAATAGCAACAGCATTTTGCAGGAGGAATTCATGTTATCTGCATGTTGGCACCCCCTTTCAGGTCCCTGAGGAGGTGGGGCAAAATAAAACATCAGGACTGACAGCACATTTCAGTCTCAATTTGATGTCACATTTATTTGTAAACATTTCTGGACTTGGAGGCCCTGTTTGACACTGGTAGCAGTGAGTTTCAGGCAGATATATTGTGTAAACGGGCCCTAAATCAGCTACTTGATATCTGGGTGGGGCACCCTAAAAGATAATGGCTGAGACCAGATTCCACTTCCAATTTAATGTAGCATTTTTTTCTGCAACATTTCTGGACATTTACTGCCTGTGCTGCAATGGCAGAAACAAGATCAGGCCTAAAGACACTTGTAAAAGTGGACCAAAGACCATCGTTTGGTCCGGGTGGTGATGGGGTGCCATAAAACATCATGGCTGAGACCTGATTTCACTCTCTATGCACTGTGCAATTTTTTGGCAACATTTCTGGACATGTGGGCCATGATTTGAACATGCAGCCACACACTTAGGCCCAAAAAGCATTTAAAACATGCAGAAAACAGCACATTTGGGTCTGCAGGGTGGGTGTGAGGCTGTAACTGCATGTCTCACACCTGATTTCACTCTCTATGTACTGTGCAATTTTTTGGGAAACATTCTGAATATGTTCTGAGCTGGCAGCAGTGAGTTTCAGGCAGAAATATTGCGTAAACAGGCCCTAAAACAGTTACTTGATGTCTGAGTGGTGGGGAGGCACTCTAAAACATAATGGCTGAGACCAGATTCCACTTCCAGTTTATTGTACCATTTTTTTCTGCAACATTTTTGGACATTTATTGCCTGTGATTCAGTGGCAGAAACAAGATCGGGCCTAAAGACAATTGTAAAAGTGGACCAAAGACCATCGTTTGGTCCGGGTGGTGGTGTAGTGCCATAAAACATCATGGCTGAGACCTGATTTCACTCTCAATGTACTGTGCAATTTTTTTGGAAATATTTCTGGACATTTGGGACATGATTTGAACATGCAGCCACACACTTAAGCCCAAAAAACATTTAAAACATGTAGAAAACAGCACATTTGGGTCCGCAGGGTGGGTGTGAGGCTGTAACTGTGTGTCTTACACCTGATTTCACTCTCTATGGACTGTGCAATTTTTTGGGAAACATTCTGGACATGGTTTGAGCCAGCAGCAGTGAGTTTCAGGCAGAAATATTGTGTAAACAGGCCCTAAAACAGCTACTTGATGTCTGGGTGGTGGGGGGCACCCTAAAACATAATAGCTGAGACCAGATTCCACTTCCAATTTAATGTACCATTTTTTCTGCAACATTTCTGGACATGTCCTGCCTATGCTACAGTGGCAGAAAAAAGATAGGGCCTAAAGACACTTTTAAACAGTGTTTGAAACAACATTTTAATGTCTGGTTGCTGGTGGTGCACCAGTAAACATCAGGACGGACAGCGCATTTCAGTCTCAAATTGATGTCACATTTTTGGGGATGAATTTCATTACCTCAGGGACCTGTTTTACATGAGCAGAGCCAACATTCACTGTCACATAGCTTTGGAAAATATGTTTGTTCAGAGTAAAGTGCTTATACTTGACATTTATTGATAGGATAGAAGGAGCAAGGAGGAAACATATAAAGAGGACAGAAAGTTTTTTTGTTGTTTTTGGATTTTTGGGGGTCTTTTTTAAGAGAGGGTGTGTAGAACAAGAACAGTGAAAAACAAATAAAGGAGAAGGAAAACAACAGTGGCCACCACCACAACCACAGGCCATTCACTGCGGCTGCACTGCCACCACCACCACCACCACCACCACAAAGCTCCACCAGGTGGTCCAAGACCTTCTTCTGGTCCTCCATTACTTTTTGGATGTCTCCCCCTTGACCTCCTGGTGAAGCTGGTCGAGGTCGTGATGCACACCTTGCACCTCAGTGTGCACAGCCTCAAGGTCTGCCTTGGTGACCACCACCACCACCTGACTTGGGGGAGCTACAGGATGAGCAGGGTGGTGGCTTCTCTGATGGGTCCTCCTCCATGGTGCTGCATCATGGTCACAGGTGGGTGATGCATCTGACTGCTCAGGAGGATGAGTCCTGCTGGTAGACCTCCTCCTCCTCCCCGCCCTGGTATGGCACCCCTGAGACTCACTGCTGCCTCCTGCTGCTGCTGCCTCTCTCTGTTTTACAAGCCATTCTGCAGCATGGTGGTGCTGCAGGTGGCTCATCTGGCCAGAAGTCCCAAAGTGGGACTCTGGTTCCCCCTTTTAACATTCTTCACACACAGGGTGCAGACCACAGTGCTTTATTCATCTGCCTTAGTTCTAAAAAAGGCTCAGACTGGTGATCTTTGGTTTGGGAGGGTGCACGCTGATGTCCCGAGGGGCCCCTCCCTGTACAACAATATCCTGCTGTAGCCAGGGGCTGGCAGACACAACAGGAGCCACATCATCATCCTGGGGGGGAGACAATGGGATCATAGCCTGAATGCTGCTGCTGTTGGGCGGCTTTCTCAGTATCTAACTCTACAATGACCTGCTGCTGCTGGGGGCCACAGGCTGGGGCCAGCTGCTCCTGCTGCTGGGGGCTCAATTCCAAATATGCGCCTGTTGAGGTGAACACGTCCTCTTCCTTCCACCATCAGTACCTCCACTACTCCCAATCCCAGTCCCTTCCATCATTATATAAAAAAGTTTTACTAAACTACTAGAGAAAAAAATGAAAAAAGGGGAAAGTGATAACACACACACACACACACACACACACACACACACACACTCACTCACAAGAGAAACAGAGAAAATAGAACACAACAGAAAGGTAAATTTTTGCTAAATAATGAAATAGGGTATAAACAGAAGTTCAAAATTAAGTTGTCAACACAGGCACGCATGAACACACACACACTGTACACACACAACACAAACTCTCACTCTCTCACTCACAATTCACCAAGCTATATATATTTTCTCACTCACACAGTCTCTCTCTCGTACTGTCTGTCTCTATCTACTACAAACTGCAGGAAAAGGATGTAGATTCAGTAGCTTCCTGTCTGAGTACAGGCACACATGTGACCTGCAGTCTGCTTCAGAGAGCAAGTCATGTGACATGCCTTTCTTCCTAATTTCGCCTTATTTAAATGCTAAGGTAAAACTTAACAGCAGAAGCAAAATTTATAGGTGGAATTTCACTGTATAATACGGGAGAAATATCACACAACTATATGGGTGAAATTTGCATAACCATATGGGTGAAATCCAGTCCCAAGTCCATAATTTCACTAAATGTTTTGAGTGGTGAAATTGGTGATTTCGGTGCCATTTCGCTGGTGAAATTAAATTTTGCTGCATCTCTAGTTGTGGATACATGGAATGGCCTTCCTAAGGAGGTGCTTGAGTCAAAAACAGTGGAAGAATTCAAGAATGCATGGGACAGACACAATACAATTCTAGTGGGGGATATGAGGAAGTAGGCTGTTGGTTAACAAGGATCTGCAGCTTATCCATTAGATAGGGAAATGGGCAGACTAGGTGGGCCAAGCAGTCCTTATCTGCCGTCAAATTCTATGTTTCTATGTTAGGGCAAAAATTTTAGCTTTCAAGAGGTATAAGAAGACACAGAGGGAGTAGGACAAGGAGGTTATCAGGAGAAACAGTCAGAGGCATCGAAAGCAATTAGGAATGCATAGGTGCAAATGGAGGAGAAAATAGCCCAGGTGGTAAAGAATGTGGACACGGTTTTTCAGGTATGTAAGCAAAAAGAGAAAGACCAAGGGTGGGACTGTAAGGTTAAGAAAGGAAGTGGGACCAAGAAAAAAGGAGACATCCTGAACAAATAGTACAGTACTTTTGTTCAGTGTTCACAGAGGAAGGGGAAGTCCAGGGGCCACAGAAAAGTGACAGGAGCATTGAAGGAAGGGAGGTGGACAGTAGTTCATTTACAGAGGACAGAGTCCTGAAAGAACTCGCAATTCTGAAAGCGGACAAGGCAACGGGGCCAGATGGGGTGCATCCAAGGATATTGAGGGAGCTAAGACAGATGCTGGCTGCACCTCTGACAGCACTATTCAGCCACTCACTGGATTTAGGAGTGGTTCCAGGGGGACTGGAAGAGGGCAGATATAGTCCCACTTCATAAAAGTGGTAGCAGGGAGGAGACTGGCAACTACAGGCCAGTCAGTCTGACTTAAGTGGTGTGGAAATTAATGGAATGAAGGAGAGAATTGTGGAATATATTCAATCCAGTGGTTTACAAGATTAGAGGCAGCATTGATTCACTGGAGGAAGGTCATGTCAAAAAAATCTGATAGATTTATTTGACTGGGTCACCAGGGAATTAGTTTGAGGGAAGTGGTGGATGTGGCTTACCTATATTTTAGTAAGGCCTTCAACACCATTCCACATAGGAAACTCGTAAACAATCTAGGCAGCCTAGGAGTGGGCCCAAAGCTGGTAAACTGGGTAAGAAATTGGTAAGGGAACAGGCAACAGAGGGTGGCAGAAAATGGAGTTCACACCAAGGAGGGGAAGGTGACCAGTGGGGTGCCACAAGGATCAGTACTGGTACCAGTCCTCTTTAATGTCTTTATTAGAGACCTAGCAGGAGGGCTAGAAGGAAAGCTAGAGACATGGTACACGGGGAACCATGAATGGGATATAGCCATACCAAGTTACACTCTATTTAGAAAAGACAGGGTGCAGCCAGCCTGGTGGCACTAAGGTTTGAGACACTGGATGACACACCTTGTGCCATGCCGGCAACCCAGGTTCTGGAATGAGCCCGGAGCACCGGGGGTCAGCAGGAGAGAGAGAGGACGAAAGATCCAGAGGACTGCTCTCCTCTTTCAGGGAGGGAGGGACTGCAGTCCCAGTCATTGATCACCCTCTAGCGGTGGCTGGAGGGTGATATGGGTCAGGAGGCATATTGCCAATGTTTGACATCAGTGGGGAGGTGGGAGGGAGAAAAAACCAAGGAGGAAAATGGAGCTGGCATTCTCCATGATGGCCCCACTAGTGCTCATCCCGGTCTCCTGGAATCTGGATGTTGGTCTCTGGGGGGAGGGGAAAGTCAGTGCCCCTCACCTCAGCCCTGTCATGGTGGGGGGAAACCTGTGGGGGATCACTGGGATGGTCAGGAAGGAAATGGTGGGTCCAGAGACCTAGTCCCCCTCGGGGTGGGGGGGAGCTGCCTGCCAGGCTTCCGGAGGAAAAATAAATAATAGAAAAAAGGAAAGACAAGGTGGGGAAAAAATCGTGGAGGGGTGGCTATCTACGTCAGGGAAGGAATTAAAGCAATTGAAGTTCAGGGATTGCAGGAGGAAGTGGAAGCACTGTGGGTCACCCTGGAGACAGGAAATGGCACCACCATTCACACTGGTGTGATCTACAGACCTCCAACACAAGGGGGGGAGATTCAGGGTACTAGTGGAAGCCATCCACAAAATGACAGCCAAAGGTGTAGTGCTGCTGGTGGGAGGCTTCAATTTATCTGATGTGGTGTCCTGTGATATGGGCTAGTAGCAAGTGGGCACCTGCCAAAACAGCGACCCACTTGCGGCTAGAAACATAGAAACATAGACTTTGATGGCAGATAAGGGCCACTTGGCCCACCTAGTCTGCCCATTTCCCTATCAATAGGATAAGCCGCAGATCCTAGTTAACCAACAGCCTATTTCTTCCTACCCCCCACAAGAATTGCCTTATGTCTGTCCCATGTATTCTTGAATTCTCCCACAGTTTTAGACCCCACAACCTCCTCAGGAGGCAAGGCAAGGGTTTGGGGTTGACGACCAGATGAGGTGGGTCACGAAAAGGTGACAGGATGTCACGCACATATACATGTGCTGGGGGTGGGAGTGAGCCCGCCGAACATGGGGCAGGAGGGTTTGTGAGGGGTGGTGCTGCAGGTTGCCGGCAAGCTGGCATTGTGGCATCGTGTGCTGGGTGCTAGCCTGGGGTGGCAGGGATACAGGGTTCCTGACCTGGCAGCAGCAGTTTTTGTTGTACCAGGCCCGAGACCGTGTTTTTTTTTTTTTTGTTTCCATATGCACCCCCCAACATGTACCCCCTGGAATAAAAGAATCTGACTTAGGGGGCGGGGTGAAGCCCCTGTGGGGGGTGCGGTGGCAGCCTCCACATATAAAAGCAAAAACAAGTTATTTGCACCACTTTCACTGTCTCAAGGATTCTACACTGCCAAATTGAATCTCGGTGATGTGGGGTTGTGGATAAGGGCATTCTGCATTTTCAACTTCACCCTTATCACATGGAACAGTCTGATGTGGACTGGAGTACTCAGACTGCAGCCATGGCAAGGAGTGGAGGCATCCTGGATGCCCTGCAGAGGGCATGCCTCAAGCAGTTTGAGGCAGAACCTCCGGAGGAGGTTGTGGAGTCAAAAACAGTGGTGGAATTCAAGCATGCATGGGACAGTCATAAGGCAATTCTAGGGGGTGGGGTTAGCAAGAAGTAGGCTACTGGTTAACTAGGATCTGCAGCTTATCCATTAGGTAGGGAAATGGGCAGACTGGGTGGGCCAAGCAGTCCTTATCTGCCGTCAAAATCTATGTTTCTATGTTTCTATGTTTAAGGAGTAGGACCACTAATGGGTGATAGGGGCACCAACAGGAGAGAGGTGGATACCAGCCCATTTAGGGAGGAAATAGTCCTAAAGGATTTCAAGAATCTGAAAGGGGACCAGGATAGGGGGCCAGATGGAATACATCCCAGTATATTAAAAGAACTTAGAGAGGTACTGGCAGTACCACTAACAGCCCTATTCATCAAATCAGTAGAGAAAGGGGTGGTTCCAGGGGACTAGTGATGGACAAATGTTGTTCCTCTCCACAAAAGTGGGAAGAGGGAAGAGGCTGGCAACTATATGCCAGTCAGCCTGACCTTGGTGGTGGGGAAATTAATGGAGTCACTGCTAAAGGAAAGGATTGTGATAGTTCTTGAATCTAGCAGAGCACAGGATCCAAGGCAGCATGGACTGATAGCAGGAAGGTCTTGTCAAACAAATCTGATAGGTTTCTTTGACTGGGTGACCAGGAAGTAGATCAGATGGAGCAGTGATGTGCACTACTCAGATTTCGGCAAGGCCTTTGACACCGGCCCCATGCATAGGAGGTTGGTAAACAAGCTGGGCAGCCTGGGAGTGGTCCCTCAGCTGGTAAACTGCGCCAGAAACTGGTTGAGTGACAGTACACAGAGGGCAGTGGTAAATGGTGCATTCAGTCCGTGAGGAGAGGGGTGATCAGCACATGGCACTGGTATTCAGGTTAGCCAGTCCTCTTAATGTCTTCATAGTGACATTGCAGAGGGGCTGGGAAGGTATGCCTCTTTGCAGACGATACTAAGATCTACAACAGGGCTGACACTCCAGGGGGTGATGGAAAAAACGAGAAAGGACCTAAACATGCTTGAGGAGTGGTTGAGAGTGTGGCAGCTAAGATTCAATGCAAAGAAGTGCAAAATAATGCATTTTGGGCACATAAATCCAAGGGAGGAGTACAGGATGGGGGGAGAGGTACTGATGGTCACCAGTCAAGAAAAGGACCTTGGGGTAATCATATCTGATGACCTAAAGGTAACCAACCAATGTGAGAAGGCTGCAGGGAGAGCCAGTGGGATGTTAGGGTGTGCAGGGAGAGGTATCACCAGCAGAAAAAAAGGAGATGTACAGAGCACTAGTGAGACATCATCTGGAGTACTGTGTCCAGTTTTGGAGGCCGCATCTTTAGAAGGACATAAAAAAAAAAACAGGCAGTCCAAAGAAGAGCAACAAAATTGGTGCAAGCACTGCACCAAAAGTCATATGAGGAAAGACTACAGGACCTCAATATGTATCCCCAGGAGGAGAGAAGAGAGGGGGGGGGATACGATAAAGACATTCTTGTACATCAGGGATATAAACAAGTTACAGTAGGGTAGCATCTTTCAGAAAAGAAGTTGTACAACAACAAGGGGCCATTATATGAGGCTGGAGGGTAGGCTCAAGGGCAATGTGAGGAAGTACTTTTTCACAGAAAGAGTAGCGGATGCTTTAAACAGCCTCCCTGTGGAGGTGGTGGGGACAAAAATGGAAGGGGAGTTTAAAAATGCATGGGATAGACATATGTACTCTCGCAATAGGGAAGAAAGGGTAAGCCACAGATCAGCTGGGGTCTTCAGTATTGCATTAGGTAGGAAAAAGGGGCAGACTAGGTGGGCCACATGATCCTTATCTGCTGTCACCTTTTATGTTTCTATGTTTCTATGAAGGTATGCATTTTTGCAGATGATATTGAAATCTGCAAGAGAGTAGGCAATTACGGAGGTTGGAGAAAATGAATAAAGATTATAGAAGGCTAGAGGAGTGAGCAAGGGTGTGGTAGATAAATTTCAATGCAAAAAAATGCAAAATCATGCACTTAGGGCACATAAACCCAGGGGCAGAGTACAAAATGGGGGTGTGGTACTGATTACCACCAAACAGGAAAGAGACCTGGGGTAATCATATCTGTTGACCTAAAGGTGGCCAGGCAGTGTGACAAGGCAGTGGAGAGAGCTAGTGGGAAACTAGACTGCATGGGGGGGGGGCTGTATTTTATTTATTTTATTTGAATCTAAGATTACAAGCACCTTTGTGCCAAGGCTCTTTTACAAAGGTTCCATGTCAAATGAGGTACAATTCAAACAAAACATTGAATAACAGTATAACAGTGGGTTACAGACAGTTACATACAGTTTTACGCATTCAACACAGTGGCAAAAATGCCAGAAGGAGGTCTGGTAAGAGGGTTAACATGGTATGGAAGAGAGACACACTAGTGGTCATAGGCACTTGTTAAATATCAATTAAGTGCTACAAGGGGGATAGAGAAGGTGGAGTGGGGAGGGAGGATGAGTGGGTGTATGGGAGAGGGAGTTGAGGGGGGAGAGGGTTAAGTCCTAGGTGGAAAGAGCAAAGAGGAGAGGGGAGAATAATTAGGAAGGACAGTCACAGGAGCTAGATGCAGACAGGATGTGACAGAGACTGGATTTGAATGGACCAAGCTTTGGCATTGAGGTAATGTCAATGAGACCATTGAACCAGCTGGTGGCTTTGTGCACAAAGGATTTTTGCCCTTGTGTGGTGAGGAAATGCAGGATATGCAGTAGTTAGGATTCGGAGCCCCTGGTGATGCGAGTAGTTCGTGTTGGGCAGAGGAGAGCTTGGACACCTGGGGAGCAAGGCCTAATGTTATTTTCTTTGTCATAAGGCAGGTTTGATATGTGATCCGGTTTGAAAGTCGAGGCCACCCAGTCTGTGCATAGAGATCACGAATGTGGATGAGGTGATGGGTGCCAGTTATGAGACGGCAAGCTTTGTTTAGTTCAATGGATATGCACCTGAGGGCGGTGGCAGAGACAGCATCGTAGATGATCAGGCCATAGTCGATTATTGAGATTACTGAGCTCTGTATTGCAATCCTTAAGGCATCTGAGGTAAGGCATTGTCTGTGCCTGAAGAGTAGGCCAATGCAGTAATGCTTGTGTGCCAATAATGTTGTCAATATCGTAGTATATGATAGGTTATCAATCGATGGCAACTGTCAGATATTTAAAGGATTGAACCTGTTCGAGGGTTGCACCAAGGCAGTTTTTTATCATGATGGAATTGAGTCTGTGTTTGTTGTGCGGGCTGCAGAAAAGCATGGACTTGGTTTTTTTTTATAGTTGAGAACCAGTATATTTGTACTAAACCAAGTTTCAATGGAGGTGAAGACAAACTGTAAATTCTTTTGAAGGTGGCCCGGATCCTGGTGAGTGGAGAGGATGACGGTGTCGTCAGCATAAAGGATAATTTGTGCAGGACACAATTGTGGAAGATCATTCAGAAAGAGGCTAAAAAGAAGTAGCCCAAGAATGGAGTCTTGAGGAATTCCTGAGTGAACAGGATGTGAATCTGAGAGAACATCAGCTATTTTCACTCTTTGGGAGTTCTTCTCCAAGTAGCTCTTGATCGAGCTAGTGGACTCAGGTGAGAGCCCAGCAGAATGTAGCTGTGTGATTAATAGGTTATGATGTACAGTGTCAAAAGCCTTGGTCAGGTCTATGAAGACTGACCTGGTTAGGAGGCTGTTGTCCAACGAGCTGTGGATAGCACCAGTGAATTCAAGGAGGACCGATGTAGTACTGTGACCTGTACGAAAGCCATGTTGTTGGGGGGGCAGAGGATGTTGTGTTTATCCAGGTATTCCATTAGCTGGTCAGATACCATATGTTCAATGGCCTTGGGGTGGGGGAGTATGGAATGGGCTGGTGTGGTTCGCATGCAGGTCCTTGTCCCGCTTTTGTGGACCCGGGTTACTGTGTCTCGATTCCATCTGTTGGAGAACTGGCTAAGGGCGAGGGAGAGGCTGAAAGTTTTGTTAGTGGAAGTAGCACTTCATCAAGGATGAGGGACACCAGTTTGAGGTCGAGTGAGTCCCCACTAGTTCTGGATTTGGCGATTGCATTAGAGACGTATTTACAGACCTCATGCTCCCCGACTTGCTTAAAGTAGAACTGTGGGTGGTTGAGAGGGTTGTGGGCTGGGGGTAGGAGAAGGAGGGTGGTTATCATTGAAGAAGTCTGAAGGAAGAACACTACTGAGGTCAGAGAACGTAGTATTGAAAGTATTTGCAATTGTGATAGGGTCAAGAGTTATGCCACCATCAATGATCAGCATAGTAGGTGAGGTTTTTGGCTGCTTCCCAGTTACTTCTTTAAGATTGTCCCAGAAGGATTTTCCTTTTCCCCAGGAGTTCATGAGGGTATCTCTGTAGTATGCATTTTTCTTCTGGCAGATTGATTTAGTGCAGTTGTTTCACCCCTGTTTGTAGTTCTGAATATTGTCTTGATTGCCAGTGGCCTGTGCCCGCAGCCAGAGGAGGTCCCTTGCTTTCAGATCCGTAGTTCAGTGGAGAGCCAAGGATCGCTAAGGCCTTTGATTTTACACATTTTGAAAGGGGCATAGGTGTCACAGGCAGCATTGAAGGAGTTGATGAAGAAATCCAAGGCCAAGTTGACATCAGAAGCATTGAATATAGGAGACCAGTCGAATTGTCGGAGGTGGGATTTGAGGTGCTTCTACTGACCGCGTGGAAGGACTGTACTATTGATTAATTTGGGGGGAGGGGGGCTTGCAGAATTTATTTGATCATTCGCAGATGACTGGGGAATGGTCACTTAGTGTATCTGGAAAGACAGAAACATCCGAGATGAGGGAGGGATGACTGGTCAGTATCCAGTCCAGGAGAGTGCTTACACCAGTTTTATAATTATGTCTGGTGAGGGAGACAACCAGTTGTGCCAGGTTGGCTGCTGAGATGGCATCCTTGAGGCTCCCCATGTCAGCGGCTAGCCACATGATGTTAAAATCACCCATTGGGATGGACTCCAAGTCAGGGGTTGGGCACGGATGAGGTCCAAGACTGAGTTGAGGCCTTTACCTTGTTCTTTTGGAGGAATGTAAATAGCAGCAACAGTCAGTGCTTTGTTGTAAGCCCCCAACAGAATTTTAATAGGTAGGATCTGCGTAGAAGAAACTGAGAGGGGGGGAAGGTAATCAGTAACTCAGGAGGGTGTCTTTAAGATATATAGCACAGCCTTCCCCTCTTTTTGTACTCCTGTCAAGTCTGAAGACATTGTACCCTGGCAGGGCAATAGCTGTGTCTGGAATTCTGGGTGATAGACAGGTTTCAATGATTGCAAGGATATCAGGGTTGTGTTGGTTAGTGAATATTTGCAGGGCATCCAGTTTAGGCAGGAGGCTGCAGATGCTGAGAGATGCAAGGGTGAGAGTCCCAGGGTGCCTCGATTGATGGCCGGAGCAAGGAATTTTAGGCCCAGGATTTGGGTGAACATTCCCAGATAGCAGCAGCAGGAATAGCAGCAGCTTCAGAATGCACCATCTTAATTGTTTAAAAGGCAGAATTGTTTACCCGTTTCATGCACAGTCTATTGCAGTGATTCTGTCTTAGGTCCCAAAGTGAAGTAATATGAGCCAGTGTTCAGAATGGCAGCAGGTGAACATACACCACCCTATCATGGTTCTTCAGGTGTTGCCAGCGATCCTCAGAGGAGAATGGGAGAGTATAGACAAGCTCAGTTGGAAGGGTACCAGAGTGGGTGTAGATAAGGTCAATCCTGTAGCTTAGAGGAAGAAAGGGGTATCTAGCTCCGGACAGAAAAAACAGCGGTAGCAAAAGAGAATGAGATGAAGAGACAAAAGGGGCAGAGCCATAGTGCTTAGAGGATGTGTAGAGATAACCAAGAGGGCCTATAGGGCAAGAGCCACCCGTGGAGGTGAAGCAAGGAGAGGGAGAGGGAGCGGCGAGGGGGGGAGGTCCCAAGTAAGTGAGCCCAATAGGGTTCAAGCAGAGTGGATTCCAAGGTCGAGTGGGTGGAACCAAAGCCTATTTAATAAAGGTAGGAGGTGAGGTGGGGAGGTGGGTGGGCGCAAATTTTCAGCAAAAGTCGATGCAAAGCAGTGGGCACCAAAGCCCGGGGACTGAAAATCCAATAGAAAAAAGGCAGGGCCAATCAGTGGCTGAGCGGAGTGCAGCAGGCAGTGGCCTATCAGAGCCATGCAGTAATTCCCCAGAGCAGCCGGGACTCTTACCCGGCTTTGAAGGTCTCCTGCTTGGCCGGAGGATGGAAATGTGGGTGACTGGCAGGATTAGCCATGTCCGCTCGCTGGAGCCTGATCAGGGAGAGTGGATCTAGTTTAAGATATAAAATGTAGGTTAAAATAGGGTGTTTTAGCAAGGGCAGGGGGTACCAAGGCAACTTGAAGATTATTGGGGCTCAGGGGCATAGCTATAGAGTGTGCAGCTGGTGCAACTGCACTGGGGCCCATGAGCTGGAGGGGCCCAGGCACCGGCGCAGCATGGCCACACAGGGTTAAAAATATAGCCTTATCAGTTTGGATCACAGCATTTCCATCTGGAAATGCTATGATACTCTGCTGCAATTCGTTTTACGACCACGCGGCAGAGTGGCAGCATAGAGCACTTACCTAACTCTGGTCGGGGTGCGGGGTGCTTAGTCTCCAAACTGGCCATGACTTTGAAGCAGGCATCAAGGCAGCCTGCGCTGGTCCTGTCTATTTTCTGAAGTGAAGAGTGCATGACACCTTGGCTCAAACCTGATTGGCCAGGGGTGTCTTACTATTCATTGCACGGTTTGCTGTCGTGTAGATTGGAGTGTGGATAGCACGTTGATCTCCGTAGGTGCGCTCTGCAAATTTGCTGTGTTTCCAGAGAGGTGGAGTGGACACTCTAAACAGAGACATGAGCGGTATGTTCTACTTAAAAAAAAAAAAAAAATTCTGTGAATGCTTACTGTGTTGGAGGGGACACTCTAGTGCTGGGACAGAAAGCAAGGGTGTGTCACGGAGGAGAAGCAGCACTGGAACTCAAAAATGATCTTCAAGAGGAGATTTAGCAAAATAAGTTATCTGTATCTGGAAGGGCTAGGGCATAAAAAAAATTAAGTCTTCTAAACACTTGTGGTGGGGAGAAACAATCACCTTACTAGGAGTAGGTGGACCTGTATTTAAAATGTTTCCCTCTAACTGAAAAGAGCTTAAAAGAAAAAGTCCCTTTTCTACACTTTTGGACACATGGTGACCTGAAATAAATATTTCTGCAAGTGGAAAATAAAAAAGCTCTATTTCCACGCTTTGGGGGATAAAGCCTTTGTGGATTCTTGGAGTGAGAAACCATCTTTAGGAAGGGGGATCTGAAAATAAAATTGATTCCCTGTAACTGAAAAGGACTTAAAAATAAACAATAGTCCTTTTTCACATGGGGAATAAAAACTTTGGAGTGATGGGTGGGGAAGAAATGATCTTTACAGACCTGTTTGGATAGGACTTGCACTAATGTTATCATTTGAATTGTGTGACTGCAAATAAAGTCATTGTGCTGGGGAACACTGACTGCTCATCTACATCTGGTGACATCCTCGGGGGGGGGGGCATTTCATTTCTTGCACCAGGGCCCATGCCAACCATGCTACACCACTGTTGGGGCTATGTAGAGGGTAGCAAGGGAGTAAGCTCAGGTATGGAACTATAGAGTAGATAGCAGAGCAGGCGCTAAACAAAGCTGATAGATAAGCAGAAGGCAAAAATAGGAAGATGTCTTTAAAGGGAGGGCAGGACAAGTGTTAGGCCTAATAGCTGCACTCTGTGTCTTTAAGTGGAATTGCAATATTAGTGAGAGGGGAGGATGAAGATTGCCTAGGGGCGGTGCTGAGGGGGGAGAGAGAGTATATAATAGAGGCTGGAGGTGGGGAATGGGGAGGTAGGTGAAAAAATTGAAGCAGGAAGGAGGCAGAAGGTGACAAAGTGAAACAGAAATTGGATTATTTGCAGAGCAAAGTTTACAGCTGTGACCCAAATGAAATCTGGTCTAACAGAAAAACTGTATCACTTTAAACTTAGTTTCTGATCCAGTGTAGATTACCACTGGACCTTAAAACAAAGAGAGCTGTAATACTTTAAAATCTACAAACCTGCAGCCTAAAAGAACTTGCACTTCAAACTACCCTTGGAGTGCAAAATTGCTATAAACAGGCTTAGGTTCACTTTTAAATTAGGATTCACACGACAATTTGGAGAGACTTAACCAGCACCACAATCAGTATGTAACATTAGCTTAATGTCCAAAAGGAACAGGAGTAGCAAAGAAGTGCAGCATCCCATTAGCAGAAAGAGCTGATGGTTCTGGTCGATCAAGTTTCATCAGTATACCTTCAGTCTGGTGATCGGCGGGCAGTACAGCAAGGAAGGCAGCTGATGGACAGAGGGGGCCTGCCCAGCTGCTTGCAGCAGCAGAGGCACCCGTGTCATGGGTGAAGCTTCAGTCTGGTGATCAGCAGGCAGTACATCAAGGAAGGCAGCTGGTGGACAGAAGGGGCCTGCCCGGCTGCTTGCAGCAGCAGAGGCATCCATGTCAAGGATGAAGTTTTGGTCTGGTGATCGGTAGGCAGTACAGAGAGGAAAGCAGCCAGCAGACAGAGGGGACCTGCCCGGCTTCTTGCAGCAGCAGAGGCACCTGTGTCAGGATGAAGCTTTGGACTGGTGATCGGTGGGCAGTACGAGTGAGGAAAGCAGCTGGTGGACAGAGGGCTCGCCCAGCTGCTTGCAGCAGCAGAGGCACCCCGATGTCAAAGGTGAGGCTGGGTCTGGAGATCGGGCGGGCAGTACAGCAAGGAAGGCAGCTAGCAGACAGAGGGGGTCCGCCCGGGTCACGTGCAGCAGCAGAGGTACCTGCCGGATGGTGAAGCTCGGGTCTGGTGATCGTGGCAGATAGCAAGGAAGGCAGCTGGCAGACAGAGGGGCCTGCCCAGCTGCTTGCAGCAAAAGAGGCATCCGTGTGGCAAGGTGAAGCTTCAGTCTGGTGATCGGTGGGCAGTACAGTGAGGAAGGCAGCCAGCAGACAGAGGGGGCCTGCCCAGCTGCTTACAGCAGCAAAGGCACCCGTGTCAAGGGTGAAGCTGTGGTCTGGTGATCAGCGGGCAGTCCAGAGAGGAAGGCAGCCGGCGGACTGAGGGGGGCCCGCCTAGCTGCTTGCAGCAGCAGATGCACCTGTGTCAAGGGTGAAGCAAAGGGAATATCACCAGCAGAAAGTGGGTGATTGTGTTAACACTGTATAAATCACTGTTGAGACCCCACCTACAGTAAAGGACTGTGTCCAGTTCTGGAGAACACATCTCTGGAAGGACATAGACAGAGTAGAGGCAGTCCAGAGGAGGGCAACTAAAATGGTGCAGGGCCTGGATCAAAAGCCCTATACAGACTAAAGGACCTCAACATGTACACCCTCAAGGAAAGGAGGGAGAGGGGGATATGATGGCATCTGGGCTGGCAGTATAACCTAGAAGTTAGAGGAATGAGGTGTGAATGAGCTTGGTACATCCAGTAGACCAGACCTGAGTTTGATTTTCACAACCTCCACTTGCATACTGTGTGACTCTGAGCAAGTCATTTAACCACCCAGTGCTCCCAGGTTACCCCTCAAAACAGGCCTAGTGCCTATTGGGCCTTACCCAGTTATCAAAGACTTTCAAACAGTAAGTAAGTAAGTAAGTAAATTATATTTCTTAAGTGCCTTTCATATATCAAAGCGCTGTACAGTAAAATACACATAAATTGTATACAGAAATAATAACTGTAAAATTATTTAAAAACATTCAGAAAAAGCATGATTAAATAAATAAGTTTTAAACTATGTTATAACTCACGGGTATAAATAAGGTTCAAGAAGGAAGCATTTTTCAAAAAAAAAAGGATGCTCAGGAACAAGGGATCATGCTATGAAGTTGGAGGGGGGTAAACTCAGTGGGGAAATGTGAGGAATTACTTCTTCACAGAAAGAGCGTTGGATGCCTGTAACAGCCTGCCAGAAGAGGTGGTGGGGGCAAAAACTGTAATGGAATTTAAGAATGCATCGGATAGGCATAAGGGAACCCTAGCAGCAAGGAAAGGGGGGGTTAAGCTGAAGATCGAGTAGGGCCTGTGCTGTTACAGTAGGTAGGGGAAGTGGGAAGACTAGGTGGGCCAAGCAGTCCTTATTTGCTGTCAAATTCTGTTTCTATGTTTAGGCTCCTAACCCCCCCCCACCTGTGTGACCATAACCAGAAACCTCACTGCACTGCTGCCTGTTCCGCTCTCTTTGCCCTCCTTTGAGCCGACCTTGATCAGCAGACATTCTCCTTACTATCAGCTTTTCCCATTTAAAACACTCACTTGCCACCTGGCACAATATGTGCTGGTAAGGACATGGCAAATTTTACTTTTTAGAAAATCAGGATGTGGAAAGCTCCTGACCCATTTTATAATTCTTAATAACCACAGCTGTCAAGGTGAAGTATCAGTCAGGTAACCTTTGTGTGCATTACAGACATTTAAAACCTTTTTTTATTATATTATCTTCTATATGGCTATTGTGTTGTAATTTTATCCTATTATAACCAGGATTTTCAAGATAAGGGTATCCCTTGTAAATGAGCTCAAGATCAATGGGATTGCCTTGTTCATGCTTTCATGAATAATTATTACTACTACTATTAACCAGGGATTACTACAAAATCCATCATATTAACATTACCTATATTGTTTGTTCCCACCGAAAGATGTGAAACACCTTAAGTACACCAGTTGCTCTGTTAACTAATTATAAAAAAGTTAAGGACAATCCATAATTTATTTGATAGTGTGTTAAAGTATGCATGGTATGCAAGTATGTTCTAATTGAAACAATTCTGTCTCAGAAACAGCAATTTGCAGGGAAAACAATAAATTAAGTAAAGAGTAAGACATGATGATGTCTGGTTATAGCCTGATAAGAGTATACCCCAGTTGCATGGGTTTATGTGACAAAAGAGATCACCGATGGGCAATCGCCGTTAGGGCGATGACAACATCGCTGAAAATATATTTCAGCAATGCTGTCCCCAGCGCACAGCAAAAGGACACCAGGGACTTAACTTCTAGACAATCGAGGGGCTGACCCCCCTCGCACCCTCCTACTTAAGGATTCTCAACCTAGGGTGTATGTTGGGGGTGCAACTCTAAATTGTTTTGGGCTGGGCGCAACAAAAGGCACTCGTGCCCAGACCCGAACCCAGCACCATACACACCCTAACCCTGAACCTACTCACCACGCTACGGGAGCAGCTCGGCAGCTCACCGTGGTGCCACCCCTCACAATCACTCCCTTCTGTCCCACCCCATGCACAGCATGCTCGCCTCCCCCCACACACACATATATATGTAGCAACAAGATGTCACTATATTATTGCACCCCCCCATCTGGTCACCCTCCCTCATCACTGTGGTGTAAGGCGCTGCAATTGAGTCGCCATTTCGGTAGGCACCCAATCACGATTGCCAAACTCACAGGCTACCAGGTGCATAATGATTACTTCTAATGAAGCCTTAAGACCAACCCAAGCTGACTTCTTAATTCCAACTACCCTCTCTAACAATAAATCAGACACCAATACTCCCAAGCCAATTGACATAAACAGATGCTGGCGCTGCCCTTATCAGTTAACTCTGACCTGACTGAACCCATACACAGATGCATTTGCCACTGAAATCTGTGTCTGTAACTGTGTGCATTGGATGTACCACGTAACCAGCCTAATAAAATTTTGTAGAACCAGTTTTGTAATATTGTCATGTAAATCTGCAACATTGTTTGGCCAAAATTAACGTACCATCTATCTACCCTCCTCTTCTTACCACCCACCCATCACCCCACCTCTTTCTGCACTCTTCTATAACCCTATCTATATTCCCTAATCACCTCACCCTGTTGACAAGGTCCCCAGTTGACTGCTCCACTTCTTTCTCTTTTCTCTATTTTCTTATTCTCTCTCTTTTCTCTACCCCTACTCCCCCTTCCTTTACCTTCCTTTACCTTCCACTCTTTCAGAGCCCTGCTTGGCAAAGTCATATTGTCTGACTTAACCCCATCTCTTTTTTTTTCTTTATCCCATCATGCATGCTATTGTATTCTGTACTGTATTCCTACTGTTACTGAATATGTACACTAGGCATTTTACTGTGCTCTTTTATTTTGTAACATATTGCTTGTGTTTATATTGTCTATTGTTAAATTGTGTATCCTCTTATCTTAACTGTAAATCAATATCTGTATGCTCACCTTTTGAATGTTTATGATGCGGAACCTTTGTAAATGAACCTCTGGTTCAAAAGTATTATAATCCTAGTAAAAATAAATAAATAAATAAAAAATAAATAATTAAATAAAACTTTGTACCTCACTGTAACAAAGCAGGACAACTATATAAACAGTGTTGCAAAAAAGTCCTAATAGTTATATCCTGTTTAAAAATAAAGATGTATCTTATTTTATACATTCAACTCCATTTATAGCTTCAAGGGTGCATGCAGATAAGGACTTAAATGTTTTTTTTTCCTTTTGTGGCATTAACTTGCACCCTAACTGTTGCATTAACACAGTTTTTGCAAAGAATTTCCTTCATTTTTGAGATGATAGAGTTGTATCCACATTCACACAGGTCCCTTAGGGACCTGCATGAATACATGTTTTGGCAGGGTTATGGACATTTTTACCTACCGGGTTCAGGAGGTGGGGTAATCAGAAGGCTATGCTAAACATTCTGGGCTGGATATTCAGACTGCACCGGGCAATGGTGCAAGGGGAGGTGCAGCACAACTGAGATGTGCCGGGGGCCAGACGGGGATATTCAAAGGTGATATGCTATGGTGCATCACCTTTGAATATAGTACAGCATGTGCATGGCACATATACAATGCGCTGGTGCATTCTTCAGACAGGGAGGATTGGAACGCTCCAGCGCAACTGTAGTTGAGTTGGGTGCATGTCCCATGATATTCAGACATGGACATGCAAATGGGGCCATAATGAGATGCAAGGTGCAAACGGGACCATTTGCATGTCATTATGGCTCTATTTGCAAGGAGTTGAGCAGGGCAGCCCGGTGAAATGCGCCTGGTGTCCTGCACAGCATGTGGTAGGGACAGAGAGGGTCCTGTGGCAACCTCCCACCACATAGCCATGATAGAGGTAGAATGATGCAAAGACAATCCCTGGTAGTCCTGTAGTTCTCTCCTCCCTCCCCCAGCCTGATTGCTGTCAATGGTTACAACGTGACAAGCCCTGGTAGTCTAGTGGACCCCCCCACCCCATTCAGTGCACTGATCAGCCATATAATACCATAAGACCCCTTTCCTGGTAGTCTAGTGCAGTAGTTGCAACCTTACGTGGCCCAGGGACCCCTTGGACACCTGTCTGCCATGTCGGGGACCCCCTGCCAAACAAGGTTCACATAACACTGTGCTGTCCCTTCCTCTTGTTTTCAAACCTCGACAGTTTTGCCCATTGCTATGCAAAAACTGGAGAAAACATGGTTTGCCATATAAACGGTACATGTGGTCTGGCATGCTCGAGCTTAGTGTTTAGTATTACAGCACATAGTGAAACTGGCAGCTGGGGGTACAGAGTACATGTTAGTAACATATCCATGTAGCGGTCTGTACTGAAAATGCCCCTGATGGAGCTGACTGGTGAAGGTGTGCAGATCACTAACGTGATTCAGAGCAGAAGATACACAAAGCGCTCCATCGAAGACATGACACCGGAGCAGAACCATGCCACTGAGTACCAGGAGAAGTGTGCATAGTGCATGGGGAGGCATTTCAAGTTTATGTGAGCCAAAACAGACACTATGGAAAGGGTTATGTACAGAGCCCCATAGTCGGCAGTATAAGTCTAGATAGCCACATATGTGGCATTACAGAACATAGCCGGAGGAACCTGGAAGTAAGTTATGTGATGGGGGTAGTAGCTGGGATAGGAGAGCTATTAGAAGAGTACTCTGGGGCTCATGTCATATTAGCAGGAGTCGTGCAGCTCATGGTTGCACTAATCTGACAACAAGTAGTACCACAATGTCCACTGCTTTCTTGCCTGTTATCGCGGACCTCTGCCAGCCACCCCCATCGCATAACCTACTTCCAGGTTCCTCCAGCCATATCCTGTAATACCAAATATGTGGCTATCTAGACTTCTGCTGATAACTATGGGGCTGTGTAAATAAACCCTTCCCGTAGTGTCTGTTGTGGCTCACACAACAGTGGAACGCCTCCCCATGCGCTATGTGCACATTTCCTGGTACTCAGAAGCATAGTTCTGCATGATTGTGGCATTTCTCGAATGGAGTGCTTTGTATGTTGTCTGGTCCGAATCACGTTAGTGCTCTGCACACCTCCAACAGTCAGCTTCATCAGGGGCATGTTCGGTACAGACCGTTGTGTGGACATATTACTAACATTTCCTCTGTACTCCGTGGCTGCCAGTTTCACCCTGTGCTATAATACTAAGCACACAGCTTGTGCTTTCCAGACCACATGAAATGTGTATATGGAAAACCATGTTTTTCTCCAGGTTTGTCAAGGCAATGGGCACAAGTGCCGGGGTATGGGACCATGAGACAGGGATAGAACAGTGTTATGTGAACCCTATTTGGTAGGGGGTCCCTGACATGGCTGACAGGTGTCCAGGGGGTCCCTGGACCACAAGAGGTTGTGACTACTGCACTAGACTACCAGGGAAGGGGTATTATTGTATTATATAGCTGATCGGTGCATCAGGTGGGGTGGGGAGTCCACTGGACTACCAGGGCCTGTCATTCTGTAACCATTGCCTGAGATCAGGCTATGTGGGGAGGGGGTACCGCTGGACTGCCAAGGGGTATTTCATCAGTGGTTTACCCATGATCGGGGTTATGGGAGGGAGGAGGGTACCACTAGACTACGAGGGTCCATATGGGTGCTTGTGGATGGTGATCTGGGTTTGCGGCTGGCCACCCATAGCTGGTGGCTGCTGTGTTGCACCCCGCAATACAGCAGCCCACCTATGGGTGGCCAGCATTTGAGCCAGGATTTTCTGGCTCAACCTTGTGCCCTGGTATGCGGCACATCTTGGGGTTGTGCCAGTGGATGTGCTGCACATCTCAGGCTGAATATCAGGTTGTGCCGCATATGCATGGACATGCCTCCTTCTGATGCACCGCATACATTACCTATGTGACCCAGTGCATCGGGACTTGCACTGCGCAGGTCCACCTTTTGAATATCACACCAGGGTACATTGAGGGTAGAGATGCAGTGAATTTAAAATTTGCTGGTGAAGTGACTGTGAAGTGGGCACTTCACATTGTCACTCTGCTTTGTGGAGTGGCCAATATGAAGGGCTCACTTTGCATTGTAATTATTACTTTGCATTGTCATTCTGCCTTAATGCGAAGTAAGGCAAAGTGGCAACAATATTGGCAGCCTCCCCACACACAGTCACCAGAATTAATGTGCATCCCTAAAATGCTACTGTCTTGTGTCCAGAAAATTCCCCTGTGCTGACGAAGTGAAATAAGAGCGTAACAAGAAATGCAAAATCTCCCAGAATTAATGGCGCACTCAGTCGTGCATGCAGTGGTCACACACAGTAACCAGAATGAATGTGCATCCCCAAAATGCTACTGTCTTGTGTCCAAAAAATTCCCCCGTGCTGACAAAGTGAAATGAGAGCATAACAAGAAATGCAAAATCTCCCAGAATCAATGGTGCACTGCAAATGCACAGACAGATTAAAATTGCACTGCGCACTCAAGAGATGCAGACGCAAAGGCACAACAACACCTAACCAGTTCTCACAAGTCACAGATCCAAGGCTGGAAAAGAATACGTTTTCTGATTGGGGTGGTAGTGCATGGCAGTAACAGTCCACTACTAGTAAAGATACCACAAAGCAGTACAAAAAATTCATGCAGGTGTTGTGGATAGCAGGTTAACACTGCTGCAGTTACTCTGTGGCACAATAAAAGGTGTCTGATTTGATGGCGTGCATCGCACTGCGGCACATACACTACAAGTAACGTGAAGCAAATTGAAAAGCTTTAGGAATACAGCCAAATGTTTTAAACAAACTGAAATTATACACTGCTGCACCACAACAATCAACAAAAAAAGTCAAGAATTACTAACAATATTACTGTGTGTACATTAATGCAGTTTACAAGAAAAATATAACCAAAACAGAAATGCTACCTTTTTCTCCCAGTTAATCTACCTACACCACAGATACACCCCTCCCCCAAAGCAAACTTCAAGTGTCTGTCAGTACACAGACTGAATGTTCTAAATTAACATTCAAAATCCGCACACAAACAATAAACACTTGATGATATGAGCACAGGACGGTTTCCTACAATCGATGTACAAAAATTTTGAGCAAAAAAAAAAAAGACTCAAAAAGGCTTTTTTAACAGCTTTTAGAGGTTTTGAATCGCAGAGCACTGAGAACAAACTGTCTCCAGCAACCACTACACACACACTACTCACAACTGAGGCTGTGCAGAACAATCTGGAGCCCGTGTGACCTGCAATCCCATGAATTTGTCTTGGAGCTCAATTACAAGGCAAAGTGATGTGAAGTATGTTGATTTCAATGTACTTTGCCTTAAAATTGGTGGAGAAGTGGTTTGGGGAAGGCAGAATAATGTGAAGCCATTGGCTTCAAAGGACTTCGCGTTCCTCATTATGATCGAAGTACTCCACTTGGCGTTGCCGATTGCCCGTGGGTCACATTACTCCACAAATCACTTCCGCAGGAGAATTTTGGCCACTTAGCCCTCCATGTAAGTTGCGTGCGCTGCTGCCCCCTTTGACTATCTGGCCCATTGTGTACAAATGTGGTAAAATGACCAAGTTATGAGTGAATGATGAGATATTTCAACTTTCATTCATAACTTCACTCATTTTCAATATTTTGTCTCCAAACATTCAACACAGCCAGTTTTTCACACCACTTCATAAATATGACAGGAAGTCCAGACAAACGGCCATCATGAAACTTGCTAAATAATGAGAACTTGCTCCCCAGGCCTTGCATGCAAACTTTCATGGAATTCTGTTGAATGGAGGTGAGGCTATTGGTGCAAAGCTGTAGTTTAACATTAAACACCCTACTCAACCCTAACTATAGGGGCATTACCACACCCATATAATATATATATTTATGGCAAAAAACTACGGTAATGCTCATTAGGGTTGCTACCACACAAAACACAAACCACACAAAGGCTGAAATAAACTATTTTGGTTGTCACACTCAATGCTCACTTAGAGTGGAAATGTGCTATTAGGGTTCTTATGTCTAACTCCTACCCACTTACCCTATCATATTCCCTTCACTCGTGACCTAAGGATGGTTATCAGTTAAAGGGCCATGCAACAACAGTATGGTACCTCATTCAGGGTCAACACATTCATTTTTTTTTTTTTAACCAGAAGAGGCATACTAAGCTGAAGCTTGTTTACAGGTGTGACCTGAGAGCACAAGGAAGTTAAGTGATTCGCTCAGGGTCGCACAGTATGCAAGTGGGGCTGTGGGATTCAAACACAGTTCTCCAGGTTTGCAGCTCAGAACCTTAAACCACTGCATTATACTGCCTGATTCTACTCCCTAATCCCCACCCCCTACCCCTCTCCTCCTCCCATGACCAGGGTGAGACAAATCAGTTAGCCAGGGGGCCAGTAGGTACTAAAACAGTTGGTTTTGCTACCACATTTTGATACATACTAGTTAATACAGTATCTGCAAATAAGGGAATTTGTTCAGCCTTTAAAAATGATGGTGGCAAAAAAGAATTAATTGGCTACCACTTTTGGAAGCTTATTAGCCAATCTGGCCATCAGTTCACAAACTGATTTCTTATACTATAGTGGTGGTAGAAGATCAAGCTACAGGTCTAATACTGCCCTTCAAGGCTGTGCTCAGCTAAGTGACCCTCTGATGGTTCAGTGATAACTTGCACATTTACCACGCAGTTCGATGTTTGAGGGTACCTATCGTTGTGGACCCTGTATATAGTATGACATACATTTAACTGTCATTTGTGGTGTCATATACTGCCTACTAACATATGTACCATCCACTTGTAACTTGTACCACTATGTAGGTCACTGGTTAGACCACACCTGGAGTACTGCGTGCAGTACTGGTGACCGTACCTGAAGAAGGACATTAGGTTATTGAAGGGGTGTGGCGCAGGACAACAAAGATGATCCACGGTTAGGGGACATATCCTAAGACAGCAAGCTGAGGGAGTTGAACGTACTCCCTGGAGGAGAGGAGGAATGGGGACATGATCGAAACCTTTAAGTACTTTAAAGGAATAAATAAGATGGGCACAGAGCAGCTTTACAAATTAAGGGAGTGAGGGACACTCGAGGGCATGATTTGAGATTGGAAGGAGGGAAGGTTCAGGAGGGAAATGAGGAGACACTTCTTTATGGAGAGGGTGGTGTCTGGGTGGAATGCATTACCAAAGGAATTGGTATCGTGTAGAACAGTGGGCTGCTTCAAAAGGGGATGGGACAGGGTAAGGAGGAGGGTCACTGGAGGGGAGAGGGGCAGCTGCAGTATAAGGGCTGCTAGCTGCACAATCAAACAGACTTGATAGACCATAGAGCCTTTATCTGCTGGCAATTTCATATGTTCATATGTTTTATATAGCTATAATAAGACCCTACATAACACAGTATTTATTTATTTTGGTAACTGGGTAAGCAAATTGATCCAAAGGACCATTTTCAGTTGTGACCCGGGCCATACAGTGGCATAAACAATAACCACAAGTTATAATACAGTAGGCATATATAATACAGTGAGTACAGTGGTAGCAGAATCAGTGATATACAACATCAAAACAGAAGTATGTGTGAAGGACATAAAATTGAAACAAGTTCATAAACAACTTGTGGTGCATCTATGCTTGCAGAGAGACCCAGGACATACACTTATAGCAATCAAGAATTGATCAACCAGTCAAGGGTTCACAATACAGTGCAGAAAAGTACAGTATTACACTACAGCAATCAACATTAACACATTTTCACAAACTGAGTCTAGAAACATGTCCATTGTTTATTTAGTAGACTGCATTGGGGGGTATACATGCCCCAAACATGTAACTTACTTTGAGTATTTCTAAGTATGGTACTAATGTGTCTTAATGAAAATAACTCAGTACAATGTAATGTGTATGGTACTTTCAAATGTGTAACAGTAATGTTGCTTTATGAAGCATCTACAATACTGTATTGCCAAGTAAGACACAGGTTATGAATGGATGTAAACCTCCACTGGTATGCACCCCAAAGTATTCTAATTTCAAATCTACAATGAGTACCATATGTATGAAATACCACATCTGAGTTGCATGATTCTTGGGCTGTACCTTGCCCTTTGGTCACAAGGGGAGAAGATGGGGTAGGGATTAGGATTGCTATATACCAATTTTTTTATAATGTTGACCCTGAATGAGGTACCATGCCATTGATGCGTGGCCCTGTAACTGTTGACTTTACTTGGGTCATGTGGGTAGGGGATGTGATTTGGTAGGTGGGTGGCAGTTAGCACATTTCCGAAACTTTGTAGGGATTGGGTTGGCAACCCTATTAGTTTATTTCCAGCCTTTGTATGGTTTGTGTTTTGTGCAGTAGCTACCCTAATGAGCATTAACATCATTTTTATTTGCTATAGATGTGCTTACATATGAACATACACGATATGTGCCAGCAGAAACAGACCACCCAGTCTATCTAAGTCTGCTCGAGGTGCAGCTGAGCACCCTTAGCTTGCAGCTTCCCCACCCCTCCCTTTGTCATCCCACTACCACCCCCCACCTCCCCACCCTCACTCTCCCGTGTTCCCTGTCCCATGCCCTTTGAAGCTGTTCACAGATTTACATGATACCCATTCTGGTAGGGCATTCCATTTTGCTACCACCCTCTCTGTGAAATAATGCTCTCATTTCCTTCCTAAATCTTCCCCCTCTATTCTTAGCCCATGCCCCTGGTGACCCTCCCCCTCCTTAACTTAAAGACCCCATCTGCCCCATCCTTATTGATTCCCCTCAGATACTTGAATGTCTCTATCATGTCCCCCGTCCCTTCTATCATCCAGGGTGTACATATTCAGGTCTCCCATCCTGCTGTTATAGTCTCTCCCCTCCATTCCACATATCATCTTTGTTGCCCTCCTCTGCACCCCCTCCAGTAGCCTGATATCATGCTTTAGGTATGGCCTCCAAAACTGCATACAATACTCTAAGTGCGGCCTTACCAGTGACCTGCAGAAGGGCAAGATCACCTGTCTTCGCCTGGACAAAAAAACCCTCACTATGCACCACAGCATTTTGTTCACTTTTGCAGCCGCTCTCCTGCACTGGGCAGTGTTGTTCATGGTCCATGTTAACATTACCCCTAGGTCCTTCTCCTCCTAAGTGATCCCCACCTTAACCCCTTCAGCCAGTATTCTCTCCTTGGGTTCTTCACCCTAAAGTGTATAACCTTACACTTCTTTGCATTGAACCCCAGCTGCCACCTCTCTGGCCACTCCTCTAGCTTGATTAGGTCCCCCTGCAGCTGCTTCCATCCCTCCTCTCCATCCACCACTGGTCTGATTTTGGTGTCGTCAGCGAACAGACTTATCTTGCTCATCACCCTGTGTGCTATGTCTGACATGAAGAGCCCAAACAATACTGGCCCCAACACAGAGCCCTGTGGCACCCCACTCATCATCGGCCTTGGAGTTGAGAGCTCCCCTCTCACCACCACACGTTACAGCCTCCCACTGATCCAGCTTGTAATCCAGTTCATCATTTTTGCCCCTACCCCTAAACCAGTTAGCTTCCCCCCAAGCTGCCTATGAGGTGCAGAATTGAAGGCCTTGCTGAAGTCCAAGTAAAGAACATCCACCGCATGACCCTTATCCAGCTCACCTGTCACCCAGTCATAATATTGTATCAGGTTGGTTTGACAAGACTTCCCTGAAATGATCCCATGCTGCCTCAACATCCTGGAGGCCATTTTCCTCCAGGTACAACACCAGTCTTTCCTTTAGTATTGTTTCCATGAGTTTGCACACTATGGAGGTGAGACTTACCGGGCAATAATTACCCAGTTCATCCCTTGGTCCGGTCTTGTATAATAGTACTATATGTGCCATCCTCCAGTCCAGTGGCACACAACCCAACTCCAGTGAGGTGCTGTACAGATCTGCCAGTGGCTCCGCCAACACCTCTGCCATCTCCATCAGCACCCTGGAGTGTATACCATCTGGTCCTGGTGCCTTGTCTACCTTCAGTGCCCTCAGTCCCTCTAGGACTCTACTTGCCTCAATTCTTCCATCTGTTGCCTCCTCTCCGCCTGTCCCCAATATCCCAGCCCATGGTGGTAACGGTTCCCCCTTTTCTTCCATGAACACTGAGCAAAAGTATTCATTCAGTGCTTCTGCCTGCTTCTCACCTTTTTCCATCCACTCCCCACCAATTTTTATCCTCACTATTGTCTCCTTGCACTTCCTTTTCTCCCTGATGTATCTGAAAAGTTCTCCCCCCCTCCCCATTAATTCTCTGCACTAATCTCAACTCCCTCTGGGCCTTGTCTTCTCTCACTTTTCTGGTCACCACCCTGGACCATCTTGCATACTCCCCCCTGTCCACTTCCTTCCCTGTCCTTCTATACCTCTGGTGTGCCTCTCATTCTGCTCTCACCACCTCCACTACCTCGCTGTTTAACCAGCATGGTTTTCTTGCTCCGCTCCTCTTACTCTGTGTCTTGGTGCAGGCTTCTGTTGCCTCTGTAATCCCCTGTTTAATAATATCCCATTTCTGCTCTGCATCCATCTCGCCTTATGCCCTCTAGTTTCCCTTTCAGTACTTCCTGTATCCTCCCAAAGTCTGCCCCCCCCCCCCGAGGTTTGCCACCTAAGTAACTGTTTCTCTGGCTCCCACACATGCGTCATGTTAAACTACACCGTTTGGTGATCACTGTCAGATAGTGGGTCCTCCACCTTTATTTCCCTTACTGCCTCCCCATTTGACAACACCAGATCTAAAGTGTTCTTTAGCCTAGTAGGTACACTAACCAACTGTGTCAGGAGACCCTCCTGGATCGTGTCCAGGAGCACTTGCTCCCTAGCACTGGAGGTGACCAGAATGCTCCAGTCAACCCCTGGCAAGTTGAAATCCCCCACGATAACCACGATCGCTTTTCTACATACCTTTCTGATTTGTTCTGCTAATTCCCTGTCAAGCTCCTCAGACTGGGACAGTGGCCTATATACCACCACAAACCTTAGCTTCCTACCCCCTTGAGTCTAGGAGCTGCAGCCAGATTGCTTCTGTTCTCCTTTCTTCCCCCTCATCCCTTGTGCATTTGATCCCGTCCCTCACATAGACTGCCACCCCACCAGCCCTCCCTTCCTTATGGTCCTTCTTGTATACTTTGTATCCTGGGATTGCCAGATCCCAGTCCCAGTGCTCAGTTGCCCACGTTTCTGTGACAGCTGCAATATCCACCCTCCACACTGCTAAGAGTGCCTGTAGCTCAGCTGATTTGTTGCCTAAGCTTCTTGCATGCAGTGAGACCATACTCCATCCTGCCCCCTTCCTTTCATTGGCCCTCGTTTCCTTCCTTCTACTCCCTCCTTTTTCAGCCGTCCCGAGCCCTTCCCTGCTATTCTGGGGAGTAGACTGTGACTCCACTCTATCGGATCCCTGCCTACCTGCTGTCCACTTGCCACCCCCCCATCTAGTTTAAATTCACCTTTGTCGCAATATACCTCCCCAGTCTTTGCTTTAATACCTCCTTCCCCTCCCCACTCAGGTGCAGCCTATCCCTTGCAAACAGATTGTTACTATCCCAGGTACTGCCCCAGTCACTCAAAACCCCATATCCCTTAGTTTGTCTCCATTCTACCAAACATGTATTCAACTCCCTAATCCTCTCCTTTCTCACTGTGCTTGCACAGGATACTGGGAGCACCTCGAAGAATGCCATAGACTCCCCAGGCTCCTCGCACAACTTTTCCACTTCCTCAGTCCTCTCCTTTGTCACCTCCACCGTTTCCCCCGCTAGGTCATTTGTCCCCATATGTATCACAATGTGTGGTTTCCTCTCTACCCCTCCTTATGCACCTTAGGATTGCCTGTCCTGCCTTGTTTGCCTTTAATGCTGGTATGGACTCTACTCATATCTGACTGTGCCTCTCCCCCTTGCTGCCCCATCTGATCCCCTTGAGTATGGAGTCCCCCAACACCAGTACACCTCCCTCCTCTTTCCTTGTGCCCATCACCACCCCCACCACTCAGGTTCTCATTTCTGGGGACACTCCAGATGGTGCTTTTACAATGTGTTCCAGTGTCTTCCCCCCTGCCCTTCTCAATTGAGACTCCTCTGCCTCCTCCTGTTTGACTGCCAACCTTCCGCTCCCTCCTCACCTCTCCGAGTATTATCCCTTCCCCTGCCATGCCATGCTCAATCTCTCCACTAGTATTGCCCCTCTCTTCTCTTTGCAAGTACTATTCCTTGTGCAGTCTCCTCCTGTATCCTCTTTCCCATGTGTTGCTAGTACAGTAAACATGTTCCCTCCCCCCTTTGCCTTATTGTGTGTTTCCTCCTCCCTCCTTCCTACTGCTGCTCCTCTTTTTCTAGGTCCTACTAGAGTCCACCCTTCATCAACTGGCTTCCTGTCTACTGTGCCCCTCCCCCTGACCTCTCCCTGGCCCCACTGTTCCTGCTCTGTGGTGCCCACACAATACTCTCAGATGTCAGCCCTCCTACCGATGCAATCCTCCCCTCCTCCCTCAACCTCCCCAGCTCCCTGCCATGCCTCCTTAGCTTGTGGCATACTGGGCACCCTCCTAGCCTCCACAGTATGTTCAACTGCACTGCTACCCCATAACCATTGCACCCTGCAATCCTACTCGTGGTCCACACTACCTATACAGCCTCTCCACACCAACTATCCCTACAGCAAGCAGAATTAACTAATTCTAGCCCAGGCTGTAACAGAAATTGTTATCCTAAATGCCCTTGCATGCTGCATAATACAGCCAACTACAGTACTAATTGGAAACCGCAATCCTACTCATAAGGACTAGATCTACTCATACGTTTTATATATTTATATGTCTTTAAGACTTAGCTCATATGGTTGTTCTTTGTTTCCTCCTTCCTGGCCTGTTCTGAGGACTCAAATCAGTTTGCAGCTCCCCAAGCTCCTCCCTCACAGCCTTCAAACCCAAGCCCCAGTGGTATTTCAGTATTTAAGAAAGGCTGGTGGAAGGAGTGGGTGGGAGGGCTTTCACAGTCATTCCAACCACAGAAACCTTTAAGCTAAATTAAAAGGAAAATAAAACAATATCAAAACTTACAAAATCCTCTATACATTAACTCCAGGGGTTGACCTTAACTTTTTTTGCACTAGCCAGCAGGACAAGTCAGTCTAAAATTGCACTAGCCCACAGTGGTTTGAACTAGTCTGCATTCTGGTCACTGCGAGCATTTGCCAGACAATGAATAAGGACAAAAGCAGTGCTGTTAAAACATTTATTTATGTTTCTATAATTAAATAGAAAACAAACACACAGTTGTTTTCAAAACATTAGTGAGTTATAATTTTACAACTTATAAGTAAGGCAAGTTAAGAAATACAATCTGTTACCCCCACAACTGTCCCAACAATGTCCCTTTCAAGAATTGCAAAATGATGGTGCATCTGGTGAGCCTGGTTGCTCCTGGAGCTCCCTAATGTCACTAATATCACTGTCACAGTCACTTTGTGAATCTGTTATATCCTCATCCTGATTTCGAGGCACAGAAGTACTAGTCTGTGGCTGCCTTCTCCTTTCTCCCCCAGTGTTCCACAGGCCAATTGCTTCTTGTGGATTGAACTTATCAATATCAGGAGAGTTCATTTGCACAACCATGAGGTCAGTCACTGTGTCAGACTGAAGCTTGGAATGCAGGCTGGACTTTGTGAGCTTCAGTTGGCTGAAACCTCTCTCTGCTTCAGCCGAACTTGCAGGAAGTGTCAAGAGAAGATCCATAAGAGCCAGGATGTTGGAGTACTTCTGATGGTAAGCAGCATTCACCTTCTCCCATGTCAGACTGTGAATCTGTTCAAACCTGGAAAATAAAAGAAAGGCATACAATGAGAAGAAGCATACCAAAACACTCTGACAACTTATACACATAATTCATTAAAACATGCTTCCTCCATGACATGGGTCCTCTTACATATGGCATCAAGTTCTTTAAATACATTTGAGACTCATGAATTGACAACGCAAGTCTTTGCACATAACATACCTGTCATATAGTTTGGTTTTCAACATAGTCCATTCTGTTTCAACCATGTCAGTTTTTACAGCAGCAGCTTCCAGGACTGGTTCATAGTGCTCTGCAAGCAAGGCCACTTCCTTGTCTCCAAATTCTGAAAGAAAAACAAAACCAAAAAATTAGAAAATTAAGTTTTATTATAGGTCCCATCCACAGCACACTTCTCTGCTGCCCACACAAATTCTGTTCTACCTATCTTGTTGGCTCCCCTTGTCTGGCCATAGTGCAAAGCTGGCAACTGTAGCTGCACGCAGAAGCTGTGGGCTTGCATCCACAAAGCGATCCTGCAGGCTTTCTTCCAAGCTTTTGAGGACCTTCTTATGGACAGAAGTGATGTCTGAGTTCCCTACAAGATTCTGACCATGCAGCTCTGTGACACCCTCCACTTGGCATTCTTTTGGTCCAGGCCTTCATAAAAAGGAAAATACATAAATACATAAATTTACAGGCTAGATCACTGCAGTAATTTCTTTGACTCATCATATGGTAACTCACCTTGTGTTATAGGATTTAAAAGTTTCCAGGGTTGACTGCATAGTCACAAAAACATCAGCTACTGTTGCATCCCTTTGCTGTGCCACACGAGACAGAACTGAGAGAACAGTGATATCAAACATGAAATGTGCGAATTTCATTACATCTGCCTGCCGAAGGATCTTCAGTATTCCTGCAGCTTTGTTCATCTGCTCTGGATTTACACCTTGACGTTGCTGCATCTGTAACACAAAACAAACATTAAAAATGCACAATAGAAATGCACACCAAACAGCATAAAAAAAACATGTTTTACACCATGTGAAGACTGCCTCACCTGGGTCATGTGCAGAACAACAGCAGGACATCCCTTCAGCAGAATCTGCAGAGCTGTTTGAAGGTGAGGAAGCCATTGTGTACCCCCAACTCATGTAGGAACTAGAGGACGCATCTGTAGCTCTTCATACACTTCTTTGAGTTTGCTCCTATTTAGGGGGAGTTGTGGTAGAAGCAGTACACGTGAAGCAACAGACTGCTTAATCTATTATAAATGGGGATGTTTTTCAAAGCTCCCTTGTAAGCCAACTCAAGGCGATGGGCAAAGCAGTGTACAGACTGCACACAAGGCTGCATCTGTTTCAGGAGGGAAGCCACCCCGTTGGTCTTACCGACCATCACAGCTGCGCCATCACTGCCAAAACCCACCAGTTTCTTGTCCACTCCTCAGTTGTAATATTTAGCTTCGTTTCCAGAACTTTTTGAATGGCACCTTTTATTGAGTGGGCATCAGCTTTTGCAATGGTCTGCAGCCCAACCAGCTGGTTATGCACTTTGTCTTCTTTGGCAGAATGCACATACACAATTTCAGCCTCTGTAACAGAGGAGTCAGTGGTGCCATCGCTGATGAGGGAAAATAACTTTGCACTGTTCATCTTCTCTCTCAGGGAGATATGTTCCACCTCTGCGATGTAGTGTATAAAACGCTGTGCATACTTGTCTTACTGGTATGTCAGGCCAATGTCCAGTCCATTCATCTCATCTAGACTACACATCCATGCAAAGTCTCTGAATGGACAGCCTTTCTTAGCAATGGTGTCACAAGTTCGAAATAGATTTTCCAGCCGATCGGGAGTTGCCTGGTTCATGGTCTTGAGCATTTGCTCTGCAGTACTCATACCTGGGACAGCGGAGCTGGCACTCTCTTTATTTTCTGTCCTAATGTGATACTCACTACTGCCATGAGAAGAAACTGATTCAAGTCGGAAGTTGTCAGTCCCGTGGCAAAAATTATTATTGTTTCCTGCCTTACCTGACTGCAGGTTATCATGTTTCTCACACAAATGACAGTACATCACATCTTTACTGGTATCGTATCTAAGCCACTCATATTTGTCTAGCCAGGCTGTCTGAAACCAACGGCTTCTCTTACTTCAGTCATATTCACAATCCCTAACTTTTTTTTCTTCTTCAGTGTGCTTTCTTTTATTATCAGCCGGATTGCTCACATCCTTAAGGTATTTCCAAATTTTACTAATTCTGATGTGACGTAAAGCCCGGTTCATAAAATGTGTTTGTCTGAAGTATCTGTGTCTGTTTTTTGATTATCTCCCACCACAGGCCCCAGCCCAACACCACACCCTTACACTTCAGTGTTTGTTCTATGAAATTAAAACAAACATATACAGTATATATCAAAAATAAACTACTACTGGCTTGTTCTATGATGTTAAAAATTTATATATCAAAATAAAAACTACTACTACTGGCTTGTTCATAATTTAGTATGCAGTTTGACTAGCACACAAAAATAAAGCAGAGCATTTTTTGACTGTACAAAAAACAGAAACAAGTCAGTTTTAATTTCATTACGAATTATGAAACTGCAGAGATCTGTAGTCTATTCTAAACCCACACCACAGTTTGCAAAAATAAACTGCACATTATAATTGTAGATTAGCAAGTGAAAAGTATAGCTATTCAGCAGTCTATTTTCTATGTCTATACCCCCAACAACCAGCCCCACAACAAGCCACAGACTACCCCCCCATGTAGGCAACAGAACACAAAATGAGGGAAAGAACATTGCAGAATATAAGCCAGAATTGTTCAGCAAGATACACAAACATGACACATTTTGTTTGGCCCCTCCATAGCCCCAGGCCCCCAAACAACCTCAATATAGTGACCTGGCAAAAAAAGTGACTGATTGACTTACCTGTGCACCTTGATGTGTTTGTACTTGTGTTCGAAGACAAACTGCAAACCAAAAAGAAAAAGCCACAGTCCCACCACAAGCCACAGACATCCCTCCCCCAGGCAACAAAACACAATATGAGCAGAGCTGAGCCAGTGAAAGGTCATAGTTTGCTGCCTGCCTAAAGAACAGCCAGACAGACACACAACAAGGCACACACAGACAAGCCCCAGACGTCCATCCCCCACCCCCAGGCAGAGCTGAGCAAAAGAAAAAGACAGTGACAGAAGCCAAATGAAAAGCTTTTAAATCCAAAACTGGTTTAGTAAAGATTTTCCTCAGGGACACTGCCCTAAATACTTGGGGGGGGGGCTCAACCCCCTATGCATTTCTACACTAGAACAGCTCAATAGGCTAGCACTCAATAGCACTCTGATAAAGTTCTGCACACAAAGGAATCTCTGTTGGTCCATGAAAGAGGCACAAACATTCAGTTTATTCAGTACCCCCCCTACATAACCTCGACAAGAAGCACTTCAAGCTTGCAGCAGAACAGTCAGCGTTTTTTTTTTTTCCCAAAAAATCAATTGCCTTACCTGAGCTGATGTTTTCTTTTGCCTTTCGGGACCCAGCTCCAGCCAACCGCCGAAACCTCTGATCAGTCCTCACATGGCTCAGGAACACAGGCACTCAGCTCAGCATCCAGAAATTCAATCCAAAGGCTTTGTGGATCCAGCTCCAGCCTGCTCTCCTGCAGTCCAATGTGGCAACCCTGAATCTTGGGGACTGCTGACACCACCGATGCTGCCAACCACTGAAACCTCCGATCAGCCCTCACATGCCAAACAGCTCAGGTCAGGAACTCGGGAACACAGGTGCTTAGCATCCAGAAGTCCAAATCCGCCACTCCTTTCTGAGGAAACGGGGTTTAAATCTTCCCTTCAGCACCATGAAACCCCACCCCCTCAGCACATACTGCCAATTGCGGCTGCCAGTCTGCTTCCTACATGTCCAGCTATGGGTTTTGAGCCAATCCTGGAGACAGCAGAGAGTCAATGAATGACGATTACTGGCTTCGGTGCTCCCTGGCTGTTTCCACACACCCCCTGCTGACTTGAGCTGGCCAATGGAAGGAAAATCATGTGAGTGACAGGCTGATTGCCCACAAGCCCGTCCTCTAGGGGGATGTCCTTGCAGAATGGCAAGGAAGCGTTTGGTGATTTGCAGCCGCTTAGGGGTTCCAGGGGCTCGGTGTGCTTTTGCTGCTTCTAGCACTAAAGTTGGACAAACAGAAGTACTGCCGACTGACAGGACTGTTTGCAGCTGCTCTGGGGTTCCAGGGGCTCGATGTGATTTTACAATTTCCAGTGCTAAGGGCAACCGGAAGTACTGCCGACTCCATGGACTGCACTAGCCAACACGGACAGGTAGGGAGGTATCTGCACTAGCCCGAGGCAACCTGCACTATGCCCTGGGCTAGTAAATGTATGTTAAGGTTGAACCCTGATTAACTCCCTCAACAACAAATATAATTAACTAATCCTTCTCTCCTGTAGTTTAAAAAAAATAGCAAAACTTACAGAAATCTTCTCCACAGCCAGTAAGCAGACTTAAACAATCCTTCTCCCCTTGCTTACTTGTTAAGACATTTGCAATGAATAATACTTATACATGTAGAATATATGTTTAAATATTATGAACACACACATACACAAAGGTATAACAGACATAGTACATACCACTGAAAATAGATCAGTTCTGTTTTAACTATTGTCACCACTCCAACCCTTCCTGCTAGAGGATGCCTAGGTGCACTGCCCATTCTAATCACAGTATTCTTAAATAGTGTTGTGCCCTAATCAAACTCATCTTGGGATGCATAGTGCACATAATCGTAAAGTAAGGCAACGATGACAGATACACCTGAACAAGGTCACTTATTAGAGGTAGGGGGATCTATGTAAAGAAAAATGATGTCAAGATATTATCATCACCCCATATCACCAGCACCCCCTGAAAAGAAAAACATAATGACTGCAATGCTCTAGTCCAGCAATTTTCTTTCAGTTCAAGTTTGAAGTTTATTTGTTTAGTCTCAGACAATTACAAGCATAAAAACATTACAATTATAAATATGCATATTAATTTTCCACAGTCATATACATAGATATGCACAATTCACAAAAATACAATATATATAATAACAGCACCTAAATTCATATTATACAGCCAATAAATTGTGCAATAGGGCAGAGTGTTCCTTCACTCTTCTTTCAGACGTATCACTGAAATGCCCTTAAGGTAACCAGCTACTTTGTTTATTATATACACATCTTCAGTAGTAAACATTAAGTAGACTATCTTTGTTTTGAGTACCTATTTCTGACCATAATGGATAAAGTCAATATGCCCTGGGTTTAGTATACCATAAACATGAGAACATTACATGGGATACATTTTCAATTTCCTTATGTGTACAGTTACAGAACTTTACTGTTGGATCTGATTTTTTTAATATCTTGCTTTCAAAACATTAATTTTAAATAGCTCCATTTGGTATCTTTTATATAGGCTCCTCAGCAAGTACATGTAGATAATATCTGTATAGGTGCATGTTATCATTATGGACCAACCATGGGGACATCTTAAGGTTAGCTACTGCTTCAATATCCTTTTTCCTTATTGCTATTAATTATTTTTTTAGTACAGTACGTCTTATATTTTTCACTAACCATAATAGCTTTATCAGCATGTCTCTTTAAGTAATGCAAACCATATTCATGTAATGCAGAGTATACAGTACTTTATCAAACCTTTTTGAGTATTTACAGCTCAAACTGTGCCATTTATTCTTCTCTATTAGACACTCATGGAGCAATCTATGCATATCCATCCTAAACACTTTGAGCCAATATTTAACTGTCCTTTCTATAGCCAGAGCTTTTAGTTTTGTTAAGCCCAGCTCTGCTCTAATCAGAGATGCTGGTACTGTGCTGCCTTCTTCTAAGACTGTTTGATATAATTTTTTTAGGGAATCTCAAGAACTTCTAGTTTTCTATACCCACATTTCACTGGAAAAAGGGCCTGTGAAGAAGTCTTTGCTTTAACAGCTTTCTAAAGATGAATTATTGTATTTCCACCTATTTATTGTTAAATTTGGTAGATACACCAGCAGTTTGCTTAAGTTTTGTTAGCTGGACCTTAATATGCTTGATCCAAAGGCCATCATTTGACACAGTTAGGCCCAAGTACACATGTGTTTTCACTGTCTTTATTTTATTACTTCCTACATTCCAGGTTTTGTTTATATTATTGGAACCACCTAACTCTTGTTTTCATTGATCTTTAATTTATGAGGTTGTGTGTATTTGTTTAAGATATCTAACTTTTTGCTGTAAAGCAGATTGGGTTATGTCTAATAATGTCAAATCATCAGCATATGCTAATGCTGGACAAGATCTTTTACCAATCCGAAGGAGTCTGTAATTGAGTTCAAGAATTGCAACAAGAGCTGGTCAATGTATATATAAAATAGTAGTGGTGCAATGACACAGTCTTGTCCAACACCTTTATTTGTTGGTATTTTGGTATAGAGTTGGCCCTTTGTCCCTAGCCTAACTTGTACACAGTTTTCACTGTAAAGTTCTCTTATAATACTGATCAGTACTGGTTGAATTCGCATTTGAAAACATCATTTGCCATGAACAAGTTCATGATAAGTTATCAAAAGCTGAACTAAAATCAATAAAGGCCACATAAAGTTTTTGCTTTCTTAAAGTAATATATTTTTCATATAAGTGCAAGAGAACAGAACAGTTATCAGTAGTGCTGAAGTTCTGAAAGATTACCAAGATATAGTAATTGTTCAGTCAACCTTTCTAATATTACTTTTGAAAATATTTTACCATTTACATCTAGTAGTCAGATGGGCCTATATATTTTTGGATCACTCTTGTTGCCTTTCTTAAAAATTGAAATAATAATGACACCTTTCCAAGCTTGTGGTATCTCCTTCCTTACTATACACAAGTTTAAATGTGGTACAAGGACTTTAGTCAGAAGGGGAAGAAAATATATGACTCTGCTGGTATGAGTTAAGGGCCAGGGGCATTTTTTCCTTTAGGAAGCAATTGCAAAAATACTTTATTACATGAAAAAGGTTTTTACTTGGCCCTATTTACTTTAGCTTCCCAGCGTGGAATAGATTCAACACTATCTGATTCAAAATAGAGGTTTAAATAATGTTCAGTCCATTGTTCTATTGAAATCTATGTATCAATCTGAAATTGACTATTGTTGGTACCCCTGGCTAACAAGAGGCAAAATGCCTGCTGATCGTTCTTATATATGATATCCAACATATCACCCCATTGTTTAAGTTGAAACTCCTTTCACTTACTTGGTATTACTACTTGGTATGAAAGAACAGAAGAAGGCCAGAGCCCATCGAGACTGTTCCCTACACTATGTGGGACATTATTTATCTATTATCCCTCAACCAAACATCTAATTTGTTTATAAAGACAGTGGCACTAGTTGCCTCTACCAATTCTTGTGACAAGGTGTTCCATACAATGGATGCTCTTATTGGAAAAAAGTTTCGCCTTTTGCTGGTTTTATAAGTTTTTACTTCGAGCTGTTTATTATGCAGTCTCGGAACATGTCTCCTTTTGGAGAGTGTTGGACCACATTTTTCCATTAGATATGGTGAACTTATCTTTCAGAAAAAACATTGTAGTTTTCTCTGGCTTTATTTAAGGATTTGAGTGCACTCTTATTCTTATATAGCTTTGTGTTCCTTATTGATTGTGCAAGGATTTTCTTTTCTCTATGACAGTCTTGGTCAAACCAAGTGGTAGGTGCTTTGACCATGCATTTTCTGCACTCTGGTTTATATAGTAGCCCTCTAATATCGTTAACAGACTTCAACATCAAGTCATGCATCGTTTCTGAGTTTAGTTCTGCTAAAGTAAAAGCCCTATGGAAGACAATTCCTGTAATAGTAAAAGATCTTTATCAATGGTCCCCACATCCCATCTGATCTTTGTTATATTTCTTATTTGTACTCCATTAAGCCTATTTGAATTAACACTATTAGATCATATTTTATCACCCCCCATTTTAGTGTAAGGGAAAAATGGTCACTTTCACCCCTTACCAACATTTTCAAGGAGGAACAACCATGCATTAGACCATTCCTGAAACAAAAATCCAATACTGATGATCCCACTACTTTAAAGTATATAAAGTTACCTCGAGTATCTCCATTAATAATTGCCAGATTATAAACTGTCAAAAGTTCATTAAGTTTTTCACCAGAAGAATTGTTTTTTTTGACCTAATGTTTACCTAAGGAATTTGTCAACATCCTCATGCAACCAGTTATGTACATCATTATCTTCAGTACATCATTATCTACATATTCATCAAATTTACCTAGCTTTGCAGTACAATCACCACAAAGCAAGACATTTTCACAGGCTGGAACAGCCCAGCTTTTATGAATTAGGGAGTCCAGTTCTTCCTACAGTATATGGTTGAGAAGTAATGTTTTGAGTTGACAGGGGGAATATAGACATTTAATAGGCAAAAACATATTTTTGCTGTCAGTAACAGAAATGCCTGTTCAAAAGAAGTACTTGCAGTCAAATGTGCAGTTATCTCTTTATCTATCTTAACCCATGTTACTAGACCACCACATGATCTAGCTGATTTAGCTGTTTTATTCCCTGGCACATGAAAACAGCCATAGCCAATTAGTGTGACATCCATGTTACTGGAGTGCCAGGTTTCCTGAGGACATATAATATGTTGTTTGCAGACAAAATCTTTCCATTCAGCATCAGCAAATTTAGTGGCCACACCAGCTATATTCCATGAAAGCAAAAACAACTGTACATTAATGGCAGTTCCTGTGTCAACTTCCCTAGCACATGATATTGCGAGTCAGTCATCTTGTCCTGAAAGGACTGCAAATCTGTTATTAATAGTAACATTATATAACATATGCTCAATTGATGTATTATGTTGTCTTATTAGATCATGGTCAGTGGAAGAATGGTCCAAGGGTGACAGCCTAGCACCTTCCTTAAAGGGAGATTGTCCTGTGCTGATGTTTTCAACTATATGAAGACCCATTTTATCAAGCATGTTTATATTTTCCATCAGTTTGTTGTATACAGCTAAAGAATTTATTGTTAAAATTTTTTGTCACTCAGTACTAATACCAGCATGACGGACTGAGAAAACATTCTCCTTTTCATGGGAATGTTAGGTATCTATTTAAACAGATCTCTCAGAATGAGTTTCAGTTTATAGTTAGTTTCATGTGGTAATCTCCCAAGGCCAAACATAAGTACTGATTTACTTATAATAACTGGTTACCATTTTTTCCCATAGGGAAACCGGATTATAATTCTAGCGTTATAACCAGCTGGTTATAGCAACATTCCCACTCCTGGTTTTCCTTCTATTGGCATGTGCCAGCTCATGGTCTTCCTTCCTGCAGCTGCCACTTCGCTCATGCTGGACCACCCACCATCCGCGACTCGACATAGCAAGTGGCCTAATAAATATGTTGCTTAGTTTTCTACAAGGCTCCTTCCCAAACCAAAAAAAGTCACATTTTATTACGAACTACCAGTTTAGCCGTGAACTTCCTTTTCTCTGCCCTCCCCTTCCGTCATGCTTCTCAGCACTCAACACTTCACTGAACGACTGAAGTAGGAGTAAGTTTGTTTGTTTGTTTTTTTAACAAAAATGTCTGGGTAGAAATCTTTGTTTTTGCTTTGAAATTTGTAAAAAAAAGATGTAAACACTGCTTTGTCAGGAGCTGAGCCACCTGATGTGTATATATATATATATATATATATACGTATTGTGTTGATTATTGTCACTCCATTTTGTATGATATTATTCCATTTTGAAATGCTTAATGCTTAATCATAGTTATATAAGATGTTTTGTACAAGATGTTATGAGACTTTTCTTTTGGACAAGATGTTATGAGACTTTTCTTTTGGAATCTCTGGCATTGTTTGGCTCATGATGTTCTGGACACCTGGCAGTGCTTAGGCATGATGATCTGATGAATGCCAAATATTTATTAAGTGGTGTTTGTCATGCTGAACTCGTGATGTTCTGGGCAATCTGGCCAGTGCTTAGGACATGGTGGTTTAGCATTTCTAAATACCAGATAAAAATATATAAATGGGACTTTCTAGACGCCTGGTTAGAAGCCTCACCTGCAGGATGGACCCATCGCTGTAGGACCAACTCAGTTCACAGGACTCCTGGCCAGAGGCTGACAGAGGCTTCCAGCCATTGGAGAGAGGCTGGATGTAGACTTTTCTTTTGGAATTGGTGATGTATAATTTCCTTCTCTATTGTAACTTGGCAAAATAAAGCTTTTCGCTTACTACAGTTACTGAGTCATCGTGTGTGTGTGTGTGTGTGAATGATATTTGTTTGGATGAAAAGCTGCTTTGCTTAAGTTGGCAATACACCACCACAGACCACTTTGAAACTCCAATGGTCTGTGGCTCAGCTGCATGGCTACATTTATTTTGTATAATTGATTCAGTGAAAAACAATCACCAGTATATACAAAATAAAGATAATGTCAGTTAAAACTCAGATTTTACACACCCCCTTGGGGTGGGATGCCTCCATAACCCCCTGTTTATGTGGCATCCCACCCTCGGAAGGGTGTAAAATACTCATAACTAGCTACCCATCCATTATTCTCTATATATTCTCTTTATCTTCCAGTGTCCCCCTACAGATATTTTTTGGCATGCTGAGTATTTAAAATAGTACTATCAATTATGTGTATGTCAGCTTCATCCAAAATTGTAACTTTATAAATAATTAATTCAGTAGCCTTAGTTTCTAGTAACAGTACCTCTATTTGACCTAACCTTTTCTCATTTATCCATCTATGAACTTTTAAAATTTTAACTTTTGTTGGTGATATTTGTGAAAAAAAATGAGTAAATAAATTTGATAGTGTATTTGTCAGTTTCCCTTAATTTTATCTTGGGAGAGCTTTAAACCCCAAAATACTGACCTGTGAACATGTACCTTCCTTTGGACAATGTTTCCCATTGAGCATCTATCTGTTTATACAGTATATTCAATGATGCACCCAAATTTTCTAAGTGCATCATTGTTTAACCATATATGGTTTGCTGTACGTGGGGACACACAGAATATATTTATATATATATTAGAGGCAAAAAACTCCATTTAATGCATTAGTTAGGGTTGTTCCACAGCGACAAAAGTGAGGAAATTCGCTGTTAGGGTTGAAAACCCTAACTCCGAATTCACCCCCCCAGCACCACACACACACAGACACACACACACATTCAAGTATGGGGGAGGACCAAGTCAACACAACCAATGACAGACATCCAGCAGCAGGTGACAGAAATAACAAACAATTGTCTAAATGTACTACGAGACATCCCCACCCACCTGACCAGGTACTGCATGCTCAATGGAAATCAACAGCAAAACTGAGGCCATGTACACCAAACGTACATACCCTGATTGCAGCTGCACACAGCGTACCACACTTAGTAGTTGCATGGCCTTACCAACGATGCCCACACCACACCACAACTGGTACTGTGCACGTTATTCAATATAAATGCTGAAGGTACATGATGATTGTAGAAAGGTTTTAACACTAGTGAGTATACATTAATTAAAAGAGCACATAAATTAACAGCAAGACACTAGCATGCTCAAGATAAAAGTAGTGATACATTTAGTAGGTGATTTACATAGTAGTACATTTACTGCAATGGTTTACTCAACATAGAGAGGCTGATGTAAATGTATGGAAAAGCATTGGCATTGCCTGTTCAATGCTGTGAAATTCGTACTGCCAGTATCACATGCATTCTTACTGATGAAGGTGTACTGCTGATGTACATACATAGACCTTCAGTGTGTTTCAATACTAAAGATGCAGGAAGTATTCTTTGTAAGAAACATTGTAATTGCATGGACTTGGGCCAAGCAACTTCTAAATATCATAGCACTACCTGAGCCAACAAGATGTACCTGTATCGGAGATGTATATAGGATAGATTTTCCTGTAGGCACTTACTGAGTATGTTGTACCTGATAAAGACAATCTCATTGCATCAGTGATGACTAACTTATTCAAATAATGAAACATTTACTATTGTTGCAATGAGTGATCTATGCCACTTATGGACACAGTGTAATTTTTTTTAACAGTTGTTTTCACACTCAGGCTGTATGCCTAGTGTTTGGGCTTGCCACACTTCGTCACTGATGCTATCAAAGTGATAACTATGTTAATTGTGTACAACAGGAATCAAGTAGGTATGGTGTAAATATAAACAGAATGTCTTTTAGTATTGATTTAACTCACAATGGGGTAAGTGTACTAGGACAGCAGGGTTATCCTCTATCACTGACTCTGTCAGTTATAATCACACTAGGGTTTCGATAACTGTAATGATCAAGTTACACTGTTCATCTTCATGGTTCATATTCACAGCCATTTCCAGTAACTAGACAGTGTATAGTTGACAACTGGGTGGGACACTGGCATTGCAAAGCTGCTGCAGTGCCTAGCAGAGGAGAGTATCTACTCATAAAGACAATTAAGCAGGCACGACCAACAGTTAAGCTGAATGGTCTGTTAATCACCTGTGAGGTTTAATGTTGAATGAGGCGCCTGAGTGCCACATGTAAGCTAGACAGTGATAAACTGACCATTTACATAATACCTGGGTGGCTATTATTGCTATCATAAACTGTTTTTAAACAACATTAAACCATGTTCATCATATGGTTGGGCTCTACATGTATGTTAATAAAAACTAAACATAAGAGCTGTTACAATGTTTACAGTCAATTAAAAGCTGCATTTCTCAAACCCTTGTTATAATCAGAGATATTATACCTGTATACAACTCATTGGTTTGCTGAACTCTATTGCTCAGGTGGCCCACCACATGTGGTGTGGTCTGGTGTGCAGGGGGCAGCCGGTAGGTAAGGCCATGCAACTACTAGTGTGATACTGTTGGTGCAGCTGCAATCGAGTTAATAGTGTACGTTTGGTGTACATAGTCTCAGTTTTGCTGTTGATCTCCACTGAGCATGCAGTACCTGGTCAGGTGGGTGGGGATGTCTCTGTAGTATTTAGACAATTGTTTTATTTCTGTCACCTGCTGCTGGATGTCTGTCATTGGTTGTGTTGACTTGGTCCTCCCCATACTGAATGTGTGTGTGTGTCTGTGTGTGTGTGTGGTGCTGGGGGTGAATTGAGTTAGGGTTTTCAACCCTAACAGCGAATTTCCTCACTTTTGTCGCTGTGGAACAACCCTAACTAATGCATTAAACTGAGTTTTTTGCCTCTAATTTCCTTCTTTTTGGGAATGATAACGAGAAATAGTGAATGTAATGCAGCGGGGAGCGCGGGATGTCTTGTAGCATACTAACAGGGACAACAACACAAACAGAAATGCTAACAGTGGCACATGGTAACACAAGAGATGAATGAGAACAGAAAGAGATGCACGCACATGGGCGTGACAGGAGCGGTCTGCCACGTGATGTGTTGTCCACATAGTAGCATGGTGCCTGCAAACAGAAATGTCAATGGGCATGGTGATGTAAACTGAAACAGAAAGATAAACAGTACTGTAGACAGAAATGCCAAAAATAACAGAAATGCAAGCGCAAATGAAAATGCAAGGATAACGCACATGGTGGCGCGAGAACATAACGGTAAGTGAAGCGGTGCTAGAACACATAGCGGAAAGGGCAACAGTAATAAGTAATGTAAGCACACAGGCTGGTTTTCCCAAAACCTGCATAGAAATACAGTGAGTACAAATAATGTATGCATAATAGTGATATCGGCGCAGAAAATGAGAACTTGGAATACTAAATACGTTATATCTCAGGAACCGTCAGACGAAAAAAAAATTTAAAAGCCATATTATTTACAGCTGTCCTGGTTAATTTGGTCATAGTCCCCATTGGCAGAGCTAAGAATTTTCAAATGAAAAGTCAGTGTTAGCACCATTTTAGAGATACGGGCCCTGAAAGGCGAGCGTAACGCGTAATGTTATCCTATGGGAAAAAAAAAAGTTCAGAGCGCCATAACTTCCCTCCCTGTAATGTTTTTTTCACCAAACCACTGAAAGGCACATCTTTGGCTGTTGGCTGTCTTCCTCAAATTTTAGGAAAAAAGACCAAACCGTTATTTTGCAGCAGGGATCCAAAGGATTTCTGTAATGCGTCGGACGCCGTAATGTTATCCTATGGGAAAAAATGTCAACTTTGGAGTGCTGTAACTTTGCTGCCGTGTAATATTTTTCCAATACAACACTGAAAGGCACATCTGTGAGATGTCGGCTCCGTTCCCTCCAAATTTCAGCCCATAACTCCCAACGGTTCTTTTGCAGCGCAGTGCCAAAGAATCGCTGTTACTTTCCCACAGATGGAAAACTACTGTCTCAATTTGCGAAAGCTTTCACAAAAAAGTTTGACACTTTCATGAGCACGAAAGTAATTTATGAAAGTACTTTTCCAGAAATTTGAAAACTTATTTCTGGGGTCTTTTACCACAAAATAAAGACATGGCAAGCATCCTCAGGGTCCAACTAGGTGAATACAAAAGAATTAGGTTGCTAGAGGGTCCCAAATTTAAATGCCAACCATTTCTCTGATCACTAACTGAAAACAAAATGGCCGATTGTGAAAGTAACAGGCCCATTTAGAAAGTAAAGATGCATTTTGAAAGTGTTGAACTTTTGTTAACTTTTCCCATTGACTTATAATGGAAACTGTTTTTTGAATAACTTTGAACCGCTTAATATTTTTACATGAAATCTTCAAAGGCACATCAGGGACCCCAGCTTCATCGCTCCTGAAGATTTCGGCCAGTCGTAAACTGTATGACCTGTAGGCGCCAATTATAGAATTCCAGAAAAGCGTAACGCGGTGCACAGATCATACATTAACTCCAGCCGTATGTCTGACCAGTACGAAACTTGAAGATCCCAAGGCCTATGGTTTTGATTGTGTATGCCAAAGTTCAGGAAATCCATCAAAGGTTGCAAAGTTATTAGGTACAAAGGTTTTGGGTTTAACATGAAATGGCTCTCCTTAATTATGATACGCACGGTGCTACCTATTATAATATATATATATATATATATATATATATATATATATATAAAATCAACTCCGTATACATCTTGGTCATTCCAACTTAGATAAAGTCAGTTTCAAGTATTTAAACTTATGTAACTGCCCTTAATAGGTACACAGTCTTCTCCTTATTTTCAACGGGTGTTTTTGACTGATCCCATCCTTTACCATATAAACATAATATGACACTTTTATCAGTGTCAACCAATATTTGAGTTTCACATCCAGAGTGTACAGAATATTCAACAGTGGCCCTCTGTTCCTTTACATTTCCTTATGAAAGTACGTTGCTAATCTGGGTTCTCAAGTTCTGCCTGATATGTTTTTTTCCCAGCTCTAATGCACTAAACATGTTAGCCAAAGTATTCATGTTAAATCCCCTTCAGGTTGTAATGTGGGTCTTTTCAGTATTTGTTTGTATTCATGATCAACAGTTTTGCCATCTGTGGGACTCACCTGAGAAATTGCCTCTTGCGTTTCCTAATTGTCAGTGCCCTCTATAAGCTCACATTCAGTAACTGCTTTGTTTTTAGATTCTTGAACATCATCAAAGCCAGAGGGATACTTTGTATTTATTTGATTGCTTATTACTATTCCCAGTTACATTTGATTTTTTACTATTTCTTTGCTTCTTACCTCTCTTCTTTAACTTGGTTTTATTAGGAAACCTGGTTATAAGGACCAATAAAAAATCAGGTCTGAGATGAGTAGAATTATCCATAACCAAAGAGAGTGAGCGCTCATGTGGGACAATTTTATTAAACTTTTCCAATATGTTCTTTAATCTTAAGCCATTTAAAGCAATATTTTCTTTAAGTATTTCTTCCTCATTTTTAACTACTACCAATTGGTCCAAAATCATTAAATGAGCAGCATAAGGGTTTTTCATAAAGTTCTTAACATCTTCACTCAAAGCAAATTGGTAAGTGCTTACTGCTTCAGTTGTTTGATTATGATTGTTAATTTTGTTTGATGAGTCATGTTTCTTTAATCAAGAAATTGTAGTTTGTAATTCTTCAATTACCCCATTTAAGTCAGCATGTTTCAATGGAGGGTTAAAACCTTCCTTGATTAATACTGCGGTATACACATCTGGAGAGAAAACAAGAGACATTGATTCATCTTGGTCTAATTTTGAGTGGGATAAGAATGAGGAGTTAATGGGTCTAGCAAAAGACCTCAAGTTTTGGAGCCATTTCCCTCTACATATTCAAAAACAGTTATCTGGCTCACTGTACTTGCTGGACTTATAGCCTCACCTGATAATATTATCTTATTTTGCTGCATAGTAGGATTTGTCATTTTAAAGATCCTTGGAATAGATGATAAGTGCGTGGAGTTAAGAGATTGTGATATACTGTACTGTTCTCTAATCCTCATTGTATTTGGACAGGTTCAGGGGGTAAAAGATTATCTTCTCTAGTGATCTTTGCTTTATCAAAGTGTTCATTAATTTTGGTTTGTTTAGATTGATTTTTAGGTCGATAATTTTGTTTATATTGTTTATCCCCCTTTTCCTTAGTTTGTTTAAGCTGCTTGGACTGTTTCGGTTATTTGGTTTTAACTAGAGAAGCCTTCCTTCTGTGTTTCCCCTTACACATTTTTCAGTTCCGGGGCCATTTTATATGCATGTTCAGCCTTGCCATTAATTAATTAAGAGTTTGTAAGATCTTGTTCAACATTCTTAGCTGCTGCTATTGAATTGATTTCAGTTACAGCAGCAGATGTGTTATCCATTACCATATTTAAATCAACATCACTCCCAACCTCGATCTCCGCAGCTTGTTTCCTGGTTAGGATCATCTTGCTATACTAAAATCCAAATTTATATTAAAACAAGCAGGCAGTCTTATTAGGGCTGCCAATAGCAAGGTACACCCCACAACTGCTGCTGCCTGTTTTTGTCACTTTAATTAAGTTTTTGCAAAGAAAAAATATTTTTATATATATATATATATATATATATATATATATATATATATATATTTAGAGAGAGAGAGAGAGAGAGAGAGAGAGAGAGACTTATGGTATCAGTATAGCCATCAGTATAGCAGGTACAACTCATTATATGAAAGAACAGAAAAGAAAGAAAGAAATGGGGGATTATATGACTTGGATGGAAGACATCCTTTCATTGTACATTTCTGAAAAATTATAACTGTCCACTGAACAAAAAGTTATATAGTGATAGCAACATTTGGGAAATAAACCACCTTTCATTGATTAAAAATCAGTAATTGTGTGGTAATTTTTGAATACTTTGAAGTATGAGATTACACGAAAATACAAAATCACACATGCCCCCACAATGCAAAGCATCATGGGCTGCATATGCAAATCACCACAGATTGTTATGCTGGTCCAACTTTAAGCAGTATGAGATTGATCACTAGCAGCCTTTGAACTTTTTGGTAATCTTCCCCAAATGTCACACTCTATCGCCTCATCTTTTGACATTTCCTTTAAGTAACATGTCAAAACTTAATGTGCCTAACAATCAACAACTTTATCTAAAGGCAGGAGGTTACAGTGGGAGGAGACCACATGAACTCAATTACACCACCTCTGGAAAAAATTGTATGAGAATTCCACCACCTCTGTCATCTTTCTCCATTGACTACTATAGGAGAGTTCCACCTCCTAAAAATGACCGCTCTGCCACCTAGAAATCTAATTGTGAGTTCCTCCACCTAAACATTTCTAGTTTAACCACTGTCTGAAAGTATAGCAAAAGGGAATAGCAGCCATCAACATGGAGTGATTAGACTGCATTTGTTCGAGCCAAACAAATTTTTAAATAAGCTACAAAATAGTCTGCCACCCAGGTGGTACACAAAATGGGTGACACGGACACTGCAAAATGGGGAAAGTGCAAATTTGTCATCAGGCACTTACGGATCATACTGTAGTGATTTATTGTTAAATTTCCTAGAGAACGTTTGTCTCCAATTTGAAACAGACTAAAAACTATTGCATTTTAAAAAAGCATTATTCTGAGTTTACTCAAAAAGCTTTCTTTTGTTATAAAATAACAATACTATCTTAAATAGTGTGCATGTTTAGTTGTCTATTTGTTGTGACTGTTAAAATGAATAACTGATTAATTGCATCAAACAGTATCTCATCTGCATTCAGTCCTTACCAGATCCCAGGCTCCATCTCTCCAAGCACCAACCTCCTCCCCACTGGATTGCTATCTTGCCTGAACATGGGTTCTGAGTCCACCAAGCCCTGCAGCAGAGACAGCAGACCCATTTCAGATCAACAAAGCCACAATAGTCATATTCCACATTTACATCCAGTTTTTGTTAACGGTAAACTTAGAAAATTTTCAGGCGTAAATGGGTATATCTGAGTAGCAAAACATTAATGTAAATGGCACAGTTTTCCAGAAACCAGTGTTATCCAGTGAACTTGTTACCTGGATAGGATAGCCCAGTAATGCTGAGTTCACAACATAGTCTTACATTTTACATACATTCCAGAATCCCAGCATGTCTCCATCTAGAAAGAGTGGAACACAGAAATGTGCCATAACCACTCCTGGCCCAATTCTCCCGACTTATTTAGTTTTTATACCATTGCCCTGGCAACTAATCCTGCTCCATGTAACACATCAAAACCACAACAACAACAAAAACAGAGAGAGTAATCCATCTGTCTTTACAGGCATGCATGCTTCTCGGTTTGCTGCCAGCTTGCTGTAAATCCCTTACTTTTAAGCTCCTGATCTTCCAAATCCTCTTCAGCACCTCTGCACACACCTGCCCTGTCTGATCCTGGAACAGTCAGCTCCTCATTGCAATCTTCTCCCTATCATTAGGAGGATGGGTGATGACAGCTCTACACAAAATACAGGGGGTAGAATTAAACATGACACAAATCCTGCCACTAAGAATCCCCATCACAAACATAAAAGAAAAAAAGGGTTAATGATGTCTGTATGCTTTGGTAACTGTAACTTGTTTTTCTATTGCTTGAATTGTTATTGCTGTTTGTTAAACTGCTGCTTGCTTATTTCCCTTGTACTATTGTATGTTTTCCTTGTATTACTGTATGCACTATCAATGTAATGCACTTACCAGGTCGCCCCTGAAAAAGGGACTGTCTTGTCTCAGAGGGCCTACCCGGTCACCAAAATTCAATAAATAAAATAAAAAGGAGCATAGGTGTAATGGGGTGGAGGTGACAACTGCACATAAAATGGATAGAGAAGAGTTAAACACAACACACATGCTGCCACTGAGACCCCCCACCATCACAAACTTAAAATGGTGCATGGGTATAAGGGGTCTGGGAGTGACAGCTCTACACAAAATGGAGGGAGATGGTTAAAGATGTGACCAATGCTGCCACTGAGACAAGTTAATGGCTACAGCACCCTCTACTGTCAGAACCAGCACTGTACAGTGCAAGGACTACTTCACACAAACCAGCTTTTTTTATTGATTTTTATTAATCTTTTTGCACTTTTTATTCTTTTTTAAACATTTTAATAAAATCATCCAAGACCATTTTCTAGATGCAACAGTGCCCTCTCCATGGGTGGTATTGTGGTATACTGGAATTTCCAGGGGTGATAAGGCCCTCCGCCTGCCACGTCTGGCCTCATTATAACCCTGGGCAAGCCAGTATACCACAATACCACCTACTCTGTGGGGTATTATTGCTTACGGAGAACACATATACAGGTCCCCCTTTTATTCATAATTCTTTTGTGAAACCTGTCTGTCATTGCCAGTGGAATCATGTGATAAAATATGTTGAGCTGGTCAGTTCTGGGGAATGTAGTGTCAGAGGATCAGTCTGTGATCAGATTAAGACATGATCTTATAATTCCAGCTCAGTCTGTTGCCCTCTTTTCAGTTCTTTTTTTTTTCAATTTAATTTACTTTATTGAGTATTCAAAGTTACAACACAGACAAAACACAATCAATAATAACAATATAACAAACTATCCTCAATACAAATCCCCCTCTCCCAAAACCCCACCTGCCCTACCCACCCTGGAGTATTAAGAATGATAATTTCACAGTCTGTCTGACCTATATTTAAGTGCAAGAACCCTAGGCATTAACCAAAATTGCTAAATGAAGCTTGGTAGGAGACCTATGTAGCCAGTTTATTAACAGGCCTGTTATAAGGGTAGGTAACAAAGCATTAATACCCTAATTATCACCTTGTTTTACTCCATATCTACTTATTGTGTATCTGAAGCACCATTCTGCAGTACACCAGCACTCCGCTAACCCACTCAGATAGAGGTGAGGATTGAATATAAGATATGTAGTTTACCCCATTTTCTGTTATACATCTCTGTGTGATTATGAAGACTAGCTATCATCTTTTCCAACTGCAAATTATGCAGTAGCTCATTTAACCATTCAGAGTAGGAAATCTCAGAATTGTCTTTCCAATGGTGAAGTATCACTCTCACAGAGAGTAGAGAGAGAGTATAGCTAGTTAATACCTCCTTTCTTTACACGGGACTGCAGAGTAGTTTCCTAAAAGACAAATTTCCGTGTTGAAGTACTCGTCCAGCCCCAATAGGGGGTCTGCACATTGTCTAATCCTATCCCAGAGGTGGGAAACCTTTGGACACTCCCACAACAGGTGCGGGAGGGATCCTTCTGCTTGACCACATCTGGAACATAAAGGAGAGGGTAATTTCCCCATTTTAGCCAGTTGTACACGGGAGTAATATATATTATGTAAAATGTAAAATTGGGTAAGGTGCAATTTATCATTAGTCAAATAAAGGTATAGATCAGCCTAGATGCGATCCAAATTGAACTTGGAGGTGGAGGGAAAAAGGGAGGACCAGTACCTAGATTGACTGGAAATTTCTGGGAAACATTTAGAGAATAATGTGGATGCAGTTTGGGAGACTGAGTGGGTTTGCTATGCTAAAGTTTGAAGCAAATGAAGCAGCTCCCCTTGGTTAGTGATCTAAGGAACTGTGCCTAGTGGACTAATCAGCAAATGCTGAAGATGATAAATTTTAAAAACTTATTTAGGTGACAGATTAAGATACTTCAACAGGTCCTGGCTACTGGAAAGTCAATTGTTAGTAAGAAGGTCAGGGATCTCCGCAGGTATAAGCATTTGGCTTCCTAGTTTGAAATTAAGGTTATTGCATAATAGTTGAGAAACATATGTAAGGTTATTATAATGTAGTGCCCTACATAATTGGGCATGCACTTTTAGAGAGATAAAAATAACAGATTTCTGAAGTTGTGGAGGAAGATGTTTAGGAGGTATAAAATATAAACTGTCAAGGGAGAGACCTACATCTGCAAGTTGTAATCTTTCAGTTTGAAGCCATAATGAGACATATAGTATGGGGTGGTACCTTGTAATGTGGTAGGAGTGGTCCATCTAGCATACTTATGACTTTCCAAATAGTAGATGAAAAAATTGGGCAATTTAGGTCCTCCAAGTTGCTTCAGGGATCCCAATCAATAGTTATACCTGATGCTATGGGGGCTTGCCTTTCAATCAAAAGCTGAAATAATACCATGGACTTTCTTAAACCAATGGAGGAGAAGCAAGAGGTTTAACATCTGCAAAGGGTAGAATACTCAGGGAGAATGTTCATTTAATAATACTAATTCTGCCCTGCAGGGATAAGGAAGGGATGTCCACCTGTGGAGATCTTGCTGAATAGTATTTATTAAATCATCCAGATTTAGTTTTTCACTAAAGTGTTTTTGACATAGTATGACTCCTAAGTATTTAAACTTGGTGGCCCACACCAGGCTAGTGGTGTTATATCCGAATGCAGAACTTTAAAGATTTAAAGGCATTACCACTGTTTTGTCTATATTGAGCATATGTTAGACACTTTACTGAAACCCTGAATGACATGTAAAGCCTTAGGAATGCAAGTGGTGGGATCTGAAATATGCAGTAAAATATCATCAGCATATGCAGAGAGCTTACGTTTATGTGGGCCAATGGAGATTCCCTTAATCAGGGGTGAGGATTTGAGAAGGTGCAGCAGGGGCTCTAAATAAAGATTAAACTGAAGGGGAGGTAAAGGACATCCCTGATGAGTTCCAGAGTGTAAAACAAATCTAGTTGATAGTACTCCATTACAAAATATCCTAGTACTAGGTTGGGAGTATAATACCTTAATCCATTTTATAAATGATGAAGGGAAACCAAATTTACCCATGACTATGAATAGAATATCCAACTAACCCTGTCAAAAGCTTTTTCAGCATCGAGGGAGACCAGTGCCATAGGGTTGTTGGCCTCCTTGGAGGTAGTGAAAATGTGGGATAGTTTCCTCAGGTGATCCACAGATGATTGCCCCCTCATGAAACCCACCTGTTCAGGTCCTATCAACCCTTCCCAAACCTGCATAATCCTATTAGCCAGTATCTTGGCAAAGATTTTCACATCATAGTTCATGAGTGAAATGGGACAGTAGTTCATCACCCTATCTGGGGGCTTACCAGCTTTGGGCAAAACTATTATCAAAGCTTCTAATAGGGAGGGGTCTGAGATACCAACTTCACAAAAGTAGGAATATAATTGCTTGAGAATCAGGGCCAATTCCACAGCAAACATTTGGTAAAAGTTTGGGGGGAACCATCCAGCCCCAGTGCCTTGTCAGAAGGAAGAGATTGGATGGCAGACAGAATTTCCTGAGTAGTGATGGGATGTTCCAGTAAGGACTACTGGTCTGGGGATAGACAGGAGAGCTGAACAGGAGAGAGGTAATCTTGGATTTCCAGATCCAAAGGCAAGGTGGTTGGAGAACTATACAATTGATGGTAGTATGATTCCAATTCACCTACAATGTCCTTAGGTGAAGTTCTAGAGGAGTCATCAGTCAAGGAGGCAACAGAAAGTACTATATGGGAGGCCTTATGCTTCCTCAGTCAGAGGGCAAAAAGGTGCCCTGCCTTATCGCCTTGGTCTACATATGTTGAATGCTTTTTTGGGAGGGAGTACCCACCCACTCTTTTAGGCTCTCCACATATTGATCCCTCAGGGTTGCCAAAAGTTCCTGCTCTTCCTCAGAGGTTTCCAGTGTGGGGCTACTCCCTACCTCCCTAATCCAGTCCAAAAGTTGGCAGAATGCTACCTCCCATTTCCTTTTACGTGATGAGGCCATTCTAATAAATTCTCCCTCAAGATACATTTAAGAGAACACCAAAGCTTATCTGCATCAGAAATGGCTCCTGTGTTCTGTTCCATAAATTGGGTTATGAGTTCCCGAATTTTATTTAACACCGTATTCTCTTTAAGTAGCTGGGTGTTAAGATTCCATAACTTGTCCTGATCGAGATTTGGTGAAAGGGAACATTCTAATCAAGCGAGTGAATGACCAGATAGAATTCTAAGGGTAACTCCCTCCCCCATCCACCACATCATGCAGGAGAGATTTGCAAATCAGAAAGTAATCTAGTCGGGAATGAGACTTGTGGTATGGTGAAGAGTAGGTATATACCTGTTCGGAGAGATGCAGCACTCACCACGGGTCACATAAGCTTCCTGTATCCCTCATATCATGAAGAGATTATTGAGAGGGGAGAGCCCCTGATCCCTATGATCAGTCCTGTCTAAATCTGTTGTCAGGGTTAAATTCCAATCCCCGGGCAGGATTATTGGGATGTGGGCATAAAGAGCCAACAAAACTAGCAGTTCAGAAAATAATTCAGGGGAGTCATTGTTAGGACCATATATACAGCCTAGAAGCACTTCAGTATGGCCTAGTATTCCTTTTAATAACAAATAACGCCCCCCAGGATCGTCTACCTGCTGTAACAGTTGGAATTTGACTCCCTTAAAAATTAAGATTGCCACCCCCCTCTGAGTTGTAGAGTTGCCTGCTGCAAATGCGTGCTCCACCACCTGCCTGCAGAAGAAAATGCCTTCCACAGGCAGAAGGTGGGTCTCTTGAAGAAAAGCTATTTGGCATTTCAGCAACTGCAGGTGTTTCAAGCTCTGATTGCATTTCAACCTGGAGGGGGCTCCTTTAAAGTGATTATGTGAGCATTCACAGATGCCTTTTTCACATAATATGCCATTGCTCCCATGCCCTAGATGCTGAAGCTGCAATTTGTTTTATAAAAAAAAATTGTCATAGTTATTTTTAGTTATGTTTTATCAGCACTGTGTCTTCCCATTTTCAGTTTGCATTAAAACGCCAGAATGATGTCATGCGAGGGAACTGTCAATGTTTTACATACAGCACTGTGGAATTCTGGGTACATTATCACATTGATATAAATGTTAGTTACTCAGAGGTGCAGTCCCTTATTTTGGTGGTGGTGACTGCACCTAATTTGTAGATGTTCATAGCAAGGCATTGTGGGTACAATAATATGTTGTTTTCCAATTCCCTTACTGTGAGGTGCAGTCTCAAATCTCTGTAGTGGCTTCAACAATAAAAGCTCTCATATGTTTATTTTCCAAACAAGGCATTGTGCATATAGTATCTAGCTGACAGGATTTCTATACTGACAGATGTAGTCTCCCCTGTCGGTAGTGAAAATGCCTGCAATGCCAAGACTGACCAATAGAGGTCTCTGTTTCAAAACAGTGCTTATAAACTTTGTTTCCCTTGCATGATGTCATGCATGGGGATTGCAGCACTAAGGAAAAAAAAGGGGTCAGGTTATGCAAATGAAGCAGAGCACATAAATAAAAGAATTTATTTCATGGAAAACAGCACTTTTTAGCAGTTTGAATGGTAGCAGATTGAATCATAATTCCTACAGGTTACTACAGGTTATTAATCCCATTTTCTATGGGAAAGTTCACAAAATCACTTTAATATTCCATGTAACATACCTCATATTTACCTAATGGCGTATGAGATAGGTGACCCAGGTAATTAAGTGTCCAGAACAGACTGTGAGAAGTAGAAAGGGAAAGAACATACCTCCAATACCCTAAGTCTCAAATGTGAAAACTCAAACATTCTCCTCTTAACGCAGCCTCGACCTCCAAATAGAAAAGGGGAAAATTATATGAACATAGACCAGATCTATAAGTAGGTTGAAGGCCCCGGTAGGGAGTACAAATATTAATTCTTTGAAGATACAAAAGGGAGATTGAGCTTGCGCATACTCCCCCCCCCCATATATTCAGACTGTTACAGGAGTATAGTACAGGAAGTCCGAAAATCCTAAAACATCAGTCCCTCCCTCCCACCCACTCCCACCTACCATAACAATGAAACTATATTCCTCAGTCCTAACTACTGAACCTCCATGCCTTCTTAGGCCGTGATGTTTAAATTTCACGTGCAGCATGCATCCCTCCTGCACTCCCTCCCCAAATTGTGAAGTAAAACATTAAGGGAAATCCACCAACCTCAGTACTGCAATTAGATTAACATCTCTATTCATATTCTCTTTACAGTTCGTATATGCAAATTACATAACTAGAACCTTCTAAATGTTAGCTAACCATAAATAAATGTTAGATTCTGCAATACACAGGGCTACCCTAGGATACAAAATGAGGAAATCAAAATAACCAGTAGATGGTGCTTCTCAATCATTCCACAATAAATCTTGTAGGGTTTCCATTAGGGTATAGCCATGAGTGTATAAACAAGTCCATGTGCCTATATATATATATATATATATATATATATATATATATACTGTATATATATATATATATATATACAGTATATATATATGTCTCTAGAAGGAGCACCAAACTAAAATTGTAAACTCCTGGGCATTGTGAACAGGGCAAACATCTGCCACCAGTGAGGGTATCAGTTAATATGGTAACTTCTAAGTGCTACTTAAACACCTTGTTATTGAGGCATTATCATTGCAAAAAAAAAAAAAGAAAAGGGAAAAAACAGCCGTAGATCAGGGGAGCCTCTGGCTGGAATAGCCGCCCAGTCACTAGGAACAGTCATGCCTCCAACTACATGATAGAGAGATCCTTGATCCTTAATTACTCCCAGCAGTATTACATAAGAGTAAGGGGACAAAACTTGCCCAGTACGAAAGCAAGATAAAACTGGCAGAAGAGAAAGTCACAACACCATACACCTCTGTGGGTACTGGAGTGCAGAGTAATGATATACTGGGTCTTCAAATGTTCCTCAAAATACTCCATCTGCACAGTCTAAAACTTTAAGCAGCCTGCTCCTCATTATTAATGAGATCTGCCTATGGGGCAGCAAAGTAATGAAACATACCTCAAGTTTTGTCTTCATTTGAATAGGTCTTATCTTTGAGAGTGTCCCTAGCTTGTTCCAGCTCTTTGAAGTTGTGCCAATTGCCCCCATGGTGAACTTGTAAAATGGCTGGGTATTTTACCCTGAATTCTATTCCAGCAGCAATCAATTTGGAGACCGTTGGATGCATAGCAGACCTCTTCAGTCAAACAAGAAAATGGGAGATTATGTGCGAGCCTTAATTTCTTGGGCTCCCACTGCACTTCTTTCACCTCTCAAAGCTTAGCAAGTATGTGCTGTTTATCTAGGAAGTTGAGGAGACAGAATATTAAAGGCAGAGGGGGAGCACCTGAAGGGGGTACTGGGTGGAGCGATCTGTGGGTCCTTTCAATGATGTAAGCGGGCCCATTCAGAGAGGGGCCAGTGACTTTTTCGCAAAACCTTTATACAAATGTGATTACCATCGATCCTTCTTCACCCTCTGGTAGCCCCAGGATGATAGGGTTGTTCCAACAGTAATGACCATCTAAGTCCTCAAGTTTCTCTTCCATTTTCTTCAATCTATGTCACATTGCAGTCAGGTCTGGGTCAGTACAAGCCCTCCAGTCATCGAGTGAGGAAATTCTATCCTCGTTGTCCCCAGTGCAGTGAGTAAGTTGCTCGAGAGAAGATTGCATATTTTTAAAGTCAGATGCTAGGTTAGTGAGCATCTCTTTAAGGGGAGTCAGCCATTCTAAAAACTTTTCACTGAGCACAGCCTGGGAACTCATGTGACTAACTGCGTCAGTCGGTTGTGCCTTAGCCTGCATAGCGTTCTTGTCCTGTGTCGGTGTAGTGGTGGGGTGTATCTGGGCAAGGAATCCCTTATTTCTGCCTCCATAGCAATCAATACTCCACTGCAAGAGTTGTTCCTGGGATAATAGGTGTTCATTACTGGTGATATTTACTGCAAACTGCTTGCAGGTTGGTGGAAATTAACTTTATTTTCAGCAGGAGTGCAGGAGCTCAGAAGGGTGCATCTGCTCAGGCAACCATCACGTGACCTCCAGCCTCTTTTCAGTTCTTTATCATTAATGTAACTTCTGTTGGCTGCATTAAACAGATGTCTCAAATCGCCCTTGCAGTCTGGGTCTGAGTGTCTTGGTCATCACTTAAGAAGCTTGCCCCACCTCCCCATGTCGGGTATGAGTGTAAGGGTCACTACTGGAACCCTTGCCGCACCTCCTACTGTCAGGTCTGAGTGTTCAGATCACTATTGTATTGAACCCTTGCTCCCCCTCCCCATGTCAGGTTGGAATGTCAGGGTCACCAATGGAACACTTACTCCCCTCCCCATGTCAGGTCTGATTGTTAGGTCACAACTGCAACCTTAGCCACTTATCCCCATGTGGGTTCTGTGTGTCTGGGTCATCACTGGAACCCTTACCCCCCATTCCCATGGTAGTTTTGAGTGTCTTGGTTGCCAGTGGGACCATTGACCCCCCAAGTCATATCAGGACTGAGTGTCCAGGTCACTAGTTGACCACTTGATCCCCCCTCCCCATGTTAGGCATGAGGGTCACCACTAGAAACCTTCCCCCACCCATGTCAGGTCTGAGTGTCTGGGTCACTGCTGGAATCTTACCACCCTGAACTGAAATTAACTGTTGCCTACATGTGCTGACATCAACCACGGTGCATAAAACATTTTTTTGTAGATATTTCCCAGCTTATATGAATTCATAGAGAGTACCGCTAATTCATAACAAGTTGGAATAGGTCAATATACCACCATTGATGTCAATACTTGCAGACAATAGTGACTGCATGTATTTGTGACCTTATAGACATAGAGCCACATATTCAGAGGAGATTTGCAGCACATCCCTGGATGTGCCGTGCATCTCCGGACTTGCGTGGGCCATTCGAGGCGTGGCCATATTCAAAGGCCACTAATGCACTGTGCACCCCTTACTGCACTGCTATGTACAATATTGGGATGTGCCTATGCAAATGAGGGGTCCCTCATGCATATGCCATGCATCACAATATTGAACCCACCCCCAATCATAACTATGGCCAGATGTACTGGTGCATAGTTATGCTTTTGAAATCCTACTTTAACTATGCGTAGGGTAGGTTGGTACCCCATGCATAGTCAAGGGCCAGGTACACAGTCCCTCTCCCTAGCCCTGATCACCATTTAAATACAAATAAAACATGGATCCCTTTTCCAACGTGTAGCATTCCCCCTCCCATACCCCGATCACCCATAAATGATAATAAACCACAAGATCTCCTTTTTCCATAGTGTAGTGGCCCCCCTCATGCCTGATCTCCCATAAATAATAATAAAACACAAAATCTCCTTTTTATAGTGTAGTGGCCCCCTTTCCATGCCCCATTAACCCTAAAATACCATCAACCCCCCTCCCCGAGCCCCGACACTGTTACATATATGTCAACCCCCCTCCCTGAGCCCTGACATTGTTGCATATGTCAACCCCTCCACGAGCCACAACACTGTTACAAACATGACACCCCTGAGCCCCAAACCAGAGAACCACCTCTGGTAGTCAAAAGCCCCCACTAACCACCCCCTTAGGCACTGTCCCACCACCCCTCCTCCCCAACCTGACAGGAGCCAGAGACACTCAGCCTCCTCACCCTGCCATGGCCAGCTGCTGACTGATCATTACTGGAGCAAGTGCAATAACTAGTACACACTCATTGGTCATGGGAGGCTGAGGAGGGCTGTGCCAGTGGGCTGTCAGAAAGGTTCTACAGTTCAGGGCTCGGGGGAGGGGTGTCATGTTTGTACTTTTTCATGCCCTGATCACCACAAACATATTACACCAACCAGAGGCACAGATAAAAAATGTCAACAGTCCTTGACCCACTCTAACACAGATTAACCTTGTCTCAGTCCCACCAGGGACCTCTCACAAATCCACAAACACCATAATCACAGTCTTATGAGGTCACATGCACTACACTCACGATGTCATCATGTCATAAGATCCCAATACATGCCACCATCAGATCAAATGCAAAAAAAATTAACATAACCCATAGCAAATGAAACACAAGAGCCTTACTACAAATGTCAGATGACCAGGCACAAAGACAATCAACACCCCCCAAAAAATAGACACACATTAAGCATACCCATTTCCACCAAACACACACAGTATCAAGTCAAATGACATGGGCAGGACTTATAGTCCAATTTTGAAATCAACATTCCACCTCCTCAATCAACTTGCCAAATCAGCAGAAATAACATTCTCTACAGCACATTCAATGTCCCTCAACCCACCAAATGGCCCCCTGACAGCCCACGTCCTTGGCTGCCCTGCCACCCATTGCCTCCACATCAACCAAATGGCCTGCCTGTAGCCATTCAGAAAGTGATACACTGTGTCTTAGTTGAGTTACCCAGAGTAAATTGTAAAACAAAATGGCAACATGCATGCCTCTTCCCACACTTTTAACACTCCCTACCAGCTCTTCCACCTCCCTACCTCACACACAACCCTATCCTGATAACATGCATGCACTCCCTAACCACCCACATAGGCCACTCTTATACCACCATCCATCACACATCTCTCTCATGCACTCTGAGGCACAGACTAACATCATACAAATATGCATACAAGGATGAGCATGAGAAAACTAGATGAGTGGTCAAGGGTATAGAAGTTGGGTTTCGATATGAAAAAGTGCTAAATAATGCACTTAGGGCATAGAAACCCAGGGGCAGAGTAAAAAAGGGTGGAATGGTATTGACAAGCACCAAGCAGGAAAGAAACCTGAGGGTAATCATATCATATGACCTAAAGGTGGCCAGGCAGTGTGACAAGGCAGTAGGGAGGGCTAGTGAGATGCTGGGTTGCATAGGGATGGGTATCACCAGCAGAAAGAGGAAGGTTGTGTTGCCTCTGTATAGATTGCTGGTAAGACCACACCTTTAGTACTGTGTCCAGTTCATCTCTGGAATGACACAGACAGAGTGGAAGCGGTCCAGAGGAGGGCAAATAAAATGGCACAGGGTCTTCTTCAAAAGCACTGTGAGGAGAGACTAAAAGACCTCAAATATGTACACCATGGAAGAGCGAAGTGGAGGATATGATCGAGACCTTATAATACCTCACAGTGGTAAATAAGGTACACTCCCAATCTGTCTTGCCACCATGTATTTAACAACACACATAAATTAAGGTACACAGTGGGCTTAATTCTCAAAGAAGGCTTAGATCAACACAAGCTCTGATAAACAGCAGCTTGTGTCAAAGCCCAGTGCGCCAGGGACCTGCACCAGATTCTGGTACAGAAGGGGTCACAGAGCCAAACTTGTGGCAACCTGTCCAATGCGACAAACACATGGCACATGGGAGGGATTTTATGCAGGGTCCAGGCGACAAATGTGGGCTTCCAGTATCGAGCCCCATGTGTCACAAATCCTCTATTCTCCATCCCTGGTGGCTAGCAGTCCCTGATCCCCTGTTAAATAATGTAATCTCCATCCCTGGTGGCTAGCAGTCCCCACAGCTCCAATCCCCCTTTTAAAGATATACTGTATATTCCAATCCATGGTGGTCTAGCAGAAACCCCAGCCCTGATCTGCCCTCATAATGAAGTGATATAATTCTGTGGTGGTGTAGCACACCTCCCCAAGCACCAATCCCCTATTATACAGTAGATACACTTCTCTGGTGGTCTAGTGCCCCCCCCATCCCGATCTGCCCTAATAAAGAATTTATATAATTCTGTGGTGGTGTAGCAGACCTCCCCAAGCCCCAATGCCCTATTATACAATAGACACACTTCCCTGGTGGTCTAGTGCCCCCGTCCCGATCTGTCCTAATAAAGAATTTATATACAGTAATTCCGTGGTGGTCTAGTGGACCATCACCCTGGCAGGCAGTGCCCCACCACCCCAAGCCCCTCCATTCTGAACCTGAGCTGATAACTGGAACAGCCCATCACTCACCACCATGGCCAATCACCAACTGAGCTCTCAATAAGCATGTACTGTATAGAATAGGAGCTCATTGATTGACAGCTGATATGTTAAGAGCCTCAAAGTCTTGACTTCTCCCAAGATCCTGTATTCTGACATTGCCATCCCTGGGTACACTCTCACCCAGTAGGATCATGTAAAGAAGGGTGGTGGTGTTGCCATATACCTCTCTTGTACCATCAAATTCACTCCCATACTCTCTGTCACCTTTCCTTCTGCTTATTAACTTATCCTCCTCAAACTCATTTTCCCCATCTCTGTTCCGATCTCATGGCTGGTGTCTGTTGCTGTCCTGTCATATCCCCCTCATCAGTCACGGAGTTCCTTACTACTATCTCCACCCATGCCTCATCTTAATAACTACTGATCCTTGGGGACTTTAATATTAATTGGCTCTCACCATCAAAACTCTGCCAAAACATCAAGGTCCAGATATTCAAAATTTTGCTCTGGAGCTAAATTAGCACTGCCTGGCGGGCAAAGTTAGCCCGAAGCACAAAGAAAGCTATATTCAAAAGGAATAGCCCAGGGCAAACAGCCTCCGAATATAGCATGGGAATGAGGCCGGGCAAACTGGGCTGGGAGTGTAGGGCAAACGTAGCCCTGTAATAAGACAGCTCTGAATATAGCAACCAGGAAGTGCAGACCACAACAGCAAAACAATGCACAGTGACATGAAGGTAGGCGACCTATGTGGCCAATGTGTGTTCCAGCAAATGCGTGGACCCAGTACAGCTTCAGGGAGCAGCCTATGGAAAGTTCAGTGTGCAAAACAGTATAATATTCCAAGAACCATTTACCCCGCAGACTACTTGATGTTTACCTGAGGATGGCAGCAGGCCAAGCTGTTTGCCCAAGCGCTAAACTTTGCCATATTCGAAAGTGACAAGCAAATGAGCCTACTTAGGTAGTCTCTGGGCAAACAGCCACATTAGCATCTCATTATGCCCTGATTTGCATGCAGTTTGCCCAGCGTTACTGCAGGGGTCCCACAGCTCCACCTGTAGGTCCCAGTCTGGAAGTACAGGGGGCTGGCCAGGTCTGGCCGCTTAATGCCACCTGTTGGTCAGTCAGGTAGTGCATGATGATAGCTGCAGGCTACATGTGAACAGTACAGCATAGCATAGCATATCGTACCCCAGGGGACAACACAGCATAGGCACAGGTGGTGGTGGTTCTGCATGCAACCGTCACACTGTTGGTCATGCTGCAGTGAACAGCAGTCACTACAGTAGCAAGGGGATGGTAGTGTGAGGGACACAGCAATGCCGATGGTATATAGGACAGTGACGACCACTGCACTGTACACAGTGACAGACCCAGCTTGCAGGTGATTACTGACAGTGGACAGTACTGTTATGCTGTTGTGTGATCCACAGATGCTGCACCTGTGGCATGGGATGCTCACAGTGACAAATACATGGCCGGCTGTGTGTACGGTGGCATCTGTACAGTTGTGCGGTAAGTGACTGGGAGGGGCACATAAGATCTGACAGGCACACAGGTGGTGGGGTATTCACACTACTGGCCCATGTACACTGGGTGATGTGTCCCAGCCTTGTGGCCACACCTGGGCTGTGGTGAGGTCTGGCCACCCGTACACCCTTCCCTCAATGGCCACAATACCCACAGTGCTGTTTGTGTGTGCTGGCATCTGTTAGTCACCACAGACGTATGGTATTAAGGTGTGTGCTGTATGACTACACTACCATGATGTCCTCTGTGGGCCAGATCACCCCTCACTGCTTGTGCTTGTGCTTGGCTGTGACAGGTGGAAGCTGTTGGCATCAGGGTGGTGCCATCAGTAAGCAGCATGTGTCCTCCATATCTAGCATTTTCTAAGTGTCATATTCATATGTTAGGGTCACGCAAACCACACAAAAGCCATGCAAACACAGCGCAAAGCAACAATGTCACGCAAAGCTGTTTGCCCGGGGATAAGACCAGCTTTTCCTGGGCAGTAATTTGTACCGCGCTAAGGATCACACTAAGTCACTCTAAACACCTTGGCGTGGTGCTAGTCACTGAATATCTCATAGCGCCTGTATTCATGTTTACTTTGTCCCTTGCATATAATTATGGTTTGCCCTGCGCTAATGCAGTTTGCGTGCGCTATTTGGCCTTTTGAATATGGCAGAAACATAGAATTTGATGGCAGATAAGGACTGCTTGGCACACCCAGTCTGCCCATTTCCCTGCCTACTGGATAAGCTGAAGATCCTAGTTAACCAGCAGCCTACTTCTTCCTGCCCCCATCCCCTAGAATTGCCTTATGACTGTCCCATGCATGCTTGAATTCCACCACTGTTTTTGACTCCATGACCTCCTCCGGAAGGCCGTTCCATGCATCCACAACCCTCTCTGTGAAAAAATACTTCCTTAAATTACCTATGAGCCACCCCCTCTATCTTCAAATTGTGCCCCCTTGTTCTTGCACACCTCTTTTTTTGAAAGATGCTACCCTCTTGGACTTTGTTGATTCCCTTGAGGTACTTGAAAGTTTCTATCATGTCCCCCTCTCCTCCTTTCCTCAAGGCTATACATATTAAGCTCCTTTAGTCTCTCTTCATATGTCTTCCGGTGCAGACCCTGCACCATTTTGTTGCCCTCCTCTGGACAGCTTCCATCCTGTCTATGTCTTTGCGAAGACTGGGTCTCCAGAACTGCACGCAGTACTCCAGATGGGGTCTGACCAGCTGTCTGTACAGAGGGATAATAACTTCCTGTTTTCTACTGGTGATGCCTCTCCCTATGCATCCCAATATCCCCCCAGCCCTCATTGCTGCCCTCTCACATTGCTTGCCCATCTTTAGGTCATCTGATATGACTACCCCCAGGTCCCTTTCCATTTTCGTTGTTGTTAGTATCTCACCCCCCAGTGTGTACTCTTTCCCTGGGTTTTTGTTTCCCAGGTGCATTACCTTGCACTTCTTAGCATTGAATCTAAGCTGCCATACATTTGACCATTCCTCTAACCTTGCCAAGTCCCTTTTCATCCTTTCCACCCCACCTTGTGCATCAACTCTGTTGCAGATCTTTGTGTCATCTACAAAGAGACATACTTTTCCTTCCAGTCCCTCTGCAATGTCGCTTATAAAGACTTTGAAGAGGACTGGTCCTAATACTGAACCCTGCGGTACCCCACTAGTAACCCCCCTTTCATCAGAGTGGACTCCATTTACTATTACTCTCTGTGTCCTATTTTCCAGCCAATTTTTTACCCAGGCTGTCATCTTGGGACCCAATCCCAGGCTAGCTAACTTGTATATTAATCTTTTGTGTGGGACTGTGTCAAATGCCTTGCTAAAGTCTAGGTAGGCCATGTCCACAGCCCCTCCCTGATCTACTACTTTGGTCACCCAGTCAAAGAAATCTATCAGATTTGTCTGGCATGACCTTCCCGCTGTGAATCCATACTGCCTTGGGTCCTGTGCCCCTCTGTCCTCTAGATACTCGACAGTTCTTTCCTTCAGAAGTGATTCCATCATTTTCCCTACCACTGAGGTTAAACTAACAGGTCTGTAGTTTCCTGCTTCTGCCTTGCTCCACTTTTGTGAAGGGGAATCACATCTGCCCTCCTCCAGTCCTCGGGTACCACCCCATCCTCCCATGATTTGTTAAACAGGGTAGTCAGTGGTGTCACTAATTCTACCCTTAGTTCTTTTAGAATTCTGGGATGAATCCCATCAGGCTCCATTGCTTTGTCCACCTTCAGTTTTAAGAGTTCTTTCAGAACCCTTTCTTCTGTAAATGGGCTGGTATCAACTTCTGTATCCAGTGTGTTTCTACTGTTTGTTCTAGGTACCCCTTCCTTTGTAAATACTGAGCAAAAATATTTGTTTAGTATCTCTGCCTTTTCACAGTCTCCTCTGCCCACCCTCCCCCTTTATTAAGCCTCACTATCCTCTCCTTGGTCTTCCTTCGCCCTGATGTACCTATAAAAGGTTTTATCCTTCTTAACTGAGTTGGCTATCTTTTCCTCGGTTTGGGCCTTTGCTGTTCTGACTGCCTTCCCAGCTTCCTTTGCTTTAACTGATACAGTTCTCTGTCCTGCTCCTTCTGTGATTCCTTGTACTTCCTGAAGCTTTCTTTTCTCTTGAACCTTCACTGCCACTTCCTTTGAGAACCATAGTGGTTTCTTACATCGTTTAGTTTTGTTTATTTGCTTCACACAAAGGCTTGTTGCCTCTGTGATGGCAGTTTTTATTATTCCCCATTGTTCTTCCACCCCTCCTTCCTGCCCATTTGCTAGTGCATTCCTTAGGCAGACCCGCGTTAAATCTGCACAAACAGTTTGCGCACTGTGCAAAGCTTTGAATATCTGGGCCAAGTCTCTTAAACTTACTCAATTGATCTCAGACCCAACCAGACATACTCCTAGATCACACAATCATTCCTTACTGGACTGGGTACTTACCTCTCACCATCACTTTATCATTGCTGCTGGTATCCTCCCTGATGTCCTTAGTGACCGTGATAGTGATATGATCTACTGCGTGTACAAAATTCATCACTTCATAGCCACCCCTAATATCCTCCAGATCCAGTCCTTCTGGTCTCTGGACTTGCCCTCGCTCTGTTAGATATTATCTCTCAAAGTAACTGTTGGTTTCTGCACAGATATCAAAGAACTTAAGCTGGAGACACTTAAATTTCCCCAAATGAGGTTTTATTCGCTATCCTGAAGAGGACATAGGAACAGGTGGGCAGTTTGACATAGGATACAAGATGCTGGCCACTCACCCTCTTCCTATGGAGACCAGCATAAGCAGGCTGCAGACTTTCAGTCTTCTTCTGTTTGGTTCTCCCAGGGGCTGACAGAGTCTCTGGTCTTAGGTACCTTCATTCTACCTCATAATTTGATTAGACACTAAGTCTTAAGCTGATCACAATGCCAGAATAAGGTTATTACCAATTTTGGAGTTTGTGGTCAAAGTTTCAAAAGCTAACAGTACCAATTCTCAATTTTAATTGGTTGACAATGTCCATGTCTCTGGTCTCTAGGAAAATGATTAACTTGAGCAGCCCAACAACCATAATAGCCACTAGATGGAGGTAGCATTCCACCAACTTACAAGACAGGCTCTCAATACGTGGCAGAGAGCTTATAAGAATTGCAGTCTTTTCTCTTCATCTATTCATTCAGTTAGGCAGGTTTAAACTAGAGATGGGTGAAGTTGGGAAACTGTGCTCTGCCAATTAATCTGAAAATTTAATGCAATTTGCAGATTAATTTGCATACACAAAATGAGAAGTTTTGCCTGTGAGGTGTGGAATTTCACTGCCGAATGGCAGAATTTCACCACAAACAGTGGAATTTCACCATATGTGGGTGAAATTCTTCTGTTTGCGGGTAAAATTCCACACTTTGTGGTGAAATTTTGTAAAAAGAAAATGGCGAAGTCACAAAGGTGAATTTAGAGCCTAGAAGCAAAAATTCACTGATTGCTCTGCGGAGGCAAATTTGTTGACTTTGCCAGAACTTTGCTGGCAAATTTAAACTTCATAACATCTCTAGTTTAGACACAGCATTGATATTACAGTATGACACCTATACTACGGTAGCATATAATAAAACATAACCATTATTTCACATAACAAAAGGTATGCAGTTCTATCTCTTTAAAAAGCATGAAGTGTATAAACTGTGTTTTCTAGCGGTTGCAGAAAAACAGCTCAGACATCACTAGGCTGCAGGTGCAGAGTGTGCTTATCACAAAGCTGCCATTATCTCGACAGACAGAAACTAGCACAGATATTGCTACACTTCTACAGGAGCTCTAAAAAAATTAATTCATGGTACAACATATTGGTATCACAATATAGAGACTTAATACTAACGTATAATAGGAAATAAACATTATTTCAAATATTACAATTCTATGGTTCCCATCTAAGCATTTTAAACATACAGTGTAATGTTCAAAGCATTTCTTATGACTATAAAAAAACAATTTGAAAATTCCCTGTGTTGCAGGTTGCAGTTTCTGAGAATTAGGTCTGACGCAGGTTCTTCATTTTGCATGGCTAACTGCATATCTTTAGATATGGGCCCACATATTCAGTGTAGATGTGGGGCACATCCCTAGATAAGCCGTGGATCTCTTGATGTGCCTGGGCCATCAGGGGTGTGGCAATATTCAGCTACCCCCAACGCACCCCACAAACCCTGACTGCGCTGCTGCGCACAATATTGCGATGCGAGAATACAGATGAGAGGGCATTCATGCATATGTCCCACATCACAATATTTAACCCCCCCATGGCATAACTATGGCTCGCTGCACCGGCACACAGTTACACTTTTGAGACCCTAATTTAATTATGCACAGGGAGAGTTGGTGCCCTGCGCATAGTCTAGGTATAGTCAAGGGCTATGCACATACACCCTCTAAGCACTGATCACTGTAGGGAACACAGTGAACACAGGCCCCATTTCCATAGTGCAGTGGTCCCTCCCAGCCCTGATCACAGTGATGGAAGAAATAAACATATTCTCCATTCCACACTGCAGCGGCCCCCTCCCAGCCTTGATCACTGTAATACAAAACATTACGCACATCCCCCATCTCATAATGTGCTGTCCCCCCAGCACCGATCCCCATAATAAAATGAAAATACACATCCCCATTTCCCATAATGTGCTGTGCCCCCCAGCACCGATCCCCCCACCCCAGTAGTCAGTAACCAATGAGCATTTATTATTTACTGTATGCACTCCGGTCCCAATCAGTCGGTGTCTGGCTGTGGCGGGGTAAGGAGGCTGTGCTGGTCACTGGCACAGGTCTGGTTGGGGTGTGGGAGGATGGTACTGCCTACAGGGTTGGTGTGACCACCAGCCACCAGGGAACTGGGATCAGGGTTTGGTCTGTTGCACTGGTGATCGTGCGGGGGTGTAATACATTACCAAAACAGGGCTCTGGGAGGTTGTGTACCTTTGCAGTGCTTGGGGCTGGGGAAGGGGCTGCTACACTATGGCAACCAGGGGAAGTGTTTATTTCATTCTATTACAGGGATCGGTGCTGGGGGGTGCACTGGATTACGGGAAGGGGGATTTGTTTTTTCAGTTTATTAAGGGGTTCAGTGCTGGGGGATACACCATATTATAGAAACTGGGGGATGTGGAGTTTCACTTTATTACAGGGATCATTGCTGGGGGGACAGCACATTACAGGAAATGGGGAATTTATATTTTCAATTTATTATGGGATCGGTGCCAGGGGGACACTACATTATGCAAAATGGGGGATGTGGAATTTCAATTTATTACAGGGATTGATGCTGGAGGGACGGCACATTATGTGAAATGGGGGATGTGTACTTTCGTTTTATTATGGGGATCAGTGCTGGGGGGACAACACAATATGGGAAATGGAGGATGTGTATTTTTATTTTATTATGGGGATCGGTGCTTTGGGGACAGCAGATTACAAGATGGGGGATGTGTGTACTATTTTGTTTTATGGTGATCAGGGCTGGGGAGGAGGGCCTCTGCACTACGGTAATGGAGACAGTTTTTTATTTGGGTAGGGGTGTGTACTCCCATGTTATGTGCTTGGGGCTCATGGAATGGGGTTGGGGGAACACTGGACTACCAGAGTGATTGGGACATGGTTACTTTGCCACAAATTTCAGTCGGGGCTGGGGTGCAGAGTTGTCCTGTTCCTACACAGTGTTCTGGGCATGAGGGGGTGTCATGTTGTGGCACAGGCATCAGGCCTGTCATGGTCCACAGGACTGCCAGGGTGTTGTCAGTTCCCAGTACTGGGACAATCGGGTCTTAGGGTGGGGGCTGCACCAGCACATTCCACCCAGTGCAGTCATGAAAATGAGACCATAATGGGCATGCATGGGGCCCCTTTGTGCCATGCATGCCTAATGAGCTCATTTGCATGTTAGGGCTGAATATCTCCCATGGGGGGCTGTGGCGCATACATGTATGCACCACGCATTCCCCTATGGCTGGTCTTCAACAATGCACCCTAGATGTGCCATGCCATACATGATGGCCCCTTGCAGTGTGCCACACATCCAGAGTCCGATATTCAAACAGAATGTGCCGTCTGGTTGAATCATGCATTCTGTTTGAATATAGTGCAAGAGTCTGCCAGCACATCCTTTTTGCTTGGTGCACCATTATGCATGCTCATCCAACCGGCTCTGAATATGGGGCCCATAAAGTTTTCAGTCAACTTAGCTGAGACGTAGCATATGACCGAGCTAGATCTAACTAAAGTTTACCCACTTTGCCTTCTAAACGGTATGATACAAAATAATGCATGCAGCCAAGGCTCACAGAGAGTATGGGATCAAGCATTGTTTTAATCATGCACTTTCTTATATGATTTCTATGCCTTTATGTACCAGGCAAAACATATAACATATATATTTTCTTTCTGCTGGTACAAAAAAGAAGACTTTTTAAGGTCTCTGCAACACATAACTGCAGAAAGTACCTAACCACAAATTTAACAGGTGTTACACTATGCCTATATTTATAACTGAAGCTAGCATATGATTGGCTAAGCTCATCTATTTTCAATTCTAGAGAACTAGTCCCTGACCACAGAATTTTCCAACCAGGTGCAGAAAGGTATGTTAGAACTAAACAGCTTTGACATAATCCTGAACTTTATCTGAAATGGCCTATGGCTTTTGAAAGCCTACAAAATGGAAGTTCTGTCTTCCCATATTGGATTATAGAAAAGCACTGCAAATAGCCCCTTTCCAGCTGCAGACATAGAAAGTACATAACCTTGTATACACAACAAACACAGGAGGCCAACACTGACCCTTTTTTGTTGATCTAAATTGTTGCCTGATCCTAACAGCTTCGTGCAGAATTGGTTGTCACCGACTGGTCCACCATCTCTTCTGCCAGTAACATCAACTTTGCCCTCAATTACTTTCATACCAAATTCATGTCGGTCTGGGATCTACATGTCCCCCTTAGGAAAACCAGGGTCCATGGTTCCCACCTCCCCTGGATCTCAGCTAAATGACTGGCTTGCCTATGTGCATGTGATCTGAACTGAAAGCCTCATAAGTCCTCTGGCTACCTGGCTTACCTTAACAGATACTGAGCCTTTTGGAATGTTTGTACTAGAGCCATCAGCCTTGCAAAGGCTGAGTACTTTTTCTCCACCTTCCAGAACAAGGTATCCAATGAATAGTGACTCAATTACAGTGAGTCAATTTGGGTGAGGTAACAATAGCGATTGTGAAATGGACTATGTGTTAATAACAGCACATTGTAAGTTCGGCACTTTTGTTTCAGTAGGGAGTCAGTAGGGAGTAGTTATTGTTTGAAGTTGATAGGGAGTTATTCTTCAGGCCAGTTCCAAGCTGGCCATCTGGTGTAGTGGTTATAGTCACCACCTGTGTGGCTGGTGGACCCGTGTTCAGGACTGACTGTGGGAAGATTTTGTTGTTAATTTTTATTTTTGTACTTTAACTCCCATTCACCCCTCCCTCCTGACTTTGTTCCCCGCCACTTTCAGGTCCCCTCTCAATGTTCTTCCCCTGACAATCTGTGTGCACTGTAGAGTAACCCTCCTAAGTTTTTCCCTGTCCTCAATGTCATCCCCGTGATAGTTATATTAATAATGAGGGTTGGGGGGGCAGAGCCCCGCTGCATAAAAAGTAAGTGTAGCAGTGCTGATTTTTGAGCAATCTGTAGTGCTCTGCGCTGTTTTGCTTGGTGCTGTTTTTGCCTCTCTGTTTTTTGTCAGCACTGTTTTTTCAGTGAAGTTAAGACATAGAACCCCAAAACAACCTTAGTTACCCCTCTAAGTTCTGGAAGGTCATTCATTCTCTCTTTGCAACCCAACCCAGTCTTCCTCCCTTATCCTCAAGGTGGGTGACACCCTCATTCCTGACTTCCTTTCTGTTGCCTCAGAGTTTAACTCCTTCTTCACTTCCTGTGCCTCCTCCCTTCTCACCTTCCTCCCCTTTACCCCCTCCTCCCCTGCCCCCTTCCTTTACTCCAACTCACTCATTCTCATTCTCTCCTGTCACTCCTGTTGCTTCCTCAAGACTCTTGACTCCAACCTTCTCAAGGGTAGGAACCTTAATGGTCTCGACCCCAAACTCCTGCATCTCTCTGCCCCGCCATTGCTCTCTCAGTCACCTCCCTTCTCAACATCTCCTTCTCCCTTGCTTCTGTCCCTGATGCCTGGAAACATGTCATGGTCATACCCCTTCCTAAAGGTGGTGACTCCTCCAGCTCTGGTGACTACCACCCCATCTGCCTGCTCCCCACCTTACCTAAACTACAAGAGCACATTGTGTTGTCTCAGCTCTCTGACTTCTTTGATTCTTCCTCTTTTTTCACCCCTTTACAGTCTGGATTCCATAAACACCACTCCACCATCTCCTCCCTCCTCTAGCTTACTGACTCCATTCTCTCAGGCATGGATCAGAGCTTCATTACCGCTGCTATCTTTGTAGACTTGGCCAAAGCCTTTGCCACTTTTGCCCACCCACTTCTCCTTGACAAGCTTAGGGCTGTGGGACTCTCTGCCTCTGCAACTAAATGGTTTTGCTCCTACCTGGAGACAAGATCTCGATCCATTAGATTGGTGATTCCATATCCCCCCCTAGCTATCAGCACTGGCGTCCCCCAAGGTTCCGTCCTTGGCCCTATACTCTTTTTGGTCATCTGAAATTACCTTCCCTCTGCCTGCTCATTTGCGTCCATCCATTTGTATGCAGATGACATGGCCCTATTTGCCTCTGGTTCCTCCCTCTCTGAACCAATGACAAGGCTTCAGTTGGACTTCAACAACATTCAGCACTTGTGTCAATCAAATTAGCTATCCTTAAATGCCAAAAAATGGTCTCTATGAGCTTTGGCACTAAGCAGAGGCCCTCCAGGTTCACCTTCCTCCCCTCTTTCAACACCTTAAATGGGACCACTATTGATGATGTTCGCTCATTTAAGTACTGTAGCTTGGTGTCTGGCTAGAGCAGCATCTTGACTTTTTCAGGGCATGTGGATGCCAATCACAAAAAACTCCACCCTAAACTTGACACGCTATACCGGAATAAAGGCTTCATTCCTCTTCCTACCTGCTAAGCTATTGTCCTAAAAATGATTCTTCCCATTTTTGACTATGGTGACAGCACTGCACCAAAGACCACCCTTGCCAGACTAGATCCCCTCTTTCACTCCTTCTGCCACTTTACTTTGGACTGTCTGCCCTGCATTCACCCTTGCTCCTTATACTCCTCCCTCCCTCCTCCCCTCCTTGAAGCTAGACGTCTCATTCATTGTACCTCCTTTATCTTGAAATTCTGGCTTGCCTCCTTCTCCTCTTACTTTATCTTTCTTCCATCCTCCACCCTGCCAATCTCATTCTCCCTTTTCAACTCTAGCTGTCACTCCTTCACTCTCCCCTCAAAGAAATCCCTCACTGCCCAGGCTGCTTACTCCTACTGCTTCCCCAAACTCTGGAATTCTCTCCCGCTATTCATCCACTCCTCCACATCCCAACGCTCTCTCTTCTCTCTCCTTCATAACTTCACCTCTTACTCCTGCAGCTGCACCTGATACATTTCCCTTCTCGTCTCCTAATTACCTTCTACCCTCAATCTGTTTACACCCTCCTTTATTTCCTCTCCACCTTACAGCAATGACCCTATGTTCCCTCTGTTCATTGGAATGTATTTCCTTTAAACCCAATTTGGCATGCCCTCCACCCATTTCCTTGCACAATTTGACTATTGTTAATGCTTAGTTTCAATGTATGTATAGTTTATTATATAATTTATTGTTTAATTTGTTTTCTTTATCATTTATCCCTGCTTAGCTTCAAGTACTGTATAATTTTATTGTTCTGTTTGTTCTTGACATCCTCTTCCCCCTTCCCCAAGGACGCATTTGGAAACAAGCTGATATTAGCTCAGTATGTCTTTCCTGGTAAAAGTTTTGAAATAAATAAATACATAAATAAAAAATAAATAAATACATAAATAGGGAAATAAAATGCATCATTTATCTCTACTGACCACTTAAAGTCGAGGCCTGACATAGAGAGACCTTCCTTTTAGGTACTGTGGTTCATTTTTTTTCCTCCTACTTTACCAGATGGCCACCCTCAACACAGACATCCCAGCCCTGTCCACCAATGACCATGGGACTTGCCTGCTAGCCAGTACCCCCAGGCTCCCCCCCCCAGCAGGGTTGATACGGTCCCCCAATCCCCGTCAGGGACTGGATCCAGTAGTTGGACTGGTGAGTCCAACTAATTGGCTGTGGGACTGGCAGGTGTCCAAACACCATCACGCTGCTGGTAGTTGTTCACTGGTTTTCTTCCTCAAGCAGTGTAGTGTGCAGTGATGCCATAATATGCACGGTGGGCTTCTATGCATCACATGTCAGCCTTTGCCTGCCCTCCTACCTTATTTGCGCAGTCCCGGGTTTCTTTATCCTGGCTTCCAATAGGGGCCAGACAGACCTCAGGCTCTGCAAATCCTTCCCTGGAACACAGCAATCCTCTGGATGCTTATTCATCCTCCCCCCAGCTGGCCCTCTGGTGCCCTGAGGTCGCTACCAAACTTAGATTGCCATCATTGTGAATGGTACCGCTACCACAGTGCCAATGTGCTGGCCAGGCACTGCAGTTCTAAAAAGACTAAAGTTACTGGCTCATTCAATTGTGATCAGTGTCAGGTTCCATCATGACTAAACGTATCCTGATACTATTGTTACTGTCTTATTAAACAGCTATCCTGACTATAAGAAAAAGTCTTATTTTAATAAGTACTCAAGATCCGATTTTCTCTTATAGGCATTAACTACTCAGATGTATAAATAGCACAAAGCATAGTTAAAGGCACTGTTTTATCAAACTTGTTCTAGCACAATTTAAATAAAAGAGGAGCTGTTATGCATTTTTACAATACTGGCTTATACCAATAACAGTAAACCAGCATAAACAAAACAAAAAAAAACAAATTGCCACTGAGTATTTATGCGCAAAGTAGAAGCAAAGTTATTTAGCAATTGGAAAAAAATTAGAGATCCTGCTTTGTTTGGTGTCAGTGTAGATTTTACTTGATAGTCATCCTTCCAGAATCTGCAACCTGCTCTATTCTTTCATTTCTCTGTTCTGCGGCAACAGGACATGACAGAGTAGAGGTGATCCTGTGCTTCCTGATTACAGACTGGCACTGGTGGGTGGTTATTGTCTTCCAGTTGTGGCTCTTTAGCAGAATCATTATTGGTTCTAAGTCTCTTTACTGTGGAACAAATGTCAGTATTGGTAATCTCTCCATCTGTGGCAATCTCTCTATCTGTGGCAAGTTCAGGATCAATGTCCACAAACTCCGAAACCCTCTCTGTGATCATGAACTCTAGTGTGGAAACACCTGCCAGTTCTGAATTGGTTGTGCCAGTGGTCTCATTGGGGGGCAATTATCTGATGCAAACCCAGCTTTTTTGAAGCAGTTTTTGATAATGATGCCCATAATCTGTGTTGACATGAAAGCCTTGTAATTCCCATTCACATTCTGGAACACTCCCATAACCATGGACTGGATTAGGCTGGTTGTGTTTATGGGGTAAACATATACCTTTTATGTGAGGATACATTCCCACAATGTCCTGAGAGTGTGCAGAGTTATCCAGCAAAAGGATGATGTGTCATTTTACACATCAGCTCCCAGATGTGTCTCTTTTTTATGCCTCATTTGCAGAACTGTGCTGACACATTCTGTAGCAGCATTCAACATCTGTAACACTTCTCCACCTGCTTTGTCTTGCAGTCTATGCCATGCCTCAACTTCCAGTGTCATAGCCAGCCATCTGTGGACTCAAATGAGTCATGACTGAGTTTTGTGGAAAATTCATTGGCTTTTTTCTTCAGGATAGGACCCGACAGCCAGGCCCCTCTACTGACAGTACTGTTCAACCAGATAAGAATGGCATCCTCCATCTTTGCATCCTTTGCTTTCTGCTCTCTTTTTCTCTTGGGTTTTGTATTGGATTGCCACTCTGAAAGGAAGGTCTCCATGTTTTGGCTTATACCCCAGCTTGGCTTCTTGAAATGCCAAGATGCTTGGCAGCACTGGAAAGTGAAGTTGCAGGTGCCTCTAGAGCTTTGAGCACTGTTTCTCACTGTGCAAGTAAAAGCTCATACTGTTTACCTGCCATTGCTGAAAAAATTCAATCAGACTGTCAAAATGGCAAGGACTAAAAAGGTATGGTTTTACAGAGAATACACATCAGTTAACCAAACTGACCATCCATAATGTCTGACAGTAGGTGTAATTGAAGCTAATGGGTAATTAATCAATTACCAGGGAAATTTCCTGATTAATCAAACATTCCCATTTGCCACGTGGTGCTTATGTGGCTTGAACTGTATTTTCATCTGCAAAATTGTTCAACAGTCAGCAGGAGACATTGTACAGAAAAAGTGCTGTGTGTGTGTGTGTGTGTGTGTGTGTGTGTGTGTGTGTGTGTGTGCCTCAAAAAACCTAGTAGTCAGCTAAAAAACTACAAGTGCAATGTGATGGCCTTGACTATTCCAAATGGTTCTTCACTTAAGATACTGATTGACATGACTAGATGAAGGACCAGGACACTGGGCACCCCGATAATTGTCCTTTATTATTAGTTCATTGTATAATAAATGTGGACATGTGATGACTGCTGCATGATTTAAATATAAACTTCATGTTCAATAAAATACAGAAACACTGGTAACATTCTATGTAGATGCATATGATCAAATAGGCATTTTAAAAGAAAAGCTACTGATATAACTGCCAGATATTTTCTAATCTCTGTTATTTACTTGTATTCTAGTGTCATCCACCAACACAACTACACCAGCTACAGGTAAGATAATTCAGTTGTACAAAGCACTGTAAAACCTTAAATAGAAAGGCAACATATTCAACAGTAATAGTGCCTGAAAAAATCAAAGATTGATCCTGGGTGCTGGAAATGAGATAGGCTGTTAAACATGACCATTTTGTCTTTGCTCTCTGCAAGCCCAGCTTACAATAATTGATGACCTAGCACTGTTGCTGTGGTACTAAACTTTAAAGAAATCTTTACTGAGCATTTTATCCCTCCGGCTAAAGGCTAATGATGTCCCTTACACCCTTGCTAGCACCAGTTTACAGCGACTGCATACTGTATTGTACTGGAAACATTTTAGGAGTCAAGATAATAGTAGTTCCATACCAGATAAGTGAATTTCTTAGTTTTACCTCCTGTCGTAGATATTTGTTGCTCAGCAGCACTGTCAAATATATTGAGACAGAAGAATCCTCCTTGTCACCTAAATATTTGCCAGCCTCCCCTGAAAGGCCTTTTACAGGATTTCTAAAGGGGCAATGGCCTTTCACTACCTCTGAATCAGATGACAGGTCCTTTTATTCCATTCTGCAGGTGGCCTTGAAGTTTTGTTCCATGCTACACAACCTTAAGGGGCAGGCTTTCTTTTTCCCATTCTTGTCGTGTGGTCTGGAACCATATTCCTACTGAAGTGAGGCTAATGTATGGTCCTCCACATTCTGTTAATAGGTTGAATAAATAATTGGCTGCTAAAAGCATTGAATGCTGTCATTGCATTGTAGGGAATTTAGTATATTACATTCTAAGTTTTAGTACATACATTCTGAGTTTTAGTGGCCATGCATTTATTGTCTCTTCAGCTTGCCCCCTAACCTCCCCACTGCATTTGATCCCCAACCCCCATCAAGATCTTGGCTCAAACCTGTGATCTGAAACTGCCTGTTTTACTTATCCACACTATCAAAGCACTGACACTTTTGTTTTTAACAGCCACAATGCACTTTATTTACCTCCTGCCTTTTTGTATACTGACCTGCAATCTACTTTTATGGTCCATTTTTCTTAGCGTTTTTCACCTGCATGTTTCAGTATTGTGCAAATGCACTTTGTAATTTATCATTGCAACCATATTTTTATGACATGATTTAACTGCGTATTCTGTACCTCTGTTTCTCTCTCCCCTGGATCACACCTGGAAGACAGCTTTGGCTAAGTGTGTGTTTCCTGGAGAAAGAAAGAAAGAAAGAAAGAAAGAAAGAAAGAAAGAAAGAAAGAAAGAAAGAAAGAAAGAAAGAAAGAAAGAAAGAAAGAAAGAAAGAAAGAAAGAAAGAAACTGAATGCTCTTTTAAACATGATGAATTTTATTTCTACGTTAAATCTGTATTCATTTCTTCCCCTTTTCTTACTTCATGATGTTTTGTTGTACTATTGTATAGTATAGAAGTTTGCTGTGATATGTGCAACTTTTTAATATTTTGGACTCCATTGAAAATTTGCTTTGTCTCAATGGCCATGTCATCTCCTGTTTCTAAATGCATTAAACTACAATAAAATCTAAACTAAAATTAAAAAAAAAAGTCGAGAAGGTCTAACATAGTTCCACCAAGCTGAATAATGGCTTTGGGTGCAAGATCAAAGTGGAAAGATTAACATACATAGATTATTTAGCAAGTGAAGAGAAGGCTTGGGCACATGATCATGGTATCCTTTTTATGTTTGCTTGCACGCATGTGCAAGAAACATAGTGAGATAATCCAAAATGCAGTGCCATACAGTTGAAAGGGAGAGCTACGCTTCAGTGAGCAGTGATAAGATATAGCGTGCTCAGGCACCCCCCCCACACACACACACGCATGCATACTGCGTGCTCATGCCCCTCCCCACACACACTGTATAGCCGACAGGGGTGCCCAATCGCCCATCCGCTATGCTGTGCTCCCCCCCAACAGAGTTCCAGATTCCACGCTGGGAGCCCACCCCAGTGTGGCAACAGATCGTATGGCCGACGGGGGTGCCCAATCCCCTGTTGGCTCCACTGTCCCCCCCAAGAGACTACAGGGTGCCACACTGGGAGCCCACCCCAGCGTGGGAACAGATCGTATGGCCGACAGTGGTGCCCAATCCCCGCTGGCTCCATGGCTCCCCCAAACAGCCTTCCAGCTGCCACACTGGGAGCCCACTCCAACGTGGCACAAGTCCCACATCATCTAAGTTAAAAAAAAAAAGAAACCTTGAAAGAAAAAAACCTTCCCTCGCTGACTGTCCTGACTCAATCTCCCCCCACCCATGCCCATCCCACCCTGCCTCCCCACACCCCCTTCTCACCCCATACTTACCTCCAGAGCTCAGCTCAATGATCTTCGTGGACCGGGAACACGCCTGCACTCTTCAAAGGCCGACTGAACTGAGGAAATGCCAGTAAGCTGTATAATGTAGTAAATGGGGATTTTTTAGACTTTAGTGCATATCTCAGACATTTGGGAATTTTCCTGATTTACAACATGGGGTTTTGGGACCCCATCTCATGAATTCTGTCACTGTCATGTAGCATCAGCCCTGAAAGGTGATTTTGCGTCACTGCGAGAACCACCTTTCAGGACTGATTTATGAAACAACAGTGTCACAGTTCATGAGGTAGGCCCCAAAACCCTATGTTGAAAATCTGGTGAAAAAATTTCAATGACTGTTTTATACAGATGCGTTGCACTGTTCCTGTATGCACGCCGGCCAGTTCGTTAAATTTTCAATATGTTCACTCTAGATTAACATTGCCATTTTACCATACCTCCTTGTGAGCAGTACAGCTGTCATTTCTCACATCTGACCCAAAATGTGTTTCCGTGCATGTAGCGCAGAATGGGGCAGTCAGTGTGCGAAATCAATGTTTGGGACAGATTAGGAAAATCACTGTGATACTGTTCACGAGCAGAGATGTTAAAATGGCTATGTTAAAAATTTGGTGAAAAAAATTCCCCCAAATTACTGTTTTACTTAGCATGCATTCGCTATTCTACGAGTCAGAAGTTCAATAAATTTTCAATATTTTACTCCAGATTTTAAACATTGCCATTTTACCACACCTCCTTATGAGCAGTACAGTTGTCATTTTCACATCTTGGCAAAACGTGTTTCCTCACATGTAGCATAATGCGCGAGTTGGTGCAAAATCAATGTTCGGACAGATTAAGAAAATCACAGTGACACTGTTCATGAGCAGAGGTGTTAAAATGGTTATGTTAAAAATTTGGTGAAATCGTCCATAAAATGACTGTGTTATGAGCGACCATTGAGCAGTTTACCGCACCCTCATTACTTCATGGATTTCTAATATTTTCAATCAGATTTTCACCACTGGCATTTTCCGCACTTCCTTATGAACAGTACAGCTGTAATTTTCACACCATCGCCAAATGTGTTTCGCACTTCCAGCGAGAAATGCGTGGTAGCTTGGGAAATCACTGTTTGGGACAGATTAAGAAAATCACAGTGACACTGTTCATGAGCAGAGGTTACAAAATCCCTGTGTTGACAATCTGCTTTAAAAATCCCCAAACTAATTGCATTATGGGTGTCGTTGTGCATTTTCTCATACTTTCGTGGCCTTCACCTAGTTTTTAATATTTTCACTGCAGAATTTCAACATTGCCATTTTTGCACCTCCCCATGAACAGCACAGCTGTCACTTTTCACATCCTGTTCAAATGTGTTTCTCACCTGTGGTGCCAAATGGAGTAGTTGCTGTGCAAATCAGCTCGCCAACAAACCGATATTGCCACTGTTCATAAGGTGGGGGTCACAAAAACATGTTGAAAATTTGGATTGAAAATGCCAAATTAATGCCTGAGGCGTTAGGTTTCCACCACAATGCCCCAGCCTGTAGAGATTGAGAGGCATCAGGGTGTGACTTGGGATTCTCGCCTGTAATGCTCATACCATTCCACACCTGCAGCCAGTGAGAGGCATCCAGGTGTGCCTTGGACACTTTGGTCTCAAAGTTCACCCCACTCTCCTATACAGGACCCATCTCACTGTATTTTCTGATGGAATGGGTGAGCATAAGTGCCAAGACCCCAAGGCATACTGTGACACTTGTCAATGTCTGCAGGGTAGGGTGTGGTGAAATGGCGTGGCCGTTATGCCTGATGACCCAAAGGCACACCCCAATGCCTGTCAGTCTCTGCAGGGTGGTGGTGGGGTTGGCTTCAGTTCAATACTTCACTGCCATTCCTATTATGCAGCTCTCTAACTCCTACACTACCAATGCCAATGCCAGCAAGCAAACATTCGGCATTGACAAATGCTTTTTTTTTTTTGAAACTCAGCTTTATTTCATGCCTCAATAAAAACATCCAGTGTATGAACTGCATCAGTGATACAACCATAACATAACATTTGATCAACAGTTAAGTAATAAATACATTTGTAGCATTTGGTTAAACTACAAAGACACACAGGCAGTTACTACCCAAATAACTTAATATTGCTATAGGTCATCACCAAGAGCATCCTTAAAATAAAAGATTCTTTCTAGTGCTGTGTGGAATGCAGAATTTCACTGGCAAAATTAGCACAGAATGACCATTCTGCTAGTGGAATTCCTGCCAGAATTTCACTGCTTCTTCTGTGGAATTCCCTCGGCTGTGATCCGTAGAACAATATTCCACAGAACACCATTTTTCCACATTTCACAACCATTTCCTTTGAAAATATTGAGATCCACAGAATATTAATCTGCAGAACAGCATTTTTTTTTCTGTGGAAAATCATCCCGAAACCATTTTCTCCTGTGGAATTCTACCATTTCATTTCTGGCAAAATTTGGCAGAATTTTGGCAGAATTTCAAAAATTCTGTGAAATTTCATTCTGCTGGAGTTTGAAAATTTCTCACAGCACTAATTCTTTCTGTCCTTCGGCATCTCTTCAAGACCATCCAGAAAAGTTCATACCCCTTTACCACTGTATCACTTGGTAAATTTATAAAATGCCCTAGTCTATAAATGAAACCCTAAAAAAATAAAATTACAGAGTCAGTATTCTTAAATCCACTGAGACAATGCATCCTGTAGTACATGCAGTGCATCTTTAATCTTAGCTCAGTAGAATGCGTATAAACAGGAATAAAAAGGCAAAGAATAAGCCTCAACAGTGCAAACTGTGCAAGAAGAAAAAGAAAAACTTAAACAGTTATTAACCTTCTCATGGTGTTGTGTGCGCTCTTGGAAGCATTCCTGCCCTTGATCACATCAGAAACACAGCCCCTTGGCGTAGCAAGGGAGATCATCCACCCCCTTCCCACACGGATAGAGAGTCCAACTACTTGACCACTTACTCTTCATCCATCTGGGTTGTATAGTGTAGCCAAACCCTCCAATAGTCCTGGACGTTTTCTTCAGTTAAGTGAAACTTCACTGTAAGTTGTTCCATTCTAAGGATTTGGGTCACCCTCTCCCACCATTCTACCAGTCCAGGCATCTCCAGGTTAAGCTAATGAGATGTTAAGGTTTTAAGGGCCACCATGATTATGCACTGGACCCACCCCCCAGCATTACCTGGAGGAATGCCCAGTACCATAACTCCCAACGAGTAATGATAAAATATATCAAGCATATCTGCCCCCCAGGTTCCAGAGAGCTCCTGGTGAACTTGAGACCAAACATTTGCCAGTCTTGGGCAGGGCCACATTATATGATAATGCATTCCACTGCCCCACAATTATGCCAACATTTGTCTGTGGTCATTGTCCCAAAATGTTTAGTGATGGTGGGGACATAAAAGAATCTCATAATCTTCCAATGGAACTCCCTCCAATTCAGAGAAGTAGACACACTTCAACCTCACAGACACTCTCTCCATTGCTCATCAGAGATGGGAATCCCTACCTCCTCCTGCCATCTGTCTCCAAGATTAAGTAAGTTAACCCCTCAAGTTCTCAGAAGCAAAGTGTACATCATGGAATTATATCTAGTTCTGTCCTTAATAATAACTGATCAATATTAAAAATCCTCTCAGGTGATTCTAGCCTTTCTAATTAAATGGATCTTACCAGCCTCCAGCAGTTAGCTTCTCACTTGCAGAAACTGATAGCAATCCTGTCTTGCTATGTGATATCTGGAACATAGAAATTGAAAGTAGACACAGTGATCACCTTCCAAAAACTGTTGCAGGTATAAACTTTAGAGGAGAAGAAGGACCTAGGGATACTTGTCGTAGAAGACATGAGGATATCAGCACAGTGTTGGTGGGTGGCAGCAAGGACTAGTCAGATGCTGGGGTGCATTGCCAGAAGTATCACCTCATGAAGAGAGGAGGTTATTCTGCTCTTGTACAAATCACTGGTGAGGCTGCACTTGGAGTACTGTATGCAGTACTGGCACCCTTACCTAAAAAATGACATAAGATTGCTGAAGGGGGTGCAGCGTAGGGCAACAAAGATTATCCTGGGACATGGGGAGAAACCTTATAAGGAAAGATAGAGGGAGCTCAACACATATTCCCTGGAGGACAGAGGAGAGAGTGGGGATATGATAGAGACCTTTAAATACTTGAAAGGAATATACAGGAGGATTGATCTGCTTAAGGGGAGGAAGGGCCATGAGGGGGCACAGTCTGAAGCTGGAAGATTCAGGAGAGTGATGAAGAGACACTACTACACAGAGAGGGTGGTGGCTGGGAGGAACGCATTGCTGGAGGAGATGATTGCACTGAAGACAGTGGACAGTTTAAAGTGGGGATGGGATAGAGTCAAAGGGAGGTACAGTACAGACAAGAACAAAAGGGGGTATAGTCCAGGGGGAAGGGATGATGGAAAGGGAATGGGGGGCAGCTGCAGGAGGAGTAAACTGCAAGATGCACACTCAGGCAGACTTTGATAGACCTATGGGCCTTTTTCAAATGAAATTGAAATAGAGGCTTTTTTCTGCATAGAGCAGACAGAGAGGGAAAGAGAGGTGGGGGGTTGTTGTATACAAATTGGAATTTGGGAAGTTTTAGGGTAGTTTATTCAGAGACAACAATCAAATGGAAATATTGTTGGTTCAATTATTAAAGTACAATCTTGTTATAGGTGCACTCTAGTCACCCCCAAAAGTGAGGGTAGAGGAATTTAAGCATTTGGCACAATGTATACAGAAATTAACAATGGGTTATGATTTGCTTCTGTTGGGGGATTTCAGCACAGCCTGGGGTGGACTGAGAGGCAATGCATTGATGCAGCGTTTGAGTCCCCTTGGCCTGACCCAGGTTGTGATGACACCCACCAGAAAGACAGATTTGAATGGTAATGGAAATGTATTAGATTTATGTTTTGTAACAGAACGTATTAAAGTTCAAAAAGTATGGGTAAATCAACCTGTTTTGGGAGATCACTGTTCAATTGTATGTAATTGTGTAATAAAAATTGAAGGTAAAGGAATAAAATCAGAAGTCCCAAGAAAAATAATAAAGAGGTCTTTTAAAAATTACAGTAAAGAATAATTTTTGCATACATTGGCAAGCCTAGAGTGGTATAGGATTTTTCTTATTTCTGATCTGGATTTAGCTGTGAAAGAGTTTACAAGAATGTTTTTAGAGGCTTGTAAAAGGGTTGCACCCTTTAAAACAACCATAGCAAGGATAAAACAACCCTCATGGATGACAGAAAAGTTAAAAAAAGAAATAAGGATAAAATATTGATTATGGAAGAAGGCTAATAAATCTTTAAGTAGAGCTGGTTGGGAAGAATATAAAACATATTGTAACAGAATGTGCACTAAGGTAAAGAGCAAAAAAAAGCAATATTATAAAACAAAAATTGCTGATACAGTTGATCCCCCAGTTACAGTTACAAGCAACCCCCTGTACAAATTCAACAAAATGGTATATTACAGTGTAAAGTAAATTCTGCAGACATTCTGAATGCATATTTTACAGATTTACCTGGTACAGATATTCCAGTAAATCATTTATTACTAGATTTTCCATTAGATCCTACTCTGGAAATGCCAAAATTTAGATTTAGGAAGATTAGTAGTAATGAGGTTCAGAAATAATTAAATAAATTAAAAGTTAACAAAGCATATGGGTTAGACAATACAGAAAACAGGTTTTTAAAGGATACTGTGGAATTTTTGGCCCCTATATTGACCAAGCTACTTAATTGGAGTTTGACGGAAAGGAAGTTTCCTTCTAGTTGGAAGAAAACAAAGGTAGTCCCAGTTTTTAAAGGGGATGATTCAACTGACCCTTCAAACTATAAGCAGATAAGCCAATTGCCCTGTTGTCCACGGTGTCGAAGGTAATGGAAAAACTGGTACAAAACCATTTAAGTGGTTATTTGGAGAAATACCGCTTACCTTCGGATTCACAATCAGGTTTCCCAAAAAGGGTGTTCCATGGACACCGCGATCACCAACCTAATAGATCTACGAACATACAAACATACAAAATTTGCCAGCAGATAAAGGCCTAGAGGTCTATCAAGTCTGCTCGAATGTGCAGCTAGCACCCCTTATTCTGCAGCTGCCCCTCCCTTCCACCCTTCCCCTTCATTAACCCTCCCCCTTGTCCTGTCCTATCCTCATTTGAAGCAGTCCACTGTTCTACTGCATACCACTTCTGCAGGTAACGATTCCACCCAGCCACCACCTCTCTGTAAAAAGTGTCTCCTCATCTCCTCCTGAACCTTTCTCGCTCCAATCTCATATCATGGCCCTGGTGGCCCTCCTCTCTTACTTTGAACAGCCCCTCTGTACCCGTCTTGTTTATTCCTTTCACGTATTTAAAGGTTTCAATCATGTCACCCTGTCTCTCCTCTCTCCAGTGAGTACATGTTCAACTCCTTCAACCTCCTCTCGTATGATAAGTCCCCAGCCCTTGATCATCTTTGTCACCCCTGCGCTGCACCCTCCAGTAACTTAATGTCCCTCTTCAGATACGGACGCTTGTACTGCACGCAGTACTCCAGGTGTGGTCTAGCTAATGACCTATGGCAGTGGCAGAATCACTCCTCCCTCCTCGCGAGATATACCCTTGCAATACAACCCAGCATTTTGTTGACCTTTGCAGCTGCCTTCCTACATTGTGCCGAGTTGTTCATTGACCCTGTAATGAGCACACCCAGAACCTTCTCCTCCTCTGTCTGGGCTAGCTGCACTCCCCTAGCTGGAACTCCTCCTTGGGTTTTTCATCCCAAAATTCGCACCTTGCACGCTTTGGCATTAAACCCCAGCTGCCAGGTGTCTGACCAGGTTTCAAGCTTTGCAGATCATCCTGCAACCCTGCCATCCCCTAGGTCATCCACCACCGCTTTACCTTGGTATCATCAGCAAACAGAATGATCTTGTTTTGATGTCCCACGATATGTCTGCAATGAATATCCTAAACAACACTGGTCCCAACACCTTGTCTCCTCTCAGCTTGGGAGGGGGGGGAGTATGTCTGGGACTCATCATCCAAAGCCTTTGACAATTGTAACCACAGGGTTTTGCTCCAGAGGTCGGATGGATTGGGCTCTAGACTGTGGAAACTCTGGGATGGTTTTCTTCCTACTTATTTGAAAGAACACAACTGGTTCAACTTGGTGATGTAACCTCAAAACAGCTTAAAGATGTTAGAGGGATACCACAGGAGTCCATTTTGGGCCCAACTCTTTTTTTGATTTACGTTACTGATTTGGTAAAAGTAGCTATTAACACCAAAATTAAATTATACGTGGATGATACAGTTTTACTAGCGTGTGGTACAAATATTAATGAAATAGAAAAGGGACTTCAGGAAGATTTCACAGGTTTAGAAAAATGGTTAATAAATTCAAAATTAGTATTAAACAGTAAAAAAATGAAAACTCTTCTTTTTTCAATACAGAAGGATAAAATAAATCATAAACAGGATTTGACTATAAAAACATTAAGACAGGAAATATTACAGCAGGTTTCTTTTTATAAATACTTAGGAGTTTGGGTTGACCAGGAACTGAAATTTGATATACATACAGAAGAACTGGTGGGTAAAGTAAATAGAAAACTGGGGGCTTTTTGAAGAAATAGGTTTTGTACAGATATTAGTATGTAGAAATCAATAGTAAATCAGTCATTAATTCCTATAATAGATTATGGCAGTCATGTATATGGAAAGGCCTCAGGCTTTCTCTTAAGAAAGCTTGAGGTTACTTATAATCATTTAGACAGATTCATTTTACAATGTGATTATAAAACCCACCACTGTAATTTGTATTTGACACTGGATTGGTTAACACTTGAAAACAGAAGAAAAATGATAAGGGCCCTACAAATGCATAGATTACAAACGGCAGGAGAACCAAAATATCTTAGGGATAAAATAGAGCATAAATATAAATTAAGAGATAATGGGGCGACTCCCTACAAACCTAGGGTAAAAAATTGTTTTACCACAATGACATTTAAAGCTGAATATGCCTGAAACAGTCAACTACTGAATGATATAAAAAGTAAATCAGGCTATAAACCATCTCTGATTACCAAGTTTCTGACAGAGGAATTGAAAGTTAGATGTATGTGCAATGGATGAATAAGAAATCTCTTGGATTTTTAATTGGTATTTCATGTTGTGAAATGAGTTGTACAAGTGTTGCTGGAATATAAGTATATTTATTATATGTTTATACAGTCTTAGAGATTGAAAGTGATGCTTGTATTGTGTATATATTTGAACAATTTTAAAGTCGTATTGTCAGGACCATCTTGAAAAAAGGCTTCGGCCTAAGATGTAAAGAAAGAACGTATCCTGAATAAAAATAAATCTTTTACTACTACTACTACTACTTTTCTGCTGGTGTCTTCCCATGTTCGTATGTTCATATAATAAATAATAATAAAAAACTTTATTTATATAGCATTCTTAAAGTATCAGACTGCTGCACAGTAAACAATGATTAAAACCTTAAAATATTAAAATACAATACAATAATCGAATTTTCATAACAATCAATTACAAAACAACCTCAATTGCAAGCTAAAATAAATAGGTCTTAAAGGTGGTCTTAAAGCTCTCCACTGCCGGGCACTCTCCTATCCGGCAAGGCAGAGAATTCCACAGGGTGGGGGCCACTAATGAAAATGCCCTCGATCCAGATGCTTTTAACTGAACCCTGGGAATCTCCAGCAATCCCTCGTCAGTCAAGCAAAGCGATCAGAGGGGGCAGTAAGAATGCAAGAGATCTTGCAGGTAGCTCGATCCCTGTCTGTGTAGGCCTTTATAGTCAGCAGGCCAACCTTGAAGGTGATCCGCCTCTGAACTGGAAGCCAGTGCAGTTCACACAGCACAGGCATAATATGGCAGGATTGAAATGAGCCAGATAACAGCCTGGCTGCAGCATTCTGCACCAGCTGCAGGTGGCGGATATCAACCCTTGGAAGCCCTAGGTAAAGGGAGTTACAGTAGTCAAGGCGTGATGTCACAGAGGTGTGGATCAGAGTAGATAAGTCGCTAGATGGAACTAGGTGCTTAATCCGGGAAATATTCCTCAGATGCAAAAAAGAGGACTTAACCACAGCCGACAATTGAGAACGAAGTGTCAAACTGTCATCAAGAATTACCCCAAGATTGCACACCTGTTCGGAGGTCGGTAGCTGGGACCCCCCAAGCCACAATCCTGAGGGGCACCCCATCCCCAACCCCTTTATCCAGTGACCGGGATCCACCACCAACAGCTCGGTCTTGTCTGAATTGAGCTTTAACCAGCTGGTGTTCATCCAGTCCTGAACTTCTACAAAGCAGTTATTAAAAACTGAGAGCACACTATCCTGGTCGGGCACAAAAGACAGATAGAGCTGTGTATCATCTGCTTAACAGTGAAACCTCAGCCCATACCATCTCACAATGTCTCCTAATGGCAGCATATACACTGCGAACAACGTGGGGGACAACATGGCACCCCACAATGCAGAGAGAAAGCCTTGGAGGAATGAACCCCTGAGACAACCCTCTGCGATCTACCAGTGATAAATGAATGAAACCATCTAAGAACCATACCAGACAGTCTGCAGATGGCATGCAGGCAATCCAGCATCACTCCATGGTCCACAGTGTCGAAGGTTGAAGAGAGATCAAGGAATATCAAGATGGTACAGGATCTCAGATCTCTCACAATTAGAACACTGAGCACCTGTACCAGAGCAGCCTCATTACTATGCCTTTTATGAAAACCGGACTGGAGAGGATCATTGATGCTATGGATGGTAAGATGGTTCTGTAACTGCAGCACCACAACCTTCTCAATAACCTTCCCTGCAAAGGGAAAGTTAGAGATCGGTCGGTAGTTAGCGGGGCAGTATGGGTCATGTGATGATTTCTTGAGAAGGGGAGTTACCACTGCTTCCTTCAGGAAGCAAGGGAACTCACCTATCTCCAATGAGCACCAGACTAACTCCGCAAGGACCAGGCCGATAACATCAATACAGCCTAATAACAAGTGGGTAGGGCCCGGATCCAAACTACAACTGGTCAAACGCGTGTCTCTGAGAATCTGCATGACTGCTCAAACTCCATCCAGCAAAGTCGAGGTGAAGTGACATTTCACCGACGACCATTCCCCCCACAGAGTGAGCCAAACGGATCTCTGATCTGATGTCAGCAATCTTATCAGCAAAGAATTTAGCAGACTCCTCACACTTCTTGTGAGAAAATGCTTTCCAAACTTGTAGACAGGCTGGATTGCACAGTCTGTCTACAGTTCAAAAGAGCTGAGCTGGTCAGTTCTGAGCTGCAGCAATCTCCCCGGACAGGAATTCTGCCTTCTTACGAGAGAGTGCCGACTGATAGTCTTTAAGGTGTCCAATCAGTCTAAGTCTGTTGGAATCCAGGCCGGTTCTCTACCAGCATTGTTTTAACCTTCGCTTCTCTCATCTCAACTCCCTCAAAGCCCCATCAAACCAAGGGGACCAATGGTGAAGGGTGAGATGGCAAACCCGGACAGGAGCCAGGACATCCAGAGCCCCCACCACAGCCCTGTTATAGGCTCATAGAAGGTTCTCAGGACCCTCACTTGTACCTGGTAATCCAGATAGGTTCAATTTCAACAAAAGACCATCTGGGGTCATGCCCCGCAAAGGGCGGTATTGGACCATTTCCACAGGAGCAGGTCTATAAGGGGGAGCAAAGAAATTGAACCTTATGGAATAGTGATCTGACCAACCAACCGGTTCCACCATCAAGTCGGAGGTTTCCATCCCCAGAAGGAAAACCTGGTCCAACAAGTGGCCTTTAGTGTGAGTCGCAGAGGTAACTACCTGTGTGAAGCCCAATGAAAACATAAGTTGGAGGAAGTCCTGACCAAATGGCAAGAGTTTGTCATTGACCCAGGCATTAAAGTCACCCAGCACCATCAACCTGGGGGACTCCAGTACCAAGTTGACAACGAAGTCCATGACTTCCTGCAGGAACAACTTCTCAGCTCCTGGTGGATGGTAGGTGAGAATGATCCTGCACCCCACACCCGCGACCACAGCACACTCAAAGGATCTGGTTCCCTTAACTGGCACAACCACAAGGCTCAGTTCTGATTTAAAACAGATTGCTACACCCCTGCCCCTACAATCCAACCTCGCATGGTGTATCACTGAGAAACTGTTCAGAATTGCTGCCAGCAAAGTGGGGCCAGCATTATCATCCAGACAGGTCTTGGTGATGCAAGCCAGATCTGTTGACCCAACAAGATCAGCTGTAATAGCGGTCTTGTTCTTAATAGATCTAGCATTGCATAACACTGTGCGAATTGGAAAAGATACCAGGACTGGCCGATCTACCGACCCACTGAAAGAGGAGCTCTTGGGTATGGGCACCAGACAAGGTGAACCTCGATCGGGATTCCATTTTGCCCCAGGTCATCTCCTGGTTCTCACTACCACAATCCGGCTGCCCCACATTCCCTCCTCCCTGAGCTCCAGGACCCCTGCACCTCCATCTTCTTCCAACTATCCCCAGTGCCCTGCAGCAGCAATAAATCACCACAGACAATGGAGGTCAGTTAAAAGGGCAGAGGTCACGGAGCTCAGAAGGGGAGTAGCATCTAACACGTACAGCCATCTGCCAACACATTTTAAAAGAAACCAAGATTCCAGATTTCTATGCCCAAATTAACAATAACCAAACCCGCTATGAATAAAATCCCCAAACCCTCCCAAAATAAATTAAAAACTCACAAAACAAACTAAAACACAACCACTACTAAAAATTAAACAAACATTTATACAACATCACTTCAACTATTAAATAAACAAACCCAACCCCCTCACCAAACTTAAAACCCCAATAACTAAATATGGAATTGGATAACTTTGGGAAGAACTGTGAGAAAGAAGAAAGTCTAAACAGTATGGACTGGCTCTTAGCTGAGGTGCTCACCCCCAACCAGAACCAGTTATTATGGTCCAACAGCTGGACTCTCACTCCAGCAGTTCAAAATCTTCTGGTCCACTTCTAAAACAATAGGTATACTAATGCTTGGCTGAGGCTCTCACCCCCAAACCAAACCAGTTTTTGAAGTCCACCACTGAACTCTCACTCCAGCAGATCAAATCAATATAGTAATTCTCAGCTGCAGTACTCTCACTCCAATAGTTGGATCACAAAATTTGAAACACACAAAAATTTATGGAGAGTCTCTCACCCCCTCCAAACCAGGATATGAGGCAGTGAGATCTCCAAAAATAAACCAGGGCAAGGGAGCAGAAACTGAACTGAGGCAAAGGAGCAGAATATCCTGCAAGTCCATCAGTTCTCAACCATGTCCTCCTTTCAATTCTTCAGTTCGCAGATAGACCCCCCCCAGTGGTCACCATACAGGATAGGCAATATCACGGGATATAGGACCCTCCAGCTGGGACCCTCCATCCACCACCCCAAGGATCCTAAAGATAGTCAAGAGATCCACCACTTTCCAGCAGAAGACCTCCTGCCCCCCTCCCAGAGACCATCCAATGCCCCACGCAGCCACCAGTTGGGTCATCCAAGTCCTGCAGACCACTCCACTTGATTGCAACAATCCCAGTTTTCTTTCTGGAAACCTGCCCATCAGGGCAGTACCTGGCTATGGAAAGGGTAGAAATCTGCCCAGGATGACCAGGGACTCAGGCATGAAACCTCCCAGCTGGTCTCCAACCCCTGATGGCCCATCACCACTTGGCTCACTGAATGCCCCTGCTAATCTCAGGCAGCACCACTGACCATTTCCCTCAGCCCCCAAGGCCAACAATCCACCCCACATTTCTGAGTACCCCAGCAGTTAAACAGGAATAAGCCCCCAATATCCACAAGACCAGAGAGAAACTCATAAACTTGTGGTAATTCATGACCTAGGACTCAGTTCGCTTCAGCTTTTCCTTGTTCTTCATTCATATGGATATTTCCTCATCCACACTCTAAACTCCTCTTCCTGGATGTCAGATGAATAAATGGATGCCCAATGTTAAAGGGCTTTTTACCTGCTGCCTCAGTACAGTTTAAAAGAAAAAAGTAGATTAGAACTTTAGGGAAGCACTTTCAAATAATGCCAGCACTTCCCAAAACAGAAACAGAAAATCAAAAAGTAAGTCGGAAGGTCGGAAAAAGCACTTCACTCCCACAAAAGCAGCACCGCTAGTGTGCAAAAGTCAGAATCCTGCTCCTTCCCTGACCCTACACCACCAACACAGTCAGAACAGATGCGGGATGCCAATACACTGTAAATGCTTAAAACAAAGAAATGCCCAAGGTACCCAAAATGATTACAGAGATACTAATCTAATTTACTGCTTCCTCTCTATCTATACTAGGGATGTGCGAAAAAAAATTTCCACCACCGGAATTTCAGCAAAAGCACAAATTTTGCTTTCGCCAAAGTTCAGAAATTATTTTTGGAACTTTTGCTTAAATTCTGCCATAAAACTGTGGAAAAAATACAGATTGATTTATTAAACTGCGGAAAATAAATCCGCAGAAAGTATCACTGCCAGTGGTAATTTCTGAGGCTTTTATTAACTGCATTTTAATTCATGAATCCACCTCCCACTGATTAGAGGTCCCAGTAAATACCTGCAATTCCTTCCTTGGACTCTCATGGTTTCTAGTGGCCCCCCCTCACCCACCAATCATGGCCCCAAAACATTTTATTTCCCTGATGTCTAGCGGACCCCCGACCCTATCCTGGATTCCTTAATCCACAAATAAACAGCTGTCAGTCCACCGACTCATCCCCCTCTATTCCCAGTATTCCTGTTGTCTAGTAGACCTCCCATCCCAGATCCCTATAAAAAAAATAATCCTAATTCCTGGTGTCTATTGGACCCCTGACCACCACCCTGACATTTCATCTGCCATCACCTCACTCCCCTCCCCACCCTGCCCCTGAGCAGGCCACCAGCGCAGCACTCCTCTCTCCTCCACTACCAGTGGCCCACTTATTGTCAGTGAATGATTGTATGGTTGTACAAGCAGGCACTCATTTACTGACAGTTCATTAAACTGTGGATAGAATAAATTCTGCAGTTTATATGCATTTTTCCGCAGTTCACAAAAAAAGTATGCAGAATGACGAACGTTCCGCAAAATCCGCCAAATTTCTGAAATTTTGCCGAAGTTCTGCAAAAAGCAGAATTCGCAACTTTCACCCACCCCTAATCTATACTAAAATTAAAATTAAAAACTGAAAAAAAAACTGAAGAAAACACAAAAGCATAAAATCTGTAGGCTAGTTTTCGGGCTGCCTCAGAGCTGCCACCATCTTCATCAGCTGGATGGATCTTTGGTCTGGTCAAAGCTTTTGTATTCCACTGACAGAAGCCTCTGCCAGTGCATCTGGGTGCAAATTCCAAGTCCCCTATGACTAAAGTAAGGGTGCTTATTCCATTTGGTGTACCCGACAACACTCTGATTTTATGTAGAATGTGTAGGGATTGTAAGACCCATCTATTAGTTATTCCTTGTTTTAGTCAAGAAGTAATTTTTGTAGTAAGTAATGCACATAAAAGAAGCAGTAAACTCCCCTCCTCCACCCACTTCCATAAGATACCACCAAGACACCACTCTCTGCTTGGCTCAGGTAATCAGATATGGAGTCTGCTGCAACATAGTATAGTTGGAAATCTGGGGATTCAGGCTCCCCTTCACACTGGGAAGGACCAATTTTCTATAGCCCACTCTGGGCCTCTTACCCCCAAATAAAGATCTGTAATTGTTTATCTGGCTGTTTCCAAAAAGGGCCAGGAATCCTGATTGGCAAAGTTTGAAAAAGGAATAAACATTTGGGCAGTACATTCATTTTAACTATTCCCAATCTGCCCAACAGGGAGAAGGGGAGCAAACTTCAGTGCTTCAGGTCAGAGATTGTTTCGGGCGTTAATTTCCTATAATTTTGCTTAAATAAGTCTCCAAGGTTTATAGTTATACAAATGCCCAAGTAGCAGATGATGTTGTTTTTTTTGGCCAGGCAAACGATAGTTGTGCCTATCTGCTTGCGTGAAATTGCCACTGACCTAAATTGCCTCCAATGTAGTGCAATTCACCTTGTAGCCTGAAACCCTGCCATTTTACTGTAAAAGGTGAAGTAATGCTGAGATAGATGTGACTGGTTCTTGTATGAATAGCAGAGCATCATCTGCATGCAGGGAAATCTTGTGCTGTTCTCTCACCACCTCTACTCCATTTGATACTCTTCATTTCCCACACTTTGACTGCAAGGGGTTTGAAGCACAAAGCAAAATGCAGCAGGGACAGGGGCAGCCCTGCCTCATGACATGGGCCAATTGGAATCGCACAGAGTTCATGTCGTTCACCTTCACCATTACCTCCTGGCGCCTTTCAATGCATGTATTCAGTCCCAGAAGCTTAGTCGAATGCCCATTGCCTGCAGGACCCCTTTAAGGTACCCCCACCAGACCATGTCAAATGCCTTCCCGACATCTAAAGATAAGGCCAGATGTTTATGTTGTGACTGTTGTTGGAATGAAAATATGTTAAGAACCCTCCAAATATTATCTTGCAGAAGTCTGCGTTTTATGAAACCTGTCTGATCTGGCCCCACCAGTCCCTGTAAGTACATTTGCAACCTACCTACCAAAACAGAGATACATATTTTCATGTCAACCAGTAGCAAAGAGATAGGCCTATACAAGCCACAAAATTGAGAGTCCTTTCCCAGCTTAGGTAACATTGTAATCTGGGCTTGGTGCCATAAATCCGGGGCTTGCTCTCCCTCTAGGACTTTATTGAATGCTGCCTTGAATATGGTTGTCAAGGGTTCCCCAAACTTCTTATAAAATTGAGCAGGGATACCATCCACTCCAGGAGCCTTACTGTTTAAATTTTTTAATGGTAGACAGAATCTTTGATTGTGAGATAGGGGAGTCTAAATCAGTCCTCTCCTCTTCTGGTAATTGGGGCAGGGTAACTGATGACAAAAGCTCTTGCAGAACCACCTCATCTACCTCCCATGAATCTGCATAGTTTAGGTAGCACGCTGCAAAACATGGGAGATATCTGATGCATTTGTGTATATTGTGTCTTCTACAGCCTCCCCCCTTTTATTTATAGGACCACCCTGTTTGCTATCTGCTGATGTCCAGGCCTTATTATCATGTTCACAATAGTGTTGCTGAGAATAACACATGCTCCCCTCAATTTTCTGTTCAAGCATTTTCGTGAGTTTTTCTCTATATTCCTGCACTTGCTCCTTGACCTTCGGGTCAAGAGTGATTTTATGTTCAGTCTCAACATCGAAAATCTGCCGTTCAGTTCAGTTCCTGTCTTTTCCCTTTCTTTCTTCCTTCTGGCAGGAAGCATACTGTATGTATAAACCCTTTAATCTTGCTTTTAAAGCATCCCAATGGACAGCTTCAGCGGTATCACCTCCCCCCCCCAGTGTTATGAAGGTATTCTCAGACAAACTGAGTCAGGGTCTGGCAGAAGTCCTTATCATTAAGATCAGAAACATTAAGATGCCAGAACAAGTTTTTGTAAACTGCTTCCACCACAAAATCCAAAATCAATGGGGCATGATAAGAAGCTGTAATTTATTTAATTTGACAGTCCTAGATCAATTGAAGCCACTCTGTGGAAACAAAGAATAAATCTATGCAGGAGTACTGCATGTGTGGGTGCGAGAAAAAGGAGCAATCTCTTCCCTACCATGCAGGTGTCTCCAAGCATCTGCAAGTCCTGACTCAGCCAGCAGGTGCAAAAGCCTCTTGCTTTCCTCCATGGGGGTCACCATGCCTCAGATCACTCCTATCTAGCTCAGGTTGTAAAACACAATTGAAATTCCACCTACAAGAAATAGTGGACCTTGATCAGCTGCTGGACGTAAAATTTGCCGTTTAAAGAAAGGAGACTTGCCCTGACTAGTGTTAAGAGCATAGATATTTAACAATACACAGGGTGTGCCCCTGTAGGACCCATGAAGTTTAATAAACCTGCTTTCCTTATCTTCTATGACTTGGTTTATTACCAAGAGAATGTCCTTCCACAACAATATAGCCACCCCTCTCCTGTGTGGATGTGCATGTTATGAAGAGGAGTGGACCGATCCCACACAGCTCTTCTTGAGTTTACTGTGCTCAAGCTGGGTGAGATGGGGCCCCTGTAGGTAAGTAATTGGCCCAGTTCTTGCAGTATATGAGCTCTCCTAATGGAGGAATGGAGTACCTGATATTATAAGTTACTATCCTTAAGTCAACCATCCTTGTGGCTGAGTTTCCCTGTTCCATATCAAGGCACATACAACACCACAACCAAACAATAACATTCGAAACTGATAAAAATAAGAACTATTTACAAAGCACCTTCCTAAGAAAACTGTGGATATTTCAGAAATGCCATTTGATATCTCAAGAGAGGCTTTTATGCGGTCATGACCCTGGCACCAAGAAATTTAATCGTATGAGTCTGGATGCAAGTTGAAAGAATTACATCCCTTCTCAGACGCCCTATTACAGGTAGCCTGTGGACATAAAGGCCTGGCAGAAGTGGCCTCCACATTTATAATTCTGCTCCCAAGTCACACTGCCCTTGAGTGTGTGGATGGCTGCCCACAGGTACATATAATACCATCATCCAAGAAAGTCCAACCCAGCATCTCCCCACCATGCTCTATGCTACTGACTCCCCCTTAAAGGAAAAAGGGAAGGGTCATGATAATGATGATCCCCAGTTCTCAAGTTACAATTCCACCATCAGGAACCCATACCAGGATGTCTATCCAGAGCCCCACATCCCACTCTATCACCTCCCCCAAGGCCCATCGCTCTCAGGGTCCCCCACTCTGAAACCCAGGCAAACCACAAATGTATCCGTAAGAAGGGTGGGAAAGGAAAGACCAAGGTGATACCTAATCCAAGACAGTGTAAAACCACCTCCCAACATCAGGCTTGCAGTACTGGAGTGTGAGGGAATGAGGACCCAAGGGGCCCTCTCCCGAACCCCCTCCACCTCTAAAAAGAATCTGTAGCCTATGTCAGCCTTTGAATGAGCCAAGGAGAGAGAAAGAGAGGTAAAATATTTGATATGCTATCCGAGCCTGAGACAGGATATCATGATTTACGCATTATTAAAATAAATTTGCCATAGTAAGATGCTGTCTGTCATCCCCATTGCAGAAATGTCACATCGCTCTCCCTCAAAGACTAGCCACAACAAGCAGTAATCTCTTTGTGTCCCAACAAGGTCTGTTAAGAAGGAGGAAATATTAAGTCCACTCCTTCTAGTCACCCAATACAGAATCTACTTTAGCTATCATCATATTGCGATAGAGAGAGAGAGAGAACAGTTAAAAAATTATGTGCACTCACAAACCAGAGACCACAGCCCATCTGCTAGGAAGTGGAAGGCAGCTCCTCTTTACTCCGATTTACCTTGTATTTTGTGATGGCCTCCCAGCTTCTAGTCACTGGAGAGGAAGCAGTGTCTCTATGTCCTCTGGGTCCTTGTGTGGTCCACTGCTGATCTTAGAGGTCCTGTTCACGGGAAGTGCGTTGATCCAGGCTCTCTGGTCAGTACTCCCAGTTGATGGAGGGCTGAAGCAGCTTCTGTTAGGCTTCTCAAGAATTTGATGCCCCATCTAAATACAGCTTACTTTGTGCTGGTGCGAAGAGTTGTGCTTTAATATTCTTCCCGCAGAGTTCTTTAATTGCTGCCAATGGTCCTATCTGATAACAGCGATCGCACAAAGGCAATCGCCATTATGGCGAATGTACATCAGCGAAAATCCATTTAGCCGACATACACCCCGGTGCATGGCAAAAGTGGGCCGGGGACTTATATTTTTTATGTTTCTGTGTGGTTCAGAGCTCAGTGCTTATGTTACATACTGTAGCTGGATGAAGTAGGCTGTGCTTGGATACAGATGCCAGACCAGTAAGTAGGACAATGCTTGCAAGGTACTAGCAGTATGAAATGATTAGTGCTTAGGTACTTCAGCATAGACATGAGCAAGTCAGTGATTATAGTACATGTGAGCTGGATAGTATCTGCAAGGGCTTCAATGCTTGAACTGATGAGAAGGTTGTTATGACATGATATTTTGGCCTTTCTCTGTATTCCACCGTAGGAATGATGCTTAGTCCAGTAGTATGAGACCAACCCCCAGTGGGATGGTTGTCAGAAGGAGGAGGAGCTCAGGAGGATAGGTGAGTGCGCTACTCCAAGCAGAGCAGCGGAGCCTGATGGCTTATGTTGATGTGGCGGGAGCTCTTCTCCCACAGAACTACAGGCATGCACCTTACAATTTCTGTAGTGTGGGTCATAGCTCTAGTACTTATGTTACATACTGTAGCTGGATGATGTAGGTTGTGCTTGGATACAGAGGCCAGACCAGTAAGTAGGACAATGCTTGCAACGTACTAATAGTATGAAATGATTAGTGCTTAGGTACTGGCATGACATGAGCAAGTCAGTGATTATAGTACATGTGAGTGGATAGTATCTGCAAGGGCTTAGATGCTTGAACTGATGAGTAGGTTGTTGTGATATGATATTTTGGCCTTACTCTGTAGCCCACCATGGGAAGGATGCTTAGTCCAGTAGTATGAGACCCCCAAAAAATAATTATATCATACAATTGTTCTGTATCCTGACCGTTGGAAGGAGTAGAATAGGATGAAACCCCCAAAAGAAATGATTAGCAGTATGACTACCTCCTCCAACTCTGGAGAGTGTGATCAGTAGCAGGCAGAGAGGAAACCCCTGGGGGAACCTCTGAGGACCTCTGGCTGCTGACCTGCCCGATTCTTCTGGGCATACTATAGGAGAGTAATGCTCATTAACAATTTTAATGCAATCAGCTAATCTAAAATCCAAGCTGGAGATCCTGATCCAGGGAAATGGAAAACTGAAGAAAGTACTGAATTGTGAAGTGTCGGGAGAACATAGCAGCATCCTTCTAGGAAACTCAGAGTCTGAGAAGCCATGTCCAGGGTAGAATGGTAGTAGATCGGAATCCATGGATGATAATAGGTCAAAGCATCGAAATGCATTGGGAAGTGCTCCAGCAGGTGAGGACATCTTCTCTGAGGAGAACCAGCAGACAAAAGGCTAAATGTCCATGGCCAGAGTAGGAAGACAGGTGGTTTGTGTTCTGCTGGCAAGCTTTGTAAATGAAGGCCTTGGTGGTGAAGCACAGGAACTGGCACATGCTGCATGATCAGGAGAGCAGAGTAGGAGGAACCTCTGATCCGGAGTGGGGAAGCAGGTAAGCGAAGTAGACATAGATCTCAGAATGAAATGGTAGACATAAGTAAGATGTACCCCCAGATCTCGAGGGGCAAAGTAGGTTGGAGAATAGGTGAGTCAGTCTTGATGAACCACTAGGCCCTGCAAGGGTGAAGCAGGCAATATGAGTGAGTAGAGTAAACAAGTGGACCTGTACATAGGTCAGCAGTAGTAGTAATTAAATCTACATGATGCAGACATAGTAGCAGAGGAGTGGTATAACATAGGTTATGTACGGTATACAGAGAGGAGCATGAGGAAGTGGTAATAGCACAAGAATTGAAACTTCATCAGGCAATCTGAATAGTTGCATAGCAATGTATATATCCATGTTTTGAAAGCCAGAATAGTACAGTAGCTAGAACTTGACTTGTTGAGAATGGTCTGACAAATCCTGAATAGTCGAGCTTGGGAGCCAGAAACCGTGATAACTGAAGAGGTTGAGTCGAATGAGGTAGTGTTGTCACAAGTTCCAAGAAGCTTTAGAGCACAAATCAGGAGACTGAAAGTCTTGTAGATAAGCTCAATTAAGTGTCCTGGTAGGAGTATAGTAGTAATAATTCAGATGACTGAAGCGGCAAAGAAGAAGCATCCAAAGAATAGATGACGAATGGCTAAACAAAGACAGATGTGAGTCCGTAGCAAAAAAGCCCCTAAGACTGGCAGATATGACAGCAAGTAGGCATATAGTATAATATGTGAACCTCCAGGCCCCAAGCTGGGTGAGGCAGGTGTAGAGTAGAAGTAGTTAAACCCCCTGGCCCGAGGGGTGAGGCAGGCCATAGAAACAGGTGAATATGGCATAGTAGAATAAGTTCAAGGCCCTCCGGTGTAGGAAGCTTAGGTCTGTCAAAGAAGTCACGTCATGGGGTGAACCTCTGTCCTCTGCGGGTGAGGCAGGTTGTAGAGCAGTGGTAGATAGAGTAATAGTAATGTCTAACTGGGCAATGCAGAATTAGTAGTGACATAGTAAGGAATAGATTGTCAATGGTATTGTAAATGGTAGCATAATCCTGAGTCCATTCATGCAGTGAGAAATATATTCAGAGGCAACTTATGAGAGCAGTAGAAAGGTGCTGTATACTGATGGTTCCTGATGATTGAAAATGCGAGGAAAAGAGCAGTTGGATAAGTTGGCACCAAACACAGTTAAGTCATTAGGTACTGAAAGAGGTTAGATTTTATGCTTAAGTCATGGTATAAAAGGCAAAATGTAATAGAGCTGAGCTGAGAATCCAGGCAGGAATTGGAGGCAATAGATCCGAATCAATGAAGCATCTCAGCAGGAAGCATCTAGGGTGTACAAGGGATGAGCCCAGACAAGGTGAGAGTAATGCGGCTGAACCATGGAGGTTAGCGAGGTGAGAATAAGTAGAAGCAAATGTGGTTGACCACCGTGGAGTCAGCCGGGTAAGTGAATAGTAGTAGCTAAACCCCATGAAGGCTAGCATGCAGTTGGACCCCACATAGGTCAGCTGGTAAGGTAAGTAGTGGCAACTAGTCCCATGTAAGCTAGCATGTGCAGCTGGACCCCACGTGAGAGGGCAGCTAAGCCCAAGAAGGCTAGCATGATACAGCTGGACCACGATAGGTCAGCTGGAAAGAAAGGAAGGAGCAGCAATGCAACTGAATTGAAGCAGAATGGCAAGCATTCAGGGCATAAATGTAATCCTAAGACATAGTCTGGTAGGTGATCCACAATGGAACACAGATGGTCCTTACCAGATGGAGAGGAGGAATGAGCAACGGAAGTTGTGACATCCAAAATCCAATAACAAGGTGTAGAACACAATGAAGTGGCATCAGGCTGAAGTGCATGACAAGGGTCGCCGAGGGAAGAGTAGAGCTCGGCAGCTAGCCCCACTCCAAAGGCTAACAGGACCACCAACCCACCCACAGGTTAATAAAGAGCAGTATATGATGCCAGGCTAGGCCCCACGAAGCAGGTGGAAATGACTGAACCCCACATAGGCCAGTTGGAAGGACAGTGAGGGAGCTGCGCTAGGCCCCACTTAGGCAGCAAGATCGGAGGTACTGTCAAGGAGGGATGCTGGATACAGCATGCACCACAGGGGCAAGTGTGCAGAGCAAGGAGACCTGGATGAATGTGAAAGAAAAGCAATTGGACATAGTAGTCCACTTGGAAGCCTAGCTAGCTCAGGCGAGCTGCATTACAGAAGTAAGTTAAGAATCAGCATAGTACATGGTAGAACAGGTAGTCATGAACACTAGCAATCAGACTGTCAAAAGTAGGAATCCAATCCAGGTGCTGCTCGCAGATGGCTGTAATAAATGAATAGCATGTTTCTTGTCCTCCTCATGGAGAAACATTGGTTTTATACTTTACATACAGTGCCTAAAAGTGAAGCCTGAATGAACACGTGAGACCATCCGTAGTAATTACCATGTCAGCAAGGTCAAGCAGCAGCAATGGAAATGGCAGGCAGCTGCACAGTGTCAGAGGTAGAAGAGTTTGCTGCATGTATCCGCTGCATTAGACCGAACTAAAGCTGCTGTGACAAACTCAAGAGTTGTGTATCAAGCAGACAAGATAGGGGCGGGTGCGATGGCTGAGAAGGAGGCAAGGGCAGCCGTGGGCAGCAGGGTGACTGGAACCCTGCAGGTGGTGGCAGCGGTACTGGTAGAAGCCCCAAGCAAAACCTGTAGGAGAAAGAGTGAGGAGGCAAAGGACTGGGCATGGAGCCAGGCTGCTCTAGAAGGAAGGAAGGAAGGAAGAAATGCAGCAAAGGAAAGTGCACAACCAAACAAAGGCATATGCAGATAGAGAACCAAGCAGGGAGTGAGGCAGTGGTGGGAAAAGCAACAACTACCCAAAAGAAAGAGGCAAACAGACAATGGCAAAGCACAAAAATGGAGGGAAGTGAGCTGGGGAAACCCAGAAAAAACACCACGAAGGTAAGTCAGACAGATGGAGGGAGGGGTGGAGCAGCCACGGACCAGCAATGGCACGACAAGCCAGTGCAACCACTCCAAGCAGAGCGCAGAGCCTGATGGCTTATGTCAGATGTGGGAGGCTCTTTCCACAGAACCACAGGCATGGTCCCGTATAGTTGTGCGGAGGGCTGTACCTCCGCACCCTCCCCAATAAAGGATTCTCCATTCAAGAGGGGTGCTTGTTGGGGATGCAAATAAAAAAATTGGGCCAGGTGCAATAAAAGGTATGCACGCCAGGACCTGAACCTGGCACTCTCACAGCTGAAGCCTGTGACCCACCTCACCACACCATGGGACAGCTTGGCAGCCTGTTGCCACAACACACCACACACAAACCCTTTCCCTCCCATTCTGCCATGCTTACTCCCCCACATGAGTGGTATATATAGACAGAGATGTCGCTGTACCTGCAGTCGCCACCCCATCCAGTAGCCATCTGATTAGGCACAGCTATTGAGTTGCCCTTTCCTGTGAACGCTCAACAGCGAGCGCCCTTATCACTGGATACTGCTGCCAACAGTTCTCTGTGCTGGTCCAAGATCAAAGGGGTAAAGTTCTGCTCCAGATAGATTTTTCTATCCCCAAACATCTGTTCCCTTTTACTCCATGCAGCCCTCAACACCTTCATTTTCATGGAGTAATCAGTGAAAAGTGTCACTGTTGATCTGGGGTGAGCCTTAGGATCCGAAAGTTTTGGCACCAACACCTGATGTGCCCTCTCAATCTGCAACTGCTTGAGTCCCAGCCCAGTAATTTCAATAAAAACAAGGGAACAAACTCTTCCATGCATCCCTGTTCTGTGTCTTCAGGGACACCATGCAGCCTGATATTATTTCGTTAAGAGCGCTGTTATAAGTCATCAAGCTTTGCAGTGATTGCTTTTTCTCTATTGTATAAGCATAGCAGGGCTGCATTATGATGGTCTCCCTGCTCACTGATATCAGCCAAACCATGCTCCAAATCTGTCATCCGCTTTCCAATGTCCCTCATTTCTCTGTGACTTTCTGCCAGGTTGGACTGCATATTCTTCAAAAAGCAGCCAATTTTATGGAGTTCTGAGATGAGATTGTGGGATATACGATCGACCTCTTCCTTCTCGGGATCACATGGGCCTTCCAAAGACTCAAGCTCCAGTAGCAGTGGGCCCAACAGGCTGTCCTTTTGATTTTTCAAGGTTTTCTTCAGCTGGGGGCTGCTCACCCCAAACTCTTTCAATCGCTGTTTAGCCGCCATCCTAATATGGTGTAATTTGGTCTTCAGATAAATAAAATCCTTTGATGAGCTGGGGATTTAAACAGATTTAGCAGTGTGAGGAGCGGAGCTCAAAAAATTAGTTGTTCATGCCCCGATGATGTCACCGGAAGTTGATCATGGTGTTCTAATACTAAAAAGGATAGATGAGGTAGAGCATAAGCAGCTGTTGGAGCTAGTGGGTGCAAGATAAACTAGACAGTATGCACCCACACTGGGGGTTGGGGCAGGATAAGGGAAAGCCCAAGAAAGCAGTACTTTATATGGAAGGGGTCAACTTATCTGACTTTAGTAAGTGAATTTGAGATACTTGCAACAATATGGAAATAAGCTGGCCAGGTGGCGTTGAGGGTTGAGGCACTGGATGCCACACCTCATGCCACACTGGTGACCTGTCTGTGAGCGAGCTCCCAGGCCATTGGTGGGGAGGAGAGAGAGGATTGAACATCCAAGGAACTGCTCCCCCTCCTGGGGTGGGTTATAGGGCTTCCACCTGGTAGAGGCTCCTAGGTGGAGGCCTTTGGGGTGCTGCCACACACTGGCCAGGGACAACCGGGGAATGGTGCTGGTGGGCATCTGTGGGAGGGGGCCGGAGTGTGCCCCCCATGTGCTAATGCCATTGCACATCTGAACCATAGGGGTGGAACAAAGGAAACAACCCCATCTCCTGGTAGGTGATGGTGGGTCCAGGGGCTGGCCCTCACGCTCAATGCCAGGTCTCTCCAGTCTGCTTCTGGTTCTCCCTCCTTGTCCTGGTGGCTCTGCTAGATTCTAGACAGAGTGCCAGGAGGAGTTCAGCGATCACATCTCGGGGGACTCAGAGCCAGGGGTTTGGGTGACTAGCAGCATGGTGAGGAGACAGGCCCAAGCCAGAGGTGGGACTGGAGGACTTCAGGTGGGGCAAGAGTGGCTGCGCCGAGTGACAGCACCAGAGAGAGTCCAGCAGTCAGACAGGAGGAGCAATAAAGAGAATTAAAGAAAATTTATATGAGCCGGCCCATTGGCGCAGCGGTAGGTTTACCACTTGTGGCACCAGCGATCTGGTTTGAGGAGCGGCTCGGGTAACTGGAGGGTCAGCTGGGAGAAGGATAGAGCGCCTAACGGGCTGCCTCCCTCTTCTCTGGGTGGGAGGATTGCCCGCCCTGGTTGCTCTGTACTGCCACCTGGGTGACCACAGGTAGTCGGGGTGCAGCTGGGACAGCTAAGTGGGGAGGGAGGACACAGTCCGAAGTTGGTGAGGAGATTGCCGTCAGTACAGGCCTCACCCATTGGTCTGTCTTTATGTGTCTGCGCCTCAGGGGAGGGACACCAGAAAACCAGGAAATACCCCCGCTGGATTTCCCAGTAGACGAGCTCCTGGCCACGATCCCATGCTCCCTACCAGCATCTCCCGATGGAAACATAGACACGTCAGGGTGTAAGGGCCCACCCATACCCACCTGAGAGAATATCCAAGGCTCTGTGGGGGATGGACTGCACTGGGCAGCCGGCTAGTAGGAGGCGGACGAACAAGGCCACTGGAGACTCCTGAAGAAATAGACTTCAGCGATGAGAAGGGGCATAAGAGAAAATAAAATATATTATATATATGGGTGTGTGTATATATATATATATATATATATAGTGTGTGTATATATATATATATATATATAAGGAAATTAAATGTATCATTTATTTTAATTGAGTACATAATGTTGAGGCCTGACATAAATAGAATTTCCTTCAGTACTTTCTTTCTAAAATGACTGAACTTATTGTCTAGTATAATGGTGACCAGTGTCAGGTTCCATCACTATTAAAGATATCCTGATACTACTGTTACAGTGTTATTAAGCTGCTGTCCCGATTATCAGTAGAAGCCTTATTTTAATCAATGTTTGAGACCCAATTTTCACTTATAGGCATTAAGTAGTCCAAGAGCCACAGCTGTAGTTCTCTGACGAACCTGACCTGCCAGACTGAGATCCACAGTCTGGGTCTGAGGCCACCAGCCCCTCATAGAAGCCCAGGTAGTCCAAGAGCCACAGCCGTGGTTCTCTGATCAACCCACCTGACAGACTGCCATCCATGCCTGACCATGCCTCTTGCACCCTGCCATTTACTCTAGTCTGCCTCACTGCTCGTTAGCCTCACCCCTCATTCCCTATATCTTATCGCCTTTTCTCCCCACCCTTCCTCCTCCGCAGTACCTACCTCTCTCTCATACCTTCTTCACCCCACTGCCAGCTACCCCTGTCCCTCCGAACTACTGACATAGCACTTTGCAGCTGCTTATTTTGCCCTCCCATAAAGTGTTTTGCTTGTTATTTTAACTTGTACCTGTGTTTTAAATTATTCTGGAAGTTCTGAATCCAAGCTGTATCGTTCATTGTGATGTACCTTTGTTTTCTCCTATTGTACGTTGTTTTGCAATCTGTGACATGAAACTGTAAAAGAGCTTGCGCTCAAGGGTCTTTTCAGAATCACCAAATAAATAAATAAAGTACCCAGTCTGCAAGATTTTAAATACTGTATAAACTTCATTTTTAATAAAATACAGAAACACTGGTAACATCCTAAGTAGGTGTATATGTTCAAATCGGCATTTTAAATGAACAGCTACTCATATAATCGCCAGATATTTTCTAATTTGTATATTTTCTTGTGTTTTAAATTCACCACAAAACACAACTACAATAGCTGCAGGTAAGATAATTCAGTTATACAAAACATTGTGAGAACCTCCAAAAATGCAACATTTTCAACAGGAATGAACAAAGTGATTTGGTAACTTTTATTGGAACAAGAAGAAATTTACAGAACACAAGCTTTCAGGCTAAACAGTGTAAAGTCCAAATGTGTGTGTGTAGGTTGGGGCAAAAGTAGTCTAAACACTTTCTATAATGAATCAAATCTTCACTTTTTTTGGGAACTTGTATTAGTTGAGGTAGATTTTCACTGGAAAATCTTACTTCTACGCTTTGCCCGTTATATTTAGGGCTTTCTCAGGAGATCACCTTAATTTTTCTGACGCAAAGCATAAACATTACCAAACTGCATAATGTATAGCATGAATGTAAACTAATATAGATATCAGCTACCATGGTGGTGACACCTTCTCACTCGAATACAATGCGCTAAAACATCCTCAGCACTTATTAGATTTTATACACATTCATTAGAACATTATTGTGCCTGCAAAATAGACACTACTTGCTGCAACATTGTTTCAAAACCTAATATCCAATTCTAATCTTGTTTTTGCCACAAGTGATCACATACCTCCAACACATGTTCACCAGGTACAGTTTAGATTTAACAGCAGGCCATACCATGCTAACCCTCTGACAGAAACATAGAAACATAGAATTTGATGGCAGATAAGGACCGCTTGGCCCACCTAGTCTGCCCATTTCCCTACCTAATGCATAGGCTGCAGATCCTAGTTAACCAACAGCCTACTTCCTCCTTCCCCCCACTAGAATTGCCTTATGTCTGTCCCATGCATTCTTGAATTCCTCCACTGTTTTTGAGTCTACTACCTCCTCAGGAAGGCTGTTCCATGTATCCACAATCCTCTCTGTGAAAAAATACTTCCTCACTTTACCTTTGAGTCGTCTTCCCTCTAGCTTCAAATTGTACCCACTTCTTCTTGCACATCTCTTTTTCTGAAAGATGCTATGCTCTTGAACTCTGTTGATTCCCTTGATGTACTTGAAAGTTCTATCATGTCCCCCCTCACCCTCCTCTCCTCGAGTGTATACATATTAAGCTTCTTTAATCTCTCTTCGAATGTCTTCTGGTGCAGACCCTGAACCATTTTAGTTGCTGTCCTCTGGACAGCCTCCATCCTGTCCATGTCTTTGCAGAGATGGGGTCTCCAGAACTGGATGCAGAACCCAGATGGGATCTCACCAACTGTCTGTACAAAGGGATAACAGCTTCTGTTTTCTACTGGTGATGCCTCTCCCTATGCATCCCAGTATCCTCACCAGCTCTTCTTACTGCCTTCTCACATTGCCTGTCCACCTTAAGGTCATCTGGTATGACTACCCCCAGGTCCCTTTCCATTTCTGTAGTTGTTATTATCTCACCCCCCATTCTGTACTCTTCCCCTTGATTTTTGTTTCCCAGGTGCATTACTTTGCACTTCTTTGCATTGAATCTAAGCTGCCATATATTTGACCATTCCTTCAACCTTGCCAAGTCCCTTTGCATCCTCTCCACCCCAACTTCTGTATCAACCCTGTTGCAGATCTTTGTGTCATCTGCAAAGAGACATACTTTTCCTTCCAGTCACTCTGCAATGTCACTTATAAAGACATTAAAGAGGACCTGTCTCAGTACTGAACCCTGTGGTACCCCACTAGTAACCCCCCTTTCATCAGAGTAAACTCTGTTTACTATTACCCTCTGTATCCTGTTTTCCAGCCAATGTTTAACCCAGGCTACCACCTTGTGACCCACTCCAAGGCTGGCTAACTTGTATATTAATCTTTTGTGTGGGATTGTGTCAAATGCCTTGCTAAAGTCTAGGTAGGCCATGTCTACTGCCCCTTCCTGTTCTACCACAGTGTACAGAGTACAAACAGATACACTCCTACCTGACTGCCTGTGTTTTAAACTTTCATAAATATTTTCAACTGTTCTTGCAAATGGCATCTAAAACTTCAAAATAAAGATTATATTGATTAGATTGCCGAGGCTGAGAGGCCAGCAAAATTCAGTTTTTCCAGGGAGAGTGGATGAGCCACTGAATCAAAGGTTTTGATCTGGAAGGGTGTCTGTTGGGGGATGGAGATCCAAGATGGAGAACGCTCACTGCTCATGACATGCTCCAATGCAGGGAATCAATTTGCAGCTTCTGGTGGTGCTGAGGAAAAGCACCTGTAGGGGACTGAGTCTGAAAATTTGAAACTCACGCTTTCTGTGGTGAGCTACACCTCCTACCACCTAATTAGTGGATTTAACTGGAAAATTGGCTTAGCAGCTGTTCAGATGTGACTTCAGGGGCTGGAGAGGCATATGTCAAGTCAAGTTTATTTTTAAAAATGCACCTTTCCATAGTTCAAGGTGCCTGATCATGCAATAAATATAACATCAATTAATAAGTTCCATACAATTATAACAATATATGAAGCCATAAAATAAAAACAATACAACCAACAGGTTACTAAAAGAATGACAGCAACATTATTCTTCATCACAGAAAGCCAGGCCAAAGAGGTATGTCTTCAATTCAGTTTTCTGCTGGTTTGTAGATTTTACATCTGCATTTGACAGCATAAGCAGATATATTCTCTGGGAAAAACTACATAAATTGGGTATTTGCCCAGATTTATTGAATGTCCTTATAAGATTATATAACTACACCTAGACTAAGGTTCAGTACAATTATATGGGAAATACAACCCCGCCTTTTCGTACCAATATAGGGGTACGACAAGGCTGTCTTCTGGCCCCAACACTGTTTAATATATACACTAATGAGATACTTATAAAATTACATCATACTGATTTTCATACTCCCAAAGTAGGTAATACTAGAGTGGATTGTCTAGCATATGCTGACGATCTGGTATTGCTATCAACTTTGAAACTGAGGCTTCAAAGAAAATTTGACCATTTAAAAGATTTATGTAAAGAGCATTATCTAAAAGTAAATATGCCTTAAACCAAATTGGTAGCTTTTGGAAATAAAAGCAAAATAAAAATATCCAGTGAGGATTAGTGCAGAAAAAATGGAACAGGTAACATCTTATGACTACTTGGGAGTTAGATTTTCAGAAAATGCTAAATGGAGTAATCATGTAGATATGATAGGCAACAAAATGAAAGTAGCAATAAATGCATTTAACATTTTTAATACTAAAACAGGCCGTGGCTCTGTCAAAGGTATCATGAAGATACTCGATGCTAAAATAAAGTCAAGCATGCTTTACGCAGCAGAGGTATGGGGCTTCGCATGCATGAAAAAGTTACAGGTAATTATAAACAAACTAACTGGATATGTACTTATGTCACCTCAATCAGTTCCTGACGTGATCCTTAAACTTGAAACAGGGCAATTTTCGATAGCCACTTTAGTTATAGAAAGGCAAATAATAGCTGTTATCAAAATACTTAGTCTAGATGAAACAAGACTACCAAGACAATGTATGGAGGAAGAGATTACTTATTCTTCTCTGGGCTTTGAAGCAATATCTATTAAGATTATTAAAAATCTTATGTTTCCTAATGGGCTGGGTCATATCATGTGGGACATTTATCAATACCCGTGGGAAGAAATTATTAATTTGATTAAAAATAGACTCCGAGATATAGAAAAAACCAAATATGAGGGAGGAATTAAAACATTTAAAATTATTCAGATGGTACAAATGTCTCAAACAAGAGCTTGGAATAGAACCATATATATTACAACTACCAGATCCCTCTAAAAGAAGAGTAATAATTCAGTGAAGATTTAAGACTTACAGGGCTAATTATATTTTCCATAGACAAAAGCAGGAAAACGTAACATCTCCTTATTGCAGATGTGATAGAAATATGGAAGATGATTCAAAACACATCATCTTAATTTGCTCATTATATGCAAAACAATGGGAAAAATACTTGGGTGGTATCTTGGCTGGTCTTGACCTCCCCCCCGGAAGATATGTTATTCTTTTTATTAAATACAAACAATGGGTATATACTGGAGAAAGTTGCTTCTTTTTTGAAAACTGTATATTTATCGATGAAAAACTGTATACACACAGATTGCTGTTCTAAAAGTAAATGCCATCTAATGTGCTAAAGACAGAGAGAAAATATCTAGTTGAACTATCAAGAGTAAAACCAATGTTCAACAAACTAGGTCCTCTGCTATAGATTATAGAATGTATTATGTATGATAATTTTCCTATAATTTATATGAATTTATCTATAAGTTATATTTGTAAATTGAAATGGTTTTAACCAATCAATAAAACACTTTTGAACTTGAACTTTGAACAATTCAGTTTGAAAACTTTGGACGGTCAGGCATTCTCTTATCCGACAAGGTAGAGAATTCCATAGAGTAGGGGCAACAAATGCAAATGAACGGGCCCCAGATGTTTGTAAGTGCACCCTGGGAATCTCTAGCAACCCTCATCAGTGGATCAGAGTGGCCTGGAGGGGTGGTAGGGAGAAAGGAGATCTTGCAAGGAGTGGGGTCCCTGGTCGCGTAGGGCTTTGTAGGTAAGCAAACTGACCTTGAAGGTGATATGCCACCACACTGGCAAACAGTGCAGTTATCGGAGCACAGGCATAATATGACTGGTCCTGGATGTATCAGTCAAAAGCTTGGCAGCCTCATTTTTCACCAGCTGCAGGCAGTGGATATCAACAACCCCTGTAACCCTAGGTACAGGGCATTGTAGTATTCAAGGTGAGTGGTTATGAAGGCATGAACCAGTGCCAAAAGATCCTCGGGAGGAACCAGGTATTTTATCTGGGTGGTATTCCTCAGATGGAAGAAAGAGGTCTTGACAACAGCTGACACCTGAGATTTCAGGGTCTGACCACTGTCAAAAATAACACCCAGGTTCTGTACCTGATCTGAGGTGGTAAACAGGACACTCCTAAGCCAAAGACCCAAGGATTGTCCAACTGACACAACCCGCCCCGATGATCTGGGTCCCCCACCAACACCTCAGTTTTATCTGGGTTCAACCTCAGCCAACTAGCACTCATCCAATCCTAGATCTCAGATGGGCAATTGTTAAACACCGAGAGAATATCTCCCTGTTCGAGTACAAAAGACATGTACAGTTGAGTATCAGCTGCATAGCAGTGAAAACTCAAACCGTACCACCTAATAATGTCTCCTAATGGCAGCATGTGCACAGAGAACAACATGGGCACCAAAATGGAGCCCTGTGGTACCCAGCAGGATTGGAGGAGAAGGTTGGAGGAATACATTCCTGAGACTACTCTCTGCACCCTACCCTTGAGAAATTATCAAAACCATCTGAGGACAGTGCCAGACAGTCTACAGATAAACCGAAGGCATTCCGATAGCACACATGGTCCACAGTGTCAAATGCCACTGAGAGATCAAGAAGGACCAAGATGGCACAAGTTATCCAATCTCTTGCTGTTAGGAGATCATTAAGCACCCGAACAAGGGCTGTCTTGGTGCTATGCCTCTTCCTAAATCTGGACTGGAAAGAGTCAGACATCGTGGAAGGATAAATGATCATCCAGTTGCAGCGCACCCACCTTCTTAATAACCTTACCAACAAATGGCAGGTTAGAAACAGATCTGTAGTTGGTGAGGCAGTCTGGATCAAGGAAGGGTTTTTTCAGGAGTGGTCGTACAACTGCCTCTTTAAGGGGGTCAGGAAAAACCACCCTCTCCAATGACCTCTAGACTATCTCAGCCAGGACCAGACCAATTTCCTCAATACACCCCACAAGGAGAAGCTTTGGGCCTGGGTCCAAACTACAGCTGGTTGACCACAAAGTCTGGATGATCCTTATGATGCCCATGATGTCCAGCCAGCCAAAGATGGACCAGACAAACTGGATGTTCGCAGCCTCCCACCAGCCTCCTCAATGCCCCATAGAGATACTGGATGGATGCCAGACCTGACGGTGACAAACTTATCCATGAAGAATCAAGCAAACTCGTCAGATCTTTCTTGTAACAGGGCTCTGCCAGACTGCAGACAGATTGGATTGCACAATCTGTCAACAGTCCAGAAAAGCTGAGCTGGTCAATTTTGCATGGCGGCAATCTCCCTGGACAGGAATTCTGCCTTCTTATGGGTGATTGATGATTGATAGACAGTATAATGGTCCATCAGGCTAAGCCTGTCAGCCTCCAGGCTGGACTTCCAGCAAGTCCTTTCTAACCTTCGACCACTCTGTTCAGCTCCTTCAAAGTCCCATCAAACTGTGGGGACCTTGAGAGAAGAGGAAGTGGTCGAACATGAACAGCAGCAATGGAATCCAGGGCATCTGACAATGCCTTATTATAGGCAAGTACAAGATCCCCTGGACCCATGCTTTCACTCACCAGGCCCGATAGGTCTAGCACTGCTGTTAGGCTTCTGGGGTCACTCCTCTCAAAGGGCAGTACTGGATCATCTCCATAAGGGCAGGCCCATTAGAGGGAGCCCTATGGTGTGATGGTCAGACCAACTGACAGGTTCCACCAACAAATCAGTGATCTCCATCCCCAAGAGGAACACCACATCCAATGATTGGCCACCAATGTGAGTTGTGGAAGAAATAGCCTGTGTGAGACCCAGCAAAAACATAAGCTGGAGGAGATCTTGACTGAAATGTGAGAGTTCATCATCAATCTAGGCATTGAAATCCCCCAGAATTAACCATCTGGGGAATCCCAATACCACATCGACAATGAAGTCCGCAATCTCCTGCAGGAATTCTTTCCCATCACCGGGTGGATGGTAGATGAGCAGAATCCTGCACACCACACCCATTCCCATGATACACTCAAAGGACCTGGTGGACCCCACTGGCACATCCACAAGGCTCAGTTCTGCTTTAAAACAAATGGCTACACCCCCACCCCTACTACCCATCCTCAGACGATGTAGAACCGAGTACCTGGCTGGAACTGCAGATGCCAATATTGGGCCCACATTCTCGTCCAACCAGGTCTCGGAGATGCACGCCAGATCAGATGAACCAAGATCTGCAATTATAGCAGTCTTTTTTTTTTAATAGACCTGGTGTTGCACAACACTGCCTGCGTCAGATGAACCGACAAGGAAGACCTCGCCACCTGCCTGCATAAAAGAGAGCCCATGGGTATGGGAACCAGACAGGGAAAACCCCTATCCTGGTCCCATTTCAAACCAGGGCATCTCCTTGTCCCCACCATCTCTATCTGGCCACTCCTTTCCATTCCCCACCAGGTTTGGGACCCTCCTCCTCTATGCCTCCTGGCTATCCCCAAAGTGTGGCATCTAAAATATGGCAAAGGGGAGCAGTCAAAAGGTTAGAGGTCCCGAAGCCTGGAGCGGGAATATCACCTGACTGTGTTTTTACCCTCTCAACACATCACAACACACAGCAGCAGTCAGTCCACCAACAAACCAAACACAGTAACCACTCACTCAAATAACCACTCTCAACCCAAACACTCACACCCAACAGTCCATCCTCACAACAACCAACCAGTCACAAAACACACTACCTTAACCCCAACTAATAAAATAAACTAATAAATAAAATTCTTATGGAAGTATATGAGGGTAATTACTAGCAGCATATATAACTCTCAGAGATGGGTATTTGACAACTCTGAAGAGCTCCCACCTCTCGGGGAAAGAAGAGCTGTCTCCTGGCACTATCTCCCACATAGGCAGGACACAGTCAGTAGTTTGTTAAAAGCAGCACATTTTAAACAGGGCATTCTCACTGCCCACCAAATCCATGTGGTATAAAAAGGAAAGATAGGGTCTGACCGTCCACCAAAAAGGAATCAGAATCCAGAAATAACTCCTCACGGACTCTCCAATGGTCAAATTGACTCCTTGTTCCTTCTTCCTAACCGGACCAGAAAACAGCCAGCCAGGTAAGGGAATGCATATGGCATTCCATTCATAACCTCAATAGTAGTCAAGATGAGACAAATTCCCAGTGATAAACCACAGACTGCTGGGAAAAATGAAATAAAATGTTTATGCAACTGTGCAACTTTATAGAACTATGTAAAACCTCAACCCTGACATGCTCCTCAAGCTTACTATATCATTTCTTCATCCCATCTAACTGCCACTAACTCAACCAAAAATAAATAAATGAAACATGTAACACATGAATTACAGAACTAAAAATAAATAAAAGCTAAAAAATTAACTAACAAAATCCTGCTCTACCGCTGCCATCTTGTGGCTAGCCCAGTGTGGCCACCATCTTGTACATAGTCAGTGGAGAGAGAGCAGAGATAAAGAATGCTTACAGCTCGTTACCCGTTCCAATGCAGGGAATCAGTCAGTGGCTCCTGGTGGCACTGAGGAAAAGTGCCTGCAGTAGTTGAGACCAGAAGTTTGAAACCTGTGCCTTCTGTGGTGAGCTCCACCCCCTACCACCTGCTTGGTGGATTTTGCTGGAATATGCACATAGCAGCTATTCAGGTGTGACTTCAGGGGCTTGAGAAGTGTCTGTTGGTGGGAGAGAGAGCAAATAGAATGAGTGCTCAGCCCTCATGACCAAGTTTGATGCTGGGAATCCCTTCAGAACCTGACTGTCCCATAAGAATATCTTGTTATAACCACAGAATTAACCCCTGCCGCACTATGCCTGAAACCCTCTACTCCTCATCAACCATTTAGCCATGTGCCAAACACTTGAATATAGTCCTTTCTGCTCTCTCTTGCATAAGGTACTGGTATTACTTCTGAGGAGGCTACCATGTCTGCAATTCTTTTAGTTTGAACCTTTTCTTAACATTATCTACACAGCAGTGCTCCAGATTAGTGGACCGACATGAATTACAACATCTAGCTTCCCTCCTACTTTGGTGCAACTCTCCAGCTATGGAAGCACCTTCACAGACATTGCTCAAGGGAGGCATATTGTTCTCCTGGTATAGAGTCACTGACCAGCCTCCCCACCATTGTCTATAGAGTCCCCAGATGTTATCATCTTCCTACTAGCCTTCCAGTCCTTGATTTCCTCCCTTCCTCCGGGTTGATCACTCCTAGATGGAGCCTTTTCCCTTGAAGTACTGACTGAACACACATTGTTTGTGCTGTTGTGTTATGCCTCTGCTGCCACACAGACAAAGCAGTTCTGAAAGTGAACTCCCAGGAACTCTATCACAGCTGAATCAGCCTACTTCCCCTCATCCCACCACAGTCCATTCCCCAGAGTGGACCCTTGGGAGCCTCAGGGTAGTGGAAAGGCAGCTCCCCCTGTCCTGTATGCCTGGTTTTCCCACAGATGCTGAACTTCAACTCTGAGGTGAACAAGCTTAACCATCAAAACCTAAATTCATAAGCTTCAGAAATTGCTCAAACCTTAACACTGCATCCTTTCAATATGACCTGTCCATCATCATCTAGTCATTCCTAGACACATCCCTAGATATCAACACCGCCCTGGACTTCTTTATTAAGAAGTTTACAGCCATACTTAATAAGCACACACCCCTGCACATGGGTAGGGTTAAACCCAAGAAATTTCCCTGGTTCACGAGCAACATCTTTGCCCTTGTGCATAAAAGGGAGGAATCCTGGGCCAAGTTCAGGTAAACCATTTGCACCTCTAACTGGAACTCATACAGGTTCTTAAGAAATTAATGCAATCTTTAAGTCCACAAGCCAATACCTAAAAACCCATGAGAAACAGAACCTTAACAACGCTAAGAAGTTTTGGCAGTCAGTAAATTCCTTATTAAATGCCAACTCCCATCCCTTACCTCGCTCCATAGACCTCAACAGTAGATGACTCTCTGACCCTCCCAAAATCACAAGCCTTTTCAATGATTTCTTTTGCGATCTGTCCAAATATAAATCTTATGACTATGCCTCTCATAGACCCAGCATCATTACTAGTCAGCCACACCGGCCCCATTTCTACATAAAAAGGGTCACATGCCACGAAGTCAGCAAACTTCTCATCACCCTAAAAACTGACAAATCCGTTGACCAGATGGTCTCATCCCCAAACTCCTCAGACTAACTGCTCCCCAAATAGCATTTCCCATAACCAAACTCTTCAACCTATCCTTCTTGTCTGGCAGAGTGCCTGACCTCTGGAAAACATAGACAGTCATCCCACAAGAAGGGCAAAAAGACAACCCTCAAATATTATTGCCCGATCTCACTTCTTTCAGCTCTAGCCAAGCTGCAAGAGAAAATTGTTTATAGCCTACTAGTTGACTACCTGCAGCAATATGACCTCTTCTGGAACATGGCTTCCGTAAAGGACACAGCACTGTCACTGCCCTGAATGAATTCACAGATGCCATTTATCAAGTAATGGATAAGGGCCTTGCTACTGGAACTGTGTTTGTGGACCTGACCAAGGCTTTTGATCTGGTTGATCACAAAGTATTAACCTCCAGTTTACTCTAAGTTGTTCTCGGGCCCCCTGCACTCACCTGGTTCATAGACTACATGGGCCACAGAAAACAGGCCATCAAAATTGTGAACGCTCTATTCGGGTAAACACCATCACCAGTGGTGTCTCCCAAGGCTCTATTTTAGGTCCCCTTCTTTTTTCAATTTACATAAATAACCTGCCAAAGGTCTGTAAACCAATACACACCCTCCTTTACACTGATGACATTGTCCTTTACACCCACAGTGATGACATTGGCATAATCAACAAAACCCGTAGCAATAGCTTCGCAAGGCTGCAGGAGTGGTTAATCCAGGAAAAGAATGGTCTTAAACCTCCCAAAAACTCAGTCCATATTGTTTGAGACCAGGCACAAACTAAACAATCTGTCCCCTATACATTCAGTGTCAAGGCAGAAAATGGTGCATCTCTGGAAAAGATCATCTCCTTCAAGTACCTTGGAGTACACCTCGATCCCACTATGTCTTTCGAAACCCATATCCAGCATACTACCACCCTTCTTCCTCAGAAGTTGGGCTCTCTCTACAGAGTTTATAAGTTCCTATCACCTTAAACTAGGATCCGAATAGTGCAAGCTAACCTTCTCCCCTCACTTGATTATGGTGCCGTTGTTGTCGATGTTGGCAGCAAATCAGTACTACATAAAAAGTATACGTTATATCATAACATTTGCCAAATTTGGCTCCGGCAGCATGTTCAGTGCCTACCGCTGTCTTGTGCTAAATACCTTAAACTAGTTACCCCCTGACTTCAAAGATAATTTAACTCTTGCCATACTCATTAAAAAAAATCTTGTAACCTGGCACCCCTGCTTACCTAGCTAACCAAATCTCACTCACTGATCTGCCCCACATCCTGCTCTGTCTCTAACAAATATTGCAGTTCCTCTGTTCTGTGCTAACATGGGACAATGCTCCTTTAGTTACTGAGCTGTCTCAATATGGAACTCTATAACCTCCCATCAGACAAACTCCAATCAGCCTTTTCTAAGCTTCTGAAAATTCATTACTCCTCATCCAATGCCTGCAACTGCTTCCAATAACCCCCCTTTCCCCTCTCGTCACTTTTATCTTCCCAAACTGCATGCACACTTGTTTATCACTCCAGCTTTCATACCCTTTGTGTACTATTACCCCATTACTCTTGCCAGTTATGGCAATTTCTCACTGCCCTCTCACCTCTTTGTACATTGCAAATCTTAATATGTATTCTGTAGATTATTCCAGTACAACACCTATGACTGCTTCTGCTCATATTTGTAACTATATTTGTAAAATTCTGTAATACGTATCTGAATCCAAAATGCACTATCTCCTGTGTCTGTGCTTTTGCACCCGAGTCATGCCTGAAAAAAAGCATTCATTCCCAGTGTACTGACCCGGTCAACAAAGTTAACTAATTAACTAACTAATTAACTAACTATTTTTTTAGACATTTTGTACCCCCAACTTCCCAGAGCACTCTCAGAAAATGTCTGTGCCACATATCTTGCAACTGATTGCTGTATAGTACCTCCTCACCATCCTACCATCCTGAACATCAAATAACTCTTTATACTCATAATCACTGCCTTGTAAAAATAGAAATACTGTAAATCATTCAGAATTACTGTAAAATATGTTGTGTATGAAATTGTATTATTTAATTCCAGGATGTTCTTATAAAGCAGTATTTGGACTCAATAGCACCCTTCCTGGTAGGCAACAAAAGCACAACTGAATCTGCTACTGAGTCTGAATTTTCTTCACCAGTGTAAATAGTTGGTTGCTATGGACAAGGTATTATCAAGTTCCCATCTGGTTTACAGGCAGCCTCTCTTGTTATAATGCAACTTTTTATAACACATTTTTATAACATTTTTTTCCCCAGGGCACAGGCTGAGACCTCCTTCTACCAATGCCATGCCTCTGTTCCTGCTCATCAAGACCCCACTCACAAGCCATTCCATGGCCCCAAGGTCCCACCCATGACACACTGCTATGTTTGCCCCCTGGCTTGCCCCCCAGGGTTGGGTACACCTTCAGCCACTTCAGAATTTCTTCCCTGCAGTACATCTGTCCACCCACAGCAGAGGCAGATCCTGGATGGTGGTGGTGGTGGTGGTGGTCCAATAGTGAGCATGGAGCATGGGCAGAGGTGTCATCTACCCAGAGTTGCCCTGAATTTTCCTCTTTAGTCCCACCCTCTCCCCAGGAGTGTGCCATGCCACTGGGTGCTGGCAAGTCGATGCATCCAACTACTTTGCTACTCACTCTAACTTCCCCTTCCCAACATTTTCCACTGCACTGCTGCCTGTGGCCACCCAGGTAGCAGTATAACAGTTGACCTGGGAATCCCCCCCTCCTCAGAGGAGAAAGGTGTCTATTGGGTTGGTCAATCCTCTTCCCCCCAGGACAGCACTCTAACGGCTCTGGCTTGTTTCTGAACCTGGGTCACCGACATCATGAGTGGTAGCTTTACCAGCTGTGACAGCTTAAAACTCATTTGTAAAATATTTAAATGTACAATAAAGAAACCATTAATCAAATAATACTGGAACCTATCCAAAGTATGACTCCCAAGTAGATGACAGCAGCAGAGATATATATCCAAGGCTACAGCAAGACAAGACGATGGTACAGAACCCCTCCCCCCCCACAAAATGTAACATTAAAACACATCAAAACTGCAGTCCAGAGAAGCTGAATAAACACAACAAAAACTGCAGTCCAGAGGAGCTGAATAAACACAACAAAAACTTCAGTCCAGAGAAGCTGAATAAATAAAACAAAAGCTGCAATCCAGAGAAGCTTAATAAACACAGCAAAAACTGCAGTCTAGAGAGGCCAAATATCATAACATTTGAAAGAGGAAACCAGTCCTCTAGAAGCACAAAGGATAGTTATACCCACCTCTGACATCCTGGAACTTTTCTGAGAGGAAAAACAGTAATCAGATGGCTTCAGATGACTCACAAGATTTCAGCTACCAGCTGATTAGGAGTCAGTGAAAGTAAACTGCCACAAACAGTTACTTTTTCAAAATTAAATCATCCAAAATAAGTGCCAATATTCGAAAGACAATAACACTAATCACTACACATTTTACGTGAAAAATAAAAAAATATCAATTTAGCAGAATAGCAAGAGCAAATTAATTTTGCAGCCATCTTGAAAATCAACATTCTAGGACTTACATACAATATTTCCTGACTGCACTCTGTCCCAGATATGCTTCTCCTCAATTCCTGGTTGCCTTGCCTATACAATACATTACTTTCTTTGCCTCTTGTTCATCACTGGAAACTTGTACATCAAGGCAGCTACTATTCACCATTAAATTTCAAATTGTTCCTCCATTTGCTCCTAATCCCACCTTGAAGATATTCCATTACGTTTTGAACTCATAGTCCCAGCATTAATCACTTTACTGGATATACTGTTCCCCCTATCCAACTACTGCTCCAGAAAGAAGAATTTTCTGATATATTTCTTCTGGGTGTGGGTGAAGGTAAAGAAAGTACTGATTGATATTGAACTAGGGTAAATTCTTGGTGATTTTAGTGATGGGGCAGTGATAACATGTGGCTAAAATTTACAAAGTACAGTGTGCCCACTAATACTGCCCCAACTGGTCTGTGCTCAAGTATTTTGTATATTATAACTATGTAATTATTATTAAATTATTAAACTATTATTTTAAATCTTTAAATCACTCTCTGTTAGACTGGATTCTCTCATCTCACCCTCACTGTATAGTGGATGCAGGAATTCTTCCTGACACCCTCAGTGACCATCATGTGGTTTACTGTGCACACAGAATACATTGTCCTAAAGCCCCCTTCAGTTTATCCATTTCAGGTCCTTTAGGTCACTGGACCTGTCCTCACTCCTAGTTGATCTTGTGGCTACTGATTGGACTCAAATCTCTACAGTCAATTACATAAATATTGCCTTGCAATACTTTAATTTCAAATGCATGACTGTTTGGGATCATCATGCTCCCCAGAGAAGAACCAGAGTTCAGGGCTCTCATCTTCCCTGGATAACAGGTGAAGTGATGACATGGCCTGCATTCGCGAGACCTTGCCTGGCATTCTTTTAAGATCACTGGCTCCCCAGATGCTTTGGCATTCTACCTTCACATTCGTAACACCTGTACTAAAGCTGTAAGACTTGCAAAGTCTGAGGGCAGGATTTTCAAAGTGTGCATAGGGCTTGCATCCAGCCCTGCACCATTACACCTTGGTTCTGGTGATGCACCAAACCCTTCACTGCAACTGCACCTGATTTTATAATGTTGGGTGCAGTTGTAACAGTTTTCATGATATGCAACAGCTTACACCAAATATCTAGCACAAGCTCTGCAAAAAAGGCCCCCAGTATTCCTACAAGTTAGACGAGATAAAGTTGGTCTAACTTGAGGCAATTGCAGCCCTGATAGAAAATCCCATTAGATTGCTGCAAGCCCCATGTGCTGTATCATTAGTACATCCAGGGCTTGTGGTGATCTAAGCTTTTGGAAATCTGGCCTGGAGTTTTTGCATCCACACTCCAGAACAACATTAATCATCCCTCCAAGTTCTTGAAGGTTGCCCCATTCCTTTTACTCCCCTTCAACCCTAGTCACCCTTTCCTGGTATTAAGGTCAATGACTCTTGCATATTTGACCCTTCTATTGTTGCCTCTTCCTTTAATTCCTATTTTACTGCCTGTGCCCCCTCTCTCATCTCTTTCTTTCCCTGCTCCTCCTGCTCTTCATTCTCTATTCCTTCTCCCATAACTGTCTCTTTCTCCTTCTCTCTCCCCTAGCACCTCCACTGCTTCCTTTAAGTCCTTGCTTGTCCTTAATACTCACAAATGGGGTAGCCCCGATGGTCTTGATCCCAGACTTTTCCTTCTCTCATCCCCTGCTATCGCACTGCTTATTACCCTTCTCCTTAACCTCTCCTTTTCCTCTTCTGCTGTCCTTGAAGCCTGGAAGCAGGCTACTGTCATTCCACCCCCTAAAGGTGTTGATCTCTCTTCTCCTGGAAACTTCCATTGCATCTCTCTCCCTCCAGCCTTAGCTAAGTTACAGGAGCACCTTCTACTATCTCAGCTCTCTTCCTTTCTTGACTCTTCCTTCTCCTTCTTCACCCCCTTACAGTCTGGTTTTAGAGACTCCCACTCCATTTCCACTTCCCTTCTTCAGCTCATGGATTCCATACTTTCAGGTATGCATATGGGTCAAATTGCATCTGCCATTTTTGTTGATCTTGCTAACGCTTTTGACACAGTATCTCATTCCCTCCTTCTGGACAAACTTAAAACAGCAGGTCTTTCAAACTCTGGAGTCAGTTGATTTTGTTCTTACCTTGAGGGTGGGTCTCAAGCTGTCCAGATAGGTGGCTTAATTTCTTCACCACTCTCTATCTGTTCAGGTGTCCCTCAATGGTCTGTTTTGGGTCCTATTCTCTTTTCTATATTCTTGAATAATCTTCCATCTGTCTGTTCTTCTGTATCCATTCATATGTAAGCTGATGATACAATACTTTTTGCATCTGGATCCTCTTCCTACGATCTTACCTTACAGCTGCAGCAGGATTTTGACAATATTCAGTGCTGATTCCAGTCTAATCAACTAACTCTCAATGCCAAAAAATCAGTCTCCATGACTTTTGGCACCTGTCAGAGATTTGCCTGATTCTCTCAATTTATTTCAGACCCTTGATGGTGCTGCTATTGATGAGGTATCCTCTTTTAAGCACCTCTGTGTCTGGTATGATCATCACCTTGACTTCTTGGCTCATATTGATGCAATACACCAAAAGCTTCCCCCAAACAAGAAGCATTGTACTGGAATAAAGCATACATCCTGCTACCCATTCCCTGAGAAACTGTAATAAAAATGATTCTTCCTATTTTTGATTATGGTGAGATAGTCTCTAATTGAGCTCTTAAATCCTTCCTTGCCAGCATTGACCCCGTCTTTCACGCTTTCTGTCATTTTGCTTTAGATTGTTCTCTATGTCCCACCAATACTCACTCTACTATGCTCTTTCTCTACCCTCCCTTGATGCCAGGTGTCTTTCTCATGTTGCCTCCTTCATTTCTAAATTCTGGTTTGGGTCACTTCCCTCCTTCCTTTCATCCCTCTTATCCTCTCCCCTTCCTCAAACTACCCACTCCACAATGCTACAGTACTTCTCGTTCTCTCTCTAGTCCTTCTAGAAAATCTACTACTGATCAGTTTGCTTTTTCTTATCACTTTCCTAAACTCTGGGCCTCTCTTCATGTATCAGTTCACTCTGCTTCTTCTGCTTTCTCCTTAAAGTCTCTTCTGCATGATTTTTTTCTCCATCCTGCAATTGTCCATGTCCCTCTTCCTAACTCCCTCATATTGCCCTTGTAGTATGTTTCCCTCCTTCCTATTTACTGTTTCTATACTTAAAAAGTAGTTCCATTCCCTATATTATAGCAACTGTATCTAATGCACATATATTTATACTGTTTGCTTTCAATTTTTTTGATTATGCTTTTGATGTGTATTTGTTGTATTTTACTTTCCATATCTCCTTCCCCAGGATGCATATTGAAACCAGCTGTTATCAGCTCAGTATGTCTTTCCAGGTGAAATTTTTGAAATAAATAAATAAATTTAACTTATTGGTTCTTCTTGTCTACATCAGACACATATACAGTACTTAGCAAAACTCAGCTGAGATTTACAAAAGCCTGACCACTTTTTACGGTAACCCTATTTGGTGAGGTCCTACACTATCATTTTCATTTCTGTTTACCTGGCTTATATGGGTATAGGTCCTGGTGTTCCATTCTTCTTTTGGGTTCAGTGTTCAGGATGACTTTTTACTATAAAACTAGAAAAAACAGTGTATTGCTGGAATGGGGTGAAGTGTTGGTATGGAAGTCAAATTAGGATGGAGAGGTGAAAGGCAGCCAAGAGTGGCACCATCCTCATGACTACAGCTGGCTAATAGCATGGTTGCATTGTGGTGTTTTAGCACTGCTGGTGTAGTGAAATCAGATCATTTGAACACCAGAGTGTGAGGGCCACATTGCTGGTAATTCATAGTTTCACACAGGACCCTGCACATGTGGACTCTGGCCAAAAGTAAGCTCACAAAGGGTGAGTAAGAAAGGAAAAGAAGGCACAGGAATAGTTCACACTACATGGTGCTGGACCTTAGTAAAAAGTAGTAAAAACATCTTTATTTATACAGGCATTAAACTTGTCAAGCAAATTTACACCATAGGGCTGTTGAAAGCCTTGTGTTCAAGGTGGTCCTGTAAGTTATATATAAAATGTTTCAGACAAACCACATCCAAACAATGTAAACATAGTAGATAACAATCATGTTCTAGACAAATATATACATAAATAAAAATACAGTTATTCAATGGCAGTGACAATTATGTGCAGAACCCTGTTTAGCTTTGTTTCTAAAAGAGCTAACAGATAAATCAGGTGCTCTCAAATCATTAGACAAACAATTCCAGGTAATAGCTGCTCTATATTTAAATGCAAGTTTTCCAAAATTATTTCATATCTTGGGGACTATTATATCTTTATTGGTAATTCTCAAGCAAAAATTATGATTAGACCTGTTAATGAATTTATAAGCCGAGTTGACTTTTCAGTTTTCAAAATTTTATACAACAGTATTTCCCAAGCTCAATCACTTTTTTGTTGTAATGGATTCAATGACAAGGATTGATAAAGAGTACAGTGATGCACAGTAAATTCACATCTCAAAACAAATCTTGCTATCCTGTGATACAGAATGTCCAATTTATGCAACAATCTTTTTGTGGAGAAATTATACACAATACACCCATAATCCAACAGCCAATCTTTTCTTGTCATGCAAAAGGACACTCTTCTTAAGGCCCCTAGTTTCATATTTGTTTTCTTTATCATCTTATCTATATGCTGGTCAAAAGTAAGGCCCTGATCAAACTCCACACCTAGGTACTTACAAGTTAGTGCCTGTGTTAAAGTCTGTCCATTTATACACCCGACTTTAAGAACATTCTCAGTGCTCTGGGTTTTTCTCCATGAAGTATTAAATAACATAGTCTGAGTTTTTTTATGTTCATGAGCAATTTTTTTAATGAGAACCACTGTAGTAAAATATCAAAATCTGCTTGAAGTTTAGATTCCACATCAGATTTATCTCTTCCTTCAGCTACTAATATGGTGTAATCTGCCTATAATGTTATGTTTGAATGTGTAATGAATTTTGGGAGGTTATTTAAATAATCAAAAACATTAGGGGGCCCGGCCGTCCCGCCAGCGCAGTGGTAGGGCTACCACTCGTGGCGCCAGTGACCCGGGGTTGGGAATGGACTCGAGTAGCTAGAGGTCCAGCCAGGGGGAGGATGATAGAGCACCCAGTGGCTGCTATCTTCCTCCTGGGAAGGTGAGGTGCTTGTCCCACTGCTATACCGCCACCTGGGTGACCACAGGTGGAGGTGCGGTGGGGAAAAACAAGCAGTAAGAAGGGAAGGGAGATGTCAGCTGGGAGTCGGAGCACTGGCACCTTGTCATGTGCCCCACCCCTAGGCCCTCCAAGTGTGCTGATGTCTCGAGGGGTGGGATGAGAAAAGCGGAAAAACCCTGCACCGGGCTCCTGTAGACAGGACCCAGTCACTGAGAACACCCATAACCAGGCTCTATAGAAGGGGCTGGCAAGGCCTCCCGATGCACACTTGAGGAATGGAGATGGTTGGAGAGTCCCTCTCCTCCCTGCCCAGGGAGTAAACCAAGACAGGATGGGTATAGTCTTGCCGGTACCCAGATGGAGGTACCTGGGGTGGAACTACGGGAGCACACACAGCCTAGGGTTCCCCCAAGAAAGGAACCTGGGGCAGTTAGGAAGGGGGCATTAAGAAGAAATATATAAAAAAAAAAATTGGTGGGCCCAAGACTGACCCTGTGGTACACCTCTTGTTATGGGGGCTAGGGATGATTTATTACTTCCAATGGAAACCAGCTGTGTATGATCTTTCAAATACAAGGTAAACCATCTCAAAAGATGGTCTGTAAACCATATGTCCTCAATTGCATTCGATGATTAATTAAATCAAAAGTTTTTGACAAATTCATAAAAACTGCACCCACAGCATGCCCCTCACCCAAGGGGGAAGCTAGCTGGTCAAGAAGTCTGTGAGCACAGTCTCTGTGGACTGCCCTCTTCTGAATCCATGTTGGACATGTGTTAGTTTGTTATATTTTTTAAGACATGCCATCAGCTGGGAATGAACCAAATGTTCCATCAGCTTAGATACTGGCAGTATAGGCTAGAGGTTAGAGTAATGAGCTCTGAATGAGCTTGGTACATCCAGCAGAAAGACCTGGGTTTGATTCCCACAACCTCCACTTGCATACTGTGTGACTCTGAGCAAGTCACTTAACCACCCAGTGCTCCTGGGTCATCCCTGAAAACAGCCACTTCTGCCTAGTGGACCTTACCCAGTTACCAAAGAATAAAAAAAGATGCTATTGGTAAAAGAGCAGTAGGTCCATAGTTTGATGGATTGGAAACATCCCCTCCCTTAAATACTGGTACAATCTTAGCCATTTTCCATTTTTTCAGAAGATCCCTAGATTAAGCTCAAATTAAACTAGCCCAAGGGCCTTGGGTGCAGACACAGAGTAAGCAGACTCAAATTCAGACTACAAGCTGGCTTGTATCTTTACTCCAAAGGTAAACCACTGAAGATGGAAGTAACTGCTCTACAATGATGTATAATTGCTATGTGAAATCTATTTATTGCTAAGTTAGCAATGGACAACAAAACATCTTTAGTGCAGGCACTGTGACTGTTTGAGTAAGAAGGGACACAAGATCCTGTAGAACAACATACAGGAAGACTAATCCTTAATGGATGGTACTCCCTTTCTGGGGCAGGCCCAAAATGAGGTACTAGAAAACAGGGAGCGTAAAATCCACAAAGGTTACTGCTTCCTATCTAGGATAAACCAACATGTTGTTCTAGGATACTGAGAGAGTAAAATCCACAATGGTCATTGCTGTCTATCTGGGGGTAGGTCCAACTGTGGTACTAGAGATAGAACATGTAAAATCCACACTGATCACTGCTCTCTATCTGGGTTAACTCCTTTTCAGAAAAGACAGGAGGGGAATCAGAGGGGTGTGGTGGCATTGTACGTAAGGGAAGGATTAAAAATTACAGAGATTCAAGGGCCTCCCAGCCTCACAGAAGCTTTGTGGCTGACAGTGGACACCAGGTGCGGGGCAAGCATCAGAATAGAAGTCATCTACAGGCCCCCTACACAGGGCGACAGCAAGGACAAGAACTACTTGAGCAAATCCAAAAGCTAGCAGATAAGGGTGATGAAATAATAGTAGGGGATTTTAACCTACTGTGGAGTCAGCCAAGATGAAGCACAGTAACTTGCAGTAATGACACGTCACAAAATCCTGCAGAACAAAAGGCCTTAATTGCCATTGACTTACAATGGCCCCTGCAGTAAACCACAGCATTCTGTGATATTCTGCAGCATTTCTGCATTTCATCCAGGCTGTTACATCCATACCTGATATTCACTGGTCATCTAAAACAGCTACAACAAAAAAAGGTTGAGACCTCTTAATGACCCTGCAGGGAGCAGCTCTAAGGCAGCTCATGGAGGTTCCAACCAGGGGAGAAGCCATCCTCGACCTGGTCCTCACAAACAGTAAGAGGGTCAAAAATGTAGAAGTAGGAAGAGATCTAGGAAATAGCGATCATTGTATGATCAGTTTCCAAGTTACCACTATAAAAGAAAATACTCACTCCAGCATTAAGGTATTAGATTTCAGAGCAACAGACTTCCTGGAAGTGAGGTGCAAAACAGCAGAAATCCTAAAGGGTAGGAAGAGAAGAAAGGTAGAAGAAGTGTGGGAGAGCATTAAAGAAGCTATTGAGATGATCACAAACAAATGCACCAGAAAAATAAGCAAGGCAAAAAGGAAAAAAAATCCACTGTGGTACTCCAAGATTGTGGCAAACATTGCAAAAGAAAAAAGGGCAGCCTACAAGAAACGCAGAGCGACAAATAAAGAAGAAGATAAAGAAACATACAAACAGAAAATGAAGGAAGCAGGAAAAGTGATAAGGAAGGTTAAGCCCAGATCAAGGAAAGGATTGCATAGGGTTAAGAAAGGTGACAAAACCATTTTTAGGTACATTAAGGAAAGAAGAAAAATCAAGGGAGATGTAGACTAGCAAAAGAAGGGGACTAAAGTGGAGGGGATTACAAAAGGTAGAAGTCCTAAACAGGTTCTTCAGTTCAGTATTTACTGAAGAGAAAGATGGAAATGGGACCAGTGATACAAAAAAGGCACCCAGGTACAAGGGTTGATACATGCCCTTCACAACAGAGGAGTTCCTGAATGCACTGAACAATCTAGAAGTGGACAAGGCCATGGGACCAGATAACATCCACCCAAGAATCATAAAGGAACTTGGAAAAGAACTGGCAGAATCCTTAGCTGAACTCCTCACCAAATCACTTGTGAGTGGGGAAGTTTCCAAGGACTGGAGAAGAGTGACTGTGATGCCACTGCACAAATCTGGAAGCTGGGAGGAGACAGGAAACTACCATCCAGTGAGTCTAATGTCAGTGGTGGGGAAAGTGATGGAATCACTACTAAAGCAGAGGATAATAACATTCCTTGAATCCAATGAATAACAGGACCATAGACAGTACAGGTTCACTTTAGGAAGATCACGCCAAACAAACCTGGTCAAGTTCTTTGACTGTGTGACCAGGGCTGTGGATAAGGGAGAGACCATCAATGTAGAGTAGTGTACCTTGACTTTAGCAAGGTCTTCGACTCAATCCCTCATAGAAGGCCAGTAAAGAAGTTAGATTGCATGAGAGTAGGACAGGAGGTAGTAAGATGGGTAACAAACTGGCTACACAATAGGACACAGAGGGTGCAGGTCAATGGTGTGTTATCTTCAGAATGTAAAGTAACCACTGGGGTGCTCCAGGGATCTGTTTCAGGATCTCTACTTTTCAACATATTCATAGCCAACATTGCAGAGGGTCTTGAAGGAAAGGTGTGTTTATTCATTGATGACACCAGAATATGCAACAGAGTGGACTCTACAGAGGGAGTGATGAAAATGAAGTCAGACCTAGAAAAATTGGAAAATGGTCTGTAGCATGGCAGTTGAAATACAATGCAAAGAAGTGCAAGGTCATGCACCTAGGGAGGAGCAACCCAAGAACTGACTATTATCTGGGGGTGGGGGCTAACAAAAACTAGTGAGGAACGTGACCTGGGGATCATAGTAGCAGACAATCTGAAGGTGGAAAGACAGTGTGAAAAGGTGGCACTAAGAGCCGGTGGCATGCTGGGGTGCATCAGGTGGGGGATACCAAGTAGGAAGAGGGAGGTGGTTTTGCCACTGTACAGGGCATTGGTCAGGCCCCACCTGGAGTACAGTGTACAGTTTTGGAGATCACACCTCAGAAAGGGCATAGACAGGTTGGAGACAGTACAAAGGAGAACAACATAGATGATTCAGGGATTACACCAGAAGCCATATGAGGAAAGGTTAAAGGACATGTACACTCTGGAACAGAGGAGGGAGAGGGCCAACATGATTGAGACATTCAAATTCATTAAGGGTTTAAACAAAGTTCAGACACATGAAACTTTTCACTTCAAAGAAGGTAGTAGAACATAAGGGCATGATACGAGGCTACAATGGGGATGTTTCAGGACAAATGTTAGGAAGTATTTCTTCACAGAGATGGTGGTTGATGCCTGGAACACACTGCTGTTGGGGCTAAAACTACTGGGGATTTTAAGGGAGCATGGGACAGATATTTCAGCATCATCATCCAAAACAATTAATTGGGAGGGGGGGCGGTAGCAACCTACAAATCATGGACAGACTAAATGGACCTTGTGGTCCCCTTCTGCCATCACTTTTTATATATCTGTGTAACTCCAGCTGTGATACTATGAGACAGGGAGTGAAAAATCCACATGGGTATTACTCCTTATCTGGCATTATTTCCGGTGACAATGTCAGTAACATATCCCACTTTTGCAGGAAAAAATAATATGACTGACAACCTATTCCATTATATCCTGTCCTATGCATTACTTGTCCTGTTTATCTTTTCTAAAACTGGTTGCATAATAATCCTGCTGGACTTAGCAACTGGCCCCTGGTAGTCCTATGACCTCCCCATGTCTTGGTCCTTGTTCTGTACTTTTCTGTCTTACTTCTCATGCTGCCACTGTTTTTCCTTTTTTTTCCTTTCTTCCCTTTCCTTCTTCTCTCTTCCATAGTACATGGTGAACCACCCATGAAGAAAGACTTGCAGGGCCTGCAATCACACATTTAGGAGTTGTTAAATAATGTGACTTGCTCCTTAGGATGTGAAAAGGAGACTGTTTATTTTTCTAAACACAGGAAGAAAGTAATTAGTTAATGTTTACAAACCTTAGGGAGTTTTTTGTTACATATTTGTTATCTCAGAAAGCTCAGGAAGGACAACTAATTGAGTGTGATGTGTTGAGAACTAAATGTCTCAGGGAGGTCAGTTCAGAAAAAAACAATAAATAGAGAATACTGGATGGCAACTATGCACAAATAGTGCGTTGTGCCACTGAGGGGTTCTGATTCCCTGTGACCTCGGGAGGTCCTAGGGAATCAGATCCCCCAAGGTGGCACAACACACTGGTTGGGCATAGTTGCCCAGCCAGTATTTTTTATAGTATATAGTCTGCATAAAAATGTAACAGAAAAAAAAGCTGAGTTGCAACCGCACCAGGGACAGCCATGCTGTAGTCAGTAATTAGCAAAGTTGTTAAATATGAGGAAACCAGCACTGCTGCCCAGGCATATACGGAGACATAATATTCTTCTGAAGCAAATCTGTTCAGATAGACTAGGCTGAAAAAAGACTCACTGCACAGATAATCTCTTCACAAAGTGATCAGTACTTTATTCAATGTGCAAAGGTAAACATCCAAGGTGGTCTAAAAGCAGCAATTATTTCGCTCCCTTCAGCTAACTTCCTCATTCCTGAAAGAACGTCCTATGTCCTATGTCACCTGATGTGTTACACACGACAGTGTTTTCTCAAAGGTGTGTAGGACCTCAACTGGCTATCTCTTAAGTACACCAGACGTTTAAAGAAACATACACCATAATTAAAAAATGCATATCAATTAAACAGTATACTATTAAAAAACTGTCAGGTAGCATTAGACACATCAAGTGCAAGAAAACAAGGAGGGTAACTAAATATCATTGCAAAATATCTGAACCATTATAATCATAAATAATCTGGGAATTATATTCTCCAGTATACTAGATATAAAATATTGCAACTAACCCTTTCCTTGTACAAAGCTGCACTCGAGTGGACATTTATTGCAATTGCAGATCATAACAATTATCTAAAGCAAACCTGGTACAAAACAGGCAGAAATAGATTGCACAAAGTTTTTGAAGAAAATTCCAACAGCAAGTAAAGTACCGGTGCAAATCTGAAAAGAAAAGAAAAAGAAGAAGATAATCAACAAAACAATTATACACAATATTTACATCAATCACGATAACACTTATCATCTCTTCAAACCTGGCAAATAATAACTACAATTACTGCAAAACTTTTCATTTCTTTAAAAATGGCTTAACTTCAATTCTGCCATTAAGACCCCTTCCCTCCATTGCTTTAAAAGCAAAAATCCAGTATTGTTCCCTTCTCAGTAAGAGATTATTGTAGTCCCCCCTCCCCTTCATGACATAACAGGTTTTTCAATACCAATATAAGTAAACTGATGATCCTTTGTTTCTTGTTTTAAACACATGCATTGCTAATGCATTTGTGAGATCCTCATGCTCAAGCACCCTCTCATGCTCCCGAATTCTAGTTTTGAAGGCTGTTTTTGGTTTTCCTATGTAAAACTGACCACATGAACAAGTGGCCATATACACAAGCCCCATTGTACTACAAGTATTGAATCCCCTAACATATGTGTCCCTACCATTCAATGAGTTTACATAAGTTTTAGAATTTTTAACCTTTACACAAAACTTGCAGTTACCACATTTATTGCAGCTATTTTCTCTTTTGGGGAGCCACAGTCTAGGGATTTCCTGTATCAGTTGTAATGAGTGAACCAGTGTGTCTTTAATGCATTTTCCCTTTCTAAAAACATTCTTGGGCCCCTTTCATCCAAATCTCTGAGTCCTGGGTCCTGTCTCACAATGTGCCAGTGTTTGCTCACAATTCAGATATCTGTTTAGATTGGGGTTATATGTACTAACAGAAGTTAGCTGTTGATCTATTTTGCTAGTGTTTACCTTTTCCTTCAACAAATTGGACAGTAACAATTATTAGCAAACATAAATGTGGATATTATCTGTTAGATCCTTCCAGGTATTCCTGTTTTGAAAATGTATCTAAACAGAAAGCCCACCAGCAAAGTTCTTTTTATTTTTAGTACTAAACACATTCTCTTTACTGCTACAGTAAATGTAAACATTGGTGGAAATATGAAGAAACTGAAAGAGGGAAGCTTACAAAGGATGTCAGCTGGCATTTTATGCAACTGTATAAATATGCAGAACTAAAATATGCTACATAAATTCACTGCCACTAAGCAAGTGGCAGATGGGGGGGGGGATTTGTCAACACAAAAAGGGGGCTTGATTTGCACTCGGAGAGGAGTGAGAAGGTCAGTTTTCCTATGTGGGACAGTGACCCACAGGGTGTAAAAAGTTGGGGTTATTGAAAATATGATGGATCATAATGGTCTACGTAGCCCATTTTCTTAAAGCAGCGGTTTTGCCACCAAAGAAGAAAAAAGGTGGATCGGAACTGACCACCATTTGACATTTTTCACAATCCACCACTCACAAATGAATATGGACACAATTTAACTTGCTGCACTATAAGGCCACACCAAAGAATTCAGCATCTATGCCAAGCTGGTGTTTCTCTGCTTGACATATATGTTGCATTCTTTTGGCAGGATCTTTATAGTGTATAGTACCACGGGGTGGGGAACCAGATGATCAGATGGATAGGCAATTGGCTCCAGGACCGGACCCAGAGGGTCGTAGTTGGTGGGATAGTCTCATCCCCAAAGAGGGTCATTAGTGGGGTCCCACAGGGATCAGTCCTTGGGCCCCTTCTGTTTCCAGCGCCTATGTCTCTGACAAAGGACAGGAATCAGGAGTGAGATGAGTCTCTTTGCGGATGACTCAAAACTGGGGGCAGTGGTGGATGGGGAGGAAGGGAGGGGCTCTACAGGGAACCTGGAGACTCTGGAAAGATGGTCTAGAAAGTGGAAGATGAGGTTTAATGCAGGGAAATGCAAGCTACTCACCTGGGGCCAGAAACCAGGCCAAGTGTACACCCTGGGGGAATGCTACAGAATCTCGATGGCTGAGAGGGACCTAGGGTGGTGGTGGATGTCAAGATGAACAACTCGGAGACTGGTAGGAGGGCAGCAGCCAAGGCCAACAGGGCGCTGGGATGCATCGCTGGGGGATCACCTCAGAGGGAGGGAAGTGATATCCCTCTGTATAACTGCTTGGTGAGGCCACACCTGAGTACTGCATGCAGTTTTGGAGGCCACACTTAAGAGGGACATTAAACTCCTGGAGAGGGTCCAGAGGAGACAGCAAAATGATTTGGGGCTTGGGGACAGGACCTATGAGGAGAGGCTCAAGAGCTAAATATGCACATATTGGAAGAGAAGGAACGGGGACATGATAGAGGTCTTCAAGCACATGAAGAGGGTAAATAGGGGAGGAACAGTCAGGGTGCTTCGAAGGAAGGAGGAGGGGCCACTAGAGGGCATGGGTGGAAGCTGGAGGGGAAGATTCAGGGAGAAAGGGAGGTGCTACTTCACTGAGAGAGGATGGTGGAGCCATGGAATGCACTGCCTAGGGGCTGGTGGAGGCAGAATGGTGGAGGGGTTCAAGAGGGGCTGGGACAGGTACAGGGAAGGGTTCTGGAAGCAAAATCCAATGCAGCAAGAATATCCGGAACTGGGAAGGGAGAAGCCAGAGAAGGCGATAGGGGCAGCAAGTTCAGCACCCAGGGTGGGGGCTGACAAATCGAGCAGACTCGAAAGACTGTTAGGCCTATTCTGCTGGCATTTTAGTATGTTAATAATAAATTTTCTTTACCTTATCCTCACTTCCATATGAATGCTCTCTAGCCCCCTTTCTGCCCTGATAACATGATATTTAGGGCTTGATTAAGTAAAGCTGTATCCAAAGTTCCTCCCTCTGGACCAAATTAAACTTTTTCAATACCAAAAAAAAATAAAAAAAAGACTAGCAATGCATTCCCTGGCTTTGAATACATTTAATATGGAGTAGTATTATACTTTGTACATTCTTGTGTTCTATGATTCTAGTATATTCATCTATTAAGCTATGAGGCTATGTTGAATTTTGCAAATGCGGGCTCATAACTTAGGTAATATTCAGTATTTTTATCACAGCATTTCAACATAGCCATTATGGTACAGCACCTCATTAATGTGACAGGTGTCATTTTTCAACTCTTGCCCAAAATGTGTGTTTGCAGCCCAAAAGTTGATTTTGCAGTCCCTACATGATATCACCTTTAGGCCAGGAGTTGAACATTTTCTCTGCCCTTCTTCATGAGGCAGGTTCATCACAAGGTTGTGCTGAAAATTAGGTGTAAAAATATTTAAAAAAAATCATTTTCAATATTTTTTTTACCCAGATTCCCCTCCTGCAGCCCTATTGGCTCTGGCCAGAGTTTGTCTATTTTACCAAGAGTAAAAAGAATTAGTATAGGTAGTGCTCCTACAGTTTGGTTGAACCAAAAATGTCAAAAAACTTTCTACAACTATTTATTAAACAAATGATGCAACAATTGAGTGTGTACATTTTATTAGAAGTACTACATCTGGAGTTTCTATTGATATAAAATATCTCATACTGTTTTTTAGGCAACGACACTGTTCCTACATCAACACAAGGGAATGTCACAAGTAAGATAAACATGTTAAAAATATTAGAAGCACTTTTATAGAAATGTTTTTTGGGAGCACCTAAGATCCAGGAACCCATGTTTCATATACAGTTATATATGACCATTATGACAAATGTTTAATTTCTTTTATTATAGGCATTTCTGATGTTTTAGTGCTTCATGTGAGAAATATTGACCCACTTTATGTTGCACAAACCCAAATGTTTGAAGTCAAATATGTGAAAGTTGTCCAAATCTAATTTATACTAACTCAGAACAAATCCTAATATGACCTTATGAGACCTTCATATCTAATATTGTCATGAGTTTTGGGATCACAAATTACGGTGGATTCCTGATGTATGCACATGCCCGGGACTTGCTGAATTTGTGTATACAACCAGAACACCATAGAAATAAATGGGTGAATACTGAAATCAATGGGGACTTGCTTACAAAACATAACTCACATGCTCACAAATACACCTGAGCCATCTTAAATGCTGTTAAATGTTATTTTAAGCAAGATGAGAAAAGGCAGCCTTTACCATAGCACATAATGTTTTTAACAAACTGAACACTCACTGATGCTTGACCTTCCTCACTGCAGCAAGTGAGACTGAATGTGCTTTCAGTGTCTAGTATGAAATTTGAAGTCAGATCATTTGCCATCAGTCCATCACCCCTCTGTAAGTTAATCAGAACTGAAAACTAACAGCAATCACTATCACTATGGTATGTGTGGGGGAGGGGGGGCAGGTTTAACTGGGCTCTGGCATTTGTCAGGTGATTACAGAATTAGCTATGGGGGACAATCTAGTGGCTGCATGGGAAAAACAACTGAATGCAACTGTTAGAGATGACAAAGACCTTCTGGGGACCTGCTGGGGAGCATGTCAAGATGAAAAAAAAATGTGGATATAACCGAAAAACTGTGTGCATACAAATGAAATAATTAACAGTGCTGGAATATGGCAAGAATTGGGACTTCAGTGTTTTGTGCATACATCCGGAATGTGCATACATCCGAATGGCATACAAGTGGAATCCACTGTAAAAACTGAAGAAAAAAATACTATTCGATAGCAAATAATGATTGAAATATTTACAACACTCAGCAGGTAATTAAGCAACAGTCTCATTCTAATACTTTTCCCAGTACTCCTCAATATACTCTAAGCCGATTACAGTGGTTACAATCTTTGTTCTCTCTCTCTCTCTTTTAGGGGGTGGGGGTGGGGTGGAGTCTCGCCCTGGAAGGTATGTTGTTTGAATCATTCTATTTCATCTGATACATTCATAATTTCAGTCCTGGTTTTATTTGGACATATACCCAGTCCATATAATGAAAGGTTTTATAGGTATTAGCACAGACCTCTGTGAAAAAAATATTTACTTCATTAATCCACAGCCCTATATGCAAAATCTTACTCCCAGACTTTTTATTCACTTGTAAAAGATGTGACATTAAAACCTGGAGATTTGTTTGGCAAGGGCATTCAGTAATTTATAAACATTTGTGTTTAGCTGGTGAGGGTGTAATGCTGGCTGGTATTCCCTTCCGCTATGTTCCAATTTGATGGTACTGTAGGTATTTTGTAGTTGGTGGGAGTTGTTCCTGGCTCACTCTCTTATAATGATTTTGAGGCATACAGGAGGAGGCTGCCTGTGTGCTGCTGCAGACAGACCCATTGATTTTTGCCAACTGGTTGGCATCCTTATGTGATTGAGGATGCCATGGAAATAGTACCTGGGTGTTCTGATGCCATAGTAATGGCATCCAAAAATGTCAACTTATACTATTGTGATTGAGTCCCAGATGTCAGAAGATTACAGAGATACATAGATTACATAGGTTACATACAAGCTTAGTGAGATCGTGCTCATATCAACTCACCAAGAAATGTTATCCCCATAACCATGTATATTCAATCTGTCAATTTTATTGAAAAGTAAATTGAGAGTAAACTCTGTTACAATTGCATCCAGACAGTATGCATCCAGTTTTGCTTTGAACTCATGAATACTACTACTATTTATAATCTCTAGTTGGAGAGAGAGTTCTAAATGTTCACCACCTGCTGATTGAACCAAGTGGCTCTTTTTTTTTACTATGGTAGTTTTCACACCGAAGTTGCAAAATATGTGACCTGGTGGTGTAATGCAGATCTTTGAGCTTCAAGTCCAAGCAATTCTGTAAGTCCTCATTTACAAATGCCCCATACACAAGACACAAGTCACCTCGGAATCCTCTATACTGAAACGTTTACAAGCCTAATTTATCCAATTTATCATATAGATACCACACAACACAATAGATAACACACTGCTTGTGAGATGTGATCATAGTTTTATACAGCAACTGTTATGGAGCAAACATTTTCCATCCCACATTATTATACTGAAAGGTGACTATGCTCAGTTTGATTAGAAAATGAATAAGTGTTTATGGATTGTTGAAGTCTCACTAATTAATTTGTTCTCAAAACAAAACAGAAAAGATTCCATCATGACATAGCATCCCACTGCATACTTAGATAAGAAATCTGTTAGCACGATGCATATCTTGAGCTTAGATGCTGATCATTTATAATCAGGACAATATGAAAAAGTTTACCATAAAACATAATTTTCTTTCTAATGCTGGCATGCTCTAAGAAATACAGGATCAAATTGATCTAACAATTAAAAATGCCTGTTACACTAAAGGACCTGTAATTGAGAAGATGCTTAGATCATCTTCACATTGATAAGCAATTCTAATGGATAGAGACTTGATGTTTGCCCTTGCATCAATAATATAAAAACATTTCAGAATTGCAGCATACACAGAGAAGCAGGTACTGTAATATCAATGACACTATAACCATAATGGGCCAGATATTCAAAACTTAACCTGGGCACTAATGGGTGATTGCCCATGCTAACCGGGTTTTGCACCCAATTCATGGGTGGGGTCTATATTCAGACACCCCCAGAGTGTGGGCAAAACATGTTAGCACCAGAATTCTAAGTTACCATTCTGCCCATACAAATGAGGGGGTCCTCCACTGCAGTGGGGTGCAGCAGGAAATTAAGAGATTTGCACAGGCAGTAAATGCCACCTCAATGGGCACACGTTACTGCCTTTGCAAACCTTGACTTAACAGGGCACAGTGCCCTGGTGGTGGGTTGTGGTACTGCAGCTAGCCACCCCCTGCACCCCCAACCCTGGCTCGTTGCAGTGATGGATGCTTTGGTGTCTAGTGGCACCCCCTGCCCTCCGATCATCCTTCCCAGTACATGATAGTAATTCCCTGGTGTCTAGTGGCACTCCTCATCCTCTGATCACCTGATGCTGTATTATAAAAGATGTGTCTCATGTCTAGTGGCACATCCCACTCTCTGATCACCTGCCACCACATCATAACAGATGTCCCTGGTGTCTAATGGCACCCCCAATGTCCGATCACCTGTCCCAGTACGTGGTGATGTTTCTGCGGTGTCCAGTGGCACCCCTCCACCTACTGATCATAAGTTCATGACTACATCATGTATGCCCTGGAGTCTAAAGGACCCAACTGCCCACACCAAGCACAGCAGCCTTCCTCCCCCATTCCTATTTGGTTGATGCCACATGGGGAATCCAATATGGCGACCATCACAGCCCTCCTCTCACCACCTCAGTCGGCCACCTTATTGAATGACAGGAAGCACGCATACAGTCTACAATGTAGGAAGCATGTGTACTGAACAGTATGCACACTTTCTGCACTGTAGATTGTCGTGTTCTTCTCCTAATCATTCCATATAATCAGCTTCAATGTCAACTGGTCTAGTACCTGTATCAGACCTCCTGCATGTCACTGATCAAATAGGGTATGGGAACAGGGTGCTATGCCCATTGTGGGCAGTGGGAACAGACACTGGGCACATGAGATATTCATGGATAGGTGATTGGTGGTGGGGGTGCCACTGGTCCCATCGAACTTCACCATCTACCAGGATTGGCAATCAAGGGAGAGTGCCACCGGACATCAGGGACATCTGTTAACTCAGCGGCGGGTGATCAGAGGATGATGTGCTGCCCGAGCCTGAACGTCTGTTCATAACACAGTGACGGCGGAGAGGGTGGAGGTGTCATACAGACACTATGGACAACAAACCTATATTGGACTGTTAACTGGAGAGTAGGACGGTGCCACTAGACACCAGGAACAACAGGATAGGTCATCAGATGGGCAAGGGGTTCCATTAGCCACCTGGGTAAACAATATGATTACAGGGATGGGGATCAGTGGGTGTGGGTTCCACTGGACACCAGGGACTCATGAATATTATGGGGATGGGCAATTGGGGTGGTGGTGGCTAGTAGCCACCATGCCTGATGTGGCAGTTGGCCACAGGTGGGGTGAAAATCTGACATGACTTCCCATGTAAATGAGCCTATAATGGGCATGCATATAGTCAATTAACACTTTGCATGCTCAGTAGGCTTATTTGCATGTTATGGACTGAATATCATGCTATGGCTCATGGTACTATCATGGTACTATCAGGTATAGGGCGCAGTTCCCTATAGGCTGCATGCAGTCCAGATCCATGTTGGGGCAGTGCTACTCAACTTAGCACTGTGCTGGCATGTACCTATATTCAGTCAGATAGTGCTGATGTGCTATCTGATTGAATATAGCAACCTCTATAGCAACCTCTAGATTGGGCACAAGGGCAAACACAGCATAAACCTTTGCAGTGTGCTATTGCTGATATTTGAATATTGGGTTCCTTGCCTTTTCTTCCAAATCATTACCTAATTAACCCTTTTCAGCCGTTGATATGTGAGGTGTGTTTAGATTTGCTGTGTACAAGCAGGTGATACCTTATTTGACCTATCACTAGTTATTACCTGATTATTCGATTGAAATGGAACTACACCAGCATAGTGGTTATTGTGACTTGTCTTAGAGTGTTAGAGCTTACCCATCTGGGGTAAGTATGCAATGTGCCTGACCAAATATTGACTGTAGCCTTTTCACTGAAGTTCAAGGTCCCACAGGTGTTTTTCACATCACCAAGGAGTTGTCATACATTTCCAGCAATGTGATATATTGCATTATTTGCATAAGTGAGCAGCTATCTACATCAGTGATACCGGAAGATGTCTGACTAACCAATTCTGGGAACATTACAGAGCATTCAGAAATAGAGAAAATAATAAACCCACTGTATACCATTTTTGCTCCAGGGACCATAATGTCAATGATCTTTCTGTGTGTATCCTTCAGCAGGGTTTCCGGGATGCTGGCCAAACAATAAACAAAGAAACCAAGAGTATCATCTGCGTAAGCTCCCAGCAGCCCTTTGGTTTAAGTGACAGTTATTTTATACTAACATCTTTCAGTCACATTATATATTCTTCAAGTCTATCCTTTTACCCCAACCCCAAGGCATATATATATATACTGCATATACATATATATATATATATATATATATATATATTATTTCTTCACTGGTGATACAATTTATTAAGAACATATGTACAATATGACAGTCCATAATGAATACCCTTCTGGAGAGCATTCTCTCCTTAATCAAAGAATAATCATGTGTCATACATATTTTTGTACAACATCAGGGGGAGGTGCAGAATTAATAAGCTAATTAAAAGATGCAATATTGCTGACAGTGAGCCCATGAGCAGCATGACTGCTGTGTGCTCAAGATAAGTCCATCACAGTAGTCCATGTGTCCCTGTTTGAACATTATGGCATAATGTGAATCTCCCTAAAGACAAATTACTACTAAGCAAGAGAAGCAACTTAAAATCATCTGTTACAAGGTCACCAAACTAAACTGTTTTTATCTGTTGTCCCTGGAGCCCCTCTTCAATGAAAGTGACACCATATATGTTTTGGTTGGTTGCTCAGTCAGCAACTAAATATTTATTTCAAGTCATCCTATATTTTTAGTCTAAGTTCTCTGATTTTCCATGAACACATCTTCACATTATAATAATGTAATATTATCATCCAAAACCAACATATTATTTCCATCACATTTTATTTACAATTTTTCTTCCGCCTTCTTCCTCAGATGTAAATCTGGGGTTCTTTTCTACCTTATTGTCCTTTTGTTTGGGTACGGATGTAGATCTGTGCCCATCCTTTGTAACTACTCTGGGTGTACACCCCCAGAGCAGTTCTTCTTCCCCAGCCCTGGTGTTCACACAGGCCAGTTCCCCTCCCCCTTCCAGCTTCTTCACTGGTTTTTCTTTCTTTTTTCCCCTTCTTTTCCTTCTCTTTTAGTCCTTAGTTTTCTGTGGTCCACCTTCAGCAGTCCCCTTCAACTCTCTGTTGAAGCTCTTCTGTGTACCCCAAACTGCCCTTCCATTGCATCCCTCCATGCAGTTATTTTTAATCGGGTGGCATATGGGGAAACAGAACTGGCTAGCAAAGTAAAAGAGAAGGGGCTCCCCCATTTACGATGGACTACAAGAATTTGGCTCATTGGCGCAGTACAAAATGAATGCTCAAAAATCCAAGATGATTGTATTAAGTGGCACCCCATAAGCTTCCTTTAAATGCTCCTTTCCATTTGCCTGGGCACCTAGGAACACATTTCGATACCTGGGAATATGTGTTTCCATAGATACCTCAGTAGTTTTTAAAAACAATTATGGTAAGTTATTCCAGGAAATACAGACAGGCCTTGCAAGGTGGACCCTTTTAACCCTCTCTCTGTATGGGAGAGTTCAAACTGTTAAAAAATGAATGTTCTACCTCACTTTCTGTTTTTATTTCAAACACTCCCTATCCCTATTCATAAGTTTTACTGGAATATTCTTCATAAAGAAATCCACCATTTCGTGTGGTCCTGCTCCCATCTCCGCCTATCATATGAAGTATTGCAGGCTCCATAAAAGGAGGGAGGTCTGGCTCTCTCTAACTTCCAGTGATATTATCTTGCTGCACAGGGGGCTCAATTATGCACCTGGGCAAAGAGACGGACTATCTCATGTTGGTATCAGATAGAAGAGGCTGACTTGAGGGAGTGGGCCCTATGGACTCTCCCTACTAGTGCTGTCTCCTCACAGATATGGTCCAAAACCACTAATCCATGTATCAAACACTCGTTCATTCTCCTGCAGCTTAGGAAAATCACTTATACCCCCAACACCTTGGGTCCTTTATCCCTCATTCATCAAGAGGACTCCTTCCCTCCCCCTTGGCTGGACCCCATTTACGCCTTCTGGGCAGAACACAGATTAACCACTTTCTCTCAATGTATTGGTGAACCAGGGTGTCTCCCTTTTGTTAACTTGCAAGCCAAATATTCCCTAAAGAAAGAAGATCACTTTCGGTTTCTCCAGGTTCACCGTTAAATTAATACAACTGATGCCATCCCCAAATTGTTAAGAGACCATTCAGATTTGGAGTCCTTGTTCTACTCCGCTATTACTCTCAGAGCTAATATACACTATTTGCTGGAACTTTATATTATACTTACACAACCTAAGGACCCCCAGATAGAGTCCCTAAGGCTGAAGTGAGAGGGAGAGGAAGACTCTCAGATAGACCCGGAACAATGGTCCAATAGACTTCTACACTTCTGCTGGGATGGCAGATGACATCTTTATTACATGGCGTGATTTTAATTGAAAAATTCTGAGCAGATTTTTTAGAACCCCGGTAATAACAAAGCATTATAGTACCACACAAATGGACTTGTGCTGGCAAGGATGTGGACTGAAAGGGATACACCTCCACATATTCTGGGCTTGCCCCAAGATTCTGAGCTTCTGGCGAATAATACACCTAGAAATTCAGAGACTGACAGGACTCACTATCCCCTTCTTTTTTACTCAGCTGATTCTAGGGTTTCCCACCTTAATCTCCTTCCCTAGCAGAATTAGGCATTTGGGACAGACCCTGTGTATAGCGGCTCTTAAATGTATAACTGCAGTGTGGCTGTCCCCTACCCCACCTACTAGAGAACAGTAGGTGATCTAGAAAGAATGGAGGAGATAAGTAGTAAGCTATGACTACAATATGATAAGTTCATAGAAATTTGGCACCCTTGGGATGAAGATCATGCAGCATCAGACCTTACCATTACGTAAAAGGCTTGAGTTCACCTCTAAAAGGGGTAGGGGGGAATGGAGGGGTACGCACCTTTAAGGTTTTGTTTATACACATAGTTATTAGGCTTCAGATATAACACCTTATATGATCTTTTATTTCTTATTTAATATTGTATTACATTTTAATATTTCTATTATGTAGCAGAAGGACCAGCTTAGGAAAATAATCGTTATATAATATTACTAAGACGGATAGTACTCTGTGGCTTTGTCAAGCGTATTTTGGAGTTATATGGACTCTGATGGAAATTTTCTTTGGGTCACTGGACATTCAAGAGACTCTAAATGACTCTGAATTAAGGTGGCAGCTGATCCATCAAAAAATCCTCTTTTTCTTTCTTCTCCTAATACTTTGAATAGTAATATTGTCTGACCGCAAAGTATATATGTTGAGTTAGAACTTTCAATAATCAAGGTATTTATCTTGGTTTTGAGGGAGAAGATAAAATGTTCAGCCCCCACAGACATGTATTATAAGACTTTTACATTAATTGTAAGATGTTGGAATGTTATTTACTGCTGCTATACACTATTTTTAGAATACTTTATTATACACTCTTGTTATTAAATGCTGTACATTTGATCAAATATTATTTGAATAAAATACATTAAAGTTAAAAAAAGTAAATTTCTCCACCCCCCTTTTTTGGCATCGTAACACCTTCCTTGTATCCATCCCCCAACCCCCTCCCTTTTACCAGCCAGACTGAGCTCTCCTTCCATTGGATAAGAGCCCATGACAAAGGGGCCTGTCATTTACTAAGGCAACCCTTCTTGTCCCTGCATCCCCTCCTCAATGAAAGTGACACCCCACATGTTTTGGTTGGTTGCTCAGTTGGCAACTAAATATTTATTCCAAGTCATCCTATATTTTTAGTCTAAGTTCTCTTATTCTCCATGAACATATATTCACATTATAATCATCTCTTATTATCATCCAAAACCAACGTATTATTTCCATCACATTTTATTTAAAATTTTTCTTTCGCCTTCTCCCCCAGATGTAAATCTGGGGTTCTTTTCTTCCTTATTGTCCTTTTGTCTGGCTACAGATGTAGATCCATGCATCTCCTTTGTAGCTACTCTGGGCATAACCCCCTCCCAGAGCAGTTGTCCTTCCCCAACTATGGTGTTCACCCAGTCCAGGTTCCCCCCTCTTTCAGCTTCTTTACTGGTTTTTCCTTTCTTTTTTCCATCAGTCCATTTCCAGTTTGCATTGGAAGGTAGGCTACCCCCACTTTTGCCCCCCCCTCCTCCTCCCATCATTCCCCCTTTTTTGTAATCCTACACCTATCTGCTTTCCATGCATCTATTGTCCCTATTTCTGAAAGAGTAAATCATTACTTAACCCTGACAGATGCACCCCGTCTGACATGTAAAGGAAAGCAATCTTCTCTTCAATGTTTCCATGCTTTATTAAATCCCCCTATACTCTTGAACCATTCTCCCACTCTTTTATTCATCCACCTTCTTGCCCCTTCTATAGCTTTGTGCCACCTGGCATTCCACCACACCCTACATGGCACCATTTCTGACCAAATCAGTTTTACATTTGGCCACCAGTCCTTAATGATTTTTGTATCTTCTTTTATCTGGAAGAAAATATCCAGCCAAGGTCTGGTTACAAGGTCATTGCCCCCCCCAGGTGTATTATGAAAAGGTGTGGTTCCGAGTTCAGTGTCCATGTCTCCTCCTGTAGCTGAAGCCCTATACTCTTGAACCATTCTCCCACTCTTTTATTCATCCACCTTCTTGCCCCTTCTATAGCTTTGTGCCACCTGGCATTCCACCACACCCTACATGGCACCATTTCTGACCAAATCAGTTTTACATTTGGCCACCAGTCCTTAATGATTTTTGTATCTTCTTTTATCTGGAAGAAAATATCCAGCCAAGGTCTGGTTACAAGGTCATTGCCCCCCCAGGTGTATTATGAAAAGGTGTGGTTCCGAGTTCAGTGTCCATGTCTCCTCCTGTAGCTGAAGAACTGTGGCCATCTTACCCCCTTCAGGCCTTTCCACAAAATTCACAAGCCATGTTGGTCATGGTACAAATGCCGTCCCCCCACTTTTATTAAAGCTCTCCGTTCTGCTGAATATAAGTATGAATAACCACAGATCCATACATTCAATCTCTTTTTCATACCTAATAAAAAGAACATTACCAGTGAGTTGGGTTCCTAACATACAACCCCCTCCTCCCTCCACCCCTTCCTCCCGGCCCTCGTTTTCTTCCACCAGACCTGCCTTTATATTGCGGTGCCCTGGAAAAGAAAATAAAGGTGTTGAGTTATTCAGTTTTCTGACATATGTTCTATAGCAGTTGGAGGTCCATCACCCTACTTTTTTCACTTCTTCCTCTGAATCTCCTCTTGCTGCTGCCTCAGATGCCACTCCAATCCTGAAGGAGTGTGATGAATATCCTTCTGGCTCTTCCCCCACTGCCTTGATTCCTTTCTTTAATACCACCACTAGTTGCGCTCCTGTCACTCGGGTCCCTTCGTCATGGAAAAACAAAGGCCCGTTGCCTCTTGGCGTAATCATTGCTTACACAATCAATGCCTGTATTGGGCATATTGCTGTCTTTTCATGCCTTTTTAAATTGATAAATGCGCCTCACCCCATCAGATCCATCTTTGATCTGTGAAGGTGTAAGGTAACCACCTTCCCCTGCCATTGTGTCTCTTCCCACTGCAAACCCCCCTTTTCTTGTCCTTTTACCTGTCCTAATTCTTCCCGCACCCCAAAAGCCCCATGGAACATAGAAACATAGACTGTGATGGAAGATAAGGACCAACTGGTCCACCTAGTCTGCCCATTCCCCTGCTTGGTTTGGCAATCCTACCTTTATTTGGACTGCCGTTCCCCTGCTCTGCTTCATAGCAGGGTGCCCTTATGCTTATCCCATGCACTTTTGGACCCCTGTAATGTTTTCACTTCCACCACCTCCACTGGAAAGCTGTTCCATGGATCCACCACCCTCTCTGTGAAAAAATATTTCCTAACATTCCCCCTAAGCCTCCCTCCCTCCAGCCTCATGTTATGTCACCTTAGACTTTTGTGCACGTTGTTCTCTGAAATATGCTTCCCTCCTGTACCCTGTTTATTCCTCTAAGGTATTTGAAATTCTCTATCATATCCCCTCTCTAACTTCTCTCTTCCCATGAATAAATGTTAATTTCCTTGAGTCTTTCCTCATAAGGTTTGTGGTGCAGGCCATGTATCATTTTTGTTGCTCTTCTCTGGACTGCTTTCATTCTGTCTATGTCCTTCCTGAGATGTGACCTTCAGAATTGGACACAGTATTCCAGATGAGGCCTCACCAGCGATCTATACAGTGGCATCACCACTTCACTCCTCGTACTAGTTGTGCCCCTTCATATGCACCCCAGCATTCTGTTTGCTTTCCCCACTGCTTTTTCACATTGTTTGGACGACTTCAGGTCATTGGATATGATAACCCTCAGGACTCTCCTGACTTCTGGTGGCTAGAACCTGCCCCCGCCCCATCCTGTATTCCTCTCTTCAATTTCTGTGTCCCTGGAGCAACATGATTGAAAATATGGTGTTCAATAGTGTTGCTTCATTTTTTTAATAACAGATCTGTGGCAGCACCCCATTAGCCTCTCAAGAAAGTTCTCATATCAGTTGCCTTTTATCCAGTTCTCTTCCTCTCACTCTCTGCCACCCTTGCATCATTCTTTTAACAATTTGTCCCTTTCCCAGGTCCCTCCATCCTTGTTGGTTGCTAACCCAACCAATAGCTGCCAAATGTACCCCCATAGCGGCATGTGCCACCCCGGTCTGCCATCCGTGTACAACAAACCTCGCCACCTGTTTCTCTGTGACTCTCCCAATTACCTCCATATTCTGGTTCATTCAAAAAGTCTGGAACACTCTCCATGACCCCTCATATACTCTCAATGTCCTGTCTGACCAGGAGTTCCAAAACAGAAACTCAGCTCCTTCCAACCAATCTCCCACATTGGTTGGAATCTTTGTCCCATTCCAGTCTGCCCCTGGTGATTTGGCCTGGAACTTGTACATCTGTAGACGGGAGAGGCTGTCAGCCACCATGTTCAATACCCCATCTATATACCTTGCCCTAAAACTCATGTTCAGCTGCAGCCCTTGCAGTACTAACTGCCTCAGTACCCACATCACTGTGTTTGACATCACCCCCCCTTTATTCAGCACATCCACTACCACCCTGTTGTCACACCAAAAAGTCACTTTTTGATTGCAGAGTGCCTCCCCCCAAACCACTGTTGAACAGAGAAACATAGAAATTGTTTGCAAATAAAGACTGCTAGGCCCATCCAGTTTGCCCATAGGCCCTATACTCCTGCATGAATGATGGTAGCCGTGCTGGGCGTGCTGTGACTGTGTTGTGCTGTGCTGTTTGCTCTGTTCGTTCCCTCTCTCGCTTTTGTCTCCCTTGATCATTTTCGTTGTCTGTTCTATTTTGTTTGCTGCATTTGCTGCATTTTTATCTTACTGTTTTTAGTCAGACAGGGCTTATTGAGTGAGTTATTTAGTTGCCTGGAGCCTTATTGGGGTTGTCGTTGACTGGCCGCGTAGTGTGCACTGGGGCTGTTCGTCTGGACTCTGCTGCCATGCCGTCTACAAAAGGGAGGAAAAGGATTATTAAAGCCCATTTTTAAATCTATTTTCCTGGCCCTGCCTCAGGACTTTATCATAGCCAGGAGAGAGCAGTCTTTAGAGGTGGTCTCAGTCTAGAGAGTGTGGAGGACAGCGCTGAAGTGAGTACGGAGGAAAGCGGTGCAAATTCCAAGATAGGAGGGTGGACTATATTTTTTACTAAATATCGGTGTAGTCTTTTGGATTTTAGAACTAAACTGAAGCAGATTAGATTGAGGGTGCTAACCTGAGGACAAACTGTGAGACTGTGTGATCTATGGAAGTGGTTTTTGCCTGAAGGGGTAATTGAAGTGGACAAATGGATTTTTAATTGCCCAAATATTGGGGCTCTACATTAGTGGGTGGCCTGCTAGCTGGAATCTGCTTTGCCCGGAGGCTGAGCCTGGACTGGTCAGGAGCTGATTGGTGGGTTTCAAGCTCTCCAAGACTCCCTTGCTGGACCAGTTGGAGGCGGCTAGAAGTGATAGCCGAGGTTGAAGGGCGATATTTCTGGCAGGCGGCCTCATGAGTAGAGCCCGTGGTTATACTTCAACTGTGAACAAGATCTGGTCTGGACTGTCATTGCAATATCCCTTTCTGAGGAATTTCATCAAGACAACAAAAATGGTCAGACCTCAAACTTTTATGTTTTGGATTATTAACTGGCAATGAGAGTACCGTGTATTATTTCTGGTGCCCCAGGTAGTGAGAGGACTTGGGGCACCATATCTCAGTTACATTATTTGATTTCTGATACACCCAGTGAGAGGGGGTGCATTTAAGTACTGGAATATTGAAGTTTTATTTTACTGGTTTTGGTTTAGTCTATATTGCATTTAACTTTTTGTGAACTGTAATTCTGTTTTTTCCGACTGGTATATCATCCTTTCTTGGACTTACATGGAACACCCAGACCAATTCCTTTTATTAGTATACTCTGATTGATTGTAAGAGTGTATGGGGAGGGTTTTATTACATTTTAGTTTTATATTTGTGGGAGGTATTTTAAGTTCGATTTAATATATTAGTGAAATTTCTCTCCTCTGTGTGTGTGGGGGGTGGTAAATCAGGGGGTTTAATCTGGTTGGTTATTTGTGTTTTGCTTATTGTTATTGTGTTAGTTTTTATCTTGGGATTTTTGCCTTAATTTTTGGGAAATTAGTTAATTACTTAATTGGGGACTTTTTTCAGGGTATTGTATTTTTATTAAGTCTTTAATATGTGTAGGAGGCCTGTTCCCACGGTCGTGCACTATTCACCTTCCGCCCTTCATGCCTCGCCTCCCCCATTACAACTATTGACATACCAGCACTGTAGAGCACTAGGTATTGCTCGTAGGGGGAGGAGGGGAGTTGGGAGTGCGAACAGTGGAGGTCGGATGAGCAGGGTCATCATATTGGGGTAGTGAGATCCAGAAGATGCCCTGGGGTGTAATGGAGACTGGAATGTGGTCCTCCATGTCTGATCTCCATACCCAAGAGTACCACCAACACTGCTGGGCAAGTAGCCCGAGCAGCTCCAGAAGCCCGTCTTACCCTAGCAGTGTTGTGCAATGCCAGATCCATCAGAAATAAGACTGCAGCTATTGCAGATCTTGTTTGGTTGGTGGATCTGGCATGCATTACTGAGACCTGGCTGGTTGAGAATGCGGGCCCCATGATAGGGGCCGCTATTCCTGCCGGGTTCTCGGTGTTATACCACCCGAGGTTGGACTGCGGGGGATACGGTCTGTTTCAAGGCCGAACTGGGCCTCACAAGTGTACCAGTTTAGGAGACTGAGTCATTCGAGTGTACTGTAGTGGCAGGTATGGGTTGTAGGATTGTCCTCATCTACCATCCACCAAGTGATGAGAGCGGTTCCTGCAGGAAGTAGCAAACTTTGTGATTGACATGGAGTTCGAGTCGCCCAGGCTGATGGTCCTGGGCTACTTCCATGATGGATGGGTAGCGAACTCTCACAATTTGGACAACACTTACTCCAATTGATCCTTTGGGCCTCACACAAGTTGTTACTTCTGCCACTCATAAAGGTGGTCACTCCCTTGACTTAGTTTTCCTCCTGGGGATTGATGCCTTCAATTTGGGGGTGAAACCTGTTGGATGGTCCGATCATTACACCGTGGGGTTCAGTTTTTGTGCCCCTCTTTGTAGGCCTACCCCTTTGGAGATGGTCAGGTACCGCCCTTTGCGAGATGTAAGCTCTGAGGGCCTAGTGGCTGTATTTGACCTATTGGAGCTTCTTGGAGTGAGCAATAATCCGGATGCCTTGGTCTTGGCCTATAATAAAGCCATCTCCTCGGCTCTGGATACTATTGCTCCAGTCTGTGTTCATCCCCTTCTCCTATGCTCTCAGTTCCCATGGTTTGATGGGACCTTGAGGGAGATGCAGCGACAAGGACGAAGATTAGAGCATTGCTGGCGGAGATCCGCCCTTAATGCTGACCATCTTAGACTGATGAAACATTACCAAGTCTATCATTCTGCAGTCTCCTGTAAGAAGGCAGAGTTCCTGTCCGGGGGCAACCTAGCCTGCCTGCAGGTTCGAAGAGCCTTTTCACAAGTAGAATGTGAAGAGCTTGCTCGCTTCTTTGTGGCTAAGGTGGCTGACATCAGGACGGCACTCCAGCCTCCATCCTCTATGGGAGAAGCGATGGAGCAGCACCAGATCACTGTCCCTGGGCTATCCTGGAGTTCCTTTGACCGGCCAGAGTTCACTGATGTCATGCGGATTGTCCAGGGTATGCGCCCTACATGCTGTAGTTTTGATCTGGGCCTAACCTCCCTGATAAAGGGTTGTGATGTTATCGGCCCAGTCCTAGCACAGATACTCTGGTGCTCCTTGGAGATGGGTGAGTTTCTTAGCTCCCTGAAGGAGGCGGTGGTAACACCCCTTCTGAAGAAAGCTTCTCTGGACCCAGACTGTCATGCTGACTACAGACCAATCTCTAACCTTCCCTTTGTGGGGAAGGTGATTGAGAAAGTAGTGGCCATACAACTGGAGAACCATTTGACCATCCATGACATTTATGAACCATTCCAGTCTGGTTTTCGAAAGAGGCATAGTACCGAGACTGCACTGGTTTGGGTGCTCAATGGTCTCTTGATGGCAAGAGAGTGAAAGAGCCATTCTATCTTGGTTCTTCTCAATCTCTCTTCAGCATTTGACACTGTGGACCATGAGGTACTTCTCGAATGCTTGAGGTCCATCTACGGCCTGTCTAGTACAGTTCTCAGGTGGTTTAGATCTTTCCTCACTGGCAGAACTCAGAGGGTGGTGTCAGGGATAAATCCCTCTGGCCCAGTCTCTCTGTCATGTGGGGTTCCTCAGGGTTCGGTGTTGTTCCCCATGTTGTTCGCAGTGTACATGCTGCCCCTCAGAGACATTGTAAGAAGGTATGGGCTGAGGTTTCACTGCTATGCTGATGATACCCAGCTCTACCTATCTTTTGTGCTCAACGAGGCTAGAGCTCTCTCGGTATTTAACAACTGCCTCACTGAAATCCAGAACTGGATAAATTTGAGCTGGCTAAGGTTGAACTCAGAGAAGATGGAGGTGATGGTTGTGGACCCAGGCCACCGGATAGAGGGGATGGGAGCTGTTTTGTCTTCAGGACTATTTCTGGGTGGCTCCCAACTCCCAACCTCTGAACAGGTGCGGAACCTGGGGGTGATTTTTGATGATGGGCTGATACTGCGATCCCAGGTGTCAGCAGTTATCAAATCATCCTTTTACCATCTGAGGAACATCTCCAGGATTAAGCACCTAGTTCTGTCTGGCGATTTGCCTATATTGGTCCACGCCCTTGTGACCTTGCACCTTGACTATTGCAACTCCCTTTATCTAGGGCTACCTGGGGTTGATATCTGCCACTTGCAGCTTGTGCAGAATGCTGCGGCCCAGTTATTGATGGGCACTTCTCATACCTGTCATATTTCTCTTGTGCTGCATGAACTGCACTGGCTGCCAACACAGTGGTGGATCACCTTTAAAGTTGGTCTTCTGACTTATAAAACCCCACATGGACTGGGCCTGGACTACTTGAAAGAGCTTCTGGTACCCTACCGCACTAAGTGATCACTCCGCTCAGCAGACAAGGGGTTGCTAGAAATTCCGAGGGTTTCTTTGACATCTTCAGGGGCCTGTGCTTTTATGTACATGGCCCCAACCCTCTGGAATTCTCTACCCCGTCCGCTTCAGGAGTGTGCATCTGTGGAGGAATTTAAATGGGCCTTAAAGACCCATTTGTGGTTGTCAGCATACCCTTGATGATGATGTTTTAAATGTATTTTATGAATTTAGTATTTATTGTATCTATGTCTAATTTATTGTTTTATGAAGCATATTGTTTAGGCTCCTTGGTTTCAGAAAGGTGCGATATAAATAAAGAATATTATTATTATTATTATACATTGTATGTGGCCACTGACCCTATGTGATCAATGGCTTTTCATCCACTCCCTTCCTCAGCGTCCTTACTGTCCCAGGCATGCTTAAACCCTCCACTGTGCTTGCCCACCACCTCCTGTGGCAGACTATTCCAAGCATTGACTACCCTTTCTTTGTAGAAAAACTTCCTCACATTACCTCTTAATCTACCCCCTTCCAATTTCATATTGTGCCCCCTTGTTCTAGTACTTTTCCTACATTGGAAAAGGTCTCCCACCTTCACCTTGTTTTTGCCTTTGAGGTACTTGAAAGTTTCAGTCATGTCCCCCCGCTCTCGCCTCTCCTCCAGTGAGTTCATGTTGAGGTCTCTTAGTCTCTCCTCATATGGTTTGTGGTGCAATCTCTGCACCATCTTTGTTGCCCTTCTCTGGATAGACTCCACCTTATCTATGTCCTTGCACAGGTGTGGCCTCCAGAACTGGACGCAGTACTCCAGGTGAGGCCTTACCAATATTTTATAAATGGTTTCACCACCTCCCACCTCCTGCTAGTGATACCCCTGCCTATGCACCCCAGCATGCTGCTGGCCCTCCCTGCCACCTTTGTGCACTGCTTTGGTCCCTTAAGGTCATCAGAGATGATAACCCCTAGGTCCCTTTCCTTTTTGGTGACAGTCAACTCCTCCCACCCCAACCTGTAGCTCTCCCCAAGGTTCCCTCTACCCAAGTGCATTATTTTGCACTTCTTTGCATTGAACCTCAGTTGTCATATCTCCGACCATCTTTCAAGCTTCTCCAGGTCTCTCTTCATTTTCTGCACCCCTTTTGGAGAATTCACCCTGTTGCAGATCTTGGTGTCATCTGCAAACAGGTAGATCTTTCCTTCCCGCCCCTCTGCAATGTCACTAATGAAGACATTGAACAGGACTGGTCCTAGTACTGATTCCTGTGATATCCTGCTGCTCACCACCCTCTCCGCAGATTGTATCCCATTTACCACCACCCTATGTTGCCTGTCTGTTAATCAGTTCCTAGCCCAGTTCACCACCTTGTCTCCCATGCCCAGACTACCCATCTTGTTAATCAGCCTTCTATGTGGGACGGTGTCAAAGGCTTTGCTGAAATCTATGTAGGCAACGTCTACCGCCTCTCGCTGATTTACTTCCCTAGTCACCCAATGAAAAAATCTATTAGATTTGTTTGACATGACCTTCCTGCTGTGAATCCATGTTGCCTCATATCTTGAGCACTGCTGGATTAAGGATGTGCCACTATCCTTTCTTTCAGCAGTGCCTCCATGATCGTTTCCCACCACTGAGGTGAGGCTGACTGGCCTGTAGTTCCCTCCTCCTCCCTATTTCCGCTTTTGTGCAGTGGGACTACATGTGCCCTCCTCTAGTCCTCTGGAACCACACCTGTGTTGAGTGATTCTGTAAACAGGGCTTCCAGAGGTACTGCTGCTTCCCTTCGCAGCTCCCTTAATATCCTTGGCTGGATACCATCTGGCCCCATGGCCTTATCCACCTTCAGCTTTGTGAGTTCTTCCAGAACTCTTTTCACTGTGAATGGACTGGTGTCCACTTCTCCCTCCACTCTCCTCCTGCAACCCAACTGTGGTCACTTGGCCCTCCCCTCCTTAAGTGAATACAGGAGCAGAGTATTTGTTCAGTATTTCTGCCTTATCGAATTCCTCCTTAGACTATCCCTTCTCTCCTTTGAGCCTCATAATCCCCCGGCTTTTCTTCCTACCTTGCTACCCATATGGAGAATCTCTATAATGTGATATCCATGTCAAACCCTTTCTCACCCATGTTTCTTGCCTTTGTTCTGATACTCATTGTCCCCTGAGGTAAGTCCACCCACCCCAAGCAGCATCTGTGTGTAAATCAATCTCTGCATTGAAGAACCATTCATCCTACCAGAAAGTCACCCTATTGCAGGAACTGATCTCAAATTTTCAGATCTTCCCTTACTGCCCTCATGATGTCAATCCAATGGAGAGGTTTTCTGGCCCCTCTTGTTGCCTTAGCTAGGTGACGTGTAAACACACGCCCAGGCACTATTGCTCTACAAGCAAAATTTAAGTGACCCAGTATTTGTTGTACCACTTGTAATGTCACCCTTCTCTTGCCCCTCACTACCCCCAAAAGCCTCCTTCACTTTTGAACCTTCTGCAATGGTAGTATAAAGAAACCTTCCTTAGTGTCAATTTCTATACCCAAAAACTCCAAACATTGACTGGGACCTTCTGTTTTATCCTCAGTTAATTGAAGGCCTAGCTCTTCACACATTTCCTGAAAATCCTTGAGCATCCTGCCTCCCGCTTTTTCTCCCTCCCTCACTAATAGAAAGTTGTCTAAATAATGTATGACTGTCCTGTGCCCATGCCTTACCTTGAAAGCCCATTGCAACCATGTGCTGAATGTCTCAAAAGTGGTACAAGCCACTGAGCACCCCGTTGGCATGACCTTATCAAAATAGTAGAGCCCATCTATTTTGAAGCCCAATAACCCCAATCCTCCCTTCTTACCAGCAGCAGCCTAAATGCTGCTTCTATGTCCATTTTGTCAGCCATGCACCTTTCATTATCCTAATCATCTGCACTGCTTCTTCTAAGGTCACGTATGTGACCCTACTATTTTCTTCACTAATGTAGTCATTCACCGACTCCCTATGACCCTGTGTTCCCCTGGCTGCTTCTTTGGCACTAAACCTAAGGGAGATATCCTGAGGTTTTCCATGGGGGGGTTCCTTGAATGGTCCTTCTACCCTCCCTGCCACCTTTTCTTTCTTAATCTTTTCTGTTAATATTCTTTCCTTACCTTTTACTGATCCTAGATTCTTTGCATTTTTATTTTCCCTTCTCCTTGTAAAATATAAACTAAAACCTTCACTAAAACCCATCCTTAGCATCTCAGCTACCCTATCATCTGGATAGCCTTTTATCCATTCCCTTAATATGTCCACCTTGATTGGTGTTTTGCCAATGGAAATTCCTCTGGTTCTCCTTTCCTGTCTCCATCCTGTACATACCTTCTCCCCCCATTATCCCAATAGTTCTCACGGTGGCTTATGTGTCATGCTTGAAAGGACTGACCCCTATAGTTACTCTCGCTGCTGTTCTTCAAATATGTTCTGCAATGTGAAGTGGGGTGCAAGCCCCTAAATCTGAGCAGGCATGTTTAAAATGACAGCTTGGCCATGAACAGTGTGCCCTGTTGTATCTCCAGCAACACCTTTGGTACCCTCCTGTGCCCTTTGCCCACTCGCTTTCAGCCCCCATCCCCAGGACTGTCATGGTTTCAAACCACAAATCAGAATGCCTAGTATCCCTCCTCACATCTCCATGTGAAGCCATTCTCTGTTTAAATAATTCATCACACCAAATCCAGTTATTCCCCCGTCTCATTTTGTATGCGCTCTGAATAATCAGGGAGTATGCTAGCAATGGTGTTGCTAATTTGGACTTCTTCTCCTGTACTATGGCACTAAAATAAATAAATCCTGCTAACCAGGCATCCCACATTTTTCCTTTTGCCCCCTTTGCCTCTTCCCCTTTTCCCAACAAAACTACTGATGCCGCCATATCTTTCTTTTCAAAGCTGTCTTTAGCCTCATATTTTTCTGCCATTTTCATATCCACTGAAGCAAATATGTCCAGATATTCCCCTTTCCAAATCTTTTCTTTTGTCACCAAAGGAACATGATCCCTAATCCTTACCCTTGGCATCCCTATCTCCCAGCCCACACTCCCTGCCTTATCTACTCCTGATGTGGTGGCCATTTGTACATCCCCTTTTCCCTTTTTTATCTCATTCAACACCTTTTCAAATTCCCCAATGCCGTCTCCCTCATATTTCTCAACATTTGCTCCACATACTCTTTTATGCTGCTCTCTAAGGACACCTCTACACCTACCTGGTTTACATTCAATTGGGCAGTGTCCCCCATCTAGAATCCAGCACTGGTTGAGTGAGTCACTGGCTGGGGTAGAGGCACTGGTAAGGTTGTGGTGCTGGGCTGGTAGTGGCCCGGTGTTAGTTCTTGCTACAGTTGAGGTATCGGTTGTGGAATTGGAGTTGGACCTGTTCCTGGCTATGCAACCGGAACCAATTGTGGGATTTGCCCTGGTAATGGATTAGGCTGTGGAACTGGAAAAGGCTCTGGTGCTGGCACCAGGCCAGGCTGAGGCACTGACATTGGTCGGTTGCAGCACTGACAGTGGCAGGGGAGAAGGTTCAGAATATGGGGCTGGTTTGGGTAGAGGTAGTGGAACTGGTCTCAGTTGTGGGATGGGGCAGGCCTTGGTTCTGGCATTGGTACCAGAACCACATAAGAGGGACGAGACACTGTAGGGGTCAGGGCCCTAGGGGCTGCCCCCTTTAGCTGTTTTTTCCCTATTCCCAGAGCCTTTCCCATCCTTCCTTTTCTTTCCTCTCCCTTCCCGATCCCTTCTATCTGGGTCCAAATCCTCCACCATTTACAGTACTTTATGAGCCCTACCCACTAGGTCCATAAACATCTTCATAGCGTCTTCCTTCAAGTTTTTTCTTCCTCTGGTATTCATAGTTATTGTTTTAAATAGGCTCTGGAAAAACAACACAAAACTGAATTGTCAGTATTACCCCATTTCTCTATTATACTGTTCAGTCTTTTCTATACCCTCTCTTTTTTTTAGATTTATCCTCTGCCTCAAAAAAAGACATCCAATTTTATCTCCACAATCTGCGAATAAAACCATTTTGTTGATTTATACATCCCAGTTCCTTGCCATCATCAGACAACCTATCCCATAGCTGTATTGTAATAGCTTGTTAAGTCTCCCAAAGCCTCTCTCCCTTTTTTTAAACTTTGTTGTTCCTACATCAGTTCTCCTCTTAGTATTCTCCCATCTGTCTTTATTACTTTCTGCCACATGTTCCAGCTGCCTTCTCCCCAGAGACTGCCATGCAGCAGGCCGTTCTTAAAATGGTGGCAACCACATGGTCACCCAATTTCAAAACAGAGGTCACCATGCAGTTGCCCAATTTCAAAATGGTGTCCACGCATGCGGCCGACCACCCCAAATGGCAGATCCTCTCATGGCCGGCTGCATTACCCCCGTGGTCACTAACTCCTCCCGAAATTTATCCCCATTATTTTGGATTTCCTGACTCTCCCAAAAAAAACATCAGTTTGTTGCAAAAATTTGCCCCAAGGAAATTGGCACCTCCCAATAATACCACCAGCATGCTACAGTTCAGGCAGCTGTCTGCTTCCAAAATGGAGGATCGCCATGTGGCCAGTTGCATTCCCCAATTCCAAAGCCTGTTCAAACCAAGCAAAACAAATGGGCCTCCCTCCTTCCTCTTGGACTTGACCCATCTGCTCCTCTGTTTGCGACCCGCCAACTAAAACAAAACCACTTACTCGGTGCGTCCTGAACACCACCAACATAGTTAAAAATGGTGGGTCCCAAAATGATCAAAAAATCCCTCATCTCACAGAAACATAGACTTTGACAGCAGATAGGGACTGCTTGGCCCACCCAGTCTGCCCATTTCCCTACCTTTTGGATAAGCTGCAGATCCTAGTTAACCCACAGCCTACTTTCTCTTGCCCCACATCAGAATTACCTTATATGTGTCCCATGCATTTTTGAATTCCCCCACTGTTTTAGACTCCACTACCTCCTCTGAAAGGCTGTTCCATGCATCCACCACCACTTTTGAAAAATACTTCCTCACATTGCTCCTGAGCTGTCCCCCATCTTCAAATTGTGCCCCCTTGTTCTTGTACATCTCTTTTCTGAAAGATGCTACCCTCTTGGACTTTATTGATTCCCTTGAGATACCTGAATGTTTCTATCATGTCCCCCAACTCCCTCCTTTCATTTAGCGTATACATATTAAGCTCCTTTAGTCTCTTTTCATATGGCTTCAGGTGCAGACCCTGCACCATTTTAATTGCCATCCTCTGGACTGCCTCCAACCTATCTATGTCCTTGCGGAGATGGGGTCTCCAGAACTGCATGCAGTACTCCAGATGGGGTCTCACCAATTGACTGTACAGAGGGATAACAACGTCCTGTTTTCTGCTGGTAATGCCTCTCCCTATGCAAACCAGTATCCCCCCAGCCCTCCTTACTGCCTTCTCACATTGCGAGCCTACCTTTAGATCATCTGATATGACTACCTCCAGGTCCCATTCCATTTTTGTTATTGTTAGTAAGACCCCCCTCCACTGTGTACTCTTCCCCTGGGTTTTTTTTTCCCAGGTGCATTACTTTGCACTTCTTTGTATTGAATCTAAGCTGCCATACTTTTGACCATTCCTCCAACCTTGTCAAGTCCCTTCTCATCCATTCCACCCCCATGCATCAACCCTGTTGCAGATCTTTGTGTCATCTGCAAGAGGCATACGTTCCTTCCAGCCTCTCCACAATGTCACCTATAAAGATATTAAAGAGGACCGGTCCTAGTACTGAACCCTGTGGTACCCCACTAGTAGCCCCCCTTTTCTTCAGAGTAGACTCCATGTACAGGTGACCTGCCAAATACACATTAAATTACTAGTCGGGTCCCGACCTCTCAAAACAATGTAAATTAATACACAGGAACCATAAATGCTTTAGCTCCTCTCTCAGTGACCCACCAAATATGAATTAAATTAGTCGGCGGGTCCAGACCTCCCAAACACACAAATCAATCAGCGGGAACAACTAAATGCTTCAGCTCCTCTCTTGGAGATCCGCTAAATACAAACTACTTACTCAGCGGATCCTGACATGCAAAATACCATAAATAAATCAGTGGGTCCAAGAGCAAGTAAACATTTTGCCCTTCTTTTGTCTCTACTGATAAAACCTCAGCTCAGGACCCCTGTACCTTTTCACAGAAACTTCAGAATTAACAAACTTTACAGTAGCCAACATTCATAGAAACACAGACATCATTCAAAACGCTATCAGCATTTTACTTAAATATTTATATATATATTATTCACATTGTCACTAAGCTTCCTTTCAATTAACATACTGCACTGGCATTATCAAGCAAAACAGCTTTGATATATATATATATATATATATATATATATATGCCTACTTAAATCATTCCTCCCAAATTAAATGTTTAAAATAAATGCTGTAGATACTCACAATTCTATGTTCCTTTTAAACTTAATTTTCAACAAAGACTATAAACCTTCTTGCCCACCTACTTACCACAATTCTTCTGAGTCAAATAGCCGACTGAAATTGCTGACCAGTGAAAATAAAACTGGCTAGCAAAGTAAAAGAAGGGGTTTATACTCTTGTGCAGCCCATTTTTCAACCCCTCTCTCTTCTCTCTCTTTTTTCCCCATCCAATCCTTTGACATCTTTTCCTCTCTTTCTCCACCCCCCCTTTTCTGCCATCATAGCACCTCCCCAGTATCTACCCCCAACCCCTTCCTTTTTCCAGCAAGGCTGAGCTCTCCTTCCATTGGATAGCAGTGAAGGACAATGGGGCCTGCCTTTTACTAAGGCAACCATTCTTATATAACTAATCTACAACAGATACACATGTAATCACAAATGTGGTATTTCAATGTGATAACCCATCTTAGTACAAATTACCAATAGTAGTCAGAACTAGAAACATCCTGACCTATGTACACTGCACAATTAATTTACTAAACCAAGTAATAGAAGATATGTGAAGATAATACATTGTGAATGCAGCAAATAGGTGGCAACAAGAATATAAATGGAAGCACCTAATGTACATCATGTCTGGGTATGTAAAAACATATTATCTTCTGATAAACCTCTCAAAGCACTAGAACATCTTGAATTGGAAAATAGTAAAAATATAAAAAAAAACTCAGTGACTGCATATACTAATAGAAGAAGAAGAATCAGCATTTATATAGCGCTTTTCATACACCGTGTATCCCAAAGCACTTTACAAGCAATGCTAGACTGGTAGTGAAGTGACTGAATGTGTAGTGGCAGCCATATCACACATCAACACCCACACACAGCCTCGATAATTGCATGAACCGGTTTATGGGAAGAGGAATGTTAGTCATGACACCGGGAATGTCCCCTACTTTTTGCAAAGAGTGCCCTGGGTTCTTTTACTTCCACCTGGACAACACCAGGATGGGTAGAAGGGACCTTGGTTTAATGTCTCATCAGAAGGACAGCACACCCCGGCAGTACAGCAAAGAATCACAGCAAAACAACATAAAACTATCTTTTTTTTATACTTTACAAAAGCGGAACTGACTCTGGCACTGCCACTGCTCCCAGCATCTGATCCTGTACCCACTCTCACAGTACAGAAATCACTTGTGCCCACCACAAAATGTAAACAAATTTGCAACCACTTTTTTTTTCTCTGTTTGTGAGTGATACCCCCTTCCCCCATGCAACCAATAGGAATGAAGTGCAGTTGTCAATTAACTCCAGACAAAACATCAGTGTTAATAATCTACCACATAATAATTGACTTTTATTGTTTTACCTTTTAAAAATTAGTAACACTAGTAAGTCGGACACTTAGCGGTACTTGAAGGCAGCCCAGCTCCCGTTCACTGCATCCCCCCATGCCGAAAACACAGAAACCAGAAAAAGAGAAACATTTTTGTTCTTTGTTTTTTTTTAAAGAAATTACTTTCCTTAACTGATCGCAGTCCATCTGTGCCTTGCCACATGCAGTGCAGTTTGTTTCCATTTCTCTGTGCAGACGTCAATCCCCCCTCCAAAACTAAACATTGGTAAAGATCAGTAGCAAGCTGAAGGAGATGGCAGTTAGTTTCGCAGAAGTAGGAGACACCAATAAAAATAAAAAAAAAAGTAGATGAGACAGTAGAAGAAGACAGTAGAAGAAGCAGAACAGTTAAGTATATGTCACCGTAAAACAACTATAATACACTACAGTGCCCTCTATCGGCAAGTATACCAGTAGAGGGACTACTTTACCACAGAAATAACTCTCTATTCATTTTAGTAATTTCTTATAGATCTCTTATTTTTTATTTTGTGAAACTGCATAAAATTGTCACATGCAGCCCATTTTCTAAATGCAATAATACTCTCCAGGGTGGGTGGTATGAGCCATACAGACCTTCCAGAGGCTATAAGACCCTCCACCTGTGGCATTGGGCCTCATTACACCCCTGATCAGTCTGGTATAGCCCAATACTGCCCACCCTGTTGGGCATTATTGCTTGCTTAGTCTCTGTTCTGCCAGGAACGTGGCCACTTTACCTGCTTCAATAGCATCCGAAAAGGTCCAAATCTTCCCTTCTCAAATGATACACATAATCTGGCTGGATAAATTACTGTGTGCACCATGGATGATTCTCTTTGGACTTTTTGGACAACATTACATTTTTATGACACTGCCTTGTTGCAAAACTAATGTCCAGGAAAATGTATAATGTTTTGCTATTCTGAGTAAGCGGTTCCACCTGTCTGGCAAGCTGAAGGATACAGTCCCATATTTCTATCCTAGTCATTACCACCAACAGAGTCCGTGGTGAGTTAGTGTCTAGTTGACTGCCACAGAGAGTGATGTGACACACCTTCTGCAAATCAAAGTCCTCCTGTTCTTCTATTGGAAGTTTTTCATGCAGCCATTCTCAAATGAACATCAGTGGGTTGTCACCCTCAATGTCCTCTGTGAAACCAGTTATACAAAAGTGAGATGCTCTTGCTTGATTTTCAAGCCTCTCTACCCTGGCCCCGAGATGCTGGTTTTCTTTAATCATTACAGAAGTTGCACTGGTAGAGACCTCTGCTTGTTTCTGAATGTTCCTATCTCATGTTTAATAAAATCCACTGTTGTTTCAATGACAGAGACCTGGGAACTGAAGCTTTTAGCCATGTTATTGAGGTTGGTCACTGATAGAATCAGGCATTGCTATTTGTGCCCCAATGAATGGAGATTTTCTTCCTAGCCCTGCTTAGCCACCGTTGAGGTCTCCATCCCAGATGGTGAGGGCTGCACTGCTACTGCATTCTTACTTTTTCCTGGGTCACCAGTGCCTTTATCTCTGTGAGGATTTTCCATACTAGAAAAGAGCTCTGCTTAATCTGTTGATCAAGGTAATTTGTAATAGTACAGTTTGGGCTCCACAGTGCTCCCTCCCCAGACATATCTTGCTTTTCATGTGTGCATGGTACATTTGCATGTGTCGGTATGCCTGCACACATTTTCATTCAGTGTGGACATGCTCATGTGAACATTCCAGCAATGTGTGCATATCTATTTTAATTTTCTCCAGATGTCCCTGTCTTCTTCCCCAATGTTTGTCACCTTTAAGCTTTCTTACTATATATAGAATAATGCAAGGGGAAGTGTGTATAATGAGGATTTTATGCACACCCGAGGTGTGTGATGCTCCATAAACCCCAAGGGCAAATTTAAACACTTCCTCAAGTTTTATTTTTATATTTACTGGTTCTTTGACTATTGCATTTTTTTTTCTGTAATGTTGAATAATTAATGAGACAGCAGTGTTGAACTACTCTGTAAGTTTATTGTAACACAAAGAACAGAATGATTACTTTTTTATAGTGAACTGTTTAAATGAATATTGTCAAAACATTTTTCAACATTTTCAACAATTTTTAAACAGGCACCTTTCACAAACATTCTGGCAGCTGTTTCTACAGCAAGCAAACACCTGCAGCTCTGAACTGCTTCACATCGACGACAAGCTCGCATCACACCTGAAGCCACCAGTGCAACGAACAATTTTTCTGTCAGGCACCACAGAAAAAAATATACCCTAGCATTCCTCTATGAACTTTTGAAGTTCTGATTCAGTGCATGGTTTAAATTGGGATGACGTTGCAATTTCTTTTACTGCTTTTAATTTAAATTCATTTAAATGACTACAGTAAATTTCTTTTCTGAGGTGTCTGATGGACAAACTGTTCTTCATGCTGATGGTTTCAGGTGTGGCGCAAACATGTTGGTAGTGTGAGGCAATTCAGAGCTGCAGGTATTTGCTTGCTATGGGAACTGTTGGCAGAATGTTAGTGAGAGGTGCCTTGGCAAACACCATTATTCATGGTTCGTTAGTCACACATGTGAATAACAGAGTTTGCCAGCCATTGCCAGCCAGGGCTTCAGTTAACTCCATAGTGGGAGTATTTGAGTCCCCAAAATAAGGCTAAAACTTCCAAAATAAAGGGGAGGGGGTAGCCACTGACTTCAAAATGTAGAAAACAAACAACAAAAAAAACAGGATGACTTCCAAAACTGAAGGCACAGAAGCTACGAAATAATGGATTTTTCTACAAGAAATTGTATTTTACCCTCAATATTTGTATTAACATCCATAATTTGATCCTTCCTAGAATATTAGCTTTCAAATTGTGGGATCTGGGAAGTATTTTGACTTCCAAAACATTGAAATGACTTCCAGATTTTGACTCATTGAAGTATTTGACTTCCACTAAAAATAAATTAACCGAAGCCCTGCTGCAAGCAGTTGATAATGATGGTAAACCTGTAAATATACCCTGTTGATTACACACTACCTGAGGACTCAGCTCATTAACTCCTACTGTACTACACTACATTCAACTGTTCCTCCAACTCAATGGTTTAACATTTTTCAGTGAGTTGCTTAATGTGTGCACTGCTCAGTGCAATTAATTAATAAAAAGTTACTAATGGTTTGTTTCTAGCTGCTATTCAGTTTCAGCTAACTTTGCAACTCTCTGGAAACTTTTATCATTGTAACGCATGTGCAGTGCACACATTAAAGGGATACTGTCAGCTTTCAACTGCTATACTGAACTTGTGTGAACAGTGTGCCTGTAATAACATCTATGGCAAAATAAACCATTCATGTGCCTCAGTATGAGTAAAAGTAGAGTTTTTTACCTAAATTTTAAGAATACATACTTTAGCTGGGACCAAGCACATTACCTTAGTGCTTGGCCGATCTTCTACTGCCAGATGCCTCATCTCAATGTGAACATGCATTGCATATAAGTGAATTTCCTGAACAAATGTATTGGATATTTGGGGCTAAAAGTACATGCTCTTCTGAGCGTAGAGATCTTTGCAAGAATAAAAAAAGAGAATTGCAAGTCTTATTTTACAAGTGTGTGAAAAAACTCTTCCACAGGCAAAATGTAAGAGAAAATGTGAATTTCGCTTCCACAAAAGTTCAGAAATCCATTTCTGAACTTTCATGGAATTTCCACTTGCCCTGCTGCCCGAAATAAATAAAAAGAAATAATATAAATACCTGGTGGCTAGTAGTCTCTTGCCCCACTCAATCTCCCACCCCATATCATTTCAGTAACCCCCCACCCCGTGATGTCAAGCCCTCCCCCACTCGATCACTGCCCTGTGATGTTACAGTAAACAACCTCCTATGGCTAGCAGTCTCTCCCCCAACTGGATCACCCACCAGTATAATTTCAGGAGTTGAAACCTCCTCCTGCTGTGGCATGAGATCCCTCCCCCCACCTGATCACCCCCTGTCCAGTAGTAACCCTCCCATCCCTTTTCCATGTATAATAAAATATTTAATTGAGCTGGTGGTCTAGTGTACCCCCTCTCTGTCCCTGATCCTAACAGACAGTGTTTTTTATTTATTTATTATTTTTTTAAAACATATTAACTGGTGGTCTAGTGGACCCCTGCCCCCACCCCAGCAGGTAGTGTTCCCTGATATCACCTCATTCCCCCCATCCCAAAAGGAGCAGACAACTGGCATTGCCCTCCACTCCTCCATGACAGTTGCCCACTGAATTGTCATGAATGAGTGCATGATGAAGCGTGCCCATGCGCCCTCGTTCATTGACAGCTAGTGGGTGGCCAGCTCATGGAGAAGGAGTCATGGTTGTCACTCAAGGATGGGGGAGAGTAGAGTGGTAAATCAAATCAAATCAAATCAAATTTTATTTATAATGCAGCTTTTCAACATATCAAATTGCAATACAAAACAACATCTTACATAATAAATAATGACATAAAAACAATAAAAAGCAGCAATAACCTCATCCAAAAGTTAATTCAAATAAGTAACTCTTCAGGGACACCTTAAATGATTCCATGGACAGGCACTCTCTAATCTGACGAGGTAGAGAATTCCACAGGGTTGGGGCCATAAAACAAAAAAGCTCTGGCTCTGGCCCCTGATGACTGAAGATGAACCCTGGGACTCTCTAGCAATCCCTCATGAGTGGAGCGGAGTGTGCGGAGAGGGCGGTAAGGTCAAAGGAGATCTTCCAAGTAGCCGGTCCCTGACCGTGTAGGGTCTTATAGGTCAGCAACGCGACCTTGAAGGTGATTCTCCACCGCACCGGCAGCCAGTGCAATTCGCGCAGCACAGGAGTGATATGACAAGTTTTCAGTAGCCCAGTCAACATCCTGGCTGCAGCGTTCTGCACCAGCTGGAGACGACAGAGATCCACCCCTAGTAACCCTAGATATAGAGCATTATTCAATCTGTAGTTTAATGCATTATTTCATGATACAGCCCCCCTCCACCTCTGATCTTGCCAATGGCCAAAGTAGTGGACTACCTGCCAGGGTGGGGGTCCACTAGACACCTGGGAATAAGCGAATAAGGGAAAATGTTTTAAAACAGGATCAGGGATAGGAAGGGGGTCCACTGGACACCAGGGAGGGAAAATTATTTAAGTGTTTTTTTTCCTGCTTGTGCCCACAATCTGCTGGTGGGGAACCACTACGGACCAGTGATTTTATTTTTATATGGAGTGGCGATCAATGGGTGGGTGGGGCACTAGACACCAAGTATTTGTTTTTTATATTGAGCCAGCAATCGGTGGGTGGGGGGCCACTAGATACAGATACTTTTTTTTTTATATGGGGCTGGTGATTGGCAGGTGGGGGAGCCACAGTGCATTGGGTATTTTTTTTACATGGGTCTGATGATCAACAGGTGGGGGGAGACCACATTGCACCAGAAATTATTTTTTTACATGGGGTCAACAATCTGTGGTGGGGTGGTCCACTAGACAGCAGAGATAGATTTTACATGGGGTTGGTGATTGCGGGAGGGGGAAGTAGACACCAGGGGCAAGATATTTTACAGGGGCCAAGAGGCCAACAATTGGTGGAGGGGGGCTGTATCATGAAATAATGCATTAAACTACGGATTGAATAAATTCCGCAGTTTAATGTATTATTCAGCAGTTTAGCCTAAATGTCTGTGGAACAGAGTGGAAATGCACGGAACACAGTTGGAAGATTCTGATCTTGCCAATGGCCAAAGTGTGGAAAATGTTGCAAAATTTCCAAAATTCCACGAAAGTTTCGGCAAGGTAGAATTCACAACTTTTGCCCAGCCCTGTTTACTTTCACCATTTTGAAAAACAAGAAAACAATCCAGAGCATGTTCATGACATTGACGTGGATGTGAGGAGCATAGTCAGGATTGTGGTCCTGTTTTTCAACATGGTGAAAGTAAGACTGACAACACTCTTTATTTTATTCTTACATTGAGCCTGATGCTGTGAAGAACATGTGCTTTTAGCCCCAACTATCAGTTACACTTGTACAGGAAATGCACACACCCACAATGTGTGTTCACACTGGGGGCTATGCAGGAAGTGGTACAGGTATGTGCCAAAAGTGTGTACCCCACCAGCATAGCTCTTCACCTGTGGACAGGTGTACACCTGGTGGCATGCACAACCACCTGCCACCTGTCTGCAGCCCCTCCTTTCTGCACAGGGTCACATGGGGCAGATGGTGTGGAGCTGTGGACCTGGGAGGACATCCAATGGGATGTCCATTCTGGGTCCCTCAGTGGATCCCTTATGTGGTGGGGCACTCTTTGGACATGTGCCTCGGTGGATGTCTGGTGGCCTTGGAGGTGAGAGGAGGGCAGTGCTGCCAGCCATCCCAAGTCATGGCATTGGTGTACCTGTGGGGGGTTGTTAGTGCCGTGGGGGGTGCAACCTCAGGCAGAGCCCATGCTGTGTGATAGCATGGGAGGGTCAGCTCTCACAGGGGGTCCTGGCACCCCACTGTGGGCAGGGGGTGACCTGCCATGCCAGCCAGGGGTGGGGTGTATCTGAGAAGTTGGGGGGCTTCATTTTAGTGCTGTTTGGGGGGTATTCTGGCTCATGTGTGGTGGTGGTGGGGTCACCTAGCCTGACACAGGCACAGGGCAGGTGGTCTGTGGGAATGGGACATGGCATTGGGTACATACACCAGGGTCTCCCCTGCCTTAACCTGCACCCATCTACACATCCATGTGGCCAGCACTATGCACTTTAGTAACAACGTGTAGTGCTGGCAAGCCCCCCCGACATGCTCCCTCATGACAACCCCCAGTGCATTGCTCAATGCACAGCCGGGAGTTAGAGCACGTACCATGGTTTGTGAATGCCACATGGAAACATAGAAACATAGAAGTTGATGGCAGATAAGGACCGAAAGGTCCATCCAGTCTGCCCATTTCTTTTTCTACCTTATGAATGTGCCATCTACCTTTGCTTTGTCAATGGCCTATCTATTCATACTCATTGTATTGCTCCCTTATGCCTATCCCATGCCTGTGTGAAGCCCTGCACTGTATTCATATCCACCACTTCCTGAGGTAGGCCATTCCATGCATCACCACCCTTTCTGTGAAAAAGAACTTCTCACATATACCTACATCCCTTAAAGGGAAATCTACTGCTTCCTCGGTATGTGACCACATCATTGTTTTATCACCTGCCATGTCTTGGTAGTCAGAAACTGACCCCCATTTTATTCCTGGAATATGTCAGGGGAGGGAGGGAGGATAATCTCTGCCATAGTGTAAACTTCAACAAAAAGCTAAAAGAAGAAGGCATACCAGAGCATAATATATCGTAGCTATGTGCCACATACATGAGCACAAAGAATGTTTATGTCACAGTAAGACTAAAAAGAATTATTCACCAGAGGAGTTTACCTGCCCATGCATCTACAAAGTCAAACAGACATCTCTTTGGGTGACTTATTCCTCCTGGGCCTGTTAAAATTGCTTTCTTGTAAATATTTAAATTCAAGGTATTCAACCATCCAATCACTGCTAACATATAACCATTATTAACACTTTCAAGCCTTGCTGTGATATAGTATACTTTGTACATATATTTGTACTTGTTATATAAAATATGCTCTAGTATGTCCACAATGATTCTTTTTGCTGTTTGTTCTGTGTTTGGATGGAGCAGGCACCTGTAGTGGAAGTAGTGCTGAACTTTCGGTGAGCAATGGTGTAAACCTCATACGTGCATTTTTAAGAAGATGTTTACTTCATCAGTATATCAAAACAGAGATGGATGAGATCCAGCAAGTCCCTTAATAACGTGAGTGCATCATACTTTAGCTACTCTTGGTAAAACCTTCAAGCTTAACAATACCTTTCAATTAGAGTCCATTTAGAACACTCAATGTGAGCATACTAAAGAGGCAGTTTACAGGAAAGCAAAGTATGGGATCTGTAAAAGAGGGATAGGACTTTCTTGTTTATCTCTCCAAACCATACACATACTTTCAAGCCTTGTTTCCAAGAGCAAGGCATCACTGATAGGCAGCAGGAAAATCAGCCTGCCCCTACAAAGCAAGAGTTTGCTGAATGGAAAAAAGACCTTGGTAGAGAAGGTCAGTGGGGATGCTGCTCTGAAGGTAAAGCCATCAAAAATGGAGAGCAATGAGTACCAATGCCCATAGTCTGGGTAATAAGCTTCCTGGATTAGTGGTCTTTGATGGAGGAGGAACATCTGGATATCGTGGCAGTCACAGAAACATGGTACACAGAACCCATGACTGGGACATAAAACATGCCTTGGTGGATACACCTATCCTGGTATGGAGGGAGCGGGGAGGGTAAAAGAGGAGGAGGAGTAGCTCTCTACATAAGGAAGGAATCAGAACCACCGAAACAAAAGGGTAAACAGGGAGAGAAGAAGCACTGTGGGTCAATTTGGGAGGCAGGCAATGGCACCACAATCTGCATAGGGTTAGAGCATAGACCCCTCTCAGGGGGAGGAAATGACAAGGAAATGATAGAAAGTATACTTAGAATGGCAGATAGGGAGATACTGCTGATGGGTGATCTGAATATGCCAGATGTTAACTGGAGAGCAGTTTCAGCAGCCACTTCTAAGAGTGGAGTTATTCTAGATGCCCTACAGGGGCATGCCTTGAGACAGTTAGTACTGGACTTTACGAGAGGAGCAATCTTTAGCCTGGTTCTCTCAAATGGAGATGGGAGGGACTCACAGATGTAGAAGTGGTATGCCATCTGCGGGAACTAGCGACCATCAGACAGCAGTATGGTTCACAATAAACACAGCAATAGAGTCAGAAGCTTGTACAAAGGCAAAAAGTACTGGACTTCAGGAGAGCTGACTTTGCAAAATGGGTGAGTGCCTAAGGAATGCACTAGCAAATGGGCAGGAAGGAAGGGTGGTAGAACAATGGGGACTAATAAAACTGCCATCACTGAAGTAACAAGCCTTTTGTGTGAAGCAAATAAACAAAACAAAATGATGTAAGAAACCACTATGGTTCTCAAAGGAGGTAGAGTGAAGGTTCAAAGAGAAAAGAAAGCATTCCAGTACAAAGAATCACAGAAGGAGCAAGACGAGAGATACGTATCAGTTAAAATAAAAGGGAAGCTGGGAAGGCAGTACAGCAAAAGACCTAACAGAGGAAAGATAGCTAACCTGAAGTTAAGTAGGGGATAAAACCTTTTAGGTACATCAGGAGCGAAGGAAGACTAAAGGAGGGATAGCGGGCTTAATAAGGGGGTGGGCAGAGGTGACGGTGAAAAGGGCAGAGATACTAAACAAATATTTTGCTCAGTATTTACAAATGAAGAGGGGAGGTACCTCTAAACAAACAATAGAAACACCTGGATAGAGAGTTGATACCAGCCCATTTACAGAAGAAAGGGTTCTGAAGAACTCTTGAAACTGAAGGTGGACAAAGCACTGGGGTCTGATGGGATTCATCCCAGAATTCCCAAAGAACTAAGGGTAGAACTAGTGACACCACTGACTCACCCTTTAACGAATCATGGGAAGATGGGGTGGTACCCCTGAGGACTGGAGGAGGGCAGATGTGATTCCCTTCACAAAAAGTGGGAGCAAAGGCAGAAGCAGGAAACACAGACCTGTTAGTTTAACCCCAGTGATAGGGAAATGATGAAATCACTTCTGAAGAAAAGAATTGTCAAATACCTAGAGGCCAGAGGGGCATGGACCCAAGGCAGCATGGATTCACAGCAGGAAGATCATGCCAGACGAATCTAATAGATCTCTTTGACTGGGTGACCAAAGTAGTAGATCAGGAGGGCTGTGGACATGGCCTACCAAGACTTTTAGCAAGGCATTTGACACAGTCCCACACAAAAGATTAATATACAAGTTAGCCAGCCTGGGAGTGGTTCCCAAGATGATAGCCTGGGTAAAAGATTGGCTGGTGAATAGGACACAGGGTAATAGTAAATAAGTCCATGCTGAAGAGGGGGTTGCTGGTGGGGTACCCCGCAGGATTCCAGTATTAGACCTGGTCATCTTCAATGCCTTTATAAGTGACATTGCAAGAGGGACTGGAAGGAAAGTATGTCTCTTTGTAGATGACACAAAGATCTGCAAATAGAGCTGACTGCACATGGGGTGGAAAAGGATGAGAAGGGACTTAGGCAAGGTTAGAGAAATGGTCAAATGTATGGCAGCTTAGATTCAATGCTAAGAAGTGAGGCGTAATGCACCTGGGAAACAAAAACCCAGGGGAAGAGTACACAATGGGGAGTGAGATGCTAATAACAACAAAATGGAAAGGGACCTGGAGGTAGTCATATCAGATGACTTAAAGGTGGGCAAGCAATGTGAGAGGGCAGTAAGTGAGGGCTAGGGGATACTTGGATGTCAGGGAAGAGTGCATCACCAGTAGAAAACAGGAAGTTGTTATCTCTCCTGTACAGACAATGGCTTTGCACCTCATCTGAGTACTGTGTGCAGTTCTTGGAGACCCAATCTCTGCAAGGACATAGACAAGATGAAAGCTGTCCAGAGGGAGGGGCACTAAAATGGTGCATGGTCTGCACCAGAAGACATATGGAACAGAGACTAAAGGAACTTAATATGTATAGCTCTAGGAAAGGAGGAGAGGAGGACATGATAGAAACTTTCGCACCTCGAGGGAATGAACAAAGTCCAAGAGGTAGCATCTTTCAAAAAAGAGGTGTGCAGAACAAGAGGCACAATTTGAAGATGGGGGGTGGCTCAGAGGTAATGTAAGGAAGTATTTTTTCACAGAGAGGGTTGTGCATGCATGGAACGGCCTTCCGAAGGAGGTTGTGGAGTCAAAAACAGTGGTTGAATTCAAGCATGCATGGGATGGTCATAAGGCAATTCTAGGGGGTGGGAGTAGAAAGAAGTAGACTGCTGGTTAACTAGGATCTGCAGCTTATCCATTAGGCAGGGAAATGGGCAGACTGGGTGGGCCAAGCAGTCTTTATCTGCCGTCAAATTCTATGTTTCTATGTGCAAATCTTTATTTAAGTCAGAATGACAATGCTTCATGAAAACAGACATTGTCTTTTAGACAGGTAAGGAATGTAAGTCTGATCCAGCATAGGCTGAGAATGACAAAGAAGAGATACATGTTGCACACACATCTGTACCTTAAGGTCTTGCCAGCCTGACTTACACGAGGATTTGCATTCCCAAGATGCCTTAGTCTTGGAAAGATGTTTGACAGTACTGTTTGTGTAAGGTTTGGACAGATTCACAAAATTCAAACAATACATTTTTTATGTATCTTTTATTTATAAATTTTGCAAGTAAAACTCGCAGCAAAATGACTTGAGAGGATACAAAAATTAATTATATTCCAGATCTTCTCTTACAAAGGCACTTAGCAGACACCTCCCATGTGTTACAACAAGAAGGGAATTACAACAGTGTCACTTAATCTAGCTAGACATTCTAGTTATTCTTGAACATACATGTCCCTGGATCAACCTCACAATTGATAATGTGTGCAGCTATTATTAAATCAAGGTGTAAAACTTTAAAATTTTCTTTGCACTTGTTTACTTAGGGTATAAAGATCTTTTAAACTTAAAAGCAGGCTTTTCTAGATTATTTCATGTAAGGATTTTAAATCTAGTTTATGGTGACTGAGACACACAGAGCAGGATTTCCAAAGGTCTTTAGTGGCCATTTATCATTATTCCAACGCTAGTAAGACCACCAAAACAGGGTTTACCTTGCATCTGGAATCAATGTATATTCTGCCCAGAACATTACATGAAAATGACATGTGAATCACAAAAGTCACACATGCATCATTGTTTTCCCTTAAACTTCAGAACATATCTAAACCTTTGAAAATAGCATTCAGTAGTTGGGAAGCAGATTTCATGATAGAGGCTGCATCAGATTGTTTGCACTACATGTGTGGCATAGCCTTTAAAATTTCCTTCTCTTGACATCTTTGCTTATGGGACAATTCTAAGTATGCTTTAGGAATAATTAGGAAGGGGCAGGCAGAACTCCTAATCCTTGGCTCTTCATAGATGAATAACATTTTCTTTTATACTTGCGGGAGGAAGGATAACTGACAATATAATTGATCCCTGGACTCTCCATACTATATTTTCCACAAAATACATTTCCATCTTCTCGTTATGTGATTTCAGAATACCAGCTAATTGCATTTCTTTCTCCAGGCTGCAACAGCTTGTTTATTGGTGTGACCTGGGAGCACAAGGAAGTTAAGTGACTTTCTCAGGGTCACATAGTATGCAAGTGGGGCTGTGGGATTCAAACCCAGGTCTCCAGGTTTGTAACTCAGAGCCTTAAACCACTGCACTATACTGCCTCCTTAGAGATACCTCTTGTCAAGCTGGACCAATGGTACAGTGGTAGGGGTACCACTATCAGTTCTAGACCTAGTTTTGGAAATGAGTCCAGATCATTAGAGAGCTGGCCAGAGCAGGAAGGCTGAACATCTCAGGATGCCTTTTAATGGGGGAGATGAAAGTCCCACTGGTCCTCTAGTGACTACAGGGAAAGGAACAGCTGAGATAACATAATTGGGAGGACACCAATGATGGCAAGACATGAGCTTTTACTTGCTGTGGAACAGTGCGTCTAATATTAGGAGATGTGTCATCCTTAGTTAGGACAGCCACAAGTGCAAAATTTCCTGCTTGCCTGCAGGTCCCACACCCTATGACTCTAATAAGTTTCTCCCAACATTTGGCTGGTACCTGATATTTCAAAAGGGGCTTGTGGAACCTGAATAACTACCCTGCAATAAATGGGAAGCTATGGTGGTCCTACAGTGAGAGGACTGTATGTTCTGGGATATGTCAGGGTCCCAGGGCTGAGGCATGAATAAGATGGTCCCAAGAGAGAATGGTCTTCAGGAGCTAAGCAACACAGATTAAAAAAAATTAAAATAAATATCATTTTCCTGAAGGATATTTCTGTGGAGGTCCATCTGTAGAAAGGTTGAGTATATGTCCCACCCCTCTTTTTATGTTGGAACTTCAGAAGAAGCGTATCAGTTAGACTCGGCTGTTAATGGGGGGAGGTAGCAGTTATCATATAGGATTATCCTGAGAAGAGAATAAATTGGTCTCAGTTTTACCATATATATGGCGGTGCTCAACTCTAACTACAGATTCTGGTATTAAAAGTCAAGCAGATAAATCTTTTCGCCTTCATCTGAACTGCCAATACTATCCGAACATTTGTTTTAAGTGAACAAATACAAGGACAAAATATAATCTGCAGAAAACTTTAATTATTTACAGTTTCTGATTATACTGTCTTTAGCATGCACTCTGAACACAAAGTCATTGTCACTTTAAAACACAAACATTTGATGTAAAGTACAGCAAAAAAATGACATCTTTTTTCTGTAAAGCTACTCTCTGGGAACATAACTGAAATAACAGTTGTTTTCAAAATATTCACACTATTGATTGGATTGATTTGATTGGTAAACCAGAATGTTGGACTGGGTCACAGTCCCCATTTTAGACTTGCTTAGTGCATACAAATAACATACAGAATACATGCTTATAAGGAGAAGGGTCATAGTTGACTCCCTACAAGGAGCAATTCTCAGGTAGCTAATCAAAGAACCTACTAGAGATGGGGCAGAGCTAAATCTGGGACTTACAAACAGTGTTGCAGACATCATGATGGGCAGTCCCCTAGGTACCAGTGATCATTGCACTGTTTGGTTTAACATAAAGACCGGAATACTGCCTCAAAAATTGTTTCAAAGTGGAGGATTGCTAGGGAGTGGTAGAGGCACTGTGGGGAAACATAAGGGAGACTATAATCAAAGTAAACAACCTCTTTGTGAAGGAACTGAGTAAAAGCAGAAGAATACATGCATTTGTCAATGCTGAATGTTGTCTTGCTGGTATTGGCATTGGTAGTGCAGGAGTTAGAAACATGCATAATAGGAATGGCAGTGAAATATTGAACTGACGCCAACCCCACCCCCCACCCTGCAGAGACTGACAGGCATTGGGGTGTGTTACACGTGAAAAGATCATGCCTTCGGTTCTTTGCATGATATGCTGGACAAAGAATGCAACAAGTAGAAGTAATAAAAGAGGTTTATTACAATACTTATGCCATAACTAGTGAAGCAAAGCAATCACAAGGGAGCTGATTTCCCACCATTCCTTGAGTATGGTCTCTTTCTCTCTGAGAAGCTGGTGTGCATACAATTATATATGACTGATAAGAGTACAGTTACAGATATGATAAGCATACAGCATTGGATAAGTCATGTAAATAAGGTGGCTCCCTGGGCAATTACATAGGAAATAAGGAAGAATCTCTGAACAAAGGAAACTCATATTCAGCAAGAATAAGTGTTATCTGTTCTTATTTCAAGACAGTCTAGAAATGTTTGCAACATAATCATAAAAGCACATAACATGTCACAGTAGTGGAAAAGTACAAAATATGAGTGATTATGAGTATAAAGAATATATGGCAGAAACATATCATGTAGGTAAATGCATTACAGACAAATATGAGCATAGCAAATATAATGAACACTAATATAAGTAATAAAACAAGATACAATATTATAAGACTGTGGTAAGGCACTAAATACTTGTAAGTGTATAAAGTTATGGTACATATGCAAATTCAGTTGGTGGTATCTCTTAGGCATAAGAGGTGTCTTCCTTTGGTCATCGGCCATGGCGCTCATGCCATTTACGTTCACCCTATCCTGCAGACTCTGACAAGTGTTGTGGTGTGTTGGCCTTTCGGGCCTTTATGCTCACTACATTCCATAAGGAAATCTGCTGAGATGGGTGCAGTATAGGAGAATGGGGTGAATTTTCAGGCGAGGGCTCCAAAACACACCTGCTCATTCTGTCACTGTGGCTGCAGGTTAGAGAGTGAGGTCGAATGGCGTGAGCATTTCAACCAATGATCCCAAGTCACACCCTGATGCCTGTCAGTCTGTATAGGTGTAATGATGGTTGAAAACCCTAATGTCCCAGACATTTATTGGTATTTTTCACTCCAAATTTTCAATGTGAGGCTTTGTGACCCCACCTCATGAACAGTGGCACTATTAGTTTGTTGGCGAAAAAGTGTTTTTGCTGGCGACTCGCCCATTTAGCGTCACTGGGTGTGAAAACACATTTCTAGGCAGGATGAAAATGGTAACTGTATTGTTCATGAGCAGGTGATAAAATGGTAATGTTGAAAATCTGGAGTGAAAATATAAAACATTGGTGAAGTCACAAGTTGCAGGAAGAAACTGCTAAATTTTACGTAATCTGTAAGGCAATTATGTTTTGATTTCTTTAGACATTTTCAACATAGGCATTTTGGTACCTCCCTCATGAACAGTGGCACTGTGATTTTGTTAATCTGTCCCAAAAGTGGATTTCCCAGCGACTGTGCCATTGTGTGCCACAGGTGTGAAAACAACATATTAAAAGATTGTGGCACAAACCCCATCGTTCTGATACATGTTGGAGCTAATAACATTCTACAAGATCCAATCTCTGTAATTAAAAGGGATTTTGTTGCTTTAACCAACAAATTGATTGATTTGGGATGTGATGTTTGCTGGTCTGAAATTTTACCAATGCCCCGCTTTTCTTCATTTTTAAATAGGAAAATAAAGATTATAAATGAGTGGCTCCAAAAATGGTGTCTACTCCAAGATCTTACTTGCATTACACATTGGGAAGAATTTAATTGTCATGATGAACTTTTCTGTTCTGATGGTTTGCACCTGAGAAGACGCGGTAATGCCATGTTGGGGAAACAATTGTTAACTGTTATCAACAATTGTTTAAATTAATTAGTGGGGGTGAGGGGATGATGGACATATTATCACCTAAACCAGTATCCAAATATATTATTAAACATCTTAACTTACATTGTTTAAGTTTTAATGCAAGGGGTCTGAATTATAAATTAGATGAACTAAAATATAAAATTAATCTAGAAAAAACTGATGTTATTTTGATTTGTAAAACATGAGGAAATGATAAATCATCCTGGGATCTTTACATACCTGGCTTCACTTTGCATAAACTTAACAGAGTAAATAGAAAAGGTGGTGGTGTTGCACTTTATGTAAATAGTAGTCTAAACTCTAATGACATATCTGCAAATATTAAAGATCTTAATATACAGACTGAAACTATTTGGATTAATGTGTTCCTCTCAACTTCTAACTTCATTATTTTTGGATCTTGTTATCGCCCACCAAACTCAACTGTGGATATTTTAGAAGCTATTCTGCATGAAATGGAATTGGCTAAATCATTGGAAAATGTTGTTATTACTGGGGATTTCAACATGGCTGACATTAATTGGACTATTTTTTCAGCAAATAGTAGCCTGGGGAAGAGATTATTAAATATATGTTCCCAATTAGGAATTAAGCAATGTATAATAGTTCCAATGAGAGGAGATAATGTGTTAGATCTTGTTCCAACTGATGATGATCTAATAATTTATAATATTAGAATTATTGACCCAATTGGAAACAGTGACCATAATATGATTATATTTAGTATTAGAAAGGATTTCGTTTATACTCCTACTAAAACAGTCATATATGTATATGACAAAGCTGATTAAATTAGCATTAGACAAGATGTTAAAGAACTAAATTGGGAATCAACATTATAACACTCTTCCCCTGGGCATTGTTGGGAGTCTTTTAAAAAGATTATTTATCGTTTAAGAGATCAGTATATTCCATGCAAACAAAAAATTCCTATTAATAAAAAAGCACCAAAATGGATGAATTAAACTATTAAAAGACTAATCAAAAAAAGCAAAGAAAATATAATGCTTTTTTTAAAAAAATAAATCATCAATGCTTTGGCATTCTTACAAACTTACTCAAAAAAATACAAAAGCATGATCAGAAAAGCAAAATCCAGGTGGGAACATAATTTTGCATGTAATGCAAACAAAACAAACAATAAGGAATTTTACTCTTACATTAACTCTTTAAAAAACCAAAAAGTCAAGTTGGACCATTATTAGACAATAATAACATTCTTGTCTATGATTCAAAAACAATGGCAGATTTACTTAACACTCAATTTTGTAAAAATCTCACTGACACATCTAACGACAAATCAATACTGACCTCATCTAACTCCAATAGTGACATACCTATTAGTCTATCTAAAGAAATAATTTACAAAAAGTTGTTAACCCAAAAGGGCAAATATAGTCCAGGCCCTGGTAACATACTGTGCCATCTATTATTTTTATTGGCAGACATTTTGGCTGAACCCTTGAAATTAATATTCGACTTTTTTCTTGCTGCATGTTATGTCTCACATGATTGGAAGGATATCTATGTTGTCCCCATATATAAAAAAAGGGCCTAAGAATAAGTGAGAAAATTATCGCCCCATAAGCCTCACATCCTCAGTTTGTAAAATCCTTGAGAGTATAATAAAATATATGATTGCACCAGTTCTAAATAGTTGTGATCCTGAACAACATGGGTTTAAAAGTGGATGTAGCTGCATTACCAATTTGATGTGTTTTTATGAAAATATCAGCTCTTTCATAGATAAAAGGATTCCTTGTGATATTATATTTATAGACGTTAATAAGGCTTTTGACGTTATGCCATATTGGGCATTATCTCAAAAACGCTGTGAACTAAATATCAATTCTTTTTTGACAAATTGGCTATTAAATTGGCTATGCTTAAGGACTCAACAAGTTATCATTAATGGAATAAAATCAGATATTTGTTCTTTCTCAAGTGGTGTACCACAAGGATCCATTTTAGGACCTTGTCTCTTTCAAATATTTATTCCTGATGTAACCAAGGAATGCTCATCTATTAACATTAAGTAGGTGGATGATATTAAACTCAGGGGTGGTTGCACATCAGATTTTGATATACAAATTATTCAGAAAGACTTAGATTATATCACCGAATGGGTAAACCAATGGGGTATGAAACTAAACACAGCAAAGTAAAGTTATGCACTTGGGTTCTACCAACTTACATAATCAATAGACACTGGCTGATTCTATGTTGGTTCAAACATGAGATGAAAGGGATTTGGGAATTATGATTTCTGATGATTTATCATATAACAAACATGTACACGAAATCATTAACAGATCTAATAAGGTTATTTGGTCTATTCTTTGGAATATTAGATCTAGAGATCAGAACGTTTTACTCCCTTTATTTAGAGCATATGTTAGGCCACACTTGGAATATGCCTCCCAGCTTTGGAATCCATATAAAAAATCAGAATGTCAACTGCTGGAGGGTGTTCAGAGAAAATTCACAAAAAAAATATCTGGGTTCGGTAAAGTGCCATATTGTGAACGTATTGACTCCCTAAAGCTCATGTCACTTTCTACTCATCGCCTTTGAGGTGATCTTTTGATTTTGTTTGATAATATTAAAGATCCATATCTTATGTGTGAAATGGGTCTAGAATTTAAGGACCACTCCTATGAGCTCAGGGGACATCCATTACAACTGATTCAGAAATCATTTAATCACAATAATAGGAAATATTTTTATACTATAAGCGTAATCGGACCTTGGAACAAACTGCCACTTCATGTGGCTATTACTGAAACTAAGAATATATTTAAATATCGATTAGATGTATTGATAAATTCTGGCTATAAGCTGATCTATTTTTCATTGGTTTAGTATGGGAGCATTAAGGGTTTCGGCTTTCTAGCTCCCCAAATTGACCTTAGTATGAACCTTAGTATTTCAGGAAGGAAGTGAAAAATGGCAGCTGTACTATTCATAAGGAGGTGAGAAAAAATGGCAATGCTGAAAATCTGGAGTGAAAATATTAAAAATTGTCAAAGTTACAAGCGTGCATGGAAATTGCGTAATGCACGCTCATAATGCAATCTTTTCTTGGAATTTTTTCACCAAATTTTCAGTTTCGGGTTTTTGGGAGCCCACCTCACTAACCGTGGCACTGTTGTTTCATTAATCAGTCCCGAAAGGTGATTCCATGCAGTGATTGTGAAATTGCCTTTTGCGACTGAGTAACGAGATGACAGTGTATGTGTTCATGAGGTGGGGTCCCAAGAACCCCATGTTGAAATTCTGGTATCAAAATTCCCCAAATGGCTGAGATGTTCACCTAAGTTCAATCCTCCATTGTCTGCCATTACAAAGCTTAGCACATTTTGTTCATTTCCTAGTCAGCTTTTCAAGAGTTCAGATGTGTTCCTGCTCCACAGAAGATCACAGCACCGCCCTCAGAGGTAGGTATGGGGTGGGGGTGCATGGAGGTGGTTGCACAGAGGGTAGGTGCAGGTTGGGGAGGATGCGGGTGGATGAAGGGACCTTTTTGACAGGTTAAAAAAATGGACTTAGGAAAGGTTTTCTTTATTTACAGGTAAAAATGATTTGGGGCACACAGAGGGGTCCCGTGTGCCATGAGTCTGTAGACATGATGCTAATGGGGATTGGGTATTCCCATCAGCAAAGAAAGTGTGTGTGGGGGGGACATGATGGCGAGGGATTGGGCACCCCATCAACAAAGGAAAGTGTGTGTGGGGAAACATGATGATGATGGGACTGGGCACCCCTGTCGACAAACAAATTGAACTGGGGGGGGACATTCCAACACAGGGATTGGGCATCCCCAATGTCAGCTTTGGGGGGATTGTGTGGTGGGAGGCAGCAGCTGCTATATTTATTGGAATGTTTGACCAGGAAAGGCACATAACAGAGCCTTGTCATCTGATGCTCCAATGAGGAAATTACACCTCATTGGAGCAGCAGATTTCTTTCAACTCCGTGGCTCTCTTTGAAACTGCTGTCACTGCAAGCATGTTCACTGATTGGCCACTGAGGGATGCACCCACTAAAGTGTCCCCTGCATTGGCCACAACACTGACGCACCTCTGAAAGTGCTTATACCAAAAGATGTTGCTTGCTCATGAGCGCAAGCCAACATAAAAAGATACTGTTATGGTTCTCTAAGTAAGTGGCAAAGAGGGTAAAGAAAATAGGGTGACTTTCATACAGTCCAAAAATAGACAGCAGGAAGAGGCCAGGGAGGTATGCCTACTAATGCAGAGGGAACCAGGTAAAGCAGTTAACAAGCAATAATACCCAATAGAGTGGACAACATTGGGCTATACTGGACTGCCCAGGGGCATAATAAGGTCCGATGCCGCAGGCGGAGGGCCTTATAGCTCCTGAAAGGTCTGGTATAGCCCATACCACACAGCCTGGAGGGTATTACTTTACTTTGAAAATGGGCCACTAAATTATACATGTTTGGTAAAAAAAGTAATTTTTATATTTACAGGTGAAAACTCTTACATTTGATTTATTTTGTAATAAAATAGTTCCTCCGCCTGCATTAAAATATTGTGTTTTTTTTTAAACCTAGGAACTTCTTATCCTAATACAGCCTATGTAGTTCCTACTTTGGAGCTGGTTGCCATGGTTACTCCCTCCACCCCCCACACACACACACACTCAGGGTTTAAGTTAAATAGCTTTTCTTGTAATTGTTTTTCTTTATTCATTCAGTTTTCTTTTTTCATTCATTCAATTATTTTACCCTACCACATCCTGACTGGTTTTGTTGATCCGATCCCACCCCAGCCAGCCCTCCCCTCCAAAAGCACACTTGCCAGTGTTCTATGTTGCTGTCATTTTCCGTTTAACAGCATGGCAGGGAAAGTCTTCATTTGCAACGTTATGAGACGGTGAGATGAGGAGAAGGGAACAGAAGTGGGATTGAACATGGCATAGCTCTTGGCAGGACAGGTGATTTATTTTTTAAAAGGGAAAAAAGCACATTTTTGTTGAGCTGACTGGGGAAGGGGGAGCTGGAAAGGTAGTCAGCAATACCGCTACAAGATAACCACTGCTACCGATTTGGGATGTCCATGCTGCATCCCACTGTCCTGCTTGCTGACAGAAACATATAATAGAGATAAGATGTTTTACAGAAAAACAATGTTTTATTGTCCAGCTGGACTGAGCAGTGGTATAAAGTATTGTGGCAGCATGGTAATCGGTTGGACAGTTGCAGGATTGGGAGAATAGGGCTGAAGAGCAGTGGTGGCACTTTTACAACTTCAACTCCCCGAGATTGAGATGGGTTGGAACAGCTGCAAGTTTAAACAAAACTGTTGTTGTGGTTTAGGAAAACTACAGTTTTACCAGAAGGGGTATTGGGTAGCACTGATGCCGAGTACGGTTGGAAAAATAAAACAAGAAATTAATGTGAAAGGCAACGCTTTTTGGACTATATGTGATTGCCTCTTCTGCTTCCCACTGACTCTGTTTCTCCTCACCTTCCCACCTGCATGGAGTAGGCCACAGCCTTAGCGCTATATTCCCTGGAACAGTGCAGGGATAGAGGGGACATGATTAAGACATTCAAATTTCTGAAGGGTATAAACGGAGTCTCCACCCAGGAGCTCTTTATGGTCAATAGCACCAGTAGAACTAGAGGACATGAGACAAAATTGAGGGGATGAAGATTTGGGGCACCATGCAAAGGTGCTTCTTCACAGAGAGGGTGGTTGATCCATGGAATGGTCTACTGGCTGGGGTCATTGACTCTAAAACAGTAGGGGAATTCAAAGCAGCTTGGGACAGACACAAAGGGATTGTCTCACAGAAATCCTAAAAAGAGGGGGTAGGGCTCAGGGCAGACTACATGGCTCTTTGGTCCCCATCTGCCATCAGTTTCTATGTTTCTATGAGTTTGAAGTGCCAGTAGGCACTTTCACTTCAGCGCGATCATGCTATGCGGCAGGAATAAGATTATGGTAGTCAGTCAGGTCAAAGTTTGGCAATCAGCTTTTTAAAAAAAAAAAAGAATTTTTTTCATTGAGCCTTTATACTGTAAATCAGAGGAATACAAGACATCGGGAGAATGGGTGGGTCAGGTCTCAGCTCTCGCTAAGCGAGACAAAAATATATGGTGGACATTTTAAAATGAAACTTCCAGTGGCAGTGTGATATTGGTGATGAGGTTGGTGGGCACTGGCACTTTTAATACCCAGGCTCTGTTGTCTGATAGATGCCCACCTTAAAAGGGCTATCAACCAGTTAGAGCTCGAGATTTTTTTAGACCATTTTCTAAATAGCTGTAACGCACAGAACAAACAGAGATACCAGCAACATGGTTCAGAACAAAATGAAACAAATTTATTTCAAATACAAAAGTTACAACAGTACATTGGTGGTGAAAAAACTTAGTAGGATCCCTTGATAAAGCCTTTGGACAAAACTAGGTTGGGAGTGTGTCCTGCTTGGGTTTTGTTTTACCTGAAGGTTTTATCAAGGGATCCTTCTGCATTTATTTCACCTCCAAGTTACTGTTGTAACTTTTGTGTTTGAAATAAATTTGCTTAATTTTGTACTGAACCCTAATGCTAGTATCTCTGTTTGCTCAGTTATATTTCTGTTTACCAGGCACAAGTGTGTTGGAGTGGAGATGCAGCATTCTACTTGTTAGATCTAAGGCACAGGCAGAGGAAAGGATGCCAAAGGAGTCACTAAGAGAGATGACTTTTTTTCTGAAGCATAAGTGAGAAGAGGAAAGCAAGGAGAGGGATAGTTAAGATTACAAAGGCGCAGGGTGGAGACTGCACAGAAGAGGACCAAGAAAAAACTGACATCCTAAGGGATATGACTTGGCTCACTTTCTTTGTTTCTTTTCTGTTTTGAAACTGCCCCTTACCATTATAAAATAGGTTGCTGCTTGATCCCGTTGAAGGAATTTCTCTATTTGCCTTTCCAGCTGTCACCACAACACAATTAGTCAGTTAAGTTCAATTACACACTATGAAAAGTATTGTAGGTGCACAGGGACAGTTGAGGGCAGCTATTAAGCCCTATATTAAACATACCATTTCTCTGAAATACAACTGTTTTGTGAATGGACAAATGTAAATAAAAAGCAAAATAAAAATGTTTCTTTCTAGTTTTCAGGGTTTCACCTGTCTACAGTTAGGCTAGAACAGCAAGGATTTCCCATTATGGATTTTCTCCACTTTTCCTCCCTTTGTCTTTTGCTTTAAAAAAAAACAACACCAATGGGACTAGCTTTATTAAATTATGTTTCCCTTTATACTGTTTGTGAAATTTGTCATTGATTTGATTTAAGCCTGTTATACTTGTAGGAAGGGTGCAGGATTTGGGTCTGGGCAGCGTGGTAATTTTTATACCCTTGAGGAAAGGAGAGAGAGGGGGGACATTGTAGAAAGTTTTAAGTATCTCAGTGGAATCAACAAAGTCCAAGAGGGTAGCACCTTTCAGAAAAAGAGATGTGCAAAAACAAGGGGACACAATTTAAAGATGAGGGGTGTTCCGGGGAAATGTGAGTGTACTCGTGCAGGGATGAAGCCAGGCATTTCAGATTTGTACACCATCCTGCCACACTGCTACCCCCTCCCTCACTGTTGTTCATGCCTGCCCCCCCATGACTCGAGTACAAGGTTCTTCGCTCCAATCAGATGATTCCTGCACTAGACCTGCTGTCTGTCTGCTCTGCTACTGTGGTGCTCGCTGCCCACTGGTAAACACCACTGACTGCACCATGAGTCCAAGACTATGGCAGAAATTTCTTCTCTCTCTTCCGCAGGTAGGCAGATTCACTTCACTTGCCACTCCACATGAAGTCTTCATTATTTTAGCTGGCTCTGAGTCTGTTCTTCCATCTGCTGCTCCTCAGTTCTTCTACTGCTTCTCTCGCTCCCAGTACAACTGAACTAATAGTATGGCTTCAAACTTTGCTGGAGCATTTAAACTCACCAACCCCAGACTTGCCACATCCCCTACTAGATGCTGCAGCCAATCACTATGCAGGCAGACCATGTGGACCTAATTGAGACCTTCTCAGCTTCAAAGTCTGTGGTCCACTGTGCCACCCCAACAAAGTAGAAAGAGAAAAGAAAAGCCTGTGAAGCCAAACAAAGAAATTTAAATGCAATGGGCTACAGAGGGCAGAGCAGTGCTAGCCAGCTTGTTTGCTACCCCCTGCTACTAAACTTGGTACGCCATGAGGTACATTGGAGGTCAGTAGCTCACACCCTATACAGGGATCAAATGGAGTCCACACATGGTCAGGATTGTAGAACTAAACTTAAATTTATTCATACAGCAGGAAAAATAAACGGACTAAAGGTGAAAAAATAAAATAACACTAAGCAGAATGAAAAAGAAAATACAATTCTACAGTTAGATTCACTGAAGAAAGGGTTTGCCTAGAAACTGGCTAGACAACTGGCAGGCTTGCCTCCCTACCACACACTGACTTAATATACTCTTTTGCACTCAATATATACTGTGGTCGGATCACATGGTACAGGAAAACTCCTCCCTATATTGAATGAATCTAACTTTAACAGCAAACACAGTTTATATTTCACCTCAGTTTCAGTTTAGGCATTCATTTCATCAATACATGGTTTTCTGGTTCATTAAAGTTAAAAATTACAAGTAATTTCATATTTTACCCTTTTTCTGAGAGCAGCAGTCTCCTCCCATCAGCTTTCATCATAAAAGAGGTGGAGCAAGGGCCGGCCGGCACTATAGACAGATGGAAAACTGAGAGGAGAGGCTGCTGAACAAACAAGCCATTTTCAGGTCAGTTGTTTTTACTATTTACAACATTTGGAGCAAACAGCTTACATAGTGTGACTAGCTTAACAATATAAGCTACCTAATATAATTCAGCCAGGTGGTTTTACAAACACCAAACAGTTCAAACCCTGCTTTACTTTTGAATGTTTGCACACAGTTTGTTGGCTACAAGAAACTGTATTCGCTTCAGTGACTTCACTTGCACTGAAGAAATACAAACCCTGAGGTTCTAAGCATCAGACTAAAGCACTACTTCTTTGTTTTTCAGCACAGACATGGAAGTGCTAATCAACAGTAAAAATACACATGAAGTCTTAAAAACCTTCTATGTGAAACTAGATGGGGATTTTCCACAGTCAAACAGCAGTTTTGGCAATATCTGAGTCAAAACAAAGAAAGAGGAACAAAGGGAGAATGGGAGAGAGAGACTACTCACAGGTGGCCATTCCATGAGCAGGGAACAGATGAAATAAACAAAAGAATACAGGGACAAAGAGAGACAGAGAGCTAAGTACTGTTGCAACAGGTTTCTACACAGAGGGAAAGTTCCTGTTTTCCAGCCCAAATAATTGAAAACTTTAGCTGCCATTTGACTGCAGATAGGTATTTACAAACACCCATTTAACACTTCAAAATATACAGGGACAGAGAGCAGACAGCCTCTACCACAGTGAGGAAGTATTTTTTCACAGAGAGGGTGGTGGATGCATGGAACAGCCTTCCTGAGGAGGTTGTGGGGTCTAAAACTGTGGGAGAATTCAAGAATACATGGGACAGACATAAAGCAATTCTTGTGGGGAGTAGGAAGAAATAGGCTGTTGGTTAACTAGAATCTGTGGCTTATCCTGTAGGTAGGGAAATGGGCAGACTAGGTGGGCCAAGCAGTCCTTATCTGCCATCAAAGTCTATGTTTCTATGTTTCTAAGCTAGAAATCTAAAGGTGACTGACCATTTGTTGACATAAAGCAATTGCTAAGGCAGCGCAAAGCCAGTTCATCTTGAACTAAAGAGCAAGGAGGAGAGGAACCTTTACTGGGTGCAGTGTGGAGCCTACAAGGTGGAACCAGTGGGTGAAGACAGAGACCAGTTGTCGCAGAGGGCCTCAGTGTAAGAATGTCACAAGCCAGTTGAGAGAAACAGTATTTAAACCCTGGAAAACAGTAGACAGATATAGGAAGCCCTGGATAGGGGCCATGGCACCAGAGATGCAGATATGGGTTATCTTACAGTCTGGGCATGATGCTATTAGCAAATGCTGCAGGGGTCAGGGTGTGTGGAAAGAATCCTACTGAGGTTGATATCAAAATGCATGGTATGAAGGGCTGTCCTGTGTGAAATAGTTGGTGTATGATCCCACTGCAGAGCTGAGAGAAACAGGTTTCCCTCAAAATTGCATAGAGCTTGTGTTTGGTAATTTTCTCTGCTTTAAAATCCTGATAAAATCATTCAGTACATTATTGTAAATAGTCACCTAAAAAATCCCTATTTGTGTACATTGAACCATATTGCTGTATGTGTGAGTCTTCTCCTGTGCATTGCTGCCTCAGATGGTGTTCAAAGTGGGATCACTAGAGGGGACTGATAAAAGCAACCAGAAGAAGACAAGGAAGATGGTATCAACCCACAAGATGTCTTGCAAGGCAAAGATTGCAGTCTGCTACAGGGCAACAATGCAAACCTTGAGGGATGTTGTGTGATAAGCAGATTATTTTGGTAGCATTTTAGACAATTTGTCAACTGATCAGAGGTGTGACAAGATGCATGAGTGATGGTTGGTGACAGAGGAGAGGATCTAGCAGCTGGAGCAGATGGTCTGAAGTATGTCAGTGGAGGCCCAAGAGAGTGAACCCAAGGTGGTGCCAGTGGAGCAACTGAAAGTCTTGGAACCTAGTAGTCATGAAAACTGTGGCACTGTCCAGGATGGAAAAGTGGCAAACAAGGACTCTGTTTAGAGTAGCACCAAAGTGGACAAGGAGGAATAGGTCATCCAAGAAGAAACCACAGTGGTGGACTGTTGTGGTGGAGAAGATAGCTGAAGAGGACAAGGTAGCAGCAGTTCCTGAAAAACATGGCAATGGGCAATAGAGAACTCTTCTGTGAGTACTGTGCACAACCCATGTACTGTAGTTCTGAGTTAGTGGCCAACAAAAATAGCTGAAGGGACTAATGTGATCAGAGATACTAATACTGTGACTGAGGGGATGGGTTGTGGGGCATTTTACTAATAATACTATATCATGTGTATCTTTCGAATGGGGTAAAGCAGCCTAAAACTGAAAGGGTAGACTACCTAAGGGTTAGAAAAGTAATCACCCCATGTCTCATTTTGGAAATAGAAGTAATTAGGTACAGAAGAAGGTATGATGTGCAGACTTGTTATGTGGAGGAGTGGTGAATGATCATTAAAGTGCTTTGACCACAGATGATATCAGCAACTCATGTTGATCTGGCTGGGAGGTAAGGATAACACACCTTGTTTTCTATTGCTACTGGCCCGGTATCTATATTCAGATGAAAACTATTGCAAGACTTACACTGTCTGTCACCAACCCATAGTTGAAATCAGTTTTGATAACCTGAGTAAACTGGAAATGACAAGGTGTCTAATATCAAGGACTGGGTGATGCAAGTTACATGCACTTATAGAACAAGCACAGGTACTCAAACTGAAGGGTGCATGGGCTATGCCTAATTGGGGTATCAGTAATTTGGGCTAATCAATTTGGGTGACAACAACTTGAGTGACAGCTAAACTACAGCACCTGCACATATTGAGCAAAAGCACAAATGCGGTGATTGTGGCTATGAAAGTGTGGCATGGTGTTAGAATAACAGAAATGGGGGTAGTGCAGGGGTGGAGCCCCCTGCATTAACAAAGTAGTGTAATGTAGACATGGGATGCACCCGTTGTCATTGCCAGGTGCAACAGGTGCCTGTGGTATGAAAATGGTGTGTCTGAGGAGTCAGAACACTTACAGTTTTGGAGGAGGTGCTGCTGAACTTTGAGCAGGCAGGTGGTGTCTGAGTATGTGGTCAGGAGTTGTTATGAGTGTCTCCATGGACTCGTATATAGCTGTCAGTTGCAGGTATAATGCTTTATAATAGTTGTAATGTGCCTCGCTGAAATGTGACATTGCTGTTATTACAGTCACTATAATTGATTTGCTCATTTCGTGTAGCTGTAATTGATTAGCCCAAATGACCTGGAGCCCCTAATTGACAAGGTTTACATTACATGGTGTGGGAAGAGGCACTTCCCTACAAGGTATCCTGTACAGGAGGATTATAAAGGTTTCACTAATAAACCCCCATTTCTTTACTTCTGTGTATGTTACTTCTAGTGAATTACATTTTATGGGAGCATGGTGTAACATTGCAGCAATAGATAAGGTGTGATTTTTCCAGACAGTTTGTAATATTTCTGAAGAGATTATATCTGTTTGCCCACAGCGGTACTGCAGGCAGGAAGGAAATTACTGTAGAGAAATTCCTTTTTTTTTTCCTTTTTTTCTTGCATTGCTAGTCAGTACCAGGCTCCAACAAATGGTACATCAGTCTACATAGCAACATACAGAAGAATAGGCATTACTATAGGCCTTGACAGCTTGTATTTAACTTTTTGTTAGCCTAATGTAAGTGTTATCTAACATCCTGGTTTTGTGTGGGCTAACACAGCATAACCCTGCCTTGATATAGATATATTAAAGAAATTTCAGGAAATATCTGAACATGTCATTTGCTGTAACTACACCAAAACAAAATAGTTGACTTTACAGGGGTCTGGGGTTAGCATTCTTAACCCATGCCAAGATAACATGATTTTCATTTAGACTCAGGTTCAGTATAATGGTGTAAGAAAACAAAACAACCCGAAGGGCAGGGTACTACTATAGGTTTTAAATGTTCTGTTTAAGGCTAGAGTTTTGGAAATCACTGTTTGTGGTTCTAAGACTAGCTTTGGGGCATGAGAATCCAAAAAGCATGGTGCAGGTTTGTTTCTCACCCTCAGTGCTTCCTGACCAGTGTAATGTGTACATCATTTAAATTTAGGTAATGGCACTTCAGAGCTGCTCACCCTACTAGGGTGGGTAAACATGAAGAGGTTTAGACTGATAAGAAAGGAAACCCCCTAGTGAAGAAAAGGTATAGCATACAGCAAGACCTGACTGGTAAAGCACAAGTTGATGTATGGGAGCCCTAGGAATTTAATGTGTGACCTTGTCCTTTGACATAAATTCCTCTCTGGTAGCAGAAGTGCTTAAAAGGGGATGACAGGGGTGAGGTTTCTATGAACTAATTTAAAGGAAACCCTGCTAGGTGGTGTGAGATTACCTCAGGTTGGGGAGGGGAGAGGAACTGGCTGTGTCTACATGCCATAAAAGAACAACAATTAAATCTTGTCAGGTTCATTATAAAAATCTGTGGTTGTTGTAGTTTTAATAAGATTTGGGATATGTGCTGAGGAATTGTACAGGGCCCTTTGGGTAAGACGAGTGGAAAGAATGTAATTCCAGAGGGATTGTAATGAGTTTGGGCAGTACTAATAGACTACTTTAGCTTACTTTTCTGTTTAAGCATATATTTGTACAAGACCAAATAGAGTCAGTAAGACTAGCATGGCGTATAGCCTATAGGTTGTCAGTGGTGGAGAACAGGGGAGAAACAGAGCCTCATTGTACTTCAGTGTAATAAACTCAACTCTTGGTACTCCCAGGTTAAAATTTTTGAAAATTGAAAAGGGTTTTGATCGGGGGTATATAGTGTGCTGACCTAACCATATAATGTTAATGCTTTATGCCTGGAACTAAAGAAAAAAAACTGACACAGTCAGGTATAAATCCAAAGCAGACATTTTCCCTAGTAAACAGTATAGGACTGGTGAAGGTTCTCACTTGAGTGAAAGTTTTAAAAGGATGTGTACTGTATATAGGGGAAAACATCTGAATGGAAGGAAGTTTGACTCATAAGGCCCTGAGCACCCTAAATGTGGATAAATCCACAGGACCAAATGGTGTACACCCATGGGTCCTAAGAGAACTAGTAGAGTACTTGGTGGGTCCCTTGGCTGACCTGTTTAGCACCCCTCTGGAGTCAGGGAGTGTGCCCCAGGAATGGAGAACTGCACATGTGGAGTGCCTCTGCCCAAAGGTGGGTCAAAGGAGAAACTAGGGAACTACAGGTCAGTCAGCCTGACCTCAGTTGTGGGGGAAGCTAATGGAGACCATCTTGAAGGAAAGACTGGTGAGCTTTCTGGAGGAGAATGAGCTCCAGGATGAGTGGCAGACAGCATGGGTTTGTGTCTGGGAGGTTCTGCTAGGCTAAACTAATTGACTTCTTTGACTGGGTGATCAGGACAGTGGACAATGGCTAAGTGGTTGATGTCCTGTATCTGGACTTCAGCAAGGCCTGCGATTCTGTGCCTCACAGGAGACTAGTCAGGAAGCTGGAAGGAAAGAGATGATGATTAAGCTTGTTAGATGGATCAAAAGCTGGTTGCAGGACAGAAATTAAAAGGTGGTCGTCAGGAGGGAGGGATTCTCAGAAGCTAAGCCAGTGACAAGTGGGGTCCCACAGGGCTTGGTACTCAGTCAGGTGTTGTTTAACATCTTCATCAGTGATATAGTGGATGGGCTCAGAGGCAACATCTGCCTTATCATGGACAACACAAAGCTCTGTGGGAGGGTGAACATACAGGAGGGGAGACAGGAACTCAGGGAAGACCTGGTGAAGCTAGAGAAGTGGTCTGGCATTTGGCAACTGGGGTTTAATGCTAAAAAGTGTAACATTATGCACTTGGGCAAAAGAACCCAGGGACCAAATACTGGCTTTGTGGTGTGCAAGTAACCAGGTCAGAGGAAGAAAATAATCTGGGAGTAATCATCATAAATCACCTGAAGAACTCAGCACACTTCAGAAGACCAGCAGTCAAGACAAATCAGATGCTGGTCTGCATGACCTGGAGAAATTACCAGCTGGTAGGTAGAAGTCATAATGTTGCTGTAAAGATCACAGGTGAGATTGCACTTAGAGTACAGTGTGCAATATTGGTGCCCTTATTTTAAGAAGGATGTCAACTTGCTGGAAAGAGTCCAAGGAAGGGCAATCAAGATGATCCACAACCAGGTGGGCAGGCTCAGGGGGCTCAACATGTACTCTCTTGAGGACAGAAGGGAGGGGAGGACATGATTGAGACTGTCAAGTACCTTAAAGTTATAAACAGGGTGAGCACTCTACTGAGGGCCTCTTCAGTCTTAGTGGGAACATGTCCACTGGGGGTCATAGCCTAAAACTGGTGAGGGTAAGATTTGGGAAGGAGCTGTGGAGGCACTTTCTCACTGAGAGGATGGCAGCCAAGTGGAACAAGTTGCTGGAGGAGGTGGTCTTCCTAAAAATAGTGGACAGCTTCAAGAGGGAATAGGACAGAGTGAAGGGGACAGTTGCAGGTGGAGGACGGGGAGTGGAGAGGGGATATTCAAGGGGGGGTCATCAGGTAAATGGGAGACAGGTCCCTCTGTAAACACAGTGGGACTGGCAAAGTTGAGCAGACTAGATAGAATGTAAAGCCTTTATCTGCAGGCATGTCTATATGCACGCTCATATGACTCCTTGAGGTTTCCATGCAAAACATAAAGGCAATGGCTGGTGGGCATTTTCTTTTGAAACTCATTTCTAAAAAAGTCCCTGAAAATGGAGCTCATGAAGTGAGTTGGTGTTAGCTCCCTTGCTAGTCCGCCTTCATGAAAACCTGTTCAAAGCTGAGAGACCAGAAGGCTGGACAAAGGTGAAACCCTCTGGCTGGTTTGTTCCCTCCCTAAGAATTTAGGCATTTATGCTGAGTGTGGGCTGCCTGAGTTTCAGCTTGCAGGTGTGCACGTTTTGGAGGTGAGGGGCTCAGGAGATCTATAAGAATTTTGACATAGTGAGTGTGCACGTTTTCCTGCTTTTGCTTGGGTCTCTGAGGGTGCAGCCCCTGAAGAAGGGAAGCTGGGGGACTCCTATACTTCTGCTCCCGTACACAGTAAAGTCTGGGGCTGGTCCCAGTTTGCTCTTTGAGTGCAAAAAAGGTTGTTTTTTTTTAACTTAATGTTTACTGTCTTGTAATAGATCATATCTGGCTGATCCTGCTGACCCCAAAGCAGACATTTGCTGTAACTAGAAATGCCAGAATCCCCCTGCAGCTGATGTCAGAGCTAGGTTGCAGCATTAGGAGATTCAAGGACCTGAAGTGAATCAGAGATTTCATATGTTCCAATCAGATGTTTGCCGGTCCCACTGTCTTCCCAATGCTAAGTACATAGAAACATTTCTTTTTATATATATTTAGTTATTTATGTATTCTTTCTTTATTTATTTATTGTGTTCGGAGGACCTTTGAACTCAAGAGCCCTTTTTCAAAAGTATTTAAGTATATCAAGTTACATACAACAGTAGAACAAGTTACATTCAATTGCAACCAGTGCAGTAAACAACAGGTATATCAATAATTATCATATTATAAGGAGCAGTAAGTTAGCAACAGATTTCTGAAAATGCAGGAGTCAATAACAAAGGGGGGTGCAGGCCAATGCAACTAGCAGATATGGTCTAGTTACATATGCAGTGCAATTTCTGGAAAAGGTGTGCAGTGAACTTGGGATGTAAACAGGGAGAGTGGTGATGGCTATGCACAGTGAGTTCCAGGCTTTGGTTGCTCTAGTTGCAATAGAACATTGGTTGAGTAGTTTTTCTCTCTTTTTTTAATAAAGGTTTTTATGCTCCCGAGCTGGACCGGACAGCTTGTTTTAGCCATGTCCTGGGTGTCATAGGTCGTCTTGCTTACATCTCTCTGTTCCTCCTCATTCTTCCACTGGAGTGGCAGGATGGGCTGCAGTGCCTTGGGCAGGGCTTCAGGAAGCCTGGTCCCCTGTCCATTTTCATCCTAGGTTTTTGTCCTTCCCCAGGGCTACTGCAAACACAGATGGCACACATGCAGGGAGGCACACATGCACTCCTGAACTGCCTGCCCTGTTCCACCCACCCAGCATATGACCAGCCTCATTAGCCTCGGCGCTACCACCAGATCTATACCCGGTGGCAGCCAAGAGCCAGAATGGCTTGCCATCCCAATCCAGAAGAGGAGAGCTGCCAGGTGAATACTCAATCCTCTCCCAGTTCTCCTCCCAGGGTTGATCCCAGCAACTCAAGCTCATTCACAAACTTGGGTTAACGGTATGGGAGAGGTATGCATATTGCAGCACCTCAGCCCTTACTACAGGCCAGATAGTTTTCCTGAAACACAGGAGGGTTTTCAATCACCATTGATTGAGTTCTGTATTTGTTCATGATCGGGAGAAGAGGTTGCAGACACACAGTGGCATTTGGCCAAGAAGTTCTGTCTTGCATAGAAGAGGCTAAATTGTGGTTAACTAGGGAGGTGGAAGGGAAGCCATTTGGTGCAGAGAAGGTATAAAGTAGGACTGACTATTAACTTACAAGGCCCTACAGGGGCTGGGCATAGGCTACACCTGGCTGAGCTTCTGCATCCTCCTCACACCCATGCCCCTTGCCATTCTGCCAAGAAGGGGCCCCCGGTTGGTTCTGAGGGCAGGATTCAAGACTTCAGGGGACTGGACATTTGAGGTTGAAGGCCCTGTCCTCTGGAATTCCCTGCCCAGAGATTTGAGGGATGCCCAGTAGGTGGAGGCCCTGAAAGGGGTCTTGAAAGCTTTTTTATTTCAGCAGGTAATGCATAATATCTTTGCACCTCTATAGTATATTATATTAATTTATTTATTGATATGTTTTATTTTTAGAGAGTTTTAAGGGGTTGTATGTGCTGATTGTGGTTTTATTATATTGCTCTATGTTATAGTAATGGCACCCTGAGCCTCCAGAGAAGGATGCCATAAATAAATAAAGACTACTACTACTATTACTACTACTACTACTACTACTACTACTACTGCTACTACTGCTACTGCTACTGCTACTGTAGGTCACAGTGGTGGGAGTCTGGTTTCATGCTGAGTTTAAATCTACAAGCTTGACTGAACGCTACTGAGATTCTTTCGAGTACAGTGTTATTGGCTGCAGAGTAGATGACAACACCATAGTCAATTGCCAAGATGATGGGGCTGGATACTAGAAGTTTTTGTTTACTTCAGGAATGAGACTGTGCTTGTTTCAGTATAACAAGCCACATCGTTTGGATATGTTTGACCATGGAGTCTGAGTGGTATGTGAAGGATAGGGTCGTGTCAAGGTTTACATCCAGGTACTTGAAGACCTGGGGCTGTTCAATGGGGTCCCCTAGCTGGTGCTGTGATTTGCAGCTCAGGGCCACCATTCAGGGTATGGGTGCTGCCAAACAGAAGAGATTTGATTTTCTTGGTTTAAATGACCAGCCTGTTTTGTGAACCAGTTACAGACCTTGCTGAAGTCAGATTGTAGGTTGCATTTGAATGTCTCCAGGTTGCAGTGTGAGGTGAAGATGACTGTGTCAGAGGTTGCATGCTGAAGAACACATCTCCACATCTAGCTTTTTACAATCTTTGGGATAAGTAGTCAGTGAATCACCCTATGTTCTCATCCAACAGGCCCAACTCCAGGAGCTTTATGATTAGGAGGTTATGGCTAACTAAGCAAAGGCCTTAGAGAGGTCAAGAAAGGATGTGCCAATGTATTCACTTTTGTCTAGGGTGTTTGTGGAATTCTTCAGATAGCTCAAATAGGTCAACTGTCATGCTGTGCAGCTTTTTGAAGCCATGTTGATCAGCAGCAAGGAGGCTGTGGTTTGTAATGCAGGACACCAGCTGGTTGATGACAGACTTAAGTAAGGCCTCAGAGGGTGGGGAGAGACTATAGATTGAGATCACCATGCTGTCATTGGATTTGAAGACTAGGACACCACTGGCTTGTTTTCAGATGTCAGGGAGTGGGGGAGCTGAATTGGAGGGAAAAGTTGAATATTTTTTGGATAGGTAGGGCCAATTCCTCAAGGCCCTTTTAAGTGTCTTCATATCTAAAGAGTCAGATCCAGTTCTAGTAATGGCTGCTGAACTTAGCATGTATTTTTTAACTCTATTGGTACTTACCCACTTAAAATAGAATGTGGAGGAGATTGAGAGACTATGGGGGACAGGTGCGGCAGACTGGGTGCAAGTAGGCAGGTTTTTACTCACATGTACAAAGAAAGAATTAAACACCTCAGTGATGACTTGAGGGTCGGTGGTGTTTACTCTATTGACATTAAAGAGGTTGGGGATGAAGTGGCTTTTCCATCTTGGTTCCGGGTGGTCAGGGTGCTGTCAGCAAGGAGCCACAATAGCAGTGCTGGAGAGAGGGCGAAAACAGCAATGGCGCCCCCTCAATCAAAAAGCCCTGTGTAACAGGGCACCCAGCACTCTGGGTACAATGCAGCACCTGCGATTAGAGACTACCATGATGAAGTGGCGCTGACAAAAGAAAAACACCAACATTGAATGGGGCAGCCCAGGAATGAGCAGCACAATAGGCTTATAACGGAGCACACAAGCGGCAAACACACTGATCTGCAATACAGAGGCATGTGTCGAACATGGCAGGACCACCAATGGGCACAGGGGATGACCACTAGAAGGGGGAAAGGCGTGCACAGTACAATGACAGCATTAGTGGGAAGGAGCACAGGGCACTGGACAAGGCCAATCAAGGCATGAAAGTGGTACTGGGCATGCGGACAATACACTGAGGGTTTGGGTTCATCTCGCAGGCATTATGGATATTGGGTGGTGCTATGGAACTGTTGGCATGTGTCTCTCCCGGTTCACTGGTCTCTAAACACAGCACAGCCTTATAGGGATTGAGAAGGCGCACACTTGCTACCGCCCATAGGCCCCACTATGGTGCCGTGCCATGGGGCTGTGGTCTGCATCATGGCCCCTGTGTACCCCCCCCAGGTGTCTGCACCACCTCCCAGTATGTGTGCATCACCCACTGCTGGTGCGGCAGCTGGGCTGTAATGTCTCTCATTGTACACAGCAGCCCAGGGGGCCTATGTCACCTGTGCAGTACTGTATGGGTGTCCACTTGTTGCCCATGTGCATGGGTGCCATCTGTCTAAGGGAGCCAGCCACAGTACGTCTGTGTCAGTGTCTTGGGGCTCATGGGCTGACACATCTGCACCCACTGCAATGCTACCACCACTGTTGTTCGTGCGTGAGCTGGTGTGCCTGCCATGGCCGCATCATGTCCACTGCCACGGTGTTTCATTTGTGTATGTCCCTGGGCTACATGCCCTGCTGCCCCCTGCCAGTACCCTTCATATGGGTGCCACTACTCCCTGTTGGTTGTCATGTTGCTCCTGCCCACCACCATCACCACCACCATGGTCAGCCGCACGTTCCTCGGGGCGTGCCTTCCATGTTAGTTCATCGTCAATGTGTGGCTCCTGGCGCGGTGTGTTTGACTCTACTGTCAGCGGCCATCGGTGTTGGAGCAGCATTACTCGTGGCACAGGACATATGAGACGGTGGCTATGCCATGGTCTTGCATGGCACCCTGTCCCATGTGCATTGGGCCTGTGGGGCATTTCTAGTGCACTGTTCACAGTGGTGCTCCCTCGCTGTTGCTGTGCCTCCTGTGGCCCCGTAGGCTTTCGGTGGGTGGGTCTGCAGGTGTGTGGTGTTTGGCACTGCCCAGCTGCACTGTGTTGGTGGCGCTTCCAGTCCTCTGCAGCTTTGTGGTCCAGCGCTGTGCCTGCCGGTGACCTCCCACTGGTGCTCTGATTGATGGTGCCCTGCTGCCAGCACCCTGATCTCCCGGAACCTTCCATCCTATGACTTCATTGATAGATTCCTATACACTCCTGTGATTGTTACCTAGTCCAAGGATGTGACAGGGTCAGTCCCTGCCACTGATGTGTAGACCTAACTTTTTCTGTTCATTATGGCTGTAACCTCTATCTTCCCTCTTCTAAGGCTATTCCTTTCTTTTCTCATTGTGGAGGCAGGCCACCTCCATACTAACCCTCCCCCCTTTGTGCCTTCTTCCATAAATATTTCTCTTCTGTCTTTGGGGTCCATTCAAAACCAAAAAACCTATACTAGCAGTGTGAGACACAAATGTGTTCAGGGTCTAGTTTGTATCAAGACCTGATAAACATTATGTTAAGGCAGAATAAACTGCATAGAATCATAAACCTGCAAGAGTATGCAAGCAGCATTAACTTTCCCCTCTCTCTTTCTGTATCCTGTGCTGCTTGCTTGTTTGTTACATAAATAACAATGCTGGGTTTATAAAGACAAAGGAGTTGCCTTTCTGTAAGCAGAATGGGGCATTAGTATAGTAAATGTCTGCCTTTAATGCAGCTTCCTTGCAATATTAAAGAGTTACTCATTTCACTCTTTACCTCCTCTCTGAAGTAGAAAAGGAGGTAGAGAAAAGAGGTTCCTGTTCTGCTAAGCTGTAAAAACAGCTTCTTTGGACTTTAGTATGGAATCCTTGTTACAAGCGCTGCTGCGTGCTGCACAACTGAACTGATCGCACAATTGCAAGGAACGCAATCATGCACAGTGCCATGTAGCGTAGTAAAACTTACAGTTCATTTCCTTCCTGGAAACTCTCCTGTGAAGGAGAAACCCTAAGCTATGGAAGCACTGTGTTTGTCATCCCTGCCGCTTGGTGGGAGACTCAAGCAGGGACCCAAGTGTTTCCTACAGGTGGAAGGTGAAAGTGTCCAGCCGACCTTACTTGACAAGCTTTCAGGGTCTCATTTCCTTTCAGCTCTGCACTTCAGTCCAGCCTGCAGGAAAGCCTTTTGATAAACATTCTTTTCTGTATTTTATTTAAATCAGGAAAATATCAGCATAGCACTGACAAAAGAGGCTGTATTAGGACAAAGAAATACAAAATCACACATGCCCCCACAATGCAAAGCATCATGGGCCGCATATGCAAAATCACCACAGAATATTATTAAGCTGGTTCACACATGTCTATGTCTTCTGTTGGCACCCTTTACCAAACTGTGTGAGAAGGCTTTCGACACCATGCAGTTCTGCTTAAATGAACCAGCACAATATTCTGTGGTGATTGCATATACCAGCTATGAATAACTCTACTTAAGTGAAGTATTTATTTCTTCGGAAGTAGCTTCAGTCAAATGTCGCTTTGGGGTAACCATTGCCTCAGTGCTTGCACAGAGGTTCTTTGTATTAGGACAAGTAGCTTTTCCAGTGCTCAAAGTAAACACATATTCCAGAGGCAGACCTTATATGGTACAGAAAGCATTACCTTTCCTAGTAGTAAAAGTAGTAGTAGTAAAAGTTTATTTTTATACAGGTAGCAGTATTAAACATCATTGGGTCGAACACCCATTTTCAAGATGGACCTATGGCAAATTACATACAAAATTTACACACTTGTTAGATAAATAACATACTTGAACAACATATATCATAACAGCAGCTTACCTATTAATATCAATTTTCCCTTTGCTACATTATTACAATCACTCAGGGATCCCAAAACAATCTAATATACAAAGATACATTAATGACTACAAACTTTAAAATTTCAACAGTTTCCTAACTTTACAAAAGATTTACTACAATCATTTCCTGGTTGTTTCCTGTACAGCTGGAGTTGGGTCATCTTGCTAGCATGTTAAGTCTGTCCTCCAGGACTCCTGGCAACATAATGAGAGCTCCTATAGGGAAGTAGCGGCCCCTTGTGGCCCTTTTTTATAGCAAGCTGCTGTCAATTGTTTTCAGGACCACATGAAAACCAAAGCAAAAGCTTTTGGAATGGGTATTTCTGTATTTTGGTTTTCACAGTAGCTTGTGTTTTACCTTCAGTATTATAGCTACTGTCTAAAGTCTATTTTAATTAAGGATTTAAAGAAATGTTACGGTTGATGATGTGGCAGGTCACCTGACTCAGGTGGGTGGGGATAAATAGCACTACTTGTGCAGGTAACAGATCAGATAGGGTCAGTGCTTTCTGACCAGCAGTGAGAGAAGTTTAGTTTTGAGAACCATTTACTTTCGCTGTTTATACTGAAGTGTTTTCTATTGTATACTGTTTATTTACTGAGTGTCTGTGAAGGAAGACCTAAGAAAGACAGTGAGTGCTATCTGAGGGAAGGTGTGCCATTGCTGGGCAGTCTATTGGCCTTTCCAAGGCACTTGTCTTTGAGGAACCTGATGGAAAGAGTATGAACTAATACTTGACTTTTTTTTATTTCTGTATGAAACATAATTTTATATGAAGAAATAAAATGATAAGTGCCGACGTGGCGCTTTTTATGCACTAGAACTTCGAGCTTGCCTAATTATTGTATCTTGGTATGTGAACCCCATTCACAAAGAATTTTAGTTTTGAAGAATTCACTTTTGGTTTTATGAGTGTTATATTTGCACTGGTTTCTCAACTCGGTGCACTTCTGTAGGGCCTGGTGGGAGCCCGATTTCTTATATAAGGTCCGCTGTTTGTCTTGCTCTTTGAAGAAGGTGGGCATTCTGAGAATGAACCAGTGATTAGTATCTCCTATGACTCTCTTCTCTCTAGTGGAGCAAAATGGTCACATGCAGAATAAATGTCTCGCGAAAAGTCAAAAGCAAGGCTGATGTCAGGGATTCAGTCCAGGTATTGCTAATCAGTGTTATGAAGGTGGTTTTGAAGATCAGTAAGTCTCTCTTCCTTCTTTTAGGCAGTGGGTGTAGATGCATTTTAGAGGATGTCTGAGCCTTCTGGTGGACCAGGAGCAGTAGATAGGAGAGTGACCCCAAATGAAATCTGATAGTACTTCTGCATGTGAGAGCCTTTCAGGATGGGAAGCCAGGATCCAGTTAATGAGTGTTTCTATTGATTTTCTGTAGTTGATACGAGTAGTGGACTTGGCTATCTGGTTGTGGCAGAGGTCAGCCAGTTTGTTTTTATTCTGCTTGGCATGTGATGAGAATCAGTTGCTGTTAAAATCACCTAAACGTAAAAAAAAAAAAAAAACAGTGTAACCAACCTCTCTCCTAAGCCAGATTGAGACAGGTTACCAGAGATCACTCAAACGGTTAATCCACACCCTAAAGCTGTTCTCTGGAGAGGAAGTTGTCCAGAGACATGATGTGTGGACGTTCATGCTTGAGTGGCATGATTTAGCTAAGAATAGGAAACTAGAGCATGAATAAGCATAGTTCTGCCATTTCTCTGCTCTATAAAAGGGGAAGGCACTTCAGCACTGGCCTGGCCAGCTAAGGTTTGAAGCCTGGGAGAGGAGCAGGCCAGTCTTTCTGTTTGTGACTGGTCCTTGGGGGTCTGTGGCCCCGGGAATAGGAGCAGGGTCCCTAGGACCAGGTGGGACTGGTCCACTTGTGACATGGCTCCAGAGAAGCAGTCTATTAAAAGCAGCTTGAGGGATTGAGGCCCCAAAACTCACTTTGAGATTCACAGAGAACAACATCCTGAGAAGGGTACCAATGGAAGAGTGGTGAGCCACTCCTCAGTGGAGCTTGCCAGAACCTTTGCGGGTTCACTCCCAACTGTAGGGAAAAATGGAAAAAGTCTTTGTCTGAAGTAACTGTAAGTTTATCTTGCTAGACTGTAATGCTCATTTTGTAAAGTTCTAGGCAGTTTGTGTAGAATCTCCTGGAAGGTAGCCAAAGAAATGGGCATCAGTTAGGAGTAGCCCTTACAAGAATTTGTGTCAGTAACTTTCTGTGAATGGGGCCAGACATGGGAGTCTGCTTTTAAGGCCACTAGGACTATCATTGTTATGTCTCAGAAACTCACACACGGTCAGAATAACAAAGCTTTGAGCATTTTGTAGTGATATCATAATGCTGCTCTACCTTCTATAATTGTTGTCTTACTGAGTACATTCAGACAAGTGCATGGCACAGCTTTCACCTCAGGGTAATGCTCACCCTACCTGAGGAGGTGCCACCACATGAATGGTCTTGGAAGCACCAAGGCTCCACGGACCTTGCAAGGTAGGCCAGTATATTGGAAGGTTGAGAGAGACCCAGTCCTTATGTAAATGAAATTGTGTCTCTTAGTTCAGGGGTAGTGACTGAAACCAGTGTTGTGGGGTGTGCAAATTTGCCCCACAAGTAGCTGTTACTATCAGACAGCATGTAGGAGCAGCACTCATTGTAATATGAACACTAGCTGTAGAAAAGATATGTGAAGCCACAGGAATTCATTACAGTGGAGTGCATTATACGAAGTGCATGGATTAGATGGATAATGTAGTGAGATCTGCTCTGTTACCATTGTGAACAGAAGTAATGACCAGGGGAATACCAGAGAGCTGTGTCTAATTTTACGCTAAAATAATAATGTACCACTCTGCTTGATACCAGCTCCAGTATGGATAGTACAGTTTGTATGTGGTCTCATCTTAATGGTGCCCCATGGTATGGTTGATACAGTGTCCCTGGTCCCCATCACCCCTGTCCATGATGGTAAGGTAAGTGGTGCAGTACTGCTGGTCATGGCATAAGGCAGGTACCCTCATGGACAAGATGCCAACCAATACCCCTAGATGCAGCAGGGTGGCTTGGCCCTTACAGCAGGATTTGTCAGCAGAAAGGACCGCTTGGTCCAACCAGTCTACCAAGATGGTCCCTGCCTAGTCTGTCTTCTCAGACCCTTACTGGTCTCTGCAACCCTCCCTCCCTCCTCCCTGCTACTAATTACTAATATTCCTCTATGTCTATCATGTATGCTTGAAGCCCCCGCCACACCGTTTCACCTCAGCACTTCCACTGGCAGTCTGCTCCAGGTGTCAACCACTCTATCAATAAAGTACTTCCTCATGTCCTGCTTAACCCCAGCACACCTTCATCCCATCATCTCTGTCCTGGTGCTCTTTCTATTTGGAAAGAGATTCCTCCTCCTGCACCCTATTTACCCCATGGGGCATATCCCCTCTCTTTCTCTCTTCCAGGATTTAAAGTTTGAGATCACTCTGTCCCTCCTCATATGGCTTTTGATGCAACCCCTGCCCAATTTTAGTTGCCCTCCTCCGGACTGCCTCCACCCTGGTTATGTCTTTTCTGAGATGTGGCTTCCAGAACTGGACACAATACTCCAGGAGGGGTTTCACCAGTGGGAGATGCATTGTACTACAGTACAGTACTCAGAGCTTAAAATCTGTAACATGCACTGTAGGCTATTGAGTCTCCCAGTACTGCAGCCAAGCTCTGATGTCAGCTGCAGGGGGTTCTGGGATTTCTAGTGACAGTAAATGTCAGCTTTATAGTCAGCAGGATCAGCTATATACAATGTAATATACTGCAGTAAAAAGTAAGTAAAAAATGTTTTGGCACACAAACTGCAAATTGGGACCATCCCCATGCTTGGGTGTGAGGTCCGTAGTGCTGATAGTTCCCCTTTAAAAAATCGTTGATGTTTTTTGTTTGTCCTCTGTAGGAAGAAATTGTTTGTCTTCCTTTTCTGCTGCCCCCCCCCCCACACACACACACATAGTAGTCAGTTAAGTCTTATGTATATATACATTATAAGAAAACTAGGTGCATAAGAATAGTGGAGTGGGCTGCTAAGTCCTTTATTAAACACAAGTCATTACCAAAAAATAGAAGTGCTTTACGATGAGGCAAATGTATAAAAAGGAAAAAAATTACATCTTTCTAGATTTCTTTAGGAAGGCTGGCATAACAAAGAGTCTTTCCTGACTCAGTATATTCTGAATGTATTTGACATGTCTTACCTGAAAGTTTGCTCCTAAGTTTTTAGGCTGTGTGCTCATTCCAGCTATACTTTTTCCTAATTCAGTAGAGGGGGCTGGGCCTCAATGCTGCTGATTTTCTGGAAAGATATGGTGAGATAATCAGAAGGTGCTGGCCTAACCCAGGAGGTGGGACTTCCTAGTAAATATTTTTTCTACTTTTCTTATGTTTTCCTCTTGACTTTAATGATAAGAAATGAGATTAGCTTTAAATATTTGTGTTTCACTTACCGTATATTGCTTGTGAAAAGTATCGTTAATTTGTAATAAGCTGCAAATTTAATTTGACTGATGGTCACTTGACCTGGCCATCTTTTAGCATAAAAGCTATTGCTGAGGGAGTGATAAGACAGTTCACCTTGAGCTGAAAAACAAGAAGGAGCCTCTGCTGGGTTCAGTGTGCAACCTATTGTACAAGGTGGGATCAGTGTGTTTGGGGGTGGGGGAGACTAGTTGTCACAAACAGCAATACTGGTTAAGAGACACAGGTTTTAGCCCTGGAAAACAGTGGAGGGAGGGAGGGAGGGAGGCATCCCTTGGCATGAACCTAAGTGTCTGGACAGGGGTCAGGGTTTGCAGACACCTTTTGGCAATAACACCTGATAGAATTCCGGTAAGGTGGCCAGCAAGATGCACAGTACAAAGGGACTGTCCTACCTAAAATGTTGTTGCTTGGACTCATTTGTTGGTGAAGTAATACTGGCTCCCGAGTTCCCACTACAGAGGCAAGAGAAAAAGTTTTTCCAAGACTACAGAAGCTTGTATCCAACGGTTTATAGAAAGTGTCCTGTAGTCAGCAAGGGAGGGTCTAAGTGAGGGGAATCCTGTGGTGGCAACAGCAAACTGATTTGAAACCCTGCCTGAGTCAGTTACTCTAATCTCTCCTGAGTGGAGACAGTGGCAGAGCTGGGGGGGCTGGGGGGGAGGATGCCCCTCCTGGCTGCTCCAGTGTGAGTAGTGGTGGCCGCCACCATCTTTATTCACTGTTTAGTACCCATTGTGGAGCCCACGATTGACTGAATGCCCTCCCTGGCTCCCAAATGCTCACAAACCTGGCTCTGCCACTAGTGGAGACTGGAACCTACAAGATACCAGGCTGTTGAGAAAAAGCCACCTGAGATGTGATTGAAGTTCAAGGAAAATATAAAGACCAGGAAAGTACTCGTGATAGAGGATTCTATGATACAGGGGAGAGAAGGGGTAATAGGTAGAAAGGAGCTGCTGGGAGAGTAGTGAGGTGACTGCCGGAAGCTTTCACTGGTAGGGATACAAGCAGGGTAGAGAGAGATTAAGTGGGAGTGGGAAGGGAATTTGACTTGATGTCATTGTCCACCTGGGGTCAACAACCTGACTTGCATACCTTTTGGGAGGTTAGTTTTAGAGAATTGGAGAGGTGGCTCAAACTGGCAGCAGCCTCAGTGACTTTTTGAGGTTCTATCAGTCTGGAACAAGGAGAGGGGAAACATGCTCTGGTGCCTTGCTTCAAGGCATGGCTGAAGGAGTGTTACAGGGAGTAGATATGGGATACATAAAAACTGACACAGTACTGGAAGGACAGAAGAGTATTCAAGTGGGATGGTCTTCACCCCTCTGAGTAGGGCATCAGGAGTCTAGGGTACAGGTTTAAAGAGCACATAAGGGCCATTTAAACTAATAGGTGGTTGAGTGGAAGTACAAGTTGGACTTACTTAATTGAGAGGACACCGAGGAAATTCCCCTACTCTTTGGTAGGGGAGCTGTTGCCCTACTCCTTGCTCACTTGGAGCTATGCAGCATCAAGAGGAAGACATGATAGGGGAAGTTCTGTCCCCATCGGCTGTTGAGTCCACCTAGTGCCTGATTTTGAATGTATTGTTGGGGGCCACTGCTACTGCCCAGCGAGCAGCTCCCACTGGATTGAAGGGAATGACTTCAAGAGAGGATTCCTCCTCTTATTGGGAGGTGGATGGCCACTTGCAAGACTCATTGTGGCAGAAGAGGGATTTTTTACTTGGCTTGTTGGAGGATGAGGAGAGAACATTCTGTCTGGAACAGGACCAACTGAGGAGGCTGTATGCCATCAGGGAGGAGATCCACACAGGTACCAAAGGTGTATTGTTGGAGGAGGACTGGATGAACTTATTTCTGGACCGCTGGCTGCTTTGGAACTCCCACGGCCTGCCCAGAATGGATGTTCACAGAATGATATGAGGGGCCCTTATGGGTTGGTCCAGGACACGCTTGGGGAGGTAAGATTGGGGGGAAGGCCAGTACTCTTACCTGCTAAACTATCTCCTCCCACGCAGACATCTATGGGGCCTGGACATTCTGTTGTTGTAAGGTCATCCCTGTTGCACTATGGCTGTCCATTCTGTGTTATAGAGGTTGGACCTGCAACAGTTGGGACTAGGGGGGAAGGTGACTTGCAACTGTTTCAGGCGCCTGGCGCACCAAGCCCATAGCATGGTTGGTGGGCAGATCCTTACCCACCAGCATTGTGGTCCCCTGTCCATGCTCTGCGGGATGCGGGATAGACCCAGGATGGAGTGGGACAGTAGCACTCTCTCCCCCCCTTACCAACCTTGGTCCCAATTTTTGTCTCTGATGCTGTCTCAGAGGAGGTGCTACTTGGGAAGGTGGCTCCAGTCTCTTGTGCTGATCTTTCATTGGACTCCCCTTTCTGCTCCTGCTTTGTTAGCACCCCTTCCTCCTTTTTCTGAGGGTGATTCCTCAGACCTGCATTGTCTGAGTGTGGCTTCTTCTGGTGGGGTTTTGGATGGAGTGGGGCTGGAGGCTGCAAAGCCTCAAATGGAAATCCAGGCACCTACTCAGGGGCTGCCCCCTCCTTTATTGCTGCACATACCTCAGGAGGCCTCCCCTTGTGTCCAGACCAACCCCCAAATGACTCTGTTATTGCTTACGTGGGCAGAACATGTGAAATGTGCAGAAGGACCACGGTTTTACAGGTTGACACAGCTAGATGCTGCCTCCTTCAGCCCAGCGTGAGGCTACAGTTTGGAAGACAGATACTTTCCTGCAGCCCCCCTGTGCAATGGCAGAAGTGGTCTGACTCCTTTATAAAGGTGGGTTGGAGGATCCCCGATCGTCTTATGTGGGTCAGTTCCTGTTAAAAGAATCCTTGCATGTTACCCAATGAACTGTACACTTTACTTCATGCCCTGGCCGATGATTATTTTGACCTCAGGTTCCAGACCCCAGTCTTTTTTGGTCATTTTTGGGTGCAACATAATTTCTTGAATGACTCTCCACTTTGGCTCCCTTTCCAGGCAGTTCCTCTGATGAAACCGGTCATCAGGTCCATTACTGTAATGTTGAATAATGAAGGGGTGCAAGTACAGTACATTCACTACTGGCTAGCTCAGAGGTGCGAGGTGATGGTGGACCCTGTTCCCATACTGGACCCAGAAGAATTCTGGACTGGACACTGGCATTTCAAGGTGAAGCTCTGGCATGCAGCGTCTGGGATTCTGCACCTGCCAAGTGTCATTTACATTGGTCAGGACAGGGCCCAGTGTTTTATCCGGTCAGCCCGAAGACTTGTTTCCATTGTGGTTCAGAGTCTCATCTGGCTTCAGCCTGTGATACCTTATGTTGTTTCCTGTGGCTGTCATTGGGCCATGCCAGTGCTCACTGTACAAATGATCTTCGGTGCAACTTGTACGAGGCACTGGCCATACTTATACCCAGTGTCAGTAGGCGACACATAATCAGGAGGAGGATTTTACTATGGATTATCTTCTGGACCAGGCACAGCAGCAGGCTCAGCAATGCCTGCATAAAACCTTGGCTGCACAGATAGCTCATCAAATTGCTTCTTTGGTGAGGCCAACCTGGTCGCTGAGGAGTAGCGGCCACCTGGATGCAACACCTCATGCCGCTGGTGACCCAGGGTTTGGGAATGAGCCTGGGTCACGAGGGGTCAACAGGGGTCGAGAGGATTGAGCATCCAGGACTGCCTCTCCTCTCTCCCCGGGGATCCAGGGGTATGTCCGGACCACAGTGGCCCCAGTGGGGCAGGAGGCACTGCAATGCTCAGGGCATCAGAAGAGGGGATGTGGAGCCACAACCGATGTCCCCTGGTGTCATTGCACGCTTGGGCTCTGCCTGGGGGGTGAGTCAAGGGCGTAACTCAAGGAAAAACCCTGCCCTTGGGGATAGGCGATGACATCGCCTCCCACCAGCCACACTCCACCAGCTGGACTGTCTCCTGTCCTGGGCCCGAGCCCAGCCTGGCCCAGAATTATAGATAGGCGTCCTGGGTGGATAGGCGGCCCCTACCTTGGGGGCTTAGATCTGGGGGATAGTCGGGCTGGTGCCAGGATACAGCAGGAGTCTCAGGCTAGGAGGTAGAGCTGGGATTAAGGTGGATGCCTGAGAGAGTTCCCTGAAGTGGCATAGAATAAACAGAGTTTGAAAAAAAATTGCTCCTTTGGAGAACCTGGAGGGGAATGCTGATCCTTCCCCGCTGCTTGATACCCCAGAACCGCCCTTGGTTATCATGGGACTGGTCCCCCTTCCTGCTGGCCTATCTTTGGATGTTGTTCCAGACTTCCCTGTGGAGGGGGTACAATCTGCCATGACCCCTCCAGCTTCAACACTATGTTCCATACCCCCCCCAAACCTTCCTTCTCATACTCAGAAACAGTTGTTATGATCTCACAAACTGCTGAAAGAGATGCTTGCTACTTTGGATGGGAGTCTTCTGATACCCCTGGACAACCAATTTGAGGCTCTATCTTAGGTGGGTGATACTGGTGCAGAATCAGATTATTCTTCCTGTCCTTCATCCAAGCCTGTGGTTTCCACGGACATGGCAGGCAACATGGACGTTGTTGTCCTACTCCATTGGTGAAGACCCATAAGAAATGCAGAACGACTTGTTAAGAAGACACCCATTGCTCGAACTGTTGCTATGGATGTGACTTGACCATGTCACGTTTCCTCTTTTTCCTTTGATTATGGCTGCGCTTCATTTCCACCTTGTGACTGTTAATGTTAACAGTATGAAAGCATCCTAAGGGCACACATTTGTATTTTCACTGTTGGCTGATCTTAATTTGGATATTGTTTTTTACATTAGACTAGATTGACAACTTATGGGTACCTGCAGTTAGTCGAGCGGCATTGGTCCTGGGGACCTTCTTATTGGTCCATTGGCACCGGTGCTTGTGATGGTGTGGGGATTTTGTTATGGGGTTGTAATTTTACACTATTATCACTGGTGGATATAATCCTGGGATGGGCATTGTTGGTGGATGTGTTGTTTCAGGGGTCTCCTTTGCATTTGCTGAACGTATATGCCCCATTGATGAAAAGGGCCCGGATGAAGTTGTTTCAGGCTCCTTGGCCCTATCTTCACATGTCCAGCCTGGTGACTTTTTGGGGAGATTTTAATGTGGGATAGTATCCAGTTAAGCCTGGATCTAAGACTTCATGTGATACCCATTCATTACAGAAGTTAGTTTTGGATGGGTCCCTTACGGACGCTTTCCGGACCCATTTCCAGATGGGTGGTATGACTTACCATAGGTCTAATCTTGCCACACACATTGATTATCTCTTTCATTCAGCACAGTTTCTTGTACGGATGATAGGTCTGCTGCCCCTGGAAACATCTGACCATCTTTTGTTACATGGCACCTTCTCCACAGCCCAGGTGCCCTGTATGGGCCTAGGGTATTGGCAGTTCAACAACACACTTCTTTCAGAGGGTTTCACTTGTGACAGGCTTGTGGACTTCCTTCGAGCTTGACAATCTGTGACTTGCTTGGAGGATTCCATTTGCACCTGGTGGGATGCTACTAAGCTTTCCCTTGTGAACGTTCTCTGCTCCCTCATGTGTCGGTCTAAATCGACAGCGTTTAAGGACTATCTTTTATTGCAGTCCCAACTGCTTCAGGCCATTTCTTTGCAGAATGAATCTGGTGGGGACTAGGGGTCAGTCATATCCAACCTAAAATCTCATATGAAACAGTTGTAATATGATCGTGGTGCATCATTGCGCATGGAGGATCAAGCTGGTACCCAGGGTACTCAGTGCCTTGGCAACCTTAGAAGCTGTAGATCATGGGTCTGGAGGTGGCATATTACCACTGTCGACACAGGGAGGAGGGAACTATTGTGACGGATACCCCAGGTATTTTGGCTGGGGCCCAGACCTATCTATCAAATATGTTTGATACCATGGGTCCAGTTACATCCATGATGCCTTTTTCTCGTCGGTGGTCATGCCACACCAGCAGTTGACCACTGTTTGATATGGTTTGACCTATTACAACTGACAAGGTGCAGGTTGCTATCCAACAGTTGAATGGCAATACTGCCCCGGGTCTGGATGGTCTAACTTCTGAATTTTATGAAGCTTTTTAGACTCCATTGACAGACATTTTGACAATGGTTTTTAATGACCTATCAGATACGGGTAATCCATCAGTGTCTTGCCTAGATGCTTCCCAGATCCTCCTTTATAAAAAGGCTGAGACACGGATTTGAAAATTTTGATGACCCTTTGGCCTCTGATGTCATTTCTCCTGTATAGACTTGTGCTGTTCCTGGGAGGCATATTGCAGATAACGTCATCCTCCTTGAGGTCCTTGATGCTGGAGGGAGGCGTCCCTGGATATCTGCTTATGCTGGACCAGGAAAAGGCCTTTGTCAGGGTGTCGCATGACTTCCTGTTTCATTTCTTGATTCATTATCATGTTCCAGTGGGTTTTGTGTCAGGCTCCAGATTTTGTATGGGAGGGCGACTGTGACACCCTGATCAACAACCATGTCGGTCAGCCCATTTCCCTTTGCCGGGAATTTGACAGGGTTGCCAACTTAGTCTGTTCCTCTATACTTTTGTACAGATCCTATTTTGAGGAAACTCCAACAGCACCCACAGATCCAGGCATTTTTACTCTAGATGGTTTGGTCTCGGTTACAGTTTCAGCGTATGCTGATGACATTACCCTCTTTGTTCAGGATGATGTTTCTGGTAGAGCTGGCTTTGGAGGTGTTTGCCTCTTTTACCCTCATTTTGGGGCTACCCTCAACCTTCATAAATGCTCGGGTTTGACAGTGGGGAACCTGGTCCCTTGAGTGACACAGATTGGGGAGATTGATGTAACTTTACCCCAGGCTAAAATCCTGGGTATTATTTATGGGACGGGGACATGGCTTTGATTAATTGGGAGGCCATAAGTGCCTGTCTGGGGAAGATCCAACGTTGGCAGACATGGGTACAAACCAAGAAGAAGAAAGTGGCTATTCTAAAACATGTTGTACTTCCACTATTTACTTATTTGAGTATGGTGTTTCCTTTACCTAAAGTTTTGGAATCTAGATTATATGGGTTATTTTTTCACCTTGTATGGCGTAGTAGACCGAATCCTCTCTGACATAACCATGTTTATCTCCCAGTTGCTCAGGGAGGCCTGGGCTTGATTAATCCTTTTTTTTTTCTTTTGACACTTTTTAGTGGAATTTGAGGCCCTTTTTCAGCATTGTCTGAAGCCGTGGTCTCCATGGGTGTCCCCATGGATGTGTTTGTTGCAATCTTTTGGGCCCCAGACAATTCCACTGTGTCTTTCAGACATGCTAAACTGTATGTATGGGTTATTGCTGATAGAATGACTTGTTGGTCCATCACTGTGCTTGGTGTTTGTGTGGGTCTACTCCCACATAGCTGTATGTGGATGTAATGCGTACCTATTTTTCAGATGCTCCTGATTTCCCTGATGTTCTGGCTACTGCACTTCCCACATCTGGAGGGCTCTGGCAGATTCGCATACCCCTCCTAAGATGTGGGATGTCCTCTGGCTCAGCTGCCATGGCCGGCTCAGTGTTAAGGGGAATGCCAAGCACAAGAGTTTGTCAGAGCGGAATTGTCTGAGGCCAGGTTGTGAACTGCTATTGGAGTCCATGCCACACTTTTTGGTCCATTGCCTGTATTGCAAGGGTTTTGATCCCATGTGGCTTTGATCTGGGGGAGAGGACCTGGGCCACCCTGACTTACTCTGAGGTTATTCAGGGGTCATCTGCCTCCTTGATGGGATATGACCCAGGCACCCTCCATCTCTTGCTTACCTGTTTGAAATATTATTTGTGGCACTCGAGATGTGCTTTTTCATTTCAGCAGTCCATTCTCTCTCCTCAGATTCTTTTATGCATGGTGGAGGGAAATTGTTTTCTTTGTTTGGCGGGATAAGGCTATCTTGACCCCAGCTACTCCACTCACGTTGAAGAGGCATGGTGGTGATCTGTTGATGGGCTGCTGTTCCATGGTTAGGAGTTTTCCCAATTTTCTGGCCTTTCCCTGATTACTCCCTGCATTTCGTCCTTTCCTGAAAGCCCCCTGCCCTGTGTGGTGTGAGCTGCTTTTGTGTTTCTTTTTATTTCAGTCTGCATCCCTTTTTCTGGGTTTCCAGTGTGGGTACCAATCAGTATGGGGTGACAATGGACCCCTTTTCTTTTTCTATCCTTTTTCCCTGTTTAGTGGGACTGTGTTCCTTTTTATATTCTTTTTTCCATTTTTGGGATAGTGTTGGGCAATTATGGCCTGCTTATTGGTTGCTCTCCAGTTTTGTTTTCTCCCTTATTGTTCTCTGCGTGACATGCCCCAGCCTCCATTTTTCAGTGATTATACCTTTGAGTGGAACATAGGGTCTTCTTGTTATACATTTTGGTTATAGGAGCATTACATGGGGATTATTCTACTTTTGATGATCATGCTGATGTCTACTGTATCTTTATTTTGTGTATTTTGTTTTATTTTGTTTATTAAAAACTTCCCCTACTGTTGTAGTATGGGATGATCTTGTACCATTTATGAGTAGATGGTAGACAGAGAATTTGCCTGTGCAATAGGTATGGGTAGGAGAGCCTCCCTCCCCATGCCTACATCTTCTGAGGCTACTGATCTGAATACTGGACTCTATGGATTTTCCTGACTCAGACATTCAAGGAATCACTGTACCAGTGCTTTCTGCTGCTGCAGCACATTCTGTACAGCCTGCTACCATGGACTCTGCTCTGCTTACTGAATCGCAGCTTCGGGCTGCAGAGGAATGCCTGGACTCTGCCCTGCTCCAGAAAAAGCAACATCTCCTGGTTGTTTTGGAACAAGAGGAACACTGAGTCCAGCTGGTAAAAGAACAACTCCACTCCACAGCCTCTGTCTCTCTTCCAGCAGCTCCAAAGGCTGACAGCTCTGTTCCTTTCCTCATGAGTAATGATGTACTCACATCAATGGAGTTGCCGCAGCCCTCCAGCCAAACACCGCTGGCAGCTGCTCCTCTGAGCTGCACCCAGAATAAGCCTGTAACTGAATCTGTCACTTTCACTTCTCCTTCATGCAGTGCTGCAGTGGTAGACTTCTTGTCTAATTTCAAGACCCTGCCTCCTCGCAGTTTTTCTATGCCCACTTCTTCAATGCTTACTGCTCCTCCTACTGTTTTCCACCCTAAATCCACACTAAGTACCACTCTTGGTCTTACTCATAGTTCTTGCAAACCATATGTAACAGACTATCTGCTAGTCGATTGGAATGAAGATACTGTGTTGTTTAATGCAGGCTGGGGAAATCTGCTGATGGTTGCTGGTCCCCCATTCATTCTGGCCAACATTTTGCTGCTCCCTTACTTCCTGTTTCCTCACCTGTAACTGTCCCTGCTGTACCTGCCATCACACCAGCCCTCTCTATTTTCTCTCATTTTGTTTTTTGTGCTGGTACTGACTCTTCTTTGATGACTTCTGCCCCCTTCGTCAAGACACTGTTCCTTCTCAGTCCGACCTCCTTCCATTAACTCAGGACTCAAACCCCTCTTCCTCCCATGCAACAGTTTCTTCCTCTCTTCCTATGGATGCTGCGCTACCCATTGTGGAATGTCCTCCTTAGTCTCAGGATGCTCCTTTGCCTTCATCAATTCAATTCGACATGGCTTTTGATTTCCCCTCTTCCTCCTGAATCCTCTGTAGATTCCATTAAAACCTCTACCCTGCCTTCTTCCTGGGCTGAAAGGGTGGACACTGAATTCTCTCTCCTGGTGAGGAGACACCTGATCCCCTGAAACTACTCTGGTCTTCTCTGCAGTCAGTGGCAAGCGTTCTGCAAATCAACTGCAACCACGACCCCTCCGGCTCTGAGCAATGCTGGAATGTTGTTCATCTTTTGTATGTGAGTTGGAGCAGCCCACAGACTCAGCTTATGTGGGAAAAACCCTCATAATGACTCCATGCATTTCACCCCTCAAGAAATGTTTGCCCTGCTTCATTCTACTGCTGATCCATACTTTGACATAAGTTTTAAGACCAGAACCTATTTGGATGGTTTTTGGCAACAGTATACCTTTAAAAATAACCCTGTATGGAAACCTTTTAAGCTATTCCTTTAATGTTCCTATAGTCCCATATGTTTGTATGTGTTGGGGCTTATGTTCATATGTGTTGGGGTCTTCAAGAGGGTAGGACAGATTCAGGGAGGGTACAAATCGGGAGGGGTGGGAGATGGGGAGGAGGGCATATATTTATTTATTTAGTTTTGTTAACCGGGTAGGTGCACTAGCCATGGAAATGACTATTTTTCAGGCACAACCCTATGGGGCAACTGCAGTCTAATGGACTGAAGTGCTGCACACTCGGCAGACTAGATAGACTGAATGGCCTGTATCTGCTGCCAATTTTGTCTATTTACTGTATATGTTTGTAGGTTTAACAACATCAACACATTGCACTGTTATGGTTCTTCTCAAAAATGAGGGTGTGTGAACGTCTTTGATGTTAAGTACTGGCTGGTGCAACATTGTATCCTGCTTGGAGATCCCAAACAAATTTTGGATACTGAACACCATTGGACTAGAAATTGATGATTTTGGGTTGCAATTGAAACATGGCCCTTCTGGAATTCAACATCTGCTTAATGTTTTCTACTTAGGCACAAACAAAGGTCTCTGTTTCTACCTGGACAACCCAAAGTGCTTCAGGTGTGGCTCTGATCAAAATCTAACCACCTGTGATATGCACAGATGCACCTTTGCCTGAATCTCGGACACATTAGGGCCCTGCTCCAATAAGCTTTGTTGCAATTTATGCAATGACAAAGGCCACTCTTACCGCTCCTGCCCATGGGCATCCCACAACAGGGAAGATCAATCCCATGTAGGCTCTTTAGTCGACCAGGCACAATGCTCTTTACAGCAAGCCATACAAAAAGACCTCACCAGACAGCTTACAAATTCCAGCATACTTCTGAGGTGGCGGAGGTCTTAACTGCATCTTACTCAGCTCCAGAATCAATTGCCTCCTCTATGCCACCTCCCAATCATATGATGATGACCAGGAAGTGATTTTTATGCCAGGCCACAATGGCCCCATCACGCTCTATTCTTATCTTGACAAATAAACTTGAGATTCTTGATCCTGATTGTCTGGATTCAGAGGATAGCATGGACACAGACTCTCTACCTTTGAAATCCTCTTCCTCTCAACCACCAGAGGAAGATACAGCTCCCACCTTATCTGACCCCATTCAAAAACAACAATGGAAGAGATCCAAGAGGGGTGCTTAGTATTCCTCTAAATCAGGGATTGTGGCTTAACCATACCTTTATTCCCTCTTGATTCCTCATGGCGCTCACCCTATCTCTAGCTACCCTTTAATGTCAACAGTATTAAAAGCCCAGTGAAACAGCATCTTCTCTTTTCTACTCTTCAATCCCTGCCTTATGATGTCTGTTTTTTACAGGTCATTCATTTTCCTCTACTTCTGACATTTACTGTGCACAAAAATCATGGCAATGGGGCCCTTCCTATTGGTTACTTGGTCTGGACCATTACAATGGCATTGAAATTTTGTTTTGAGGTCTTACATTACGCCTTCACAAATTGGTTGATGTGGTGCCGGGTTGAGCCCTTCTGTTGGATGCCTCCATTTACTCTAAACAGTTTTGTTTTCTTTCTGTTTATGATCCTCAGACAAAGATGGACTAGACTGACCTCTTTAAAAACTACAACCCTATTTACAGTATATTCTGTACACTTTCTTTTTATGTGAGGAGACTTCAACTGTAGCCTCTCAACTTTGGATAGAGCACAAAGACAAACTATTTTGTGACACTAATTTCTTCAACAAATGTTGAAAGATGCTTCACTATAGGATGCCTACAGAATGCTCTTTAGGACTGGTGGTTTTACTTATTATAGAAATTATTTTGCAACTTGACTAGCTGCATCTCATTTATGGACTTGTTCTATTACCTTAACCCTGTTGAAACTTCAGACCACCTCTTGTTTGGAGGACTGTTTACTGGTAATAATGTTATTCACACCATCCCTGCTATGTGGAGATTGAACACACGGTCACTACTGGATTTCGCACTACAGTTACAACTTAAAGACTTGTTAGACAGAGTATTAATACAATGTTTGTATGATGATATTGGCCTTTGGTGGCAAGGTACTAAGTTGGCCGTGAAAAGTTTATTCCATTCTTCTTCACTCAAAACACAGACACCAATTCCTTCAATATCTGCAGCTCTGGATGTGACTCATGAGCTTGCTGACCTAGGCTTATCAGTTAAAAACAGATAATAATGCCCAAGCTACTTTGGTTAGGGAAAGGATGCTGCATTTTCAATACCACAGATCAAAATCTTTAAATCTAGAACATCATTCTGGAACACAAGCTCATTCAGGAGGTGGTAATGCATTCACAAGCTGTAAACAGAGAGCACTGCATTGCCATATTACCTCCTCATGTACACCTACAGGCCACGTTGTTACTTCTAAAGATGGCATTTTCACAGAAGTACGTTGTTACTTGACTGCTATATTTGGCACTAGACCCCACCCCCTGGTCTACCCTTTTTGCAAATACTTCACATCCCCTTGCTTGCCAAGGGAGATTTGGATTCACTTGCAGGGCCCATTACCAAGGCTGAAGTATGAACCGCCATTGCATCTTTACATAATAATAATGCACCAGGTACAGCTGGCCTTTCCTCTGAATTTTACAAACTACATGCCCCTCATTTAATAGCTATATTAATATAAATCTTTCACTGGGTCTTATATCATCACCCTCCACATGCCTTTTGTGAGGCAATTCAGAGCTTCCTTTTTTAAAAAAAGGAGATACTCAGGACCTCTGCAATTGGCAACCCTTTTATTATTGAATTTGGACTTGGAGATTTTAATAACAATTCTTAACACTAGGCTTGCTGAGGTAGCTCACCAAGTTATTATCCACTTTCATACTTGTTTAATCCCAGGCAGATCAGCTTATGACAACCTTATTTTGCTCTGAGAAGTTTTTTTCTCTCTCCATTTCTGCACCTTATATAAGTTACACCCTAGCCTTGGACCAGGAAAAGTCATTTTACAGGGTCTCATGCAATTATTTATTTGAGGTCTTATGAGATCTATAATCTGTATTTGGCTGCCAGCCTCTTTCCTAATAATAATGGACACATTGGGCAAAAAAGTTCCATCTTTATAGGCGTTCATCAAGGTTGTCCCATGAGCTCCTTGCTCTATGTTTTCTGCATTGACCCAATTCTTACTGGCCCATCCCAGATTTATGGTATGTCCCCCCCAGACCTTACTACAGAGGTCAAACTGGCAGCATATGCCGATGATATAGTTTTATTTGTAAAAGACCACACCCTCAGCCTCTTTGCTCTTGATGTATTTCATTCTTTCACCCCTATCTTTGGTCCAAAATTTAATTTAATTAAGTGTGCTGGATACATTTTGGGCACTGCTATGTCATGGCCTTCTGATATAGGAGGCATTTCCTTGTCCAAAACCCCCTTAAGATATTGGGAGTTCTATTCGGTGGTGAATCACTGGCCCATGCCAAATGGGAATCTAAACTTTCAATTTACCAAGGGAAAGTACAACTTTGGAAACAATGGTTCCAGTCCAAAAAAGATTACCATTTTGCACTGCTACTTACTCCCTATCTTTATCTACCTCAGCATTGTCTATCCCCTTCCAGCACTCTTTGAAGTCTTATTACTTGGTAACACATTTCAACTTATATTGGATAGCCGTCTGAACCCAATTAAGCAAAATTTACTATACCTCCTTACTTCAAATGGTGGCCTGGGCATGAAAAACCAGCTGCCTTCCGTTATAGTTTATTTCTCCATTGGAATTTTTCTGGCCATTTTAGGAATTAAACTACATTCTGGCATCAATGGGCCAATAAATGGATGAAACCTTTGCTAGAACAATGGTCTTGTTCACCCATCCCTTTCGTTTCACTCGTTACCCAGCTTTCATCAAATCTTTCATTTCCAAAGTACTGCAATGGAAATTAGACCTTGCTACTCTCTGACATTCCACTAGGTTAGACATTTATTCAGCTATAATGATTTCCCACTTTACTGACCCTATAACCTATGCTACTATTTTGTCTACTGACATCCCCCTCCTGCACACTTCTTTTCAAGATAAACGTACGCCCTCCCCTGAAAATGTGGGACATTCTCTGGCTTTGTGGTCATTGTAGGCTCAGTGTCAAAGTGACCACCAAACACAAGAGCCTCACGAAACAGTACTACCCCAGATTAGGAAGTACCTTACAATTGGAAACTATGGACCATTTCCTTCTTACTTGCCCCTATGCCAAACACTTTTTGCATGCCCTAGCATGCCAATGTGAAAACCCTTCCTGGTCCCACCTTTTCTTTTTGGATATTATTTTAGGAAGGCTTCAAACACCAGTCTCTTATGATACCAGCACCATCCGCTTAATTTTTGCTACTATTAAATACTACCTTTTGCAGTCTAGATGTGCTTTACTATTCCAGCAAAAGGACACCCTCATATTAGCCAATCTGATACAGAAGGAGTTATTTTTTTGTACACTAGGCAGAACAACATAGCATGCCTTCTTCTATTCTTAAAAAAAAAAATGGAAATTTTTGGCACATGTCTTTCGACCCCCATGAATTGAGTGATGTTATAACTCAGTTGCTTCCTCCTTATTTTTTCCATCAGCTAATGTTTAGTTTGATGGTTTCCTACAGTTTGGATTGTATCTAGTGTATTACTCCATAATATTTTTGCTTTAAATATTTATTTTCCTATCGTAACGTTTATTTCTTCTACTTCCTTTGGTTGATCCCTCTTTATTTTGCCATTTGTTGTATTCTTGTGCTTGTATTTCATACCATAGCAATACAATTCCCCTACTCTTTCTGCAGGGGGTGCTGCTCGTTTCCTGTGGGAGATGTAGTGGAACCTGACTTGGTGCTAGTAGAGTGCCTGGGACAGGGAGTTAACCTCTCCTCTGTCCCAAATTCATCTGAGTTACAGAGTCTATGGATATTTCATCAGTTTTGGATTAAAAAAGTGAAGCTGAGATCGTAGCAGAAGAAAAAAGTCTCCAACTGGAATTACAGGAAAATAAACAATACCTTATGGCCATGAAGGAAGAAGAGAGGCTAAAGTTCCTAAAGAGAAATACAGGCTGGAAGAGAAAATAAAATGGAAAAGGCAACCTCTAGCCCTCAGTACCAGCAAGAGAATACATTTTAGCAAGCTGACCAATACATGGGGCCCAAGTCCCAGTTTCAACTCCTCAAATTTACAGTCTAACCAAGTACAGAGACTGAATGAGTGTTACCAGAAATCTCCTGGTCCCCAGAAGCTGCCCTCATTAGCACTGGATGGATTAAAATGTTTGCAGAAAAATGGTTCCAGAGCCTACAGTTCCTCTTCTAGTTCCCAGTCAACTGAAAGGCTGTTTTATAGGTGCTACTGTCAGCTTAACTGAGCTGTCCAAACTTCAAAAGACACCACTAACCGCTGCAGCCATGCTGAGCACCATATCAGAAAGCTCAACAATGCAAATGCCAGGTACATGCCATAATGCTCCTTCTGTTACATCAAAGTCCTTCTGATAGCGAGGGAAAAAGGAGGAGAACTCACTCTGGGCCCTAGGACAGGACCACATAAATCCCTACCAAAATGTCTGTCAGTTTGTTTCTCCTGTAGAGATTGAGAGGTTGCATGAAACTGAACTTGCTTCCATGAGAACGTTACTATGACAATGGAGCAGGTCAGTTTGAATACCTTTACTGAGCTCCCATTGGAGAATAACACCCAAGAGTATGATATTACAGATAAACACTGTGTGCAAGCAGCAGCTGTTTTGATGTTGAACAGGAAATGAAATGAAGTGCACTACACCTACAGTAAATATACAATTAGCATGCCCTTCAGCCTCACATACTGCGTCTGACATTACTCTGCTTCTGACTCTAGTAGAAATTCCTTTCATACTCTTGCTAGCAAATTGCCAATTCCTTGTACATCAGGAGGTTTGCCTTTTATGTTATACATAATGCCCCACAAGTGCTAACTCTGTAGCCTCTTCTGATGAACCTACAGCATTTTTTATATTCCAAAACCAACCAGCTATGCAGGATTCTTTCACCATCAAGCAGAGCCTGCTAAAAGAAGAAATGCTGTTAGATTGAAATAAAAAGGAGGATTAGAGGAGTTTCCTGATGGGTCCTATGTAGGAAAAATGTTTATTAAATAGGCCTTGCAGTTTCTAGTCTCTGAAGTACAAAAATTAATTCATGCTTCCGTGTGAAGGCAGATTTGATATCAGCTTTAAAACAGCCCAGTCCCTGAACTGTTTTGAAATCAATAACATCTGCTAAAGGACACCCACTTTGGTCACCTTTTTCTGCCATTCTCCATACTAAACCTTCATTTAAGTGCATCATAGTTCTGTTCAGGAATGAAGTTGTTAAGACAGCTGACATTGTTTACTGGTTGGAGAAGTGCTGCAAAATAAAACAATACCCCATAACCTATTATGGATACTGAAATCTTCTGGACAGGGGGATGGGGATGGAAATTTAGAGTTAACTCATTCACTGTACAGGAGCTCTTCGACAGTTCCACCACTTGTGTCCTTTATGCTCTTAACACTGCATCCTTGGACTTTCCAAGCAAAATCAAGCCATAATCAGCATGCCACAAACAAATGCAAATACCTCATGAACCGTAAGTGCTACTCACAAAGTATGAGCGGCAAAGTTGTTCAGCAAAAAATTACCTTTCCAATGGTGCTATGCAATTAATTATAAGCAAGTTCTTTTTTTTTTTTCTATATTAGTCAAAATAGCAAAAAAAGTGTTGTTTTCAACAAAAAGTCAAGCATGAATCATTTTGGTAGGAAAATATGTAACATATAATTGGTGTCCCCAGGATGAAATGCAATTTTTCAGCATTTTGCAGCACTCTGAAAGAATGCTGCAGAGACTTACTGAATAAAGCAATGTAATTTCAATGGTAATTAGTTCCCTTTGCCATTCAGGAAAATGTGACCTTGCCAGGATGAAGTGAATGCCACAGTTTCCTGCATGACAAAGGGGACTGATTGCCATTGAGCTTAAATTGCTTTATTCAACTGATCTGCGGCAGCATATGGCAAAGCGCATTTAAAGTGCATTTTATCCTGGGGGACACCACTGTGTGAACACCAAATTAAGCATCCATACATTAGTTGTAGGCACAAAAGTAATTTTGTACTACAAAACTTTTTTCTAGTATAAAACATGTATTTTTTCCCATTTTATTCAAGATGGTTAGGTGAGGCTTCTGGGACAAATGCCAGCCACACACCATCCCATAAACAAATGTGAATAACTCCCTAAAGTATACATGATACACACAAAGTATCAGTGGCAAAGTTGTTCAGCACAAAATTACCTTTCTAATGGTGCTATGCAGTCAATCTAATCAATTTTGTTCTCAAGTAACACAGAGAAATAGTGCTGATGACCTGAAACATGTCAAGGGTACACAGGACATCTTTGTCTGCTGACTGAAGGCATCGGCAATAAAGGTGATGATTTGGCCACCACCTATAGTGTGTTTCGTGAAGTGAATGAGTTAAGTTACATTTCACGGGCTCTGGTGTCCAACATTTACAAATTAGTTTTTCTGGGATGAAACAGAGAGATCCTTTTTTTCCCCAGGCCACTGAAATCATATTATAAGTGTGGTTCCTTGCAACACATCAGCAGTGCCTGTGAAAAGATAAAATGTAGCCTCTGTGGAGAATTCAAGCATTCAAATTTAAACTTGACTTGTACCCCCCCACACACTGCAATTGTGAAGGAAGGAACATACTTTTTGTCCATGCCCCTGGGTAGCCTACAGTTTTTCCTTACAATTTAGAACAAGACTTTACTTGCATCGAGCCTCTCAGCAGAAATCGACTACATCTCTGATCCCACCATCAGACTCACACCATCCTTAGAACCTGCAACAGGTAGTACAAGAGACTCCAGCAGCTATGGTGGATCAGGAACCAACAATCCTTCTTTCAAGTGTCCCCTCGGAGGACACTTTGGGCCATATCACTACCTGTGCGCCCCAGACCTTAGCTCATATAGTGGCTGAGTATCGACAATGGATGTCACTCCCTCTGATTCTTAGCCTGTGATGCATTCATTGGATGATCCTGTAGTAATTCCATAATCTCAGTCTGAAACTATCCCTTTCTCACTCTTTCATCTGACATCTTGCAGACTGTTCAGGGGAAGAAGGAAAAAAAAGAAAAAGATCACAGCAACAGAACCTATGCCTTTGAAGTACAGGTTTGCCACCCTTCAATGGGGGGAGGCACAGAGGAAAAGAAAGATTCAGATATGTCTTCTGTTACTTTATGACATCCTCACAAAAAGAAGCACCCTCAGATACAGAGGAAGTTAAGCTCAATAGCTGAAGAAAAAAGTGGGAAACCAGATCAAATGTCTAAAGCATCCAAGATTAAATAAATTCCTTGTTCTACATGGTAAGATCTCCACATTTGGCATTAGCATCTCTTAGTGTCAGTGGCTCAGTAGGTAGCACACTCACCTCTGATGCCAGGAGATCAGAAGGCTGTGGGTTCTATCCCCACACCAGGCACTTGGGTTAATATCCCAGTACTGACACTGTAGTGCAGCATGAGGGGGTGCTGCACTCCTGAGGTGCCGTCTTTCAGATGAGATGTTAAACCGAGGTCCCATCTGCCTGTTCAGGTGGATGTTAAAGATCCCATGTCACTTCTCAGAAAGAATAGGGGAATTTTTATTAAGAAGAATGGCTACAAACAAAAAAAAAAAAAGCATACATTCGATTACAATTTAAATCATACAGAAAACAAAACAGCAAATATGTACAAACTATATACAATCAAAAAGTTCATAGTTCATGGAATATCTTTTAGATTAGCATTAGATATGTTCCTAAGTGTAATAGTATCACAAAACATTTTGTCAGTCTTAAGACCTCTATCTGTTTTTTCTATTGTTAAAGTCACCTGCCCAAATGACTAACCTTGATGTGTGAAGGAAGAGCTGTACCTGTTTGAACAGGGACACTACGAGAGCTTTTGTTTGAGGGGCATAAATATTTAGTAACCTGAAATGTTTATTATGATAAGTGAAGTCTAACAGTTAGGCTCTACCTGTGTGAATATCTACTAATCTGGATACCTTAATAATAATAATAATAATAATAAGTTTATTTATAAAGTGCCTTTCAGATTATCAAGGTGCTATACAAGATAAAACAATAGAAATCAAACATTAAAATTCAATATAAAACACAGGTAAGACAACATTATAATCAACAATTTCAGTGCAATCAATGCTCCAAAAAGGCTATTTGGAAAAAATGGGTTTTTAAACCCCTCTGAAATTCCTCCACGGAGGTGCACTCCAGTAACCGGCGTGGTAGAGAATTCCATGCAGCATAAGAAAATGCTCTACACCCTGATGATTTAAGACTCACTCTTGGAATCTCTAGCAACCCCTTGTCAGCCGAGCGAAGCGATCGGCCGGGGCAGTAGAGAACCAGATGTTCTTTCAGATAGCTGGACCTCGATCATGTAGGTTTTGAAAGTCAGTAAAACTGACTTTAAAGGTGATCCGCCACCATAGGTAGCCAGGGCAGTTTGCGCAGTATGGGGTATATGACAGGACCTACTTGTCCCAGTCAAAACCGGGTGCTGCATTCTGCACTAGCTGTAGGCAGTGGATTTCACCCCCAGAAAGCCCAAAGTACAGGGAGTTGCAGTAGTCCAAATGTGAGGACACAAAGGCGTGGACCAACGTTGGTAACGTGTCAGATGGAACAAGGTGCTTAACTCTGGCAATATTCCTAAGATGGTAAAAGGAAGTCTTGATGACTGCTGACACTTGTGACTGCAGTGTCAGCCTGTCATCCAAGATGACCCCCAGGTCACGCACCCATTCAGAGGCTGGGAGTGAAACGCCACCAAGAAAAATTCCTGAGGGCGTACCAACCGATGACCCCTTTATCTGATGACCCGAGTCCACAACCAAAACCTCTGTCTTTTCTGAGTTCAACTTCAGCCAACTAGAATCCATCCAGTCCTGGATTTATTTCAGACAGTTGTTAAACACCGAGAGAGCTCCATCCTGGTCAGGTGCAAAAGACAGGTATAGCTGGGTATCATCTGCATAGCAGTGAAACCTCAGCTCATACCAGCTTATAATGTCTCTGAGGGGCAGCATATACACCGCAAATAACATGGGAGACAGCACTGAACCCTGAGGCACCCCACACAACAAAGGAGTTGGGCCTGAGGGAAAAAACCCAGATACAACTCTTTGTGATCTCCCAGTGAAGAATGAGGTGAACCACTGCATACGATTCCCAATATTCCACAAATCTGCCTCAGGCATGCTAGCAACACCAAGTGATCCACAGTATCAAAGGCTGAGAGAGATCAAGAAGAACCAGAATAGGACGTCTCTTCTGCTCTCTCGCCTCAGAAAGATCATTAAGCACCTGAACCAGCGCAGTCTCGGTGCTATGTCTTTCTGAAAACCGATTGCAAGGATTCGTAGATGTCATGGATGGTTAAATGGTCTTCCAATTGGCCACCACTACCTTCTCAATCACTTTCCCAATAAAGGGTAGGTTTGAGATAGGTCTGTAGTTTGTGAAACAGTCCGGGTCCAAGGTAACTTTCTTCAAGAGAGGCGTCACCACCGCCTCTTTCAGGGAGCAAGGAAACTCACCTGACTCCAAGGAGCACCAGACTATTTGCACAAGGATTGGACCGATGATATCACTACAACCCAACAATAGGGAGGTCGGTCCAGGATCCAAACTACAGCTTGTAGGACGTACACTATAGATAATCCTCATAACATCCACAAAATCAAGTCAATCGAAGGAACTCCAAGAAAATTGAGGTACTGTGAACTTACATTGTTCAACGGCATCCCCCTTAGAGTTTGCTGGGTGCAGATCCGTTCTGATGTCGGCCACCTTATTTAAGAAGAAACTAGCAAGCTCCTCGCACTGTAATTGCAAAAAAGCTTTCCGAACTTGCAGACAGGCTGGGTTGCACAGTCTGTCTACAGTTCAAAAAAGCTGAGCCAGTCGGTTCCTAGCAACTGCAATCTCCCTGGACAGGAATTCTGCCTTCTTATGGGTGATTGCAGATTGATAGATGGAATAATGGTCCATCAATCTAAGGCGTCGGCATCGAGGCGGACCTGCACCAGCAATGCTCAACCTTCACCCTTGTCTCTGCATCTCCCTCAATGTCCCATCAAGCCAAGGGACTTGGGGCGAAGGGATAAGGGGTGTACATGAACAGAACAATAGAATCCAGAGCCATAAGTAACAACCTTGTATAGGCCACCACCACGGTCTCTGGACTACTGCTCGCCAACACAGGGGACGAGAGGTCAAGGACCATCACAAGGCCTTGAGGAGTAATATCCCATGAAGAGTGGTACCTAACCATCTCCACAGGGGTAGACCTTCTAGGGGAGGGTGCAAAAACTGAACCTCATGGTGTAGTGGTCTGACCATGCTACTGGTTCCACCCCAAATCAGAAATATTAATCCCTAGGAGAAGGACTAAGTCCAAAGAGTGCCCAGATTTATGAGTAGCAGTGGAAACCACCTGAGTAAGGCCCAAAGAAGTCATTAATTGGAGGAAGTGATTACCAAATCATGAGAGTTCATTGTTGACCCAGGCTGCTAAAGTCACCCAGAACCATCAATCTGGGCAACTGAAACGACATGTCGATGATGAAGTCTGCTTCCTGTAATGAATGTTTCCTATCCCTGGGTGGATGGTAGATGAGTACAATTGAACACCTACACCCGCTACCACAGTACACTCAAAGGACTCAGTCTCCCCCACTACCACACTCGTGAGGCCCAGTTCAGTCTTGAAACAGACTACAACCCCCCCACCCCTGCGGTCCAATCTCGGGTGGTGTATCACCAAGTACCCAGCCAGAGTCATGGCTTCCAATGTGGGGCCTGGATTTTCATCCAGCCAGGTCTCGGTGATGCAAGCCAAGTCCACAGAACAAACAAGATCAGCATTAATGCCAGTCTTGTTTCTAATGGACCTAGCATTGCATAACACCGCCTGAGTTGGATGAACTTCGGAGGCTGTCAAGCCCATCTGCCTATTAGTTTCCGTAGTGCCCTTGGATATGGGCACCAGGCATGATAAACCATGATATGGGTTCCATTTTGCCCCAGGGCGCCTTCTGGATCCAACTACCCCAATATGATAACCCCCCTCATCCATCCTCCCTTGTTTGCAACCCCCCACTGTCTTCCTTCACCTACAGACAATTCCTAGTGCTCTACAGCACTGATAGGTATCATATTGAAGGGGCAAAGAATAAAAAGGGTGGAGGGAGCAAAGAGAGGAGGATGAATAGCGCACCACCATGGGGACAGAGGGCCGACACATGCCACTACAAACAATGAAAACCAAAACAATAAAACTACAAAATAATTAAATATTAAAAATAAAATAGATAACCCACCCAATATAACTTTAAACAAACAAATAATTCCAAAACTTAAACAAAATAAATTAGAAACCCAAAACCACCCCAAAGAAAATCAAGTCTAAAACCCAGTGAGAGAACTCCTAGTAAATAAATATAAATATAAATATAACTGTACCCCCCACCAGCTCTATCACAACCGGAGAAGGAGAAAATATTTTAGCATTCTCACTGCAAAATATGTTTTTCAGAATCATAAAAATATTTCAAACTTACAATAAAAATAACACATCCCCCCAGTCCTCTCATGACCAGGAAAGGAGAAAAAGGAGAGAAAATAATAAATAATAAAATAAATGGACCCGAGGTCCTCTCACCACCCGCTGTCCAAATCAACTTAAGGCAAATTAGTAAAATAGGAAGTCCTCAATCTGCTAGTAAAAGAGTCAATTTTGTTCGTAGGAATATAAAAATCCAATCCATCAAAATTAGAACAAACACACAGCAGACCAGTTATCCACAGGACTCAGGAAATATCCAGGGCTCAGGACAGTCAGATCCCTCTCATATCCACCAAGGCCACCTCACTCCCAACTGGGCAGACACTGCAGGAAATAATGTGGCCTAATACAACACCCAGGGCAAGCCACATTAGTAGCCCAACCTGGGAGTCTAGGGGGCAGAGGACAACAGTCAATTCCTTGACCAAAAATCCTAATACCCCCTTCAGACCACAAATCAAGTGGAGGTCCCAGTGGGAGATCATGGCTTAGACCAGTTCAAAGGCCTTATACACACCAGGGGATAAAAGATAAAATGAGTAGATTCCCCTTATTCCTTCTTCGAGGGTCTCACAATTTCCAGAGAACCGATCCTGAGCACATGCCAGAAAGACCAGTCAAATATCCCAGTACCCCAGGGAATCCTTCAGCAAGTGGCATCCACAGTGTTCCACATGAAGGACCGAAAGTCCCACAATCTATTTCTAATCCACTTCCCTCTATCCCGATGGATCCTGTTGGGGCGGGGAAAGATCTTCAACCCAAACCCCTCAAACTACTCCATGCCCACTCCCACACACAATTTAGGCAGCTAAACAGAAGCAAACGCATCCTGCAGCACCTCCATCACAGAATTAAAATCCCACAGTTCTCCTCTGCACCTGATGCAATAGCGATAGCCAGTTCAAACACTAGGCCACCAAGACGCTAAGCACCATAAACACTTCCTCTGCCCGTATACGTCCTATAATGGGCGAGGGACAGAATCCCAGTCTCAGGGCGGAAAAACTCCTCAGTCCACTCTGCGCCTGCACAATATACACTGGGCAGCAGGGCACAAATTGTCAAACAATCGGCAAATAATCAAACAATGCCCTTCGTCCTGGACGTCCTGACTCAGTAGATAAGGGCTCTTAATCCTTTAATTTTCAGCAAAACACCGAAAATATAATTAAATAAATGACAAAATAAACATTTAAACGTTAAAACAAAATAAACATTAAGGCAAATAAATGATAACTACAAACTACAAACTTAAAAACCTCCCAACACAGCAGCACGCTCAGCCCAGCAGCCATTTGAGCTGTTAAAAAGAATGCCTACTCCATCACAGAGCTCTTTCCAGTAGATCAAAAGGATGGGCCCTGACCAAAGTTTTGAAGCTTGGAGCAATTTGAATTGAGTTTTGAGCCTGGTGTCTTGAATACAATAAATATTGCTATTTCCATCTTGTAACATAGTAAAACAGTGGTAATTGTTTTATGGCTTTTAATGCTATTAGCATTTAAGGTTGTTACTTTTAGGAAACCCATGAAAAACCAAGAAGTAGGGGGAAGAGCTTAGAGGAACAAGGAGGTTTGTTTCTCAAACTTTTTTTTAAAGAGTTTTAATACATCTTCTTCACCTAGTGCGACGGGAGATTTGATCCTTATGACCCCCGTCTTTTATGTCTGAGGTAACATCCATTGTAGTAGAAACAATGGAGGAGTCTGATACCTCTCCTCCAGAGTCCATTCCCTGTTCTTCTGTGGAAAGAATTGCAAATTTAGTGCCTGAATTCCAAGTCTCCCCATCTTTTTCTTTCCCCTTAGAACCATCCTTAATGGTCAAGGTTTTCCCTAACTCGCTTCTATTTTTGGGAAATGTTTTCTTGGAAGGTTGGGTCTGACTTGGGGGAGGCATTTCCATGTCTCCAGGATTCTCTGTGGTGCTAGGTTCTGGCATTTCTGTAACTACATGTGGATGTTACATACCTGTTCTTCATTGTGTGTGTGATGGGATCAGTGCCACCTCGGAAGGAGGGGGTGGAAAGAGCTGAAGTGGATGGGAGGACAGGTTCTTGACTGGCTACTCTCTGAGCCTGCATTTGTTGTGCTTTATTAATCCTTTGTGAGAGGGGCAGTCTTCTCTATTATGTGAAGCCCAAGGACATTTAGCATAGCCATGCCCAGTTTTTTCACAAAGATTACATTTAAACAAATTTACACAATTGGTTGAGACATGGCCATAATCTAAGCAATAACTGCACCTCAGGGTGTCACAGGTGTTGCTTAGGTGGGTACATGACCCACATTTGAAGCAAGACCTAGGTTGCCCCATGTACAATAGAACCCCACAGTCTTTACCAAGATAAAATGTACTGGGCAAGTGTACTGGGCCATTATTTGTCAAAAACAATTTTACCATGACCTTCCATCCCCCATTCCAGATTTGTTCACTACCCAGATTGGGGGAAGGCCAATCCATAACTTCACACCACAGGCATAACCAAAATAATATGTCCTCAATATTGACGCTCTCATTACGAAACATGTTGGTGATATTTTTCACCGCAGGCTTCATAAGTGGGACAGCCATATGTGGAATCCAAAGTGGGGAGTTTTTTAGAAGGTGATATTGATTCCAAAACCTGTCCAAACTTGAAACAATTTTAAAAGCTTACATCATAGTTTCCATTTCCTAGGTGAATAAGGGCAAAGATTTCAGAAGAGAAACTTCATAGACCCTTTTAACAGTTGTTTTGCTATGTAAAGTCTATCTGGAGAATTTTCTAGGCCACCCTTAAATACCAGTCTTACTGCATTTCTGTGTGGGGCTGGCTCCCCTTTGTTTTAAAACAAGTCTGCCAGTCAGGCATAGGGTTGAGCCAAGCACTTTTAGCAGGGCTAGTAATATGGTGGAATGGGGTCCCATTCTATTTTCTCATTCCATGAGGCCTCAGTAATATGGTGTGGGGAGATGCTTGAGGAGCACAGTTATCTGGTCAATCTTACAGTGAGGTCCATAACATTTTCAGAGTTTAAATCATTGCTGTCTGAAGCTAAATTATCCAGCACTGAGTTATTAATAGTGGAATTAGAAGCAATGGCTACCTGTTTATTTGCTAAGTTAGTTTGCACCTGGTATCATTGAACATCCATGTCTTCAGGGTCAGGGAGCCACTGACCATCAGGTGCTTGAATCCAGCCTGCTTTTTCCAAAGTGCGAGCAGGCACCCAGGAGATTTCTTTTCCATCTCGATCTGTGTTTGTCTTGGAGCAGGGTTCTGCAAAAATGGAGGAGCCAGGTTCAATATTCACAGGTGTTGTAGCATCTTGCAATTTACCTTGCCCCAAAATGGCTGCTATGACAGAAGTGGGGATTGTCTCGGATGTGGAAGGAGTTTCTAGAGTACTCCTACCTTTTTATTGCAGTCCCCCAGCTGGGTGTTGTACTCCAAGTCGTTTAGTTTTATACAGGAAGGAACCTGGTGTTTGCTTTTTTTTGCTTTGGGCACTCAACCGGAGGTTGATTTATACTACCAGCCAAAGATCTTCTCTGATGAAATAGTTTGTCATTTGATGTTTCAGTCGCCTTTGATGTGGCCGCATCACCGCTCAGCTGTTTGGGTGTAAGTGAGTCAGCGCTCCATGTGTCAGAGGTGCGGAGTGCAAGGCTAACAGTTCAGTTTGTAAATTCTCCTTCCTTGATCTACATCGTGATTCCCTTCAGTAAATTGCAGCAATAACGTTTCTTTGTCGATATTACAGCATTTTGAGCAGTGAGTACCTGACTGTTTGTTAGATTTTCTTCATCTGTGTGTCCATTCCATTTCTGAAAAAAATCTCTTCTGGCGCTTCTGTTTCAAAAATGTCCATGCCTTCCATAACTTCAGCCTCTATCAGAGAAGGGGCAGAGGAGGAGGCTTGCTCCTCTGCTTCTGTAGCACACCTCCTTCCTCCCGGAACCACCAAAGCAGCCATTTTGGAAAATAATCAAGAGTTTTCCCCTACTGCAGAGCAGGGAGTTTTGTTGGGTTAAAGGGAAATATGATTCATATCAACATTCAAAATAATTTGCTAGACGTCCTCATTCATTTCTGCACCATTTCTTTCATTGCTTCATATACCTTTTGTTTCCTCTCATCTTCCTATTACTTCTTGAACTGCATTTAATATTGGTTCACATGCTCACCACAAAGAGCAACATTTAGATCTTAAAAACTTCTTACAATCCACTTCATATACTTTGAACTGAAATACATATATTTTTAAGCAATACGTCCAAAGGCATATAGCTTTGCTGAAGAACCCATTTGCACCTGGCCTGCCAAAGGTAGTATTTCAAAATTGCAAATAGAACCTGCAAAGTGTCTTTGATAAACTGTTTCCACCTCAAGTGATTTTCTACATATATTAACTCTGTATATGTGATATTCTGAAAGAGTTTATCTTCCATTTCTCTGTAAGGTAGTCCCAAAAGCTTTTGCATATTCAGATTCAAAGAAAAGATGCTCCTGTGGTTCGGAATCTGTTGACATCCAGGTCCTAAACAATATTCTCTTGTTATTAGTTTATGCTTATTGTTTCCTTTACATTGAGTTTCCCATGTATAGTTAACCATAATAAGTCCCATGCAAATACTGGAATCCATTTGTTCTGTAGTTAGCTAAAAGCTTCTTTGTTTTGAGCAGCTCTACAGTATGGTAACATCATATTTTCTTGACATTGTGCTTGCTCCATCTCCATATATTCCATTCCTGTTTGAATATCCTGCAACATTATATTGCACTTTCCATACTATTAGTTACCGTATCACTTGCTTCACAAACCCTGGTATTACTTGAGTATGCCCTAGTAATCTACTTTTCCCATGTTCCCAAACTCGTATACATGGACTTGCCCATTCCACCATAATTCTTTTCCATGTCTTGCCCATATTAATTACTGGATCAATAATGTTGAAATATAAAAAGATTCTTTAGTAAAATGCTATGGGATGAACCATACATAATCCCCCCTCTTGTAGACTTCTATAAGTAATAGACCTTTTTACAGGGTTTAGATGGCTTCCCCTCAGCGCTCTAAAGAAACTACTATACAGCCTTGTTACCAGCCATTGGGGTGGGGGGAAAACATAGCTGATAAATACATACATTGGTATCAGTAGTGTCTTTATTAGGAGTACTCTCTTTTGTTTTGTTATTGTTCCAAAGGCTCACTTCGCCATTACTTGCTCTGCTTTTTGCATCTTCTCCTCCCAGTTTAAGGCAGTAGGTCACCTCACAAATTGAACACCCAAAATGGTTGTGGGTTCCATGTATAACTGTATTCCTACACCATACTTCTTGTTGTAGCCCTTCCCAGCAGACAACCTTTACTTTTTCCTATATTAATGCAGGATCCAGAAGCCTGAGAATATTCTCAAAATTGTGCAGTTACTTCATTCTCATTGGTGGACTCATGTAGTATGAGTACTACGTCATCTGCATATGCTAAAACTTTTATTGGGGATTAAAATGTGTTAGTTGAAGGCCCACAATCTCCTCATTCTTCATCAAAGTTTGCAGAAAAGGTTCTATTCCATATGCATATAATAACGGACTCAGCAGGCAGCCTTGTCTGACTCCTCTCTTTACTGGCCTTGGTGCACCAGTCCATCCATTAACTCGTGGTGTAATGGTAGCTTTGCCATATAAAATGTGTAGCCATGCTACAAGTTGTTTTGGAATACCAAACCTTTTTAACACCAGAAATAAATATTCATCCGATAAAGAATCAAATGCTTTTTGTTGGTCAATACTAAGCACTATTCCACTTTCACTTCCTGACTGACTTCTATAAAACAATTCTCTAAGCACAACTAAATTTTCATGTATTCCCTCTGTGGCACTGCACAAGTCTGTGCTATACTAATTAAGCATCCTGAAACTTGTGCCAACTGATTATTCAAAATTTTACTTAATATCTTATGGTCGTATTCAGTAAACATACCTGTCTCCAGTTTTTAGATTAGCTCTCTCTCCTTTCTTGAATATAAATATCAAGCCTGCTCCAGTCATGGTATTAGACATATTTTCCTTAGTTAATATCTCATTATATACCTTCATCAATTCTGGAACTACAAAGGAAAGGAAAGATTTATAGAATTCCGAAGGTAAACCATCTGGCCCAGGTACTGTATTATTTTTCAAAAGACCAATAACCATTCTTACTTCATCCTCACTTATAGGCTTTTTTAACTCTTGCTCCTGTTTGCAGTTTGGGTTTTTGCCTCTAATTTTCCTATGTATTCCTTGTGATTGAAAATGTCTGGTTGAGTACTAAAATTCTCAGTCATATGTCTGTCCACTATTCCATAATCTCCTGTTGAATAGTACACTTCTTTTCTTGGTCATTTTCAATTCCTATATCACTTTATGTTCTACTCTTTGTTGACAGTCCTTATAAGGGTTGAATGTTTGTTTTACATTTGCCGTTCCAAACCGTTGTTCTTGCTGTAATGTTTTTGCTCTATTATATTGATATTTATACATTTCCTGTTTTATCTGTGAGATTTGTTTACTATAATCCTGTTTTGTGATTTCCGTAAGAGAGATCAGTCTGTGTAATTGTTTCCTTAGGCCTAAATATTCCAAATAAGATGCTCTCATTGTATTCCCAGAAGTTTTTTGAAATAAGGTTTTGAAATCTTTTTTTTAATTTCCTCCCACTATTCTACCAGTGAGTCATATAGACACTGGACCAACTTCCTGGCTTTCCAAAGGTATTGGGCTTTTTATAATAAGTGATTCCTGTTCCAGCTGTGAAATGTTTAATTTCCATGTTGCTTAATATCTCATAAAGCAACATCCCATGTCCAGACCAATTTTATAGCTAAATGATCCGAGAAAGCCAAATCTTGAACTACGTTGTTTCTAATCTCTATGTATTTTGACACCAAAAGAAAAATCAATCCTGGTTTGAATTGCGCCTCTACGGTAAGTATATCCCCCCGAGGGGCAAACTGGCCGAATCGCATCTTTTAAGGAAACTGTAATCATAATATCTTTCAAAGCATTACAGTCACAAAACATCTTGCTAGTTTTTAAACCTCTATCTTCCTGTTGTAAACTACGACTGAAGTCCCCTTCCCATATTACTTGCTTTGAGGTACATAAAAAAAGGCTGAATCTTTTTAAATAGTTCTGTATGGAGTGCTTTTGTTTGGGGGCATAAGTGTTGATTATCCTCAATCCCTTCCCCATGTAAGTTATATCCAATAACAGTACTCTGCCTGGTTCTAGATCTACTAGGTGCATCACTTTGAGGGAGGGGTTAGTAAACAGTATCCCTACCCCCATCACACTGGTCTTGCCCTTGAGACCAAAAAAGTCACTCCATGGTACCACATTTTAGAAGTTTGTGCTATTTCCTGTAATGTTTTTATCCTGGTATATTGGAGAAGAATTATGTCTGTATTCTGTTGTGGCAACTCAGTTAGAATTGCTCTTCTCTGGTTACAACCTGTTATGCTGTTAACATTAATAGTTACAATGGTAAACATAATAAGTAGTGTGGGGGGGGGAGGTGAAAATTTAATCCTTTCCTCTATTGTGCTGTGACCTAGTTGTCCATTTCTTTTTTTCTTTCCCTTCTTCTACTTTCAAAGGTTCTTCTTCCTCCTCTGATGTCTCTGAGGATAAAACAGACTCTGATTCCTCTTCCTCAGAGTCATCTTCCAACTTTTCCACGGGTAATGGTGATTATCTATTCCTAGTCATGTGTTGTTTCCTTTAGTGATTTTCCTCTCTTTTCCTTTAGGTCATGCTGAGTTGTTCTGTTCTCTAAGTCTCTTTTTGAATGTTACTGTTTCATACTCTGAGCTTTTTTTCCTTTCCATTAAAGGAGGTTTAGGTAATGGGGCATGTGTTTTATCGAGTATCATCCCCTCACTGTTGGGGGGGGCAATCCCCTTGCTCCTTAGTTTCATTTACTATCTCCATAATTTCCATCTCTGAACCTGGAGGGGTTTCCTTCATTGCCTCTTGGGGCCCGGTCCCAGTGTTTAGGCATATTTGTCCTACTTGTTCTGATGCAGGGGTTTGATCCATCACTATATTTCCACTTTCCCCTGCTTTGTCTACAATCACCTCTGTGTTTTCACTTAAAGGTACTGAGTTTGTCATTTTCCTTCTACTCCTTCTTTTTCTTTTTGCATATAAATTTCTTGCATCCTTTTCTCTGATGCCAGTGCACACCCTTTCTTTGGGCTTGAGTCACCATAGCTTCATGTGACGTACCTTCCCCTACTTTGTGTGACACCCATGGACATCGTATTAGGAGTGACCTTTTCCTCACAAAGGTTGCATCTAAATTGGTTACTGCAGGTTCCAGCAAAATGACCTGTTTCCAAACAATGAGTGCATTTTGGGGTATCACAAGCGTTACTAAGATGCAAACGTGAACCACACTTGTGGCAGGACTTAGGCTGTCCTGGATAAAACAGTGATCCCCTATCCCTTCCCAGAAAAAAAATATACAGGCAAATGAACTATGCCACTGTTTACCATAAAAAGTTTACATTTTATCCTCCACCCTCCTGTCCAAAATTGTTCTGACTCCATCATAGGGTTTGGTTGCTCTAATACCTCACCTTTTTTTCAGCCAAAAAAAAATGTCTGATATGTCCACACCCTCATTCTTGAACATTATTGTCACTGTCTGAACTGCAGGTTTTGTTAAAGGATATGGCTAGAAAGGAGACCACAATGGAGTATTTTTCAGGTTATTGTATTTGCCCAAATCTGTCCAAAGCTTCCACTGTCTTAAACTGACATTGTAATTATGTTCATCCATGTGAATTAATGCAAACACCTCAGATGCATAGAACTTTAGGGAATTTGAGTAATTTATGACCTATATACACCCAATCAGGGGTAATTCCAATCCTCCTTTGTACATTAACCTTACAGCATTCCTTCTTGGTGTTGGCTCTCTGGTATTGTTTTTAAACAAACCAGCAATGGTTTGAAAAACACTTGCATTTTTGGTCTTGCAAATTCCTCATGCCTAGCCCTATTTGTAAAGGTTCTTCTGGTCCACTCTGAGCTGGCTGGGCCTGAACTGCAGCATGTTCATTTTGATTTGTTTTGCCTAATTCCTTTTACTTTCACTAGAATTAGTATTCAAATTTGCAGGATCAGGAGGGAAATTAATTTGCTCTTTATTAAGCCCTACTGTCTGTAGTTCACACTCCTTTGACCCCTTTTCAGTCTCTTACACAATCTCTGCCAATGCCCCATCAAAATCAATCTCATGATTTGACTTTGTGCCACATTTTGTTATCACCCTTTCCCCTTCATGATTTATAGTCTGTTTTGGAGAATCCAAAATTTTACCTGTATGGCTGATTATCTTGTCAGCAAAAAACAGTACTTCAGGGTCCACTGGGTCCGGTTCCCATGACCCATCCTATTCAGGAATCCACCCCACTCCTTGTACAGCCCTCATAGCCATCCATTCAGGGTTCTGAGTAGCACTATACGAAGTTCCACCACCTGTGCATTTTGCCATTCCAAGTGATTTTTTTCTGTACCTTCCCCAACAGCTGCTTTCCTGTCTCACCCTCTGCACTCCTTGAATGCAAGTTTCTGATGAAGAGCCTGGAGCACTCACTTGCTGGATGCTTTCAGCCACTCCCTGCTGTTTAGCAGCCATGTCACCATTACTTTCGCCATCACTTTCACTAGCCTTTGTCTCATCTGTTGCTGTACATTCTGCTGCTGTGTAGACTGTTTTTCTCGTGCTGCGAGTCCATTCTCCACCATTTCCTACCAGTCTTGTGTTAAATTATCCTGCTTCATCTCTGAAGATGACAATAAATTCTCAGTGATCTTGGTTGCTTCCTTTTCTGCTCCCGATGCAGTCGCAGCACTTTCATGTGCAATTTCTTCATTTGCACCAACCTCCATGCTGCAGATCAACAGCAATGATGGTAGGGGTGAAAAAGTTACCCCATTTGCAACTTCGGTCTCTAAGGAAGATGAGCTAGGGGAGGAGACCAGCTCCCCAACCTCCCAAACATCCATCTCCTTCTCCTGCTCAGCGGGACTGGCCATCGCAACAGTCAGATGCTCCTCTTATAGGACGAGTAGGGGAAGTTTTATTGCAATAACATCAAAATCATAATAGTTACATGCAGTGTCATATCACACAAAATAAGGTACATATCAGAGAAATGAAAAGGAAGAGGGGGAAAAAAAGAAAAAGGATTAAGTAGTACAGTCATACTTATGCTATAAAGTAAAACATTATCCCAAAAAGAGAGAAATCTGAAACTTAACAAAGTAAAAAATTGAAAACTCAACTCCCCCCTACCATACAGTATATGTAGGGGAATCAATAATTACTTAATCCTCAAAGCAAGTTCAGTCTGTACAGTGTTGATTTACACAGAAAGGAAACATAAAAGGAAAAGCATATTAAGTATTTCCAATCATACATTTTCTAGGATACACATTACAGCCATATAATACAGCTTGATTAAAAACTTAGAGTTAATTCTTGAACAAACTATGCTTATTCAGGTTTTACTGATATTTAATAAACATACCAAACCCCTTCCACCATATGGAGACTTTTGGGATGTATGTATAGATACATCTTTTAAATAAATTTTCAACATGGCTTGTACTAAAATCATTACATTTTCATATGACATTTTCTTTTGCAACAGCACCTATTGGCATCTGGCTTGCATAAATAATATTTGAGACAACATAAAAAATAATCAACGATCTTGGTGATACCGTGTCTGTGCTTGGATAATTTCAGAGTACCAGAACATCATATGTTAACCCTAATAAGTATTTTAACCCCATTTATTCACAAACAAAATCCATTAAGGTTTAGCATAAGAACAAAGGAAAAGATGGTGTTCTGTAGTTTCTTCCTGGTTTATGTGGTCTAAATATGGGCAATTCCATTCCTCCCTTGCTTTATATTTGGTATTCCTCTGATATTTAATCTGCCATATGCAGAGACCATAAATGTTCCCACATGTATAGGGGTATCTCTTATTTGTTAGTTGGGATAAAATCAGCTGATTACTGTTTTGTGGGCAGTTTTAAAACAAGGTTCTGCTGGGAAAACCGTGTTTAATACATGCTGATATAATTTTTTCCCAGAGTTTTGAATTATGTGTTGTTTAGTTATCCCCATGTATGGATCTTGGAAGCCACATGTCTAAAATATCCTGGGACATGTTGCAATTTAGATAGTTTGGTGGGACTATACACCATGCTTGAAAATATCAATCTAAAGTCAACACATTCTATTTATAATAGAGAGTATCCGTATATACAAGACCACACTTAACTGTCTGAGACATAAACAGGGTGTGAAAAAAAAACTGGATCTACCATTCCCAACCCCCCTTTCTCTACTGGTAAGCACGTATAGCACCGTTTCATGGGATTTAACTTATCTCCCACAGCATTTGGAAGAATAAGCTATAAAACTTAGTCTCCAATCGGGTCGGTGGAGGGTATATTCATAGCAACATATGTAATAGAGGGAATAATACATTTATTTATAATGTGTATTCTTTTTTGTTTTCACATTGTCCAATGTCTCCATCTGATTACTTTAAGTTCTACATTTTGTAACACAGTTTCCCAATTCAGGAGGGGCAGATTTTCAGATCCAAAAATGATGCCTTGTATTTTTAAAGGTTCAGAGGAGATCCTTATTCCCCCAGATACTACCACTTCATGAAGACCTGTGCCCACGAAAAGGCTTTTGCACTTATTCAAAATCAGTTTTGAGTTAAAGTAGAATACACCTATACTTCTGAAAGAAAAAGGGAAAGTTGTATGTGGTCTGACAAAAAGGCAGATATCGTCTGCATATGCCTGTACATGTAGGTTGTCCATTATTCCTGATCCTGAAATGCCCACCCAGGCAGGGTGTTCAGATAGCCTTCTAAGCAAGGGATCTAGTGAAAATATATAGGAGGGGGCTTAGAGGGCAACCTTGCCTAACACCCGCAACTGTCTGGAACCCCTTAGTGATTTGTCCCCTAATTACAGGATGGACAATTGTAGAGGAGTATAGCATTTTCAAACATGAAATCATTCCCAAGGGAATGCTATACGTTTCCAGGGTATGGAATAAAAAGGGATGGTAAACATGATCAAAGGCTTTTTCTTGATCTATTGAAATGAAACACCCTGATTTACCAGATAGTGAGAGGTGTTCTACCATGTCCCGAAGGATCATGAGTGCATGTTGAATTTTCCTGAGGGGGAGTCCACAATATTGCTGTGAGGAAATGACCAGATTTGCATAGTGTTTCAGTCTGTTTAGAATGTGGGTCAAAATCTTGTAAACTACATTTAGCAGTGTGATAGGCCTCCAGTTTTGGACTCAGAATTCATCCCCTGATTTAAATAAAACAATCAATAGACCTTCTGTAAAGGATAAATACATCACCCTGATGATAAAAAGGAATTATACACTGTTTCTAAACAGATAGAAAGCTCTTTTGGGAAACATTTATAAAATGAAAAGGGTAAAATGTCTATCCCATTTGGTAATGCTTTTATAACTGTCTATTTCCTCCCTCCCAGTTGGTTTCTGTGTATCTAGTGCCTGAATTGGAAAACAGGGTGTATTTAACTCTGCCAGAAAAAATTTGATATCATCTTCTGCAGGAGGAGTGTGCCGGCCTTGTGACTCTATAAACCTTTGTATTATTTCATGAATTCCCTCAACAGTGACTACATTAACCCCATTCTGTCCTATCAGATTTTCCATTGATATGGTGGTTTTAAAAACTTTACAAGCTTCAAAGTCTCCTATGAGGGTTTTCTGTGTGCCATTTTGTAATAGTGCTTGCAGTGTATGGGCCCTATCATACTGGTACTGCTTCATTTCATTCTTTAATTTAGTAATTTGGGCAGTATAATCATACCTAGTAGTATTAGACAAGGTAAACAGTTTTTGTAATTGATGTCTTAAGGATCAGTATTTTGAAAAACTATTGTTTATCTTCGCTTTCCCGTACCTTTTCAACCATGCTTGAAAATCAGACTTGGAGTCCTTCCACCAGTCCCCTGTATCTGAATATAATACATAGATGGAATTTCTAAGCCCTATAAGGTCCAAAATTCCAGATTTTACACAGGTGTCCATCAGAAGACTTACATTCAATTTCCATCTGCTTGACCATTTTGGTTCCACTGGTATATCTCTGATTTGTAGCGTTACCACCAAATGGTCTGAAAATCTGACTGGGATTATGTGTAATGATGCTCGTGGTAAACTTTTTGAAATAAAGATATGGTCTATAGTAGTGGTGAATTTACTCCATTTGAAAGTGAACTTGGGGCCCTTAGTATGGAATTGGCTACAATCCTGGAGGTCAGCTGTAGCAACTAATTTATACAAGGCATTTGAATCGCAATAAACTTTTTTGTTATCAGCCAAGTGTTGGTCCTTCTTTTTCATTTCACAATTAAAATCCCCACCTAAGAAATTTTTCTTTGTAGTAACTAGAAATGGTTGCAACAAGGATATCTGCATGTTAGGAGGTTGTGGAGAAGCCTCATCAGCAGGGACAGAGAGAAGCATTTATTTTTTTTTAGTAAAGGTATGCCACCATTGCCTTATCATTTTTAATACTCTCTGTTCTTTCCAGTCCGTCCTGTGCTATCTGGTCCTTGTGTTTTTCTCTTCTTTTTGCTCTTTTCCTTTGCAGTGAACCGGTGAGGAGTCCCAGTGGTGGGCAGGAAGCCCCGGTACTGCAGTGAATGAGCCGCCCTGCGAAGGGTTGAGTAATTGAGGAAGACACTCAAGGGAAATCTCCTGTTCTGCCGGATAGTCATATGAGGAAAGAATTCAAAGCAGTTTGACTACGGGAGAGAAAAGAGGTTTTCCAGTAAAGTTTGAAAAGTCTGAAGACTGTAGACTGAAGCCTGAAGTCCTTGAAGCCCGTGGTGCCGCACAGTCTTGGATTTAATCGTCCAGAGGTATGCGATAGTATGAGCTGGATTTGGGGCTGATTCTGTGAGCATGGAGTAGGGGATTGAGGATGGAAGGACGTTACAAGACTCGCTTATTCACTGTATTTGAATCTAGAAGAACACTGAGTGAGTAGTGAGTAAAGTTCGGTGGAAAAGACTTGAAAAGACTGAAAAGTGTGGTGGAAAACTTGGTGAATTTTAGAGCCATTTGAGAGTGTTTTTCTTTTTTTTTACTGTGGCTAAATTGTGAATGCTCTACTTTGTCCAGTATACTAATATACAAGCGACTTTTATTTGCTCAGTTATCTGCTCATCTAGTAGGTTTGTATGGTGCTTCTGATATTGTATAAACCTGTATGAACTTTTATTTAATTTTATGCAGTTTTATATATATTATTTATATTGTTTGTTTTTCTGCCATTTTCAGAAAAGATAGTTAGTGGGTTGGTTGTTCACCTCACCTGTCTTCTAGTGATTTAAGCTGCTATGCCAAGTGAAGGCATATTGAAAATTCTTTAGTCGTAGCTTGGGTAAGCAGTATACTTATGCTTAGCTATATTGCTATATTTTGCGAATTCAGGCTCTTTGGATTTCCAATTTTAAGTGAAAAGCGAAAATTGTTGAAGGTAATTCTATATTTGAACTATCTCTGATTGAGTTTGAGTTTGAGCTAATCATTTTGAATAATTATGTAATGCTAATACTAAGTTAAGTACTGTGTGCTAAGTTTGTCTTTTAACTCTTTCTTCCATTTCTCCCATTGTTATTTTTAGAGTGCTGTCTGGTTTAAGATCTTTTACCGAGGTAACAAGAGCTTTGTTTTCCTTCTGGTTTCCTGGCTTCTGACTCCAGTACACAAGTTTTGCTTTGTGCTGATTTTATTGGATTATTGCTGGTCATTTGTTGGAATTATGATGGCTAAGTAAGTCTTAGCTTATGAATGTAACAATTAGAGTTGCTGTTTTATATGGAAGAACGTTGGTGTTGATATGATGTTATAGGTGCTGATTTTGTATATTTTGTATTTTTTTTTTTTTAGACTTTATTAGATTTTATTAAGTATCTTTTTCTGGATTTATTGCAGAGTGTTTGGTTTCTGCTTAAAGCCTTTTGCTGCAGCTGCAGTGGTTATAGTGGTGAAGTGGTCAGTGGTGAAGCGACCGAAAGAACACTACAACAGAATTTTAATCTTATTGTGGAGAGTGGAGTTAAGAATCAAGGAGTCTACATAAGAACTTGAATTAAGATAATTTTTTTTGTTGTTTTTGTTTTGAAATATGGTGGTTACTAGAGCACAATCAATAGGCGATGTGAGAGGATGTTTGGGTTTTTAAATCCAGAGGTAACCTTTTTCTCCTTCCCCATCTCTTAGAGAAAACAGAATTTAAAGATTAAAATAAATAAGGCAAAATGATTAGATCAAACAAACATAGAAGTGAACCTCAAATAACAAGAAATGGGGGAGAATCTAATGGGAGCAATAATGATATTATGGAACTTTGTGCAAATAAGTCTTTGGAACTTTTAAATCCATTAACATCAGCATTACATCCAGAACATACTGTTTCTAGTCCTAGGTCTAGGTCTATGTCAGTTAAGGACCTTAGCAATGTTAAACTGACCAAGCAAACAAGTATTCTGGCTCACTGTGTGGCTAAACCAAATAGGAAGCCTAAAGATAATAAGGTAAACAAGGACTATTTGGGGAATTCACAAAGGGGGATAAGATTTGTAGACTCTTTAACATCAAAGGTCTGATTTCCTATGCTTCTGCAGACTCTGTAATTTGTGTTAAAACAGCTCAATCAACCTGGATGGACTGGGAGAGTTTAAAACTAGATGATATGAATCTTGTTAACTATATGAATCCTCAGACCTCTGTTGATGCTGAAGCTTTAACAGACAAAAAGTGGGTAGGAACACAGACTTTATATAATACTAATCAAGAGGTACTAGATAACCCCTTGGATAACCCCTTGGAAGGAGACTTTGAAAAATCTTTACTGGATTCTGTGAAGACTGATTGGTTGCAATCTGGATTTGAAACGAATATGAATGACAATTTCCAGAATTCTGATAGTTCTTCTATTGGTACATCTGCCATTATTAATGTCTCCATGAAAGATAACTCTGCTCCCAATGTTAGTTTAGGGATATATTGACAGACCTGCAACATACACTATTGGATTTAAAGTCATTAAGAGCAGATTTTAACCCCAAGGATACTCCAAATGTGAAGTTGGTTTGCCAGGATAATCATATTCCCAGGATAATTGATTCAACTACTCCTGAAACTCAATGGAGAGTGTCCAAAGACCTCAATGATGTATTATCCTACGGATTTAGTCAGGACATAATAGATATTTTGAAAAATCAACATGCAGCTAATTTGATGCTATTGGAACAATTTGTGATGGTGAGAGAAGAATTAGATAACTTAAAATAAATATAGCAGCTAATGTGCTAAATTGGACAATTTAACTGGCATTCTTAACAACAATCATTCAATAAGAGATACAATTTCGGTTTCTATGATTTATGCAGAAGAGCCAGATAGCCCTGTGAATGTGAGTAGTACTGTTTTAAATGAAGTTAAGTTTGATAATCAAGACCCTTGTCAATTAGTGAAGATGGAATAACTAACCAGGTTCTTCAAGTTGAAACAAATAATAGAGAAATTGTTAAAAAGGGGAAGGGTAAAGGGAAACAAGGACAAATAACATGCAAACAGCAACACAGTACATTACATAAAAAATTAAATAAAAAATATATTTATAGTCCTTCTAAGAATAATAACAAAAGAAATAAGAAACGTAGAACCAAAAAGAAAAGGGTGCACCCTGGGAATTTGTCATCTACAGATGAAAATAAAATACCTGATGCAGACATTATTGAATGTCATGAACAAACTGGTATGAAAGAGGAATTACCAGTTGGCAATATACAAATTAACGTGTTAGGAAATGAGAAAACTGGCAAGTAGGATGATGAAGAAATGAATGGGATAAATCTGTGTCAGGAAGTCTCTAAAAAGAATAATGAAATTCATGATGCCAGCAGTGGTAGATTTCAGAATTGTAAGAGCTGTATCAGAACACTGGGCCTCCATTCGGAAGATCAAGGGTTGGATGAACTCTTAAAGAATCAGGTATTGTCTGTTTTTAGAGACATGGTGTCTCTGTGGAGGATGAGGATCTCTTTGTTTTTAGAGATACATCTTCCACTGAGAAACTGACAGTGATGAAGGTTTTTAGTCATCACAAAGGGTACTTTATTATATCTGGAGAAATGTTGAGGGGTTATCCATTGGTAATTTGAACTTTGAGCTAGTAGATGATTGTGTTGGATCTATGAACACAGGGGATGCAGGATGCAGCCCTGGCTCACCCTCCATTTTTGGTCTGAGATGTATATATAGAGAAACAAGAGATAAGCTAAAATTTTCATAATTTTTTCCAACATTATTGGGATTAGGCTGGGAAGAAATGGAATATTGGATGTCTATAGACATCCCAGTCTACATCAATATTCTCAGGTGGACGTTATGTTCCAATAAGGAAGTCAGTGACAATATTCTGGCAAAATCAGTACTTCTTGATAGTTTAGGAATTCATGCTGTTGCATCTTCAGTGATCCTTGACAAACATAGTTTGGTTAAAAATAATCATGCTATTAAAACTCAGGGACAGTCTGGTACTAATAAACAAATGCAAAAGATTATTGAATTAAGTGATGGGACTGACCTGAAACTTAATAATAGATTTGGGATATTGGTGGATTTAGACGATTGACAAAACGAAAAACATATAATTACCTCTAGTGATTTAATTATTAAATCATCAAATGGCTAGATTAAAGATTCATATAACTACTTAAATATTTTATCATGGAACATTGCTGGACTTAGGGCCAAATTTGTAGACAGAGGCCCAGATATTCAAAAGAGTTGAGCCATGCGCAATAGGGATGCGCCTGTGCAAGTCCGAAATGCGCCATTCTACGATATTCAGCAGGAGGCAGTTGTGCCTCTGAAATCATGCTGAGCAACAGTGCAATGATAATGAAGGCATGCACAACCAAAGGAGGAGGAACCATGCATAAACTGCACAGCCCGATATTCAGCCTGGGCCATGCAGAGTTATGCAGGCACAACCTACTTGTGCCTGCACAAAGTTGAGCGAAAAAAAGGAACAAGTCGAGGGCCACCCACGGGTGAGCTGCCACATTGCAGGGTGCAACACAGCAGCTGCCACCTGTGGGTGGCCCTGATCTGTTCCTGCCGCACCTGGTGGAGCCCCCATGCCTCAATCGTGGGCAAGTGTACCCCCACCCGAGTAGCCCGATCGTGGGCATAACATAGTTCTCCAGTAGCCCGATTGTCGGGCATATCATTGTTCCCCCCAGTAGCCCGACTCCCAGGCAAAACAGTATTCTCCACCCCCGAGTAGCCTGGATCGCAGGCAGAACAGTATTCCCCCACCCCCGAGTAGCCTGATCCGCAGGCATCAGACCTCCCCCAAAGTCCAATATCCCTGGTGGTCCAGTGGACTGCAGTAGCCCGATCATGGGTGGCATTCCTCCCAAGCAAGGAAATCCCTGGTGATCTAGTGGACCCCCACCCCACCCACCCATGGAGCCCCACCACCCTGCCCCCCATCAGCTGGCAGTGGTGGCACCCCACCTGCCTGCCACACCCCACCACTCACCGACCAGCTCGGGAGTTATCGCTTATTAAGCCAGAGCATTATTAATGGCGCAGCAGCCCATATCAAGATTAGTCAGTTCAGATAAGGTGAAGAATGAATTCATCTATTACATCTGACCGACTTAGAGGGGGTTGCACGCCCATTGCTCATGCTCTGAACCATCGGGCGGCAGCCCTACTGAGCTGTCAGTCAGCAGGTGGCAGGCGGAGCGGGTGCTGCTGCCCGCCGCTGATGGGGGTGGGGTGGTGGGGTCCATGGGTGGGTGGGTGTCCACTAGATCACCAGGGATTTCATACTTGGGGAGGAATGCCACCCACTATCGGGATACCGTGGTCCACTGGACCACCAGGGATATTGGACTTTGGGAGGTCTGATGCCCGGATCGGGCTACTCAGGGGTGGGGAATACTGTTCTGCCCGTGATTGGGCTACTCGGGGTGGAGAATACTGTTTTGCCCGCGATCGGGCTACTGGGGGTGTAAAAATGTTAAGCCCACGATCGGTACTGGGTGGGAACAATGTTATGCCCATGATCAGGCTACCCGGGGGGGAACAACATTATGCCCATGATCGGGCTGCAGAGGGCGTCAGTCCCGATGGCTGCTGCCTGGCAGGGCATCAGGCGCAAGTCATCGGGGATCGGCGCACCTGCATGCTAATGGCATGCAAATGGGTCCGTAATCATATGCAAATGGCCCCCGTGCACTTTGCATAAATTATGGCCCCATTTGCATGTCACCCTTTGAATATCGCAGGTCCTGTGCATGGCACAATGGAACTTGCACCACTGCATCTTAATGCTCCATTCTGACCACTTGCGCTGGCGCAGTTCCACTGTGCCATGCACAGTGGGTGTGGCCAGGGGGTGATATTCAAAGAAGTTGTGCCAGAGCACAACTCAGTTGAATATTGCCCTGGCCACACCCCTGCGCAACTATTTTGAGCGATGCAGGGGCTTGCACCACAAAATGGTGCAGTTTGAATACTGGGCCAAAGAGTTTGTTGAATATCTATCTGGTTTCTCTGTGATTTGTTTACAAGAAACTTGGCATGCACTGGATGATGATATAAAACTGGATGGTTTTCGAACTTTTCAGTATCCAGGGAGCAAGATGTCCAAATTGGGGAGGAGAGCTGAGGTTTAATTATGTATGTTAAAATTAACGTCTTTACACATTGTTCTATGACTGAGCTAAATAGGCATTTTGAGATAATTAGACTACTAGGGTTGATTTATCAATAATTTTATGTAATATTTATGTTCCACCAAGGACTTCAAAATTTTTGATAAAGAAATCTGGTTTAAATTAGAGGGTAAATTACTCAAATCATTAAGATCTTCCAGATGACCAACTATTATTGATTAGCGATTTCAATTCTAGAATAGGTAATTATGATGGCTAGTTGATGACAGATATTAGGTTTTATTTATCTTGAAGCTGTTAGTTTTCCCAGGAGCTCAAGGATCTAGTTATCAATAATAATGGTAAAGGTTAATTGGATTGCTAAACTCTAATGGTATATTTCCACTAAATGTAGACTTGTTGGTGATACTGATGGGAATTTACATTTCATACTGCTGTTGCAGAATCAGTTATAGATTTGGCATTATGGAGATGTCCTTTGAATTTCTGGCGGACACTCAAAATTGATGACAGGGTTGAGAGTGACCACTATCCAGTCAACTTGACTGCTAATATCAAAATAATGAGTAATAATTCTCTAACTCCACTAATAATTAATAAAATCAATGTAGAGGTTCGTGGTAGGAAAAGATTAATTTGGACCTCAGATAACAGATTTAGATTCCTGTTCAGATCTAGAATTACTGTTCGATAAATATAACAAAATTACTAGCACAGATTTTGAGTCAAAAATAAAATGTGCATGACATTTTGGGAAGATTCAACAGGGTATTTATAGTGAGGCATTTAATAATAAAAATCAGAAAAGGGTTTGATAACGAATGCTATACCCGGAAGAACTTACTGAAAGTACAATTAAGGAAGTACAAGCATCTACCCACCCCAGATAACTTGGTTAAACTAAGATTGGAAAGAAATTTATATAGGAAACTATTAGTTGATAAAAATAAGCTATATTATTTACATCAATGGCAATTAATGAATCAGGCAATTAGAGATAGAGATGACAGTACTTTTGGCAATTGATAGTTTATGGATGTAAGCAGGTCTCTAATTGCATTGAGAATGCAATTGGTGACAGTGATTGGTGTAATTATTAGACACAGATTCTTTTCCAAGAGTTACACAAGTGTGTATTTTCATTTGATCAAGAGGCGGTGTCACAGCTTACTATCTTAAGATGGAAGTTAGTGAGGCAATAGATGGTTTAAAAAGTAATAAAGCTCCTGGTCCAGACCTAATTCCCGCTGAAGTTTATAAACAGTTGAAAGTAAAATGGGTTGAGTTGCTGGTAGATTTCTATAATACATGTTTAGCTACTAATCAAATCCTGGATTCATGAAGGGGTTCTGTGATTGTCCCCATTTTCAAGAAAGGCGATAGGGAGAATCCTGCACATTATCATCCTATCAGCTTAATTGATATTATGGAAAACACATTCTTAAAAATTCTGCTTAATTGACTAATTCTGAATATATAAAAATTGGGTGGTTTGTCTCAGAGTCAGGCTAGTTTCGTGGGTCCTTCTCAACAATTGATAACCTATATATATTACAACATTTACAAGAAAAATATGTCAAATTGAGAAGTCAGAAGATATTTATGGTATTTATTGACTTCAGTCAGCCTTTGACACCATAAATAGAGAACTATTGTGGTATACTATGAGAAATCATGGAATTGATCCAGAGCTCATAAACACAATTAAATTGTTATGTACTGATACGTGGGCTCAGGTTAGAAATACTGGGGGGAACTTAACAGAGCGTTTTAGTCCAACTGTGGAGTGAGACAGGACTGTATCCTTGCTCCCTCACTATTTCCAATCTACATAAATAATTTTTTAGTTAATATAAATAATTTGAAATCTGATTCCCCAAAAATTGGAAGTGAACCATGTGGAATACTTGCCTATGCGGATGACTTGTTAATGTTGTCATTATCCCCTAAGGGACTTCAAGTCAAGTTAGATGAGTTGGCCAGGTTTGCAGACCAGAACTTCTTGAAAATCAATTTGACTAAATCAGAGATCATGGTCTTGGGAGGCTCTATGTGCAAGTATAAATGGTATATAAAGTCTGAGAGATTGGAACTTGTGAATGAATACCAGTATCTAGGAGTTGTGATATCATCCTCCTTCAAGTGGAATGAACACTTTGAGGGTGTTTCATCTAAAACCAAAATAACTATTGATGCCATAAGCAGGTTTAATTATAAATATGGTGGCAATTCATCGGTTCCACTTTTGAGATCTCTAGATGCAAAATATAATTCCCAAATTTTTTATGGTTGTGAGATATGGGACCATAAACATATTTCTAAATTGGAAAAATCAGCAATTAGAGTGCTAAAAAGAGCTGTTGGTTTTCCTAGAACAACTCCTACACAGTTTGTTAGAGCCGAATTAGGCCTCTCTAATCTCATTGCTTTGGTCGAATCTCATGTGATAAATTTATGGATTAGAATTACTTTGCTATTAGACCAGTGTTTTCCAAAAAAATGTTTGATGGAAAAAATGAAATGGGAACTTCTGGACTGCAAAAAATCGAATTGGCTGGCTTGTGTAAAAAAGATTTTAAGTTCAGTGGGGTATTTGAATTTGTTTGTACTGACTACTCAAAGTATCTGTATTGCTGAAAGTTATGGGTCATTTTAAACAGCTGATTATGCAGACATAGGATCTATGATCTTATTATATACAGAATTCAAAGTTTGCAATTTGGTATACTCAAATGACTGTTATCATTATTTTGCTACTATTTAGAATACTTGAACATCCTAACATCGCTGGACTTATGCAAAATTTCGATAGGTTTTTTCTGTCCAATGTGCTTGAGTGTGAGTTTAATAAGATTTATGACCAAGAATTCACTAATTGCCTTTGTGGCTCTAATGAGAAGGAAGATCTTGAACATGTTGTTCTAAAATGTCAGTGGTATAGAGCAGCTACACAGAGATGGTTGTGTCCAATTATTGATTCTTTGATAGAATGCACAAATGAGATAATAGTAAGGACACTTTTGACCACAGAAGATGGGTATACTATTAGAAATACTGCTCTTTATTTATGTAATATACAGAAAATAAGGAAAATAATAATTAGTACAATTCAGAGACAGTCATTTTGGAATTATATGCTGTTTTGCACGACATTTTTGTAATTTATTTGTAAAATGTAATATTTATTGTGCACAAATTTTTGTAATGATCTTCTTTATGATTGAACAAATAAAATGAATATACATACATACAACAAGGATAAAGTTGCAACCCATTCGGCCTTTTTCTGTGGGCCATAGATATTAATAAAGCGACAATCCATGTCTGACCATAGGCCATCCAAAATCAGGACACTACCTGGAACCAAATCAGCAAGTTTACGTAGGGTGAATGTATATGAATTAAATAAGATGCCTATCCCATCTGCACTATCCTGTCCGAAGGACCAGTAGGAAGGACCCCACAGCCACTCCTCTTTGAAAATCTGGCCTGATCTTCTGAGAAAATCCAAGTCTCCTGAAGGAAAAATATATCAAATCTAGATTCGTAAATGTAATTAAAACAAATTTGATGTTTCACAGTATTCAAAATACTGTGAACGTTAATAGTACCAGTGTTAGTGAAGTCAGTCTTTATACTGTTTTTTTCTTTTCTTTCTTTTTCCCTATAACCCACAAGATCCCAGTTCTGTGAAGACTGGTCTGTTTCAATATGTTGGGAATCTGAGTCCCCTTGATCCATCTCTTCCTCCCCATGGTGGCTAGGGCATAGGAATTAGGTGATTTAAAATCCACAGTGGTGGGGGTATTGGCTTAATATTATGAGAGGACCTTCTTGCCAAAGGGGATGGGTTTGGAAGTGGGTTGGTTTCACTACAGGTTTAACTGGTTCTGAATAGCACATGGGTCCTAGAATTCCTAGGTCTAGAGCGGGCTATCTGCTGTCTCAAGTAGTTTTGGGGAGGGGAAGGGGGTCCTGTAGTATGTCTAAAACCCCAGGAACCTTATTTTCTGTGATAGTGGTAGGGAGAGTAGAGTCTGGGAAGAGGTTCTCCTGTCCTGATGCCATGTCCTGAGCATGTTGGATGAGTAATTCAGGACTCATGCAGGTCGCCTTGTTTTTTGCAGCTCAGTCACATTCTGAAAAAATGTGCCCTATCTCATCACATAAATCGCATTTGGTATGGGAAGCAAACTGTAAAGCCATGCGACCAGTCTCACCACAATTATTACAACGTAGTTTATCGCAGGTGCTGGACAAATGTGTCCTGGAGCCACACTTGTAGCAGGCCCTAGGCTGGCCTGCATAAAAACATACCCCTCGATCTCTGCCTAGCATAAAGGAATTTGGGACATGATTGATTCCAGCTTCAGTGTTCCACAGTTTCATTTTATACTTCCAACCCCCATCCAGAATAATTCTGTGTCTAGGATAGCCTCGGGGTCGCTCAGCACCTTACACCTTTGGGAAAGCCAGTAAATAATATCCTCCACATGGACCCCCCCCATTCCGAAACATAACTGTAACAAATTTTACCAAAGGTTTTGTTAGGGGAATACCAAGAAGGGGGTCCATGTGGGGGAAAACTTAACTTGACTGTATTGAAGAAGCGAGAAGACAGAAGAGATCTAAAGCATATGCAATAAGAAAACTCACATCATAATTATCCTCCCCCGATATGTTTATAAAAGCAAAAACTTCCCTAGGGGAGAAGTGAAGGGAGTCCTTTAGTAAACATTTTCCAACATAATAATGATCAGGTCTGTCTTCCAGTCCTCCTTTATATTGGATCTGAATAGCGTTCATTCTAGAGGCAGCTTCCTTCTTTATTTTGGAAAAAAGTTCTGATAATAGGGACTTCTGTGGGTCAGGTTGGCCCTGTGCTGGTTGCCCGGGCTCATTAAGCTGACCATCAACACGCATAATGTTACCTTGCCTGTCCGTGGCCTTATTTTGTTCAAAGTCTGTCTGTGGTAGGTCAATGGGCTGCACAGTAGGTGCTACTGTGTTAGAATTAGCATCAGGAGGATTTTGGGAAGCAATCCCAAGAGATGGCTGAGTTTGTGTACTTATAGCTGGGTGTCATTCGTGGATCGAGTGTGGAAAGTTAAGTTTGGGGTTCCCAGCGATCAGGTATCCAGGTTCCGTGGGGATCTCTTGCATCCAGCTTCACTGAGTGCCTTTTGAGGTGACCAAGGTCACAAGGAGAAGCTGGTACTGTTTTTAATGAAAAGACTCTTTAATTGCTGCAGAGGTAGTCTGATGCAAGTTGCTCATATTTTCTGGAGTATCAGCTTTGTTTAGGTTAGAAGGGAGACTGCATCCAATCGTATATTATGATTGGCTAAAGTTAAAGCCATAAGCTTTTCCTTAGGATCTTCCCTATACATTTTAGAAGATGATCCTTTTTGCATAAGGAAAAACTGTAGCCCCATCTTGACATGTAAGGTTTTGTTGATATTATACTAACTGCAGGTCTAGGAATATTTAAACTTTCAGTAGTTGGCACTGAAGTATGTTTCAACACAAACCCTGCAGTTTTAGACAGGTTTTGGTCAGAAACCGATGCACTTTCCACCCAACAATGCTTCTGGCTTTCCAAATGCCTTTTCAGGTGATTGTGGTAAGTTTTCATTCGAATCATACATATCAGCCTGTACTGTAATCACATCTTGTTTTTCTCCACTCTCTGACGGCTTTGGGCACACACCTTCAGTTGTGTTTAAAATGCCAGCCTGATTTCTCATGGATGAAGGAATAACATTAACATCAACAGAAGGTAGAGGAATTTGTGATTCACCCAGGCCCACCTTGGCCTTTGATGCTGCTGCATCATGATGTAAACTGACTGAGTGCTCAGGCCTCTTGACAGGTGGGTTACCAGTGATCAACCTTGCTATCCGAGTAGTAAGGCGCTCTCGTTCTTGTAAATTCCTGGTTTGTTCTTGGTGGAATAAAAATAATAGAGTCGATTCTGCTTCAGTTTCATTTTTGTTTCCTTCCCCATCTGGTTGGGATAAATCCTGAATCTCCACCGAGCTGCTAAGACCTTCTGTAAATATGAACACTTCTGGGACTTAGTCTATATCTTCTGAATCATTTATTAGAGTTTTCAATTCTTCATGGGCCTCTGGAAATACTGCAGTAAGGGCAGAGGCCTGTTCCCCTACTCCAGAGACATCCATCTCCTCCTGAGACAGATTTTGAGTGGCCATGCTCACAGGCCAGAGGTTCCCCCTAAAGGTCAATAGAGGACTTTTTTTTATTGAAATCATAACAAAATATATATAAATCAGTATTGCATCATACAAACCATAATAAAGTAAGATCAAAAACAAAAATAAGTATTATTTCATACAATAACCCCAATCATAAGAAAAAAATTATAACCAAACCCCCTCCCCCTCCTCACTAAAAGAGTAGGGAAAATAATATTTTTTTTAAAACAAAATTTCAGAAACAAAATACCTAACTACTGCAATCAAAGTAATCTTAGAAGCATGTTCACTATACTGCCATATAGGTAGGATAGAAAGAAAATATTATCTTAAGTAGTACAGGTCATCAAAACAACAAAAAATAAAAAAATAAAACATCTACTAATAATCAGATGGTTATAAAACACCCTCTCCTATCACAGCATTAATTACATAGGTCTAATTCCATACTCCTAGGGATATGAACCAGTATTTATCTTCAAGATCAAATTGAAACAAAAAATAAGCCTAGTTAATACTAAGCTGTGTTTAATCTAAAACCTGGAAGGCAAAAGAGGGTCAAATATGTTCGGTATTGGACCACCACAGAGTCCATTTATCTCTACCAAAAAGCTTTAATTCTGCCTCCTTCCACTTCCTTAAATCAACACAAATCATATAAAACAGTTCCTGGCCTGATATATGTTGTTGTTGTAGGACTAAACGGCAATGACAAATCCATATCTGGTAAACAAAATAAGCACAAAAATGACCCTCAAAGGTGCTTTCATGTAGTTGTTGCACCAGTCCCAGAATTATACCAAAAACATTAGTGATAGATCTGAGGTATAGGGATTCCATCTGTTCTTAACAACATCCCAAAACTGGATGATATAAGGACAGGTGTAACATAGGTGATCAATGGTTTCAATTTTGAGATACAGCCCTCCCTAGGGCAGTATCTTTCTGTAAGAGGTTTATGCTTTTGATTACTCTTCACATTTATCCTAGAATGTGATCCCAGCCAGACTGTGTCCCACATATGTTCCGGTAACCGTGTATCATAAATGTATTGTGAAATAAAATCCTGGTCAACTTGTGAAAACCCCGAAAATGGGTGTTCCAAAAAACGTACCTTTAAAATCTCCTCATACAACTGTTGTCTAGGCAAATTAAGAACTGTCACATAATCTATACCCCATTTGATAATATAATCAAAAACCCCTTCCCAAAGCTTCACCAACCTTGGGCTTTGTTTATTCTTATGCAAGAAACAATTCCCTTTCCACTCTGTGAGCGTTCCCTGAAGTAACAACAAGCTCCTATGTCCCCAGCATGGAACCCACCTCTTCATAAGGGGGAGCAAATTAGAATATAAAAAAAAAATAATGGATTTAGCATATGAGCACCCCCAGCCTTTATATCTAAATAGAGAACATTCTACTTAATTGGGTTCAATCTCCTCCCCCCAAAACAGGAGAAAAAACAACCCATCAGTGATACCTCCAGATGTTTTGGAATTAAAAATACTACACTAATACATAAAAAAATTGGAACTAAAAAATTCCTGATCAAATAAACCCATTTTTTTTGATAATTTCCATAAATTCCATCTGCTCACTAGTTCTTTTCCTGTATTAAGTGCTTTATCCCAATTACAATATGCCACATCTTGTCCCCCATAGTAAATACCCAAGATTTTCATTGGTGCCTCCGCTACCTGAACACCCTCCAATTCCTTTGTAGCATCCTCAAATCCTCGTAAATTTATACATTTTGTTTTGGTTACATTAAGGCTCACACCTGTGATTTTGCCTACCCCTTGTAATAGGCTGTTTGCCATCTCAAAAGATTGTCTATCCCTTAATAAGAGGCAGAGATCATCAGCATAAGCAAGAATCTTACAATCATTTAAAAACTCCTGCCAATCCAGAAATCAAAGGTGAGTGTTGTAACAGCCACAGTACCGGTCTATCATAAACACACATAGAGCAGGGGGCTAAGGGGACAACCTGGCAGACCCCCCTCTGTATCTGACTAGTGGTGGGTGAAGTGGCCCCAATTTGCTCGCCAGTGATCCCACGGGAGGAAGGCTTAATTGCAGGTGCTCTGCAATGTGAAGTGGAGTGTTGCAATGGGTGCAATTAAGTCCATTGGAAAACAATGACTTTGTCTTACTTCACCTTCCCAAACTACTACTCCACCAATTCTTAAGAAGTACATTGAAAACAATGTACTTCGCTTTACTTTGCCTTGTTTTTAAGCTCCAAAGGCGAATGTTGCAGTGTTTCATGGGTTTTCAGGTCACATGGGCTCTAGATTGTTCTGCACAGCCTCAGTTTGGGGTAGTGTGTTTAGGAAGCTGTAGGAGTCAATCTGCTCTGAGAGCTCTCTGCAACTCAAACCTTCAAAAAGCTGTTAAAAACCCTTTTTGAGTAATTTTTTTTGCTGAAACTTTAGTTCATCGATTATAGGAAACCCTCCTGTGCTCATATCATCGAGCGTTTATTGTTTGTGTATGGATTTTGAATGTTAATGTACAACATTCAGTCTGTGTACTGAGAGACAGTGGACGTGTGCTTTGGGGGAGGGGTGTATCTGTGGTGTAGGTAGATTAACTTGGAGAAAAAGACAGTGCTTTCTGTTTTGGTGATATTTTTCTTGTTTAAATGGGTTAATGTACACACAGTAATATTTTCAATATTTCTTGCCATTTTTTTGCTGATTGTTGTGGTGGAGCAGTGCATAATTTTAGTTTTTTTAAAAAATGTGGTTATATTACTGAAGTTATCAATTTGCTATGCATTACTTAGTGTGTGTGTTAGTATGTGTGTGACACGGTCATCAAATCAGACACCTTTTATTGTGCCACATAATAATTTCAGCAATGTGAAGCTGCTATCCACTGCAGCTGTGTGATTTTGTACTTCTTTGTGGTATCTTTACTGGAACTGGTACTAGTACTAGTGACTGTTACTACAGCAGTACAGTACACCTCCCTCCCCACGTGGCCCACCCCAACCAGTAAAGGTATTCTTTCCAGATTTGAATTTCTGATGGTGAGCACTGGTTAGGTGTTGTGCCTTTGTGTCTGCATCTCTTCAGTGCACAGCACAATCTTAATCTGTCTGTGCATTTGCATCTCCTTAGGGCCCAATCTTCATATGTAACTTAAGTCACAGTTGTTTCTTTGGCTTCCTTCAGAGTACTGGACAGGTGTGGTGCTTAATTCTGATTGAAAATTGTACTCATTAATATGTGTTTTTAAGTCAGGACCATCATCACGAGTCACTCATGATGCAAATCATGTTCTTCATCATCACAGTCACAAATGCAGTCACAAATCACGATTCACGATCATTCACATTACGAATCACAACATTAATTTTTTTTCTAGTTACTTGGAGGATGTATTGTAAGCCTGTTTTGTATAGTATCTCTCCAGGCTTCACCACCCCACCATTGTACTCATTGACACGTGTTTTTAAGTCTGGGAGTTTTAAGCTACAGCTCATCGGGACCTGGGGAAGTACAGCCATAGGCATTCACATTTCTTCATCATCATGGTCACAAATGCAGTCACAAATCATGATTTATGATCACATCATGAATCACAACATACATTTTTTTTTAATAGTTACTTGGATGTATTGTAAGCCTACTGGTCACGGTGCTGAACAGGGATGAGATCCACACCTGGGCCCGGGGAACAGGCACATCCTACTCCAGAGGACCTGGTGCTGGACTTGGTGGTAGTGGTGGTGGTTCAACTGCCTCAGAGTCAGGACAGGAGGCGGTGCTGGTCCTGCTTCGGGGGAGCACTCACAAGTTTTGAGCGGTCCAGCAGGAATGGGTTCCCATACCTTCCACACACGCACATGGTATGATGCTTACCACTACCATGCTTTCCCAAAGCTGCCCCATCCCAGACATTCCCTCACCCTGGTCCATCTCTCCTACTGAGCTCCCTCAGTCCGAGCAATCACTACTCACACTGTCACACAACACACACACACAGTCACACAGACACAAACAACTAACTACTTATAAAGGTAAGAAAAATAAAATTTACAGAAAGAATAAATTAAGTAAAAAAGAGTACAGAAAAGACAAAAAAATGTAGCATTTAAAAAAGCTGTTGGGTCTAAATCAAAGTTTAAATCTCCTCCTCGCTCTGATCTAAAAGTATCAGCAGTCACAAAACACACTACCTCTCTCCGTCTGCACAGGAGAAAGTAAAGAGTGTCTGCTTGTATGACTCACTTTCTTCCTGCCTAGCTAAAAAGCATGTGACTTACAGTACTGTAAGCCATGTGATGTGAGAGGCTGCCAACTCTGAAACACCAAGTGGATCACTTAGAATCCTAATGAGGAATACAAAGTCCATTAAAACAATGACTTCGCCTTACTTTGCATTGCCATTCTGTATAACATAAGTGGTAATGACAAAATAGTGACACTTTGCATTGCCCTAGTCGGCGTGGCTTAAGTGGCAACATGAGTGCTCCACTTGCATTCACTAGCCAGCGAAATTTAAATTCACTGCATCTCTATATTCGACATCTAAATCCTGTATTACTATTGTCATATGGCAACACATAAGCCAGCGCATAACATAACTTTAACCAAGTAATAAACTTGTTCGGTAATCCATAAGCAGCCAAACTAAGCCACAAAAATGAATGCGAAACCTTATCAAAGGCTTTCGCTTGGTCTAGGCTTATCAAAAATCCAGAATCATCCTTCCCCACTGCCCCTCCACCACTTCTGTAAGTAAAAGCAAGGCATCCTTAATCTTCTTGCCAGGCACTGAACAATATTGTTGTGGGCTTATCAGCTTTCCCATTATGCTAGCCATACTGTTCCCCAATAATTTAGAAAATAACTTGAAATCAGTGTTAAGCAGCGTAATTGTCCACCAATTATTTATATCAGATAAATCACCAGTTTTGTAAAGAAAAAATCATAAGCTCTTCGTACATTTCTGTTGGCAGAAAGACTTCCTCAAGAAAAAAATTATATATCCCCAGTAATTCAACGGGAATAACTTCCCACATAAGCTTATAAATTTTGCCAGGGAGTCCATCTGAGCCTGGCAATATCCCATTCCGAAAGCTTTGCACTGCCTCTGTCAGTTCCAATCCTGTAAAAGGGTTTGTCATGTGGTTCACCTTATCCTTAGCTAATTTTAGGACATCTGCAGCTGCTAATAAATGATGGGTGAACTCTGACTCTTCTACAGGAGCCCCAAACAGGCTCTCCACATGATTTTCCAGCACAGCCATAATTTCCACATTTCCCATAACCAAGTAACCCTGAGAAGATTGTAAACCCAAAATCTGCCTCCGCTCCCTCCTTGTCTGACTACTAATAAAAGGGTTCACATTTGCTGCCTTTATTTGAGTAGCATACGCCTGTTCCCTCTGCAATGATTGAAACTGGTCGTACTGGAAGTCACTCATTTCTGTTTTTATCTGGTGAATTTCATCTCATAAATCCACCTGTTCCACACATTGTCTGGTCAATAATGTCCACAATTTACCCCTTAAACTTAGATATATATCATAAGAAGTTGCCGCTCTAAGTTTCCCATGATATTGAAAAAACCTAGTCATCAAGATTTTTAAATCTGTCCACCATTTATCTGGGTTATCATAAAGAAACATAGTGGAAGCTTTATCAATAAGTAGGACCTTAAAAGCCTCCAGAATCTCCAGGTCTTCTAATAGCAAAACATTCATTCTCCAAAACCCATGACCTGTTTCTCTAGGAGGGGACTGTAATATTAAAGTTTGATCAGATGTTTCTATTGGTAAATTAAAGGTGTGAGCTACCGGCAGCAACTGCTTTACAAAAAGGAAGTCTACTCTGGAGGACAGACATCCCTTAAAGAAGGTGGAAGCCGCTGCCCGTTTTCCACTGCCATGAACATCCCTCAATCCAGCACAACAAATTACCTGTTGAAGAAAAGTTTTGTCACAATATTGTTTTCCCCCTGCAATAGTCTGCTGCACATTTATATTAAAATCACCTCCCCCCAAAATGTGTCTGCTTGTGTGTAAGCACGGTTGTACTTTTGATAACAATGCTATTCGTAAAGCTTTCTTTTGAGGACCATAAACATTCACCAGCCTACATGAAAAGGCATGAATCATGATGTCCAACAAAAGGCACATCCTGGGTCAATATCAACAAGACATAGCACTGTGATGTCAGATGAACTAAAGCAAATTCCAACCCCACAACACAGCTCTTACCCCATTGACTAGTATGAGTTTCCCATATCCAATCCTTTGTTGCTTGAGAATTTTCTACTAATGAATGCAGTCTTGTAACCTGTAAAAAGAAAAGTCAAGATTCAGGGAATGTAAAATACTAAAAGTAGTTTTACATTTATAATCAGAGTTGATGCTATTCACATTTATACTAGCTACCTTTAACTGAAAGGGCTCAGGGAGGGTTTAAACACCTTCATACTGGATCTGGTCATCTGTTTCTGAGGTTCTATTTGTTTCTTTTTCTGAGGCCCAGAATCAAAAGGAGGCTGAACCGGCTGTGAAGAGGGATGTTCTCCCTCCTCCAAAGGTGTCTCCATATCAACCTGGTCTCCCCAAGTGGAAAATGCTGAAAAGCGATTTGAAAGTGGGAAGGGGGACAGGGATACAGCCATCGGACCAACAGTAAACTGTAAGGGGGAGGGGGGAGTGTCTGGTACTGAAATTGATTTGTGGAAGTCAACTGAATTTTCAAGGAAAATTTTAGGTTTATTAGTAATAGGTTGAGAACTTGTGTTCTGTTGGGTGTCCTGTAAGAGGACAGGAGACAATGGTACAATCTCCCTGCTCTGTTCAAAAATGTGATCAGGTAAGGGTGGAGAGGAGGGTTTCTGTATCTCAGAAGACCTCTCCCTCACGCTGTAATTACCCATTCTACTACCTGTGGATCCACCTTGACCTCTACCTCGACGTCTGGGAGGATCAAATGGGGGTCTCATCCATTCCCAAGGACTGCCTATTAACATGTCTAGCCTGTGAAAGAATCAAGTCATGGTCTGAAATGTCCTCTGAGTTATGTGCAGCCCAGGGACACTCCTGGAAAGTGTGTTCATCATCCCCACAAAGGTTGCAGACCGGGGGAGCTTTACATTGCATAGCCGAATGGCCAAGCATCCCACAGTGAAAACACTTAACACTGTCACAATCATTATTTAAGTAGGTCAGAGATCCACATTTGTAACAGCTTTTAGGCTGACTTGCACAGAACAGAATGCCTCTGTCTCGGCCCCCAAAAAAAGGAACTCGGCAAATGCTGAATCCCTTTTTCCACCTGCTTAAGTTGGACCCAGAAATGCCAACCCCCAGTCCAGAAGCCATTATCATCCATAATGGGCATTGGATGATCAAAAATAGTGCAGCGCTTCTCTAGCCAGAAGATAATGTTTGTTACATCAACACCCTCATTGCGAAAGAGTAATCATCTTTATTGTAGGCTTAGTGATGGGGATTACCATAAAATCATTCCAAACCTCCTTATCCTTAACTTCATAATACCGTTTCCAGAATTTGTCCAGTAAATTCATAGAACAAAAACTAACATCATATACTCGATCTCCTGGAGCATGAATAAATGCGTACACTTCCAAGGGCAAAAAACCCATAGAGTCCTTTACCAATGTTTTGCCAACCCATAGTCTATCTGGGGGGATACACCCAATCTGACCAAGAATCATCATTTAGCCGCTTCTGTTGGTCTATGGAACAGGCCCGCGTAAGTTCCTGGCCTGCATTCCTTAGTCAAAGGAAAATCAGGCTCGGTTCGTGCAGGAGTGTGCTCAATCACCAGTAACCCCGACCCCAGATCCTCATTGTCCCTCCTTACCTTTCCTGAAGTGTCATCCTGTAGGATTTCAACAGTATTAGGTCCAACCATCAAGTCCTCATCCTGTATTTGTACTGAACAGGGCCGTTCTAACCTTTCCGCTTCTGTCACAGCATTATGCTCTCCAGCCTCTACTTTGTCCTGCACAACTGCAGGAGCAATTGGCAATGACTGCTGTGCATGCTCCTGCTCCAGTATTAAAAGGGACGTAACCTGGGCTGTCTTTTCCTGAGGCAATAAAGCAGATACATCAGGAGATCCAGGTAAGGGTAACTTAGGGTCAGGGATCCATTTTACACCTTTATAAAACTGTCCTGCCTGTTTTAATGCATCTTCAGGGGGTCATTCCTCCGAATCCACTGGCTTGTGTTCTGTCTCCATAAATATGTCAACTGCAACCTCTCCCTGACCTTCCAGTGCTCCGTTAGGGGCCAATAACTGTACCACTGGTAAACGCTTACCTTGTCCTTGCTGAGGGCTAACTCCCATTCGTTTCCTCCTTTTTCTCTCCTCATCCAACTTAGACCAACTTAGCTGAAACTCTTGTTCAGCCATGGTAATCATTTTCAAAAGTTGTTTCTTTTTCTCAGCCATTTCCAGCTGAAGTTTTTCCTCCTCATCATTCAGAGGGGAATCATCTCCAGTTATATCAAAATGTACATCAGGGTAAACAATAGGTCCTTCTTGAGACTGCACTGGGCCACCACAAGTTTCTTTTACAATACAATCCTGGACTTCTGCTGGAGCTCCAGAAAGCGAACCACACTCTTCACTCTCCTGAGGTCTACTGAGATCCTCCATGCTCTTCTGCAGTGTTCAAACATCCTCTGCAGCAAGAGTAGGGTAATTTCCCCAGTGTCTGGGCCAAATTTCCCCCATTCACTCAAAATACCACCAACAGCGTAATCTGATTCAAGGTCAGTTGGCATTCATCTGTATCCCCTTCCCCCAGGTCGTACCTGAAAATAGGCAAGAATTTGTCTAGTGCACTTACCCAGTCAACAAAAACTAACTGGATAAATACATTAATTAATTAATTAATGATAATAGCATTAAGGCACTAAAGAAATATATCACTACTTTTGCAATTCTTGAGCAATTATCTTATACTATCTTTTTTTCAAACAACATGAAGTCTTGCTGTATTCTGATAAATGCAGTATGACCGACTGGTTCACCTGCCTCGAGAACAAAGAGTTAAACTCTATGCAAATGCACAGAATGTTGAGCTCGAGGTCAGTTTCAAACCTCTGCACTTAGTGCACTTTAGTAACTGATCAGATTCTTTACTCTGTCACCAGTGAAGATGCCTCGGAGATTGCTCCTCTTCTGCTTCGGTTGAAGTGTCTTTTCGTCTGTTTTTCAACCACCGTTTCATATTTTTAGTTGTTGTATTCAAACCTCTGTCTTTCAATGTAGCGTAGGTTTCTCGGTTGGGTAAGTGTTCAGTTTCTGATCGGTTCTGTCGACTGTGAGGAGATCAACCTTTTATTTTCCACTTAGAGTAAGGTAAAGTTAATGTTTACTGATTTTTGGGATCCGGTTCAAAGTTCTGACCAAAACTGAGTTTCTTCTAATTTTTTTCCTTCCAGTGCTAAACCACTGGTCTGTCAGAACTTTGTCTCTCTTCTTTACCCAGCCTAACTAAGCCACAAGGGGTGAATTAAAAATATATATATTCTTTAGCGGGGTCTGCCTAAGCCACTTGTGGATAAATTCAAATTGGGCATTGCTTAACCAGCCTAACTAAGCAATCGGGTCAAGCGTTAAATTTTGAAGGGTTATGTCACAGAAACCCAAGAGAAAAAATGGTCCTACTGGGTTTCAGCGTTGTACCAAGTGCGGGGAGCAATTTGCCAAAGATGATCCCCACTTGGTCTATCTGTATTGCTGGGTTTTGACCACTTGCAATCAGACTGTGAGATTTGTAACAACTTCCCCCAATCTACCCTTGATAGAAGGCTGGGTAAACTGAGGGAGAGAATGGAAAAATCTTCTCAGAAAGTTGAGCCTGGTTCAGCCGAACTGGCTGACCTGGTTGACGAACCCGCCTTCCAAGGTGAACCTTCATCGGTTAAAAGATGGTCAGAGTCCGCACTGTCTAAAAAATCTAAGAAAACTGGATCAGAACTACGCAAACAAGCAGCTGCAGTTCCAACCGCTGAGGAGGTCACGAAGGCCATTTGCATTGTACAGTCTCTGCAGCCTGGTTTGGGTGAACCAGCTTAGCGACTGGTTGGACAGCCACCAGTTCAGGTTCCTGCCAGTTTGAGTCCTTCAGGTCCCTTGGACTCTGAGGAGTACTATGGGTCAGAATATGAGTATGATGAGGAAGAAGAGGATGAGGGTGAACCCATCGAACCCAAGATTTCTCCGACCATCCACAGTAGGAACCTTCTCCGTGCCCTACTTCACAGACTACTTCTCATTTCTCCTTCATGAGTCAGGAGGCAGAGACCCTGCAACTGTCTGTGCAGGAGGCCAGACAGGAGGAGGATGAAGATGAGAATTACAGGGAGATGATGGATCTCCCTGTTTCCCTGGGACTTTTGATCCCTATTCATAAGTCCCTTAAAAGACAGACTCTAAAGATTCTCCAGACTCTTAGTTCTGTTCCCCCTCTCGACAAAACGATGGACAGAAAATATGTCTTGGCTGGCAATGGCACAGAATTCTTGGTCAGTCACTGCAGTCATATGGGGGTGGTTCAGACTGCAGCCTGTGAAAAGGCTGGCATTCCCCTGGCTTTCTACCCCTCTGACAAGGATTCCAGGAAAATTGATTCCCTTGCCAAGAAAACTTTTCTGGCATCCTCCTTGGGCATTAGGCAGGCCTCTTATATGGCCTATGCCTCCAGGTACCAGAAGTCCCTTTGGGAATCTGTTGAGCAGTTGGCACAGAAGGTCCCTGAATTAGCAGCAGACCCTTCAGGAACTGGTCAGCAAGGGATACAGGCATCTAAGTCTCCAGTTCCACATGGCTGTGGACTCTAATGATGCATCTCGGCTATGGCATCTGCCATTTCCTCAGACAATTTTCCTGGCTGAGACATACTAATCTTTCCCAGGATACTCAGAATAATGCCCTGAACTTTTCCCTAACTCAGAACTCTTTGTTTGGGGAACAGACAGAAGCAGACATGAAAAAAATGAATGTATACAGGGTGGCATACAAAAGGTGCTTCTGCAAAAGAGAAGTCTGCCACTCCTAAGAGACAGCAGGATAGAGGGGGCAGGGGCAGACCATATCCCAGGCCCTTCCATCAGGCCCAGGCTTTCTCCTCTTTCCAGCAACCCAGGGTCTTCTTCAGAGGAAGGGTCAGGACTTCCCAGTCCTCTACCCCTACTAAGCAGACACCCTGAGGAGTCTGCTTGAGCCGCCTAACCTATCCCTGTAGGGGGAAGGCTGGCCTACTATGTGCAGGCTGGGCAATCCATCACTTTAGACAGATGGGTCCTGGAGATAGTAGGCCAGGGTCTTGATCTTAGCTTCAAGCTGTTTTCCAAAAATGGGAGCAAGAGCTTTCAAACCTGCCAATCCTTCAGAAAGAGCCTTGTTGTAGGCAAGAGATTTCCACTCTACTTCTCTCAAAGGCAGTGGAGCCCACAGGGGAAAGGGGTTGCACTCCTGGTACGTCCTCTTCTTAAAGAAAAATGGGGAGTGGTGGCCCATTCTAGACCTCAGACACCTGAACAAACATCTCTCGAAGCCAAAGTTCAAAATGACCACTCTGGGTACAATCCTACCTACCCTCAGGCAAGGGGACTGGCTGCCACCCCTGGATCTTAAAGATGCCTATTTTCACATTCCCATCAGGCAGTCCCACAGAAAATACCTCAGATTTCAGCTACCTTCAGGCCACTACCAGTCCAGGGCCATGCCTTTCGGGCTGACCTCTGCACCAAGGGTGTTTACAAAGTGCTTAGCAGTGGTAGTGGCATACCTAAGAAGGCAAGGTGTCTCTGTTTACCCTTACGTGGATGACTGGCTGCTGGTTGGTTAGTCCCTCCAGCTAGTAAAGGAAGCCTTGGAGCTCACCCAGGTAACACTTCAGTCTCTAGGCTTCCTGATGAATTTCAAAAAATCAGTCTTGAAACCTGTCCAGGTTCTGGACTTCATAGGGGCAGAACTGACACCATCCAGGCAAAGGCCTTTCTGCTCCAGGAAGGGGCACAGGCCCTCATTCAGCTCACAGAGTTCTTTCACCTTCGGGTCCCTCACCCAGCAAGGTACTTCTTGCAACTCCTGGGGCACATGGCTCCACCACAGCTGTGGTCCCAGGGGCCTGGTCTCCAGATGAGAGACATTCAGTTCCATTTGAGATCTTTCTGGTCCCAAGGGAAGTATTCCCTGTCCAAGCTGATTCCAGTGTCTCCCACCTTACTGCAAGCTCTCCAGTAGTGGCAGGACATGGACAACCTTAGAGTGGGAGTCTCCTTTCTACAACAGGCCCCCCCTCTCTGGTGCTGACAGCAGATGCTTTCATGCTAGGCTGGGGTGCCCACCTGAGAGAGCACATAGCTCACGGAACTTGGTTTCACCAGGAGTCTCTGTTGCACATCAACCTTCTGGAACTCAAGGTGGTGTTCCTGGCAATTCAGGCATTTGCCAATCTGTTACAGGGCAAGTAGTGCAAGTCAGACAGACAATCAGCCACTACCATGTATTACATCAACAAATAGGGGAACACGATCTTCACTGCTCTGCACAGAGTCCATGAGGATTCAGAGTCTGGCCTACTCCCTGAACATCTCCTGTCAGCAGTCCACTGCCAGGAAGCACCATGTCCTAGCAGATGCTCTCAGCAGAATTAGCCAGGGCCATCATGAATGGCCTTGAACAGGCAAGTCCTCCTGCCAGTATTCAGGAGGTGGGGTGCCAGAGACAGGTCTCTTTGCAGCCCCAGACAACCACCAGTTGCCCCTATATTGTTGCAGGCCTCCTGCTCGGGCTCAGTGCACTGGAGGCCCTGCTGTTGGATTGGTCAAACAGGTTCCTGTATGCCCTTCCTCCCTTTCCCTGATTTTCGGGTCCTAGTTCAGCTGAGGGTCTCAGCCTGCTACCATGATTCTCATAGCCCCAGACTGGGCCAGGCAACCATGGTGTGTGGCGTTAAGTCTCACATTGGGGTGGCACTACCACAAAGCTTGCAGTAGATATCAGTCAAGAGCTTGTGTGACTCCAGATACCTTCCCAGGAGAAGAGAGCTGTCTTTGAGAGCTTCAGTCCAGCCCTCACCCTTATACCCAATTGCTCAGGGCAACTCAAGCTACTCTTGAACTTGGGTTTGTGGCACGTGTGCTGTGGCATCCAGTGTCTCAACCTTCAGCACCACCAGGCAGGCTATCTTCAAGATTGTTCAAGAGTCAGCAGGTGACATTGTACTGAAGGACTACGGTGTATTTGGTGCCTCATCAACCCATTGGCTTTGGGTTCAAGTGGTCAGCTGAAAAACTGCAATGCAAAGTGATGGCCTTGGCTATTCCAAATGGTTCTTCACTCAAGATACTGATTGGCAGGCTAAATAAGGATCAGGACACTGGCATCTCTGTATTTGTCCTTTAATATTAGTTCGTTTACAATGAATGTGAGCATGTGATGAATGCTACAAAATTTTAAATATAAAGTTCATGCACAATAAACACAGAAAGCAGGTTACCCTCACTAGATGTATATGGTTCAAGTATGCTTTGTAAAAGAAATTCTACTTAACTGCAATATGATTTCTAATTTCTATTATTTACCTATATTCTAGTGGCACCTGAAAACACAACTACACCAGCTGCAGGTAAGATAATTAAGTTATACAAAGAATTTAAGACCTTATAAAAATTCAACACATTTATTAATAAAGGGCCAGTAAAAATCTAAGGGTAATCTTTGGTGCTAGAAATGAAATCGAGATTAAACATCACCATATTGACTTTGATTTCTACTTATGCCAGGCATACAGTAATGGATGAGCTAACACTTTTGCTGTGGTACAAAGGTTTAAATAAATCTTAGTTATTTTTATCTCCTCTGGCTAAAGGCAAACCTCTCCCTTATATCCATGCACTGCACTAGTTTTCAGAGACTACATGCTTAATTGCACCCAAACATTGCTGGTGAAATAAAGAAAGCAACATGGCAGAAAGAAGAAAAGAAAGAAAAGAAAGAAGAGGCTGAAAGGAAGGAGGAAAGAAAGAAAGAAAGAAGCAAAGAAAGAAAGAAGGAAGGAAGGAAAGAGGGAAGAAGGAGAAAAGAAAGAAAAGAAAGAAAGAAAGAAAGAAAGAAAGGAATAAAGAAAGAAAGAAAAGAAAGAAAGGAAGGAGGAGAAGGAAGAAGGAAGAAGAAGGAAGGAGGAAGGAATGAAGAAGGAAGGAAAGGAAAGAAAGGAAGAAAGAATAAAGAAAGAAAGCAAAGAAAGAAAGAAAGAAAGAAAGAAAGTGAAGGAAGGAAGGAAGGAAGGAAGAAAGAAAGCAAGGAAACAAGGAATGAGTTACGGAGGAAGAAGGAATAAAGGAAAGAAAGAAGAAAGAAAGAAAGAAAAGAAAGAAAGAAAGAAAGAAAGAAAGAAGAGAGGAAGAAGAGGAAAGGAAAGAAAGAAAGAAAGAAAGAAAGAAATAAAGAAAGAAAGAAAGAAAGAAAGAAAGAAAGAAAGAAAGAAAGAGAAAGAAAAATGTTAGCTGTAGTACCTGCAACTTATAATAATTTGATTCTACTAAAATTGGCTTTTGGCTCACGGGATTTCTTCTTCTGTTTCTAAACAAATTAAACTGCAGTAAAATGAAGTAAAATAAACCTCAAGAGAGTCTATTATAGTTCCACCAAGCTGAATAATGTTTATGTGTAAGATGGAAGCTAAAGATTGAATACCTCATTATTTAGCTTTTGTAAAGAAGGCTTAGGAGATGATCATGGTGTTCTAATATGAAACTGTACTGAAAAGTGAAGTATCATAACAGCTGTGTAGAACAGCTAGGTGGAAGATGAAGTGAAGAGACTTGGTATTGACATCGGGGGCAGGTTAAGATAAGCCCAGAAAAATACTATATAGGGGCTGAACTTTACCTGACTTCTGTAAATTTTGTGAGTACTTGCAAGAATATGAAATAAATTTCCTTTCTTTTATTGAGCATTTAATGTCGAGGCCTGATGGTAAAAAACATTTCTTCAGATACTGTAGCTCTGAAAACTCAGAAGTTATGGTCTCATACAGTGTTGGCCAGTGCCAGCTTCCATCATGATTAAAGACATCCTGATAATACTGATGCAATTTTATTAAGCAGCTGTCCATTTTCAAAAAGCTCTATTTTCATAAAAATTCAGGACCAGTTTTTATTTATAGGCTTAACTACTGTCAAACAGCACACATTATTGTTAGGAACTGTTTTTTCAAAACTGTTCCAGTACAGTTCAAAATAAAAGAAGTTGCTGGTGAATTTTGCAGTACTGACTAATATCATTACAATAAGCCTCTCTACAAACAACTCAAAAATCAAATTGGCACTAAGTTTACTTGCTAAGTAGAAGCAGAGTTATTTAGCAGCTAAAATCTTCTTAATACTGCTCTGTTTGGTATTATAGCAGGTTTAAATGACAGTCATCCTTCCAGCATCTGCAACCTGCTCTTTATTCCATTGCTTTGCTCTGCTTGCACCAGGACATGAGAGAGTGGAAGTGATCCTGTGTTCCCAACTAATGACTGACACTTGAAGAAAGTTGTCTTTTTGTTTTGAGCACTGCAGTCAAATTATGGTTGATTCTAAGACCCTTTATAGTGGAATGAATGTCAGCATTGGTAATCTTACCATCTGTAGCAAACTCAGGATTGATGTCCACAGGCTCAGAAACCTCCTCTGTGGGCATGAACTCTTGACATGATCATAACCTCAAGAAGTGAATAGGTTGTTTACAGGTGTCCTTCCATTACCTTGTATAGTGTATGAGGCAACAATAAAATCAACAGCTTCTTATTTCACAATTTTGATTATCCCCCCGTGCCACTGTACGCAATGTTCATCATCCTCTCCACCTCACTTTCCATAAATAAAATTTAAATAAAAAGTGTTGCTTGCCCTTATTCTGATGGACTTGCACCATCCAGTTCTTTCTTTGTGCCAGCACTGAGCAACGTGCTGATTTCGGTGTGCAGCGTAATCAAGATCTGCACATGAGTAATGATGATTGAAGCTGTTGTACCATCAAAGTGTTATGCTTATGATGGTTGAAGTCACATCGATGATACAACAGCATTGTGTTTCCATCTATTTTATACACAACAGCTCCTCCCATACACTGTATCTACATGAATGCTTATCCGGACTGTTTTGACTAATTTGCAGCAACATTAACATCTGAAACATTTCATTGCTTTTCTTGGGGCCTTAAACCGTGCTTTGAGTTTCAGTGAGATAGCCAGCCAACTGTAGACTCCAAATGAACTATAATTGAGTGTAGTGGCCAATTCATTGTTTTTTGTCTTCAGGACAGGACCTGAGATCCTAGCCTCTAAAGACACGTAAGTGTTCAACCATATAAGGATCGTGTTCTCCACCTCTGATCCTTTCCCACCTGCCTTCTGTTTTTGTATTTTGTGTTGATTGCCACTCTAAAGGAGGTTTCTATTTTTGTTGTTCTTCAGCTTTGTTTTATAGAAATGCCAAGCTTCTTGGTAACACTGGGGAGTGAAGTTTGTAGTACTTCTAGAACTTCTATCACCTTTTGTTTGTGCAAGTGAATGTCTCTATTTACCTGCTATTGCTAAGAAAATCAGATAGTCAAAATGTCAAGAACTACAAAGGGTATGGTTTGCAGAGAAACATGCCCATTAACTGAAGAAGCCATTCGCTAATATCAAACAGCAGGTGTAGTTGAAGCTAAAGGTGTTTAATCAGTTACGGGGAAACTGCTCAGATCAGCTGAATATTCCCATTACTCACATCCTGATTTGCTGGCTTGATCTATATTGCCATTTGTATGATTATTGTTTTTGTATAGCATTTTGCTCCTTGTTGCTGCCTCCCACAATCATTTCAGCAATTGGAAGACATAGGCATTCTATTGATTTTCTTCTAATTCTATATCTAGGAAACCTAGAGAACAGATGTAGTGCTCTTGAGGCACACACCCTTAAATCCTGTTGCACTTGCACCTTCTTGTGTAGAGCTAAGTCTCACATGGGAGTGGCACTACCATAAAGCTTGCAGTAGATATCAGTCAAGTTGTTTGAGTGAGCCTACCTTCCAGGAGAAGAGAGCAGTCTTGAGAGCTCAGTCCAGCTCCTCACTCTTCCATACCCAATTGTTGAAGGCAAGTCAAGCTTACTCTTGAACTTGCTTTTGTACAGGGTGTGTTGTGGCATCCAGTGTCTCAACTTTCAGCACCACCAGGCATATCTTCAAGATTGTTCAAGTCAGCAGGTGACATTGTACTGCAATTACGTGTGTTTGGGTGCCCATCAAACCTCATTGGCTTCTGGGTTCAAGTGGTCAGCTGAAACACTGCTAGTAAGTGATGGCCTTGGCTATTCCAAATGGTTGTTCACCAAGATATTGATTGGCAGGCTAAATAAGGGGATCAGGACACTGGCACCTCTGTAATTGTCCTTTAATATTAGTTCATTTTATAATGAATGAGCTTGTGATGAATGCTACAAAATTTAAATATAAAGTTCATGTGGAATAAAACAGAAAGCAGGTTACTCTAATTAGATGTATGGTCAAATATGCTTTGTAAAAGAAATTCTACTGTTATTTGCAATATGATTTCTAATTTTATTATTTACCTATATCTAGTGGCACCTGAAAACAATCACACCAGCTGCAGGTAAGATAATTAAGTTATACAAAGAATTGTAAGACCTTATAAAAATTCAACTTATTTAATAATAAAAGGGCCTGTAAAAAATTTAAGAGGTAATCTTGTGCTGGAAATGAAATTGCGATTAAACATCACCATATTGTCTTTGATTTCTACTATGCCTGGTGCACAGTAATGGATGAGCTAACACTGTTGCTGTGGGTACAAAGGTTTAAATAAATCTTAGTTATTTTTATCTCCTGGCTAAAGGCAAACCTTCCTTATATCCATGCTTGCACCAGTTTACTGAGACTCACATACTTTATTGCACTCCAAACATTGCTGGTGAAATAAAGGAAAGAAACATGGGCAGATAGAAGAAAGAAAGAAAGAAAGAAGAAGAAGAAGATGGGAGTGAAAGGAAGGAGTGAAGCTAAGAAACAAAGAAAGAAAGGCGTGGAAGGAAGAAAGAGTGAAAGGAAGGAGGAAAGAAAGAGGTAGAAGAAAGAAAGAAAGAGAAAAGACAGAAGGAAGGAAGGAGGTACAGGGGAAGGAGGAATAAGGAAGAAGGAAGGAAGGAAAGAAAGAAGGAAGGAACGAAGAAAAGAAAGAAAGGAAGGAAGGAAGAAGAAAGAAAGAAAGAAAGAAAGAAAGAAAGAAAGAAAGAAAGAAAGAACCAACCTAGGAAGAAGGTACAGAGGAAGGAGGAAGAAGGAATGTAGGAAGAAAGAAAGAAAGAAAGAAAGAAAGAAAGAAAGAAAGAAAGAAAGAAAGAAAGAAAGAAAGAAAGAAAGAACATGTTTACACGTCAGTACGGCAACTTTATAATAATTTGACTCACTAAAAATTGGCTTTGCTCAGAGGACATAACTTCTTCTGTTTCTAAACAAATTACTCCAGTAAAATGAAGTTAAATAAAAGTCAAGAGAATTCGTCATAGTTCCACCAAGCCGAATAATGTTTATGAGTGCAAGATGGCAGCTGAAAGATTAAAATACTCATATTATTTAGCACTTGAAAGAAGAATTGGGAGATGATAGTATTTTAATATGTAAACTGTACTGAAAAAGTGAAACATAAACAGCTGTTGGAACTGCTAGTGGAAGATGAAGAAGAGACTGCTTACTGACACTGGGGGCAGGATAAGAGAAAGCCCAGAAAAATACTCTATAGAGGGGCTGAAATTACCTGACTTTCAATTAACTTATACTTGCAAAGAATATGGAAATAAATGCCTCATTTTTTTATTGAGCACTTAATGTCGAGGTCTGATATAAAGAACATTTCCTGTCAGATACTGTAGCTCTAAATCTCAGAAGTTATAGGTCTCATACAGTGGTGGCAAGCCAGTTCCATCATGATTAATGACATCCTGATAATACTGGTGCAATTTTACTAAGCAGCTGTCCTGCTTTCAAAGAAGTTTTATTTTCATCAATATTCAAGACCAGTTTTATTTAAATGCTTAACTACTGTGAAAAACACACATTATTATCTAGGAACTGTTTTTTCAAAACTGTTCAGTACAGTTCAAAATAAAAGAAGTTGTTTTATTTCTACAGTACTGACTAATATTAATAACAACAAGCCTTCACAAACAAAACAAAAACTCAAAATTGGCACTAGAGTTTTACATGCTAAATGAAGTTAGAGTTATTTAGCAGCTAAAATCTTCAGAGCGCCTGCTCTGCATGGTAATATACAGATTTTAAATGACAGTCATCCTTCCAGCATCTGCATACTGCTCTTTTATCCCATTACTTTGTTCTGCTTTCACCAGTACATGAGAGAGTGGAAGTGATTCTGTGCTTCCCAATTAATGACTGACGATGAAAAAAGTTTTGTCTTTGTTTTGAGCACTGCAGTCAAATCACATTTGATTCAAAGTCGTGACATAGTGGAATGAATTTCAGCAATGGTAATCTCTGGCCATCTGTAGCAAACCTCAGGACTGATGTTCACAAACTCAGAAACCTCCTCTGTGTCCATGAACCCTTACTGCTAACAACCTTAAGAAGGAACAGGGTTGTTGTTAACAGGTGTCTATCCATTACCTGTATAGTGTATTAGGCAACAATAAAATCAACAGCTCATTTGACAGTTTTGACTATCCCCCAATGCAAGAACAAAATCTATCATCATTCCATTCTCATTTCACATAAAAAAATTTTAATCAAAAGTGTCTGCCGTGCCTTACTCCGATGGATTTGATCCGATAGTTCTTTTTTCTGCCAGCACTACCAGCAACGGCTATTTCCTCCGTGTCCAGCACAATCAAGATCTGCACATGAGTAATGATGATTGAAGCTGTTGTACCATCAATGTGATATGCTCAGGATGGTTGATGCCATCGATGATAGAACAACGCTGTGTTTCCATTGATTTTTATACACAAAGTCCTCTCCCATACACTGCATCTCCTTGAATACTTCATTTCTAGGACTGTATTGACTCATTCTGTAGCAGCATCAATATCTGTAACATTTCTCCTCATTGCTTTTTCTTGGGGCCTTATACCGTCCTTATTGTTCCAGTGTAACAGTCAAGCCAACCTCTAGACTCAAATGAGTCATAACTGAGAACTTGGGTTGTGGTAATGGTGTAAATTGTGGCCTCCTGTGTCTCAACCTTCAGCACTAAGAGGGGCTATCTGCAAGATTGTCAAGAGTCTTCAGGAGACATTGCACTGAAGAACTACGGTGTATTTGGGTGCCTCATCAAACTCATTGGCTTCTGGGTTCAAGTAGTGGCTGAAACACTGCAAGTGCAAAGTGATGGCCTTGGCTATTCCAAATGGTTCTTCACCAAGATACTGATTGGCAGATAAAAAAGGGATCAGGACACCGGCACCCCTGTAACTGTTCTTTAATATTAGTTCATTTTATGGTGAATGTGAGCATGTGATGAATGCTGCAGAATTTTAAATATAAAGTTCATGTAATAATAAAACACAGAAAGTAGGTTACTTCCTAATTAGATGTATATGTCATTTATGCTTTGTAAAACAAATTCTACAGATAACTACATTATAGTTTCTAATTTCTATTATTTACCTATATTCTAAGGGCAGCTGAAAACACAACTACACCAGCTGCAGGTAAGATAATTAAGTTATACAAGGCATATGTAAGACCTTCCAAAAAATCAACATATTTAATAATAATAGGGCCCTGTAAAATCTAAGCGCTAATCTTGGTGCTGGAAATGAAATTGCGATTAAACATCAACTTATTGTCTTTCATTTCACAAAGCTAGGCATACAGCAATGGATGAGCAAACACTGTTGCTGTGGTACAAAGGTTTAAATAAATCTTTAGTTATTTTTTATCTCTTCGGATAAGGCAAAACCCCCCCTTAATATCCATGCATGCACTAGTTTACATAAAGAGTACGATTTAATTGCACTCCAAACATTGCTGATGAAATAAAGAAAGAAACATGGGCAGATAGAAGAAAGAAAGAAAGAAAGAAGGAAAGAAGGGAGGAAGGAAGAGGCTGAAAGGAAGGAGGAAAGAAAGAAACAAAGAAAGAAACAAAGAAAGAAAGAAGTGAAGGAAGGAAGAGAGTGAAAGAAGGAGAAAAGAAAGAAAGAAAGAAAGAAGGAAGAAACCAAGGAAGGAGAGGTACACAGGGAAGGAGGGAAGAAGGAATGAAGAAAGGAAAGAAAGAAAGGAAGAAAGGAATTAAGAAAGAAAAGGAAGGAAGGAAGGAAGGAAGGAAGGAAGTAAGGAAGGAAGAAAGAAAGAAAGAAAGAAGGAACCAAGGAATGAGTTACAGAGGGAAGGAGGGAAGAAGGAATAAAGAAAGAAAGAAAGAAGGGAAGGAAGGAAGAGAGGAAAGAGAAAGAAAGAAAGAAAGAAAGAAGAAAGAAAGAAAGAAAGAAAAAGAGAAAGAAAGAAAGAAAAAGAAAGAAAAGAAAATGTTGCTGTAGTACCTTCAACTTTACAATAATTTGGACTCTACTAAAAATTGGCTTTGGCTCATGGGACATAACTTCTTCTGTTTCTAAACAAATTAAACTGCAGTAAAATGAAAGTAAAATAAAACCTCTAAGAGAGTCTATTATAGTTCCACCAAGCTGAATAATGTTTTATGCGCAAGATGGAAGCTGAAAGACTGAAATACTCACATTATTTAGCACGTAAAAAAGAAGGCTTGGGGAGATGATCATGGTGTTCTAATATGAAACTGTACTGAAAAAGTGAGCATAAACAGCTGTTGGAACAGCTAGGTGGAAGATGAAGAAGAGACTTGGCATTGATATCGGGGCAGGTTAAGAGAAAGCCCTAGAAAAATACTTCATTTAGAGGGGCTGAACTTATCTGACTTCTGTAAATTAACTTGAGTACTTGCAAGAATATGGAAATAAAATGCCTCCTTTCTTTATTGAGCACTTAATGTCGAGGCCTGATGTAAAACATTTCCTTTCAGATACTGTAGCTCTGAAAACTCAGAAGTTATAGACTCTACAGTGGAGGCCAGTGCCAGCTTCCATCATGATTAAAGACATCCTGATAATACTGATGCAATTTATTAAGCAGCTGTCCCATTTTAAAAAGCTTTATTTTCATAAAAATTCAGGACCAGTTTTCATTTATAGGCTTAACTACTGTCAAAACAGCACACGTTATTGTTAAAGGAACTGTTTTTTCAAAACTGTTCCAGTACAGTTCAAAATAAAAGAAGTTGCTATGAATTTTACAGTACTGACTAATATCATTAACAATAAGCCTTCACAAACAACTCAAAAATCAAAATTGGCACTAAGTATTACTTGTTAAGTAGAAGCAGAGTTATTTAGCAGCTAAAATCTTCAGAATACCTGCTCTGCTTGGTATTATAGCAGATTTAAATGACAGTCATCCTTCCAGCATCTGCAACCTGCTCTTTTATTCCATTACTTTGTTCTGCTTGCAACCAGGACATGAGAGAGGAAGTGATCCTGTGCTTCCCAACTAATGACTGACAATTGAAGAAAGTTATTGTCTTTCTGTTTTGACCACTGCAGTCAAATTATGGTTGATTCTAAGTCCCTTTATAGTGGAATGAATGTCAGCATTGGTTATCTTACCATCTGTAGCAAACTCAGGATTGATGTCCCAAGCTCAGAAACCCTCTGTGGGCATGAACCCTGACATGATCACAACCTCAAGAAGTGAACAAGGATGTTGTTTTACAGGTGTCCATCCATTACCTTGTATAGTGTATGAGGCAACAATAAAATCAACAGCTTCTCATTTCATAATTTTGGACTATCCCCCCAATGCAAGAAAGAATCTATCATCATCACCAACCTAACTTTCACATAAAAAAATTTAAATAAAAGTGTCTGCTGCCTCTTATTCTGATGGACTTGCTCCATCCAGTTCTTCTTTGTGCCAGCACTCTGAGCAACGGCATGATTCCAGTGTGCAGCACAATCAAGATCTGCACATGAGTAATGATGATTGAAGCTGTTGTACCATCAAAGTGTTATGCTCAGGATGGTTGAAGTCACATCGATGATACAACAGCATTGTGTTTCCATCTATTTTTATACACAACAGCCCTCTCCCATACACTGTATCTCCATGAATGCTTCATTTCCGGACTGTTTTGACTAATTCTGTAGCAACATCAACATCTGAAACATTTCTCCCCATTGCTTTTTCTTGGGGCCTTAAACCGTGCTTTGAGTTTCAGTGAGATAGCCAGCCAACCGTGAGACTCAAATGAATCATAATTGAGTGTAGTGGCCAATTCATTGTTTTTTTCTTCAGGACAGGACCTGAGATCCTAGCCCTCTAAAGACATAAGTGTACAACCATATAAGGATCGTGTCCTCCACCTCTGAATCCTTTCCCTCCTGCCTTCTGTTTCTTGTATTTTGTGTTGGATTGCCACTCTAAAAAGGAGGTTCTCCATTTTTGGCTGTTGCTTCAGCTTGGTTTATAGAAATGCCAAGCTGCTTGGTAACACTGGGGAGTGAAGTTGTAGGTACTTCTAGAACTTCAATCACCTTTACTGTTTGTGCAAGTGAAAGCTCATTCTATTTACCTGACATTGCTAAGGAAAATCAGTTAGACAGTCAAAATGTCAAGAACTACAAAGGTATGGTTTGCAGAGGAAACATGCCCATTAACGAAGAAGCCATTCTAATATCAAGCAGCAGGTGTAGTTGAAGCTAAAGGGTCATTAATCTGTTACCACGGAAACTGCTCAGATCAGTTGAATATTCCCATTACCCACATCCTGATTTGCTGGCTTGATCTATATTGCCATCTGCAAGACTATTGTTTTTGTATAGCATTTTGCTCCTTGTTGCTGCCTCCCACAATCATTCAGCAATTGGAAGACTATAGGCATTCTATTGATTTTCTTTGACCTATAACTAGGAACCCAGAGAACAGATGTGTATGCCTTGGAGGTGAGCACACCCCTTAAATCCTGTTTCAATCGCACCCTCTTGTGTAGAGCTAAGTCTCACATTGGGAGTGGCACTACCACAAAAGCTTGCAGTAGATATCAGTCAAGAGCTTGAGTGACTCAGATACCTTCCCAGGAGAAGAGAGCTGTCTTTTGAGAGCTCAGTCCAGCTCCTCACCCTTCCATACCCAATTGCTCAGGCAACTCAAGCTTACTCTTGAACTTGAGTTGGTGGCACGTGCAAGTTGTGGCATCCAGTGTCTCAACCTTCAGCACCACCAGGCAGGCTATCTTCAAGATTGTTCAAGAGTCAGCAGGTGACATTGTACTGAAGGACTACAGTGTATTTGGGTGCCTCATCAAACTCATTGGCTTCTGGGTTCAAGTGGTCAGCTGAAAACTGCAAATGCAAAGTGATGGCCTTAGCTATTCCAAATGGTTCTTCACTCAAGATACTGATTGGCAGGCTAAATAAGGATCAGGACACTGGCACCTCTGTAATTGTCCTTTAATATTAGTTCATTTTATAATGAATGTGAGCATGTGATGAATGCTACAAAATTTTAAATATAAAGTTCATGTACAATAAAACACAGAAAGCAGGTTACCTCCTAATTAGATGTATATGGTCAAGTATGCTTTGTAAAAGAAATTCTACTGTTAACTGCAATATGATTTCTAATTTCTATTATTTACCTATATTCTAGTGGCACCTGAAAACACAACTCACACCAGCTGCAGGTAAGATAATTAGTTACAAAGAATTGTAAGACCTTATAAAAATTCAACTTATTTAATAATAAAGGGCCAGTAAAATCTAAGGCTAATCTTTGGTGCTGGAAATGAAATTGCAATTAAACATCACCATATTGTCTTTGATTTCTACTATGCCAGGCATACAGTAATGGATGAGCTAACACTGTTGCTGTGGTACAAAGGTTTAAATAAATCTTTAGTTATTTTTTATCTCCTCCGGCTAAAGGCAAAACCTCTCCCTTATATCCATGCTTGTACCAGTTTACATAGACTACTTACTTTATTGCACTCCAAACATTGCATGAAATAAAGAAAGAAACATGGGCAAATAGAAGAAAGAAAGAAAGAATGAAGGAAGGAAGGATGTGAGTAAGGAAGGAGGAAAGAAGGAAATAAAGAAACAAAGAAAGAAAGACGGGAAGGAAGAAAGAGAAAGAAAGGAGGAAGAAAGAAAGAGAAAGAAAGAAAGAAAGAAAGATGGAAGGAAGGAGGTACAGGAAGGAGGGAATAAGTAATGAAGGAAGGAAGGAAAGAAAAGAAGAAAGAAAGAAAGAAAGAAAGAAAGAAGAAAGAAAGAAAGAAAGAAAGAACCAACCAAGGAAGAAGGTACAGAGGGAAGGAGGGAAGAAGGAATGAAGGAAGGAAGGAAAGAAAGAAAGAAAGAAAGAAAGAAAGAAAGAAAGAAAGAAAGAAAGAAAATGTTGCTGTAGTACCTGCAACTTTATTATAATAATTTGACTCCACTAAAAATTGGCTTTGGCTCAGAGGACATAACTTCTTCTGTTTCTAAAACAAATTAATCTGCAGTAAAAAGGAAAGTTAAATAAAAAGTCAAGAGAATCTATTATAGTTCCACCAAGCTGAATAATGTTTATGAGTGCAAGATGGATGCTGAAAGATTAAAATACTCACATTATTTAGCACGTAAAAGAAGGCTTGGGGAGATGATAATGGTGTTCTAATATGAAACTGTACTGAAAAAGTGAAACATAAACAGCTGTTGGAACTGCTAGGTGGAAGATGAAGAAGAGACTTGCACTGACACGGGGGCAGGATAAGAGAAAGCCCTAGAAAAATACTTCATATAGAGGGGCTGAAATTACCTGACTTCTGTAAATTAACTTGAGTACTTGCAAGAATATGGAAATTAAATGCCTCATTTCTTTTATTGAGCACTTAATGTCTAGGCCTGATATAAAGAACATTTCCTTTCAGATACTGTAGCTCTAAAATCTCAGAAGTTATAGTCTCATACAGTGGTGGCCAAAGCCAGGTTCCATCATGATTAATGACATCCTGATAATACTGGTGCAATTTTACTAAGCAGCTGTCCTGTTTTCAAAAGAAGTTTTATTTTCATAAATATTCAAGACCAGTTTTCATTTAAATGCTTAACTACTGTGAAAAAACATACATTATTGTTAAAGGAACTGTTTTTTCAAACTGTTCCAGTACAGTTCAAAATAAAAGAAGTTGCTTTGTATTTCATAGTACTGACTAATATCAATAACAATAAGCCTTCTCAAACAAAATAAAATCAAAATTGGCACTAAGTTTTACATGCTAAATAGAAGCAGAGTTATTTAGCAGAAAAATCTTCAGAGCGCCTGCTCTGCATCGTAATATAGCAGATTTTAAATGACAGTCATCCTTCCAGCATCTGCATCCTGCTCTTTTATCCCATTACTTTGTTCTGCTTTCACCAGGAAATGAGAGAGTGGAAGTGATTATGTGCTTCCCAATTAATGACTGACGCTTTAAAAAGTTATTGTCTTTTGTTTTGAGCACTGCAGTCAAATCACAGGTTGATTCAAAGTCGCATTATAGTGGAATGAATTTCAGCAATGGTAATCTCATCATCTGTAGCAAACTCAGGACTGATATCCACAAACTCAGAAACCTCCTCTGTGGCCATGAACCTGACATCATAACAACCTTAAGAAGTGAACAAGGTTGTTGTTTACAAGTGTCCATCCATTACCTTGTATAGTGTATTAGGCAACAATAAAATCAACAGCTTCTCATTTGACAGTTTTTGACTATCCCCCAATGCAAGAACAAGATCTATCATCATCTCCACCCTCACTTTCACATAAAAAAAATTTAAATAATAAGTGTCTGCTGCCCTTACTCGATGGATTTGCTCCATGCAGTACTTCTTTTCTGCCAGCACTACCAGCAACGGCCGCTTCCCTGTGTCCAGCACAATCAAGATCTGCACATGAGTAATGATGATTGAGGCTGTTGTACCATCATTGTGATATGCTCAGGATGGTTGATGTCACATCGATGATACAGCAACGTTGTGTTTCCATTGATTTTATACACAAAAGTCCTCTCCCATACACTGCATCTCCTTGAATACTTCATTTCTAGGACTGTATTGACTCATTCTGTAGCAGCATCAATATCTGTAGCTTTCTCCTCATTGCTTTTTCTTGGGGCCTTATACCGTCCTTTTCTGTTCCAGTATAACAGTAAGCCAACTGTAGACTCAAATGAGTCATAACTGAGAACTTGGGTTGGTGGCATGGTGTAAATTGTGGCATTCAGTGTCTCAACCTTCAGCACTAAGAGGAAGGCTAGCTGCAAGATTGTTCAAGAGTTAGCAGGAGACATTGTACTGAAGAACTATGGTGTATTTGGGTGCCTCATCAAACTCATTGGCTTCTGGGTTCAAGTGGTCAGCGGAAACACTGCAAGTGCAAAGTGAAGGCCTTGGCTATTCCAAATGGTTCTTCACTCAAGATACTGATTGGCAGACTAAATAAGGGATCAGGACACTGGCACCTGTAACTGTCCTTTAATATTAGTTCATTTTATGATGAATGTGAGCATGTGATGAATGCTGCAGAATTTTAAATATAAAGTTCATGTAATAATAAAAGACAGAAAGTAGGTTACTTCCTAATTAGATGTATATGGTCATATATGCTTTGTAAAACAAATTCTGCAGATAACTTCAAGATAGTTTCTAATTTCTATTATTTACCTATATTCTATGGGCAGCTGAAAACACAACTACACCAGCTGCAGGTAAGATAATTAAGTTATACAAGGCATTGTAAGACCTTCCAAAAAATCAACATATTTAATAATAATAGGGCCTGTAAAAATCTAAGGCTAATCTTTGGTGCTGGAAATGAAATTGTGATTAAACATCAACTTATTGTCTTTCATTTCTACAAAGCTAGCATACAGCAATGGATGAGCTAACACTGTTGCTGTGGTACAAAGGTTTAAATAAATCTTTAGTTATTTTTTATCTCCTCTGGTTAAAGGCAAAACCTCTCCGTTATATCCATGCATGCACTAGTTTACAGAGACTACATGCTTAATTGCACTCCAAACATTGCTGGTGAAATAAAGAAAGAAACATGGCAGATAGAAGAAGAAAGAAAGAAAGAAAGAAAGAAAGAAAGAAAGAAAGAAAGAAGGAAGGAAGAGGCAGAAAGGAAGGAGGAAAGAAAGAAAGAAACTAAGAAAGAAAGAAACAAAGAAAGAAAGAAGGGAAGGAAGGAAGAGAGTGAAAGAAGGAGAAAAGATAGAAAGAAAGGAAGAAAGAAAGAAAGAAAGAAAGAAACCAAGGAAGGAGGTACACAGGGAAGGAGGGAAGAAGGAATGAATGAAGGAAGGAAAGAAAGAAAGGAAGAAAGGAATAAAGAAAGAAAGAAAGAAGGAAGGAAGGAAGGAAGGAAGGAAGGAAGGAAGGAAGGAAGGAAGAGAAGAAAGAAAGAAAGAAAGAAAGAAAGAAAGAAAGGAAGAAAGAAAAGAAAGAAAGAAAGAAAGAAAGAAAGAAAGAAAGAAAGAAAAAGAAAGAAGGAACCAAGGAATGAGTTACAGAGGAAGGAGGGAAGAAGGAATAAAGGAAAGAAAGAAAGAAAGAAGGAAGGAAGGAAGAGAGTGAAAGGAAGGAGGAAAGAAAGAAAGAAAGAAAGAAAGAAAGAAAGAAAGAAAGAAAGAAAGAAAGAAAGAAAAGAAAGAAAAGAAAATGTTGCAGTAGTACCTGTAACTTTATAATAATTTGGACTCTACTAAAAATTGGCTTTGGCTCACGGGACATAACTTCTTCTGTTTCTAAACAAATTAAACTGCAGTAAAATGAAAGTAAAATAAAACCTCAAGAGAGTCTATTATAGTTCCACCAAGCTGAATAATGTTTATGCGTGCAAGATGGAAGCTGAAAGACTGAAATACTCACATTATTTAGCACATAAAAGAAGGCTTGGGAGATGATCATGGTGTTCTAATATGAAACTGTACTGAAAAAGTGAAGCATAAACAGCTGTTGGAACTGCTAGGTGGAAGATGAAGAAGAGACTTGGCATTGTGCGGGGGCAGGTTAGAGAAAGCCCTAGAAAAATACTTCATATAGAGGGGCTGAACTTACCTGACTTCTGTAAATTAACTTGAGTACTTGCAAGAATATGGAAATAAACTGCCTCATTTCTTTTATGGAGCACTTAATGTCGAGGCCTGATGTAAGAACATTTCCTTTCAGATACTGTAGCTCTGAAAACTCAGAAGTTATAGTTTCATACAGTGGTGGCCAGGGCCAGCTTCCATAATGATTAATGACATCCTGATAATACTGTAGCAATTTTATTAGGCAGCTGTCCCGTTTTCAAAAAAGCTTTATTTTCATAAATATTCAGGACCAGTTTTCATTTATAGGCTTAACTACTTTCAAAACAGCACACATTATTGTTAAAGGAACTGTTTTTCCAAACTGTTCCAGTATAGTTCAAAATAGAAGAAGTTGCTATGCATTTTACAGTACTGACTAATATCAATAACAATAAGCCTTCACAAACAAAACAAAAATCTAAATTGGCACTAAGTGTTATATGCTAAGTAGAAGCAGAGTTATTTAGCAGCTAAAATCTTCAGAGCGCCTGCTCAGCTTGGTATTATAAGCTTTTCTTGGGGCCTTATACCGTCCTTTCAGTTCCAGTACAACAGCAAGCCAACTGTAGACTCAAATGAGTCATAACTGAGTGTTGTGGCAATTCATTGTATTTTTCTGTTCAGGACAGGACCTGAGATCCTAGCCCCTCTACAGACAAGAAGTGTTGAACCATATAAGGATCATGTCCTCCACCTCTGAAACCTTCCACTCCTGCCTTCTTTTTCTTGTATTTTGTGTTGGATTGCCACTCTAAATAGATGTTCTCCATTTTGGCTGATGCCCCAGCTTGGTTTATAGAAATGCCAAGCTGCTTGGTAACACTGGGGAGTGAAGTTGTAGGTACTTCTAGAACTTCAATCACTTTTATTGTTTGTGCAAAGGAAAGCTTATTCTTTTTTCAGCCATTGCTAAGGAAAATCAGTCAGACAATCAAATTGTCAAGCACTACAAAGGTATGGTTTGCAGAGAAACATGCCAATTAACCAAAGAAGCCATTCCTAATATCAAACAGCAGATGTACTTGAAGCTAAAGGGTCATTAATCAGTTACGGAAACTTCTCAGATCAGCAGAATATTCACATTAAACACATCCTGATTTGCTGGCTTGATCTATATTGCCATCTGCATGATTACTTTTTTGTATAGTGTTTTGCTCCTTGTTGCTGCCTCTCACCTTCATTCAGCATTTGGAAGACATAGGCATTCTATTCATTTTCTTCTACCTTTAACTAGGAACCCAGATCACAGATGTGTATTCCTTGGAGGTGAGCACTCACCCCTTGAATCCAGTTACAGTTGCACCATCTGGCATAGAGCTCAGTCTCACATTGAGACTTACGCTACCATCAAGCTTGCAGTAGATGACAGTCAAGAGCTTGAGTGACTCCAGATACTTTCCAGGAGAATAGAGCTGTCTTCTGAGAGCTCAGCCCAGCTCCTCACCCTCCCATACCCAATCGCCAAGGCAACTCAAGCTCACTCTCAAACCTGGGTTGCTGGCATGGTCAAGTTGTGGCATCCAGTATCTCAACCTTCAGCACCACCAGGCAGGCTATCTGCAAGATTGTACAAGGGCCAGCAGGTGACATTTTAATGAAGGAGTGCTGTGTATGTGGACGCCTCATCAAACTCATTGGCTTCTGGGTTCAAGTGCTCAGCTGAAACACTACAAGTGCAAAGTGATGGCCTTGGCTATTCCACATGGTTCTTCACTCAAGATGCAGATTGGCAGACTTAATAAGGATCAAGACACTGGCACCCTGTAATTGTCCTTTAATATTAGTTCATTTTATAATGAATGTAACATGTGATAAGTGCTGCAAAATTTTAAATATAAAGTTCATGTAATAATGCATAGAAAGCAGGTTACCTCCTAATTAGATGTATATGGTCAAACATGCTTTGTAAAAGAAATTCTACTGATAACTGTAATCTTGTTTTTTATTTCTATTATTTACTTATATTCTAGTGGCACCTGAAAACACAACTACAGCAGCTCCAGGTAATATAATTAAGTTATACAGAGGATTGTAAGACTTTCCAAAAATCAATATATTTAATAATAATAGGGCCTGTAAAATCTAAGGCTAATCTTGGAAGCTGGAAATGAAATTGCAATTAAACATCACCATATTGTCTTTGATTTCTACAAAGCCATGCATACAGTAATGGATGAGCTAACACTTTGCTGTGGTACAAAGGTTTAAATAAATTTTTAGTTATTTTTCTGTCCACTGACTAAAAGCAAAACCTCTCACTTATATCCATGCTTGCACCAGTTTACAGAGACTACATACTTTATTGCCTCTCAAACATTGCTGGTGAAATAAAGAAAGAAAATGGACAGATGGAAGAAAAGAAAGAAAGAAAGAAGAAAGAAAGAAAGAAAGAAAGAAAGAAAGAAAGAAAGAAAGAAAGAAAGAAAGAAAGAAATGTTACTGTAATACCTGCTACTTTGTAATAATTTGGACTCCACTGAAAATCAGCTTTGGCTCAGGATACATAACTTCTTCTGTTTCTTAATAAATTAAACTGCAGTAAAATGAAGGTAAAATAAAGAGTCAAGAGAATCTATTATAGTTCACCACGCTGAATAATGTCTATGAGTGCAAGATGGAAGCTGAAAGATTAAAATATCACATTATTTAGCATGTAAAAGAAGGCTTTGGGGAGATGATCATGGTGTTCAAATATGAAAATGTATTGAAAAAGTGAAGCATAAACAGCTATTGGAACTGCTGTGTGGAAGATGAAGAAGAGACTTGGCACTGATTCGGGGCGGGGCAGGATAAGGAGAGCGCTAGAAACAATACTAGTATAGAGGGGCTGAACTGACCTGACTTCTGTAAATTAATTTGAGTACTTGCAAGAATATGGAAATAAAATGCCTCATTTATTTTTATTGAGCACTTAATGTTGAGGCCTGATATAAAGAACATTTCCTTTTAGATACTGTAGCTCTAAAACTCAGAAGTTATAGTCTCATACATTGGTGGCCAGTGCCAGGTTCCATCATGATTAATGACATCCTGACAATACTGTTGCAATTTTATTAAGCAGCTGTCCCGTTTTCAAAAGAAGTTTATTTTCATAAATGTTCAAGACCAGTTTTCATTTATAGGGTTAACTACTGTCAAAATTGCACATATAATTTTAAAGGAACTGTTTTTCAAAACTGTTCCAGTACAGTTCAAAATAAAAGAAGTTTCTATGCATTTTACAGTTCTGACTAATATCAATAACAATAAGCCTTCACAAACAAAACAAAATCAAAATTGGCACTAAGTTTTACTTGCTAAGTAGAAGCAGAGTTATTTAGCAGCTAAAATCTTCAGAGCACCTGCTCTGCTTGGTATTATAGCAGATTTTAAATGACCGTCATCCTTCCAGCATCTGCATCCTGCTCTTTATTCCGTTACTTTGTTCTGCTTGCACCAGGACATGAGAGAGTGGAAGTGATCCTGTGCTTCCCTATAATGACTGACACTTGAAGAAAGTTATTGTCTTTTGTTTTGAGCATTGCAGTCAAATCACGGTTGATTCTAAGTCCTGTATAGTGCAATGAATGTCAACATTGGAAATCTCGCCATCTGTAGTAATCTCAGGATTGATGTCGACAAACTCAGAATCCTCCTCTGCGTCCAGGAACCCTGACATGATCACAACCTCAAGAAGTGAACAAGGTTGTTGTTTACAGGTGTTCATCTATACTTTGTATAGTGTATAAGGCAACAATAAAATCAACAGCTTCTCATTTCACAGTTTTTGACTATCCCTCCCAATGCAAGAACAAGATCTATCATCATCTCCGCCCTCACTTTCAAATAAAAACAAATTTTAATAAAAGTGTCTGCTGCCCTTACTCCATTGGATTTGTCTCTATGCAGTTCTTCTTTTGTGCCAGCTCTCCCAGCAACAGCCATTTTCCCTGTGTCCAGCACAATTAAGATCTGCACCTGAGTAATGATGATTGAAGTTGTTAAAATCAATGTGATATGCTCAGAATGGCTGATGTCACATCGATGAAACAATAGCTTTGGGTTTCCATCAATTTTATACACAACAGCCTCTCCCATATACTGTATTTCCTTGAATGCTTCATTTCCAGGTCTGTATTGACTCATTCTGTAGCAGCATCAACATCTGTAACATTTCTCCCATTGCTTTTCTTGGGGCCTTATACCATGCTTTCAGTTCCAGTGAGATAGCCAGCCAACTGTAAACTCAAATGAGTCATAGCAGAGTGTAGTGGCCATTTCATTGGTTTTTTTCTTCAGGACAGGACCTGTGATCCTAGCCCTCTACTGACAGAAGAGTGTTCAACCATATAAGCATCGAGTCCTCCACCTCTGAATCATTCCCTCCTGCCTTCTTTTCTTGTATTTTGTGTTGGAGTGCCACTCAAAAGGATGTTCTCCATTTTTGGCTGATGCCCCAGCTTGGTTTATAGAAATGCTAAGCTGCTTGGTAACACTGGGGAGTGAGTTGAAGGTACTTCTAGAACTTCAATCACCTTTACTGTTTGTGCAAGTGAAAGCTTATTCTATTTACCTGCCATTGCTAAGGAAAATCAGTCAGACAATCACCATTTAAGCACTACAAAGGTATGGTTTGCAGAGGAAACATGCCCATTAAATGAAGAAGCCATTCCTAATATCAAACAGCAGGTGTAGTTGAAGCTAAAGGGTCATTAATCAGTTACTGGGAAACTGCTCAGATCAGCTGAATATTCCCATTAAGCACATCCTGATTTGCTGGCTTGATCTATATTGCCATCTGCAAGATTATTGTTTTGTATAGTGTTTTGCTCCTTGTTGCTGCCTCCCACCTTCATTCAGCAATTGGAAGACATAGGCATTCTATTTATTTTCTTTGACCTTAACTAGGAACCCAGATCACAAATGTGTATGCCTTGGAGGTGACACACACCCTTGAATCCAGTTACAGTTGCACCTCTTGGCGTAGAGCTAAGTCTCACATTGGGACTGGCACTACCACCAAGCTTGCAGTAGAAGGCAGTCAAGAGCTTGAGTGACTCCAGATATCTTCCCAGGAGAAGAGAACTGTCTTTGAGAGCTCAGTCCAGCTCCTCACCTCCATACCCAATCGCCCAAGGCAATTCAAGCTCACTCTAAAACTTGGGTTGCTGGCATGGTGCAAGTTGTGGCATTCAGTGTGTCAACCTTCAGCACCACCAGGCAGGCGATCTGCAATATTGTTCAAGAGTCAGAGGTGACATTGTACTGAAGGAGTATTGTGTATTGGGTGCCTCATCAAACTCCTTGGCTTCTCGGTTTAAGTGGTCAGCTGAAACACTGCAAGTGCAAAGTGATGGCCTTGGTTATTCCAAATGGTTCTTCACTCAAGATACTGATTGGCAGACTAAATAAGGACTCAGGACACTGCACACCTGTAATTGTCCTTTAATATTAGTTCATTTTATAATGAATGATCATGTGATGATAGCTGCAAAATTTTAAATATAAAGTTCATGTACAATAAAACACAGAAAGCAGGTTACCTCCTAATTAGATGTATATGGTCAAATATGCTTTGTAAAAGAAATTCTACTGATAACAGCAATCTGTTTTTATTTCTATATTTACTTATATTCTAGTGGCACCTGAAAACACAACTACACCAGCTCCAGGTAAGATAATTGTTATACAAAACTTTGTAAGACCTTCCAAAAATTCAATATATTTAATGATAATAGGGCCTGTAAAATTAAAGGCTATTCTTGATTGCTAATGAAATTGTGATTAAAATCAGCATATTGTCTTTGATTTCTACAAAGCCATGCATACAGTAATGGATGAGCTAACACTGTTGCGGTGGTACAAAGGTTTAAATAAATCTTTAGTTATTTTTTCTTGCTAAATGCAAAACCTCTCCCTTATATCCATGCTTGCACCAGTTTACAGAGACTGCATGCTTTATTGCACTCAAACATTGCTGGTGAAATAAAGAAAGAATGATGGACAGATGGAAGAAAGAAAGAAAGTAAGAAAGGTAGGGAAAGAGAGAAAGGAAGGAAGGAGGAAAGAAGGAAAAAGAAAGAAAGAAGGAAAGAAAGAAAAGAAAAGAAGGAGGAAGCAAGAGAAGGAAGAAGAAAGAAAGAAAGAAAGAAAGAAAGAAAGAAAGAAAGAAAGAAAGAAAGAAAGGAAGGAGGTAGGAGGAAAGGATGGAGAAAGTAAAGAGGAGGAAGAAAGAAAGAAAGAAAGAAAGAAAGAAAGAAAGAAAGAAAGAAAGAAAAAGAAAGAAAGAAAGAAAGAAAGAAAATGTTGCTGCAATACCTGCAACTTTGTAATAATTTGATTCCACTGGAAATCAGCTTTGGCTCAAGGAACATTACTTCTTCTGTTTCTTAATAAATTAAACTGCAGTAAAATGAAAGTAAAATAAAAGTCAAGAGAATCTATTATAGTTCCACCAAGCTGAGTAATGTCTATGAGTGCAAGATAAAAGCTGAAAGATTAAAATACTCACATTATTTAGCACGTAAAGGGAAGCTTGGGGAGATGATCATGGTGTTCTAATATGAAATGAACTGAAAAATGAAACATAAACAGCTGTTGGAACTGCTTGGTGGAAGATGAAGAAGAGACTTTGCACTGACATGGGGTGGGGACAGGATAAGAGAAAGCCCTAGAAACAATACCTCACATAGAGGAGCTGAACTTACCTGACTTCTGTAAATCAATTTGAGTACTTACAAGAATAAGGAAATAAAATGCCTCATTTCTTTTATTGAGCACTTAATGTTGAGGCCTATATAAATAACATTTCCTTTCAGATACTGTAGCTCTAAAACTCAAAGTTACAGTCTCATACAGTGGTGGCCAGTGCCAGGTTCCATCATGATTAATGACATCCTGATAATACAGTTGCAGTTTTATTCAGCAGCTGTCCGTTTTCAAAAGAAGTTTCATTTTCATAAATATTCAAGACACTTTTCATTTATAGAGCTTAACTACTGTCAAAACAACACATTATTGTTAAAGGACCTGTTTTTTCAAAACTGTTCCAGTACAGTTCAAAGTAAAAGAAATTGCTATGCATTTTACAGTACTGACTAATATCAATAACAATAAGCCTTCACAAACAAAACAATAATCAAAATTGGCACTAAGTGTTACATGCTGAGTAGAAGCAGAGTTATTTAGCAGCTAAAGTCTTCAGAGCACCTTCTCTGCTTGGTATGATAGCAGATTTTAAATAACAGTCATCCTTCCAGCATCTGCATCCTGCTCTTTATTCCGTTACTTTGTTCTGCTTGCACCAGGACATGAGAGAGTGGAAGTGATCCTGTGCTTCCGACTAATGACTGACGCTTGAAGAAAGTTATTGTCTTTTGTTTTGAGCACTGCAGTCAAACTTGGTTGATTCTAAGTCCCTTTATAGTGGAATAAATGTCAGCATTGGTAATCTAGCCATCTGTAGCAAACTCAGGATTGATGTCCACAAACTCAGAAACCTCCTCTGTGGCCATGAACCCTGACATGATCACAACTTCAAGAATGAACAAGGTTGTTGATTACAGGGGTCCATCCATTACCTTGTATAGTGTATGGGGCAACAATAAAATCAACAGCTTCTCATTTCACTGTTTTGACCATCCCCTCCCCAATGCAAGAAAAACATCTATCATCATCTCTACCCTCACTTTCACAAAAAAGCATTTTAAATAAAAAGCGGCTGCTGCCCTTCTTCCGATGGAATTGCTCCATGCAGTTCTTCTTTTGTACCTGCTCTCCCAGCAACGGCCATTTCCTCGTCCAGCAAAATCAAGATCTGCACATGAGTAATGATGATTGAAGCTGTTTACCATCAATGTAATATGGTCAGGATGGTTGGCGTCACATCGATGATAAAACAGCATTGTGTTTCCATCGATTTTTATACACAACAACCCTCCCATACACTGTATCTCCTTGAATGCTTCATTTCAGGACTGTATTGACTTATTCTGTAGTAGCATCGACATCAGTAACATTTCTCCCATTGCTTTTCTTGGGGCCTTATACTGTGCTTTCAGTTCCAGTGAGATAGCTAGCCAACTGTAGACTCAAATGAGTCCTAACTCAGTGTAATGGCCAATTCATTGTTTTTTCTCTTCAGGACAGGATCTGAGATCCTAGCCCTCTACTGACAAAAGTGTTCAACCATATAAGGATTGTGTCCTCCACCTCTGAATCCTCCCCTCCTGCCTTCTTTTTCTTGTATTTTGTTGGATTGCCACTGTAAAGGGATGTTCTCCATTTTGACTGATGCCTCCGCTAGGTTTATAGAAATGCCAAGCTGCTTGGTAAAACTGGGGAGTGAAGTTGTAGGTACTTCTAGAACTTCAATCACTGTTACTGTTTGTGCAAGTGAAAGCTATTCTATTTGCCTGACATTGCTATCAAAATCAGTCAGACAATCAAAATGACAAGCAGTATAAAAGTATGGTTTGCAGAGGAAACATGCCCATTAACCCAGGAAGCCATTCTAATATCAAACAGCAGGTGTAGTTGAAGTTAAATGGTCATTAATCAGATACTGGGAAACTGCTCAAATCAGCTGAATATTCCATTAAACACATCCTGATTTGCTGGCTTGATCTATATTGCCATCTGCAAGATTATTATTTTATATAGCATTTGCTCCTTGTTGATGCCTCCCACCTTCATTCAGCAATTGAAGACATAGGCATTCTGTTCATTTTCTTTGACCTTTAACTAGGAACCCAGAGCACAGATGTGTTTGCCTTGGAGGTGACCACACTCTTGAATCCAGTTACACTTGCACCCTCTGGCGTAGAGATAAGTGGCACATTGGGACTGGCACTACCACCAAGCTTGCAGTAGATGGCAGTCAAGGCTTGAGTGACTCCAGATACCTTCACAGGAGAAGAGAACTGTCTTTGAGAGCTAAGTCCAGCTCCTCAACCTCCCATGCCCAATCGCCCCAGGCAACTCGAACTCACTCTCAAACTTGGATTGCTGGCATGGTGCAAGTTGTGTCATCCAGTGTCTCAACCTTCAGCACCACCAGGCAGGCTATCTGCAAGATTGTTTAAGAGTCAGCAGGTGACATTGTACTGAAGGAGTACTGTGTGTGTGTGTATGCCTCATCAAACTCCTTGGTTTCTGGGTTAACGTGGTCAGCTGAAACACTGCAAGTGCAAAGTGATGACCATGGCTATTCAAATGGTTCTTCACTCAAGATACTGATTGGCAGACTAAATAAGGGATCAGGACACTGGTACCCTTGTAATTGTCCTTTAATATTATTTCATTTCATAATGAATGTGATCATGTGATGAATGCTGCAGAATTTTAAATATAAAGTTCATGTACAATAAAACACAGGAAGCAGGTTACCTCTAATTAGATGTATATGGTCAAATATGCTTTGTAAAAGAAATTCTGCTGATAACTGCAATCTTTTTTTATTTCTATTATTTACTTATATTCTAGTGGCACCTGAAAACACAACTACACCAGCTCCAGGTAAGATAATTAAGTTATACAAAGCATTTTAAGACCTTCCAAAATTCAACATATTTAGTAATAATAGTGCCTGTGAAAATCAAAGGCTATTCTTGGGTGCTGGAAATGAAATGCGATTAAACATCTCCATATTGTCTTTGATTTCTACAAAGCCATGCATACAGTAATGGATGAGCTAACACTGTTGCAGTGGTACAAAGGTTTACATAAATTTTTAGTTATTTTTTCTCTTCTGGCTAAATGCAAAACCTCTCCCTTATGTCTATGCTTCCACCAGTTTACAGAGACTACGTGCTTTATTGCAGTCAAACATTGCTGGTGAAATAAAGAAGAAAGATGGACAGATGGAAGAAAGAAAGAAAGATAGAAACAAAGAAAGAAGGATAGGAAGGAAGAGAGAGAGAGAAGGAGGAGAGAAAGAAAGAAAGAAAGAAAGAAAGAAGAAAGAAAGAAAGAAAGAAAGAAAGAAAGAAAGGTAGGAAGGAAGAGAGAGAAAGGAAGGAAAAAGAAAGAAAAGAAAGAAAGAAAGAAAGAAAGAAAGAAAGAAAGAGGGAAGAAGGTAGGAGGTTAGGAGGGAGGAAGGAATGAAAGGAGGAAAGAAAGAAAGAAAGAAAGAAAGAAAGAAAGAAAGAAAGAAAGAAAGAAAGAAAGAAAGAAAAGAAAGAAAATGTTGCTGTAATACTTGCAACTTTGTAATAATTTGGACTTCACTGAAAATCAGCTTTGGCTCAGTGTACATAACTTCTGTTTCTTAATAAATTAAACTGCAGTAAAAATGGAAGTAAAATAAAAAGTCAACACAATCTGTTATAGTTGCACCAAGCTGAATAATGTCTATGAGTGCAAGATGGAAGCTGAAAGATTAAAATACTCACATTATTTATCACGTAAAAAGCAGGATTGGGGAGATGATCATGGTGTTCAAATATGAAAATGTACTAAAAAGTAAAGCATAAACAGCTGCTGGAACTGCTGGGTGGAAGATGAAGAAGAGACTTGGCACTCACATGGGAGGCAGGATAAGAGAAACCCTATAAACAATACTATATATAGAGGGCTGAACTACCTGACTTCTGTAAATTAACTTAGTACTTGCAAGATTATGGAAATAAAATGCCTCATTTCTTTTTATTGAGCACTTAATGTCGAGGCTATATAAAGAACATTTATTTTCAGATATTGTAGCTCTATAAACTCAGAAGTTATAGTCTCATACAATGGTGCCCAGTGTCAGGTTCCATCATGATTAATGACATCCTGATAATACTGTTGCAATTTTATTAAGCAGCTGTCCCATTTTCAAAGAAGTTTTATTTTCATAAATATTCAAGACCACTTTTCATTTATAGGCTAACTACTGTCTAAACAGCACACATTATTGTTAAAAGAACTGTTTTTTCAAAATTGTTCCAGTACAGTTCAAAATAAAATAAGTTGCTATTCATTTTACAGTACTGACTAATATCAATAACAATAAGCCTTCACAAACAAAACAGAAATCAAAATTGGCACTAAGTTTTACATGCTAAGTAGAAGCAGAGTTATTTAGCAGCAAAAATCTTCAGAGCACTTGCTCTGCTTGGTATTACAGCAGATTTTAAATGACAGTCATCCTTCCAGCATCTGCAACCTGCTCTTTTATTCTATTCCTTTGTTCTGATTATAAAAGGACGTGAGAGAGTGGAAGTGACTCTGTGCTTCCCAATTAATGACTGACGCTTGAAGAAAGTTATTGTTTTTTTGAGCACTGCAGTCAAATCATGGTTGATTCAGAGTTCCTTTATAGTGGAATGAATGTCAGCATTATTAGTCTTGCCATCTGTTGCAAACTAGGATTGATGTCCACAAACTCAGAAACCTCCTGTGTTGCCATGAACCCTGACATGATCACAACCTCAAGAAGTGAACAAGGTTGTTGTTACAGGTGTCCATCCATTACCTTGTATAGTGTATGGGGCAACAATAAAATCAACAGCTTCTCATTTCATAGTTTTGACTATCCCCTCCCCAATGCAAGAACAAGATCTATCATCATCTCCACCCTCACTTTCACTAAAAAATTTATAAAAAAAGTGGCTGCTGCCCTTACTGTGATGGATTGCTCCATGCAGTTCTTCTTTAGTGCCTGCTCTCCTGCAACATCCATTTCCCTGCATCCAGCACAATCAAGATCTGCACATGAGTAATGATGATTGAAGCTGTTGTACCATCAATGTAATATGCTTAGGATGGTTGACGTCACATCGATGATAAAACAGCTTTGTGTTTCCATCGATTTTATACACAACAGCCCTCTCCCATACACTGTATCTCCTTGAATGCTTCATTTTCAGGACTGTATAGACTCATTCTGTAGCAGCATCAACATCTGTAACATTTCTCCCATTGCTTTTTCTTGGGGCCTTATACTGTGCTTTCTGTTCCAGTGAGATAGCCAGCCAACAGTAGACTCAAATGAGTCATAATTGAGTATAGTGGCCAATTCATTGGTTTTTTCTCTTCAGGACAGGACCTGAGACCCTTGCCCCTTTACTGACAGAAGTGTTCAACCATATAAGGATCGTGTCCTCCATCTCTGAATCTTTCCCCTCCTGCCTTCTTTTCTTGTATTTTGTGTTGGATTGCCACTCTAAAAGGATGTTCTTCAAGTTTGACTGATGCTCCAGCTTAGTTTAAATAAATGCAAAGCTGCTTACTAACACTGGGGAGTGAAGTTGTAGGTACTTCTAGAACTTTAAACACCGTTACTGTTTGTGCAAGTGAAAGCTTATTCTATTTGCCTGCCATTGCTAAGGAAAATCAATCAGACAATCAAAATGTCAAGCAGTATAAAAGTATGATTGACAGAGGAAACATGCCCATAAACCAACAAAGCCATTCTTAATATCAAACAGCAGGTGTAGTTGAAGCTAAAGGGTTATTAATCAGTTACGGGAAACTGCTCAGATCACTGAATATTCCCATTAAACACATCCTGATTTGTTGGCTTGATCTATATTGCCATCTGCAAGATTATTGTTTTAGTATAGCGTTTTGCTCCTTGTTGCTGCCTCCCACCTTCATTCAGCAATTGGAAGACATAGGCATTCTATTCATTTTCTTCAACCTTTAACTAGGAACCCAGAGCACAGATGTGTATGCCTTGGAGATGAGCACATCCCTTGAATCCAGTTGCAGTTGCACCCTCTGGCATAGAGCTAAGTCTCACATTGGGACTCGCACTACCACCAAGCTTACAGAAGATGGCAGTCAAGAGCTTGAGTGAGGTCCAGATACCTTCCCAGGAGAAGAGAACTGTTTTGTGAGCTCAGTCCAGCTCTCACCCTCCCATACCAAATCGCCCAAGGAACTCAAGCTCAATCTCAAACTTGGGTTGCTGGCATGGTGCAGTTGTGGCATCCAGTGTCCCAACCTACGCACCACCAGGCAGGCTGTCTGCAAGATTGTTCAAGGGTCAGCAGGTGACATTGTACTGGAGCAGTACTGTGTATGTGGGTGCCTCATCAAACCCTTGGCTTCTGGGTTCAAGTGGTCAGCTGAAACACTGCAAGTGCAAATTGATGACCATGGCTATTCCAATGGTTCTTCACTCAAGATATTGATTGGCAGACTAAATAAGGATCAGGACACTGGCACCCCTGTAATCTTCCTTTAATATTATTTCATTTCATAATAGAATGTGATCATGTGATGGATGCTGCAAAATTTTAAATATAATGTTCATGTACAATAAAACACAGAAAGCTGGTTACCTCTTAATTAGATGTATATGGTCAAATATGCCTTGTAAAAGAAAATTCTTCTGATAACTGCAATCAGGTTTTTTATTTCTGTTATTTTCTTATATTCTAGTGGCACCTGAAAACACAACTACACCAGCTCCAGGTAAGATAATTAAGTTATACAAAGCATTGTAAGACCTTCCAAAAATTCAACATATTTAAAATAATAGGACCTGGACTTCCCGCGATCGCGTGCAGGATAGCAGCCCTCGGTAGCTCCAGCCCCCAGACCATCAAAAGTCCTTAGATTGCTTTACCGAGAGTTACCTAATTTAATTAATGATGCCTAAACCTACCGGAAGACCCAGGGTAGAACCGCAGACTGAAGTCGTCCTGGTACATGGATTCAGAGTGCAAAAAATGTTACGGCGCACCGCTGGTTACACCTAAAACGCCCAAAGAAACCCTAGGGCCTCAGGCGCCAACCAAAATCCAAGTGCTTCCTCCTCGGCTGGAGATAGTGAGCCGCTGACCCTCCGGAGATTTTAGACAAATTAAGGCCATTCGGGAGATTTTGCATACCTTGCCTCAGACCTTGCCACAATGACAGCTCAGCTGAAAGAAGTTCTCAGAAGGCCTCTGATAATGCAGCATGAATTGTCTCACTGGAGAGGAGGCAGGATAAGTTTAACCCAGAGCTGGGTGCCTGCAGTCAGCGACTGGCAAGATGGAACTCAAGGTAGAAGGCCTTGAAGGGCGAAGTCACGGAATAATGTTGTGGTAATCGGGCTCCCAGAAGGGAGGAGGGACACGACATGATCCTATTCATCCTGAAATTTCTGCATAAGCTGGTGGGCCCCTGGCCATTTGGTGACAAATACATGATAGAGAGGGCACATAGGGCTCTCGTGCCAAGCCAGCACCGGGTGCCCTCGCCCGTTAATATTCCGCTTCTTAAACTATTTGGAAAAGCAACACCTCCTCAAAAATGCAAGGACTTCAGGAGATCATGTGGGAAGGCAAAATCCTCAGAATAACACAAGATTTGCCAGCATCAGTGAGACTGAAAAGAGCTGCTTTTCATCCAATGGTGGTGAAGTTAATTGCGGCCAGTATCAAATTCAGAATGACCTATCCGGCCAGGCTTCAGGTTTTAATCGCGGGAGTCTGGACACTTTTCGATCGGAGCTGCAGCCTCGCAGCTCAACTTGCCTTCCCGATCTCTTCAAGAGTTCCTGAAGGACACTGGGAAGATCTCAGTAGAAAACGCAGCCGCTAAGTGCGAATATGGTTTCATTTGGTGGAATCTTCTTGTGGGAGATGTAGATCACACTTTTATGCAGTTATAATGGGCATTTCACTATCCCCTGGTTCTTTACAATGTCCCCTATAGCAAGATAGTAGTGACTGACCAGCGTGTAATAATGGCCTGGAATTTAAGTTAGTCCCATTGCGGGGTTGCATTCCATAATTCTGGCAAGCTTCCCTTACAAGAATAAGAACACGGTTTCATCAGTCGTGGCAGCCTCTTTGTAAACTCGTGGAGCAAGATCAACATGCTACTTCCTTGGATTTAGCCTGCAAACCAGTTATAAAATCAGAATCCCTCAACGAGTGGAGTGGACCCCTTGCTGAGTACTTTCCTGGTGTTCTACAACTTCACACATGGGGGCTCCAATACAAAAATGAACACTCCCAGAAATTGTAGCTTTAACGGCGGACCCAAGCATGGTCCTGGGACTTTCCCCTCCTACTGTATTTGTAATATTTGATTTTCTCCCTGTAGATGGATGTTGCTCACAGTGCTAGCTCATTGAGTTTGGGAATCCCAAGATCATCACAATAAGAATGTGAAAGAAGTAAAATGGACAATTCTGGATCAGGGTGTCTCAAATTTCACGGTTGCCCAGGTCCTAAACTAGCAAATGGGACTCGATGGTTACCAATGACTGCTCCATTGTTCATCCTTTCTCTTTTCCACCTGACTCTTTACAAATGAGAAGGTGTCTCATAATGTTACTGACAGGGGGATAATGTCTTAGTAAGATAACTAGGTGTTGCGCTATTCGAATATAGGTTCTTGTTATACTAAATATCAATAGCTTTTTGTTAGAATTCCAGAGCAGAGGTTAGTAGCTTTAGAATGTTAATTAGATTTTAAAGATTGTAGTTCATAGTTTTCAAATCATCTGTGATGTAAAAGATTCATTGTAAAAGATGGCTACTTAACACAAACCCAGATTTTATAGGTGTTAGTAACGGGTATGGGAGTACTATTTTTTTTTTATTTAACTTTTACTCCTCGGAGCAGCCCGCCCTATCTTTCCGCCTGTCACGAGCCACCGGCTTCTTCCAGATCGCCAACACCGATACCCCATGACTTACCCCCACGGTGGGGCCCATGCACCCCCATGTATGCCGCTGGGCACTGGAGCCAGGTCGTGGTGCCTGGCCTGGAAGCACATTGAAGCCGCGGGCGAGCTTCATCCATGACGGCGCGGGCAGCTCCTCCCTCCTCTTTCTGGTTTTCTCCCAGGGCAGGCGGGTCATGCAATGAGCCAGCGTCTGCCCGCCTCCATCCATGCTGAGTGTCGGCTGCATGGAGCCCTGGTCTCCACTAGGGGTCCCCAGCGCTCGAAGACTGCCCACACCCCTCCCCAGAGTAGGAGAGCTGCCCATCCGGATGCTGATCCTACTCCCTGGCTGGCCCTCCGGCGATCGGGTCCGTTTCTGAACCCGGGTCACCGGCGTCGCAGCGGAAATCCTACCGCTCAATCCGAGGGCGCCCGGATATAGAGTACTATTGTGTTTGAATCCCAGATAGATTTTGAGATTGCTATTCTCTAACTGTACTAGAGAGAGGGGGTCTGGGGAGGGGATGAATGCAGCAGCATGAGGCATAAAGCGAGGAGTGGTAAGGGTGGGGGAGGTTGGGTGCACATGTTTTGTTTATACTATGTAGGTGATATGATAGGGAATCTGCTCATTTCAGGGTTATGGGAGGACTTTCACACAGGATGGTTTTTCAGAGGGGTCTATTGGATAAGGTTCTCAACTACTCATCATCTGCAAACCTCCATGGCAGGAGTAGTGAGATTTCTCACGTGGAATGTCAGAGGGCAAGGAGTAAACTCAAGCAGTATCAACTTTAAGCATCTCCACATGTTGGCAGCAGATAATATTATGGTTCAAGAGTCTCATTTGCTTAATTCAGAAGCAGATAAACTGTGCAGGCAACAAATTGGTCAATGTTTCTCGGAGGAGGAATGCCCAAAGTAGGGGGTGATGATCTTAATTGTAGAACTATACCATTTGCTCCCAATTTAATTATACCCAACCCAGAAGGGCGTTACATTATTGTGAAGGGAAACTGTATGCCAGATACATTCTACTGGCTAGTGTATATGGCCCTAACACTGACTCCCCAGTTTCTTCATGCACATACTCAACATCCTTTAGCCCCATTTAAATATACCCCTTAATCTTGGGAGGATTTGAATCTGATTCTTGACCCACAAATAGACCATTCAAATAAGTCTCAGAAGGGCTCTCACCAGCCCAGCAGGCACTCTGGGATTTGTTAGACAATGCAGGATTGATTGACATTTGGCGAGTCCTTCACCAGGTTAGAGAATTCACATTCACTTCACATACCTCCTCACATATCGATTATATTAATCTCCCAAGGTTTGATCACTGGGGTACCAAAAGCGAATATACTTCCAGGCCCCTCTCTGACTATTTACCCGCTTTCGTGTTTGATCTCCCTAGTATCTCTCCCCACGAAAGGCGGGCGTTGGAAAGTCAACAATCAACTGCTTAAAAATCCGAAAATATCAAATATGTAGCAGGGCACATCACAACCTTTTCCAAATCAACACAAACTCAACAGGAGACCAGATAGAGAATGAAGCGCTCTTAAGGCCAACCTAGGGGGCAGCTGATTGGTTTGGCGTCTAACAGGAAAAAGGTGCAAGAGGAGAAACTTAAATCCCTACTATAGGTCAAACCGTTCGAAGGGAATGTACTTTATCGCCCGGTCCCCAGACTCAGTAAAACAGGAACTAGTTAGGTTAAAAGATGCTTACTTGAATTTACTCAGACAGAAGGCTGAACTCTATCCTTAAAACCAAAGCAATTTATTTGGACCAAGGAGAAAAAGCAGAGAGTCTCCTGGCCATCAAACTTAAACAATTCCGAGTCTGACAGGTTTATTGCCTCAATCCGCTCTGCAGAGGAAAATATCTTGAAAATAGCCCCGCCTTGATATAGCTTCGAATTCAGGAAATATTATATCAAGTTGTATAGCCCGATGGAGGAACCTCCATCAGCGCCAAACTGGCTTTATTTTTTCTCATCTTTCACTGCCTACTATTACTAATGAGCATAAAGCTGCACTCATGGCCCCATTACATTAGAAGAGATAATTAAAGTCATCAAAGACCTCCCATCGGATAAAACGCCGGGTCCTGATGGTTTCTCTGCAAATTTTTACGAATGTGTGCTCCTCAATTGACCCCATCCCTCCCTGACATTGTTCCGCCATATATTATTAGGACAAGATGTAGACAGGTCCTTATTTGAGGCCTTAATTACCCTCATACCAAAGAGGTAAACCTCCGGATAGAGTGCACAGCTATAGGCCGATTTCTCTTTTGAACTAGGATCTCAAGATCCTTACAAAACTTTTAGCAGAATGGTTAGGTCCTGATATTGTCGGATATAATAGGCCCAGAGCAGGTGGGATTCATGAAGGCCAGATCTTCAGTAGACCATCTCAGGACCTTATCGCATGTCTTCTCGGCAACCAGGGATGCTAGCTTACCCGGCTGTGCTTGTTTCTCTGAAGGCCGAAGGCATTCGACAGGGTTGACTGGAATTTCTTATTGCACTCACTCAAGCCTTTGATTTCCTGTTCTTGAAGTGGATCAAAGCATTATATAAATACCCAACAGCATGTGTGGTCTGCAATGGGTCAATGTCTGACTCCTTTTCACTCTATGCTGGAACTAGACAGGGTTGCCCGTTATCTCTCTTGTTCAACATTTACTTAGAACTTCTCATTCTTGGAGGATTACAATGGACCCAGACATACAGGGTATTGTTGTTCAACACCAGTCTGTGAAAGTCTTGGCCTATGCGGATGACCTGCTTCACAATTGGTGCACTTTAGGACATCCATTCTGCTGTGACATCAGTCTTGGAGGAATTTAGTTCTCTGTCAATTATAAATTAAATAAGGATAAGACTGTGGTCTTCCTTTTAAATTACAAGGCCACAAAGTTGGATGCTTCAACGGTGGGTTTCTCTTGGCAGACTAAATCCTTGAAATACCTGGAGTCAACCTGTCAAGAGATCCTGGCAGATTCATAAAGCTGAATTTAGACCCCTAGTTGCGGCCATTAGGCAGGACCTACAAGATGGGCTTTGCTCCCCTTTCACTTTGGGGAAAATCAACATAGTTAAAATGAACATCTTTCCCGATTGTTTTATTTAATTAATCGCTCAAATGTCTGGATTCCCTTGGCCTGGTTTAGAAGGATACACAAGATGATTTCAGATTTTATCTGGACAGCAAAGAAGTCCCGGATAAGTTATAACAAGTTCTCAGCCCCAAAGAGAAAGGAGGACTTCGTCTTCCACACATCGCACTATATTACTGGAGGCTTGTCATGCAAACAATTACTTGAGATGGCCTGCATCAGAAGCCCTACAACAGTACATCCCTTCACTCCTATACAGCTGAAAATTGAACGATCCTAATAGAGGTTAATGGGCTATCTTCCAAGCACTTTTGCATACTAGGTTAAAATCCCTACCTTCCTCACTCAAAAGTAGCCCGATCGCAGTCTCGATAAGAGTCCACTCACAGTTATGCACCTGTCTGAAATATGATCACACATTAGATCCCTCTCAGTCATGGTGGAGGAACTCCAATCTACTATTGAGGGCAAACCTCTCCAGTTGAAGTGGATTCCCAGCTGGAGATCGTCCCATAGTTTTTTTATCTGGGAAGCTGAATCATGGTTAAATTCTCCTGAGATTATCCATAAGCCCAAATCCCGAATGTTGCCGTTTTCAAAATATTTCAGTTACAGCACCTACTGGTGAAATCTCTTAGCCCTGTCCCTCTGGCCCCTCTAACTTGTCATTCTGGACAGAACTGATTTCCCTGACCTACCCCCCATGCTGTATCTAAGATGTACAGGATACTGTATAGCTGGAAATGGCCAGAATACTTTGGCCCACGACAATTTTGGGCCTCACTTTTTCCCAAACAAGAAATTAGTTAGGCGTTCTTTATGGGCAATTGCCACAAGTATATTAGACACAAGTTCGCTTAATGCAATTCAAAATTTTGCACAACTGCTATTATTCTCCTCAGAAATTGGCCAAGCTGAGACTCCTGTCTTCTGGTATCTGTACTCGCTGCCATCAGGAAGAAGGAATCTTCACACATATTCTGGAAGTGTCCCAGAGTAGCCCCTCTGGCTGGAGATCCGATCAGAGTAGATCCTCTATTAGGATTAAAGGACCTCTTCACTCCCGAAATTTGTATTCTGGGAGAATTCTCCTCTGTTACAGTTAACAGTAGAAATTTCATATTACGCTGATAGCTATGTCGAGTCAAAATCTGTTCTTGCGTCATTGGAAGGACACTGCCAATATTGTTTATAGTGAATGGCTACAAGAGCTGTTGGCAAATCTACATCTGGAGAATATGATAGCTAGTTTACATGACCAGTCCCAGAAATTTCAGAGGACATGGGACCTTTGATGACACTGTACTCCTTACAGGCGTCATAGAGGTTCAATGTTCAATTATAGCTCCTCTGAGACCCGAGCCTGTGTGAAGAAATGGGGAAAGGTGGGAGGGGGAAGGAGGAGTTGATTTAATCTCTGTTTACTGGACCTGTAGCAATTGTATGCATGCTTATCAGATCTTCTCTTCAAAATGTACAAAATTGAATAAAGTTTGAATGGAAAAAAAATAGGACCTGTAAAATCAAAGGCTAATCTTGGGTGCTGGAAATGAAATTACGATTAAACATCACTATGTTGTCTTTGATTTCTACGCTCCCATGCATACAGTAATGGATGAGCTAAGACTGTTGCTGTGGTACAAAGCTTTAAATAAATCTTTAGTTATTTTTTTCCTCCTCTAAATGCAAAACCTCTCCCTTATATCCATACTTTCACCAGTTTACAGAGACTACATACTTTATTGCACTCCAAACATTGCTGGTGAAATAAAGAAAGAAAGATGGACAGATGGAAGAAAGAAAGAAAGAAAGAAAGAAAGAAAGAAAGAAAGAAAGAAAGAAAGAAAGAAAGAAAGAAAGAAAGAAAGAATGAAAGAAGGAAGGGAGGGAGGAAAGAAAGAAAGAAAGAAAGAAAGAAAGAAAGAAAGAAAGAACCAGGATGGAGGTAGAGAGGGAAGGAGGAGGAAGAAATGAAGGAGGAAAGAAAGAAAAGAAAGAAAGAAAGAAAAGAAAGAAAGAAAGAAAGAAAGAAAGAAAGAAAGAAAGAAAAAGAAAAAGAAAACATTGCTGAAATACCTGCAACTTTGTAATAATTTGGACTCCACTGAAAATCAGCTTTTGGCTCAGGGAACATAACTTTTTTAATAAATTAAACTGCAGTAAAAATGAAAGTAAAATAAAAAGTCAAGAGAATCTATTATAGTTCCACCAAGCTGAATATGTATATGAGTGCAAGATGGAAGCAGAAAGATTAAAATACTCACATTATTTAGCATGTAAAACGAAGGCTGGGGAGATGATCATGGTGTTCTAATATGAAAATGTACTGAAAAAGTGAAGCATAAACAGCTGTTGGAACTGCTGGGTGGAAGACGAAGAAGATACTTGGCACTGACACGGTGGGGGAAGCAGGATAAGAGAAAGCACTAAAACAATACTTCACATAGTGGGGCTGAACTAACCTGACTTCTGTAAATTAATTTGAGTATTTGCAAGAATATTGAAATAACATGCCTCATTTCTTTTTATTGAGCACTTAATGTTGAGGTCTGATATAAAGAACATTTCCTTTCAGATACTGTAGTTCTAAAACTAAGAAGTTATAGTCTCATACAGTGGTGGCCAGTGCCAGGTTCCATCATGATTAATGACATCCTGATAATACTGTTGCAATTTTATTAAGCAGCTGTCCGTTTTCAAAAAAAGTTTTATTTTCATAAAAATCAAGACCACTTTTCATTTATAGGCTTAGCTACTGTCAAAACAGCACACATTATTGTTATAGGAACTGTTTTTCAAAACTGTTCACAGTACAGTTCAAAATAAAAGAAGTTGCTATGCATTTTACAGTACTGACTAATATCAAAACAATAAGCCTTTACAAACAAAACAAAAATCAAAATTGGCACTAAGTTTTACATGCTAAGTAGAAGAAGAGTTATTTAGCAGCTAAAAATCTTCACAGCGCCTGCTCTGCTTGGTATTATAGCAGATTTTAAATGACAGTCATCCTTCCAGCATCTGCATCCTGCTCTTTTATTCCGTTACTTTGTTCTGCTTGCACCAGGACATGAGAGAGTGGAAGTGATCCTGTGCTTCCAAGTTATGGCTGGACGCTGAAGTAAGTTATTGACTTTTTGTTTTGAGCACTGCATCAAATCATGGTTGATTCAGAGTCCCTTATAGTGGAATGAATGTCAGCATTGGTAATCCCGCCATCTGTAGCAAACTCAGGAATGATGTCCACAAACTCAGAAACCTCCTCTCTAGTCATGAACCCTGACATGAACACAGCCTCAAGAAGCGAACAAGGTTGTTGTTTACAAGTGTCCATCCATTACCTTGTATAGTGTATGGGAAACAATAAAATCAATAGCTTCTCATTTCACAGTTTTGACTATCCCTCCCAATGCAAGAAAAAGATCTATCATCATCGCCACCCTCACTTTCACATAAAAAAAATTTAAATAAAAAGTGGCTGCTGCCCTTACTCCGATGGATTAGCTCTATGCAGTTCTTTTTTGTGCCAGCTCTCCCAGCAATGGTAATTTCCCGCGTCCAGCACAATCAAGATCTGTACATGAGTAATGATGATTGAAGCTGTTGTACCATCAATTGACATGCTCCAGGATGGTTGACGTCACATCGTTGATACAACAGCATTGTGTTTCCATTGATTTTTATACACAACAGCCTCTCCCATACACTGTATCTCCTTGAATGATTCATTTCCAGACTGTATTGACTCATTCTGTAGCAGCATCAACATTTGTAACATTCCTCCCATTGCTTTTTATTGGGGCCTTATATAATGCTTTCAGTTCCAGAGAGATAGCCAGCCAACTGTAGACTCAAATGAGTCACAACTGAGTAAATAACCAAGTCATTGTTTTTTCTCCTCAGGACAGGATCTGAGATCATAGCCCTCTACTGACAGAAGTGTTCAACCATATGAGGATCGTGTCCTCCACCTTTGAATCCTTCTCCTCTTGCCTTCTTTTTCTTGTATTTTGTGATGGATTGCCACTCTAAAGGATGTTCTCCATTTCATGCTGATGCCCCAGCTTGGTTTATAGAAATGCCAAGCTACTTGGTAACACTGGGGAGAGAAGTTGTAGGTACTTCAGAACTTCAATCACCGTTACTGTTTGTGCAAGTGAAAGCTTATTCTATTTGCCTGCCAATGCTAAGGAAAATCAGTCAGACAATCAAAATGTCAAGCACTACAAGGTATGGTTTGCAGAGGAAACATGCCCATTAACCGAAGAAGCCATTCCTAATATCAGACAGCAGCTGTAGTTGAAGCTAAAGCTTCATTAATCAGTTACTGGGGAAACTTCTCAGATCAGCTGAATGTTCCCATTAAACACATCCTGATTTGCTGGCTTGATCTATATTGCCATCGGCAAGATTATTATTTTTGAATAGCGTTTTGCTCCTTGTTGCTGCCTCCACCTTCATTCAGCAACTGGAAGGCACAGGCATTCTATTGATTTTCTTCGACCTTTAACTAGGAACCCAGAGCACAGATGTGTATGCCTTGGAGCAAGCACACACCTCTTGAATCCAGTTACAGTTGCACCTTCTGGCGCAGAGTAAAGTCTCACTCAAGGGATCACAGTCTGGCACTTCCACCAAGCTTGCAGTAGATGGCAGTCAAGAGCTTAAGTGACTCCAGATACCTTCCCAGGAGAATAGAACTGTCTTTTGAGAGTTCAGTCCAGCTCCTCACCCTCCCATACCCAATCGCACAAGGCAACTCAAGCTCACTCTCAAACTTGGGCTGGCATGGTGCAAGTTGTGGCATCCAATGTCTCAACCTTCAGCACCACCAGGCAGGCTATCTGCAAGATTGTTCAAGAGTCAGCAGGCGACATTGTACTGAAGGAGTACTGTGTATGTGGGTGCCTCATCAAACTCCTTGGGCGCGGGTTCAATTGGTCAGCTGAAACACTGCAAGTGCAAAGTGATGGCCACGGCTATTCCAAATGGTTCTTCACTCAAGATACTGATTGGCAGACTAAATAAGGGATCAGGACACTGGCACCCTTGTAATGGTCCTTTCATATTAGTTCATTTTATAATGAATATGATCATGTGATGAATGCTGCTAAATTTTAAATATAAAGTTCATGTACAATAAAACAGAAAGCAAGTTACCTCCTAATTAGAAGTATATTGTCAAATATGCTTCAGAAAAATTCTACTGATAACTGCAATATGTTTTTTATTTCTATTATTTACTTATATTCTAGTGGCACCTGATAACACTACTACACCAGCTCCAGGTAAGACAATTAAGTTAAACAAAGCATTGTACGACCTTCCAAAAATTCAACATACTTAAAATAATAGGCCCTTAAAAATCAAAGGCTAATCTTGCATGCTGGAAACGAAATTAGCATTAAACATGACCATATTGTCTTTGATTTCTACAAGCCATGCATAAATAATGGATGAGCTAGTGCTACTTTGCGGTGGTACAAAGGTTTAAATAAATCTTTAGTTATTTTTTTCCTCCTCTGGCTAAATGCAAAACCTCTCCCTTATATCCATGCTTGCACCAGTTTAAAGAAACTACATACTTTATTGCACTCCAAACATAGATGTTGAAATAAAGAAAGAAAGATGGACAGATGGAAGAAAAGAAAGAAAGAAAGAAAGAAAGAAAGAAAGAAAGAAAGAAAGAAAGAAAGAAAGAAAGAAAGAAAGAAAGAAAAGAAAATGTTGCTGTAATACCTGCAACTTTGTAATAATTTTGACTCCACTGAAAATCAGATTTGGCTCAGAGACACAACTTCTTCTGTTTCTTAATAAATTAAACTGCAGTAAAATGAAAGTAAAATAAAAAGTCAAGAGAATCTAATATAGTTCCACCCAGCTGAATAATGTCTATGAGTGCAAGATGGAAGCTGAAAGATTAAAAATACTCACATTATTTAGCAAGTAAAAAGAAGGCTTGGGAGATGATCATAGGCGTTCTAATACGAAAATGTACTGAAAAAGTGAGGCATAAACAGTTGTTTGGAACTGGGGTGGAATCTGAAGAAGAGACTTGGCACTGACACGGGAGGGCAGGATAAGAGAAAGCCCTAGAAACAATACTTCATTTAGAGGGTCTGAACTTACCGGACTTCTGTAAATTAATTTGAGTACTTGCAAGAATATGGAAATAAAATGCCTCATTTCTTTTTATTTGGCACTTAATGTTTAGGCCTGATATAGAGAACATTTCCTTTCAGATACTGTAGCTCTAAAACTCAGAAGATAATAGTCTCATACAGTGGTGGCCAGTGCTTGGTTCCATTATGATTAATGACATCCTGATAATACTGTTGCAATTTTATTAAGCAGCTGTCCGTTTTCAAAGAAGTTTTATTTTCATAAATATTCAAGACCACTTTTCATTTATAGGCTTAACTACTGTCAAAACCGCACATTATTCTTAAAGGAACTGTTTTTCAAAACTGTTCCTCTACAGTTCAAAATAAACGAAGTTGCTATGCATTTTACAGTACTCAATAATATCAATAACAATAAGCCTTCAGAAACAAAACAAAAATCAAAATAGGGACTAAGTTTTACATGCTAAGAAGAAGCAGAGTTATTTAGCAGCTAAAAATCTTCAGAGAGCCTGCTCTGCTTGGTATTATAGCAGATTTTAAATGACAGTCAGCCTTCCAGCATCTGCATCCTGCTCTTTTATTCTGTTACTTTTTTCTGCTTGCACCAGGACATGAGAGAGTGAAGTGATCCTGTGTAATAATTAATGACTGGCGCTGAAGAAAGTTTTGTCATTTTGTTTTGAGCACTGCAGTCAAATCATGGTTGATTCTAAGTCCCTTTATAGTGGAACGAATGTCAGCATTGGTAATCTTGCCATCTGTAGCAAACTCAGGATTGATGTCCACAAACTCAGAAACCTCCTCTGTGGCCATGAACCTGACATGATCCACACTCAATAAGTGAACAACGTTGTTGTTTACAGGTGTCCATCCATTACCATGTATAGTGTAGGGGCAACAATAAAATTAACAGCTTCTCATTTCACAGTTTTGACTTATCCCCTTCCCAATGCAAGAACAAGATCTATCATTATCACGCCCGCACTTTCAAATAAAAAAATTTTAAATAAAAAGTGGCTGCTGCCCTTACTCCGATGGATTTGCTACATGCAATTCTTCTTTGTGCCAGCACTCCAGCAATGGCCGTTTCCCTGCGTCCAGCACAATCAAGATCTGCACATGAGTAATGATGATTGAAACTGTTGTCCCAGCAATGTGTTATGCTTAGGAGGGTTGCGTCACTTCGAGGATACAACAGCATTTTGTTTCCGTCCATTTTATACACAACAGCCCTCTCCCATACACTGTAAATCCTTGAATGCTTCATTTCCAGGACTGTATTGACTCATTCTGTAGCAGCATCAACATCTGTAATATTTCTCCTCATTGTTTTTGGGGCCTTATACCATGCTTTCAGTTCCAATGAGACAGCCAGCCAACTGTAGACTCAGATGAGTCATAACTGAGTGCAGTGGCCAATTCATTGTTTTTATCTTCAGTACTGACCTGACATCCTAGCACCTCTACTGACAGAAGTGTTCAACCATATAAGGATCATGTCCTCCACCTCTGAATCCTTCCCTTTATGCCTTCTTTTTCTAGTATTTTGTGTTGGATTGTCACTCTAAAAGGATGTTCTCCATTTTTGCATGATGCCCCACTTGGTTAATAGAAATGCCAATCTGTTTGGTAACATTGGGGAGTGAAGTTGTAGGTACTTCTAGAACTTCAATCACCTTTACTGTTTGTGCAATTGAAAGCTTATTCTATTTGCCTGCCGTTACTAAGGAAAATCAGTCAGACAATCAAAATGTCAAGCACTAGAAAGGTATTTTTGCAAGGAAACATGCCATTAACCGAAGAAGCCATTACTAATATTAAGCAGAAAGTGTAGTTGAAGCTAAAGGGTCATTAATCAGTTACCGTTAAACTGATCAGATCAGCTGAATATTCCCATTAAACACATCCTGATTTGCTGGCTTGATCTATATTGCCATCTGCAAGATTATTGTTTTTGTACAGCGTTTTGCTTCTTGTTGCTGCCTCCCATCTTCATTCAGCAATTGGAATACATAGGCATTCTATTGATTTTCTTCAACCTTTAACTAGAAACCCAGAGCACAGATGTGTATGCCTTGGAGCTGAGAACACACCCTTGAATCCAGTTACAGCTGCACCTCTGGCGAGAGCTAAGTCTCACATTGGGAGTGGCGCTGCCACAAAGATTGCAGTAGATGGCTGTCAAGAGCTTGAGTGACTCCAGATACCTTCCCAGGAGAAAGAGCTGTATTTTGAGAGCTCAGTCTGGCTCTCACCCTCAAATACCCAATCTCCCAAGGACAACTCAGGCCTTTTGCAGTATTGACTGATACCAATAACAATAAGCCTTCACAAACAAAATACAAATCAAAATTGGCACTAAGTTTTACATGCTAATTAGAAACAGAGTTATTTAGCAGCTGGAAATCTTCAGAGCACCTGCCCTTCTTGGTATTATAGCAGATTTTAAATGTCAGTCATCCTTCCAGCATCTGCTTCCTGCTCATCTATTCCATTACTTTGTTCTGCTTGCACCAGGACATGAGAGAGTGGAAGTGATCCTGTGCTTCCCAAACAATGACTGACTCTTGAAGAAAGTTATTGTCTTTTTGTTTTGAGCACTGCAGTCAAATTATGGTTGATTCTAAGTCTCTTTATAGTGGAATGAATGTCAGCATTGGTAATCTCGCCATCTGTAGCAATCTCAGGATTGATGTCCACAAACTCAGAAACCTCCTCTGTGGCCATGAACACTGACATGATCACAACCTCAAGAAGTGAACAAGGTTGTTGTTTACAGGTGTCCATCCATTACCTTGTATAGTGTATTGGGCAAAAATAAAATCAACAGCTTTTCATTTCACACTTTTGCCTATCACCCCTCCAAATGCAAGAAGAAGATCTATCATCGTTTCCGCCCTCAGTTTCAAATGAAAAAATTTTTAATAAAAAGTGGCTGCTGCCCTTACTCAGATGGATTTGCTCCATGCAGTTCTTCTTTTGGGCAGCATTCCCAACAACGACCATTCCCTGCATCCAGCGCAATTAAGATCTGCACATGAGTAATGATGATTGAAACTGTTGTACCAACAATGTGTCTTGGGGCCTTGTACCATTTTTCAGTTCAGTGAGACAGCCAGCCAACTGTAACTCAGATGGGTCATAACTGAGTGTAGTGGCAAATTCATTGCTTTTTATCTTCAGGACTGGACCTGAGATCCTAGCCCCTCTACTGACAGAAGTGTTCAACCATATAAGGATCATGTCCTCCACCTCTGAATCCTTCCCTCCTGCTTTCTTTTCTAGTATTTTGTGTTGGATTGTCACTCTAAAAGGATGTTCTCCATTTTTGCATGATGCTAACTTGGTTAATAGAAATGCCAAGCTGTTTGGTAACACTGGGGAGTGAAGTTGTAGGTACTTCTAGAACTTCAATCACCTTTACTGTTTGTGCAAGTGAATGCTCATTCTATTTGACTGCCATTGCTAAGGAAAATCAGTCAGACAATGAAAATGTCACGCACTACAAAGGTATGGTTTGCAGAGAAAACATGCCCATTAACTGAAGATGCCATTACTAATATCAAACAGCAGGTGTAGTTGAAGCTAAAGGGTCATTAATCAGTTACTGGAAACTGATCAGATCAACTGAATATTCCCAATTAAACACATCCTGATTTGCTGGCTTGATCTATATTGCCATCTGAAAGATTATTGTTTTTCTATTGTGCTTTGCTTCTTGTTGCTGCCTCCCACCTTCATTCAGCAATTGGAAGACATAGGCATTCTATTGATTTTCTTCGACTTTTAGTAGGAACCCAGAGCACAGATGTGTATGCCTTGGAGATGAGAACACACCCTTGAATCCAGTTACAGCTGCACCCTCTGGTGTAGAGCTGAGACTCACATTGGGAGTGGCACTACCACAAAGATTACAGTAGATGGCAGTCAAGAGCTTGAGGACTCCAGATACCTTCCCAGGAGAAGAGAGCTGTATTTTGAGAGCTCAGTCCAGCTCTCACCCTCCCTACCCAATCTCCCAAGGCAACTCGAGCTCACTGAAATTGGTTGTGGCACGGTGTTGTAGCATCCAGCATCTCAACCTTCAGCACCATCAAGTAGGCTTATCTGCAAGATTGTTCAAGAGTCAGCAAGTGACATTGTACTGTTGGAGTACTGTGTATGTGGGTGCCTCATCAAACTCATTGGCTTCTGGGTGCAAGTGGTCAGCTGGAACACGCAGGTTCAAAGTGATGGCCTTGTCTATTCCAAATGTTTCTTCACTCAAGATACTGATTGGCAGGCTAAATAAGGGATCAGGACACTGGCACCTCTCTAATTGTCCTTTAATATTAGTTCATTTTATAATGAATGTGAGCATGGGATGAATGCTGCAACATTTGAAATATAAACTTCATGTGCAAGTAAACAGAAAGCGGGTTACCTCCTTATTAGATATACATGGTCAAATATGCTTTGTAAAAGAAATTCTACTGATAACTTAATATGGTTTCTAAATTTATCATTTACTTATATTCTAGTGAAACATAGAAACATAGAAACATAGAATTTGACGGCAGATAAGGACCGCTTGGCCCACCCAGTCTGCCCATTTCTACCTACTGGATAAGCTGCAGATCCTAGTTAACCAGCAGCTCACTTCTTCCTACCCCCACCCCAGAATTGCCTTTCCTTATGACTATTCCATGCCTGTTTGAATTCCACCACTGATTTTGACTCCACAACCTCTCCGGAAGGCCATTCCATGCATCCACAACCCTCTCTGTGAAAAAATACTTCTTAAATTACCTCTGAGTCAGCCTCTATCTTCAAATTGTGCCCTCTTGTTCTGCACACCCTTTTTGAAAGATGCTACCCTCTTGGACTTTGTTGATTCCCTTGAGGTACTTGAAAGTTTCATCATGTCCCCTCTCCTCCTTTCCTCGAGGCTATACATATTAAGCTCCTTAAGTCTCTATTCATATGTCCTCCGTGCAGACCCTGCACCATTTTAGTTGCCCTCCTGACAGCCTCCATCCTGTTCTGTTCATGTCTTTGCAGAGATTGGGTCTCCAGAACTACACACAGTACTCCAGACGGGGTCTCACCAGCTGTCTGTATAGAGGATAATAACTTCCTGTTTTCTACTGGTGATGCCTCCCTATGCATCCCAGTATCCCCAGCCCTCCTTGCTGCCTTCTCACATTGCTTGCCCACCTTTAGGTCATCTGATATGACTACCACCAGGTCCCTTTCCATTTTGTTGTTGTTAGTATCTCACCCCATTGTTTACTCTTCCGCTGGGTTTTGTTTCCAGGTGCTTTACCTTGCACTTCTTAGCATTGAATCTAAGCTGCCATACATTTGACCATTCCTCTAACCTTGCAAGTCCTTCTCATCCTTTCCACCCCACCCTGTGAATCAACTCTGTTGCAGATCTTAGTGTCATCTGCAAAGAGACATACTTTTCCTTCCAGTCCTTCTGCAATGTCGCTATAAAACATTGAAGTGGACTGGTCCTAATATTGAACCCTGCGGTACCCGCTAGTAACCTCCTTCTTCTGAGTGACTCTATTTACTATTACTCTCTGTGTCCTATTCTTCAGCCACCTCTTTACCCAGGCTGTTATCTTGGGACCCACCCCAGGCTGGCTAACTTGTATATTAATCTTTTGTGTGGGACTGTGTCAAATGCCTTACAAAGTTCAGGTAGGCTATGTCCACAGCCCCTCCCTGATCTGCTACTTTGGTCACCCAGTCAAAGAAATCTATCAGATTCATCTGGCATGACCTTCCGCTGTGAATCCATGCTGCAGGGTCCTGTGCCCTCTGGCCTCTAGGTACTTGACAATTCTTTCCTTTAGAAGTGATTCCATCATTTTCCTATCACTGAGGTTAAACTACAGGTCTATAGTTTCCTGCTTCTGCCTTGCTCCCACTTTTGTGAAAAGGAATCACATCTGCCTCCTCCAGTCCTCGGGTACCACCCATCCTCCCATGATTTGTTAAAGAGGGTAGTCAGTGGTGTCACTAGTTCTACTCTTAGTTCTTTTAGAATTCTGGGATGAATCCTATCAGGCCCATTGCTTTGTCCACCTTCAGTTTTAAGAGTTCTTTCAGAACCCTTTCTTCTGTAAATGGGTGGTATCAACTTCTGTATCCAGAGTGTTACTACTGTTTGTTTTATGTACCTCCTCTTCCTTTGTAAATACTGAGCAAAATATTTGTTTAGTATCTCTGCCTTTTCACAGTCTCCTCTGCCCACCCTCCTCCCCTTTATTAAGCCTCACTATTCCTCCCTTGGTCTTCCTTTGCTCCCTGATGTACCTATAAAAGGTTTTATCCCCTTCTTAACTGAGTTGGCTATCTTTTCTTGGTTTGGGTCTTTTGCTGTTCCTGACTGCCTTCCCAGCCTCCTTTGCTTTAACTGATACAGTTCTCTGTCCTGCTTCTGCTGGATTCCTTTGTACTTCCTGAATGCTTTCTTTTTGTCTTGAACCTTCACTGCCACTTCCTTTGAGACCCATAGTGGTTTCTACATCGTCTTGTTTTGTTTATTTGCTTCACACAAAGGTTCAGTACTTCTGTGATGGCAGTTTTTATTATTCCCCATTGTTGTTCCACCCTCCTTCCCGCCCATTTTGCTAGTGCATTCCTTAGGCACTCACCTATTTTGGGCAAAGTCAGCCTCCTAAAGTCCAGTACTTTGTCTTTGTATGGCTTGACTCTATTGCTGTGTTTATTTGAACCATTCTGTTCGATGGTCGCTAGTTCTCAGATGGCTACCCACTTTACATCTGTGATCCTCTCCATCTCCATTTGAGAGTATCAAGTCTAATATTGCTTCTCTCGAGTGTTCTCCAGTACTAGTTGTTCTAAGGCATGCCCCTGTAGGGCATCTAGAATAACTGCACTCTTTCGGTGGCAGCTGCAACTGCACTCCAGTTAACATCTGGCATATTCAGATCACCCATCATCAATATCTCCCTTTTCTGCCATTCTAAGTATACTTTCTATCATTTCCTTGTCCATTTCCTCCCCCTGGAGAAGGGGGTCTGCTACAACCCCTGTCCGGATTGTGGTGCCATTGCCTGTCTCCAAATTTACCCACAGTGCTTCTCCTCCTCCCTGTTTACCCTTTTGTTCTGTTGCTTTTATTCCTTCCCTATGTAAAGAACTACTCCTCCTCCTCTTTTACCCTCCCTGTCCCTCCTGTAGATAGTGTATCCTGTATGTTTACGTCCCAGTCATGGTTTTGTGTGTACCATGTTTCTGTGACTGCCACAATATCCAGATGTCTCCTCCATCAAGGCCACTAATTCAGGAAGCTTGTTACCTAGACTACAGGGCATTGGTACTCATTGCCTCCATTTTTTGATGGCCTTACCTTCTGTAGCAGCATCCCACTGACTGTTCTACCTGGTCTTTTCTCATTTAGTACCCTGTTTTGTAGGAGAGGCTGGGATTTTTCTGCTGCTTGTCAGTGCCTCCCTATTGACTCAGTGGCACCTGAAAACACAACTACACCAGCTCTAGGTAAGATAATTAAGTTATACAAAAGAATTGTAAGACCTTCCAAAAATTCAACATATTTAATAATAATATGGCCTGTAAAATGAAAGGCTAATCTTGGTTGCTAGAAATGAAATTGCTATTAAGTATGACCATATTGTCTTTGATTTCTACAAAGCGATGCATACAGTAATGGATGAGCTAACACTGTTGCTGTGGTACAAAGGTTTAAATAAATCTTTAGTTATTTTTTCTCCTCTGGCTAAAGGCAAACCTCTCCCTTATATCCATGCCTGCACCAGTTTACAGAGACTACATACTTTGCACTCCAAACATTGCTGGTGAAATAAAGAAAGAAGATGGAAGAAAGAAAGAAGGAAAGGAATGAAGAGAGTGAAAGAAAGAAAGAAAGAAAGAGAGGAAAGGAAGGAGGAAAGAAATAAGGAAAGAAAGAAAGAATGAAAGAAATGAAGGAAGAAAGAAGGAAAGAAAGAAAGAAAGAAAGAAGAAAGGAAGGAAACAATAAATAGGTATGGAGGAAGGAGGAAAGAAGGAATGAAGGAAGAAGGAAAGAAAGAAAGAAAGAAAGAAAGAAAGAAAGAAAGAAAGAAGAAAGAAAGAAAGAAAGAAAGAAAGAAAGAAAGAAAGAAAGAAAGAAAGAAAGAGAAGAAAATGTTGTAACACCTGCAACTTTGTAATAATTTGACTCCACTGAAAATTCGGCTTTGGCTCAGGGACATAACTTCTTCTGTTTCTACATAAATTAACCTGCAGTAAAATGAAAGTAAAATAAAATGTCATGGAATCTATTATTGTTCCAACAAGTTGAATAATGTCTGTGAGTGCAAGATGGAAGCTGAAAGATTAAAAACTCACATTATTTAGCACATAAAAAAGAAGGTTTGGGGAGATGATCATGGTATTACAATATGAAAATGTACTGAAAAGTGAAGTATAATCAGCTGTTGGAGCTGCTGGGTGGAAGATGAAGAAGAGACTTGGCACTGACAGGGGGTTGAGGTGGCAAGATAAGAGAAAGAACTAGAAACAATACTTCATATAGAGGGAGACCTTTCCTGACTTCTGTAAATTAATCTGAGTAGTTGTAAGAATATGGAAATAAAATGCCTCATTTCTTTTTATTGAGCATTTAATGTCGAGGCCTGATATTAAGAAATTTCCTTTCAGTTACTGTAGCTCAAAAACTCAGAAGTTATAGTCTCGATACAGTGATGGCCAGTGCCAGGTTCCATCATGATTAATAACATCCTGATAATACTGTTGCAATTTTATTAAGCAGCTGTCCGTTTTCAAAAGAAGCTTTATTTTCATATATATTTTCAAGACCAGTTTTCATTTATAGGCTTAACTACTGTCAAAACAGCACACATTATTGTTAAAGGAATTGTTTTTCAAAACTGTTCCAGTACAGTTAAAATAAAAGAAGTTGCTATGCATTTTGCAGTATTGACTGATACCAATAACAATAAGCCTTCACAAACAAAATACAAATCAAAATTGGCACTAAGTTTTACATGGTAAGTAGAAGCAGAGTTATTTAGTAGCTGAAAATCTTCAGAGTGCCTGCTCTTTTTGGTATTATAGCAGATTTTAAATGACAGTCATCCTTCCAGCATCTGCTTCTGCTCATCTATTCCGTTACTTTGTTCTGCTTGCACCAGGACATGAGAGAGTGGAAGTGATCCTGTGCTTCCCAAATAATGACTGACGCTTGAAGAAAGTTATTGTCTTTTGTTTTGAGCACTGCAGTCAAATCATGGATGATTCTAAGTCCCTTTGTAGTGGAATGAATGTCAGCATTGGTAATCTCAGCCATCTGTAGCAATCTCAGGATTGATGTCCACAAACTCAGAAACCTCCTCTGTAATGAACCCTGACATGATCACAACCTCAAGAAGTGAACAAGGTTGTTGTTTACAGGTGTCCATCCATTACCTTTGTGAGTGTCTGGGGCAAAATAAAATCAACAGCTTTTCATTTCACACTTTTGCCTATCACCGCCTCCCAAATGCAAGAAGAAGATCTATCATCATCTCACCCTCAGTTTCAAATAAAAAATTTTAAATAAAAGTGTCTGCTGCCCTTACTCTGATGGATTTGCTCCATCCAGTTCTTCTTTGGGCAGCATTCCCAGCAACGGCTGCTTCTGCATCCAGCACAATCAAGATCTGCACATGAGTAATGATGATTGAAACTGTTGTAACAGCAATGTGTTATGCTTAGGAGGGTTGACGTCACATCGATGATACAACAGCATTGTGTTTCATCCATTTTATACACAACAGCCCTCTCCAATACACTGTAACTCCTTGAATGCTTCATTTCCGGACTGTATTGACTCATTCAGTAGCAGCATTAACATCTGTAACATTTCTCCTCATTGTTTTTCTTGGGCCTTATACCATGCTTTCAGTTCCAGTGAGACAGCTAGCCAACTGTAGACTCAGATGAGACATAACTGAGTGTAGTGGCCAATTCATTTTTTTTTTCTTCAGGACTGACCTGAGATCCTAGCCCTCTGCTGACAGAAGTGTTCAACCATATAAGGATTGTGTCCTCCACCTCTGAATCCTTCCCTCCTGCCTTCTTTTTCTAGTATTTTGTGTTGGATTGTCACTCTAAAAGGATGTTCTCCATTTTTTCATGATGCCCCGCTGGTTAATAGAAATGCCAGCTGTTTGGTAACACTGGGGAATGAAGTTGTAGGTACTTCTAGAACTTCAATCACCTTTACTGTTTGTGCAAGTGAAAGCTCATTCTATTTGCCTGCCATTGCTAAGGAAAATCAGTCAGACAATCAAAATGTCACGCACTACAAAGGTATGGTTTGAAGAGGAAACATGCCCATTAACCGAGAGCCATTACTGATATCAAACAGCAGGTGTAGTTGAAGCTAAAGGGTCATTAATCAGTTACCGGGAAACTGATCAGATCAACTGAATATTCCCATTAAACACATCCTGATTTGGTGGCTTGATCTATATTGCCATCTGCAAGATTATTGTTTTGTATTGTGTTTGCTTTTGTTGCTGCCTCCCGCCTTCATTCAGCAATTGGAAGACATAGGCATTCTATTGATTTTCTTTGACTTTTAACTAGGAACCGAGAGACAGTTGTGTATGCCTTGAGATGAGAACACACTCCTTGAATCCAGTTACAGCTGCACCCTCTGGTGTAGAGCTAAGTCTCACATTGTTAGTGGCACTACCACAAAGATTGCAGTAGATGGCAGTCAAGAGCTTGAGTGACTCCAGATACCTTCCCAGGAGAAGAGAGCTGTATTTTGAGAGCTCAGTCCTGCTCCTCACCCTCCCATACCCAATCTCCCAAGGCAACCGAGCTCACTCGAAATTCGTTGGTGGTATGGTAAGTTGTGGCATCCAGCATCTCAACCTTCAGCACCATCAGGTAGGCTATCTGCAAGATTGTTCAGGAGTCAGCAGGTGACATTGTAATGTTGAGATTACTTGTATGGGTGCCTCATCAAACTCATTGGCTTCTGGTGCAAGTGGTCAGCTGAAACACTGCAGGTGCAAAGTGATGGCCTTGTCTATTCCAAATGGTTCTTCACTCAAGACACTGATTGGCAGGCTAAATAAGGGATCAGGACACTGGCACCCCTCTAACTGTCCTTTAATATTAATTCATTTTATAATGAATGTGTGCATAGGATGAATGATGCAAAATTTGAAATATAAACTTCATGCAATTAAACACAGAAAGCGGTTACCCTAATTAGATATATATGGTCAAATATGCTTTGTTAAAGAAATTTACTAATAACTTCAATATGGTTTCTAAATTCTATCATTTACTTATATTCTAGTGGCACCTGAAACACAACTACACCAGCTCCAGGTAAGATAATTAAGTTATACAAAGCATTGTAAGACCTTCCAAAAATTCAACATATTTAATAATAATAGGGCCTGTAAAATGAAAGGCTAATCTTGGGTGCTGGAAATGAAATTGCATTAGATATGACCATATTGTCTTTGATTTCAAAGCGATGCATACAGTAATGGATGAGCTAACACTGTTGCTGTGGTACAAAGGTTTAAATAAATATTTGGTTATTTTTTTCTCCTCTTGCTAAATGCAAACCTCTCCTTATATCCATGCTTGCACCAGTTTACAGAGACTACATACTTATTGCACTCCAAATATTACAGAAATAAAGAAAGACAGATGGAAGAAAGAAAGAAGGAAAGGAATGAAGAGATTGAAAGAAAGAAAGAAGGAGAAAAAAGAAAGAAAGACAGGAAGGAAGGAGAGAGGAAAGGAAGGAGGAAAGAAATAAGGAAGAAGGAAAGAATGAAGAAATGAAGAAAGAAAGAAAGAAAGAAAGAAAGAAAGAAAGAAAGAAAGAAAGAAAGAAAGAAAGAAAGAAAAGAAAGAAGGAAGTAAGGAAACAAGGAAATAGGTATGGAGGGAAGGAGGAAAGAAGGAATGAAGGAATGAAGGAAGGAAAGAAAGAAAGAAGGAAAGAAAGATGGAAGGAAAGAAGGAGGAAAGAAAGAAAGAAAGAAAGAAAGAAAGAAAGAAAGAAAGAAGAAAGAAAGAAAGAAAGAAATGTTGCTGTATACCTGCAACTTTATAATACTTGACTCCACTGAAAATCGGCTTTGGCTCAGGGGACATAACTTCTTCTGCTTCTACCTAAATTAACCTGCAGTAAAAATGGAAGTAAAATAAAATGTCATGAGAATCTATATAGTTCCAATAAGCTGAATAATGTCTGTGAGTGCAAGATGGAAGCTGAAGATTAAAAAACTCACATTATTTAGCACATAAAAAGAAGGTTTGGGGAGATGATCATGGTACAATATGACAATGTACTGAAAAAGTGAAGTATAATCAGCTGTTGGAGCTGCTGGGTGGAAAGACGAAGAGACTTGGCACTGACGGGGTTGAGGTGGCAAGATAAGAGAAAGCCCTAGAAACAATACTTCATATAGAGGGAGACCTTTCCTGACTTCTGTAAATTAATCTGAGTAGTTGTAAGAATATGGAAATAAAATGCCTCATTTTTTTATTGAGCACTTAATGTCGAGGCCTGATGTTAAGAAAATTTCCTTTCAGTTACTGTAGCTCTAAAACTCAGAAGTTATAGTCTCATACAGTGATGCGCAGTGCCTGATTCCATCATGATTAATGACATCCTGATAATACTATTTGCAATTTTATTAACAGCTGTCCTGTTTTCAAAAGAAGCTTTATTTTCATATATATTTTCAAGACCAGTTTTCATTTATAGGCTTAACTACTGTCAAAACAGCACACATTATTGTTAAAGGAATTGTTTTTCAAACTGTTCCAGTACAGTTCAAAATAAAAGAAGTTGCTATGCATTTTGCAGTATTGACTGATACCAATAAAAATAAGCCATCACAAACAAAATACAAATCAAAAATGGCACTAAGTTTTACATGCTAAGTAGAAGCAGAGTTATTTAGCATCTGAAAATCTTCAGAGCGCCTGCTCTTCTTGGTATTATAGCACATTTTAAATGACAGCCATCCTTCAGCATCTGCTTCCTCTCGTCTATTCCGTTACTTTTTGTTCGCTTGCACCAGGACATGAGAGTGGAAGTGATCCTGTGCTTCCCAAATAATGACTGACGCTTGAAGAAAGTTATTGTCTTTTGTTTTGAGCACTGCAGTCAAATCATGGTTGATTCTAAGTCCCTTTATAGTGGAATGAATGTCAGTATTGGTAATCTCGCCATCTGCAGCAATTCAGGATTGATGTCCACAAACTCAGAAACCTCCTCTGTAGGCCATGAAACCTGACATGATCACAACCTCAAGAAGTGAACAAGGTTGTTATTTACAGGTGTCCATCCATTACCTTGTATAGTGTATGGGTCAAAAATAAAATCAACAGCTTTTCATTTCACACTTTTTGTCTATCACCCCTCACGAATGCAAGAAGAGATCTATCATCATTTCCACCTTCAGTTTCAAATGAAAAAATTTTTAAATAAAAAGTGGTTGCTGCCCTTATTCCGATGGATTTGCTCCATGCAGTTCTTTCTTGGGCAGCATTCCCAGCAACGGCCGTTTCCCTGCATCCAGCGTAATCAAGATCTGCACATGAGTAATGATGATTGAAACTGTTGTACCTGCAATGTGTTATGCTTTGGAGGGTTGGATTCACATCAATGATACAACAGCATTGTGTTTCCATCCATTTTATACACAATAGCCCTCTACAATACACTGTAACTCCTTGAATGCTTCATTTCCAGGACTGTATTGACTCATTCTGTAGCAGCATCAACAGCTGTAACATTTCTCCTCATTGCTTTTTCTTCTGGCCTTAAACCGTATGCCAGTTCCAGTGAGATAGCCAGTCAACTGTATACTCAAATGAGTCATAACTGAGTGTAGTGGCTAATTCATTGTTTTTTCTTCAGGAGAGGACCTGAGATCCTAGCCCTCTACTGACAGAGTGTTCAACCATATAAGGATCATGTCCTCCTCCTCTGAATCCTTCCTTCCTGCCTTCTTTTTCTTGTGTTTTGTGTTGGATTGCCACTCTAAAGGGATGTTCTCTATTTTTGTCTGATGACCAGATTGGTTTATAGAAATGCCAAGCTGCTTGGTAACACTAGGGGAGTGAAGTTGTGTTACTTTCTAGAACTTCAATCACCTTTACTGTTGTGGAAGTGAAACCACATTCTATTTGCTGCCATTGCATATGAAAATCAGTCAGACAATCAAAATGTCAAGCACTTCAAAAAGTCTGGTTTGGTAAGGAAACATGTCCATTAATCGAAGAAGCCATCCTTAATATCAAACAGCAGGTGTAGCTGAAGCTAAAGGGTCATTAATCAGTTATCTGGAAACTGCAAGATCAGCTGAATATTCCCATTAACCACATCCTGATTTGCTGGCTTGATTAATATTTCCATCTGCAAGATTATTGTTTTCATAGCGTTTTGCTCCTTGTTGCTGCCTCCCACCTTCATTCAGCAATTGGAAAACTTAGGCATTCTGTTGTTTTTCTTCAACCTTTAACTAGGGAACCCAGAGTACAGAAGTGTAGGTCTTGGAGGTGAGCACACACCCTGTGAATCCAGACAAGTCGCACCCTCATGGCGAGAGCTAAGTCTCAGATTGGGACGGCACTACCACCAAGCTTACGGTAGATGGCAGTCAAAGCTTGAGTGACTCCAGATACCTTCCCAGGAGAAGAGAGTGTCTTTGAGAGCTCTTTCAGCTCCTCACCTCCCATACAGAATAGCCCAAGGCAATTCAAGCTCATCTCAACTTGGGTTGCTGGCATGTTGCAAGTTGTGGCATCCAGTGTCTCAACCTTCAGCTCCACCGCAAGCTGTCTTCAAGATTGTTCAAGAGTCAGCAGTTGACACTGTACTGAAGGAGTACTGTGTATGTGGGTGCCTCATCAAACTCATTTTCTTCTGGTTCGAGTGGTCATTGAAACACTGCAAGTGCAAAGTGATGTCCTTGGTTAGTCCAAATGGTTCTTCACTCAAGATTCTGATTGGCAGATCAAATAAGGGATCAGGACACTGGCACCCTGTAATTGTCCTTTAATATTAGTTCATTTTATAAGGAATGTGAGCATGTGATGAATGCTGCAAAATTTTAAATATAAAGTTCATGTTCAATAAAACACAGAAAGCAGGTTGTCTCCTAATTAGATGTATATGGTCAAGTATGCTTTGTAAAGAAATTGTACTGATAACTGCAATATGGTTTCTGACTTCTGTTATTTACTTGTATTCTAGGGGCACCTGAAACACAACTACACCAGCTCCAGGTAAATAATTAAGTTATACAAAGCATTGTATGACCTTCAAAAATTCAACATATTTAATGATAATAGCGCCTGTAAAATCAAAGGCTAATCTTCCAGGTGCTGGAAATGAAATTGCGATTAAACATGACCATATGTCTTTGATTACAACAAAGTGCATGCATACGCAGTAATGGATGAGCAAACACTGTTGGTGGTACAAAGGTTTAAATAAATCCTTAGTTATTTGTTTTGTCCTCTGGTTAAATGCAAAACCTCTCCCTTATATCCATGCTTGCACCACTTTACAGAGACTACATACTTATTGAACTAAAAACATTACTGGTGAAATGAAGAAATAAAGAAAGAAAGGAAGGAAGAGAGTGAAAAGAAGGAGGAAGGAAGGAAGAAAGAAAGAAAGAAAGAAAGAAAGAAAGAAAGAAAGAAAGAAAGAAAGAAAGAAAGAAAGAAAGAAAGAAAGAAAGAGATAGGTAGGAAGGAAAGAAAGAAAGAAAGAAAGAAGGAAAGAAAGAAAGAAAGAAGAAGAAAGAAGGAAGGAAGGAACCAAGGAAGGAGGTGGTGAGGGAGGATGGAGAAAGGACAGAAAGAAAAGAAAGAAAAGTATGAAAGAAAGAAAGAAAGAGGGAAGGAAGGAACCAAGGAATGAGGTAGTGAGGGAAGGATGGAGAAAGGACAGAAAGAAAGAAAGAAAGAAAAAAGAATGAAAGAAAGAGGAAAGAAAGAAAAGAAAGAAAGAAAGAAAAAGAAAGAAAGAAAGAAAGAAAGAAAGAAAGAAAGAAAGAAAGAAAGAAAGAAAATGTTGCTGTAATACCTGCAACTTTGTAATAATTTGAACTCCACTGAAAATTGGTTTTGGCTCAGGGGACATAACTTCTTCTGTTTCTAAATAAATTAATTCTGCAGTAAAATTATTAATAACAAAAAGTCAGGAGAATCTATTATAGTTCCACCAAGTTGAATAACTTTCTATGAGTGCAAGATGGAAGCTGAAAGATTAAAATACCTCACATTATTTAGCATGTAAAAAAGGCTTGGGAGATGATCATGGTGTTCTAATATGAAATGTACTGAAAAAGTGAAACATAAAGAGTTGTTTGAGCTGTTGGGAAAGATGAAGAAGAGACTTGGCACTGACATGGGGGTTAGGGGCAAGATAAGAGAAAGTCCTAGAAACAGTACTCATGATAGATGGGGTGAATTACCTGACTTCTGCAAATTAATTTGAGTACTTGCAAGAATATGGAAATAAATGCCTCATTTCTTTTATTGAGCACTTAATGTCGAGTCCTGATATAAAGAACATTTCCTTTCAGATACTGAAGCTCTAAAAACTCAGGTTATAGTCTCATACAATGGTGGCCAGTGCCAGTTTCATCATAATTAATGACTTCCTGATAATATTTTTGCAATTTTATTAAGCAGCTGTCCTGTTTTCAAAAGAAGCTTTATTATATGTATTCAAGACCAGTTTTCATTTGTAGGTTAACTACTGTCAAACAGCACACATTATTGTTAAAGAAACTTTTTTTCAAAACTGTTCCAGTACAGTTCAAAATGAAAGAAGTTGTATGCATTTTACAGTATTGACTAACACCAATAACAATAAGACTTCTCACAAACAAAACAAAAAATCTAAATTAGCACTAAGTTTTACATGCTAGGTAGAAGCAGAGTTATTAAGCAGCTAAAATCTTCAGAGTGCCTGCTCTGCTTGGTAATACAGCTGCTTTTAAATGACAGTCATTGTTCCAGCATCTACATCCTGTCTTTATTCCGTTACTTTGTTCTGCTTGCACCAGGACATGAAAGAGTGGAAGTGATCCTGTAAGCTCCGATTAATGACTGACGCCTGAAGAAAGTTATTGTCTTTTTGTTTTGAGCAATGCAGTCAAATCATGGTTGATTCTAAGTCCCTATAGTGGAATGAATGTCAGCATTGGTAATCTCTCATTTGTAGCAAACTCAGGATTGAAGTCCAAAAACCAGCAACCTCCTCTGTGGCCAAGAGCCTGATATGATCACAACCTCAAGAAGTGAACAAGGTTGTAGTTGACACGTGTCTATCCATTACCTTGTCTAGTGTATGGGACAACAATAGAATTAACAGCCTCTCATTTCACAGTTTTGTCTCATCACCCCTCCTCAATGCAAGAACAAGATTCATCATCGTCTCCACCTCACTTTCACATGAAAATATTTTTGTTAAAAAGTGGTTGCCGCTTACTCTGATGGATTTGCTCCATGCAGTTCTTCTTTGTGAGCATTCCCAGCATCTGTCGCTTTCCTACATCCATCGCAATCAAGATCGCACATGAGTAATGATGATTGAAGCTCTTGTACTGTCAATGTGTTATGCTCAGGATGGTTGATCGCCATCGATGAGTACAACAGCATTGTGTTTCCATCATTTTTATACACAACAGCCCTCTCCCATGCACTGTATCTCCTTGAATGCTTCATTTGCAAGCAGCAGGAGGTAGTGACTAAGACAGAATCCCATTCTCTGTAGACAGGGAAGCCTATCTTCATTCAGCACCTCAGAAGATGCCATTTAGGGACAGAGTCCAGAGAACTGCTGGAATGGGCTGGCAGAAGGAGCAGAATGCAGCGATAGAGGGTGAGGATATGAGGAATAGCAGAGCAGACAGGATAATGAATGATACAGAGACAGGGTATGACAGCCGGAGGACACATGGGATGGGGGACACAGAACAGGAGTGAGAGGGAGAAATAACAGGCTGGCTGTGAAAGCAACAGAAATGGGTGTAGGGGAGGACCCATCACAGTCGGACGTATGTACCCAGGAGGGGTACGATAGGAGCGAAGGAGACTGAGGATGGAGTAGCAAGGGCAGTAGAGTGGGAGTAACCCCAGGGATGGTATAGTGGGAGAACCCCCCCCGGCCCCATAGTAACAGCCTGGAGATCAGATGTTGCCATTAGAGATAACTTAGTAAGCTAAACCACCCAACTGAGTACTGCTGTGGTAAGATGACCAGAGGAGGCATTAGCAGTCTGACATGTAGTGGTCCAGGTACATAGCAAGGGGTAGGAAGCTGCCGCGCTCTGCCATCCAGGTAATGCAGGTACAGAGAAGTAAACTGACAATGAAATGAACAACTCCACAAGAAAAGTAAGGACATGGACAAAGGAATTACTGAGGAACAAATAGAGCTGTTGGAGTCAGTTGCTGATATATGGATGTTGGATATGGGGAAAAGTAAAGAAACACAGAAAATGGCAGCTAACTGCAGGTACCCTGTTGGGAAATGCAATAATGAGAATGAGGAACATGTGGGTTAGCAGAAATCTGATGAAAAGACAGAGTGTGGCTTCCATGTAGTACTGCTTAGCTGCTTGGTAGCTGTATAAAACACCCCCCCCAGTAGTCCACTCGGTATATATATATACTCAATAATGGACTCATTTAGGCTTTGCCACCTGTTCTACCCCTTTAGTGTTCCATTACACAGTGATGCTCTAGTTTCCTCCTATGTTAATGTTCCACCATCCAATATTCCAGCAAGACGATGCGGGGTATATAGAAGGGGGTGCAAAGGGGACATAAGTCTGTCACTACAACTAACACATACCTTACCTGAATTATCGAAGCAGCCAGAAATGGAGCCAGGGCTGGGTACATCTGTGAAATTGAGGATGGGCAGGCGGTAGATGAGATCAGCGGGACTGACAGGCATCACGATCCAGGAACAGGAGAGAAGTGCAAGGGGGGCTGAAAGCGCCAGGAAGCAGATGGTGTATTGGAGGTTGAAAGGGGAACAGAAACTTGGAATGAGAGAGAGTAGAGGCTTAGGGGAATGGAAAGGAGGCGGGCGTGCTTCAGGATGGAGATGGGAGTGAGTCCGGGGGGGGGTATGGAAGGTGCAGGGATGGGCATCAAAGGTGCCGAGAAGGGCTGAGTGGAACCGCCCAGGCATGCAGAATCACAAAGGCTATAAAATATGGAGGCATCTGGGACAATGAAGTTCAGGCAGACAAGCAGTGCACAGGTCAAGATGAGGAGATAGCAGGTGAGTGGAGAAGCCTAAAATAAGGCAACAAAAGGGAAGCACCTAGACACGAATTGGAAAGGGAGGCGAGCTGGGAATAGGGGAAAAAGACATAAAACAAAGGTAAGCAACATAAAGGAGAGAGAACAGGTAAACAATGAGGGAAGAAGCAGGGAGACACAGGGAAGGGGAGGAATGGAGGGGACAAAGCAGGGAGAGGGAGACAGGGAGAAAGCATAGCCACACAGCCCTGCAGGGAGCTCAGGGACAAAAAAACACTCCCTAAGCAAGGGAGGTGCATTAATGAAGGGCTTAAATAGAGGTTGTGGGAAGAGCTATTCCCCACATTGAACTCCCGGCTGAGCCCATCCAACGTGCAACACTACTTCACATAGTGCTGGTGGTGTATGTGCTGGGCTTGGAGGGTCCCTATGGTGGTGTTCCATGCCGCTATAATCTTATGTAACTATCCTATTCTGTGACTTGCCTCCTGTGCTGTGTGTGCCTCATGTGCCTTGTTTGTTCCCCTGTAGTGTCCCTGCAGGTGGGTGATTTCAGTCCTGTGGTACTTCTTTAGGCAGGGGTGCACTGTGCTGTCTGCCTCTCTGTGTACTTGCCATCCTCTTTCTGGTGGGCCTTGGCTCACCCATGCCACTGGTGTTGCCAAGGGGGGGTTCAGTGTCAGGGGCCCATCCTGGTGCCATTCCACCTGCCACTGGCTATGGGCACTGTGCCAGGCTGGAGGAGCATCTGTGTGAGCTTGAGATACCTGTGGGCCATGGCATTCCAGCAATGCCTGTGTCAGGTTTGTGAGTCTTTGCCTGTTGGTGCTGGTGAGGCATTTGAGGCTGCTGCCCACAGACCACTAAACTGCAAAGTGCCAAATGCCTCCTGCATGCCCACAACATCCATGCATAGGTTTCTGACACTACTGGTCACACGGAGCAGGTACTTGTGCCCATCTCTGGCCTGCCAGATGCACTGCTGTTCCAGACCCAGACCTCAGCATACATGTCATGTAGGGACTGCTACCTTGTCCAGCATATAAATGAAGGCTACCAGCACTCCTATCCAAAGAATGTTCTGATGCCAGGTTTAGAAAATAAAGATTTTATTCGAGCACAATCAGCTTGCCCAGTGCTTCAGCCCAGCTCTAGGGCCTTCATCAACTTGTGTTTTAGGGCACTGATGGTCTGTGTCATATTCCTGCAATATTAATAGTGTCCTGTATGCTTGTCTATACCAGCTGCTTGTAGGTAGGCATCGTCTTCAGGGCTCCTATGCTGTAGAGGGAGGGCATAATTTGGCTTGGCCATGGAGGCCACTGTGGTGGTCTCTTCACCCATAAGTCGGGTGTTTGTTAGAGATGCAGTGAATTTTAAATCTGCCGGCTGAGTGGGCGTGAGTGGCCACTTCACGCTGGTGGAGCACAACGTGAAGTGGCTACCATAAAGTGCTCACTTCACCTTCTCATTATGACTTTGTGTTGTTATTCTGCCTTGCTATGAAGTAAGGTGAAGTGACAACACTGAGTAGGCAGACTCTCAATACATCACATGGCTTACAGTACTGTAAGTCACTGCTTTAGTCAGGCCGGAAGGAAGTGAGTCAGAGAAGCAGTTATTGTACTTTCACTTTCTCCTTTGCAGTTGTAGAAGGAGGAAGCCTTTTTGGTGAGACAGGAGAGCAGTTTGTTTCCTAGTTGCATCATTGTGATTTTGAGCAAAAAAAAAAAACAGCTTTTTTAAAAGCCACATCTTTATTTTGTTTTTGTACTGTGTTTGTCATTGTTTTTTTGCTACAGAATTTTTTTTTATAAGTTTTGGTTTGTGTGAGAGTGTGACTGTGTGTGTGCGTGTCTGAGAGTGTGAGACTGAGTATGGGTGAAGGTCATATTATTGAGGCATCGGTGATAGTCAGGGACTTGTATGCAATGGACCCGGGACAAGGAGAGTCTGTGGCCCGTGGGCAGAGGAGAGGAGAGGAGTGCACACACGTGGGGAGGTCGGGTGTTACTGGATCACCTCCGACACTTGCAGAAGTCCTCTGTGGAAGCAGCAGCACCAGTGCCACTGCTGGCTGTGCATCCACCTAGTCCGCCACTACCACCACCACCAGTAGGAGCTGCAGGGCTCCAGCAGCACCTCCTCCACAGTTGCACATGGAGCCCCAGGTAAATGTAGGTGGTCCAAGCAGTATATCTGGTCCCCCCGCAGCTCCACAGTGTGGCAGTTTTTTAAGTGTGTGGGGGGGAGACTGCACAATCATGGTTTTCCTTCTGTGTGGTGTGCTGGTAGGCCATGGCCCCCAGGGGACACATTTGGGGACTGGTGACCAGCGCACATACATGGCAAACCACCACAAGGTGGAGTAGCAGGCTGCCACTGAAGGGGCCAGGCGTCCACCTGCTGACCCTTCTGTGGCAGTGGCAGAGGGTGCTGGGGGTGAAGTTGTGCCTCACCACCGGAGCAGGAGGAGGGCAACTGCACCAGCTGCTCCACCACCACCACTGCCGCCACCACAGCCACCAGCACCACATTCTCCACCACCACCACCACTATCTGGCTTTCCAGCTGCAGTGGACCCCGCCACAGTGCCTGCAACACAGGCAGACATTGCACTGGTGTGGGCAGCCCTCATGGAAAACAATGAAAAGGTGAGTACTGTGCAGCAGCAGGTTGATCAAATCCAGTAACAGCAGCTGCAAATAGTGACAATGCTGCACCTGCTGCTCGAACACCATGAAATCCCCCATTAAGGGATTTTTTTCTGAACCCCCTCCCCGCCACTGCTGTGCTGTACTGTTTTTGTGTGTTATTTTTGTTGTTTAATAATAGACATTTACCCTTCTTTTGTTGCAGTGCCTCAGTAATGTTGACGTTCTGTTGTGGAATGCTTGTGGACAAGCTGCTGCGAGCAGTGCAAGTATGATATGCAAAATTGCATGTGTGCAGTCAGTGTCGTTTCCTCTGTGTGTGTGTGTGTGTGTGTGTGACATCAGACATTGTGCAGCGTGTTGCAAACATATATAGCTGCTGCTGACTTGTTGCAGTGTTTATGCTATAAAGAATAGGAGAGCAGAATAACGTATATTTTAAGGTCACCATCACCACCAGTGGACTAAGTGATACGATACTTTTTCAGAGGCGTCTGGCCAGAGTGCATCTTAGTCACACTATATACTGCACACATAACTTTTAGGAGAGCATGTGTTTACTGTGCTATGATCTCAGCAAAGTCATGTGTGCACTGTGAGTGACTGAGGTGCACAGTGACCCAATACTTGTGAAAAAATATCATATCACTTAGTCCGCTGGTGCTGATGGTACCAATAAAATATACAACAGGTATTCTTTGTTATCTTTATTCTTGATACTGCAACAAGTCTTACCATATATATGTTTGCATGAAGCTGGACAATGTATGCACACACAGGAAAGAACACTGATGGCACACATGCAGTTTAGCACAACATACTCGCATTGCTCAGTCTTCATGCTGTTTGCAAAACACTTAAAATCCAATTCATGAGTCCTGACAGAAAGTAAACATTACTGAGGCTCTATAACTATTTTGTTTGTGAAATAGACATGAGAGATTCACCAGCTTACAGCAGTGCACTCGATATATAGGTGCCTTATTTCCAAGGGAATCTTTCTTGCTCCACATGTCCTTACATAGTGCAATATATTTCTGTGAAAACCACCCATAATTTCATTACAGTGCATCACGTCACGGAGGAATTCCTGTTCAGAAAAGCTGCCCAGATTCTGCCCCCCTTTCTCAGCAACATTAGGATGTGATGCCAGGGAGAGCATGGTTGCGTGCTCCATTACAGTGAATCTCCGATTATCTGGCAGCTTTCTGAATGTTTCTTTTTATATTATAATGGTCAGTTTGTGGTGAAATGTGTGGGCACATTTCCGGTAACAAGGGCCTTGTTAGTGGAAAAGTGCCACATTCTCTAAACAAATCATTATAACTAAAGAAACATTCGGATAACTTCTGGATATTCACTATTGTGGAGCATGCACCGTGCTCCCAGCATCACATTCTAACGTTGCTGAGAAAGGGGACAGAATTTGGGCAGCTTTTCTGAACAGGAATTCCTCCTTGACATGACACACTGTAATGAAATTCTGAGCGGTTTCACAGAAATGTATTGCACTCTGTAAGGACATGTGAAGCTGAAAGATCCCTAGAATAAGAGATGCCCCATTTTAGTTGCAACACCATAATTATGTAACATGGTGAATCTTTGTAAAAGCAGCAGTGCAACAATCTGTTGAGAACTCTGAACTTTATTTTTAATTCTATGTTACAACTTCCTTTACTTACATCCTGACTTGTATGATACCATAATTTCCAATATTTGAGTCTGCTGTACTAGCTTTTTCATGTGTGAAATAATGAAAGAACATTCTTTCTAATATGGTGCTGACCAGGTCTTTGTCAGTATTTTCTGCTGCTTTTCTCCATCACATCAGTTAGATGTTATATATCACTTCTGTTGTAAATTAACAGTTATGCAGCAGGCAGTGTTTTATGACTCCAGAGAACAATATTTATTGAAAAGCAGCTGCAAATAAATACAAACCTGGTCATAACAATATTGAAAGGTGTGCTCATTTTTTCTTCATACATGACAAAAGTAGTCAACTATGTAAAGCAGGCAGAAATTGTGAAAAAAGTATATCATTCAAGTCATGACCTGGAGGGTAACTAGTGGCTGGCATTGTAATATAGCAAAAAGTACAGTTCAAAATTGTCACATTATTGCAATGCTGCATTAATTGAAAATGTCAGTACAACATCATGAGATCACAATCATGTAACACACAAAAAGTCATCTGCCTTGTGTCCAGAAAACTGGCAAGTGGTAACAAAGTGAAATGGAAGTGTTTCAACATACAAAGTCCCCAGAATTAATGGCACACTCAGTTATGCTCACAGTGGTGGCACAGGGTCCCAGATTTTTTCTGCATGCCCAAAATGCATCTGCCTTGTGTCCAAAAAAATTGATAAATGGTAACAAAAGTAAAATGGGAGCATTTCAGCACATACAAAGTCCCCCAGAATAAAATGATGACCTTGAGTGAACTGTTGCTGGTCCAATGTGTGCTGCGATTCCAGCAAATGCAATGTGATCATCTCAACTGGATGGAAGGGTGCCTTTTGTCTGTACACTAATAGTAGCCTTTGAGTTGATACATATATATATATATATATATATATATATATATATATATATATTATCTATTTTGTAGGTGAGGGTGGTTGACACGGACATGTACTCATGGTATTGTTCTGTATCACAGGTCACAGATACTGTTGGTGTGCACATTCCAGTGCTCGATGAGAACTTTTTGCGCACAAATGTGAAATGGATCACACTCAAGCAAATGAAGGTAAATATTTTTTTTGGGGGGGTGGGGAAGCATATTTGCAGGTTTGTCTCTAATGGTTTCTTATTTGGTTACTGCTTCACAGATTTCATCTGCATCCTTCTTGAGTCTGGTTGTTAATGATGGTCATGGTCACCTAATGAAATGACTTCTGTGTGTTACATGTGTCCCAGCCTGGGGGCGGGGGCCTGATGTTGAAGAACTTCTTTGGAGAAGGACACTTTGACACAACAACAAAACATCTGAAGTTTCCTAAAAGAAGAAATGAATGACTTCTACAACTTGATTGTAAATTGTCCTTAGCTCTCAATCTCAAGTCAAGTTACATTTCAAAACCACATCTTGTCCAAATACACAACCGTGCAACTTTTAAACACTGTCATGGTCAGGGCTGCACAACTGCAAGTTCAGAATACAGTGCAAGAATGATATCTTACAGAAATAGATTTGGTGACTTACACATGTCACTTAGTTCATGAATTGTACTCTGTACGCATTGCTGCAGTCTTTCCAAAACAATGAAATGGATGAAATAAAATCTTAAGTACTTACCAGAATGGATTTCAAATGAATATTTCATAGGTTCCTCTGTATGGTACAGCTGCAGTACCATTCATCAAAGTTTCAGTGGAGAGATTTTTGTTGACCTGTAAAAAACAAAATAAGTGTACGTATGTGTTTGACCATTGCCTCTCTGAAAAGCTACAGAAAACAAAACATACAACTAAAGGAAGTTAAATAGCATAACAAACATTAGTACACATACTCACTTTATGGTTTCAATATTAAAAAGCTTTGTGCCTGTGGCTGATGGATATGGTCTCCTGTTCGATTCCCTCTGCCTTGGGATGGTAAATGTAAATGTAATGGGGAAATATTGTCTGAATGACACTGGTGGTGGGTGCTGGTAGTGATAGCTGCAGCACATGATGACATTGTTAGGAGGTCTAAACCTCACTTTCAGATTCTTGATGATATTGGGAATGCACGTAATCACAGACACGTTGCATCAGAGTAATAAACAAGTTTATTACTACCAAAGGGATAAATCACAGTTGCCCTAAGCAGTTCTTACCAATACAAACCAGGAGCCAGTGCTAAGCATTCGCTATACCTCAAGGTTTCTCTGTGTCTCTTGGGGTCTCTCAGGTCTCTGAAGTATAAGGCTTGTGCATTACATTATATACCTATGATAATTACTATGGTTACCAAAAGACAGAAACATTTCTAGTTACAGAGATGAGCCCTATTGGCTAAATTAGAGGTGGTTCCACGGTCCAAGATAACATTATACAATTCTGTAAAGTCATCAGTCTGAGAACAAAAGAGTTCTTATACAGAGTCTTACATAACTCAGTGTAGTGGTACAAATCACCAAAAGGTGGCAATGCCGTCTTACATATCATAATTACTCCAAGGACACAGGTGTCTTGGCATCTTACAAGTAGGAAATACACAGAAAATACATAGCAGGATGTATGTATTAGCAAGCAAAGTGTATTTCAACAATATGCATTCATATCCTGACATCTACTCTTGTATGGTAGATGGCCTTAGCCCTATGTGTTAGTATAACATATACTTAAGTGCCTAGCTGTCTCACGTTGTACCTCTGAGGGTACCAGTTAGGGTGCAGGGACCTTGTGTAACATTCCCCTTGTTGCCTCCAAGGAGCAACACAGGCAAATGTCTAGGGAAAGGACAGGAGCAGTGGTCATTTACAAACCAGGCAGCATAGCTTTGTAAGAACTCGAGCTGCTCACAGGTTGTGTAGTGTGTGCCGAGCAGGCATAATAATCAGAATGTGCGATTAAAAATGCTTGTATAATAACAAAACCTTTAAAAGTAATCTCTAACCAGGTGTTAGTTAATGTGTTATTCATATCACCATCATTAATCAGAGCGAGAACAGCAATTGGCTTTGGTCATATGCTGATGTGGATGTGTGTGTGTCTTTCCTGTCTAAAGTGATTTTTTAATGTAAGTGTAAGTGGGTCTGTGTGTACATTAAAGTATGGCAAACATTCTGACAATGTGAGCAGATAATCAGGGTTACCATCAATAATGTCTACATCAAGGAGGGGGACGGGGGTTATAACAGTATGTCCGATGACAGTCTTTTTGTGGGGGACAAAACAGAAATTGGGGTAATCAATAGCACATGTAACAGATCCATAGGTGTAAGACTTGTAGTTTGTGACCATGCAATATTTGCCATCGGAGTTATACTGTGAGCACACAGTAGGCAGTCTCCACTTTTGCAACTGGACAGGGCAGGTGTAGGTTGTCTTCAAAATCCATGTTGACAGCAATGAACCTCCTCACGATAGGATTGGTAGGGCTTATCAGGAGCCAGAGTCGAGTCAAAGGAGTCAGTGCCATTTGCCGAGATGTCATCATCCATGGTGAAAGTCCAATCAATGCTGTCTGGAGAGTAACCACAAACAGGTTGAATAACATCAAATACAACACATTGGCACAAGTAAATATATTGCTTTTTCACACAGCAGTCCATGTGCGGAGCCACCCAGGCATCCAAGAAAGGATGGTAAACCAGTAGATGTGGTAGATCCAGGTGTTCTCTGTAGATGTCTTCATCCAAATGCCCAATTGAATGTACCAGTGCAAGCTTGTTGAACAAAGCTGTAGTGGGATCAAAGCATGGTAAAGAGACAGTAAAGGGAACAAACATGGTATCTGTTATGGAACACTTTTTAGCAGTGAAACAAGGACCAGCATTAGGGTGTCTGGTCACAAACCCCAAATTCCTAGCTGTAGAAAGAGATATAGTTAAAGTCTGTTGCATGCACATGGAAACACAGCTAGTGGTTTTACATTGTGGACAATAACATTTGGAGATGCATCTATCATGTATAATGTCAGGTATTCTTCCAGATTCTAGATCACGGAAGAGGTTGTTGATGGTAGTGATAATGTAGGAGCCATAGGCAGAGCAAAGTATCTCTCTAGCAATGTATTGTTTATCTGCGTCTTTGCTGTTCTGTTGTATGAGTGTGTTAACCTTATCTTTAGAATCAGTTAATGCCTTAGCAATGTCCTGCATGTTGTATACAGTGTATCCTTCTTCCTGACTAAGGCCATCCACACCATGCAATAATGGGGGTAGTATATTGTTGACCAAACCAATGGAGAATTTTGCAAAATGAGCTTTGATAGCAGCAATGTCTGCTTTATTCCAGATAGACATAGCTGTACCAAAATGGCCTGTGACAGTACCTGTTGCACTGTAATATCAGAACTGTCAACTTGCATGTTTACGTTTATGAGTTAGATTATCAGGAGAAGGCTTCCTCCTGAAGTTGCCTCTTTGTTCAGTAGAATGGACCACAGCAATAGGGTCTTGCATACAAATCTGAAATGCAGCTAAACTATCAAGCAATAATGTACTATAAAATCGGGTGTGTTAGTATTGTGACACATACCAAATTCTTTCATATTCAGTAAGCAAGATTAAACAAAACAGGTATATGCATAAACTGTAAGTTATTAATTAAGAACCTGGGAAGGCAGTGGCTGTTGAGCCCCTCACGGGGACCAGGGTATGCTTTGGACATTCCAAAATCTGTTTATCAGTGGGTGGTAACACAGAGAGCTACATGGCTGCAGAAGCCACGTGATGTATAGCACAACATTTTGAGCAGAATCTCTGGACAAAAATTACAGAATGAAGGATCAATTAAGGCAGCTATGTTGTACAAACCAGAATGTCTTAATGCAGTTTGTAACAAGGACAGCAAACCATTTGGGGATAATTTAGCACTGGGCCAACCTTGGAAAGTTCCTTTGGAGAGTTTGGCCAGGGAAAATGTCCCTGTGATGTGTTTGCCACTCAATTGAAGGGTAGATTTATCAGGAGCAACAACCGAGGCAGTGAGGTAAACAGCCGACCTTCCTGGACAGTGATCATACTATCTGGTATATTGATGGATACTCCCTCTGGAGGAGGTGCTGGAGGATTGAGTGTCATAGGGGTCCAGTACCATGCCTTGGATGCAAGGGATAACTCCTGAAAGGAGGAGATATTGGAACAAGATAGCGATCTTGTCAGGGTATCTGAAAAGGAACATCAAAGATTAGTATGTTAGCACTATTCCACCCAATGGGGTGAGGAAAAGTAATTTAAGCTCCTTTATACAGTTTCAGCTGGTTTGCATGTAACCATTTGTCAGTCAACTTGTTGTTATGGAGGAGTCTAACTTGATAGACTGCCGGACTGAGCTTGTTGACAATGGGGTATGGGCCTTCCCACTTGTTGGAGAAGGAATGGGTGGGATGCGCAAATTGAAGTACCATTACCTGATCTCCAACTTGCCAATCCACTACTTGTGCGTGTTTGTCAAACTGTATTTTGGATTGTTGCTGGGCCTTGCTCATGCAGTTTGCAGCATACCAGTGTGTGTGTGTGAGGTATTTTCTTAATTTTTCCATATACTGGTCCACAGACACGCGATCTGCAGTGGGGGTATGCAGGTCAAACAACAGGTGTTCAGGTAATCTCATCTGTCTGCCAGTCATCACCTCAAAGGGTGTAAGCTGGGTGGTGGCTGAGGGTGTACCCCTAATTGCCATAAGGAGTAACGGCAATAGGGAATCCCAAGTTTTGGTATTGTCCTCAATGAATTTGAAAAGCATTTGCTTAATCCATCTGTTGGCTCTCTCTACTTGACCTGAGGATTGAGGGTGGTAAGGTATGTGGAACTTTTGCTGAATTCCAAGGAGTTCAAGGGATTCTTTCATCAACTCACCTGTAAAACTGGTTCCTTTGTCAGAGTCTACTTTGAGGGGTAAAACCCCACCTAGAAAAAATCTGTTCCACCAGGATTTTGGCAGTAGTTTTGCTGTGCATGTCTTAGTGGGGAAGCTTCTCCCACTTAGAGAAGAGATCAGTTACCACAAGAGCATACTTGTTATTTCTGCTGATGTTGGTCAAAGGACCAATGAAATCAATCTGTATGGCATGCCAAGGGCCAGAATGTCGTTGTGTTTAGAGTTTGGCATTTTGTTTGGTAGGGATGGGGTTGTTTTGTGCACAAATGAGACAGTTGTCTATGTACTGTTTGATATCTTTGGTGATACCAGGCCACCAGGCAGTGGTCTTGAGTCATTGGAGGGTATTTTCTGCTCCCTGGTGTCCACCAGTGGGGGTGTCATGCACTTGGTGCAAGAATTCAGATCTTAAATGTCTGGGGACCACCCACAACTTGGTGGTGGAGTCATCTGGTTGGAGCCAGATGAGCTTGTCATCTGGTGACAAGCGCAACTTACCATCATGCCTCTGATAGGGGTTATGTGTGGGAAGTTTCTCTTCAGTACCTTTGTCAAGGAATCTGAACACCTCTTTAAGTTCAGTGTCAAAATGCTGGGCTGTGGAGAGGTCCAGGGGGGAAAAGGTTCAGGTTTCTTGCTAAGTGCTGCAATAGGTACAGCTGCATTAGCCTATGGATGGTCCATCATCCAGATGTCCCCCCCTCAGGCCCCTTCCTTAGCAAGGGTGTCTGCTGTGTCATTGAAGGCATGGTAGGGGTCATGGAGAGAGTGGGCTTTGACTTTGTGTACACAGAGTTTATGTGCAAATTTTTGTGCCAGTGAATGTATGTATATTACCAATTATTGTATTACCAATTGTATTTCACTGGGCTGCCATCAGAGGAGAGGAATGAGTTCTTCTGCCAGAAGGGAAGAAATTCTGTAAGAGAACAACAAACCCAGTTAGAGTCTGTAAAATGATGGTATCCTCGGTTCCATGCTGGATGAACTTGAGGGCACAGGCCACCCCTGCCATCTCTGCATATTGTGATGATGCTACACTACAGCGCTTTGATATTTTGACAGTGTTCCTATAAGGGTAAATTACTAGAATGCCCATCCCTGCAATTTGTTCTCCCTGACAGTAGGATGCTGAACCATCAGTGAAGACACGGCACAAAGAAGTGTTGTCAGGTATTTGTGGCGTGGCAGGGAGGAAAGGACCTGGATCTGGAAGATCAGGTGACTGTAGTGTACAGTCATGGGGTTCTCCCTGGAAAAGGAGGCCATGAGCTAACATAGATGGAACTTTAGTCAGTTGTACCTGTATGTCTCTATCCTGGAGAAGAAGTGACCAGTGTGTCAGTCTGGTGTTAGAGACTGACCCATCCTTCACTCTATCTGAGAGCCGAAAGATGGTTGGGGTGTGGTTGGTGTTGATGATCAGTGGTGAATACCCAATGATATACAGGAAGTGCTTGACAGCCCAGTAGGTGGCCAGAAGTTTCTTTTCACAAAGGCCGTACTTCTGTTCCACTGGGGTCGAGAGCTGTGAGGCATATGCAATGGGTCTCAAGGTGCCATGCACCTTCTGACCCAGCACTGCTGACATGGCAATGTCAGAGTTGGCACATTCCAGATGGAATGGTAATGCTGGATTGGGGTTGACCAGAGCTGGGGCAGAGGCCAAGGCCTGCTTCAGTGATGTCACAGCCTGGGTGTGTATAGGGCCCCAAGTCCATGGTACATCCTTTTTGAATAACTCATACAGAGAAGCAGCTTTCTGAGCAAAGTCACAAATAAAATCTCTCGACTAGTTCACCATACCTAGAAACCTTCAAAGAGTTGCCACACTGGTGGGTAATGGCAAGTCTTGCAATCCCTGTACCTTTTTTCAGGTAGTGCTTCGACCTTGGGCAGTTATTTTTAGACCCAGAAAGAGTACCTCCTTCTGACATAATTGTGCTTTTGCTGGGTTACATTTCAGGTCTGCTCTCTGAATGAGAGTCAGTAGTTTGTCCAAGAGATCCAAATGTTGTTCCTGTGTGCCTGTTGCCAGAAGCAGGTTGTCCACATATTGGAAGAGACATTGGGGAGTAGAGAAACTCTCGAGGGTGTCCATCATGTGGAGATAGAACAGGGATGGACTGTTATGGAATCCTTGTGGCAAGCAAGTCCATGTGTACTGTCTTCCTTCAATGGTGAAGACAAACTTATATTGACTCTTAAGGGCCAATTGCAATGACCAGAAACCATTGGAGATGTCCAGGGCACTGAAACATTTCAAGTCAGGGGTCATAAGTCATAGCACATCTGGTGCTGATGCCACAGTTGGAGAACAGCTGGGGGTGACCTGATTCAGTTTCCTGTAGTCAATAGTAAGTCTCCATGCACCTGTGAGTTTCTTCATGGGCCACACTGGGGAGTTGGCAGTAGAAACATAAGTTCTGATTACTCCTTGCTTGAGGAGTGACTTGATTGTTTCTCTAAGGGAAGGCAAGGCCTCATTTGGGAAAGGATACTACCTTTGCCTCTCATGTGCTGGATCTGGCACTTCAATGACAGTATGCATTCCACCACAGTCATGCTTGTTGATTGCAAATGCATCCAAATGTCATTGCAAAATAGGGAGGAGCTTTGGGAAGAGTTCATGATTCTTGAACAAATCTATGACGTCATACTCTTTGTCATTGGCAGATATCGTTGCCTCAACGTGTAAATCAGGAATCAAAATGGTATGGTATTGACCCTGAATCTGTATCAGTAGCATGTTAGCTAGGTCCACCACACGGCTGTGTGGTGCAAGGAAGTCAATCCCTATGATACTAGGATGATCGTGCGGTACCATTAGTTGGAAAGTGTGTGAGGCCTTTAGATGCCCTAGCTCTACTGGTAGGGGTAGAGAACAGTACGCAGATAGCCTAGTACCATCAACTCCTGACATGTTGGTCCTCCATCCGGGTGGACCAAGGGGATGTGTCTGGGTGTTCATCATGTAGCACAGATACAGCTGCACCTGTATCTAAAAAACTACGAGTAGATGGCCCCTGACCTCAGCCTCGGTGCAGGGCCTTCCATTTGTATCCAAGACTAACTTGTTTACAATCCAGACTGGGGCCATTAATTGTCAATCTGTACTGCCAGAAGCATGTAGAGGTTGGCCCTGGCTCATGTTAATCACTTCACCATATTGCACTGATGCTGTATAGGGAGGATCTTCTGGGTTCAGGCCTGAATGGGCCTGAGAGCCTGTACTGCTGGCATCCCCATGACCGGATAAGGCCTGGGTTGCCAGTTGTACTGCACAAGGGCCTGCGCAGGAACAGTATCTGCAACAGAATGTACTTGTCCCAGGAGCTCTCGGAATTTCCGATTCTCTTCAGCTATTTCCCTATATGAAGGGCCTGTTCTTTGCTGTTGTGGTTTATCTCTCCCCTTATGCTTCCTATTCTTATGCCAATTCCAGTTCCCACCCCATTGTTGTTGCTGTTGTGGTTGTTGTTGATAGGCCTGTTGAGGGTGTTGATTATCAGCTGAAGGGGCTTGCTGATGTTGGGACTATTGGCGTTGGGCCTGCCCTTCCACTGTGTAGTGCATTGTGGCCTCTGGAGTGGACTCCATGGTGGCTGCCTTTTTGGAACTGGAGCCCAGATCACGGATATAGAGTTGATACACCCTTTCAGTTTTCTGAAGGATGTCGGCAAACCTATCTGTATTGGGGTAGGTGGTTGGCACTACCTTTTTCTCTAACTGCTGGAATCATGTTCCTAAGGAACAAGGTCTTATATTCAATAAAATCTACATCCACAGCTTCTTGTGCCAAGTGCTTTCCTGCTCGGTAGGCCATCCAGAGTCTCTGGTGGTAAGTCACTGGACTTTCCTTTGCATTCTGTTTCACAGGATATGCAAGCATCACTCCTACTACACCTGGGCTGTGAGCAGAAATGAGCTCAGCTGCAACCTCGTCAAAGGTAGCGTTCCCATCCTGGTGAACAGCATCGAGGAGTTTGGCCCACAAACCAGGATCGATGGTCTGGTGTAGTATTTGGACCTGATATTCAGCAGCAAGGCTAAGCATTCGCATTTAGAATGCACCTTTTCCAAGTGACAGCTGAGGTTGTCGGACGGAGTCATCTGACTGATGCTGTCAGCAATTTGCTGAACACAGTAGGCCATTTGTAGGGGATTACTGGGTCGATCAGGCGGAGGTAGATTGTCTCGAGCACCATCCAGTGCAGCCTGAGCTGCAGCTTCAGCTGCAGTGTGGACAACACCTTCCTGAGTGCCAGCCTCTTGCAGAAGCTGCCTAAGCTGGGTTTTAATAGCCCTTTTACTCCTCTCAGGAAGAGGTACATTGCCTATCACAGTTTCAATCATGTTTTCTATCTCCTGCCTGTCTTCCGCATTAATAATGGCTACTGGAGGTGCCGTCGGGACCAGGCTTGGGCCTGCTCCCCCCCATCATGGGGGCCACCATGTTGGTGTCTCCCATGATGAACATCATGATATCGATGACGTATGACATGGGGAGTTGGGGGTGGGGACCTGCCATGTTGTGGATGGCTGGGTGGGGTCTCTGGGCCATAGTAGGGGTATGACTGGGCATTGTACTGTGAAATGTCATCATCAGATAACTCCCCTTCTGATGACGAATGAAAGGCAGGAGCTACGCCTCCCATTGTCTTAACATGTCTAGCCAGAACCTCTCACTGATGGCGCAGTTTCGCCATCTTAGTTCTACATTCATTGTGACTCACACTTGCAACACCCATATTAACCTATTCTTGCTTTTGCAACACTCTATACGCAGCGCTCAATTCGTGATTGTCCCTGATAGACACTTCTAAATCATTATATACCTGGTTTATCTCATCCTACAGCTCACCCATTTCGTCACTCAACTGAGCAGTCACAGCACTCAGCAAATCATTCATTTGGACTGCCTGACTCTTATCCTGTCTCAGACATTCACAATCCTGCTTCATCATGCACAGTTCCTGTTCTCCAGCTTGAGCTGAATGATGCAATAGTGAATCTTTTTCATTTTGCAGAGTTTGGAGTTCAGACTCCAAGTTCTGCTGCAGTCTTATACATTATGTTTCCTACAAATCCATCTGTTGCTTAAGAGATGAAATCTGCAGATCAAGGTTTCGAAACCTCACTTCCAAGACTTCCAAAGCAGGGTAGAGAGCCGTGGCCATCAACCCTTTAGTGTGACACTTATTGGCTGATTGTCTTGTCTCTATATACTGGGTTGAAATCCCCAGTATAGGGATTTGGATTGACTTGCGTCCCACGTGAAGTCATCCCATCTTCCATGGGAGGCAAGGAAGTTCGAGACATCTAGTCTCAGTTCGGCGCAGATATTTGATATGGTGGCCATTGTGTGGAAGGGAACGAAAATTCAAACTGTGAAAAGGGCACCATGCTGCGTATTGATCCACAGCATGAGCACTTCATACACAGACGGGCTACTGTATAAGTTGTAGGCTTGCAATTCAAAGCTGCTATGGAGTGGGTTGAGATGGCATCGACCACACCCGGAAAGACATACAGACCTTGCAAGTTACTACAAACTGGCTTTTAAAACAGGAGAGGTGATATAAGAGTGTACACCTACTGTCCCTGTGGGAAAGGGAAAAGTTTATGCAACAAATGAAAACTTACAAACACCAGATATCACCTGCAAATGGTCGCCAATTTGTTAGGAGGTCTAAACCTCACTTTCAGATTCTTGACTATATTGGGAATGCAAGTAATCACAGACACGTTGCATTAGAGTAATAAACAAATTTATTACTACCAAAGGGATAAATCACAGTTGCCCTAAGCAGTTTTTACCAATACAAACTGGGAGCCAGTGCTAAGCATTCTCTACACCTCGAGGTTTCTCTGTGTCTCTTGGGGTCTCTCAGGTCTCTGAGGTATAAGGCTTGTGTATTACATTATATACCTATGGTAATTACTATGGTTACCAAAAGATAGAAACATTTCTAGTTACAGAGATGAGCCCTATTGGCTAAATTAGAGGTGGCTCCATGGTCCAAGATAACATTATACAGTTCTGTAAAGCCATCAGTTTGAAAACAAAAGAGTTCTTATACAGAGTCTTACATAACTCAGTTTAGTGGTACAAATCACCAAAAGGTGGCAATGCTGTCTTACATAACATAATTACTCCAAGGACACAGGTGTCTTGGCATCTTACAAGTAGGAAATACATAGAAAAATACATAGCAGAATATATGTATTATCAAGCAAAGTGTATTTCAACAATATGCATTCATATCCTGACATCTGCTCTTGTACTGTAGATGCCCTTAGCCCTATATGTTAGTACAACATATACTTAAGTTCTAGCTGTGTACGGTGTACCTCTGAGGGTACTAATTAGGGTGCAGGGACCTCATGTAACAACATTCTCTGTTACATCTTCCTGCTCCTGGTGGTCGTGGTGGCAGTGGCTAACATTGGTCCTGGCGGTGGTGGTCCGCGGGGGGCAGATAGACTCATGCTCAGTGGTGGCAGTGGCTAACATCAGTCCTGGTGGTGGTGGTCCAGGGGGCGGACAGACTCATGCTCAGTGGTGGCAGTGGCTAACATCGGTCCCGGTGGTGGTGGTGGTCTGGGGGGGGCACATTGCCTTTTAACAACTTCAGTTAAAACCTGCTAACATTAACCACATCATCATCCTCATAAAGAAAGCTGCCCTCACAGCCATCTATGTCTGAAGTCTGACCACTGGAAAATTCTTTCTCCACTGTGTCATTATCTACGTCAGTGGTGGGCCATTTCATGCTGCCACTGCCAGTGCCACCAGTATAGTCCATTTCCACATCACCAAAACCACCATGACTAGGCCGTGTACGAATACCGAGGTTGCAGTCTGTGCTGGTATATGCCTCTCATTCATTTTCATAAATGTTAGAAAATTAACATTTGCAGGAGACAGGTTTGTCCGACGATCCCTGACTATTGCACCTGCTGAGTTGAATACCCTCTCAACACTTACACTGGAGGGTGGGCATGTGAGGTACTTTAGTGCCACTTCAGTCAGCTCTTGCCATTCACTGACCTTTCCACTCCAGTACAAAAGAGGATCATCAGTTATTGTCAGATGCCTGCTTTCAGATAAATATGACTCAACCATTCTCTGTGCTGCACTAAGTCCAGTGGTTAATGCATCATCCTGTTCTCTCGAATAATTTATTTCACAAATCCCAACTTGGGACAAAGCCTCCCAAAATGGGTTGATGTCAGCCACTTTGGATGACAGACCACCTGGAACTGCAGTCCCCTTACCCTTGCAGGATATGCTTGATGGTCCTCCAGGTACACCATCAGTTGGATTATGCTGCTGAGGTTTGCTGACCTTGTCACGTGACTTCTGTGCCCCATGAACCAAGTGCACTAGTTGACCACTGATATTTTTTACCCGTTCAGGCCCCCCCCCTCCAGTACTGATTCAATTCCATGTTTGCATCGTGGATCCAGCATTGTTACTATGGCAAAGTTGTCACTACACTGAATACTCACAATGTGATGATTCTGGTTGAATACTGTTAGCATGTGTTGCAGAAACATACTGCTACCACTGTCTCCAGCAACATCAAGGATATGCTGTACATTCACCAATGTTTGCCTCAGCACTGGCAGCAGTGGAATTGACTCGCTAATGGAGGCAGACTTGCCACTCATTGCCTGTGTGGCATGTTCAAAAGGCCACAAAATTGTTATTAGAGTCCATGAGGCACCACTGTTCCGTCACCATAGACATGGAGGCCCCAGAACTGTCACAGCTAGTGTGGCAAGCCAAGGCAAGGCAAAATTTATTTTAAAAATGCCCAATCCCGGAGGCTCTGGGCGCTGTACAAAATGAATAAATACAACTTCGAAATATCAAAAGATGCATAACACATTTAAATACAAAAGTAAAATTTATAACCCATCATATAATCATATTCAGCTAAATTCAGTGATTCAATCCCAAAATGCTTGGGAGAATAAGAGGTCCTTCAGGTGGGCCTTAAAAATATCTAAGGTAGGGGCCTCCCTAACCCCAGATGGTAGCAAATTCCAAAGAATGGGAGTGGCAACACTAAAAGCTTTGTCACTAGCAGATCTCAACCTCGTTCTAGGAATTGCCAGGGGGCCCCTACTGGAAGAGCGGAGGGGGCAGACAGAGAGAGCAGGTACAAGAAGGTCTAACAGATAACCAGGGCCCTGCCCATGTAGGGTCTTATAGGTGAGAAGATCCACCTTAAAAAGGATCCTCCATGTAACTGGCAGCCAGTGCAATGTACACAATACTGGTGTAATATGACATTTTTGCTGCCCAGTAGGTAACTGGGCAGTCACGTTTTGCACTAGCTGCAGCCACGGAGAGATCCTCCTGTGACTCCTGTGCATCACAAGATATTCTGAAATGGGTTTGTATTGTTCATACAACCTCTCTGCCATGTATAAAGTGGAGTTCCATTGGATGACAACTTTCAGCTTCAAGCAGTGCTGAGGCAGGCTGTTTTGTATCTGCAACTGACGCAGTTGGTCATGGGCCTTTCATGATCGTGAAATGTGAGACCAGATATGGCATGCAACAGTCAGCATTTCCTTTACATCAGGGTGCTGCAGAAACTCCTGCACCACAAGATTTAAACAATGGGCCATGCATGGAACACAAAAAAAAAACACCATTTGTGATGCATTTCACCACATTGTCACTTGCTATGAACCCAGCTCTCAGGGACAGGGGTTCAGCCACTTGTCAGTTTCAGTCCGTACCACATCTAACATGTTTTCACCAGTGTGTGAACAGGTCACATTGCGCATAGCAATCGTTGCATGCTGTCGAATTCCTGGAACATTGCTACTGCGACAATCCACCTTACTGCACTGATTATACTACCAGCATCACAAACAACCCCCGGCACCTGTGCTCAGTGTGCAGTTATACACAAATATGAATTCCCCGCTGTTTTGCCACTTGTCCACATATCCATACTTAAATGGATGAATGGAGAGGAGGAATGTTGAAGGGCATGTCTTACTGAGTCAGACACAGTACGGAACAACTCGGGGATAGCACGGGTAGAAAAGTATGTCCTGGATGGGACTTTCCATTTTGGGCAGGCATGTGCAGCAAACCACCGGAACCCAGAATTCTCCACAAAGAGGAAGGGCAAAAGATCAATTGCCAGCATTTCAGCTATAGCAGCATTAAGTTCACATGACACTGTATGATTGGGGGGGGTACTTCAACATTTGCACAAAAACACTGAAACGTGGGCTGACTTAAATGTTTTACACAGGGTGTGATGACATTGACAAATGGTTCTGCCCTGTGATGATTCTGAATGGCATTGGCAGGGGGTGGAATGTGGATGTTTGATTAAGGTGGTTGCACAGGTGATGATGACAAACCCAGAAATGCAGTTATTTTGCCAGATTTGCCAACTGGGGTTGATGTACCACTTGCACTAGACATACTGCATTCACTACCACCACCACCACCAACAAAACTTTTACTCTCACCAGCACTGGACAACATTTCAAAGTCATTATGCTCCTCCACCTCTTCATGCCTGTAGTAATCCTTTGCTCTTATTACCTCACTACTGCACACGTTTAATTTCCTACTGGACTTAATAGTCATGGAAGGGGATAACATGCTTGTTATGGTTGCTGGTGAGGGTGAACACCCCACTGTGGAATTAGCTGCCATCTTGTGCTGGGTCCACAGTGCCATGTGCCTATTCTTAAGATGCGTATGCTGTCCTCCTGTGCCCAGATGGCTCCGCTTTTTACCACGACTCACACGCACATGGCAAACCTGGCAGATTGCAACTGACTCATCATTTGCATCTTGAACAAAAAATCCCAAACAAGGGATTGTGATGCTCTACTTTTAACATGTCCATGATGCTGCTTATTTAACGCCGTTCTTTTAAGCACTGGAGTGGAGGGGCAATGTGATGTTTCGGGCACTGCACACCTGGACTTCAACTGACCACCACAACTACCTATCATTATTACTGGGTCATCATCATCATCATTATCAACTGAAACTGGTAAATCACAAGTTTTTATGGGGGGGGGGTTACTGCAAACAGACTCAGACACAGCCACTTTGAATTCCTTTTTCTCTGGTTCACAACTGGGGTCAATTACATCATCATCCTATTCATCAACATCACACACATCCACATCTTTGCTTGGATGCTGGCATGTGGGCTGCATGTTGCAACCACAGCAACATCATCATCATCATCACATTCATCATCAGCATCTACACCACCATCACCTGATATTTTTTCACCACACTGAATCATTACATGGAAAATGCTTGACATGAACCACCATGGTGGACGAAATAACACATTGTATGCTATTGTTGACATGATTATCAGAATCCTCAGGTTCAGTTACTGGGTTGTTACTGGGAAGTATGACATTATCTACACTGCCACTCAGTTGCACTGCTTCACACTCCACAATATTTTTGGATGTGGTACACTAGTCAGAATTCGAACTTGATGCAGCAATACCCATACTACCACCTCTAACACCACTAACACTAGCACCACCAGCTGGGAAAACATCATCCCCTCCAACTATGAGTGAAGCTACAGATTGGGCTGTAAAAAACATTGCAGGAGAAATACCTTTCTTCACATCAGCAATGCACTCCTACGTCTGCGTACTGCCTCACCCACAGACTATCTTACTGGCAGCAGTGCCATGGCGAGAACCAGCTTTCCTATCACATCTCTTTGCAGGCACTTTGAGGGATCAACAACAATATTATAAACAAATTTAGATTTTGGTATGTTCACTCTCTGACTGGGGGGATGCTGGATGTGAAGCCAAAAAAACAACTGTGGCTTCAGCAACAGATAGAGACGGTCACACAATGAAAACAACTTCATTAACCAATGGTGCCGATGAGGTCACAAATAATCCAATCTGGTAAAAAATTCCTTTTGCCAGTGGGGGTGGGGAGGCACTGACTGCAGATTTTTACACAGTATATGCAACAAAACGAAGAACAGATACCACCATCGCAGTACAAAATCAGGCAGCTGCAGTGGATATCAGGTTCACACTGCTGCGCCTGCAATAACACTAGTCTGTGGCACAATAAAAGGTGTATTATTTGATGTCACGCAACACCACACACACACTCACAAACACACACAGAACAGTTTGTCTACAATGGTGAACAAGTAATGCGTAGCAAATTGAAAAGTTCAGTAATATGCCACGTTTTGTAATGTAAATAACCTGAAATTATGAACTGCTGCACCAGATCCACACAACACGCAATCAGCAAAAAAATTTCTACAATTACTGACAATATTACTGTGTGTACACTAACATAGTCAGTTATACAACAAAAATATAACCAAAAAACAAAGAAATCACTATTTCGCCATCTTAAATCTACCTACACCACAGATATGCCTCTCCACCAAAGCACACTTTCACTGTCTTTTACTACACACACTTAATGTTGTACATTAACATTCAAAATGCACACAAAAATCAAAGTGCTCGATGATATGAGCACAGGAGAATTTCCTACAATTGATGAATAAAAAGTTTGAGCCCCCCCCAAAAAAAACACAAAAACACTTTTTTAACAGCTTTTAGAAGGTTTCAATCACAGACAGCTCTCAGAACATACTGTCTCCTACAGCTTCCTACACACACTACCCCGAACTGAGGCTGTGCAGATCAATATAGAGCTCATGTGACCTGCAATCCCATGAATCACTGCAAAATTCGCCTTCGGAGCTTAAAAACAAGGTGAAGTGAGGCGAAGTGCATTGCTTTCAACGCACTTCACCTTAAAATTTGGTGGCGTAGTGGTTTGGGAAGGCGGAGTAGCACAAAGTCATTGTTCTCAGTGGACTTCTCATTTACTCTGAGAATCACTTCACGGAGCTGATTGAGCCCACTTCACCCACCACTAGTGTTTGTGGTACATTGAACATGACCAGCCCCCCCCCCCATGCTTGTGTGGGTGATGAGTTCACTGTTGGCTGTCCCATGAGGGCAGCAGTGCAGCCGGTGTTTGTCTGCTGTTTATCCACAGCAGACATTTCTGTGTAGTGGGCCATGGGGGGGGCAGGACATTCCCATATATGGTGGAGTCAATGGGTATTCTGTGGGAGGGTGCTGCCCCACACTCATTTCTGGTCATGCCCCTCTGCACCTCTCTGCTGTTCTATATACACTTAGTGGAAACACACTCAACTTTTATGGATCACACGACTTGAGCATCCAGAGCCCGCTGCATGGCCACACACCTGCTGCACATGCAGGCCATGGTGCTCCACGCGATTTCTGTGGATCAAGCATTAAATTCCCAAAAGAACATTTAAAACAAAAACTACATCATCATGATTTAAAGCAAAAAAAAATTAATATGCTTTTCTTTACAGCAAAAAAATACAAATAAAATCACATTTGCCATGAGCATAACTTGATTATTCAAAATTGACCAATGTCTGAATTTCAGAACTTTCTATGTTTTATTTTTATAAGACATTTTACTTGAAAACAAGCTTGTGGCCCTTTAGCCATCATCTGCTCCTGCTGCTTTTCCTGCCTTCAAGTCATAGTCTATCTGTGGCATCAGAAACATTCCTATGGCAACAGATTGTGATGTCACAGCAGAGGATAATGACTTCAATGCAGGAAAAACAGCAAGGCCAGATGAGGTCAGAGAGGTAAAGAGTCTGATTTACTGTAGGTATCTTTAGTAATAAAGAATGAAAGGTCCTGAATTTCCAAATTTCCTTCTAAAATCAAGGGATCTGAATCTTTCTGATACCAGCTGTCAGTGTTTTGCAGAAAATGGTAAAATCACTTTAAACTAATCTTTGTTTCAATTGCAAACTGTTTCAATCTCTAAAACCATAAAACTGGCATATGTTACACTTCCAAACTGTTTTATTCCCAATAAATGTAACATACAATAGTAATCTTATTGTTTAAGATCAAAAGGGACTCTAGCTAGGCCCATTGTGTCCACACCACCCAACTTTCATAAGCAGGGCTGGAATAAGTATAATGTGTTTCACTTACTAAAAGTTTCTATTTTTTTATGGTCTGTTTTATTTATATAAGTGTAGTAGCATACAGTTTCATACTGTAATATACAGGTTCCTCTGGTGTGTTATAGGCACTTTGCCGTACTGCATGCGAACATACTCTTGGTGTTGTATATATCACAGAATGAAGTACACCGAACCGTACATTATTACCCACATGCCTGGTCATTGGACTAACTAAAAATAGTTTTGTTTTTAACTTAAAAATACTTTTTCTTTCTGTTTTGCTATTTTCCCCTATTTTTAGTATCCATTTGATAACACAACAGGTGTGTTGGTTGAACTGTAATAATACTCGACCCTGCTGGCACAATACATTTGGGGCATACATTATTACAGCAGAATCTGCACCATGTGATGTACTTTTACTTACTGTACTTGTCCTACGGAGTGCAGTGCCCCTTTTACAATTTTGTTTTCTGTGATTTGAAAACCCCTGGGCAAAGAATAGGACAAATCTGATAGTCTTTAGGATGCAAGCCCACACCAAAACCTCATCCCAGTACCTGTCTGCAGATGCCTTTCTCACATATACATGACTACTGTTCCTGTATGACATCAACCTGACATGAACATTGTTAACTGGAGAGTGGTCTATATACATAGGGCAGGTTTTCATTTTGGAAGACAGAGCTCTGCAGCAGAAGTTGTGTGTCAATGCCCATGACAAGATATTTTGGTGACAGACATGCATCCCACAGCATCTGGAGGTGTGTCCAGGCCCTGTGGTGCTGGGCATTGGGCATTAATGTGTTCCATGTTATATGTCCTCACAGGGATCACCATCCCTGACATGGATGGTAACACCATCCACATACCATACGTGCAATACAAATGCATTCCAACTAGTGCCTCTTCTTGTAGTATTCCAGTGTGCATCAGTATTGGAAATGTGTGCCTGGCCCTTTAAAGGCTTTCTGAGTGGTACGTGGTTTAAGACTTGTTTCAGGACACCTTAGCCAGTCACATATTTATGTGTGGGTGCTAAAAACTTTGTTTTTTGTGTCTAAATGTATTGCTCAAGCCCCATTTTTGCACACAAACAACTATTGCAACCCAGAGCACAAATAAAACAACAGTATTGACTCAATTTTACTTGTTCTAATATAATTGTGGTTTCTGACTGAGATATAAAAGGTAGCTTTGTACTCACAAAGGGACTTTTGGGGAATATGGGGCATCAAATTAATTTTTTACCCTAGGGGTAATAAATTACATGTACAACATTCCTTTATTATCAGAAACATTTACAGTATCTGTAGACTCACAACATGAGTCACAGTTTCTGTCTGATAAGTTTCTTTCATCAGGACAATCTATTGAATTACTTACTGGTGACGCATTTGTTTGCTGGAGCAACCAGAACAGACAGTAGGTATTCTATACTTTAGACAGCTCGTCCTATGGAAAGAACCAGGAAGATGAATCTCTTGTATATTGCACATTTCTCTTCATAAACTTCCTCATCCAGTGCTGATGCATGGTACCTTATCCTGTACCAGAACAGACAGAAACCAAACAACCTGGAAATGTGTTCTGTCCTTACATGCTTGTGTGGATCCTACACACATCTTGAAAACTGCCTTTTTGAAATGCCGCCTCTGGGTGTACTAAATGCCTGGCAGGAGCTGTGAAATCAGTTCAAAAACATTATCCCTATTGCTTGAAAAGTGGCTAATGCAGTAGCAGTAACAGACATCTCCACACCTTTGTACCACATGGGAGAAGGAGCTACATGTTGAACTGCGTACTTTCCATCAGTTTCTTCTAATATTTTCCCAATTTACTACATGCTCAAAAACATACGAAGGTATTCTCAACTTTATGGTTCCTGCGCCTTGATCTCTGTCATATTTCCCACAATGTTCTTATTACACTTGCTCAATATACTGCAGCGGTAGTATGCTGTCCTGCTGGTGCAGCTGTTGGATTTCTGCTTGCAGCACCAGCAACCCAGGTTCAGGAGTGGACCTGGGTCACTGGAGGGCCGGCCAGGGCAGAAGGGTGGAGCATCCCAGGGACTGCTCTCCTTCTCTGGGAGAGGTGGGGGACAGTGCCCGGCACTTGACTGACACCTGGCGGAGGCCAGTGGTACCACAGCTACTGGCACTTGACAACTTCAGGGGGTGGTGTGGACGCAGGACATCATTGCACGTCCCTGCCTCCTCCTGTGCACAAAAAGGGGAAGAAAAATCCCTGCTCCTACCACCTTGATGATGCCCACTCTGGCTGCATTGACTCTCAGACTGACTCCTGCCTTCCCCGTGTTCTCAGCGCCCTTGGCCCGAGGCGCCATGACCCCTCCCTGGGGGGGTAAGCCAGGGGGTTCAGGGAGGGTGGCTAAAAATATGAGTAGCCACAGCCAGAGTCCATGACCGGGCAGATGGTCCAGTGGTCAGGAACAGGACAAAAATATAGAATTTAAAAAAAATAAATACTGTAACTATAGTTTAAAAGAAAATCAAAATGCTATTTAAGTAAGTTAGATGGCAAGTACAAAATTAAAGCTTAATAAAGTGGGAAGTTACTACATGTGTGGCAAAGTATCTGCTCCTATCTCTCAACTGGCTTAGTGCTTTCTTGGTGTGCTGTATGCATGCAAGTATAGCATAGTATTTTAATTTACAAGTTTTCTGTGTCTATTTTTATCATATATGTTTCTAAACTATCTATTATTTAAGCTGCCTTTATTCATCTTCAGCCCCTTTTGTACTCATGTGTGGTCGCAACTGTGCAATAAAGATATCTGTAGATGAAATATACATTTTTATCAGTTATCTGAATTACTGTCAGGTACAGAGGTGTACCTCTATCTGATAGCCTATTTGAGTTGGAACACTCTAGGACACTGGCAGTGGACTTCAGGGGGGCAGACTTTGTGGGCATGAGAAATATTCTCAAGGATCACTTGAAGGGGATTACATCAACGACAAATGTGGAAAAGAGATGAGAGGTCATAAAATGAGGACTTCATGAGGCAGTCAGGACCTGTGCTAAGGTGAAACGTAAGGAAGCAAGGTCACATAAACCATACTGGTGGTCCAGTGAGCTTCAGGTAGTGGTCAGAGAAAAGAAGGCGGCCTACAAAAAATATAAAACAACAAGAGGGGATAGGGAAAAGGAAATGTACCATCTTGCATCTAGAAAAGTCACTCGGATGGTGAGGGGGGCAAAGTCCAGTAAAGAGCAATGGATGGCACAGGGGATACATGGAGGGGAAAAGGGGTTCTTCTGGTACATTGGGAGTGGAGAAAAACTAAGGGCCATCTTGGTAGATTGAGATCAGAAGGAGGGTGGGTGGAAGAGGTGAGGGACCAGGCAGAGGTATTAAATGAGTACTTCGCCTCTGTGTTCACTAGGGAGGGGGATGGGATATCTACAAAGCAAGGTGCAATGGGGATAGAAGCGGTAGTGAGTGGGATCAGAGGAGCAACAGGAATGGAACAAGAGGGAAGGAGAGGTACCCCAGGGGTGTCACATCAGGATAAGGATAAAAAGGCCAGTAAGGTGGAGGGGATGGATGATGCTACTCTCCAAAAGGGTGTGGTTAGCCCTCAAGGCCCTAAAGAAAGATAAATCTCCTGGGCCGGATGGCATTCATCTGAGAGTACTATGGGAGTTGGTGGACATACTGGCTGCACCCCTGGCGGAGCTGTTCAACAGGTCACTTGAGACAGGGAGGGTACCTAGGCATTGGCAAGAGGCACATGTGGTGCCAATCCATAAAGGGGGGTCAAGGGAAGTACCAGGTTACTATAGACCCATCAGTTTGACCTCTGTGGTGGGAAAATTAATGGAGAGTATACTAAAGGAACAATTGGGGGTGTACTTGGAGGAGGTGGGAGGTCTGGATAGTCAGCAACATGGGTTTGTGCCAGGTAGATCATGTCAAACCAATCTTGTGGAGTTCTACGAATGGGTAACATCAGAACTGGACAGGGGAAAGCCTGTGGATGTATTATTCTTGGACTTCAGCAAGACGTTTGACTCTGTCTCCCACAATGGTCTGGTGGAGAAACTGACAGGGTTGGGAATAGACCCTTTGATGGTCAGATGGATTGAAAACTGGCTAGCTGGATGCACCCAGAGAGTAGTGGTCGGTGGGGAGCTCTTGAACCCTAGAGAGGTCGGTAGTGGGGTACCGCAGGGCTCAGTCCTGGGTCCGGTCCTGTTTAATGCATACATATCGGACATCAGGGAGGGTATAGGGTGTGAAATGAGTCTCTTCGCTGATGACTCCAAGATGGGAGCAGTAGTTGAGGGGGAAGAGGGGAGGTTGGCACTGCAAAGGGACCCGGACAGCCTGGAAAGTTGGGCTCACACATGGAAATTAAATTTCAATATCACCAAGTGCAAAGTGTTATATCTTGGGTGGGGAAACCCTAAACACAGGTACACCCTGGAAGGGGAAGCACTGGAGGCCTCAACAGGTTAATCTTTTTCTCCTCCTACCGGTGCAGGCCTATGCCCACCATCCAGACTGACCCTCCCAGCCCTGTCCACTGGCACCTTTTGAACTAACCAGCATCCACCCCTGTCTGCCCCATGGCTTTCCCCCTGTGGTAGGGGTGTTAGGGCCTCAAATGCTGCACAATGCTCCGGTAATGGGGAAGGAAGCCATGTTGTCAGTGTAGGACCTGTGGAGGGTTCATACTGCCCCCTACCTGCAGTTTTCCCTCCTTTTTCTTTTCATCTGTACTCTGAGATACTGGTCTGAGGATGTGGCAGAAGCACACAGGTTTGTGTATCATCTGCCAGCAGCTCCCAACCCACTGAACTGCTCCAGAGTTCACTGCCACTTGTGGTCACTGAGGTGACAGTCAAGCACTAGAACATGCTATCCTCCTTCCCCAAAGAAGGAGAGTGTCCTTAGGGTCACTTGATCATCCTCCCCTGGCTGGCACCTGATGACTGGGGCTTGCTTCCAAACTTGGGTCACCAGCGTCGTGAGTGGTAGCACCATTTGGCCAGTTTGCTACCTGTAAGTCTCAGTGTCAGACAGAGGAGGGGGAGGGGAACCTGAGGTACATTTAGAAAAATTCAGTTAGTGCCTTTTTCCATGTCTTCACTGCTGCTGTATCGACTTCAAACAATATGACAACCTCTGACAAGACAGTCTTCTTGCTGAGGTTTAAATTGTTATTTAGTCAAAGTCCTGATAGGTACAGTAGAGTTTATTATGGAGCATTCCTGTCTCTGAGTCACAAAGTCAGTCCATAAGTTCAAAGTTGTGTATTCAGTATAGCATAGTGGTTAAGATCACTGAACTGCAAACCTAGAGAACTTAGTTTGAATCCCACAGCCACCACTTGCATACTGTGTGACCATAAGCAAGTCACTTCACTTCCCTGTGTTCCCAGGATGCACCTAGAAATGAGCCTTAGCTCAGTGTGTCTCCAAAAATTGTTAAATAAAATAAACAAATGTTGGCAGAGGAAAGATTGCACCCATTCCATTATCATCCCCATTTACTAAAACCCTAACAATGTACTTAAGGGTACTTTGCAGCCAGAGAAGCTGTCCCAGGATCACACATTTTTTTTAACTTTCTGCACATTAGGTATATTTTACATGTCAAAAAAGATTAGCTGTGTTGTGCCTGTGCCCTTACTGACTTGCCCATTAAATGTTAACTATCAGCTTCAGATAATAACCTCTTCGTAAACCAGTAAACATGCTCAAAATCCTTGATTTACAGCTGGTCATGGTTGATATGGGGCTATTGGTATTTAACCTATGGTTTACTGTGGTATTATGGGATATACTGCATCCTTCTGATTCAACTCCCTTCATGAATACCCCTAGAAGTGAGCCCCTCACCTCAGCAGCTTTCACTATGTCAAACTGGTTGCCCATAGGCACTGACTACATTAGTCCACCACCTATTGCCACCTCATAAGGATGTGCTTCTTTCTGAGGAGACAGCACTGGGGTTGTACCATTTTTTTAAATGTATCTTAGATACAGTCCCCTCTCCTATACTGCTGTCACTCACCTGTTATCTGCAGCTAATGCTCAGCTAAACCCGTACCTCGTCTCTACCCAGCCTCCTTCCTCTCAGCCCCATACTTTGGCAAAATACCAAGGGCCTAAAAATAGCTCACCTTGATGTAAGGAGTATTGTCTACAAAACTGAAGAGCTTACATTGTGTGTCACCCACTATCAGCCAGATGTACTTGGGATTTCTGAGACATCGATGAAGCCTACTACTCCCACCAACCTCTGTGCACTGACAGGGTATTCTTTCCTTCGCTGTAATTACACTGGCCCAAAGAGGGAGCGTGGCACACTTATATACTATAAATTTAATCTAAATGTAACAGCATCAAACTGCCTCGCACAACCTGCATCCCCCACTGAGTGTTGTATGGAAAGCTCCTGTTACGCAGTACAAAAAAGCTTCATTTTTTCTGTGTTTATATTCTCCCTGTTTGTAACACAAACCTGATGTTCTCCCTGGTCAAGTATGTTGGTGCTGCTTTGAATAAGAATAATTAGCTCATTCTCTTTCATGTCTTTAATATAAGTTGGATACATGACTGTAATGAATCTGTGGTACAGGCCCTCAGTAATCTAAACCTGACCCAGGTCATCTCTGAGGAATGGGTGGAAAGATGTATGCCACTTGGAAGTACCAATTTGCCGTTGCCAATAGGGAGTCGACTCCTATCGCTGTGTGATCCTTGAAGCGTGACCAGTATTTTGGGCATTGGTGATTCTTGTGAGATGCCATGAGGTCTATCTCGATTGGGCCCCATCTGTAGTCTAGTTGTTGGAATATCAGTGGGTGTAGTTTCCACTCGCCGGGGTGTATCATCTGGCGACTGAGCCAGTCCGCAGTGACGTTGAGCTTGCCAGCCAGGTGGATGGCTGATATCGATTTGAGGTTTGTTTGAGCCCAGTTGTGCAGTTTGGAGCAAAGAGACATCATTGGTCTTGCTCTTTGTGCCGCCTTGTTTGTTTATGTAGGCGACCGTGGTCTGGTTGTCTGACCTGATTTGTACGTGTTTGTGTAGGATGATATTCGAGAAGTGCAGTAGCGCTTTGAATACTGCCTTCAGTTCTAGAGCATTGATTGAGAGCTTTGAGTCTTGTGTGGACCACTGTCCCTGGGCATTGAGAGTTCCGAGTACTGCTCCCCATCCGGAGAGGCTTGCGTCCGTTTCGATGGTAATGTCGTGTGAAATGTCCATAGGAACACCTAGTGTTAGTTTGTGTTTGTCCGTCCACCATTTTAGGCTGGCTTTTACTCGTGGTGGCAGAGTGGCACGTCTGGAAAGGTTGACTTCATCTGGCTGTCCTTGTTTTAGTAGGAATAGCATGAGGGGTCTTGCTTTCCATCGTGCCCATGGGACGGTGTCTATGGTGGATGACATGAGACCTAGCATGCGGGATACATGCCATAGTGTGGTTTGCTTTGTGGATCGCAGTTTTTGAGCGGTGGATATAATCGTGTTTATTCTGGAGTGGGAAGGAAAAACTTTTCCGTTGTCTGTGTCTATCAATGTTCCTAGGTGTTCCAGTTTGTGTGTGGGTGCTAGTTGACTTTTCTCGATGTTGATAATCCATCCGTGTGATTCCAGGCATTGTATCACCTGTTGTGTTTCCCTTAGTGATTATTGAAGGGTGCGGGCTCTTATGAGCCAGTCGTCCAGATATGGAATGACGTGTATACCTTTTTGTCGGAGGTGTGCTGCGAGTACCACTGAAACTTTTGTGAACACTCTTGGTGCGGATGCTAGACCGAAGGGAAGAACCTTGTAGTAGTAGTGTTGACCTAGAGTGCAGAATCGTAGGAATTTGTAGTGCGTGGGGCGCATTGGAATGTGTAGGTATGCGTCTTTTAAATCTATGGACGTGAGGAAATCTCCCTGGCGTAGGGCGCGGAGAGTGGATTTCTTAGTTTCCATTTTGAATGGTATGTGACGAACTGATTTGTTGACATGTTTTAGATCGAGCACTGGTCGGAAACCTCCTGTCTTTTCTGCAACCAAGAAAAAGCGGGAGTATATGCCAGTATCTTCTTGTTTTGGGACCGGGGCGATGGCATTGTTGTGTAGCAATTCTGCAATAGCTGTAGAAATCTGTGTTGTTGTGTATGATTGTTTGGTAATGTTGGAGTGAAGCATTCTGTGGCCTTTTGGAACAGTAGTGAATTGTATTGCGTAGCCCTGGCTTATTATTTCTAGATCCCATTTGTCTGTGGTGGTCTGAGTCCATTGTCGGAGGAATAGAGAAAGTCTGGCCCCCACGGGTAAGGTTTGCCGAAGAGTGGGTAGACAGTCATGTTTTTCCGTTGTTGTGACAGAGATAGTTGGCTCTGCCCCTTTGAGTGTTGCCCCTGCCTCTGTAATGGCTGAAGTGGTAGGGGGTGGAGTAGTTTTGTCGGAAGGAGGTTCCACGAAAATGTAGGTGGCTCGTAAGCATCGCGAAAGGACGGTTGTCTGCCTCTGGAGGCGAGAGGGAGGTAGGTTGTTCGTGGCTGTTCTCTGGCCATTAATCTGCCATCCTCCTTACCCTTGAGATATTTTTCTAGGGACTGGCCAAAAATCATGTTCCCTGTAAAAGGTAGCTTATGAAGTGTAGCCTTGGACTCCTTATCTGCGTCCCAAAGTTTCATCCAGAGTGACCTACGTGATCTATTAGTGATGGCTGCTGATCGAGCATTTATTTTTAATGAGTCGACTGCCATGTCCACTAGGTATTTGGTTGACAGTATGGCATTTTCTAATGGGGTGGCTTGTTGAGATTTAGAGGGAATGGTTTTTAGTAAGTCCTGGAGCCATGTGAGTTGTGCCCGAGTCGCGTAAATAGCAGTGACAGCTGCTCTGCTTCCCAGGCCCGCCAGCTCGGCCATCTTCTTAAGGTTTTCCTCTATCTTTCTGTCAATGGGGTCTCTAAGACCGGACGTTTTCGGTGGGAAGCACCGTCTTCCTGTTGAGTGCGGCTATTTGAGGGTCCACTGCCGGGGGAGTGCACCAGAGTGCTAGCTTCTCTGCTTGTAATGGATACATTCTGTCCCAGGATTTTCTTTCTGGGATTCTGGCTGGTTCTGAGGCTGACCATTCTTTTTGGACAATCTTGTCTATTGCCTCACATACTGGGAATGCATCTGCTAGTTTTGCTGCAGGTTGCAGTGAGGGAAGCAGTTTTGAAGTAGGGGCTGGTGTAACCGTCTCAAATCCAACTGTTTCCATAATGTGGCGGACCAGTGTTGGAATTTGGTCTGGGAAACACCATTTAGCAGTAAGCGTCTGAGGGTCCTGCTCGGTGGTGGGTCCTCGTATCGGAGGAGTCACTGGAGTCTAATTGTGGTTCTGTCGGGGAATGTTCTGTGTCGATACGTATGTGTGCGGTAGACTTAGTTGTTGGAAATTGAATCTGTGAAAGTTCTGTAAGTTTTTGTAGCATGGCTGCTAGGACTTCTTGTTGTGCCTGCATTAGTTGGTTATTGTGAAGGAGCACTTTAGTGGCGTCCATCTGTTGTGTGTTATGTTGGCTAGTGGATGGAGGTGAGCAATCATCCTCAGAATCTTGTGTCTCAGTGTGGGTGTTGGTGTCCTCGATGCAAGATGTGCATAGTCTACCTGAGTGTAGGTGCGACAGAGGCACATGACATTGTTTGCAGCTTTTTGTTCTGGGCATGGTCACCTGATAAGGACAGAAAGAAAATATCATAGTGTGCTGTCTCAGGTGATAATTAAATTAAATATCAAAATTATGTGAAGAATTGTGCTGTCAGATGCATGAAATATGGAAATGAGCAGCAAAACATAAGGATTGGATTGTGCTGCCAGAAATTTATTAATTAATGCAGTGTGCTGGCAGAATGCTGAGAAATGTATTGGCATCTTCCTGGTGTGTGATCTTTCTGTGCCAAGGTGGAGATAGGGAGCAGTGCTGTGCCTTTAAGAAGCAGTGGCAGTGCTAAGGAGTGAGGGGCACTGATTCAATGTGGAGATCAGTCTGGTTTAAAATTAGGTGAGACACAGAGTGTGAACTGGTGCTTGCTTGCTTTTAGCAGTATCTCACTTGAAGGCAGAGGCACAAATGTTATTATTTTTTCCCCTAGAGCCATTTCCCCATGAGGGCGTAATAATAGGAAGTAGGGAGGTAGTGGAGCGTGTGAGGGCTTCCTGGAAGTCCCATGACGTTTCCAGAGTTTATGTACTCATGAGGCATCGCGAGATCTTGAGCGAGATCTCGCGAGTGCGCGAAGGCGTGTGACGTCGCGGGACTTCTAGGAGGTCTCGCGAGGTGGCAAAGCCAATCGGAGGCAAGGAAAGGGAAGGAGAAGAAGCAGGAAGTAGGTTTCCTGAGCAAGGCATGGCGTGGGGTGTGGGGGGTCATAAAATAACATTTTAGAAACGCCATGATGGGAGCAGATAAATGCATACCAGCGTTGGGGAAGCAGCTACAATGTAGCAGGTAAAAGCGGCTTGAAGCATATTGTACATTTTATGAAGTAAGTGTCTTGAGCCTGTAACAGGGGCTGAAAGAGACTCCTTGAACACTGTATGGGAGCCAATCTGTATTTTGGTGATGTTGTCTGATAGTGCTGTGTAGGAGTATCAGAGCACAAAATCTTGTAATTAATAGTGCTGAGAGAATTCCCAGGGCACAATAAGTGTGGCTTAGGAGATCAGCTATATAGTGGATGTAACAGGTAGTGTCTGAGACCGCTAGGCAGGGGAACCCAGAGCACTCAATACAGAAGCATTAGCCATGGAAATGAGTCTGGGGCCGCTAGGAGGGGAACCCAGAGCAATTCATAATTATATATGCTACTGATTGGAGGGATGTACCTGTAATGAGAGATACAGAGGAACAAAGCATTGCATTTTGTACTAGCTTGCTATGACTGTATTTAAAACTGGATAAAATCCGACGAGGATAAAAGTGCACAAAGGGCTATACTGTCTACAGACTAGGAAGCAGTACATAAGATAGTAAAGGCTGATTGCCTACCTTGTAGTTGTTCTTTTGGGTTTTGAAGCTTTGGAGCTCTGGAAAGTGCGACAACCTATGTTAGATGCACAATTTTAACTGACTAGAAGTGACCAGGGACACTCAGAAGGGGACGTCCACAAAACTAGTCACATGTGCATCAGACAGCCTATCAGGTGTACACAACCCATGATGTCAGGTAAGTGGAGTGCCTCAGAGAGCCATTCCCCCACAATCACCTTTACCAGGTGAGTAAACTACCATTCTACTAGGTGATCCAATAATGGTAACACCCTCATGTTGAGTGACAGGATACTTATGCTCAGTTCAGACAGGATTAGATGATCAGGTGTTCTCTCAAATGCCATTAGTGATCACTCCCCACAGTGTATTGTATGTCATGGGCCAAACCAGTAAACACCCCCCTAAGCTCTTCAGGCTAGCAGTGTCCAGCACTGATTGCTCCAACCCATATAAAGCTACTGATGTCAATTTGGCAACTACTGTACCTATCTTACTTCAGTGGTCACTGGTCTACAAGACAAATGTGCCCTATCACAAGGAGAAAGATGTGTTATCCTGTCATTAAATGTCTGGAGCAACCACTCCTGCATAAACTCATTAACAGTGACAGAAAACAGTTTGAGTTTAAGGCCTCCTCATCCACCTCTGACTGGATTGCTTACAGAACACTGTTAAATGAAATGCAAAAAAGCAATCAAACTCAGCAAAAGCTCTCATTGCAAATGACCATTTAACTCCACTGTCCAGAATCCTAGGCTTTTTTGAAAGCACATAAACAAATATTGGATCAATGATGTAACCACTCTCCCTCTGACTTGATCTTAAGTAGGGAGAATTGTAACAGCAACTCCACTATAGTCAACATTTTTAACATCTGTTTCTCAGACATCTACTCATACACTCATGCCTTCCTAGGTCAGTCCTCCCCTCCACTATATGGTGAATCCAAAACAGGGTCATCCCTTTCCATGGCCCATCCTCCATTTTATTCTAAACTGACTGGCATGACTGATGCTTGCAAACTTCTAAAGCAGGTCTCTGAATCTAAATCTTCAGGCTTGGACAGCATTGACCCTACACTCCTTAAGATTGCTGCCAGTGAATTAGCCTCCCACATAGCTACATTTTTTAATTTTTTAGTTATTTATTTATTGCCACAGCTTGGGGGGGGGTTATGCCTTTGGTTCCCTCCCCCTCTTCAGACAGCCTTCACAGCTGCTGCCGCGGACACGGCCAGAGCTCCGACCTCCCTGCCACAGCCTTTCCAGGCCACATCACAGTGGGTACATACCCTACCACTGCAGAGACCAGGAGGGTGGGCCCAGGAGGGAGCTAGCTTAAGCGCTTCCATGGCAGCGCCGTCGGGGCAGCCATCATGCTGCTAAGGTTGTTTCTTTGTTTTTTCTCCCTTGCAGGGAGGGGCATGCAATGATGCCAATGGAGGGAGTGTGCACACATCCGCTCATCCTCAGGCGTCTGCCCCACCTCTGTCCCTCATCTTTCAGCATCAGTGCACTGCCTCCCAGTCTCCACTGGGGGCCAGTTGAGCACCAACCACTGATGTCCCTCCTCCCTGGAGAAGGAGAGCAGTTCTATGGATCTATGGATGCTCAATCCTTCACCAACCCTGCCAACCTCCAGCGACCCATGGTCATTCCCGAACACAGTTCGCCGGTGTAGCGCAAGGTAAAGCGTCCTGCGCCTCATCCCTCAGGGCCACCTGGCCAGTACACTCATAAAGCTAAATTAATCAGTCATGAACATGTGAAAGAGCCAGAAGAAGTCCAAAATGGTCTAGTGAGTCTGCTCATTAGTAATGCTGGGCCCCTGGCTTACGCCATTGACCTTGCCCCCCTCCGCTGTCAGCTCTTTCTTCATAACTCTCCCCCCATGGTCCCATGGGTTCCCTTTATGCCTATCCCAGGCCCTCTTAAAGCCTCTCACCATCTTCCACCACTCTCTCTGTGAAACAATGCTTGCCAACATCCCTCTTAACCCCCCACTAACTTCAAACTGCTCCCCCACCAGGGAATCTGTTGTCCCTCAGCTTGAAGAGACTTTCCCTATCCACTCTATTTATTTCATTCCTTCTTATGATATGGAGTCCAGTACCTTACTCCATATTCTAAATGCGGTCTCACCAGTGACCTGTGCAGGGGCATTATGACCTCACTTAGCCTACTGCTGAAACCCCTGGTTATACGCCCCAACATCCTGTTCACCTTCACCACTACCTTTTTGCATTGTATACAGTGTATCAGGTCACTGGTGATCACCACCTCCAGATCATTTTCTTCCTTCGATACTGCTATCTGCCCCCCCCCCAAGGTATTACTCGGTCCTAGGATTTTTGGCAACAATGTGCATCAATTTTCATTCCATGGCATTGAAGCCAAGTTGTCAAATCCTTGACTTTCAGTGGCTCGCTATACTTTATACCACTCCTCTCTCCACTATACTGGCACCCTCATACTCCAAAACTACTCCCCTTCTAGGCACCCACTTCCAAGTAAAACTAAACTACTCTGTAGGTGGGTCAAATACTTAACCTTCCTACTGCTAATCTGTGCAGGTCATGTTGAACTAAATCCCAGTCCATCACAGTCGCTAGCCATTCCCGCTGACCTCGCAACAACCAAAGGCCTGAAATGCCTGCATCTTAATGTATGCAGTCTACTGAAAAAATTAGAACTTATCCAGGCATGGATCTCCCACATAGACCCAGATATTTTGGTACTAACAGAAACTTGGCTGAAAAAAAAAAACATTCCTGACACCACTATAACTTTTGCACCCTACAGCCTCTTCCATAGTGACAAAGAAACCAGGGAAGGGGGTGTGGCAATTTACGTCAAGGATAAGTTTACAGTCTCTGACAATGCTCCTTCCAGTACACCAAAGGAGTTTGAAGCTCTGACATTAAACTTTTCTCTATCACCCATTGAAACCCTGACAATAATAGGTTGCTACAGGCCACCCTCTGTGGGCCTTCAGCTCCTAAGTTACTTACAAGATGTTGCTGACAAAAGGCAGAATGAGATTATCATATTTGGCGATTTAAATCTCAAGTGGCAAAACATTTGCAAGAAAAGCTCTCAACTTAAAGAATTCTGTTACGATGCTGGCTTCACCCAACTGGTAACTGATATCACTCGACCACTTCATAAATCCTCCTCCAATGGGTCATTGATTGACCTAATCCTAACTAGCAGACCCCATAAAATCACTCACACGGCTGTTTTTCACAATGATGCTAGCGATCATCACACCGTGGCCTATGTTAGAGGATGACCCACACTCAAGTCAGCCAATAGGTTTTCTTGGAGAAGGAGTCTTCGTAAGTTCAGTTTCTCTAACTACCTGTGGGACCTCAGGTTCATTAATTGGACTGATTTCTACCTGGCTTCCAACATCAATGATGCGGTTTCATTCTTCAACAACATCCTAACCGCCATCATTGACAGACATGCCCCTATGGTAAAATGCAGAGTACAGAAGTTCTCCTGCCTCTGGTTCACATCTGAGCTAAGGGCCTTGCTAAATGGAAAGGATCACTTCTGGGCTACAGCCAAGCGGACCAACCTCCCTTTTGACTGGGAAGCTTTTAGAGCTTGTCGTAACAATTGCACCAAAAGAATAAGGGACACAAAGGCAAATTTTCATCTGTCAGCCTTTGCTACTGCTAAGGGTGATTCCAGTATGTTCTGGTGTATCATTAAGTCTGTTGAAGGCAATAAACAGTCATCCTCATTACCTGGGATGATCTCCTACAAGGACACTACTGTCTCGGATAAATCTGATATTCTACTCTGCTGTAATGAGCACTTCTCTACTGCCGGTCTCATGTTCGACTCCTCCAGAGCTGCCTCCCTTGTCCCCAATGCTCCTACACATTCCCCAACGCCTCCCAGCTCAGTCTTCGCCTTCTCCCCATTCCAGTACAAAGAGGTGGAAGACCTTTTTCTCCACCTAAAGGTTAACAAAGGTGCTGGTTCCGACGGATTAGAACCACACTTCCTCAAACTTGGCTTCCAGTACCTCATGGCCCCCATCTTACACTTATTTAACCTCTCCATTAACTCCAGCACTGTCCCTGGGGCTTGGAAAATAGCTCAGGTACTTCCGCTATTTAAGTCAGACGACCCTACTGATCCAAATAACTACCAACCTATTTCCATTCTGCCTCTGCTCTCTATGCTCCTTGAGAAGTTGGCAAATGCACAAATTAGAAATTACCTTGAGAATGCAAACCTTAAAGACCCAGTCCAATCAGGATTTCATCCTTCCCATAGCACCATCTCAGCTCTAGCCTCAGCTACAAATGACTGGCTCCTTGCAATGGACAGGAAGAAAGTCACAGGGGCAGTCTTTCTGGACCTCAGCAAAGCATTTGAGACAGTCAATCATGCTCTACTCCTCGATTCATTGAAGTGGCATGGAATCTCCGGCACTGCGCTGTCATGGTTCGACAGTTACTTGTCAGCTAGATCTCAACAGGTGGGGGCTGATGGCTCCCTATCCCCATTCCTTCCACTCAGGAGAGGGGTACCCCAAGGTTCGATCCTTGGAACACTTCTATTTATGATACACATCAACCTCACTGGAAAAGGTATCAGCAAAGAGAACTACACTTTTTCGCAGATGAGACAGTGATGTACATATCCAGTCCCTTGGTAGACGAAGCCCATGCAAAATTACAGGCAGAATTCAATCTTCTCCAGTGCAATCTCGTATGTTCCAAACTGCTGTTAAACACTAAAAAGACAAAAATGATGTTCTTCTATTCCAACCACTTGCCCTCTGTCCCTATCTCACTTGCTTCCATGCCCCCCCATCAAGACTCTCCATGGCGATGATCTCGAGTTAGTCCACAATTTTAAACACCTAGGCTATGAACTAGATCGACACCTATCTTTTTTCAGCTCACATCAACTCCCTCGCAAAGAAATTATGTTAAAGAATTGGCTTTTTTTATAAGGATAAATCTCTATTCAGTCCCAACTCCAGACTGTGCCTGGTCCAAACAACTTTTCTGCCACTTATCGACTATGTCGATGTTCTTTATGCCAGATTCTCTGATGCCCTGATACATCAACTGGACACTCTCTATCACAGAGCGATATGCTTAATTTCCAATGCTTACTGTGGGACTCATCATTGTGATCTGTATGCTCCCTCGGGTGGACCTACTTAGAAACTAGGCATCTCTTCCACTCTGTCACCTGGCTTTACAAAGCCCTGCTGGCAAAACTACCCCCCCTATATTTCCAACCTCTTCCAGTGAATTACCTGCCCCTACGCCCTATGCAGTAAGTCCTTCATTATGCTAGATGTTCCAACCTCCCGTTCCTGGTTTGGAAACATGGTTATAAGCATGCTCTCCCAGCTACCTGGAATAAAGCCTAATCCAGGCTCAAACTGCAAAGCCTGATGCCCTTGAATAGCTTCAAGAGACTTCAGTGACTGCGGTTGATAAAGCACCTTCTCCCTGCCCGGCCTATTGCAGTAACCACTCTATCCTCTTGCCCTTCCCCCTCCCTCACGCCTAAGTGACTTGCCATTATACTTCCATTCCACCTTCCTTCTCTCTCCCCCTTCCCCTCTCCATGTTACACTACCATCACCACACTGTCAACCCCTAGTTTGTATCCCACACTATCATCACTCAACAGTTCCTGCCCTTACCTACAACTATCCTTTCTTTACCTTCTATCTCTACCTCATCTCCTCACCATCTCCATAGTGCCCTTGCCCCAGCCAACATAGGCACCCTGTTATATTCACTTTTCCCACCCCTCCACCTTGTTGTCTGCCCCTCCTACCTCCATCCTACCATCCTCTGTCCCCCCTTCCCTCTGTCCTCATCCCACCCCGCCTGTGCCACTATCTTTACTTTCCTTGCTGGCCTTGTAATTCTACTTCCCTCACATGGCACTATCTTGTTACCCAGTGCTAACCATTTATTTAACTCCTAGCCTTAGTGCGCGCCTAGGTATACATGATGTAAATATAATTGTCCTATTTTTTTCTCATGGATTATTCATGTGTTTAATGCATTTTACTTTGTATATGCTTGTGTAATGTCCCTGCTGTTAATCAGGACCTCCTTGTAAATGAGCCTGCTCATTGGAGTTTTTTCCTGCCAATAAACTTGAACTTGAACTTGACCATCTTTCATGTTTCCTGAGGTATTCCCATAGGTCCTGTATCCCTTCATCTGTATCCACCCTCACGCAGAGTTTGTAGTAATTGGCAAACAGGTACATTTTGCCCATTTCTGCCTTCCTCAATGTCTTTTATGAAGGCATTGAACAATACACTGGCCCCCGCACTGATCCCTGTGGGACTCCATTGGTTACCGCTTTGATACTGGATAACTCTCCTCCCACCACCACCTTCTGGGTTCTGCAGTTCTCCAGTCTTGCGACACTGCTCCCTACACCAGTGATGCATTGAAGTGATCTACCAGTAGCCCCATGAGCACTTCTGCAAGCTCTTTCAGCCCTCGGGTATATGCTGTCTAGTTCAGGGGACTTGTCTGTCCTCAGTGCCAGCAGTTCTTTTCTTACTCTATCTACAGTACCTCTATAATAGTGTTGCTCAGATAGTGCTTTTGTGGATCCTACCACTATCTGTCAGATAGTGCTGGTATCCTGACTTGGATCCTACCAGATATCCTGCCAAAGACAGATGCAGGATCCAGGGTCAGATAATGATCGATCCTAGTTAGGATCCAGGCATACTGGTTAGGATCCATGGATCCGTGGGCAGTTAGTCAGGATCCAGGGCCAGATAGAGATGGATCCTGGTTAGGACCCAGGTATTCTAGTTAGGATCCATGGATCCTAGGGCAAATAGTTAGGATCCAGGGCCAGATAGTGATGGATCCTGGTTAGGATCCAGGTATCCTAGTTGGTAGGATCCATGGTCAGATAGCACTACTATCCTACCACAGCAACTATCTGGCCAAATTGGCGGTATCTATTGGTATCCTGATTTCTAGGATACTATCTGAGCAACACTACTCTATAACCATGTCTGTAGCCCCTCCACTGTACCTCCTTCTCCACCCCCCCAGTGGAACAGGCCCATTTTTTTCTCTAGTGAAGACAGACAGAAGTACTCATTCAGTACCTCTGCCTTGCTCACGTCTTCCTCCATTTGTCCATCCCACTTCCTCAGCCTAACTATCCCATCCTTCCTGTCCCTCTTCTCCCTTATTTAGTGAAAGAAGGCCTTCTCCATGGTCTTAATCCCTTCTGCTATTTGTAGTTCTTTCTATGCCTTTGCTTGCTGCACCACCTTGCCTGCCAATTTAGCTAGCCTCAGGTATTCCTCATTATCTGCTTTGCTCTCAGTCCTCTTGTATCTCTTGCAGGCCGCTATCTTATCCCTCACCACCCTGACAACCTCAGAGTTGAACCAGATTGGAGATTTTGTCCCCAATTGTTTCCTCACTAGGCCTAACACAATCTGCTGTGGCTGCTAGTATTGCATCCCTGATGATGGCCAATTGTCTGTCCTCCCACATGTATGCTTTGATGCCCTCTAGTCACTTCCTTAGCACCTCCCCCATTTTCCAGAAGTTTGCTTTCCTGAAGTCCAGGATTTTGGTCTTGATGTGGAAGCTTTTTTTTCCCATATCCAAACTAAATCACACTGCGTTGTGGTCGCTACATCTCAGGGATTCCTTGACTGTTATCTCATGTATGTGCTCCCCATTTGTGAGCACTAGATCAAGGATTGCCCCCTCCCTGGTGGAGTCCTTAGCTCCCTGCATCATGAATCCTCCTTGAATTACATCCAGAATCCTTTGACTCCTGGCACAGGACGTTTACCCCTTGTGTCTGGTGTAGTGCCTGAACCATGAAAAACCTCCCATGTTGTTCCTGTGATTAAGAAAGATAACCACAAACTTTAAAGCAATTTCAGGCCCATTGTCATTCTCCCCATCCTAAATAAATTACTCAAGATAGTTGTTGCATCTCAGCTCACCAGTTATCTCTCCAACCTTGAACTCCTTTCTGCTATGCAGCACGGTTTTTGAAAAGGCCATAGTACCACAACTGCCCAACTAACACTTAAAAACATTATTGCTTCAGCAATGGATGTGGGCATCTTCACTGGTGCTGTTTTTTCACCTGATGAAAGCTTTTGGACTTGTGGACCAATCTCTGCTTTACGACTAGCTTGCAGCTTGAGATTTTCACCTGTTGCTCTCCCTTGGTTCAACACCTATCTGGCAAACAGGTACCAGAGAATCATATATATGTGTCTTCCCTATCTGGCTCTTCCCCAACCCTGGTGTGAGTTCCACAAAGGTCCATCCTTGATCCCCTTCTATTTCCTCTCAGTATAAATTCTATTGGTCAAAGCCTATCCCACTGCTCTGTCATTCTCCATGCAGATGATGTGATCCTATATACCTGCTGCATAAGTAATGATTAAGTAAACCACCGTCTCTCTAATGATCTCTGGTCAATGCATGATTGGATATCAGCTAACAAACTGATCCTTAACAAAGCTAAAACACAGTTCATGTTATATGGCATACCCCAAAGGCTTAGACTATAGTTGGTTTAGTTAACTATAGCCTACCTTGATGGTAGCATAGTCCCCTCTGTCTCATTTTTTACCTTGGATCACAAATTGTAGTAAAGAAGAAATAAAGTGACCTACTAAGAACTGAACGCAGGCCATTGGAATACTATCCTGGTGCTCTAACCACTGAGCTGCAGGCTCACATGTTTGGAACTGGGATTCCTGGACACACTTCCTTTCTCTGCTATTGCATGTCCTGCAACTGGGAATAATCAAGATGACAATTAGATGATTTTTTGGTGCAGTATTAGCCACTGCTAAGCAATTTAAATCACAAATTGTAGTGAAATAATGTGACCTACTGGGAACTAAACCCAGGCCCCATGAATACTGATAATGGACTAATGCATATATTTGAAAGTAAAAGGCATGACAAAGTCAATGTATAACATCACAGATAAAAGCATAGTGGGCTGTCATACCACTTTAAATGAACCTAAAACAACAAGTGTTGTTATGTTGTCTGCCATGATGGTGAAAACCAAATACAATATTTTGGCAAATTATGCCACTGTATGCAAATAAAAGCAGTTTGGCATCTGGAAAAAAAAACAGAATAGCAACGTGAATAATGCCCCACTAAGTCAGAATCACCCCATGAAAAGTGAGAATAACACAAGTGAGAAAGTGTTCAAGTGAATGGGGGGCATATAGGAAAACTATCACTTATGGTTTTCCCACCCTTCCTTTTAGTTTCAATGATATGTATTAGTTCATTTTCAGTTGATCACCCCTCTGGCCAACAATGGGAAAGCACTAGCTGGATAGGCTATTCTGAAGCAAATTTGACAGCTGTCAGTATCATATGGAACGAATATCAAGAGTGCTAGGCAATTAAATGCAGATGTCAGGAGTTTGACAACTGATAGCCTTGCTCCCTGATGAAGAGGGAGCATGTCTCAAAGCACTGGGGCATTTGACTATTTACCTATTATATGTACACCTTTTTGTGAATAAATTTCACCAACTTATTTGAAGACTCTTGATTGTGCACTGTTTTTTGTTCCTTTCTGTATGTCATTGCAGTTTCTGAGCAGCACTTCCATAGGTCTGTCTGAGTGTTCCAGTTGTTTCTGTGTTGTACAAGTTGGCCTGGAATGGATCCTGTGCAAGCACAGGCTGGATTTCTTTTCTTTTTTTTTTAACATGAACCTGTTTACAAAATTTTAACAAACATACAATTACAACACAACAATAAATAAACAACATGTAGTCTGAAAAAACAGCAGAAAAGGACAACTGTTGAATGCTTATAGTTTTTCAGAACATAGTTTCTGCTAACTGCCTTAGACTGGCAGTTGCAGTTTGGTGTACCTACATTTAGCCTTTTGGTTGTCAGCAGTAGTCTATGGCTCCTTGACAATACTACAGAGTTTTGTAATACCCCTTGTTCAGACTGTGGCTCTGAATTGGTCATAATATTTCCCCAATTTTTTCCATGGATTTTTGGGACATTTACAGTCATTCCATGGGTGAAAGAGCTGGGACCAGTGGTGAAGAAGCTGAACACTAGGTAAGAAGCTATATATCTTGCTTGGAGGACATTTCTGTTTTAACAGAGAGAATGAGAACAAGACAGCAGAAGCGTAATGCAACAAATAAAAATAACCCTATTGAACAATCTTGAGTTAAAATTACTTTTTGTTCAACTTGAGAGACTACTCATTAAGGAAACCAACTTGTGGCACAACTTCACGAGCTTGGAAGGTTAAATTGAAGTTAACAAAGTTCCCAGATGACTGAGAAGTGGCAAAAAGCCATAGGCTGGACTAACTAACTTTGTCCATCGTGAAAAGTGGGAGCAGGCTGCACATAGCAGTACTAATAAGTTTATAAGAATCATTATAAATTAGGATAAGCATCACTACCAAAAATATAAAAGGAAATCAGGGACGTATAAGACCTACTCACACCATTTAAAGAATTGTCAATATTTAAAGAAAAAGGACAAACTTAATAGTACAAAGAAAAGAAAATAAACTCAACAGGGATTCAGGATTCTCTCTCAGAGGAGAAATTCTTGAATGGAAGTCCACCAATAGATCTTCCAGGAGGGGGCGCAGCAGGTACCAGAACATCAACACATCAAGATCGAGGGGTGGGGTATAAATCACACATACCAACAACAAAGAAAACAGTTATCACTAAAAGTATGTGCCCCATCATTATAGACAGTGATATAACTGAACGAGACTCTGACACTGAAACATCTGAACAAGAAAAGTTTTTTAATCAAAGAGGAAGGAACTGCACCAAAGAAGAAAGGCAAAAATAGGAGAGGAAAGAGAGGTGGAAGGAAACACAAACACAAATATCTGGAACAGGAGAGCCACAAAAGACCAACCAGCTGGCAAATAATCAACTTATCAGACATTAAGTTTACACACACGACCACATAAAGGTACTGGAGCATGGATTTAATTGTGTGCCCACACTCAAAATAAATAAATTCAATATATACATTGAACTTGTTAAATTCTATCATAAGCTAAATCTGAGATTTGCATTTTGAAACCATGGGGGGAGATAGCTTTGAGAATCATACAGGTTCCTTTGTATCCACTAACTGCCACAGAGAAAAATTAACCTATTTAATTCCAATGCTGGAAATAAACAATGATCAATAATGCATTTGTAACCCCCAGGTGTCACTATCCCAAGGGCTACTACCACTGCCTGCTTAACCACTAACAGGTTGAGGCGCCCGGATCCAATGGCGGGTGCCTCCACCTAGAGGTAGGGGGTTGGAACAGTCATGAACGACTTGGTCACAGCCCTCTGGGTCACTGCAACCCCCCTTTCCTTCTATTAATGGCTCATGAATGTTTCCCACACCACCGTTGCAACACACACTTACCCCCAGGATTGATTGATCAGCTTGGTGCTGAGGACCCCCTGTAAAATAAGATGCAGTAACACAATAACCCATGCACAGTATGGTGGCACAAACACACAGTTCAGACAGCATACCTTGCAAAACAAGCAAATCTGATTTATTGGAGGGGAAATAACAAGGGCAGGGGAAATCTGGTTGATTAGCTTAACACTCTACTATTTCAGAGCAATGTGCACAGGCCAACTCCCTACAAATCACTGTCACTGGGTACCCAGACAATAAGAGGTTAGCCTATTTGGTGCAGCTGGTTGGGGCCCTGAAGATGAAGACAAATGTTCAATACCCAAATTGATAATGCAGAGCCAGCAGGCTCAGTTCATGTGGCCAGTGGAGCAGACAGACCAAACTTGCCCTCAATAGAACATCTGACAGGGAGCTACCCTGATTTTGTACTCAAGACTTCTGTAGAAGGATCCCTCTTGCACCACTGCAGGACATAGGCCTGTGATCCAAACACTTCTCCACACATTTGTATGTAGAACAGAGGGGTACCATACCAGGCAGCTGCTTTAATTTCCGATCGCATTCACTGCCTGACCCGGGTGACTCAATGCAACTTCACTTTTTCTGACAGCCCGAGCACGATGAAGCAGATTATCCAGTCCTCTACAGGGTGAGCCTGGTAGGTAGCTGTCATGTATACAGCCTCCTCTGCTTGCACATCACAGCAGATCTTGTCCAGCTTCTCTGGTGATATTGTCGCCCGACTTCTTGGCCTTCCACATGCTCTTCCCGCGCGAAGACTCTACAGCGCAGGATCCCAGAGCTCCTTCTCTCCTCACGGCCACAATGACTCTGCCCTCTCAGCTGTTAAGCAGGGAGTCACAATTTCGGGCGTGACCCGACTCTATGGGAGGGTTCCTAATGCCAATCCCCTCTACCTCCTTCTATTGGTGCAAAAAAAGGCGCCACCTTCTGGACTTCAGTTCCCAGCATCACGGGCCATACCTCCCATTGGCAGCTGGTTCCTGAAAGAGTCCCAGCCCTAACTGGCTGATCAGTGCTCCATTTTAAGCACCCTTTGATCCTTATTGGACCCCATAGGCAGTCCGGGTCCAAAATGGAGGGCCAAAATGCACAAAGTCCCAGCTGCAAGGGAAAACAGGTTAGACAAACTACATTTCTTAATACCCAGTCAACTTAAAATACATAAATACCACAGCCCAATAAGGGGCCCACTTTGTCTACTTAGCAATGGCAAAAATAGTGCACCTACCCCGCGGCTCAGGCGGGACTCGAGCAGGAGAACCCACAGCCCCCTCCCTTTGCAGGGAACTCACTGGGCCAGCAAGCAGGAAGCTCTTAAAGAGACAGCTAGAATCATTCTACTAAACCCCCATTTATAAGGGGTTACACATTAACCATGATTCATTTTCTTCACAGGTACCATACCTCTCAACTGTCCCTGATTTTCAGGGTTGTCCCTAATTTTGCTTCAAAATTTTCCTCTGTCCCTCTTAAAATTTGTGTTTTTGTAACAGAACAGTGGTGATTAAAAGCACAAAATAATGTCAAAGATTAAAGTTACAGACTTTGTTTTCTTCAGAAAATGCATCATAACACAAATCCTTTCATTCTATCAGTTTTCTGAGTGAATAGTACACATTTTTAAGATGTGTCCCTCATTTGGGGTCTTTTCCCTGATTTTTTTAAGCCTTGTCCCTGATTCATGAGGCAGGAGGTTGAGAGGTATGATGTCAGGTACTGGAGCTGTTTGACTCATCTCCTGAAGGTGATCAGATGAGACAGGAAACAAATACTGTACATTACAAAAAAAATACCACAAGGTTATCAAACCAAAATCAGTCTTTTCCCCAGGTATCCCTGACCCCACCCAGTTAAACTAGCAAACAAAAAAACATTACCAGTAAGCTAGACAGATTGCTAGCCACTAATCTGAATTTGAAACACAATGTCTTTGAATTCAAAGGAACAGAATGCCCTTAATGAACTAATGACAATGCAAGAAATAATTATCTTTCAGGCGGACAAAGTGTGTGTGTGTGGGGGAAGGGCAGTTGTTGTGATTTTTAAACAGGGATATTACATTACAGAGGCCATTAGATGTTTATGTGATAACACCACTTAAAGTGATTTAGCAATCTGTGCCATAGCAAATGGGAGTACTAAACTATAGTAACCTTTAGGAGTTGTGATTCAATCTCCTACCATTCAAACTGCCAACAAGTGCTTTTTCCATGAAATAAATGCTTTTTATTTCTGTGCTCTGCTTCATGTGCATTACCTGCCACTCTTTTCTCAGTGCAGCAACCCCCAAATGTGACACCATGGAAGGGAAAAAAAAATTATAAGCACTGTTTTGAAACAGAGACCTCTGTTGGTCAGACTTGGTATTGCAGACATCTACAGTATGGACATAGGAGACTACATCTCTCAGTAAAGAAATCTTGTCAGTTAGATACTATATGCACAATGTCTTATTTGGAAAATAAACATATCAGATCTTTTATTGTTGAAGTTACTACAGGAATATGAGACTGCACCTCACAAGAAGGGAGTTGGAAAACAACTTTGTTTTGTATCCACAATGCCTTACTATGTACATCTATATATTAAGTGCAGTCACTGCCACCAAAATAAGGGACTGCACCACTGATTAACTAACATTTACAACAACATGATAATTTACTCAGAATGCCTCAGTGCTGTATGTAAAACACTGATACTTCCTTTGTATGACATCGTTCTGAGGGTGTGGCCACACACAGAAAATTGGAGAACACAGTGCTGATGAAACATAAATAAAAATGACTATGATCGATTTTTTTACAAAACAAATTGCAGCTTCAACATCTAAAGCATGAGTAGTAATGGCATACTAAGTGAAAAGGGCATCTGTGAAAGCTCGCAAAATCACTTAAAGAAAAGCTGTCGAGTAACCTCCTGGATTAATTCAAAATGGATCTGTATGACCTTCTGGATGAAGCTTTAACTGAAAGAATCATCACATAGAATAAATATGAGTTTTTTGTGTTGTAATGTTTTATTGATTTCCAACAAAGAAAGTAAACAAACTTACATCAACAAGGCCGGGGCCTGTAACTATGAAGCGTTATACAAATACTTAAAACATTAGACATAACCTAACCTGTGGGGAAAAGGTAAAAATGGGAGAAGGAAGGGAAAACAGAATATTTCAATGGAAAGGAGGGGAAAGGGAAAAGGATCAACAGGTTACTTTCTTACATTTATGCAGGTGAGTCCAGGTGAGATCAGTATACAATTGAGATTACCCAGTATGAAGGATATAGAACCTATGTTCAACCTGCATGCAGCTACGTATAGGGGGTAAAGGTGAAAGGGGGATGGTTAGTTTGAGGAGGTCGGTGGGGATAGGGAAGCCCTGTAACAGTCCAGTCTTGTAGCAGTATGCAGGTATTTAAGTATAAGTGTACTCACCAGAGAGCTGAGTTTCTAGACAGGATTTGCTGGACATAGGAACACCAGACATATTTTCTGTGTCTATTCAAGTGACTCAAATCACTTTCACGGCCTCATGAGAGGAGTTGAACTATGAGTGTGTATATATTCTGCAATTTCTGGCTTTTATCTAGAACATGAACAAGAGAAACACAAACAATCCCAAAGACTCAGATTCATAACATGGATAATAATTGTAGTGTGGGTTCAACAATTTAGAACCAGTAGTTGCAAAATGTAAGACATTCGGACCAGCTAAAATTTAGTATGCTTGTGGGAGGTGAATGGGAGAACTTACTAAACTGGAGGGAGAATAGGTAAGCAGGATAGGTGCCATGAGCACCTAGGCCACCCCTGTGCTTAGTTAACCAGATATTGACCCAACTGCATCCGACAGGGTGAAGGGGGTAATCATCCTATACCTGTCTGAGGATGAACATAACTTAAGTAGGGAGCCCAGCAGAGTCTGAATCTAGAAAGTAGATATAGAAACATAGAATTTGACAGCAGATAAGGATTGCTTGGCTCACCTAGTCTGCCCATTTTTCTACCTAACAGATAAGCTGCAGATCCTAGTTAACCAACAGCTTACTTCCTCCTACCCCCACTAGGATTGCTTTATGTCTGTCCCATGCATTCTTGAATTCAGCCACTGTTCTTGGCTCCACGAACTCCTCAGGGAGGCTGTTCCATGCATCCACATCCTTCTCTGTGAAAAATACTTTCTCACATTACCTCTGAGCCGTCCCCCTTCTATCTTCAAATTGTGCCTCCTTGTTTTTGCACATCTCTTTTTCTGAAAGATGCTACCCTTTTGGACTTTGTTGATTCCCTTGAGGTACTTGAAAGTTTCTATCATGTCCCCTCTATCCCTTCTTTCCTCAAGGGTATACATATTAAGCTCCTTTAGTCTTTCTTCGTATGTCTTCTGGTGCAGACCCTGCACCATTTTCGTTGCCCTCCTCTGGACAGCCTCCACTCTGTCTACGTCTTTGCAGAGATGGGTCTCCAGAACTGCACACAGTACTCCAGATGGGGTCTCACCAACTGTCTGTACAGAGGGATAACAACTTCCTGTTTTCTACTATTGATGCCTCTCCTTAGGCATCCCAGTATCCCCCCAGCCTTCCTTACTACCTTCTTACATTGCTTTCCCACCTTTAGGCCATCTGATATAATTACCCCAGGTCTCTTTCCATTTTTACTGTTATCAGTATCTCATCCCCCCATTGTGTACTCTTCCCCTGGGTTTTTGTTTCCCAGGTGCATTACCTTGCACTTCTTTGCATTGAATCTGAGCTGCCCTGCATTTGACCATTCCTCCAACCTCGTGAAGCCCCTTCTCATCCTTTCCACTCCATCTTGTGTAGCAACCCTGTTGCAGATCTTTGTGTCGTCTGCAAAGAGACATACTTTTCCTTCCAGTTCCTCTGCAATGTCACTTATAAAGACACTAAAAAGGACCAGTCCCAGTACTGAACCCTGCGGTACCCCACTAGTAACCCTCCTTTCTTCACTGTAGACTCCGTTTACTATTACCCTTTGTGTCCTGTTGTTTAGCCAATTTTTTATCCAGGCTACCACCTTGAAACCCACTCCAAGGCTGGCTAACTAGTGCATTAATCTTTTCAAGTTCAAGTTCAAGTTTATTGCAGGAAAACTCCGTTAAGCAAGCTCATTCACAAGGAGGTCCTGAGACATTCATGCATTCACAATGAGGTCCAGAGACAGACGTACAATCAAATAAGTTAAGAGATTATGTAATAATACACAATATACATAAGGAGCAGCTCCCTGGGTACACGAAGTTCATAATGGGAGGTGATACTGTTTATAAGACAATACATTACATACATTAGGATTTCCTCAAAGAAATTGAAGTTCCTGGAGAAAGTAACAGAAATTACATAACAATAACTAGTATGTTAATAGGGATTCCACCTGAGACACTGAAAGTAACTTGAGACAGAGCTAATGAAGTGGGGAGATGGAACCTGAGGTATTGTGGGGTCTTTAAATTGGTGCCCCAGGTACAATATTCAGATTAAAAACAATGACAGGTATCTTTTAGTTTAGCCATGCTAACCTTTTGAAGAGGTTAACAGGGACAATACTGGGTAATTTCAGTGAGGATTGTAATCAATTCCAAATTGTTGGCAGTGAACATGATATAGCGCGTTTTCCAAAGGAAGTACGGGTCCTAGGTACATCGAGAAGGAGAAAGTCTGTCTTCCTAAGGGAGTAAACACTATGCGCTATGTGTATTTAAGAGGATAGATATTGCAGTAGTTTGTTCTGGAGAAGTTTTAGAGTCCAGATGCCGGTGTGGACTGTCCATCTAACGGTGAGCGAGGGCCAGTCAACTAAGGCATATAGATTACAGTGATGAGTTAGGGGAAGGGAGTTGGTGATAAATCGGAGGGAGCGGTGGTAGAGAACATCTAACTTATGAAGACTAGTAGAAGCTGAAGAGTTGTAGATTATATCACCATAATCGAGAAGGGGGAGGAAAGTGGCTTGAACCAATCTGGTTCTGATTTCCACGGGAAAGAAAGATCTATTACGGAAAAAAAAGACTAACCTGGCTTTAAGCCTTTTAGCCAAGTCATCGAGGTGATCATTGAAAGAAAGCCTATTATCGAGCCAGAAACCGAGATATTTGAACTTTGAAACTATTTCCAAGTTTTCGCCTAAGGAAGTATTTATGAAGTCATTAGGTGGAACAAGAGTATTAGAGTGGGAGGAGCATGGCCGGAGGATCATATCTTTCGTTTTTTTGGCACTAAGGAGTAACTTTGCATTAATTAGGTTTTTTTTTAGTTGTGCAAAGTCTGCTTGAAGGGCGTCCCTAACTCCTTCCAGTGAGGGCCCAGATGTGTACAGGACTGTATCATCTGCAAAGAAATGTAAATGGGACTTGGTAATCTGACGATCAAGGTTATTTATATATAAGGAAAAGAGGACGGGTCCTAAAATAGATCCCTGGGGGACTCCCCTTACAGTAGGTAAGGAGGATGAAAACAAATCTCCTGATTTAACTTTCTGTGTCCTGCCTGTTAGGTAGCTATTGAACCATTGGGTTGTGGATGGAGTAAAGCCAAGGTTGGTAAGGCTGTGAACTAGCAGATTGTGGTCTACTGTATCAAATGCTTTGCTTAGATCCAAGAATACTACTCCAGTAGTTTTCTTAGAATCCATTGCAGAGACCCAGTCATTAGTAACCTTGGCTAGAGCTGTAATGGTGCTATGGTTTGTGCCAAAGCCAGATTGGAGAGGGTTTAAGAGCGATTGAGTTTCAATATGTTTTTTCAATTGAGCATAGATCAGTTTTTCGAATGTTTTTGAGAGTATGGGCAGTATTGAAATAGGTCTATAATTATTGAGATCAAAGGGTTCCCCCGACTTGAATAAAGGGAGAATATGGGCGGATTTCCAACACGAGGGAACTGTAGCAGTTGAGATAGAGAGGTTGAATATGTGAAGTATTGGGGCGGTAAGATAGGGGTAGCCAAGTTTTAAGAATAATGGTTCTATGCTATCCTCCCCTGCACTTTTTTTAGTATCCAGGTTTATAAGTGACTCCTCTACTTCCTTAAAGCTAATAGGGAGCAACTGAAATGAACAGGCTGGGGTATGCGGCGAATCATACATGTTATTGATATTCCTTACTTGGGTGGCATGTGGAGAGGTATCAAATGCTAGGCTGGCAGAGAAGAAATGCGAATCAAGTTCATCCAGTATTTGATGTGTACTTTCAATCACTGATCCATTGGTATGGATCTTTGCTGGGACAGAAGGGGCAGTTGAGCGACCCTCGATTGACTTGAGGGTCTTTCAGATTTTGTAGGAGTTCCCTTTAGCCTGCTCTAGAGTAGAAACATAATAGCTTGATTTGGTTACACAAATGCATTTGATGCAGACATTCCTGGCTGCCCTAAATGCCTGCCAATCTAAGGGGCTCTTGGTTCGCCTTGCCTGGGCCCACAGTTTGTCGCGGTTTGACAGTGCAAGCTTGAGTTCTGGTGTGAACCAAGGGTGCGAGTTTTTGCATGTCCGAACCTTAATAGTGGGAGCATGTCTATTAACTATAGAGGTAATGTTACAGTTGAGGATATTTACAGCCTTGTCCACTGATTTTGCAAGGAAGAGGCCTTGCCATCTGATGTTGCTTAGGTTGGACAAATAGTTATCGGTATTAAACTTACGGAACGACCGTTTGGTTATAAATGTAGGGGGGAGGTTGACTTTAGCTTGTGATCTAGTGCAGACTACGATGTTGTGATCACTCATATCATTATGAAACACCGCTGTTTGTAGGATTTTATGTGAGTGGGTGGTTAGAATGACATCTAGAAATGAGTTCTTGGCTGAATTTTGGGTGTTAATCCTAGTTGGTTCACTAATTAGTTGGGTGAGTCCGAGTTCATCACAAAGTGACTTCAGGCATGAGGATTTTGACGATAACCAATCCAGATTGAAATCACCAAGGATTATGGTTTCTGTGTTAGCATTAATGATTAGAGTTTTGAGGGTGCTAAGGATGTCAGTTCCGGCAGTAGGTGGTCTGTATCCACCTATAATGGAAATGTTGTCAGAGGAAGGGAGATGGATCTTCAGTGTAACAATTTCATATTCCTTGTGTTTAGTTTTGGTGATAATGTTACTAATTGTGTATTTTGATTTGGCATAGATAACTACTCCGCCCCCCCCTTGAACCCCTATCTACCCTGAACAGGACATAATCCACTATATTAATTTGCTGGTCGGTTATGTTTTTATTAAGCCATGACTCAGTGACAATGATAATAACAGGCTCAGTATGTGCAGCCCAGGCTTGTAACTAAGATAGTTTTTTACTTAGACTCAGTATGTTAACCATCATTATTTTTAAACCAGGTGCATCTGCAAACTCTATTAGGAGGAGAGCAGTGATGGAGGGCCTGGATTTAGCTCAACATTGCCTGAACAGAGAAGGAGGAGGAGTAACAATTTTTAGTGAGATCAAATCGACCTGAGGTCTTTTTCCTTTCTGACTGCCTATTATTTATTTTAGAGGGTAGAAACTGTATGTTAATTGTGCATAGGCTTGTGTTACAGTTTGGGACTAGGAGAAGGAATGCTTTAAGGGACAATGGGGAAGGAAAGAGCGAAAGAGAGAATGAAGAGGGTGACGAGTGGATAAAGGAAGGGGGGCATTATGAATAGTGAAAGGTAAAATGGCCAAAGGCATAGTGGGTACCCTTATTCATGGCAGTGCTCGCCTGTTGTGTGATGTTAGTGTAGGATGTACCAGGAACAAAGGTTAACATTAATAGGCATACTAAGGTGTAAAGTGCCATGGCTCACTGGAGACTGAGTGAGTATGTAAGAAAGGTTTTTTTTTTTCTTCAACTAGGCAAAAACCTATAGGATGGCTCGATGGCCAGAGAGGGTGTGCCAACAGTGTATTTAAAGGAGGCCTGGGAGGGAGAGAAGGGGGTGGGTCGAAAAACCACACTAGAAAATGCCTCGGCGGACAGCCTGCACCGAGGTGGAAGACTGGACCAATCGGCGGCTTTTCAGTAAAGGCGCCTGGTATCCGATTGGCTGGCTTGTATGCCGTACCTGTCCAGAAGCTTAATCCACTTTTAGAGCAGCTGCCGTCGGTTGTGTGGTCACCAGTGGGCGGTGATCGGGGATCCTGGGGCTTGCCCTGTTCAGGGGCTGCTAGTAATAGAGAAAAAGGCAGTGACTGTATCAAATGCCTTGCTAAAATCTAGGTAGCCCATGTCCACAGCCCCTCCCTGGTCAACTACTTTGGTCATCCAGTCAAAGAAATATATTAGATTTGTCTGACATGACCTTCCTATCGTGAATCCATGCTGCCTTGGGTCCTGTGCCCCACTGGCCTCTAGGTACTCAACAATTCTTTCCTTCAGAAGTGATTCCATCATTTTCCCTACCACTGAGGTCAAACTAACTTTTCTGTAGTTTCCTGCCTCTGTTCTGCTCCCACTTTTGTGAAGAGGAATCACATCCGCCCTCCTCCAGTCCTCAGACACCACCCTATCCTCTCATGATTTGTTAAAGAGAGTAGTCAGCGTGTCACTAGTTCTACTCTTAGTTCTTTTAGAATTCTTGGGTGAATCCCATCAGGCCCTATTGCTTTGTCCACCTTCAATTTTATTAGTTCTTTCAGAATCCTTTCTTCTGTAAATGGACTGTTATCGACCCCTGTCTTCAGAGTTTTTCTCTTGTTCGGTTTAGGTACCTCCACCTCCTCTTCCTTTGTGAATACTGAGCAGAAATATTCGTTCAGTATCCCTGCTTTTTCACTGTCACCCTCTACCCACATTCCCTCCCCTTTATTAAGCCTCAGTATCCCTCCTTTGTCTTTCTTCACTCCCTAATGTACCTATAAAGGTCTTTTCCCCTTCTTAACAGAGTTGGCTATCCTTTCCTCAGTTTGGGCTTTTGCTATTCTGACTGCCTTACCTGCCTCTTTCTGGTTTAACTGATAAAGTTCTCTGTCCTGCTCCTACTGTGTTTCCTTATATTTCCTGAATACTATCCTTTTCTCCTTAACCTTCCCTGCCACCTCTTTTGAGAATCATAGCGTTTTTTTCCTTTGTTGTATTTTGTTGATTTGCTTTACACGAAGGCTTGTTGCCTCTGTGATGGCTGTTTTGATTACTCCCCATTGTTCCTCCACCCCTCCTTCTTGCCTGTTTGCTAGTGCTTTTCTGAGGCACTCTCTCATTTTCCCAAAGTCAGCCCTCCTAAAGTCTAATACTCTTGCCTTTGTATGGCTTGATTGTATGGCTGTGTTTATCGTGAACCACCCTGTTTGGTGGTTGCTTGCTCCCAGATGGCTACCCATTTCTAAATTTGAGATTCTTTCTCCATCCCCATTTGAGAGTACCAGGTCTAAGATGGCTCCCTCCCGAGTGGGTTCCAATACTAGCTGTCTGAGGCATGCCCCTTGTAGGGCATCAAGAATGACCCTGCTCTTGGATATGCCTGCAGCAAAGGTGCTCCAGTTAACATCTGACATATTCAGGTGCCCCATCAACAATATCTCCCCTTTTTCTGCTATTCTAAGGATGCCTTCTATCATTTCCTTGTCCATTCCCTCCCCTTGAGATGGGGGTCTGTATACAACCCCATGAGAATTGTGGTGCCATTTTCTGTCTCAGGTGACCCAGAGTGCCTCCATCTGCCCCTGTTTACTCTTTAGTTCTGTTGCTTTGATCCTTCCTTTACATAGAGAGCTACTCCTCCTCCTCTTTACCCTCCCTGTCCCTCCTGTAGATTGTATATCCTGTTATGTTGACATCTCAGTCATGATTCTCTGTTTACCATGTTTCTGTGACTGCCACAATATCCAGGCACCCCTCTTCCATCAAGACCACCAGTTCAGGGAGCTTGTTACACAGACTATGGGCATTGGTACTCAATACCCTCCACTTTTTGATGGCCTTACCCCTTTTAGCCCCATCTCTGTCCTTACTGCTTTTGCCTTTTTTTACATTTACCTCTGTCCTGTTCCCTACTGACTTCTCTTGATTACCGTGTTTTGTGGGGGGAGGCTGGGATTTCCCTGCTCCTTTTCAGTGCCTCCCCCCTTGGCTAGTTTAAATGCTTGCCAATGAAGCATTTAAACCTCTCACCTAGGATCCTGGTTCCCCCCATGACAGATGCAGACCATCGCACCAGTATAGGTCTGCATCCCTCCAGGTATAGTTGAAGGTGGGAAATTCTGTCTAATTTAGCCAGGGATGAAAGAGAGGCCAGCACTTCCAAGACTGTAGGGACCAATGAGGACTCCATTTGCAGAGCAGGGCTCTCTTGGTCTGCATTGTCAGGAGAGTGAGCCATTTGTACTCCAGGTAGGAAAGCTTGGGGAAGCCAGTGGTGATACCTAGGAGAGAAAAAAGAGAGCAAAGAGGGACTTGGAACTTTAGTACTTTAGAAGCCACATCTCATATTGACTGCTATAATGGCTGAATTAGTATGTAACCCTCACCCCTGCCTTTTTACTAAAATGACAGGTGGCATGCTGTTGGCGTTGGCAGCAATACCTGGTGGGGACCTGGGTTCAGGGAGGGTGAGGTTACCTGGCACAAGGGAACCTAGGTTTGGCTACTCTGCACAGGGGCACCCAAGTAAATCCAGCTACAGGAAGCAATAACTGTAATGTCCAGAACCAGGATTGGGATTTTTCAGTGTGGCTTTATTCAAAATTAGCTGAACATAAACAAAGCATAGATGGTCCCCCAAGGGGCTACGTTCACTGTATATGCAGATCAGAGACTACAAGGAGGTCCACTTGAGGAATGAACCCATTTCTACTGTTGTCTGGCTCTGGACCCACCAGGCACTCAGCCTGGACTTGCATGTGCTTTGGATACACAGCCCGACTGGCCCAGCTCCCCTGCTGGCCACTTGACTGATGGTCCATTTAAAGAATGAACCCAACTTTACTTGGAGTGACTCCCATCAAACAAGGAGTAAATTTTCCTAACTGTGGCTCCCCACACCACTTAGAGCCTGTGACTCTTAGAGAGATTTGTTTTCTTACTTCCTTCGACTCCCATCAAACAAGGAGAATAAATTTCCATCCTGTGGCTCCCCACACAACTTAGAGTCTGTGACTCTTAGAGAGATTTTCCAATTTACGACCCACGTCTGGGTACCTACCTCATCACTGGCCAAGCGCATGAGGCAAGTAGCTATCACAGAAAAAATCCGTAGAGGTGGACCTGGTTACTAAAGATGGGGGGTGTTCCCACCTCCAGCTCCCACAGCCCATACCTGGCCATTTCTCTGGACGAACAGAAACTTAAACTTTGAAATGTAGATTAAACGGTGGATGACCTGAAGCACCCCCTCTACAACAGTACTTGAAATCCATTCAGACGTTAAACTTTAAACTACTCCATTTGTTTGTCCTAGTACAATAGGCCTCCCAAATAGTAGTTCACATCAGCTTTTTCTTCATATTTTCCAAACTGAAGAAAACATATTGTTTGCCCTTTCAAATAGAGCACAACACTCACCCTTTCATTGCAGGTGCCCCACAGGCGAAGTACCACTTCCTTCACGGTTATGCAAGAACAGAAACTGTAAACAGGCAGCTTTCTTCTGTCATGGAAATTAGGGGATTGCCCCTGGAATCCACAGAGGGACTTTTCTTCCACCCCACCCAGAGGGAGGGGGCACTGAGACCTGGACAGCGGTCTCCACCACTTTAAACTGGACTCTAACTTTCTCCCAAGGAGGTAAACAGAAAAAACTGCTTCCTGCTTGTAAACAAAACAGTAGACTTCCTTCTTGCTTTAAGACAAACAGAAGACTGACTTTGAAAACTCCCAAAGATCTAACTCACTCCCTGTGCTGCAGATTCCAATGTGGCTTATGCAGCTGCGACAGCTCTATGGTGATGTCATCTCTCAAGTCTCAGCTGTGACTGAGAACAGAGTGAGACAGTGTGAAACCCATTTAACTGGAGTTTCACAAGCTGCCTTCCCTGCCTACGACTAGGTCTTACTGGGATTCTAGTAACCCCGGGAAACAAGCGGGTTACAAGTAGACAGGACCATAATATGTGCATCAAATCTCCTGCAGGAGCTTGACATCTCCAATAATTATCAGAATCCAGGAGTTTAGCTTTATGGAGGTTCACAGGGGTTCTGTACCATGAGTGGGATATTTTGTTTTGTATTAATCTGGATCTAGCATCTCTCAGCCAGTTGTGTGTGTCCTTCCAAGCCTGATCCCAGTCTTCAGAGGTAATAGGGAGTTGTGATGTTGTTTCCTACTTGAGTTTTGCATCCTCAGATTGGGAGGGTAAGGAATCCTTGAGATTGGTGTAGATACATCCTGTCACCCCATTCGGGTGTTTAATCTAGGACTGCAAAGCAGATGGGGTGCGTTGTGTTGGGGGGGAGCCAGAATGTGCCTTAGTGCCTCTCTAAGCTGTACATATCTCCAGAAGTTGGACTGAGGGATACCCCACTTCTGTTGGAGGTGTTGAAACGTATGTAGTGTGTTAGTAGTGGGATCCACTATGTCTCCAATAGTGGAAATCCCCTTTGTGGCCCAGTGTTTCCACCAAATCCAGTATCCCCCAATCTTGATGGAGGGATTCTGCCAGACAGGGGTGAGGGTGATCAGGATAAGGTCCGTCTTCAGCCTCCGGTGAGCAGTATACCAGTTGGATCTAGAGGCCTCTATCATAGGTGAAGTAAGGTCCTGGTTTGGTCTGTTAAGAGGTCTGGAGTTGCTATTGGGGCATGTGAATGGAGTAAAGAGGGGTGAAAAGTCCTTAAGATGTCGAACTCTGGAGCCACTGAGGAGAAAGAAATGAGGGAGGGTGCATCCATCTAGTCGTAGAATATGAGTTTTTGAAAAGTAAAACACCAGTAGTGGTTGCTTTCTACTGCTTGCCAAAAACTCATAAGAATCTTTTGTCACCCCCAGGTAGTCCTATCATGTTAAAAAATGGCTCACTAACTGAACATCTTAACCAGTTCATTGACTGTTTCTACCAGACATCTGTGTGCAATTTGTCTTAAATTCATGATTCCATGCATTTGATGTCCAAATTAAAAAATTTAAAATGGAAAAAAAGTAATTTTGGGGGATAGGGCTGAATGTTACCTCTCTTTACACCAGCATTCCACACAACATGAGCCTTACGACAGTGAAATGCTATTAGCATAGAAACACTGCTGCAAGTTCCCCACATGCCCAAATTCATCCTTAAATCTCATGAATTAATTTTGACCAGAAATGCTTCACTTGCAATAGTGATGTGTATTTTCAAAAATATAGCACTGTTATGGATGCCACATTGGCATCTTTCTTTGCTAACTTGTATCTTGGTTGGTGCAAAGTAATGCACCTTGGAAACAAAAACCCAAGGGAAGAGTACACAATGGGATGGGGGTATTAACAACAAAAAAATGGAAAGGGACTGGAGGTAGTCACATCAGATTACCTAAAGGTAGGCAAGTAATGTGAGAAGGCAATAAGGAGGGCTGGGGGGATACTGGGATTCAAAGGGAGAAACATCACCAGTAGAAAGTAAGAAGTTGTTATTCCTCTGAACAGACAGCTGGTGAGACCCCATCTGGAGTACTGTGTGCAGTTCTGGAGACCCCATCTACACAAGGAGATAGACAGGATAGAGGCAGTCCAGAGGAGTACAACTAAAATGTTGCAGGGTCTGCACCAGAAGCCATACTAAGAGAGACTAAAGGAGCTTAATATGTATACCCTCAAGGAAAGGAGGGGGCATGATAGAAACTTTCAAGTACCTCAAGTGAATCAACAAAGTCCAAGAGGGCAGCATTTTTCAGAAAAAGAGATGTGCAAGAACAAGAGGGCACAATTTGAAGATAGAGGGAGGATGACTCAAGGGCAATGTGAGGAAGTATTTTTTACAGAGAGGGTGGTTGGACACATGGAACGGTCTTCCTGAGGAGGTTGTGGGGTTAAAAACAGTGGGGGAATTTAAGAATGCGTGGGACAGACATAAGGAAATTCTAGTGGGAGGTAGGAGGAGATAGGCTGTTGGTAAAATTAGGATCTGCAGCATATCCAAAAGGTAGGGAAATGGACAGACTAAGTGGGCCAAGTGGTCCTTATCTGCCATCAAAGTCTATGTTTCTATGGGGACAGATGATCTTCCTTAATGATTCTAACAACCCATTCTTTGGTCAGGTGGATCATTGGCATTGTTTTATTGATGACATATTGGTAGTATAGAGCAGAACAAAACAGTCAGATGAAAATTTTGTCTGTGAAATCAATAGCCATTTAAATTTGCAAATTTACCCCAAGACTGACAATTTTGAAGTAGAATTCCTTGATCTTATTATCATAGCCCAGGAGGATGAGACAATAAGAACAACATGCTTTGAAAAGCCTACTGCAGATAACATTGTACTATATGAAAGAAGTTCTCATTCATACTAATTGATTTCCTCTATTCCATTTGGCCAGTCCTTATGTCTCAGACATAATTTGACTGAATTGGAAGACTTTGAAATGCTAGCAAGAGAAATGTATGCAATATTCCTTGAAGGGGGCTATTTTGCTACTGTCCTTAATGAAGCACTAGCCAAAGCTAGGAATAGAGACAGAAATATTGTTTTAGAACTGTGTGACAGAAGGAATAGTGAACCTAATCCAGTCACTTGTGTCATTGAATACAGTCACATTGCACCTAAGATCAAAGACATTGTACTGAAAAAGTAACCAATATTACAACAATGCAGCCCCCAATGTCACTGTTCTGCCCCTCCTAGGGTCACTTACAGCAGAACCAAAAGCTTGAAAGACCAGGTTATTCATTGCCACTTATTGCCCACTAGCAACACATGACCCAAATGACTACCACCAAAACCAATGTTTTTTTTTTTTACCTGTAGTAACTGCATGGCATGTCCACATGGACTCGCAGGGAAAAATGTCTGTATGCCTTGAACTGAATATCAGAGTCAAGACCAATGAGTTTTCCACATATACCACCAATTTTGTGATTTGTGTTATCCTCAGCCCACGTGAATATATTTATATGTGGTGTACCATCAGACCAGCTAAGGAACGCATACTTGAGCTTCTTCAAGATATATGTTCAGGTAACATTAACACCTTGGTAGGAAATCACTTTCTAGAAAACCATGAAAGACTCCAAACTGTTCTACATCATTGAAATCGTACCACCCAGACATTGGGGTGGGGGTGGGGGGCAGAATTCAGATATTGCTACAGAAAGAGGCAAGATGGATTTTTTTTTTATACTTTATTTTTCTTGAGGTACAATTATTTGCTGATACAAGATAGACAGTGAAAGGGCAGTAATATCCTCCTAATACATTTGTTCCAGGAGATATTTGACATACAAATTCTAGCATATGCCACATTAAACATTCCTTGCATAGCTGATTCAAGTAATAATTAGCCCAAGTCATTTCCAATATAAGCATAGATACTAACCACCTTACTGAACACGATTCCCCTTCTTTAACTATCCCCCATTCCCACCTCTCCCTCATTCCCCCAACCAGAAAAATTAAAGGTGTCATCATGGTACAAATGTGGGATCTCTAGCTGAATTATAGACCACCCAGGCCCTCCACCTAATTTTAAACTCTGCTACTCGACCTATGGCTCCTGCTGTCATACGTTCCATCAGGTAATGTCAGCGGCTCCAACATTGTATGTCACTGTTTATTGCTCTACTTATACTGCAATGTATGACTGGGGTGTTTCCCCTTGTAACACATGTGTAACCATTGTATCTATTATTGTGTTTGTACTATGTATCATTGTTTATATCCTAAACTATGTAACACTGTTTGTCCTCTCTGTGACAAGCTGACTTTGTAAATGAGTCTCTGACTCAAAGGTTGTAGATCCAATATGTACAAATAAATGTTCCAACATCATGTTATGCCAGTCTTCTACCATCTGGGGTCTGGGTTGTTTCCATAGCCTTGTTATCACTTTCCTAGCTGTCAAGAGAAAAGTAAATAAAAGTGAGCCTCTCTGTACTTTATAACCCTCAGGGAGGACTGATAATAGGGCTAACTCTGGTGTAAGTTTTAGTTCTGGGCCAATTATCTCTAATAAGGCCTGTGTTAACCTCATGCCAGAATAAACAAAGATTTACACTCCCCCAGAATATATGTCCATGGTCTGCCATCACTTCCCCACATTGTCTCCAGCACTCTCCCCCATCATTGGGAAGATCCTTGCTAGTTTAGCTGGGGTATTAGAGTATCTATTGCAGGATTTCCATGCAAATTCCCTCCAATAAGGGGCCAGAGAAACCCCCAATGAGGGCCAAGTGTATTTTAACCACTAATCATATGGCACTCTGGTAGGTAGTTCTTTGTTCCATGCTTGTACAGTTGACTCTGAGGAGTTACCCATAAACTCTCGAAGACCTCTATATAATAATCCTACCAAGTGTTGCCACATGGTCCCTTGGATAGAGATCATCATCAAGTTCTACAGAAGAGGTAAAGGATTTGGTAAGCAACTCCTTATTAGACCCTTGTGGAGAAGAAATTTCTGAACCTGAAAATATCGATAAAACTGTCTACTGGTGAGACCAAACTCCTGTTGAAGTTGATTAAAAGGAACCACTCCTTGTTTGTCTAAAAACTGATGAATGAAAGACCCTTTCTCTGCCACTGTTGAAAAGTTAAATCAACCTGTGCCAGTAAAAACTATGACCCAGCTGAAAGCAGCCTCATGTAATAGAATACAGGTCCTAAGGCCGGTAAAGCCCTGACTTTGTATCACATACCCAGAGTCTGCTGTGCTCCCAAATAATAGTCTGTCAATTTTAGTAGGGATGAGAAAGGGGCAAATATTACCATCTGTGGGTCATGCAAATCATTATGGTTACACTCAATCTGTTTCAAGGGAGCCTGACAGCTCGGGTTTAACCATGCCAAAATCCTAGTTATTCCCACTGCAGTAGCATATTGTCTCAAATCTGGAAGTTTCAGACCACCTTTATATTTTGGTAATTGTAAAAGAGACCATCTGATTCGAGGTCTGCGTCCTTCCCATACAAATCTAGACAGAGTCTTATTCCAGTAAGTAAAGTAAGACTGTGAAGAGATAGTGGGAATTGTTTGAAATAAATATAATAACCTCATTAATATATTGTATTGTATTGTATTGTTTCAATTCTGGAATAAAAGGAAAGTCTCATCTGCAACCACCTATGTATATCCGCTTCTAATTTTAATGTAAAAGGTTCATGGTTTACTAGGTCCACATTTGAAATGTTTAGGGGCAAAAAATTCCCTAGGTATTTTATTTTTGTATGTTTCCATTTGAATGGCAGTTGCCTTTTTAGAATTGCCGAGGGATCAAAATTAAAGATCAATACCTCAGTCTTTGAGGCATTGATCACATAGCCTGAGACCTCCGCAAAGTCCTCTAGCAACTGTCATACTTTGATTAAAGATGTTTCAGGCTCGGAGTTAGTAACTCATCATCAGCATATAATGATACCTTATACCGTTCTGCATCTAATTCTATTCCCCAAACCTCCCTGGAAGCCCGAATCGCCATGGTCAAAGGCTCTATATAAAGAGCAAATAGCACAGGCAAAAGCGGGCAACCCTGACTAGTACCACTCTCAAGCCATACAGACTGAGATAAGTTCCCATTCACTTTGATATAGACTTGCTGGTTAGCATAAATATTGCCAAGCCATTTAATAAACTCTCATGGGAAACCAAAAAATTACTCACCATAAAAATCTCCAGAGCACTCTGCCGAAGGCCTTATAGGCATCCAAACTAAGAATAACTACTGAAAGGGAATGTCTAGAAATATAGTCCAATAGATGAATAATTCTGCATGTATTATAAGATGTTTGTCTATCCTTTAAAAAGCCAGATTGATCCGGGTGTATTATGCACGATAGAATATTTTCCATCCACCTTGCCCAGATGGACATAAATCATTTATAATCTCAATTATTAATTGATATGGGCCTATATGAATCCAGGTGCTGAGAATCCCTACCTGACTTGAGTATAGTGGAGATAACCGCATAGGCCCAAGAGGCGGGGGGAAGGGGGAGTCCCCATCCTGAATCTCCCCAAAGGCATTTCTCAGTAAGATAATAAAGGTAGGGAGAAAATCCTTATACCATTCCTAAGGAAAACCATCAGGTCCCGGGGACTTTAATGTTTTGGTCTGCTGGACTGCAAGTTTAATCTCCCCCTCTGTAATCAGGGATAACAGTTCCTCCTGTTGAATTTGGGTAATCTTGGGAAATTGTAATGTCAGGAGAAAATGCTGCAGTCATATTTCCGGAAGGGGGAGGGATTAGCATACAAATCTCTATAATAATTTTGAAATACTGTTATGATCTCTCGAGTATTACTTTTCAGTGCTCTAGAATTTGGGTCTTTAAGTTTAGTTATAACTGCAGCTTGACTATAGCGCCACAATCTTTTAGCAAAATTCTTTGCCTTTCTAGGTCCACCCTGATAGTAATATCGTTTTAATTGTTGAAGTTTAACCTGTACCTGATAATCAATAATGGCTTGTAGCTCTCTTTTAATTTGCCATATTTCTTTCTCCCCTTCCCCCTTACTCCATCCTGTATTCTGTTGCAATAGTCTCAAACGTGATTGCAGCTGTTTATATCTGCTCTGCCTTTGCTTTTGCTTGTGTGAGGCATAGGCAATTATCTCACCTCTAACCACCGCCTTTAATGGATCCCATACCACGGCCAATGAGGTCTCTGGCATCAAATTCTCCTGAATAATTTGGGGTATTTTCTGTGTCATTAAATCCTTAAATTCCTGGTTCTTAAGGAGGGACAAGCTAAGTCTCCATAAAGCCTGTTTACGTAGGCCTCCTATGTCCAATTTTAACAATAATGGAGTAAGCTCTGATAAAAACCTAGCATTTAGAGATAGATCCCTTAGGGCATCCAAATGTTATACAGAAATAAAAAAATAATCTATTTGAAATGATGTTTTAAACCTCAGCAAATCATAAGTGGATCCCCCAATCTGGGATAAAAGTGTCTCCAGTCATCCAGGAGCCCTAATTCAGTCATCTGAGAGCTCAGAAGCCTCTGAGTGGGTGTTAGTGTATGTCTTTGTGGGTTTGAAGTGTCTATTTTGGGATTTAAGGTGATATTAAAATCCCCCTGCTATAATCAGCATCCCTTTCTGTATATCCACCAGTCTGTTAAAAAGTTGTCGAAGTCAAGCTGGGAGGGAGGCGGGGGTAAATATACATTAGCCAGGGTGATTTCCTGCCCACCTAATTTTCCCTGAATAAGTACATAGCAGCTAGAAGGGTCTGCATATTCTACTCCCACCTCTAGGGGAGAGTAGCTGGCATCAATATTGCTACACCCCGGCGCTTCCTAGTTTTACTTGACATTGCATATACTCTGTATCTTCCCCCTGCTGCCAGCTTTAAGTGTTCTGCCAAAGACAGATGGGTCTCCTGTACAAAGATAAGATCTGGGCCCTGTCGTTTTATGTATTGCAGCATTCTGCACTGTTTAACTGGGCTATTGATTCCATTTATTTTCAGTGATAACACTGTAAATTGTGTGGAAGCCATAATTATAAACCCAAAAATGATTGTTGCCCCCATTGGACATTTCCATACCCCCTCTTCTCTATTAATATGTTCTCTAATCCCTTAAATTGACTGAACAGACCCATATCCCGATTCTCAACTCACATCAGCTGCACAGAAACATCTCCTATTATTCTTTCTCCTCTTTCTCCTACATTCCACTCTCCATCATCTAACAAACCTTTTTGTCTCAGCATTGTACCTCTATTTAACTTGTAACAAAACCATTGTGACAAAATTGTTAACACCTGTAGCAACCGTGCCCAGGTAAACAGTAACATATCTATTTCCTGAATCTTTAAAGTTGGTATAACTTGCACTTCAGTTGCACTATTTACAAAATAGAAAAGAACTTCCAATGCTGGGAAGGTAAATCCTACCCTCCCTGTTTTTCCCTTGTGGTCTCCTGGCAAATTACCGGTCCAAGCAGGAAAGGAGGAAATGCCTAGGACTACCTTGCCTAGGGCCTCCTGGGAGCTTATTCTTGCTCCAACAAAAATGAAAATTAGGACAAAATAAAAAACCTTTAGGTTGGTGTACGTAAGCACCCCAGTGTTCAAACAAAATGTCAGTGTCCACCCGATTTAAGGCTCTGCTCCTTTTCAAAGTAAAATGATATTAATCTAGTACTGGAATCAGAACGTTCAATACGAACATTTAGTCCCACTCCCTGTTTCTGACAAAGTCAAACTGCAAGTTATAGTACTCATTTTTCCCCCTCAGGTTCTTTCTTTATGATTAATCTTTCCCCTCAGGTAATGTAATAGTCCCGCATCAGTAGGCCAATGGGGGGGGGCTGGGACCTTTCGTCCGCACCACCTTGGCAAGTGGTCCTATAAGTTGTACCATTAGTATACTATATAATAGAAATATTATAGGTGGCCTAGAGTCAGAGCAGTATAGAGAGTGGTTCTGGGATTTCTCCTCACCCCTCCCCCTTCACTGACCTTCGGGTTTTCAAACTTCAGCCAGGAAAAATTAGAATCTGTCTCAGGTCTTCTCCTTCTCAGAATTTGGGTCTGTTCTGTGAAATGCCACCAGAGCTCTCTTATGGTCCCTATTATTATGCTTTTCCTCAGCAGTGGTTCTCTGGTTTGTCTGGCATCGCGGAGGTCTGGAGGCTAGGTCTGCTGATGGGGCTGCCCATGCAGAAAAGCTCAAACCCATTTTGGTAAGTTCCAACCTGACCTCTTGTGCTGTTGAAAATTCTTTTTTTCCACTAGGGAGATGGATTATTAACCTGGCAGGGTATGGTGTCGAAAATTTGTGGCCTGCTGATTTAATCACCGGGAGCAAAGGCAGGTAGGCCTGACAGAGCCTCATGGTATTTGATGCGTAATCACGGTCCAGATAGAAATGTTTCTGAGCATAGAAAACCTTCTGTTTTCTCCAAGCTAGGAGTAGAATCTGCTCTTTAGTGGAGTAGCTATTGAAGTGGGCTATAATCAATCTGGGAGGAGCTGTGGGTTCAGTGGATTTCGGAGTGAGTACCCTGTGTACCCTTTCTAAGTTCAGCTGTAATTCGTCTGGGAGCTGCAAGGCTGTATGAAACAAAGTCTCAATAAAGTCCTTTATGTTTGAACCTTCAGATCCCTCAGGTATGTAATATATATGTAGGTTTTTCCTGCGGACCCTGTTCTCTGCATCTTCCTGTCTAGCTTCCAGGGTGTCTTGTTGTTGTTGTTGCAGGAATTGTAATTGGGTCTCTAAATCATCTACCCTGTTCTCCATGGCCATCAGCTGTCTGTCCATGTCGTCTGTCCATTGCTCTAGTTGCATCACATCTTTCCAAAGTTCCCCATACAGCTGTTTAACTTCTACGTGAAAGGAGAGTGACTCCTGATATATTAGATCCAGCTTCACTTTTGTATTTTTGGGTTTAGCTGAATTACGTGCATTCTTCAGTGCAGCCTTGCAAAGGCTCGATGCCCTAGCCTCCAGCGTTGTTTTGGGCCCTGAGGCCTCCAAATCCGATCTTTCCACATCACTTTCCATTTTTTTTAAAGACTGCACCTTCCAGCACTGGTATAAAATTGTGATACCCTCTGTTATCTTTTATTAGTTATATTTTTACTATTGCCTAGCAATTAAGTGCTAGGTGGAGGGTATCTGATTAGGAGCTAGCTAAAGACTCAGGTTTAGGTGGCCATCACTCATGAGGGTGGAACTAGAAGTCATAAGATGAATTTTTATTGAAAAGTGCTACAGCCATTGGGACTGAATGAGGAGCTGGATTGTACCATGGTTTTGTAATGAACTGTATGATTGTTTGTTTGTTTGTTTATTGTAAGGTTAAGACCATAGAGCAACACTCATTTACAATGGTGACTTTTGAATACACAAAATATACAACACAAAAGATAAAATACACAATAAATACAAAAATGCAAACATCATAAAATAATATAACATATTAGAACACATACATCTACAAGCAAACATTTTTAAAGCAGTTACAGGGCCTGGAAAGATAGGACAAATATCTTTTTAGAACACATGCAGAGGGTGCTTTTTATGTTTACGTCTAAATGTATCTAGAAGATTGTTCCAGAATTTTGGAATTATTTGACTAAAATATGTGTCTGATCATTTTGTTTTTATATTTGGAACTGACATCTCCAAAAGATTACTTTTTCTTAGAGTCGGATCCAAGTCTCTAAATTTTGATCTATCCCTTAAATACCCAGGAATCTTACCCAGTCCACATTTATAGGAGAAAATACTCAAATGAGTTTCCCTCCTTTCATTTAAAGAAAGCGACCCAACCTCTGATGTAGTTCACAATGGTGAACTTGTTTACAGCAATTTAATATTAACCTAATCAATCGATTATGTAAGATATCCAGTACGTGTAACCTATCATAAGTAGAAGCGCCATACAAAACATCTCCATAATCAATAAAGGGGAACAATTGCATCTGGACAATCACTTTTCAAGTATCTACATCCATACTATGTTTGTGTCAGTAAAGAAAACCCACCCTCTTATTAACTGGAGTAATAAGGTAATTTAAATGTATCTTACCGGCCCCTGTTTGATCTAAGCAACAGCCCGGGTATCTATAAGTATCCACGTTCTCCAGAGTATCCCCAGCACCATCCAGAATTGATAAATATTTATCTGTCATACCACAAGAGGTGGCTCCAAAAATCATACATTTAGTTTTGACATGTTCAATTTAAGTTTCATTTTGGTAAAGTACAGCTGGAGATTGTTGAAGCTGTTCTGGAGAACATTTTAGGCACCATCAGCATAGGTCTGACAACCTCCGAGGTTTGTCCAACTCGGCGGTGTTATGCAATGCCAGGTCTGTTAGGAATAAGACCACCATTATTGCCAATCTTGTTGGCTTGGTTGATCTGGCTTGCATCACCGAGACCTGGCTAGATGCAAATTCAGGCCCCATAGTGGAGTTCATGACTCCAGCCGGGTACTCGGTGATACACCGCCTGAAGATTGGACAGTTGTAGCAGGTGTAGGTGTTGAATTGTTCTCATCTGCCGTCCACCCGGAGATGGGAAGCAGCTTCTTACAGGAAGTAGCAGACTTCCTCGTTGACATGTTGTTTGAGTCACCCAGATTGATGGTTCTGGGTGACTTCAATGCCTGGGTCGACGATGAACTCTCACAATTTGGTAACCACTTCCTCCAATTAATATCTTCTTTGGGCCTTACACAGGTAGTTTCCACTGCTACGCATAAATCTGGACACTCTTTGGACTTAGTCTTCCTTCTAGGGATTGATGCATCTGATGTGAGGGTGGAACCAGTCACCTGGTCTGACCACTATACCATGAGGTTCAATTTTTGCACCCCCCCCTTAGAAGACCTTCCCTTGTGGAGATGGTCAGGTACTGCCCATTATGGAATATTACTTCACAAGGCCTAGCGTCGGTCCTTGACCTATCATCCCCCGAGTTGGTGAGCAGTAATCCAGAGGCACTGGTGTTGACCTATAATGGGGCTGTTACGGCTGCCCTGGATCTTATTGCTCCTGTGAATGAGTGCCCCTTATCCCTTCACCCCAGGTCCCCTTGGTTTGATGGGACACTGAGGGAGATGTGGAGACAGGAGCAAAGGTTAGAGCATTGTTGGTGCAAATCCACTCTTGAAGCCGACCGCCTTAGATTGATGGAACACTATTCTATTTATCAATCTGCAATCACCCATAAGAAGGCAGAATTCCTGTCCAGGGAGATTGCAGTTGCTCAGAATCGACCAGCTCAGCTGTTTTGAACTGTAGACAGACTGTGCAAACCAGCCTGTCTGCAAGTTTGAAAAGCCTTTTCGCAATTAGAGTGCGAGGAGCTCACTCGTTACTTTGCAACTAAAGTGGACTGACATCAGGGCGGATTTGTGTCCGGCAACCTCTAAGGGTGATGTTATAGAACAGTGTGAGATCACAATGCCTCAGTTCTCTTGGAGTTCCTTTTGTCGACCTGAGTTCATGGATATTATGAGGATCATCCGATAGCGTGCGTCCCACAAGCTGTGGTTTGGACCCTGGACCGACTTCCCTAATTTTGGGTTATTCTGATAGCATCAGTCCAGTCCTGGTGCAAATAGTCTGGTGCTCCTTGGAGTCAGGTGAGTTTCCTAGCTCCCTGAAAGAGGTGGTAGTGACACCTCTTTTGAAGAAAGCTACCTTGGACCGAGACTGTTTCTCAAACTAGAGACCTATGTCTAACCTTCCCTTTATTAGGAAGGTCATTGAGAAGGTTGTGGCAGCCCAATTGGAGGACCATCTAACCATCCATAATATCTATGAATTCTTCCAATCTGGCTTCCATAAAAGACATAGCACCAAGACTGTGCTGGTTTGGGTGCTTAATGATCTTCTGAGGGCGGAGGATCAGAAGAGACGTTCCATTCTGGTTCTCCTTGATCTCTCATCAGCTTTTGACACTGTGGAACACATGGTGTTGATAGCATGCCTGAGGCAAAATTGTGGAATGTGCAGATGATACCCAGCTATACCTGTCTTTTGCACCCGACCAGGATGGAGTTCTCACAGTGTTTAACAACTGTCTGGATGAAATCCAAGGTTGGATGGATTCTAGTTGGCTAAAGTTGAACTCGGAGAAGACAGAGGTTTTGGTGGTGGACCTGGGTGGTCAGATCGAGAGGTTGCATGATGGCATGCCTTCTGGAATTTTTCTTGGTGGTGTGTCACTTCCGACCTCTGAACGGGTGTGTAGCTTTGGGATTGTCCTAGATGACAGGCTGACTCTACAATCTCAGGTGCCGGCCATTGTCAGAACTTCCTTTTACCATCTTAGGAATATTGCCAGAGTTAGGCACCTTGTTCCATCTGACTCTTTGCCAACGTTGGTCCACGCCTTTGTGTCCTCGCACTTGGACTACTGCAATGCCCTTTACTTTGGACTTTCTGGGGTAGAAATCTGTCACCTACAGCTGGTGCAGAATGCTGCAACCTGGGTTTTGACTGGGACAAGTAGGTCCTGTCATATTACCCCAGTGCTGTGTGAACTGCACTGGCTCCCTATACGGTGGTGGATCACCTTTAAAGTAATTTTATTGACTTTTAAAGCCCTTCACGATCAAGGTCCGACCTATCTGAAAGAACTTCTGGTGCCTTATTGCCCTGGCCTATCGCTCCACTCAGCCGATGAGGGATTGATAGAGATTCCAAGAGTGAGTTTAAAATCTTCAGGCAGCAGAGCATTCTCTCATGCTGCACCCACTCTTTGGAATTCTCTACCATGCCGGTTACAGGAATGCACCTCTGTGGAGATATTTAAGAAAGATCTGAAAACATACTTATGACAAATGGCCTTCTTGGATAACTAAGTCAATTTTAGTGTGTCTGTATTTTTATTATAACTTATTATGTTTTAATATCTGATGTTATTATGGTACATTTTTATACATAGATTTGTATTTGAAATTTGAATTTATGGTATTAAAATGTTCGCATGATACATTGATACATTGAAAGGTGCTTTATAAATAAAATTATTATTATTATTAGTATTATCAAGAGTGGGATTGGATACATAAATGTTGGCATCTACATAAAGATGATAAAGAGAATTTCCTACATCTTCCACAGATCTTTAAGTTATATTAGGAAGAGCAAGACCTCAGGGCAGAGCCCTGGGGAACTCTTTGCTCCACCAACAAAGGGGAAGATACTATTTTATTTATTGTAGTTACCTGATGTCTTTCTGATAAATAGGATTGAAACCATTCCAAAGTTAAGTCATCCATTCCAACCTCAGAAAGTTGAGACAATAAACTCTGATGATCTACTGTATCAAAGGCCTTGGAGAGATCAATCAAAATGGCACCAGTGTAATTTTTGGACTCCATTGCTGATACGATGTCTTCCAAGACTCTTGACACAGCAACTACTGTCCCGTGTTGCTTTCTAAATCCAGATAGGCATTGGTCCAGCAAGTTCTTACCCTCTAAAAGGATGCAAGTTGCTGGACCAATAATTTCTCAAAATTTTACTAACTAAGGGTAACAAAGAGATGGACTGATAATTATTTAAATATCCAGAATCCCCAACTTTAAAATAGGGGCACCCTAGCCAATTTCTAACTACTAGGAAAATAACCAGGAAATAGATCTATTATACAGATAAGTTAAAGGACCAGCTATGTATGTAGCAGAGTACTTTAACACTGTCAAAGTAAGTTCATCAGGTCCACAACTACCACTTGCTTTTAAAGCAAGACGTAAGTCTAATATCAAATGCTGTTCTATTTCCTGAAAATGGAAAAGACAGGTGTTCTCATCGATATTAGTATGAGGCCTGTTAAAAAAGTTGATGGAAAATCACAACATTTACTAAACTCAGTAAAAAACTATTAAATCTATCAGGTAATGGATAGTCTTTTAGGTATGTTTCCTGATTAGAAAGTTGAATAGTTGAACTCATTTTTGATTGTCCATTCAAATCTCCAACAAGCCTCTGTGTTACAGCATATGATCCTGATTTAGTTGTTAATTTGGCAAGTTAATTTATTTCATGGATTCATTTTATTTATTTCAGTAATTTATTACTTTGAGATGGCAGTTTACCTATAGAATTTCCTCTTAAACTTTGGGTTTTGGGACTTTATCATTTCTCTTAATCTACAAATGTATTGATTGCTCACTTTGTGTTTCTTTATGTGACTGCCGTTTGAACAAGTGTCTGTAATATACTTGCTTTAACTACACAATTGATTGGTTAAGTATATTTTGCTTTGTATGTGCTGCACTTGTTGTTTTCTATTCACGTCCTCTCCCTTCATTTGAACACTTTCCACACTCATGTGATTCTCACTTTCAGTGGGGTGATTCTGATTTAGTGGGACTTTCCTCACTTTATCATTCTACTTTTTTGACACTAAATGTTTATTTACTTAGAACTAAGTAATGTGCACAAAATATTGTATTTAGTTGATTGCCCTTGTGGCAGACAACATAGCAATACTTGCTGTTTTAGGTTAATTTAAAGTGATATGACAGCTGACTTTATTTTAATCTCTGATGTTATATTTACTTTTTCATGCCTTTTACTCTCCTATACTGTAGGTATTGATCCATTATAGGTTGATCACTCTTTTGGCAGAAAATGTAAAAGCACTAGCTAGATAAACAGTTTTAAAACAAGTTTGACATCTGTAAATATCATATGGGACCAGTAGCAGGACAGCTAGACATTTAAATGCAGATGTCACGAGTTTGACAACTGATAGCCACACTCCCTGATGAAGAGGCAGCACTCCTTGAAGCACCAGGGCATCTGGCTGTTAAACATTTTGTTTATACATATTTTTTGTTAGTAAATTTCACCAGCTTATTTTGAAATCCTGGTTATGCACTGGTTTTTGCTCCTTTCCATTGCACTAGCAATTATGGGTCAGTGACTCTCATATGAGTGGTGGGCAGTTAATGAAGACTCTGCTATAGGAGAGTCTGATGGAGTACCTGACGGCATATGAGCATAGGATCACCAGCAGCACAGTTTCACAGGGGGTAGGTTATGTCAAAGAAGTCTCTTGGAATTCTTTGATGGGGGACTATGAAGGTGGATCAAAGGGAAGACAGTGGCTGTGGCCTATTTAGACTTCAGGAAGGCCTTGACACTGTGACACACAGGAGGCTGATTAAGAAACTTAGCAACCAGGAGATTGAAGAGAACTTGACAAGATGGATATCAAACTGATTGAAGGATAGGAGGCTGGTGGTAAAGAGCAGTCACTTGGGGAATAGGAGAGTGACCAGTAGAGTGCCATAGGGATCAGTACTGGGTCTTTTCTCTTGAATGTCTTCTAAGTGACACTGCTGTTGAATTAGAAAGGAAGGTGCATCTCTTTATGGATGATATAAAATCTGCAACAGGTTGGACACCCAGGAAGGAGTGGAGAGAATGCAAATGGATCTCATGGAAACTGGAGGAGTGGTCTAGAATGTGGCAGTTTGGTTTCAATGCCAAACAGTGCAAAGTCACAAAGTGAGAGACACTTTTGGAAAGTTAGAAAGGGGTTGGTCACCATGGCTAAATTATATAGGTGTTATGGGGTGGGGGTGGGAAATGGATAACCAACTGTGGTTTCAGTAAGGTAGGTGGGTGTAGGTGCCACAGAGGACAATGCAGGAGAAAGCAATACAGAGAAGACACCTGCTCAATCCTGATCTTAATCTTTCCTCACTCCACCAACCCTCCCCAGGGGAGAATAAGAGGGACTAACTGTTTAATGTGTACAGTCAGGATGGAGCTAATTATAATAATAAATATAGAGTCTACAGGTTTATGTTGCATTGTTTCTTTTACCACCTCTACACCACTGGGTTAAGTAAGTTGTGTGTTATGAATGTTGTTAGTAAATTACCACCATGATGAGGATCTTTCCGTAGAAGGTCCTTAAGGATAAGTTTTAGAGGTTATAGTAATTAGATCATATGCTGTTAGAGTTATTACACTGATGTCATCTGAAGGGTAGCATTTTAGAAATACTAGTCTTAGTATAGACATAATATAAAGTATATACCAATTTGTTTACATTTTGTTTATCTGCCACACACTTGGTGTTGTATTTCCAAGGGAGTAACCTGGCCAGGGACAGAGACATGGTGTGAGAATCTCTTAAATGTAGCTATTAAATTTGGTAAGTTAAAGTAGTGTGTTTTGTATGTGGTTAAAATGATGATTCTTTGAAAAGGAAAAAAACTAATAAAACAGGGTTTTAAATAATTGATTAGCAGTTTTTTTCTTGGGACTATACTAACTGTACAGAAAGTATTTATATAGATTTTCTAGAAGTGCTGTGTTTGTTAAACACAGTGAGGCAAGAGCTATGCATTTTCACAAAGATTTAGCACTTTTATGAGCAAAACGTTAATCAATTTTTAGAGCTAAATAAATCTCTGTAAAATATTGTTTATAAAAAAAAAGTACAAAGTCAGACACTTGAGGTGGGAAACCCAGGGGCTGTGTATAGAATGGGCAGAAGTACTTACAGTCAGCAAGGAAGAGAGGGACCTGTCGTAATCATATCTTATGATCTCAAACTGGCAGGTCAGTGTGGCAGGGATGTAGGCAAGTCCAGTGGGATGCATTGTTGCATAGGGATCAGGATTTGTAACAGGAGAAGAAGGGTGTTGTTGCCACTGTATCAATCACTAGTGAGACCCCACCTAGAGTACTGTGTTCAGTTCTGGAGGCCACATCTCTTCAAGAACATTGGCAGGGTAGAAGTGGTCTAGAGGAGGGCTACAAAAAAGGTTCAGGGTTTGCACAAGAAGAATCTGTGGAAGCTCAAGACGTACTACCTGTAGAAGAAGAGGGTGAGAGGGGACATGATTGAGATCAAATACCTCACTGGGCTGAACAAGGTGCAGGAAGGGAGCCTCTTTCAGAGGAAGAGGAGAATCAAAACACAGTGACATGCAAGGAAACTTGGTGGGGGCAATTAAGAGGGATGTGAGGAAACACTTATTTACAGAAAGGGTAGTGGATGCTTGGAACAGTCTGCCAGAAGAGATGGTGGGGTGGAAACAGTGGGGAGCTTCAAGCATGCATGGGATAGGTACATGGGCATTAGAAGTAGTGGAACAGGAGGGGGAGGGACAACTGAAACCAAATAGAGTCAAGGGTGTAGTAAAAGGCAGGGAGAATAGGGCAGACTTGATGGGCCTACTTGTCCTTTTTTGCCGGCATATTCTATGTTTCACATTTTTTGCTCTTTGTTTTATGTCATTCCACAAAAAAGGAAGACAGTTCCTGAAACCACAGCCCAAGCATCTATTGAAAATTCATGTCTGGAGTGCCACCACAAGGTACACTCTGGGCCTAAAATTGCTATACAGTGGCATTGTGAAGGGTGACTTCTTGGGGATAAACAAGTGGACAAGATTTTGGTGCACTTCATTCATTAAATGTTTCCTGGTATGCATAATTGTTTTTTTGTTATGGAGGTAAGATGTATTCTGATACATGCTATCTGAACCAAACTGACCACATTTGATGCTGGCCTGCTGGTACAACAGTAGAACTACCACTTGTGGCGCCAATGAACCAGGTTCTTAAATGACCCCAGGGCAGCAGAGGGCTAGCCAGAGGAGGAGAACTGAATGTCCAGTAAGAGCTCTCCTCCTCCCATTAGGAGGTAGGTTATGATGCCTCAGCAATAGACATGCCCCAACAATGCCTGGGTGTCAGTGCACTGGGGAACCAGAGCTACAGCGGGACTGGTGGAGTGGCAGACAATGACATGTCAGGCATGGGAGTGCACCTGATATTGCCTAGATGTCACTGCATGTCCACTCCACATGGGGAACAAAAGCAGGAAAAAAGCCTCTGTATGGCTGTGTTAGATAACACTGACTCTCCTCCACATCATTCCCAGTAGCCTCTAGCAGGCCAGTTCTCTCCAAATGAGTAAAGTCTTTTCTCTCCTCTCCCCCGAGGGGGACCCAACATAACAATTACTCATGGTTTCCTGGGGCAACAAGTTGACAGGTAAGTTCACAGGCAGCAGGCAGTGTGGAAGATGGGGGGTCTCTGAAGGTGGACTATGGGGTACATACCTGAGAACCAAGGGAACAGAAATAGAACTTAAAACAAATTTAGAAGACATGGGATATGATAAAGATTTATAATGTGTAACCATATTCAGCTGGTATGGACTACTAGGCACTATTGGAGGAGAGTGTAAACAGTGTAAGACTTCAGTTTGTACATACTGTAGATACATGGTTGAAGCAATACCTGCTATTATTTATTAAAATGATGCTGCTTTTGCAATGTGACAAATAGAAAAGAGTTTAGTAGCACAATAATATTTTACATGCTGGAAATAAAACAAAATTAAGTAATGTGTTGTAGCATGTGGATTTTTATTATGGTTATATAGCACCCAAAATACAAATGCAGCCCTCAGAAGTACTCAGCCTGCCTAGCACTGAATAATGTTGATACAATCCTGCTTTCACCCACCATTATTTTACTGCAATGTACTAAATTAATAAAAACCTTTAAATAAAAGATGGCTAGCGGTACCAAGGAATGGACGGTAAAGATCTATTGAGTAATGGTTCTTACTGTCTCTTGAAGAATTTAGGCTTAGTTGCAACTAGGTAAAGGATACTGTCACAAAATGTTTACTTTAAAACTGGTTCTTTCAGCCCACTTGGGTGATCCACCTTGGTGTGAAGATCATGGTTTATTGTTAGATAACATTTTAAAATACTTAATAAACCATATTCAATCTCAAATCTTTATCAATACCTTTTAGCAAGAATATCTGGATCAAAACCGATAGTACCCAAAAGTTGGACAATGAACCAAGACAATTCACACATAGATTGGTCAGGATCTATAAGAATTTACACAATATATTGTAAGTGATGAGCTTAAACTGACACAAATTAAAATATTGCATGATGCATACTATACTCCTATTAAGTTACAGAAAGTTGGACTTCTAAACTCTGGAACCATATTTTATAGGACTGATGATTAGTTACTTCCTTCTGGTCCATAATTAAAACTAAAATAGGTAGTAAATGTAATCTGACAAATTTATTTTAATTTCCAGGTGTGTATTATTGGAGATTTGAGCATTGTTCTTTCAGCTGTGGTAAAACACCACTTGAGTTTGATTGCCTTAACAAAAAAAAAGTTATTATTACGCACTGGAAAGAACATCAAACTCCCTCTATAATGGAAAGGAGAAACAAAATATCAAACCTGAGAAATGAAAATGTATTGCAAGTATGAGGCATAATCTAGAGGCCTTCTCTATTAAATGGGATACTCTGTTTAACGTGATTATAAATTTTAAACCCTAGCCCCTGATAACCTTTCATGGATTTCACTTATTATTAATTTTCATTTGTTTTTCTTTATCTAATGATGCAATTCATAAAGTGTTGGAATTGCTCTGATCCTATTGCTATTTTGATAGTAGGTCACAAAAATTATATCCTGTTCTTTGTAATATTTGCTTGTAATTATGGGGAGGGAGAAAGACTGGGAATTGTCCTTTTTACAGTTATCTTTTTATTATTGTATTACATTTTAAAATATATTAATGTTTTATTTACTAATTGCTGTTTAATATTTACCTTTGTGCAGATTTTAATAAAAAATATATAATTAAAAAAAATACTGCAATGTAAGTTCTTTTAAGTTCCTAAACTATCACCATGAATGAAAGCCACCTTATTGGAAGGCAAGTTGGTAATTTGGTGATATGGGTGGACATAACTAATTGAGAAGGAAATAATTTAAGTTGTACATCCCTTTAGGAAAAGTGCTCAGTTTATTTACAAAAGAAGGAAATAAGAAAACTGAGCAGGTTACAAACTGTACACGGTTTTTAAAAAGTCAGTGACAAATGTCTCAAACGGGGACACATTTTTCAAAATGAAAATAGTAGCTCGAGAAGTGTATTGTGTGACTTACCACAAAAAGCATTCTCTAAAAGAAAAATTTAGCATTACATTAATGTCTGACAATCTTTGTGCATTAATCCTTACTCTTTAGAGGCAGAAATGTCAAATTTAGGAAGGGCAGTGAATGTTTTATAGGCAAAACCAGAGATATCCCTTCCCAGCACAACTGTGATATATTTTCCAGTTAACAGTACTGGTTAGACTATCAACTGGATGTTGAATTGCTCAAGTATGGTTAGACTTTCAACTGGATGTTGAATTGCTCAAGTACTGGTTAGACTTTTAACTGGATGTTGAATTGTTCAGTTTTCTGGTAACAAATCAATCTATCCAAATGATTTACCTGTAGATATATTGTACACAGTTGTATTTGAACCACATAAAGCATGGTACTTGCACACTATAAATGCCAACTTATGCCATCTGGTGGTCTCAGGAGAACATGCAATGAATTCCAAGTTATAACACAGAATCACAATAAACAGAGAGCTGATAATGGAAAACTGATACAAGATGCCAGGGAGGGCTATTTTTTATTGGTGATGGTTACCACTATACTGTATATGGTTGAGAGACTCATGGGACAGCAATCTGTGTTCCAGGCTGTGGCATATGAGGATTAACACATGGGATATCTGTCATTGGTACAGTGGTGTGTCCTGTAAAAGCTTGTTTTGCTTTGGCGACCATAGGAACAGGTCATGAAAGATTTATATGAAGAAGTAACAGTTCTTAGCATGGTCTTTTCTCAGGTGAGTCTACATGAATGACATGCATGTCAATATTTATCAGCTTCTACAGCAAGATATTGAAGAACGGCTTGTGATCATGGTCACCACTGCTGAACCGGTGATGGTGCTGATGATGACTGTGATAATGTTGGTAGTGGAGGAGGTGATGCTACTAGTTCATCTGAATAATTGTCACAGTAGCAGGATGAAATACTCATTAAAAATGACAATGGTGCTTCTTACAAAACTTTTAGACAGGCTTGATAGCATTATATATGACTCACAGTTCTGCATGGCAATACTACTGCAACTCAGATATAAAACTGTGTTCATTAAGCCACTAACATCTCACCTACCAAATCAATTAGCCCTAAAAATGGATGGTTCTGGAGAATTGGGTCAATGCCTGGCCATTGCTGGAGATGGGAGCTGAGAAGGACACACTGTGATGAGCAGGAGAGCCACTGAGGTGACACACTGGAACTAGTACCCCATTTCAAGTACCTGGGAATTGCACTGGACACTGCCCTGTCTTACACATGGCATATTGACATCATGACCAAAGCCTTTAGCACCAGGATCAGTATCCTCTACAGGCACAGACATTGCTTGTCCTATGAAGGTCTGAACTTGGCAATTAACAGCTCACTCATCACCTTGACTGACTATGTCCTAGCTGTCTATTGCTCCGCTACTGACACAGTGCTCAAATGCCTCTCCACAGCCTTAAACAAAGCCTGCTGCTTGCTCACTAATGTCCAAAACTCACCTACACCTGTGAGCTTTATGTGCAATTGCAAAAACCAAACTCCAAAATGCTGTGTGCTCAGTAAGAGTAGAGCTGGGTGCAAGGCTAAAGGGGTTGCTAATCCCTGCTCCATACAAAGTCAAAAACCAAAGATAGTCCTGCACTCCAAGTTCAATTGAAACTCAAAGCAGTATTTATTCATTCAATCCAAGGTTTTATTTTTAGTGTTTCAACTATAACAAAGCACATAGCTCCTACAAGCGGCAAACCCACAATCAAATTTTCTTCCCAGTGCTTCGACCAATAGAATGGTCTTCCTCAGGGGGTGGAGAATGTATGATTATCCCTCCCTTAAGTAGTCATTCCACATTTAGTGCCCTTATAGTTTAGGAGCAGAATAACAACTTAATTTAGTTAACCACTATTAAGTGGCCCTGGAGGGATCAGGACCCTGAAAACAAATTTTACTAAATTCATTATATCAAAAGTAATTTTTCTTCACATTCTTTTAAAATAAACTATGTAGCAACACAACATAAATAATGTTTAAACTAAATACATAAAAAAGAGAAGATAGAAAAAATATTTATTTATAACAAAAGAGCTATATCCTATTGGAGGATTGTTATATGTTCTGATTATACAGTAATTTTGTATCAATTTACCTTTGGTATCCACAAAATATCCAAAACATTTATAAACTTCATTTCTAAGTGATTGTATCTTACTTAGAGTTGATATACAAAGTGTCCAAACAATGGAACGATTCCAGGCAGTGATCACTCCCTTATTACTTTCAACAGTAGCTTTCTTTGTAGGGGATCCACCATCCAAGGGTTAACCATTTCTGGACCTGAGAAAATAAAGAATCATGTATTATGATTACAGTTACAAAAGAATATTTTTTTCTTCACCATTAACTTAGTATTTTACTATCATTATTACGTTATTTTTACCAATTACTTTATTAAAAATGGTTTTAGATCCCATTCAGTACTGAGACCTTTAGGTTGTAAGCTGTTTAAGGTAAAAATCCAATAGCTTTCTTGTTGCAGAAGTTTAATCAATCTATTTCTCCCTCTTGGATGTCTCATTATTTGTTCTAGAACCATGAATTTAGTGCCTTCCACTTGGCTCCCATGCTTTCTAAATAATGTCTGGCTGGTGGTTTAAGTACAAGTCCTGCTTGGTTGGTGAATGCATCAGAGACACTCTAGTAATGAAAGGGGACTGCATGGGTGAGGTGGAAGAACAGTGGGCCAAATTAAGGGATGGCATAGTGACAGGCAAGAAATCTCTGTGTAACACAAGCAAGCAAAAGAGACACAAAAATGGATTAGGGGTGCTTGAATACTAAAATGCCTGACCTGCATGACTACCCACAAGTACCTCTAAAGTACCCTAAAAATACCCAGATGAAGACCAAGTAGTTGGGTCAGGTCGTTACTACCTGACCTATTCTAGTACCCAATTATCCAACCCTGACCATAACAAAATCATGTGAAAGACTGCTTTTTTCTTTTTTGTCACTATTACATTATTTGTTGGGTGCCCCAAGCTGTTATACCCATGGGGGCATTGCTGAGGCAGGTATGAGAGGTGCAGTTGCTCTTAAAGAACCTGCTGCTGTTTCCAAAAATTATTCCCATAGTGGGCATTACTGAGGCAGGAATGAGAGGCACAGCTACTGTGAGTGAGCCTACTGCTGTTTCAAAAAATTATACACATGCAAGCATTGCTAGAGTAGGTGTGAGAGGTGCAGCTGCTCTGATTGGACCTGCTGCCATTTTCAAAATTATACCCATTACGGGCATTGATGTGGTAGGTACGAGAGGCACAGCTGCTGTGAGAGAGGCTGCTGCTGTTTCCAGAAATTATACCCATGGTTGGCATCAAAGTTATATAATATAAAACTGATGATTGACAAAAGAAATGAAGAGTAGTGTGGCACATGTGGCTGGTATGGTAGCAGTGGTGATGGTTCTATTCATTTCAGTACACAACCTAGTCATCATATTCAGTATCTCTGTTTGCAGGCTGACATTCATATTCTGGGTCAGAATCACATAATTCAATATTTGGGACAATTGGGAGATTGTCAACATTTGTTCTGAGAAATGTAAGCTGTTCCACATTTGCAGGACTCAGCAGTGTTCTTTGGTCAGTATCTATTCCTTCAGCTGCACTTTGAAAATGCATTTTGAAAATATGTTTGAAGGTGGACAACTGAGGCACATTATTGCAAGATTTGCTAGATCTGGACATATTGCTCTCTTTTGTTTTCAATAGAGTAATGGATCTTCCTCAAAACAATCACAGCATGGTCTGCAAAATACTCCAGGATCATTGTGCTGCACAAGACAGTTACCAGTCTGACAGATGAACCAGCTGCAGTTTCTTTACAGGATACATGTCCATGTTGTGGCAAGTGACTCAGAAGTGATGTGGCTTTCTGATCCAGAACATAGGATGCTTGAGAAGTAGCTGTAGATGTCCTTTTCCTCGCTGATGACACTGGTGATTGGGAAGAATTGAAAGATGTGCTCTTTTCTGTGCTAGAGGTGCACTGGTTCAGCAGGGTTTGACTTCTGTACATCAGTTAATGGTGTTGGTGAGGCAATGTCACATTTAGTTAGCAGAAGATCTCTCCAATACTCAATGTCTTCCCCTGCAGAAAGGAGGGCTTCAATGTTCCACTTGAGGCAGGGATCTAGCAATGTAGCCAACATATAGGTGCCATTCTCAAATATGGCATTTAGTCTCTGATCAGCTAACATTCGCAAACTCAAGTTGTCTTCCGGCATAACGCTGGTGGTGTCTTCTTTTAACTGAAAGTCTTTATATCATGAAGAAAACTGTGAAGAAATCTTATTTGAGGAAGAATTTAACTCAGAGTTGCACTGCCTGCACTGACATTACTTGTGGAAGCTTCAAATGGCTCCAATAAGCTGACCAAAGATTCAAGTAGAGAACAGTTACTGGAACTGAGCATGATGTGTACTTTACCTATTTGGTTCTTCATGGTGTAGTCATGTACAGCTTTTTTTCTGTTCAAGAAGCCTTTCCAACATGTAAAATGTTGAGTTTCAGCAGGTTGGAACTTCCTGTTTTAATGTATGCAATGGTAAGTTGTTTAACCTCTACAGCCCCTTCAGGATTTTTTTTTTTTTTGCTTTCACAAACTGGCTGAAATGCTCACATATTTTCCTAGCATAACCTAACAGCTTGTCAGCATTTCTGTTTCCATTTAAGAAACTATGAATGAGAAGGTTTAAACAATGTGCAACACAAGATATGTGTTGGTAGCTACCATCTCTAACAGCTTTGACATGTTGGCACATAATCTGACACTATGAACCCTGGAGATAATGAACATGCAGTAAGCATTCCTGGAATTGATTTTGCAGCTCCGGCAAAATATTGACTACAATGTGGTTTTCCTCAGAAGGGGTGACACATAATACAGCCTGCTTCCTGCTGCTTATGATAGAGTGGGGATTATTATTTTCTGCCTGAAAACCTGCCCTATGAGCTGTAACAGTCATGTAGTCAATTGTTTGGTGATCCATGTATCTGTGGTTATGTGAAACTGCTTCACTTCACAGAGTTTCAACTGCTTACTGACTGCAGTACACATCAAGTCATACTACTGTGGTACAGTCTTTTTTGAGAAATATGTTTGATAGAGAATGGTGTACCATGGTTCAATCTAGTTCATGAAATTTAGGAAACGTTTTTGGGCAACAAAAGCAAAAGGGAATTGATAACTGGCCAACAGCTCTGCAATTGTTCTGTTTAACAGCTGGCATGTTGGATATATGCAGGTAAATTCTGATGTCTTTGCAACACTTCCTTTTGATGTTAGTTGATGAGAATCATAGAATCATAGACTGAAATGAGTCAGCACCAGGCCATAGTGACTCAACCAATATGCCTTAAGAGACAAATTTCTCATCACCCAATGTAATCATCTAGTGATGACTTAAATATCTCAAAGGTGGAACTCAGATATTTTTAATTTTGGGAGGATTGTATTTTTCACACCTCTTTCATGTGGAGCACTACTTTGGGATTTTGCAGTACTTGATGGTGTCAGAAGAATACAAAATATGTTTGCCTGGGAAGACTGCAAGGATACATCAAGTGATTCAGTGTCAGTTTCTGCTTTCAGTTCATTGTCACTGGTATACTGCCTCCATACCAACCACTGTCCCTTGTCCTGTGCCACTCAACTGAGACTTTTGTCTTAACATGTTGTATCCTTACTGATGTTTCAACATTTCCTGCTTTGCCACCATTTATTCTCTTTTTGCACAGGCTGCATATACACTAACTCGAGAGTTGTCTGCAGGGTGAATATAAAATAAATTTCACACTAAAGATTTACCTTTTGTGCTTTGTACTATGGTGTCTGGCACTATTTCTTGTGTAGTCAAGGGACCAGGAGAAAACTCTACACTGCCATTTCCTTGTTGACATGAATTGCTCTCATTCATGCTCATCTTCTTATTCTTATGTCTAGCATATTATTTGTTTTTCTGCACTTGCCTTTCTTACCTTACAGCAGCATCCTCTCCTGCCCCCTCATAGAAACTGTAAACATCATCACCACACGATTCAGAAGAACTGGAAGTGCTGTCATCATCAGGGGGGACATAGCCTGGGCTATCCCATTTGCAGTCCCCACTATCACCAACATCTTTAAGAGCATCTAGTGCCTCAGCATTTGAGCTTATATTTGAAGAGGATGCCTCCTTGTCCTTGCATGCTGCTTCAGAAGCTGGAAGGGTCCTGGCAAATGTGACAAAACATTCCTTACCTCTACAAACAACTCCAATCATTTTTTTCTGAAACTCTACTATCATTGCATTGCTAACATGTTTTTTTTTTGGTTCAGGAGGACATTTAGTGCCAGTCTTGGTGATGTTATTATTATTGTCACTATGTTCTTCATTAGTGCTATGTTTCATATTGTTCACATCATTTTCAGTTGCAATTGAAGCAGCACTGTGTTTCCTTTTAGTAGACTTACACTGGGAAATATGAGACATAGTAGACACAGCCGTAAAAGGAATGGATATTGTTTATCTAACTGTTGCATAGACAGACAGTATAGCTTACTGTGTCACAGACAGTAATAAATGACAGGGCTCAGGGCACCTACAGTTTCATAGTGTTGTACAGGTTCTTAAAGCCAAAGGCCCATTACGAGCCCACCACCACTAAATTAGTGATGGAAGCTGTATTTTTCTTTATCCATATGATGGTCCAGATTTTTTTAAATTGTTCTACTGTTTTACTCATGACTACATATCTTGGTAGTGCATTCCATATCGGTGGGACTCTATGCGTGCAAGATTTTTTCCACCTAGTTGTTTTACTTACAGTGGTCCTAAGCTGTAAGTTATGGGACCCAGTTTTATTCTGTGTTATTTGTTTTTCAAGACAGATAGTAGCAAACAGTGAAATGTCTTGAAATGCTTTAAATATATAAATGAGACCCCCTCTTAGTGATCTGTATTCTAGGGAGTTTAGAGTTCTTAATCTATCACTGTAGCTTTTGTTTTTGACATTACTGATTTTTTTGTGACTCTGCGTTGGACTGTCTCAACCATTTTTTTGGTTCCCATAGCAGTCGGGGTGCAGGAAGGAGCACAATATTCCAGGTAAGGTCGAATAAGACAAACATATAAGAGTAGTGGGACTTCTGTTTTTCTACTTCTTATATACCTCTGAATACACCGAAAGATGCCATAACATTTTTTAACGACTTTATTTGTGTGTGTGTCAAATTTAAGATCATCTGTAATCGTAACACCCAAATCTTTTTCTTCATAGTTGTTATTAGTTGTATATTATTCATTACATAAGGTACCCTAACATTGTTTTTACCCATGTGCACTACCTTGCACTTCTGTTCATTAAAACTTATTTTGTTAAGGTTTGCCTAATTGCATAATTTATTTAAATTGTTTTGCAGATTGTTGATTGATTCAGTATTATGTACACTACATCCGACTTTGCAGTCATCTGCATATTTGCTAATCCAGACACCGCTTCTAGTCTGCATGCTTGAAATATGTTAAATAATAATGGACCCAGTACAGAGACCTGGGGTACAACACTGGTAACCTGTGTCCATTCAGATTCATGCCCTCTAATAACTACTCTTTGCTGTCTATTTTTTTAACCATGAGTTGATCCATTTTATAATTTTACCATCAAGATTTATTTTGAGTAATTGTTCCATTAACACTCTATGGGAAACTGCGTCAAATGCCTTTGCATAGTCCAAGAAGACTAAATCGACCAGCAGTCCTTGTTCTAGTGCTTCACTGACCGGGTCAAAAAAAATGTATTACATTTGTTAAGCATGACCAACCTGTTGTAAATCCATGTTGTGAGCTATCCAAACAACCAATATCATTAATATGGTCAAGAATTTTGTTTTGTATTAGTTGCTCTAATAGTTTACTGATGATTGATGTGAGACTAATGGGTCTATAACTACATACATTTTGTTTATTACCACCTTTAAAGATTGGAGTTATATTAGCTTTTCCCCAAGATTCCATGATTTTACCTTCCTTAATGGAAGTATTAAATAAATCAGTTAGTGGGCCTAGAAGCTCATTGCTCACTTTTTAAATAAAGTATGGACTTATACCATCTGGTCCTGGGGATGATCCAATTTTTAACTGCCCAATGGTGCCTAATACCTGTTGTTCAGTAAAAGTGATTAAGGGGCCACTTTTGTCTAGAGTGCCTAACTCAAAGCTACTATCTGTCTTGAGGACACTTCCAAAGTATGTATTAGGTACCTCAGCCATGTCAGTCTCATTGTTCAGTATTTCATTATTTGACACGAGCAGACCAGTTCCACTCTGTGCTCCTTTCATTGTTCTGATATAATTATAAAACTATTTCCTAATGTCTCTGTTTTTTCCAACCAGATTTAATTCTAACTTTTGTTTTGCCAGACAGATTTGAATTTTTGTTTTCTTGGTGAATGGTTTAAATTTATCCAGGTCATCCACCTTATTGGATTGCTTATATTTACAGTATACTCTTTTCTTTTTATTAATTAGTTTCCTTATTTTCCCATTCCACCATGGTGGGATCCTATGATTATTGTTGTTGAATCTGGATCTTAATGGCACCCATGTAGAAGTACAATAATCAATTTCCTTTTTAATGTGCTCCCAGTAACAGACAGTGTAACACAGCCTAAATGGCTTTCACTACGCTGCACTGAGACACAGAGTAGCTATGTCACAGACAGGGCTCAGGGCAACAAACAGTGTAACACAGACTAAATGACTTTCACTATAATGCAGCCTGTGTCTTTTGACCACCCCCTTGCTTCTTCTCTTCCCAGCACCACACTGGATGATCCCCCTGTTTCACTTTCAGTCCACAACCCCTTGCTCCTTCATGGACTTTTTTTTTCATAAGTTACCTTTTTGCCATGATTTAGGAGTAGACATTCAGAGCAAGCACCCAATTCATCCTCTCCTCAGACTCCACTGCTATCTGCACAACAGACTCACAGCAGATGGAGCACAGACACCAACACTAACCAATCAGATTGTCAGCCCGATGTTATGTGCTGCTTTCTGCTGTGAGCTCATGAAGGACCCCACAGGCTGCCCTTTCATGCCTGTTCCCACCCTAGGAAGATTCTCAAGACCCCACAGCCTGCCTGTACTGCCTATTTTACAAAAACATACCTGCTACCCAACCCGTTACCCATGTCAAAACTAACCAACCCAAGAAGTACATTGTTATGTCATGTATGGTAGTAAATTACTCAAACTACCCTACCTGGCAAAACATTGTCGATACCACTGACCTACCTGATGGGGAGCCTATCCCTAAAAGAGACCACTGTGGTTCTTGAGGAAGTAGCTGAGAAGATAAGGGCTAAAGGGGCATTCAGGAAGTGCTAGGAAATACAGAATGAAGACAATAGGGAGGTGTACCAGGAAAAACAGAGGAAGCAGGGAAGGTGGTGAGGGGGTGCAAAGGTGCAAACACAGGAAAGAATAACCAAAGGGGTGCATAGGGAGGGGAATCATCAGAAGAATGAGAAAGGTGATGTTACTACTGTATCGATCAATGGTGACACTTCAGCTGAAGTACTGTGTCCAGTTCTGGAGAATGCATCTCAAGAAGGACATAGACAGGCTGGAGGCTGCAGAGGAAGGCAACTAAAATGGTGCAGGTGCTGCATTATAAACAGTACAAGGAGATACTGCAGGATCTCAATATGCACACCATAGAAGAGAGAAAGGAGGGGAACATTACAGAAACCTATAAGTACCTCACAGGGGTAAATAAGGTAAAGGAGATGAGAATTTTTCATGAAGAGAATGGGCACAAGAACAACGGAGTATGCTATGACTCTGGATTGTGGAAATTTTAGGAACAATGTGAGAAAGTACTTCTTCAGTGAAAGAGTGGCGGATGGCTGGAACTCTTCCAGCAGAAGCAGTAGGGGTGATAAGAGTGGTGGGTTTCAAGCTTGCACGGGTTAGGCACAAAAGAATCTCAGTAAGAAAGTGGGGGGAGTGGAGTAGCTTGAAATCAGGTAGGGTCTTTTAGTATAGGCAGGCAAAAATGGGTAGACTGGGTGGGCCAACAGGTCCTTATCTGCTGACATACTCTATGTTTCTATGGATGCATAGACTATATGAACCAGAAACTTTTAATGACGCTTACGCTAAAGCAGTCAAGCCAGCATAAAGAAACTTCCAAGAATGTACATACTATGTGTCCTGGACATACTGATTCTCTGTTTCTGCTTTCTTTTTATGGTACCAATGTCAGGTGTGATCATGAGAACATTATAGACTTGAATAGTGATGATCCTGAGAAAACAAAGGGCATTTGGGAGCCTTTGAAGACTCAATTCTTGTGCTGGTTGAACATTTCAAGGAAGACTTAGCAGTCTTACTGGAGTACATGATGCAGGCTTATCTAGCAGATCCACTGTATAACAGGAAATGTGGTCCAATCCAAATCTAGCAAGACAGGTTTGTTCTGCTTCTATGACCATATGAACGTTCATGAAATTCTTCAGTGTTGAATCAGCAACCCATGGCATGGTCCTTCCCATGGTGAGTCTACTTGAATGGCACACATGCCTATGCCATTATTTATTTACTATGCTTTTTCCTCCCAGTTGCTCACCCTTCAGCCCTACTCCATACACCTGCCTCACTCCCCAGTGACCACCTTCTGCCATCGATGCTCCCTGGCTTATCCCCCAGGGTGAGACCATGGCATCACTACCTGTCTGTTTACAAAGGGAAAGGTGTCGGCAGAGCAGATGTTGCTCCCTGGCTTCCTCCCCAGGGTGGAGTTTAGGGCCTGCTGTGATGCCTGTGGAGCTATAATAGAGTTGGTGGGTGGAGCGGTGGAGAACCATGGAGGCTAGGCATTGGGGGCAGCATCATCCAGAGTGATTGGTATGATTTTTCTGTGTTTTGTCTGGAGGCGGGGACATGCAATGATGTCTGGCATTCGCCCTGCCTCCCTGCACACTCAGAGTCTGGTAGCTGCAGTACCCCCAGCCTTCACCAGGGGCCTGTCAAGCACTGGATGTTCTCCCAACCCTCCCTCCAGAGAAGGAGAGCAGTCCATGGGACACGCAATCCTTCGCTCCCCGGCCCGCCCTCCGATGACCCAGGTCTGTTCTCAAACCTGGGTCCCCGGTGTCACAAGCAGAAATCCAACCACTGTGCAGATGGGCTGGTCAATGCCATTATTTATAATTTTCTTCAGAAACCAGATGAAACAAGGCTGGTGGGGGATGGTCACCAGAGCAGAACTGGTGATGGTGCTGATAAAGACTGATGATGGTGGTGAAAGGAAGATGTGACACTACTAGTTCATCTGAGTGATTACAACAGCCGCAGGATGCAATATTCATTAAAAATATGGCAGTGATGTTTCTTATGCAACTTTTACATATGTTTGACATCATTAGATTGGACATAACATTTGTCATGGCAACACTATTGAATCCCAAATACAAAGATGTGTTTATTCACCCAAGCTCCATAGACTACACCAAACAGAAACTGCTGTCTACCCTTATGTTAAAGCAGCAAATCCAGTTTGATGAAGCACCCAAGAATATGCATAAATCAGCCTCTGGTCATATCGCTCCTCCTTGTCTGTTGTCTTATCATTGTGCCATTGCCAGGTGCAAGCATGATGACATTATAGACTTGAATGGTGAAGATCCTGAGACAACAAAGGACATTTGGGAGCTTTTGTATAATTCACCAATTATGAATACATTGCTCCTTATGATACTGTGTTGTATACATACAGTACTACACACTACCTCATGCACAACTGCACCTTGTGTAACATGAGAATATAATTGCTGAGTGTTACCATATATTCCTTGTTTGGCAATGTTTTATTTATTACACTGTCTCGTGATCCACAATTGCACCTTTTCTGTTTGCTGTTATTAAAGGTGACAGTTGCACACAAAGACATGGTCAAATATTTCTTGAAATTTCTATGATATCTGTAGAGGAACTCCTGGCAAAAGTGAAACATAGAAACATAGAAACATAGAAGTTGACGGCAGATAAGGACCGCAAGGCCCATCCAGTCTGCCCATTTCTTTTTCTACCTTATAAATGTGCCATCGGCCTTTGCTCTGTCAGTGACCTATCTATTCATAGTCATTTGTATTGCTCCTTATGCCTATCCATGCCTGTTTGAAGCCCTGCACTGTATTCATAGCCACCACTTCTTGTGGTAAGCCATTCCATGCATCTACCACCCTTTCTGTGAAAAAGAATTTCCTCATTCCCCCTTAATCGGCCTCCCTCTAATCTCATGCTGTGTCCTCTTGTCCTGCTATTTTTCTTATATTTAAACATGTTAGACTCTTTCACCTTGTTTATGCCCTTAAGGTGTTTAAATGTCTCGATCATATCACCTCTCTCCTCCTTTGCTCAAGGGTATACATATTGAGCTCCGTTAATCTGTCCTCATATGTCTTCTGATGCAGTCCCTGCACCATTTTGGTTGCCCTTCTCTGGACTGCCTCAATTTGGTTAATGTCCTTGTGAAGGTGTGGCCTCCAATACTGCCGCAGTACTCAGATGGGGCCTAACCAATGTCTTGTACAGAGGATTATTACCTCCCTCTTACGACTTGTGATACCCCTACTAATACACCCTAACACCCCCTAGCCTTACCTACTGCTTTGGGGTCTGCTTGGATGATTTTAGGTCATCAGTGATGATGATGCCCAAGTCTCTTTCTTCCTTTGTGACTGCTAGCAACTCCCTCCCAGCCTATAAGTGGCTTCAGGGTTTCTCTTCCCTATGTGCATGATTTTGCACTTCTTTGCATTAAATCCCAGTTGCCACTCTTCTGACCATTCTGCTAGTTTATCCAGATCTCTTCTCATTCTGCCCACCCCATCTGGATCATCTACTCTGTTGCAGATCTTGGTGTCATCTGCAAACAGACAAGCCTTACCCTCTAGTCCATCTGCGAGGTCACTAATGAAGATGTTGAATAGGACTAGCCCCAGGACTGATCCCTGAGTACCCACTTGTGACTTGCATCTCTTCTGACTGTATACCATTTACCACCACTCTCTGTTTTCTGCCAGTCAACCAGTTTGCCACCCAGTTGACCAACTTCTGACCCACCCGAGCCTACCTAGCTTATTTATCAATCTTCTATGTGGAACAGTGTCAAAAGCTTTGCTGAAGTCAAGGTGGCGACATCAACTGCTCCCCTTGGTCCACCACTCTGGTTACCCAGTCAAAGAAATCTATGAGATTAGTTTGACAGGACCTTCCTTTGTAAACCCATGCTGTCTTGGATCCTGTGCCCTATGGTTCCAGGTGTTGCACTATCCTTTCCTTAAGTGCCTCCATAATCTTGCCCACTACTGAGGTAAGACTGACTGGTCTGTAGTTCCCGCCTCCTCCTGCTACCACTCTTGTGGAGCGGGATCACATGAGCCCTTCTCCAGTCTTCTGGGACCTCTCCTGTGCTCAGAGACTCACTAAACAATTCTGCTAATGGCTCTGCTATTTCCTCCTTTAGCTCCTTAAGTACCCTGGGATGTAGCCATCAGGTCCCATTGCCTTATCCACCCTGAGCTTAGCAAGCTCTTGTAGGACCCTTTCTTTTGTGAAGGGTAGTGCTCACCTCCTCCCCTGTGTCCATGATGCTGAGCTGTGGGCCTGCCTACCTTCTCTTCAGTAAATACTGAGCAAAAGTATCTATTTAGGATAGATGCCTTTACAGGTCCTCCTCCTCACATGCTCCCTTTTCTCCATTAAGCTTAGCAATACCCCCTCTGGACTTTCTCCTTTCACTAATGTATCTATAGAAAGTCTTGTCACCTTCTTTTACTGTTCGTGCTAGTGTTTCCTCAGTTTGGGACTTTGCCTGCCTTACTGCCTTACCTGCTTCCCTTAGGGCAGTTTGGTATGCCTCCTATCTTCATCCGCTGTGTTCCCTTATATTTCCTGAAGGCCAGCCTTTTGGCTCTGACCTTTTCTGCTACTATTTGAGAACCAAGTGGTTTCCTTCTTCTTTGCACTTCCTTTTCTGTCTAACACAATGGGATGTTGCTTCAAGTATTGTATCCTATAATGCTTGCCCACTTTGCCTGTACCTCCTCACCTGTGTTTCTTTTGCCAGGGCTAGCTTAACTCTGTTGGCCATCTTATCAAAGTCAGCTCCTCTGAAGTCCCATATTTTTGCCTTGGAATGGGATGATTTAGATGTAGTAGCCAAATTGAACCATACCATGTGATGGTCACTGGCCCCAGGTGACCTTCTACCTGGAGATCTGTGATCCCTTCTTTGTTAGTCAGTACTAGATCTAGGATAGCCCTGTCTCTTGTGGGTTGCTGTACCAGTTGTTTGAGGCCCTCCCCCTGCAGGGAATCCACTATGAGTCTAGTTCTGGCAGATGTTCCTGCTGGTATTGACCAATCTGTATCTGGCATGTTGAAGTCTCCCATTATCAGAACCTCCCCTTTAGCTGTCATGTTTTGTATATCTTCTAACAGTAATGTGTCTATGTCCTCCCTCTGGTCTGGGGGCCTGTAGACACCCCAGTTCTTATAGCTGTCCCATTTCCTGTTTCAGGGTGACCCACAGTTCTTCTGGCTCCTTATGTGTATTCTGAATTTCTGTAGCTTTGATATTTTCATTAACATACAGGCCCTCCTCCCCCCCTTTTGCACCTCGGTCTCTTCTGAACAATACATAGCCAGGTACTGAAGTCTCCCAAGTGTGGTTACTGGTAAACCACGTCTCACTAGTGCTACTATGTCCAGTTTAGCCTCTGACATTATTGCCTGCAGGTCTGGGATCTTATTTCCCAGGCTGTGAGCATTGTGTACATGATTTTCCATTGGCCAGATTTTGGTGTGTTAGTTGTTGGGTGAAGTTTGGCATTACCCCTGTGCATCGTATGGGGAGACAAACCTTTTTTCTTACCTGGTGATGCAAATGAATGGCAAACACGCTGAATTCCTGTTTGACCACTAGCTGAGGGGGGAGGGGTGTTCTTCCCATTCGACGTATGGGGTGCTGCACCCCTCTCCCCATTTGCTAGTTTAAATATTCTGCAAAGACGTCAAACTTCTGCCCCAATGCACTGACTCCCTCTTTAGTCAGATGCAGTCCATCAAATTTAAAGAACTTTCGCTCCCAGAACTGTTGCCAGTTCCTACAAATCTGTGTCCTTTTCCTGGCACCAGTCCTTGAGCCACGTGTTTAGCTCCCCTATCTCCCCTTCTCTGACCTTCCGTCCATCTGCTCCCTTCTCCCAGACTGGCAGGATCTCAGAGAAGGAGATGCCGGACGAAATAGATGATAGTTTGTCACCCAGCCTAGTCAGGTGTTCCTTGGTCTCCACAACTGACCGGCTGGCGAGATCGATAGTCCTATGTGTACTAGGACATCAATGTTTCTCCTGCTTTGTGAACAATTTGTAATGCGGTCAGTGTCTCTCCATGCTGATGTACCTGGGAGACATCTGACCATCACCCCTGGCTGGAGATGGGTATCAACTCCCCGAATCATGGAGTCTCCTATGATCAGAAGTTTTTTGGATTTCCTTTGTGCTTGTTTAGTTTTGGTTCCTGATTTGGGTGAGTATTGTTGTGCTAGCTCCTGTGCCGCAGTGTCCTGCTCTGCAGTGTCTTCTGCCTCTTTATTTGATTTCAGAGATAGAGGCAGATACCTGTTTGTAGTGTTTATATGGTTTTTGGAGGTAATGTGTTGGAGAGCAGAGAGTGATGGGGCACCTGATTTGCTCCTCCTAACCACCTGCCAACCTCCTGGACCAACTACCTCTGCGGTCGAGGTTTTTCTGTTGGATGCTGGGGAAATGGCGGGTGGTTCTTATAATGTATTTCCTCTTCAATATGAAATTTGAGGCGTGCAATCTCTGCCATGCTGCCGGAGCTGAGACCTAAGATCTCCAAAGGCCCAGCATGTAGGACAGTGTCTAAATCCTGTAAGACTGTCCTTCTGAAAATTGTTCCACAGTACCTGCAGTTAATGAAATCCATTCCAAATAAGTTGCTGGGTTTGTAACCTAGTCAGAGTAATTAGAAGGAAAAAAAATGCAAGTAATGGTTTAATTGTGCTTTGTTTAACTTGTTATAACAAGTTAAATTACTAGTGCCCTATAAATGAGATCATCTTGTGGAGGCCCCACTGATCCGCCCCTTCCTGCTCTGCCACAGGAAATGTCACAACTGTGGTACCCTATAAAAGGAGTGTAGCGTGGGGTGGTTGGGGATGGGGGTGGGTGGCTGGGCCCTTCCCCTGCCTAAAAAGAAGAACCACGGACGAAAGAACAAGGAGGTAAGAGCAGAAACAATCAGTCAACAACAAATGCAGTAACCCTGAAAGCTTATCCTAATGTTAGATAAAACTGTAAAACCTGTAAAGCACCACCTGTAATAATTTCAGAAGATATACCCTGTAAGAAACACTTTGCTCCAGAGAAAAATAAAGCAGTAACAGAAGATATACCTTGCAAAGACAATTTGAATCAGAAGATTACAGCAGTAATCTGTTGCTACACCTGTAGGCACACCTTGTAATAATGCAGAAGAAGGTATACCAGCAACAACAATTTGAATCAGAGAAAAATAAAGCAATGAAATGTTAGCAACAAACAGTAGCAATCCCTGTGAGTAAAAATAAAAACACCACCACACAGTAAATCTGCTTAGCCAAACTAAGTCTTAATCCTTCTCCCTTGCTCTGGTAAGTTTCTCTACTCTGCCTTTCAAGCAGTCTTAGAAGGAAGAGCTCAGGTGAAGCTAGGTGCCTGGCCAGCAAACCAAGTCTTCTACCTCCAAGATATCAACTAACCTGACTTTTTAACCCTTCTTTCTGTTGAAATTACTGACAGTTTGCCAGCTCCACCCCACATACACACCTAATCCTTTGGAAGAGCTGTGGAAGGAAAAGCAATTAGCTCCTTCAATGTGAGAAGGAGACTGAAACACCTCTGAGACAACAAACATTGAATAAAATAAAACACAGTGTCAAACAGTAATTTTGCTTAGCCCAATGATAAAAAGTCACAAAAATGTAAGCTCCACCTGTAATACAGTAATTTCAGAAGATATACCCTATGAAACACTTTGCTCCAGAGAAAAATAAAGCAGTAACAGAAGATATACCTTGCAAAAGACAATTTGAATCAGAAGATTACAGCAGTAATCTGTTAGCACACACCTGTAGGCACACCTTGTAATAATGCAGAAGAAGGTATACCAGCAACAACAATTTGAATCAGAGAAAAATAAAGCAATGAAATGTTAGCAACAAACAGTAGCAATCCCTGTGAGTAAAAAATAAAAACACCACCACACAGTAAATCTGCTTAGCCAAACTAAGTCTTAATCCTTCTCCCTTGCTCTGGTAAGTTTCTCTACTCTGCCTTTCAAGCAGTCTTAGAAGGAAGAGCTCAGGTGAAGCTAGGTGCCTTGGCCAGCAAACCAAGTCTTCTACCTCCAAGATATCAAATAACCTGACTTTTAAGCCTTCTTTCTGTTGGAAGTACTGACAGTTTGCCAGCTCCACCCCCCACATACACACCTAATCCTTTGGAAGAGCTGTGGGAGGAAAAGCAATTAGCTCCTTCAATGTGAGAAGGAGACTGAAACACCTCTGAGACAACAAACAAGAATAAAATAAAACACAGTGTCAAACAGTAATTTTGCTTAGCCCAATGATAAAAAAGTCACAAAAATGTAAGCTCCACCTGTAATACAGTAATTTCAGAGAAGATATACCCTGTAAGAAACACTTTGCTCAGAGAAATATAAAGCAGTAACAGAAGATATACCTTGCAAAGACAATTTGAATCAGAAGATTACAGCAGTAATCTGTTAGCACCACCTGTAGGCACACCTTGTAATAATGCAGAAGAAGGTATACCAGCAACAACAATTTGAATCAGAGAAAAAATAAAGCAATGAAATGTTAGCAACAAACAGTAGCAATCCCTGTGAGTAAAAAATAAAAACACCACCACACAGTAAATCTGCTTAGCCAAACTAAGTCTTAATCCTTCTCCCTTGCTCTGGTAAGTTTCTCTACTCTGCCTTTCAAGCAGTCTTAGAAGGAAAGAGCTCAGGTGAAGCTAGGTGCCTTGGCCAGCAAACCAAGTCTTCTACCTAAGTGGAAGGCTCCGGACCCACTTAACCAGTATGCTGTTAACTATGCAAAGCTCTATGCCTAATCTGCAATTCTATGGGACGGCTGCATGTGCTGTGCTGTAGGTGTAGTGATGTCCTGGCACACACAACCAGAAGACTACCCTTTACATTATAAAAAGGGGGTGGGAGGGTCAAAGCTCCACCTTCTTCTAAACAAAACCAGCTTTCATGTTTTGTTACATGGGGGGGGCGGGTGCTGCCCCCACAACCCATGTGTTTTTTTTTATTGCGGCAGCTTCTCCCGAGCTGACAATGGCAGTGATCAATCAGGCAGCATTCAACTCTAAGTCTTGCAAGTAGCACAGTGGCAGTATAGTGTAATGTATGTGGATTCAATGACGTAAAACTAGGCTGCTTCCATGGGTCCAGAGTCCTCCACTATTGCTGAAACCCCGGTTACCTGCATTATCACTAAAGGGCCACCAGAGAGAATCTCTTTAGAAATATTGGGACATATCTGGAAATATCTGACCATGACTTTGGCTGCAGCTGTGATTGTTACTTTTTAACTCTCCCTGTTCCTTCTCCCCCAGGACGCACCTGGAAATGAACTTCAGCAGTGTACTGTTTTCCAGTCACCAAGTTTTAACAAAAATAATACATTTTGGCTACATTAACTGAAGTGGCTTTTTAGTGTATAGTAGAGCATAGTTCTATATAGAAATCTGTCCTTTTCAAAATGCTGTTGTACCTCAGTTCAAAGGTCATGACATGTGATTGTATCCTTCTGTGGCAGAACAGCATTCTAGAACCTCTAGAGACTACACAAGTCAGTTTTATTGGAAAGAAAAAAAAATGTACACATTTCACATAATACTATACACTATAAAAAGAAATACTGGATGAGTAACCTTTAGCATGACCAGTGAGTTGTGCAACCTTGGGGTTCTGATTCCATGGACCTCTCGATCTTTGATGTCACAGGTCAGAGAATCAGAACCCTCTGTGTAAAACACACTGGTTGTGCATAGTTTCTCATCCAGTATTCTCTGGGTGAGTTATTCAAAGGGTTGTGCATGGTGCAACAGAGTTGACCTTCGCCAGCCTGATCGCCCTGGTGCTTGATATTCAGGAGAGGATTATGCTGCACCAAATCCCGATGCGCGGATTATCAGTAATATGTCGCTACAAGTAGGGGCATGCCCATGCATATTCTGCACATCCTGATGTTCAGCCTGGGATGTACTGAGCAGATGCAGGCACAACCCCTACTTGCGCCACGCGCAGTTCAGCCAAAATAAAGGAGCAATAGCTGGCCACCCACAGGTGGTGAGCTGTCGTGACAGTGGCACAACACGGCAGACGCCAGCTGTGGGTGGACACCTGAGCTTCAGAGCAGGGTCCGCCACCATCGCCTCCCAAGCCCAATCACAGGCTGTTTTATATAATAGAATCCCTGGTGGTCCAGTGGACCCATCTCCCTGCTCGATCATGGGCTGTATCAATAGTTAAACTCCCTGGTGGTCAGTGGACCTATCCCCTTATGCCCGATCGCGGGCTGCAATAAAGAATCTCCTTGGTGGTCCAATGGACTATTTCCATGCCCAGTCATGGCTGTAATATTCAACTCCCTGGTGGACCACCAGGGAGTGTTATTAATATTACAGCCCACGATCGGGCAAGGGGATGTGTCCACTGGACCATCAGGGAGGTTAATTAGTATTACAGCCCATGATCGGGCATGGAGAAAGGTCCACTGGACCACCAGGGTGTTTAATACTATTTACCACCCACGATCAGGCGTTGGATCGCATTGCTGGTGGGGGCAGGGGGCATCGGTCCCCGATGGCTGCTGCTTGGCAGGGTGCCAGGCCCAAGTCACCGGGGATCGGTGCACCTGCATGCAAATGGGGCCATAATGACATGTAAATGACCTCATTTGTGCCTTGCATGCATTATGGCACCATTTGCATATCCACTGCTGAATATCGTGGTTGATGCGCCTAGCAACAGCACTTGTGCTAGCATCATCCCCCTGCTCTCTCAATACTGGTCTGCAGAACTACTGCACCATGCACCATGTGGTGGTTGATGAGCGATATTCAACAGTGCTGAGCCATGGTGCAGCACCGTTGAATATCACCCTGTCAGCGCCCTGGCACATCCCAGTTGCACTGTGCCCAGGCTTGCGCCACAGCCTGGTGCAGTCTGAATATACTACCCTCTGTGTATTTCCTTGTATACCCTCCAACATCAATCACTCTTGAAAGGTGTTTCCATACAGATCTGGTGCCCCTTTAAAAATCTGAAATTAATTCTCTAGAACAAGTCCATAGAAAGTTTACAAAAAAACTATATATATTTTTTTTTATTTTCGCTTTTCTTCCTTCCTCTGGCCCTGATTGGCTCCTCAGTTGGCCACCATCCTTGGCCTCCACTCCCTCAGGCCCTCACACTTGCAGCCCCCATAGCTTACCCCCAAAGGTGGCACAATGGGAATCCCCCACCTACCCGTCTCGAACATGATGTGGCTCAGGGCATTACCTCAGGGAGCGGAGCACCAGGGGACGGCTATCAAATTGCCATGACCATCCACCAGGGTCTTTTCACATTTCCTCCCCAAGAGCCTGGCATGCAAGGACACCAGTGATGGACACATGCAGGGTCCGCACATCCCTGCCAGGTGTCTGCCAGACTCCTACCCACTTATGTTGACAGTGCTGTGCCAACACCTAATCTCTGCCATGAGTCAAACATGCACCAATCAAAGGTGCCCCCCTCTCTGGAGATGGAAGCAGTCCCTCAGATGCTCAATCCACCTCCTTCCCTGCTCACCCAGCCGCGTACCAGTCCCAAACTGCGAAGTCGCCAGCATGGTTCAGGTGCAGCAACCAGCGCCTTAGCCCTCAGCACCACGGGCTGGCTCATATATGATATCATTGATGATCCTTATCTCTTTAATGAGTTAGGTTTCAAGTTCCAAGATAAAGGTTATATCACCTGAGAGGTCATCCATTACAAGTTGCAAGTAAAAATTATTACTCAAAGCCAAGAAAATATTTTTTCACTACGAGAGTTATCAGTTCATGGAAGAGACTACCTTTAAATGTTGTTATTAGTAAAACTAAGGAAGGATTCAAGCAGAAACTGGACAGATATATCCTTGATGGTGGAAATCTTAAATATTATTATTACTAGTATAGGAGCATGTATGGGTAGTGCTGTCTCCAATAGCTCCTTTTTGACCTTAGCATGAACCTTAGTACGAACAACCAGGGATATTGCTTCCTAGAGCTATGCCAAATTGTTACATTCCACTTCTGCTGGAATTCCATGCAGTTTTGAAAATTCCACCTAATTCTGCAGAATTTCATTGGAAGTAGGGTTGTCAGAACTAGCTCTTAAAGATTAGAACCCTTTCAGAAGCCAGGGGTTCAAGTTCTAATTTTAAACTAGAATACCTTTAGGTTAAAAGTATTAAGGTTACTAAATGCTAAATAACATTTTTTTTTGTTCAGACATTTCAAACCAGGAGATAGCAGCCTGGAAAACAAACTAACTATTGGGAATTACATCCTAAAATGTTTTGGAGAGAGACAATGTAACAAACGCTTTGAACTGTGGCACTTGGTATTTGCATTTTGAAAGGCACAGTGTGTATCTCATTCATGCTTGTGCAGTGAAACAATATTATTGATGTGCTGAGAGGGCAGGACTTTCACTTACAGTATGTTTTTCTCCTCTCAGTATCTATATCTGTTCCTTCTCTTCTGTCCTGTACACAAAAGGTTCGAGTTCTAAAGAAGATCAGAACCCTAGAACTATTTGCAAAGTTCTAGACAAGAATCAGAACCCAGAACTTTAGTGGGTTCTGACAACCCTAATTAGAAGTGGAATTTTGAAACTCAGAAAGTAGAATGTTAAACATGGAGGCATAGTTTGCAGTTTACGTAAATCGTGGACTAACTTTCCACAAAACACAAAATATTTTTCCATGGATTATGTAATCCCTGAAATATTGTACCACAGTTTGCATAGGAATGCTTTTTGGAGTTCCACAGTATTAGAAGAGAAATTCCAAACATTTTGGAGGTAAATTTGCCATTCTGCATGTATTTCACATGTGAATTCCACATCACACAGCTCTGTTGCCTGTCAGTGTCATTGAAGGCTGAATCCACAAAAATATGAATTCTTAACTTTTCACAAACTTACCTTACCGCATATCAACTTTTCTTCCTATTTCATTTAGCTTTTTCTTCCAGGGTCAGTCGGGCAGCTGCTCAGCACTGTCCCTGCTCCCCATAGAACCATAGACTTTGACGGCAGATATGGACACCTTGGCCCACCTAGTATGCCCAATTCCCTACCTATTGGACAAGCTGCAGATCCAAGATGACCAACAGTCTACTTCTTCCCATACTCCACTAGAATTTTCTTATGTCTGTCCCTTGCATTCTTGAATTCCCCCACTGTTTTTGACCCCACAACCTCCTCAGGAAGGACATTCCATGTGTCCAGCACCTTCTCTGTGAAAAAATATGTCCTCATATTGCCCCGAGCTGTCCCCCTTTATCTTCAAATTGTGCCCCCTTGTTCTTACACATCTCTTTTTCTGAAAGATGCTACCCTCTTGGACATTGCTGAATTTCTTGAGGTATTTGAGTGTTTCTATCATGTCCCCCCTTCCCTCCTTTCTTCTAGGGTATACATATTAAGCTCCTTCCATCTCTCTTTGTATGTCTTCTGTTGCAGATCCTGCACCATTTTAGTTGCTCTCCTCTGGACAGCCTCTATCCTGTCTATGTCCTTGCGGAGATGAGGTGTCCAGAACTGCATGCAGTACTCTTGATGGGGTCTCACCAACTGTCTGTACAGAGGGATAACAACTTACTGTTTTCTACTGGTGATGCCTCTCCATGTACATCCCAGTATTCCCTCAGTCCTCCTTACTGCCTTCTCATATTGCTTGCGTGCCTTTAGGTAATCTGGTATGACTACCCCAGGTCCCTTTCCATTTTTGTTGTTATTAATGTCTCTCCTTCCCCACATTGTGTACTCTTCCCCGGGGTTTTTGTTTCCCAGGTGCATTACTTTGCACGTCTTTGCATTGAATCTAAGTTGTCATACTTTTGACCATTCCTCCAACCTTGCCAAGTCCTTCTCATCCTTTCCACTCCCCCTTGTGTATCAACCCTGTTGCAGATCTTTTGTCATCTGCAAAGGGTATACTTTTCCTTCCAGTCCCTCCACAATGTCACTTACAAAGACATTAAAAAGGACTGGACCCAGACTGAAACCTGCGAAATTCCGCCACTAACCCCTCTTTTTGAGTGGACTCTGTTTACTATTACACTTTTTGTCCTTTTGTCCAGCCAATTTTTACCAGACTTCCATCCTGGGACCAACTCCCAGGCTGTCTAATTTGTTTATTAATCTTTGTGTGGGACTATGTCATATCGTTCATATCTCCATGACAGGCTACCACCTTCCTTGGCCTGCTGGGCTTAACTCTCACATGTATTCTCAACTCCACCATAGATTCCCCCTATTGATGGGCTGGGGGGGAAGACCATCCTTCTGATGCACAAATAGAGAAGTGCCCAGGGGACCAAGCGGAGTGGTTTTGCTAAGTGGTCAGGGCTTCATTAAGCCCACCTGGCTCCGTTCCCATTTTCTCCCCCCATTTTTCTGTCTCTGTTGGAAGTTAACTGCATGCACATGGAGGTGCGGTGCCCATGCACTGTGTAAACTTAACTGCTCCCAAGGAATTCGCTCGGAGCCTGTAATTTCCCTGGGCTTCCACCTGATGACAGCCAAAGGCCAAGATGGCTTAGCCTCCTCTCCTGGAAGAAGACAGCAGTCCCTGGAAGTCTTAAGCCTCTTTCCCCTGCCAACTGTTAGCAAGTTGAGGTCATTCCCAAATCCAGGTCACAGGCACAGTGGCAGGTGAGGAGCAAGGCCTCAGGCCTCCACACTCCTGGGCCAGCTATCACAAATTAACTTCAGCTATCCCTCTGATTATTTAAATGTCTGCCAAGTGACATCTACTACTATTTCTGCTCCCAAACCTCAGAGTGGCAAGTCTGCACAGACTCCCACTGTCCCTGGCACCACAATCTGACTCACCACTCTGAGTTGCAGTGGCTGCACAGGGACTAGCTGATGCACACCACCACAGGTTCTCCTACTGATGAGACTACATATACTTTCACAATGTCATAACCAGAAAACTCAGTATGATCACATGTGCCACTCACACACATTTGATCCCACTTAAGTTAGTCATATCTTCAACAGTGCCAAGATTAAATGGGGTTACCCATTGTAGAGTTTTGGCATGTCTTGCAGCTTCATTCTGTTATTCAGACCCTCAATAAGAAATTTTCTCAGCAGTCCCCCTGATCTTGGATACTACAACTTTATTCAGCTGCCAGCACTACGGGTTGGGCAGGTTAGACATATTCCATATTGCAGGATACTCCTCCACCTATCTTGGATAAGACTACAGAGCAATGGGAGCATGACCTTTGTAGGCCTGTTTCTCCTGATTTATGGTCCCTGGGGAGTACTCTGACCTACAGGGCTCTGCAGGATACCAAGAGCTGCCTAATTCACTTTAAAAACTTTACACAGGTGCTAGGATGCCTCAGGTTCTATATTATATGGATCTGTTCTCGATCTCGCTATGCTGGAGGTGCTTGCAACCCTTGGCTGGACTTCTTCATATCCTTCAGAGTTCATCCAAGCTTTCAAACTGGTGGCAGGCAGTGTTGGCCAATTATTCTCAAGTATTAGCAATGCCCAATACAGTTTAACCCTAACCTGGAGATCTTAGGACTCCACACCGCTATTTCCTCTCTAGCAACCCCTTGCAATGTTGGCTACTAGTGGCATTAATGGAAGGTAAATGCCTTCTTCTTGTGGCCTGGAAGAGTATGTATCTTCTACTGATCCACTCCTGGCATTCTGCTCTCTCTAAATTAGCCCTGTTCAAAGGACTATCCTTACCAACCATTGTTAAACTAGAGTTTTACCATAACAAGTGGGAACCCTTCTTACATTCACATCTTTGCTTGGTGCTTCCTCCTTCTCCTTGTAATCCACTGGTCACTTTGCATTCCTAGGACCTGGAACACTTTTTGGTTCCTGGTGTATCTTTCTTTCTGTTTTCCTTTTTTTATTTCCTTTTTGCCCTTCCCCTCATGAGTATTGGTCTTATTGGTCCCTTCTGTATCCTTACTAACATAGTAAAATGCCAGGAGAATAGGCCTAACATTCTTTCGCATCTGCTCGTTTGGTCAGCCCCCACCCTGGGAGCTGACCTTGCTGCCCCCCTCGCCTTCTCTGGCTTCTACCTTCCCATTTCCGGATATTCTCGCTGCATTGGATTTTGCTTCCAGAACCCTTCCCGTGTACCTGTTCCACCCCCTCTTGAACCCCTCCACCGTCTCTGCCTCCACCAGCCCCCTAGGCAGCGCATTCCATGGCTCCACCACCCTCTCAGTGAAGTAGCACCTCCTCCTTTCTCCCCTGAATCTTCCCCCTCCAGCTTCCACCCATTCCCTCTAGTGGCCTTCTCCTCCTTCCTTTGAAGCACCCTGACTGTTCCTCCCCTATTTACCCCCTTCATGTACCTGAAGACCTCTATCATGTCCCCCCGGTCTCTTCCCTCTTCCGATGTGTACATATTTAGCTTTTCGAGCCTCTCCTCATAGTTCCTGTCCCCCAAGCCCCAAATCATTTTGGTTGTCCTCCTCTGGACCCTCTTCAGAAGTTTAATGTCCCTCTTTAAGTGTGGCCTCGAAAACTGCACGCAGTACTCAAGGTGCGGCCTCTCAAGCAGTTATACAGAGGGTGTATCACTTCCCTCCTTCTGGAGGTGATCCCCCTAGCGATGCATCCTAGCATCCTGTTGGCCTTGGCAGCTGCCCTCCTACAAGTCTCCAAGTTGTTCATCTTGACATCCACCACCACCCCCAGGTACCTCTCAGCCATCGAGACTTGTAGTATCCCCCCCCCCAGGGTGTACACTTGGCCTGGGTTTCAGGCACCCAGGTGCAGTACCTTGCATTTCTCTGCATTGAACCTCAGCTTTCACTTTCTAGACCATCTTTCCAGAGCCTCCAGGTCCCACTGTAGGGCCACCCTCCCATCCTCCCCATCCACCACTGCCCCCAGTTTTGAGTCATCCACGAAGAGACTCATTTCGCTCCTTATACCTGTCCTTATGTCAGAGATGTAGGCATTGAACAGGAGGGGCCCAAGGACTGAACCCTGTGGGACCCCACTAATGACCCTCCTTGGGGATGAGACTATCCCGCCAACTACAACCATCTGAGTCTGGTCCTGGAGATAATTGCCTATCCATCTGATCATCTGGTTCCCCTCCCCCATTTCTCCCAGCTTATCCAACAGGCCCTTGTGATGAACAGAGTCAAATGCCTTGCTGAAGTCTAGAAAGAGGACATCCACTGGTCTACCCAGGTCCAAGGCACTCGTCACCCAGTCATAGAACTCCACAAGGTTTGTCTGACACGATTTCCCTCGGGATGAATCCATGCAGCTCATCGTCCAGGCACCCTGACTTTTCCAGGTCCCTCTAGCCTCTCCTTGACAATGCCCTCCATCACCTTGCCCACCATCGATGTCAGGCTGACAGGCCTGTAATTCTCTGCCACCTCCTTTGATCCCCCCTTGTGGATAGGCACTATATGTGCCACCGTCCAGTCCTGGGGCACCCATCCTGTCCTCAGAGAGATGGTGAAAAGCTCCGCCAGGGGTTTTGCCAGGACATCCGCAAGTTCCTTCAGCACTCTGGGATGTAATTTATCCAGCCCCGGTGCTTTCTTCATCTTAAGGGACCTGAGGGCTTCCCTCACTTTCTCTGCTGTGATTTCCACTTCCGCTACCTCTTCTCCCTGCTTAGCCTTTCCCTGCTCCTGCCAGTGATGCCTCCCCCTCTCCCCAGACCCACCGATCGGTAGGGTCCCCCCTCCTCAGTATCACTGTCTCCTCCCATGTATGATGCAGCACCCCCATTTCCCTTGGTGAAAACTGAGGACCGAAGTACTCATTTAGTACCTCAGCCTGCTCCCCCGGGTCTTGTGCCCATCTCTCCCCTGTTTTAATCCTGCTAATCTGCCCCGTCACCCTTCGTTTTTCCCCAATGTATCTAAAGAACCCCTTGTTCCCTCTCCTAATTTCCCTGGCCAGGTTCTGCTCCTTCCTTGCCTTAGCCACCCTCACCACCCTAGTGGCCCTTCTAGCCATCAGCTCATACTCCCCTCGATCCCTTTCACTCCTTGAGCACTTGAATTGCCTATAGGCTGCCTTCTTTCCCCACCACCTCCTGGACCTCCCTGGTCCACCAGCAGGGTTTTGGGCCCTACCACATTTTTGTCTTACTCTTGCACAGGTGCTGGTAGCATCCTGCACCCCTCTCCTGATGATTTCCCACCTATAATCAGCATCCATGTCTGACCCAATCCCATCCAAATGCTCCTTAAGGATACTTCCCATTTCCATAAAATATACCCCCCTGAAGTCAGTTACTTCCGTCTTTGTGCAGCCTTCTACCCCTCCGAGGTCCAGGCAGAACCAGACCGTGACATGGTCACTCCCGGCCAACATGTCCCTTACCTCCAGGCCCCCAGTCTGGTCACTGTCTGCCAGGACCACATCCAGTACCCGTGCTTTCCTGGTCAGTTCCTCCACCTGCTGAGTTAGGAACGCATCTTGAAAGACATCCAACAACCTCTGTTCTCTGGCCACCAAGGATGTTATAGTCTCCCAGTCTGTTCCTGGCATGTTTATGTCCCCCAACACCATCACCCTTCCCCTGCCCAGTCTGCAATGTCTCCCAACATCTGCCACCAGACTCTCCTCCAGCTCCTCCGCCAGTGCAGGGGGTCTATACACCACTCCTATTTTTACTCTCTTGCCCCCCTTGTTATCAAGGTGACCCAAATCACCTCCACAGTTCCCTCCACCTCCTCTACTCCCCCTATGCCAATGCAGTTTTTGACTATCATTGCTACCCCTCCTCCCCTTCCCTCCACCTGTCCTTCCTGAACATAGTGTAACCCTCCAGGTTCAGGTCCCAGTCGTGTCCTGCAGTGGCCCAGGTCTCAGTGACCGCTGCCACATCCACTGCTCCCTCAGTTAGCATCGCCTGGAGCTCAGAAATTTTATTGCCCAAGCTCCTAGCATTTTGCAGGACTACCTTCCACCCATTCCCTATACTTCCATTTCCCTTGCTCGTGTTCCCAAGGGGATTCTGTTTTCCTCTGGTGTGCACCTTACCAGTCGGCCTTTTCCCTCATTCCTCCATTTCCCCAGAGTGGACACAGTGTCCCTCTTTATTGGCCCCCCCTTGACATGCCTTCTCTCCATACCTCCCCTTACAAGTTTAACCCCACTTTTCACCAATGAATCCCTCTATTTTCATCTTAGGATTCCCTCCTCCAAATTGAGATGGAGCCTATCTCTGGCATACAGCTCCTTATCCTCCCAGGTCTCCCCAATCCCCATCAACCCATACCTCTGGCCCCACACCACTCCCTGAGCCACTGGTTTATCTCCTAATCTTCCTTTTGTGTTTCCCCACTAGCTCTTGGCACCAGCAGGATTTACAAGAAGGAAATTGTGCATCCTATGTCATGATAGACCCTGGCAAGCTCCTGAACCTTGCCTGTATCTCTAGCTCGCTATTTCTCTCAATGTCATTTCTACCCAAGTGGACCAGTATGTCTGGAGAACCCCCACAATCCTTTGCCAGCTGATATACCTCATGCTTGGCCCTGTGCACCGTTATTTCAGGGAAGCATTTTGTTCTAACTGGCCAGGCTTCTCCCTCCCTATCCCATTTGATACCCCTGATCATAGAATCCCCCAACAGGAGCACTCTGACCACTCCTTTTCCTCCATTTCCCCCTTCCATGTCCCTCATCCTTTCTACTGGCCCCTCCACCCATCTGGCTCCTTGTTGCTCCCCCTATCTGGGTGCCACATACCGCCCCCTCCTTATTTACCCTGGCCACTCCCTCCCCTCTGATCCTATGCCTCTCCTCCTCCTGAGTATCCTTCTGTACCTTGCTAACTCCCCCCTCACTGCTCGCGACTGGTCCTTCTTCCCCATCTGCTAAACTAGCCTGGCTCATCCTCCCTTCCTTCCTGTCTCCGTTTAGTCCCTCCTTGCTTGTTTTGCCCCCCTGGCCTAAACCCTCTGCTCCCTTTACTGTATCCTCCTTGTACTTCTGGTCCTTCTACTTTCCATTCCTCCCAACTGGTCCTTATCCTTGCACTTTTCTCCCTCTTCCCTCTGCCCCTCGTGCTCTGATTCACTGGTCCCCCATTTTCCTGCATTCCATGTTCCCTCCTGTTCCTCCTGCTATCCAGCCCCAGCCTCCTGCCCCCCACTCCCTTTCCATCTCTAACCACCCCTGTCATGGCTACATCACCCCCCCCTCATCCTCATGCAGAAGAAGAGGATTGAAGCGATTACTGAGCGTAAGGTCCAATCCACCTCCCTGCCTTGCTTCCTTCTGTCCAGCCCTGGCCGTCTGCCTACTTGCCTGAGAATGTTGTCCCTCTGGCCCCCCTTTGTGAGGATCCCCAGTTATCTGCCTGCTTCCTTGGTAGTGTCCTCCTTTTGGGCCCCCTCTGCCAGGGTCCCTATGTGACCCCCGAGTATTCTCCTGCACTCCTTTCCCTATGCCCCTTCATATCCTTCATATGTAATATTATTGAACTGGTACATCCTTTTCACGGAATGTGGTGTGTGGGCAATAATTATAACTACAGTATGTTCATCAAACCCCAGTGACTTCATTTGCTATTGGGAACAATGTTTTTGTATTGCTGATTTGTTTTGTTTTTTGTATTACTTGGAATTTTTCAAGAAGAGGTTCATGTTAAAAAAAGGTTTGGTCTCTCTGTTCACCCTTCTCACTATGACTGCGAGAGCAGTGGAATGAGTGACTGATCATGCACAGATGCAGGGTCCTCCAGTCCAGTCCCACACAGTCAGTTTATTACAACTGATCACTGCCAGCAGGCAGCAGCTGTGTTTGAAAGGACACTGTCAACCTTTTTTGTATCATATTATTTTTAGGTAAAAACACATATTTTATGATTGCTTACCTTCTCTAAAATTAATTGATGTTACTGGTTGTTTTGTCTGCTTCTTTGTTTATTAGAACTGAAATACATGGTAATGTATAGCTATACCCAGCCTTGTTTTGCTTCAAATCATCTACTCTTACTGCATACTTTCTGAATGTTAGAAACACCCTCAAAACAGTGTAGCCACTCAGGATACAATAGTCTTCTGTATTCCCACTGCATAGTAAGTGGCTAGTTTGTTTTGGGGGGTGTTCCTGAGTCCAAGAAAGATGCAGAGGGAATTGGTGAAAAAATGTAAACAAACATGTTTTTGGTGTGGTAACATCACTATAGTAGTCACTCAGTTTTTCACTTTTTAAAAGGAAAAAGGATCTGACTCTAATACCAACAGCATAATCAGACTCTATAGAATGTGAACAATCATAAAATGTGTTTTAACTAGGGACACTTTGAGACTTAAGGTGGTTGACAGTGTTCCTTTAAAGCTGAATTAAAATAACATTTAAAAAAATATATATAAAAAGAAAAACAAAGGGAAAAAGTTCCCTCCATTATATATGTATAAGTAAGCATTATTGCAATGTAGTTTCTGTCAATGTTTTACTCATTACACTGTCTCATGATCCTCAGTTACACCCTGCAAGTTTGCTGTTACTATAGGTGACAGCTGCAAACAAACACATGGTTGGATATTTCCTGAAATTTTATGTCTGCAGAGGAACTCCCAGTGACAGTACAGGTCTCTGGATGCACTTACCTGTTACACTCTTAAGTATGCAAAGCTCTAAGCCACATCTGCTGTTCTATGGTACTGCTGCTGTGCTGTAGGAGTAGTGATGTACTGAAATACACAACCAACACACTGCCCTTGGCACTTAAATAAAGGGGTGAGGGGCCAAAAATCACCCATTCTTCTAAGCAATACTAGCTTTCATGCTTTCCTACATGGGGGGCACTGCCCCGACACTCCATAGTTTTTTTCAGTGTGACAGCTTCTCCTGAGCTGACAGCGGTAGTGATCAGTTAGGTAGCACTCAACTCCAAGTCATGCAAATAACGCAGTAGTAGTATAGTATGGTATAGTGTAATGTTCGTGAATTCCATGATTTACTGGTAGGTTACTTGCATGGGTTCTGAGTCCACCACTATTGTCAAACTCGCTGCCTACCTGCAGTACCACTGAATAGCCACCAGAGACAACCTCATTAGACATATTGGGAAATACGTGGAAATATCAGACCAGGACTTTGACTGCAGCTGTGATTGTTTTTTTTTTTTTTAACTTTTCTTGTTCCTTCTCCTCCAGAATGCACCTGGAAGTAATGTTAAGTAGTGTACTTTTTTTCCACTCACTAAATTTTAACACAGATAATACATTTTGGCTACATTAACTGAAGTGGCTTTGTATTTTCTTGCTTGCCCTTCAGAACCAGTCAGTCTTGAATTATGTTTTCATACAATTGGGGATAATACCTCCTAGAGCTGTATGGAATTTTCATATTCTGCTTCTGCTGGAATTCCATGGAATTTTGAAAATCCCACCTAATTCTGTGGAATTCCATTGGAAGTAGGGTTGTCAGAACTAATTCTGAAAAGATTACAACGCTAATTCTGTGGAATTCCATTAGAAGTAGGACTGTCAGAACTAGATCTAAAAAGATTAGAACCCTTTCAGAACCCAGGGGTTGAAGTTCTAATTTAAAACTAGAATACCCCTGTCTTCTATGTATTAAGGGTTCTAAATACTAAACAACATGTTTTTTGTTCAAACATTTCAACCAGGAGATGAAAGCCTGAAAAACATGCTAATTATTGAGAATTATATCCTAGACTGTTTTGGAGGCAGACAATATAAGACTTTGCTGCTCATATACAGATGTGTCAAACACTTGGAACTTTGGCACTTGGCATTTGCATTTTGAAAGGCACAGTGTGTATCTCTTTCCTGCATGTGCAGTGAAACTGTATTATAAAATGGGCACCTACATGTATATCCTTGCATCTTGATTGGTCAGTACTCAAACATAGTAACAGTACTACCACTGGGTGAAAAAAAGCACTAGCCATCTAGCTACCTCTTAACCAAGCAAAATCCTTGTGCCAGTAGGATGTTCATTTTTTTATCTGGCTGCCATGTTTTCCCTTGCTTGTTACTCATCTGTATATCAGCAAGGTAGCAGTTACTAGGGGATCACATGATGCCTTCTGCCTGATAGGACACACGCAAACCTAACTGCCATCCCAAGTTACAAAAAAGGACTTTTCTACCAACAATCTTGCTCTAGAAATATTTCTCAACAAATGCTCCTTTAACTCTTACAGAGCAGAGACCACAGAAACAGCTTTTTGAAGAACCCCCCCCAGATTTTCAGTTACTCAAATGGAGATCGACATGTGCCATGCCCTCCCGGCCCACATGCTGCCTCAGACACCGGATAAGTCTGCCAACTGCTCCAGGATGCAAACCGTGGCTACGGGCAAAACCATTACAGCAACTAGCACCACCACTCCACTATTGGAGGACAAATTCTTCGCTGAAATGGTTCCATTTAAAGCAGCCTTTCTGGAACTGGCATCTAGCATAAAAACCATACAAGCAGACCTTAAAGAAACCAATAAGAAAATATCAGATGTCTCAGCATGCAAAACCTCCTTGGAAAGCTGGCAGACCCATCTAGATCCAGAGGTTGTAGCATTGAGGGACAAACTGAACAAAATGAGAACCATACTGGAAGATCTTGAAGGGAGGAACAGGAGAAATAACTTAATTATATTTGGCTTATCTTAAGAAGCTGATGGGTCCTCCCTGATCTTATTTACATAAAAACTCCTGGCTAAAATCACAGGCCCACTACCACACAGAGCTTTAACCCACTGAACATTGGGTGGGCAGAGGGGGACAATGAAAAAGCAGGGATATTGAATGAATATTTCTGCTCAGTTTTCACAAAAGAGGAGGGGGAAGTGCCTAACCCAATTAACAGAAGCACTCTTGATAGGGGTGCGATCCCAGTAGTTTCACAGAAGAAAGGGTCCTGCAAGAACTCCTAAAATGAAGGTGGACAAAGCAATGGGGCCTGATGAATTCACCCAGAATTCTAAAAAATTATGGGGGAACTAATGAAACCACTGGCTACTCTTTTGATAAATCATGGGAGGATGGTGTGGTACCTGAGGACTGGAGGAAGGTGGATGTTATTCTTCTTCAGAAAAGTGAGACCAAGACAGAGGAAGGAAACTACAGACCTGTCAATTTGACCTCTGTAGTAGGGAAAGTGATGGAGTCACTTCTGAAGGAAAGAATTGTTGAGTACCTAGAGGCCAGTGAGGCACAGGACCCAAGGCAGCATGAGTTCACAGCGGGAAGTTCATGTCAGATGAATCTAATAGATTTCTTTGACTGGGTGACCAAAGTAGTAGACCAGGGAGGGGCTGTGGACATGGCCTACCTAGACTTTAGGAAGGCATCTGACACAGTCCCACAAAAGATTAATAGTCAAATTAACCAGCCTGGGAGTGGGTCTCAGGGTGGCAGCCTGGGTAAAACTTTGGCTGGACAACAGGACACAGAAGGTAATTGTAAATGGAGTCCACTCTGAATTAAGAGGGGTTACTAGTGGGGTACTGCAGGGTTCAGTGCTGGGTCCAGTCCTTTTTAATGTCTTTATAAGTGACATTGCAGAGGGACTGGAAGGAAGTGTATGCCTCTTTGCAGATGACACAAAGATCTGCAACAGGGTTGAAACACAAGGAGGCATGGAAAGGATGAGAAGGGACTTGGCAAGGTTGGAGGAATGGTCAGAAGTATGGCAGCTAGGATTCAATGCAAAGAAGTGCAAAATAATGCACCTGGGAGACAAGAACCCAGGGGAAGAATACACAATGGGGGGGGGGGAGGTAGTAACAGCAACAAAAAAGGAAAGGGACCTGGGAGTAATCATATCAGATGATCTTAAGGTTAGCAAGCAATGTGAGAAGGCAGTAGGAAGGGCTGGGGGTATACTGGGATGCATAGGGAGATGCATCACCAACAGAAAACAGGAAGTTGTTATCCCACTGTACAGACAGTTAGTGAGACCCCATCTGGATTTCTGCGTCCAGTTCTGGAGACCCCATCTCTGCAAGGACATAGAAAGGATAGAGGCAGTCTAGAGGAGGGCAACTAAAATGGTGCAGGGTCTGCAAGAGAAGCCGTTTGAGGAGAGACTTAAGGAGCTTAACATGTATACCCTTGAGGAAAGAAGGAAGAGGGGAGACATGATAGAAACTTTTAAGTACCTCAGTGGAGTCAGTAAAGTCCAAGAGGGTAGCATCTTTCAGAAAAAGAGATGTGCAAGAACAAAAGGACACAATTTAAAGATGGGGGGGCGGTTCAGGGGCAATGTGAGGAAGTATTTTTTTCACAGAGAGGGTAGTGGATGCATGGAACAGCCTTCCTGAGGAGGTTGTGGGGTTTAAAACGGTGTGAGAATTCAAGAATGCATGGGCCAGACATAAGGCAATTCTTGTGGGGGGTAGGAAGAAATAGGCTGTTGGTTAACTAGGATCTGCGGCCTATCCTGTAGGTAGGGAAATGGACAGACTAGATGGGCCAAGTGGTCCTTATCTGCCGTCAAAGTCTATGTTTCTATGTTTCTATGTTTCTGCGATATACTGCTTCCACAGAGCTGCAGAAGACAATGTGGGAGGAAGCACATCTTAGGATCTCCCAGGATTTACCTGTGGCTACCCTGACGAAAAAGAGCCGAGTATCACAATTTGGTAGCCAGATTAATAGCAGCCAGAATTAAGTTCCGGATGGTATACCCAGCCAAGTTGTACCAGGGCAGTTGGAAGTCATTTGAAAGCCGCACAAGCTGTGGAGAAGCTCTCTGAAATGTTCCTTGACCTGTTTGTCCACTGCTGACTCTGTCAGCTGCACATTTCAAAACATCTATCACGAATATTTTTGGGGTCATTCTGAAAGAGCCCACTACTATCAAAAGTTCTAATGGTTATTGTTTGATCTTCTAATGTGCAGTCAAACTTACTTTCTCTTTTCCTCTGTATCCTCTGAGTTGGCCATGCTTCCAGAGAAACCACCCTGCCTGAAACCTATAGTCGGTGAGAAGCACCACCATTTAGCCTGCAACTCTCCTTCATTTTAATCTACCTGCTTTTTCCTTTTTTCTTTTGGGTCCACACACTCGATCTGTCATCTCCTCTGTATACTGTAATCTCGTTCACTACTAATGATAGTGGGCCCTCCCACACCTTCTCAGACTCGGCAAACCCAACTGCTGGAAGCTTTGTTGAGGCGCCCTTGCTAATATATGATTCATTGTACAGTTTGAATGTGCGAATGGTCGCAGAGCGCCTGGCATAATATGCAATCTCTGTGGCTAGTGATAATTACCCGAGCTGTCTCATTCAGATTATAACAACCTTCTACTTTCTCCAAGAGAACCACCATATCAACTTTTAGTGCATACATACTGTTTAGCAGTCTACTAAACAACTATTTTATTCACTTTTCTTGTTTTACTGTTTTTGGTTCACCCTTTTTAAACTGCAGTGTAAATCGGTCATGCAGTGTCCTTATTCATGTTCACATTCAATGACCCAGAAATAATTTATTTACTTATTTATTTTTAGTTCATTCACGACTTGTGTTATATTTTGCTTGCTATGGCTCTGTTTATAAAGTTACAGATCCTGCCTGTTATCCGCTTACCCTCCACCCTTTTCTTTTTTTTGTGTGTGTGCAACCTTATGCTTCGTATGAAAAGGGGATCAACATTCACTAACTACTGCTATAATTTTGGTGGCTGCCTTAGAGAGCATGGTTAATACTACAAAACAGCTCTACCAGTTGTTGTTCGATAAGGACTTTACTGATAACTACTAGTATTATTGTTTGATTTGTTAACGCCTTGCAATGGTTTATGCCCTTTGGCAATGTTTAAGACACTTGTTGGGAAGTGACATTCCCCTGAGACAATGATTATCACATGGTTAATGTCGCCTGTTTTCTTGCTGGGATGGGGGGGATAGTGTCTTTATTAAGGGGCTTAGAACCCTACAGTACTTCTCTGCCCTCTCTGGGGCTTACTTCAATATTCTTGTTACTCTGGTATTGTGGGGTTCGGGAATACGTTATTTGAGGGATTTCTTTTGGATTTATGGTTTTTTTGGGGGGAGGGGGTTGGTATTTTAGGGTTACTGAGAGGAGGATCCCTGCCACAGGTAAAGGGATTACTATGACAGTATTATCTCTGGGCACCACAAATCACAGGCTTAATGCTGTTTCTATTTTTCTGGGTCTCTCTGTATTAGGAATCCAAATGTCAGTTTTTTTTTTGCTGCATAACTAAAATGTCAGACTACCACTTCTGTACATGGAATATCAAAGGGGCACAAACTCAGACTAAATGGATGAAGGTTTTTCTACATCTCTGCAGTGTACAAACTGATGTGGTCTTCTTACAGGAGACATACCTTCTACCCACCCAGGTGCACTATTTTCATAGGTTCTGGGTGGGTCAAGTGTTTGGTTCAGGTTACAATTCTCATAAAGGGGAACTGGGGGAGTCACGTGATGCTAACTTTCTGAGCAGCAGCATTGTCTCGGAGCGCCCAGTACCCATCAGCCTTATCCGGGGCTTTACTACGATCCCAGATGAGAAACCTCAATAATTTCAACACCAACCACCATCACCTCTGCCTATCGGCCCTAGGGCATTTTTTACTCTCATCCTGTTAATACCAAGAAGGATGGAGGCAGAGAAGAAACAGGCCGCGATCCGGCACACGCCGCCCACCACGCCTGAAAAACTAGCCAAGAAAGCGAGAAAACAGCCAGGCTCCGTTTCAGATAAAATGGGTGACAAAGCCCCCTCGTCAAACCCGCTTACTGAAGAAAAGTTTTTACAAGAGCTAACACCAATGAAGGAAGTCCTACAATATATAACCAGCGAGCTCAAATCAATCCGGGGTGACCTTTCTTCTCTCACTACAGGGTGTCCGACTGGAAGCAATACATTCCCAAGAACAATGGAGAGCTACAACGGAACCTGACCTGGTGCATTAAAACAGCAAGTTAGAAAGTTACAACTCAAAACAAAGGACCTAGAAGGTCGCAGCAGGTAAACAACCTCTTATCCTGGGCCTTCCTGAACTTCGAAGATTGATCGGATCCTAACGCCTTCCTACAGAAGCTCTTAGTTAAGCAATTGGGCCCATCACCTCTTAACCCCCACTATCACCTGGAAAGAGTACATAGAGCTCTGAGGCCTAGACCCCTCGAACTCTCCCCCGCGACCAATGTTTGTCAAGTTTCTCAGCTACTTAGAGAAGCAGCATGTTCTTAATAAATCTTGTGAACTCCAAGCGATCATGTGGGGCCCTACCAAGCTCCGCATTGCCCAAGATCTTCCACAGGAGACCATGATGAAGAGAATGGCTTTCCATTCCATTGTCCAGAAACTGATCGCGGCAAGTATTCCTTTTTTTTTTTTTTTTATTTAGTTGTTAACCAGGTATAGCACACTAAGCTGGAAGCTTTTTTACAGGAGCGACCTGGGAGCACAAGGAGGTTAAGTGACTTGCTCAGGGTCACACAGTATGCAAGTGGAAGCTGTGGGATTCAAACCCAGGTCTGGTCTGCTGGATGTCACCAGATTTGCAGCTCAGAGTCTTAGACCACTGCACTATACTGCCTCCTAATGCCTTTTGACATGCTGTATCCCGCCACCCTTAAGGTCACAATCGAGGGTATCCCCACGACCTACGATTCACCGGGGTCTGCTTCCAGAGATCTGGCTCTGAAACTCCCAAATCTCTTCAAGTCAAAATAACTGAACTCTCAGCTACCAGTTTTAAATATATGGCGATGTTTCAGCTTGAAAATTAAGTTTGTGAAGTTTGGTTAGCTTACTAGGCTGTTTTATCAGTGTCCTGATAGACGGAGAGTCCTCGGCGGCCTCGGCATAGGTCGGGGTGGGCCGCGGCTCCTCTGGTCCCTGTAAACTCCCTGGAACCAAAAGGAAGCGGTTTGGTGGCTATGCCTGCTTGTTTAGGTGAAGGACAGTTTGGTCCCACCATAACCGCTCCCTGGGGAAACTATTTGTGTATCAGTTTGCCAGGTTTAGGCTTCCACCTCTTAATCCAACCTGTCACCCTCCAGCAGCTTGTTGATGCCTGGATAAGAGGGTGAGTTAATTTTTTGTTTATTCTCCTCCATAGCGGGTCGGTTCATCTCACGCAGGTTTTCCTCCTGGATTCTTCTTTCCCTTCCATTCGGTATCCTTCCCCTCCCCGGGTGAGTGTTTTATTTTTTGTTCTCAGATCCCGCCTCATTCTCCATTGGGCTTACATGAAGGAGGCTGATGGGAGGGGTTTCCTGGAGGCGTTTGTGGCTTGAAAAGTTGCCTCACGAGCCTTTTGAGGGGCTATGTAAACCCTGTTCACATACTGGGATCTCCTTGATCTGTTTTGGCTGGGTTACAGCTATTTTTCTGTTTTCAGGTCCTCAGAATCCCCCACTACACCTGGTCTTAGTAGCAGGCCAGGACACAGGGTTTACCATTGGGTCCTGGACCTCAGGCTTTGTCCTTAAAACTATCGCCTTCGGTTGACAATGCCTGGCACCAGGGTGTATATAGTTTGATAGCTTTTATGGGGTTATAAATGGGAGGAGGGTTGGGGGTCGAGCTGCCTACTACTCCTCTGTTTCATCCTAGATTCGATTTCTATTGTGGTTTCAGGATGCACCAACATTTGATATGTATTAACTGGCAGCTTACAACTAGTTGGGGTTTGAGGGATAGAGTGTGCTATCTTTACTGGTTCACAGATATGAGGTTATATTGTTTGTTTTCATACTCTTTGGTTTTGAAATGGCTATGAACTCAGTCAATGTGGCATCGTGGAATATCGTGGGCTCAGGGAGAAACCAAGAGAATTCAAGTGTTTAATCATTGTGACCTAATTAAGACCGATATACTGATGCTACAAGAAACTCATTTACTTAATACAGAGGCTAAATATCTGCCCAAATCTGGCTTTTCACAGATATTTGGGGCAAGTGGGTCCAGATCTAGTAGGGGTGTGGCTATTCTTATTAAAAACTATGTTAAATTCCTGGCAGAGGTTACGGTGACCGACCCAGATGGAAGATTCATACTGGTCAAAGGATCCCTCAACAACTGTGAAACTGTTCTCGACGCAATTTATGGTCCAGTAGGTGGCAGTCCTGATTTCTTTATGGCCCTGGCAGACAAAATAAGTGCCCTACTCCCCTCTCAGCTTATCCTGTGTGGGGATTGGAATGTTCCATCATCTTTTTCTCTGGACAAAGCTCCAGACCCAGGCCGTCCACCCACTCCGGTTCAAAGATCCTTATCGGTTTCTTAAACATACTAGGCTGTGTGACCCTAGGCCTCTCAACCCCTCCTACAGTCTTTCTCCTTTTTCCCAACCTTATTATTCCTGGTCTAGAATAGACTACATTTTGATTAGTAAAACCCTCCTTCCTGGCCTTATCCAGACCGGCATAGAACCCATTGTGCTCTCCGTCACACCATAGTGTGGGCAAAGATCTCCCCGATCCCAATTTTCAATGGAGCACAGTTTGGAAACTCAACACCCAGCTCCTTACAGGCTCCCAGACTGTGGTGCATATTAAAACTTCCATCTTTAATTTCCTCGAGACCAATATTAACTCTACCCCACGGATTGACATTATCTGGAGCTCCCTGAAGTGTTACCTAAGAGGCAAATTAATTAAGTTGATCTTGACGAGGAAGAAAACTAGACAAGCCCGTGCCTCCCTATTAATGGCCAAGATCAAGGAGCTTGAAAGTTCTTACTCCCCCTTCTCTCACTTGTCATCCCTGAAGCCCTTTTAGCAGTTAAAAATGAGTATACAGATCCTCTTAAAGAAAAAGCTGAATATAGTCTAATTAAAACCCAATCTAAATACATCGAACAAGGGGAAAAGGCGGGCAGGCTCTTGGCCTTAAGATTACGCACATTGGAGAGCTCCAGACTAATCTCGGCCCTACAATCCCCTGAAGGTCTCATTAAAACCTCCCCCAGAGAAATCACACAGATCTTCGAAGATTTCTACAGGAATCTCCTTAAATGCCCCCCCCACCCGGTATTTCTCCCAAACATATCAGCCTATCTGGCAGACCTCAATCTCCCCCAACTTTCTGCTTCCCATAAAGGCACCCTGACCTCCCCCATCTCTCTCTCCAAAATAGAAGAAGCCATCGCTTCTATCGCCCCGGACAAAGCACCAGGCCTAGACGGTTATCCCTCAAATTTTTATAAGGTCTTTTCTAAAGAACTTGGCCCTTTACTCCTCAAATTATACTACTATATGTTCACAGCCGAGACTCTGGACCCCACTCTACTTGAGGCCACTATTGTTCTAATCCTCAAGCCTGATAAACCACCCAAAGATCCAGCAAGCTATCGACCCATCTCTCTCCTTAACTGCGATATGAAGATCCTTTCCAAGAGTCTGGACGAAAGGATTAAAAAAGTCTGGATCCACCTTCTCAGCCCAGAACAAGACGGTTTTGTCCATTCTTGCTCCCCAGCAGATCACCTTAGAACCCTTTCCCATATCTCCCATGCTGCCCAATCATTCCTTCCCCCAATGGCTCTGATTTTCTTAGACGCAGAGAAAGCGTTCGACAGAGTCAACTGGTCTTTTCTTTGGGCTACGATGGCCAAAATGGACTTTCCACTATCTTTCCTCAAGTGGATCCAGGTCTTATATAAATTCCCTTTGGCCAAAATATACTGTAATGGTGTTTTCTCCTCTATCTTTCGCCTTCATACTGGTACCAGACAAGGATGCCCTCTCTCACCTTTCCTGTTCAACCTATATCTTGAACCTCTTCTCCTTAAACTTAAGTCTTCCCCATCCATTCAAGGCTGTCTGATACAACAACGGGAATTAGTTCTCTCAGTTTATGCTGACAATATCTTACTTCATGTCTTCCACCCTGCCACATCACTAGGTCATGCACTTCAAATCATAGCCCAATTTGGCACCCTCTCTCATTACAAATTGAATATATCGAAATCCTAAATCTTTCCATTAAATTCCCTTACACGTAAACACGAACTCATCAAGTTCGGTATGAGATGGTCCCCTAAATCGATCAAATACCTAGGCATCCACTTTACTTCAGACCCCTCTTTACTTAGGAAGCTTAATCTGGACGACCTTAAAGCTGATATCCAACTAGATCTACAAAGATGGTCTAATCTCCCCATCTCTCTGTGGGGTAGGATCAACATCATCAAGATGAACGTTCTTCCCCGTATCTTTTACCCTCTCAACCTATTAGGTCTCTGGCTACCTCTCTCCTATCTACACCAATTCCACACAATCTTCTCAAAATTTGTTTGGCTGGAGAAAGCGGTTAGGCACTCCTTCCTTAAACTATCCCTTCCTAAAGACAAGGGAGGCCTCCGACTTCCCAATCTAATACTCTATCACTGGGCGGCCCACCTTTCCAAACTAGGTAAATGGTACTCAACCCCTAGTGATGCGCCTCCCTTGATCTGGCTTCAGATTAAGAGGCGGATTCTCTCAGAAGCTAAAATAGATCCCCAAGCAATCTTCTTTACTTCCACTTCGGCACTCGCACCCTGGCTATCCAATCAAACTATCACTACATCTCTCAAATCCCTTTTTCAATGTCTCTACTTCCTCAAAATCTCTCCCAAAATGGATTTAGCTCAAGCCATCATTCTCAATCCAAATATTAAACTGGGTAACTCGCTAATCACCCCCGATTGGTTCCCACAAATCAATGAGACTACTCTAGAACACTATTATGACCAGGGTTTCCTCCTTTCATCTCCAAACATTTTAACTAAATTTGATATCCCTAACAATAAGATTTTTAAGATATACCAATTGAGGCACCTTATTAATGCTAACTTTGGTCCAGAATCCGCGACTCAAGGTTAGTCCCTTTCTCTCTCAAATTTCTACCCTTGCCCCCAAACCACACTCTATCTCATTAATATACTCCTACCTACTGGACTACAAATTCCCGATTTTGCTTGAGGGCTCCAGTATTTGGCTCTCTCTACTTTCGGAATCCACTCCCAATTGGTCTCGAATTTGGAAAGATCTACACAAATACCACACCCAAGACAGATTTAGACTCACCCAATATTACATATTAAACAATATGTACTACACCCCAACTAAACTGTTCTGCTTTAACAAACTACCTCTCCCACTCTGTTCCAGATGTTCACAGAGTGAAGGAAACTCGCTCCACATTTTCTGCAGCACTGTCCCAAAGTTGCCCCTTAGACCTCCATTCAGGACAAACCAGATCCCATACTTGGCCTCACAAACCTTTTCATGCCCGATATCTGTATCCTAGGTAACTACTCCACCATAGACTGCTGGGAACATCGATATCATATGGCCTTAGTGCCCATAGTAGTCAAAAGGTTGGTCCTCAAGCACTGGACTGACCAGCTGACCTTAACCTATGCTGAATGGTTTATAGAACTCTCAAAATGCTTCAACATGGAGAGGCTTGTAGCCAGCTTTCACTATCGCATGGACCTGTTCCACAAAAAGTGGACAAATTATATGCATTATATCTGCACCATTGATCTCTTGGTTCCTTCCCTGATGCACAACAAGGCTTGCTTTCTTTCACCTACTCCTATAGTTTTCGTTTTCTATAACCATGTTATGACTCTTTTATTGATTTGACAACTGAATTTAAGTCTATTACTACTATGCACACTCTAGAAGGGTTTTAGCAGGGAGGAGGGTGGGCAGGACATGGGAGGGTGAAGGGTGGTTTAGGATGGGTTGGTTGGGGTGGTGGTGGGGGGTTTGGGGTATTTGTCTTTAGTAATCCATGAATTGATATCCGATATCTGTATGCAATGTTCTGTTTGTCAAAATTAATAAACTTGAATTTCAAAAAATAAAAGGGAACTGCTATCCTGATTGCCCATAGAATTCTGTTTCATTTATTGCAAGAAATATCTGATTTGGGAGGCCGTTATGTTATTTTAAGGGCTGCTCTGGGTCACTCATAGATTATTCTTGGCTCCATATATGGGCCCAATTCCAATGACCAATAATTTTTTGCTGGTCTACTATCTATATTAGCTCCCTGCTCCACTATCCCAATAATTCTTGGAGGGGACTGGAATCAAGTCCTATCAAATAACTGTGATAGATCCGGACATTCTAGACATTCATGTCTCTGAGCCAAAAAGCTTTGCATGAACTAATGCATTCGATGGGTCTAGCAGATCCCTGGAGAATCACTTATCCAGTTAGGGGAGAATACTCCTTCCACTCTCTCATTCACAAATCATTTTCCCATATTGATTATTTTCTAGTGAGTCTTGACCATCTCCCTTTAGTCACACCAGCCTTCTATTCTTGAAAATTTTTTGATCACCATGTTGCCCATTTATTTTTAGATATTACACCTAATATTTCACGAGATAGACTCTGGAAAATTAATAAACAAATTTTAAAATCTGGAAACCTTATACAACACTTACAATCCTTCATTTCTAATTTCATGACAGATAATTCCCCATCCATGCCTAAGGCTGATGTCTTATGGTGTTCCTTAAAATGTGCCTTGAGGAGAGAATTAATACACCTAGCCTTGAAACATAAAAACAGAGAACAAGTCCTCTCTTCTCTTCTTGATCAGAATACAAAATCCGAGGCACATCTTTCTGTCCTACTCCTGATGAGGACTGGGAGAAGGTTAAGTCTCTTAGGACTCAATATAACTAGTTATTGGCTGAAAAGGCTGAATTCCTCATGCTTAGATCTAAGATATCCTATTTTGATAAAGGTGAAAGGAGGAAAACTTCTAGCTCTTAGACTTAGATCCCAGGTATCTGATAGGATTATTACCTCCCTTCAGTCATCTACAGGTACTCTCCTTACCTCACCAAGGACATTTGTGAGGCCTTTAAGGAGTTTACCAATATTTATATATTCTTTCTGACTTGCAGACTTCTAATTTAAAAGCCTCTATTCGACTAGAAGAAATTATGGAGGCCATTGGCTCACTTTCACTCGACAGATCCCCAGGTCCCAATGGATTTTCTTCTAATTTTTATAAAACCCTTAAAAGTACACTGGCACCCATCTTTCTGGATACATTTCAATTCTTCTATGAAAAGGGTATCTCAGATACTTCCCTAACCAAGGCCATCATAGTAGTCCTCCCCAAACCTGGCAAGGACCCTTTGTTCACCCATAACTATAGACCCATTTCCCTTATTAATGTGGATTTAAAAATCCTAGCTAAGATCTTCGTTACAAGGCTAGGCAGTGTCCAGAATGCTTTAATTAGTGTAGAGCAGGTAGGGTTTGTTTAGGGCCATCACTCCTCCGATCACCTTAGGAAACTAGCTTATCTTTTCTGCATCAAGGACTCTCCATTTCAGCTGCTTTAGTCTCCTTGGATTCAGAAAAAGCATTGTGATAGAGTGTCCTGGGACTACTTATTTTACTTACTTCCCAAATACAGTATTCCTCAGGAATTTCTAAATTGGAATAGAATACTCTATTCCTCCCCTTCAACACGTGTCCAATGCAATGGGATTCTTTCTATACCTTTTATTTTATAGCAGAGTACTCATCAGGGCTGCTCCCTCTTCCCCTACCTATTCAATCTTTTTCTAGAACCTCTGATAAGAAAACTAAATTCCTCTCTGTTAGTTTCAGGCATTACAATAGGAGACTCAGAATATAAGCTTTCCTCATATGTGGACAATATTCTACTTAATATTTTGCCTCCTTTTCAATCCCTCCCTGCTCCACTTACATTAATTTCTCAATTCAGTATCATCTCTAATTATTACCTGAATCTTGATAAAACAGAAGTCTTCCCTCTTAATCAGTACTTCCAGAAATTGGAGATACTCAACATGGGCCTACAATGGCAATCAGATAAACTTAAGTATCTGGGTATTTTTCTTCACCCTTCTCCCAAAATAATGAAAAACTTAATCTTGATGCCACTGTAAGCACTATAAAGGATGACATCAAACTCTGGTCTCTGTTGCCTCTCTCTTTGTCGGGTCGTATGAGCATAGTAAAAATGAACTTACTGCCCCTCATACTATATCCCTTGCAAATGTTCAACAGGGCTCTACCAAGTTCTTGGTTTGCTCAAGTTTATAAAACCATCAACTCCTTTTTGTGGGCCAGGAAAAAGTCAAGAAGTTACTGTAAGCTCACCAGCCAGAAAATTGATGGTGGCCTACAAGCTCCCAACTTTTATCTATACTATTTGGCAATACATCTCACTATAATGCCCTAGTCACAGTCAAGATGGCAGCCACGCTGTGCTAGCCTTCAGAAGTTTTTTAACTGTTACTTTCATCTGCCGATTTATTTTACTTCATTTTCTTTATGTTTTACTTTTACGGTATTTTTTCACTGTCCTACCTGTGCCTTGCTTTTCGCCATTTGCCGTCTGACGTTTCTTGTGGTTTTAACATTTTGGCATCTCTCTGATTGTGATTTCCCAATGGATTGAGGAAGATATCCTCTCAGAAGGAGGCTTGTGACTTGATTTTCTGGCTCAAATGCTTAATACTCGCTAAGCCTGTACGCTCTTGCAGATCCTTTGTTCAGTGGTCTGGCATTTGGGGAACCTCTGGAGGAACTTTGTGTGGGAACTTTCATGGATGTGTTTGTGGCCTTGAGGTCTTTGTTCGGTCATGGATTACTGGAGGAATTGTGGTGAGAACTTTATGACCCGTATGCACAAACTGCTTGCAGGTGGGGGTAGTGTGGTCTGAGAGTTCTGCTGGGTTTGAGGGGGTCACTCCTCACACCTAGTGCTGTTGCTGTGCTGTGCTGCCTGCAACTGAGTGGGAGTTGCTTCATTTGGCCCTGGGGCGGAGTGTAGTTGGGGCTCTCCTAAGCAGCTTAGGGGGCAGACCTATTGGCCTGCCTTGGGGCAACTGTAGCTGTGGGTTGCGGGTGGCCAGGTGCAGGGCCAGTGTGTTTGGTGCAATTGGGGGCTCACTGCGGTTCAGCTTTTGCACGCCCATCCCGCTGCCTCTGTCTTTTTCCTCCTGGGCTACAACATGAACTTATAGGACCTTTGCTTGGATTAGGTCCTTTGTTTTATTTTATTTTATCTGTCTTACTGACTACTATGGACGGATCCCTGTTTTGTGGATCTGATTGGGGCTGGTTATGGCTTAGTCATTCCCCGGGTGTTGAGATGCCCTGGCAACTATTTCCAGCTGTGATCACTAGGAGTGGAGCCTGGTAGCCTGCGTTTGCCATTTTGCTGACTGGATCATCTGTTTAGTTTTTTGTGGATCTTTGGATTATCCTACGGATTACATACACCCCCTGGATTGCCTGTATGACTCAGCCCTGGCTACATTAATCACTTTTATGTTTTGACATTGAGAGTGTCCTTCTATGTTTTTTCCTGGTGGTGAGAGGACCTAGGCATCCACATTTTGTTATTTTCTGTTTAAATACTCAAAAAATACTTTTTTGTGTGGATTGTTAATTGGATATTGATTTGCTTCAGCAGACTTTGGACTTTTAACTCTGGGCAGCCAGAGTGCTTCATCTTCTCTCACTTCCAGGTTGTGAGAGCACCTGAGGATTGGAGGGGTTATTCCTTTGTCTGCATTCCAGTGAGAGGGGTCTGCTCTAATAGTTCACTGATGATTGATGTGAGACTAATGGGTCTATAACTACATACATTTTGTTTATTACCACCTTTAAAGATTGGAGTTATATTAGCTTTTCCCCAAGATTCCATGATTTTACCTTCCTTAATGGAAGTATTAAATAAAACAGTTAGTGGGCCTAGACGCTCATTGCTCACTTTTTAAATAAAGTATGGACTTATACCATCTGGTCCTGGGGATGATACAATTTTTAACTGCCCAATGGTGCCTAATACCTGTTGTTCAGTAAAAGTGATTAAGGGGCCACTTTTGTCTAGAGTGCCTAACTCAAAGCTACTATCTGTCTTGAGGACACTTCCAAAGTATGTATTAGGTACCTCAGCCATGTCAGTCTCATTGTTCAGTATTTCATTATTTGACATGAGCTGACCAATTCCGTTCTGTGCTCCTTTCATTGTTCCGATATAATTATAAAACTATTTCCAAGTGTCTCTGTTTTTTCCAACCAGATTTAATTCTAATTTTTGTTTTGCCAGACGGATTTGTTTTTTTGTTTTCTTGGTGAATAGTTTAAATTTATTCAGGTCATCCACCTTATTGGATTGCTTATATTATCAGTATGCTCTTTTCTTTTTATTAATTAGTTTCCTTATTTTCCCATTCCACCATGGTGGGATCCTATGATTATTGTTGTTGAATCTGGATCTTAATGGCACCCATGTAGAAGTACAATAATCAATTTCCTTTTTAATGTGCTCCCAGTAACAGACAGTGTAACACAGCCTAAATGGCTTTCACTACGCTGCACTGAGACACAGAGTAGCTATGTCACAAACAGGGCTCAGGGCACCAAACAGTGTAATACAGACTAAATGACTTTCACTATAATGCAGCCTGTGTCTTTTGACCACCCCTTGCTTCTTCTCTCCCCAGCACCACACTGGATGATCCCCCTGTTTCACTTTCAGTCCACAACCCCTTGCTCCTTCATGGACTTTTTTTCATAGGTTACCTTTTTGCCATGATTTAGGAGAAGACATTCAGAGCAAGCACCCAATTCCTTCCTCTCCCTCCAGACTCCACTGCTATCTGCACAACAGACTCACAGCAGATGGAGCACAGACACCAACACTAACCAATCAGATTGTCAGCCCAATGTTATGTGCTGCTTTCTGCTGTGAGCTCATGAAGGACCCCACAGGCTGCCCTTTCATGCCTGTTCCCACCCTAGGAAGATTCTCAAGACCCCACAGCCTGCCTGTACTGCCTATTTTACAAAAACATACCTGCTACCCAACCCATTACCCATGTCAAAACTAACCAACCCAAGAAGTACAATGTTATGTCATGTAGGGTAGTAAATTACTCAAACTACCTACCTGGCAAAAATTGCCGATAACTGACCTACCTGATGGGAGCCTATCCCTAAAAGAGACCACTGTGGTTCTTGAGGAAGTAGCTGAGAAGATAAGGGCTAAAAAGGGGGCATTCAGGAAGTGCTAGGAAATACAGAATGAAGACAATAGGGAGGTGTACCAGGAAAAACAGAGGGAAGCAGGGAAAGGTGGTGAGGGGGTGCAAAGGCGCAAACACAGGAAAGGATAACCAAAGGAGTGCATAGGGAGGGGACTCATCAGAAGAATGAGAAAGGTGATGTTACTACTGTATCGATCATTGGTGACAGTTCAGCTGAAGTACTGTGTCCAGTTCTGGAGAATGCATCTCAAGAAGGACATAGACAGGCTGGAGGCTGTCCAGAGGAAGGCAAATAAAATGGTGCAGGTGCTGCATCATAAACAGTTCAAGGAGATACTGCAGGATCTCAATATGCACACCATAGAAGAGAAAAAGGAGGGGGAACATTACAGAAACCTATAAGTACCTCACAGGGGTAAATAAGGTAAAGGAGATGAGAATTTTTCAAAAGAGAAGGGACACAAGAACAACAGGGTACGCTATGACTCTGGATTGTGGAAATTTTAGGAACAATGTGAAAGTACTTCTTCAGTGAAAGAGTGGTGGATGGCTGGAACTCTTCCAGCAGAAGCAGTAGGGGTGATAAGAGTGGTGGGTTTCAAGCTTGCACGGGTTAGGCACAAAAGAATCTCAGTAAGAAAGTGGGGGGAGTGGAGTAGCTTGAAATCAGGTAGGGTCTTCTAGTATAGGCAGGTAAAAATGGGTAGACTGGGTGGGCCAACAGGTTCTTATCTGCTGACATACTTTATGTTTCTTTGGATGCATAGACTATATGAACCAGAAACTTTTAATGACGCTTATGCTAAAGCAGCCAAGCCAGCTTAAAGAAACTTCCAAGAATGTGCATACTATGTGTCCTGGACATACTGATTCTCTGTTTCTGCTTTCTTTTTATGGTACCAATGTCAGGTGTGATCATGAGAACATTATAGACTTGAATAGTGATGATCCTGAGAAAACAAAGGGCATTTGGGAGCCTTTGAAGACTCAATTCTTGTGCTGGTTGGACATTTCAAGGAAGACTTAGCTGTCTTACTGGAGTACATGATGCAGGCTTATCTAGCAGATCCACTGTATAACAGGAAATGTGGTCCAATCCAAATCTAGCAAGACAGGTTTGTTCTGCTTCTATGACCATATGAACGTTCATGAAATTCTTCAGTGTTGAATCAGCAACCCATGGCATGGTCCTTCCAATGGTGAGTCTACTTGAATGGCACACATGCCTATGCCATTATTTATTTACTATGCTTTTCACCCCAGTTGCTCACCCTTCAGCCCCACTCCATACACCTGCCTCACTCCCCAGTGACCACCTTCTGCCATCGATGCTCCCTGGCTTATCCCCAAGGGTGGGACCATGGCATCACTACCTGCCCATCTACACAGGGAAAGATGTCGGCAGAGCCGATGTTGCCTCCTGGCTTCCTCCCCAGGGTGGAGTTTAGGGCCTGCTGTGATGCCTGTGGAGCTATAATAGAGTTGGTGGGTGGAGCGGTGGAGAACCATGGAGGCTAGGCATTGGGGGCGGCATCATCCAGAGTGATTGGTATGATTTTTCTGTGTTTTGTCTGGAGGCGGGGACATGCAATGATGTCTGGCATTCGCCCTGCCTCCCTGCACACTCAGAGTCTGGTAGCTGCAGTACCCCCAGCCTTCACCAGGGGCCTGTCAAGCACTGGATGTTCTCCCAACCCTCCCTCCAGAGAAGGAGAGCAGTCCATGGGACACGCAATCCTTCACTCCCTGGCCCGCCCTCCGATGACCCAGGTCTGTTACCAAACCTGGGTCTCCGGTGTCACAAGCAGAAATCCAACCACTGCGCAGATGGGCAGGTCAACGCCATTATTTATAATTTTCTTCAGAAACCAGATGAAACAAGGCTGGTGGGGGATGGTCACCAGAGCAGAACTGGTGATGGTGCTGATAAAGACTGATGATGGTGGTGAAAGGAAGATGTGACACTACTAGTTCATCTGAGTGATTACAACAGCCGCAGGATGCAATATTCATTAAAAATTTGGCAGTGATGTTTCTTACGCAACTTTTACATATGTTTGACATCATTAGATTGGACATAACATTTGTCATGGCAACACTATTGAATCCCAAATACAAAGATGTGTTTATTCACCCAAGCTCCATAGACTATACCAAATCGAAACTGCTGTCTACTCTTATGTTAAAGCAGCAAATCCAGTTTGATGAAGCACCAAAGAATATGCATACATCAGCCTCTGGTCATACCGCTCCTCCTTGTCTGTTGTCTTGTCATTGTGCCATTGCCTGGTACAAGCATGATGACATTATAGACTTGAATGGTGATGATCCTGAGACAACAAAGGACATTTGGGAGCTTTTGTATAATTCACCAATTATGAATACATTGCTCCTTATGATACTGTGTTGAATACATACAGTACTACACGCTACCTCATGCAGAACTGCACCTTGTGTAACATGAGAATATAATTGCTGAGTGTTACCATATATTCCTTGTTTGGCAATGTTTTATGTATTACACTGTCTCGTGATCCAAAATTGCACCTTTTCTGTTTGCTGTTGTTAAAGGTGAAAGTTGCACACAAAGACATGGTCAAATATTTCTTGAAATTTCTATGATATCTATAGAGGAATTCCTGGCAAAAGTGGAAGGCTCCGGACCCACTTAACCAGTATACTGTTAACTATGCCAAGTCTATGCCTAATCTGCAATTCTATGGGACGGCTGCATGTGCTGTGCTAGAAGTGTAGGGATGTCCTGGCACACACAACCAGAAGACTACCCTTTACATTTTAAAATGGGGTGGAGGGTCAAAGTTCCACCTTCTTCTAAACAAAACCAGCTTTCCTGTTTTGTTACATGGGGGGGGGTGCTGCCCCCACACCCCATGTGTTTTTTTTTATTGTGGCAGCTTCTCCCGAGCTGACAATGGCAGTGATCAATCAGGTAGCATTCAACTCTAAGTCTTGCATGTAGCACAGTGGCAGTATAGTGTAATGTATGCGTATTCAATGACGTACTGCTAGGCTGCTTCCATGGGTCCAGAGTCCTCCACTATTGCTGAAACCCCGCTTACCTGCATTATCACTAAAGGGCCACCAGAGAGAATCTCTTTAGAAATATTGGGAAATATCTGGAAATATCTGACCATGACTTTGGCTGCAGCTGTGATTGTTACTTTTTAACTCTCCCTGTTCCTTCTCTCCCAGGATGCACCTGGAAATGAACTTCAGCAGTGTACAGTTTTCCAGTCGCAAAGTTTTAACAAAAATAATACATTTTGGCTACATTAACTGAAGTGGCTTTTTAGTGTATAGTAGAGCATTGTTCTTTATAGAAATCTGTTCTTTTCAAAATGCTGTTGTACCTCAGTTCAAAGGTCTTGACGTGATTGTATCCTTCTGTGGCAGAACAGCATTCTAGAACCTCTAGAGGCTACACAAGTCAGTTTTATTGGAAAGAAAAAAAATGTACACATTTCACATAATACTATACACTATAAAAAGAAATACTGGATGAGTAACCTTTAGCATGACCAGTGAGTTGTGCAACCTTGGGGTTCTGATTCCCATGGACCTCTCGATCTTTGATGTCAAGGTCAGAGGGAATCAGAACCCCTCTGTGATAAAACACACTGGTTGTGCATAGTTTCTCATCCAGTATTCTCTGGGTGAGTTATTCAAAGGGGTTGTGCATGGTGCAACAGAGTTGGAACCTTGCGCAACCCACTGATGCGCCCCTGGTGTGATATTCAGGAGAGGATTATGTACTGCACAAACCCGATGCGCCGGAGTAATTAGCATGTATGCGGCACAAGTAAGAGGCGTGCCCATGCATATTCTGCACATCCTGATGTTCAGCCTGGGATGTGCTGAGCAGATGCAGGCACAACCCCTACTTGCGCCGCACGCAGTTCAGCTGAAAATAAAAGGAGCAACAGCTGGCCACCCACAGGTGAGCTGTCGTATTGCAGGGCACAACACGGCAGACGCCAGCTGTGGGTGGACACCTGAGCTTCAGAGCAGGGGTCCGTCACCATCGCGCCCCTCCCAAGCCCAATCACAGGCTGTTTTATATAATAGAATCCCTGGTGGTCCAGTGGACCCATCTCCCTGCTCGATCATGGGCTGTATCAATAGATAAACTCCCTGGTGGTCCAGTGGAACTATCCCCTTGCCCGATCGCGGGCTGCAATAATAAGAACCTCCTGGTGGTCCAATGGACCTATTTCCATGCCCAGTCATGGGCTGTAATATTCAACTCCTGGTGGACCACCAGGGAGTGTTATTAATATTACAGCCCACGATCGGGCAAGGGGATGTGTCCACTGGACCATCAGGGAGGTTAATTAGTATTACAGCCCATGATCGGGCATGGAGAAAGGTCCACTGGACCACCAGGGTGTTTAATACTATTTACCACCCACGATCAGGCGTTGGATCGCATTGCTGGTGGGGGCAGGGGCACGGTCCCCATGGCTGCTGCTTGGCAGGTGCCAGGCCCAAGTCACTGGGATCGGTGCATCTGCATGCAAATGGGGCCATAACATGTAATGACCAATTTGTGCCTCTATGCATTATGGCCCCATTTGCATATCCACTGCTGAATATCGTGGTTGATGCGCCTAGCTCAACAGCACTTGTGCTAGCTCATCCCCCTGCTCCTCTCTGGCCACTTGGGCTGGTGCAGTGCCACTGCACCATGCGCTATGTGGGTGGCCATGGAGCGATATTCAACAGTGCTGAGCCATGGCACAGCACCATTGAATATCATCCTGTCAGCACTCTGGCACATCCCAGTTGCACTGTGCCCAGGCTTGCGCCACAGCCTGGTGCAGTCTGAATATACCAGCTTCTGTGTATTTCCTTGTATACCCTCCAACATCAATCACTCTTGAATGGTGTTTCCATACAGATCTGGTGCCCCTTTAAAAATCTGAAATTAATTCTCTAGAACAAGTCCATAGAAAGTTTACAAAAAAAATTTTTTTTTTTTGATTTTCACTTTTCTTCCTTCATCTGGCCTTGATTGGATCCTCGGTTGGCCACCTTCCTTGGCCTCCACTCCCCTCAGGCCCTCACACTTGCAGCCCCCATAGCTTACCCCCCAAGGTGGCACAATGGGAATCCTCCACCTACCCGTCTTGAACATGATGTGGCTCAGGGCATTACCTCAGGGAGCGGAGCACCAGGGGATGGCTATCAAATTGCCATGACCAGCCACCAGGGTCTTTTCACATTTCCTCCCCCCAAGAGCCTGGCATGCAAGGACACCAGTGATGGACACATGCACGGGTCCGTGCACATCCCTGCCAGGTGTCTGCCAGACTCCTACCCACTTATGTCGACAGTGCTGTGCCAACACCTAGTCTCTGCCATGAGTCAAACATGCACCAATCAAAGGTGCCCCCCCTCTCTGGAGATGGAGAGCAGTCCCTCAGATGCTCAATCCACCTCCTTCCCTGCTCACCCCCGGCAACCCGCATTCAGTCCCAAACACGGGTCGCCAGCATGGTTCAAGGTGCAGCAACCAGCGCCTTAGCCCTCAGCGCCACTGGGCTGGCTTATGAATGATATCATTGATGATCCTTATCTCTTTAATGAGTTAGGTTTCAAGTTCCAAGATAAAGTTTATATCACCTGAGAGGTCATCCATTACAAGTCGCAAGTAAAAATTATTACTCAAAGCCAAGAAAATATTTTTTCACTATGAGAGTTATCAGTTCATGGAAGAGACTACCTTTAAATGTTGTTGTTAGTAAAACTAAGGAAGGAGTCAAGCAGAAACTGGACAGATATATCCTTGATGGTGGAAATCTTAAATATTATTATTACTAGTATAGGAGCATGTATGGGTAGTGCTGTCTCCAATAGCTCCTTTTTGACCTTAGCATGAACCTTAGTACGAACAACCAGGGATATTGCTTCCTAGAGCTATGTCAAATTGTTACATTCCACTTCTGCTGGAATTCCATGCAGTTTTGAAAATTCCACCTAATTCTGCAGAATTTCATTGGAAGTAGGGCTCACAGAACTAGCTTTTAAAGATTAGAACCCTTTCAGAAGCCAGGGGTTCAAGTTCTAATTTTAAACTAGAACACCTTTAGGTTAAAAGTATTAAGGTTACTAAATGCTAAATAACATTTTTTTTTTGTTCAGACATTTCAAACCAGGAGATAGCAGCCTGGAAAACAAACTAACTATTGGGAATTACATCCTAAAATGTTTTGGAGAGAGACAATGTAACAAATGCTTTGAACTGTGGCACTTGGTATTTGCATTTTGAAAGGCACAGTGTGTATCTCTTTCATGCTTGTGCAGTGAAACAATATTATTGATGTGCTGAGAGGGCAGGAATTTCACTTACAGTATGTTTTTTTTCTCCTCTCAGTATCTATATCTGTTCCTTCTCTTCTGTCCTGTACACAAAAGGGTTCAAGTTCTAAAGAAGATCAGAACCCTAGAACTATTTGCAAAGTTCTAGACAAGAATCAGAACCCAGAACTTTAGTGGGTTCTGACAACCCTAATTAGAAGTGGAATTTTGAAACTCAGAAAGTAGAATGTTGAACGTGGAGGCATAGTTTGCAGTTTACATAAATCGTGGACTAACTTTCCACAAAACACAAAATATTTTTCCATGGATAATGTAATCCCTGAAATATTGTACCACAGTTTGCATAGGAATGCTTTTGGAGTTCCACAGTATTAGAAGGAAATTCCAAAACATTTGGAGTAAATTTGCCATTCTGCATGTATTTCACATGTGAATTCCACACTGCACACAGCTCTGTTGCCTGTCAGTGTCATTGAAGGCTGAATCCACAAAAATATGAATTCTTAACTTTTCACAAACTTACCTTACCGCATATCAACTTTTCTTCCTATTTCATTTAGCTTTTTCTTCCAGGGTCAGTCGGGCAGCTGCTCAGCACTGTCCCTGCTCCCATAGAACCATAGACTTTGGGCAGATATGGACACCTTGGCCCACCTAGTATGCCCAATTCCCTACCTATTGGATAAGCAGCAGATCCAAGATGACCAACAGTCTACTTCTTCCCATCCTCCACTAGAATTGCCTTATGTCTGTCCCATGTATTCTTGAATTCCCCCACTGTTTTTGACCCCACAACCTCCTCAGGAAGGCCATTCCATGTGTCCAGCACCCTCTCTGTGAAAAAATATGTCCTCATATTGCCCCGAGCTGTCCCCCTCTATCTTCAAATTGTGCCCCCTTGTTCTTACACATCTCTTTTTCTGAAAGATGCTACCCTCTTGGACATTGCTGATTTTCTTGAGGTACTTGAATGTTTCTATCATGTCCCCCTTCCCTCCTTTCCTCTAGGGTATACATATTAAGCTCCTTCCATCTCTCTTTGTATGTCTTCTGTTGCAGATCCTGCACCATTTTAGTTGCCCTCCTCTGGACTGCCTCTATCCTGTCTATGTCCTTGCGGAGATGAGGTGTCCAGAACTGCATGCAGTACTCTAGATGGGGTCACACCAACTGTCTGTACAGAGGGATAACAACTTCCTGTTTTCTACTGGTGATGCCTCTCTCTGTACATCCCAGTTTTCCCCCAGTCCTCCTACTGCCTTCTCATATTGCTTGCGTGCCTTTGGGTAATCTGGTATGACTACCCCAGGTCCCTTTCCATTTTTGTTGTTATTAATATCTCTCCTTCCCCCATTGTGTACTCTTCCCAGGGGTTTTTGTTTCCCAGGTGCATTACTTTGCACATCTTTGCATTGAATCTGAGGTGTCATACTTTTGACCATTCTCCAACCTTGCCAAGTGCCTTCTCATCCTTTCCACTCCCCCTTGTGTATCAACCCTGTTGCAGATCTTTGTGTCATCTGCAAAGAGGTATACTTTTCCTTCCAGTCCCTCCACAATGTCACTTATAAAGACATTAAAAAGGACTGGACCCAGTACTGAAACCTGCGGTACCCCGCTACTAACCCCTCTTTTTTAGGAGTGGACTCTGTTTACTATTATACTTTTTGTCCTTTTGTCCAGCCAATTTTTTACCCAGACTTCCATCCTGGACCAACTCCCAGGCTGTCTAATTTGTTTATTATTCTTTTGTGTGGGACTATGTCATATACGTTCATATCCCCATGACAGGCTACCACCTTCCTTGGCCTGCTGGGGCTTAACTCTCACATGTATTCTCAACTCCACCATAGATTCCCCCTATTGATGGGCTGGGGGGGGAAGACCATCCTTCTGATGCACAAATAGTGGAGTGCCTAGGGGACCAAGTGGGGTTGTGTTGCTAAGTGGTCAGGGCTTCATTAAGCCCACCTGGCTCCGTTCCCATTTTCTCCCCCCATTTTCCTGTCTCTGTTGGAAGTTAACTGCATGCATATGGAGGTGCGGTGCACATGCACTGTGTAAACATAGCTGCTCCCATGGAATTCACTCTGAGCCTGTAATTTCCCTGGGCTTCCACCTGGTGGCAGCCAAAGGCCAAGATGGCTTAGCCTTCTCTCCCGGAAGAAGACAGCAGTCCCTGGAAGGCTCAAGCCTCTCTTCCCTGCCAACTGTTAGCAAGTTGAGGTCATTCCCAAATCCAGGTCACAGGCACAGTGGCAGGTGAGGAGCAAGGCCTCAGGCCTCCACACTCCTGGGCCAGCTATCACAAATTAACTTCAGCTATCCTTGTGATTATTTAAATGTCTGCCAAGTGACATCTACTACTATTTCTGCTCCCAAACCTCAGAGTGGCAAGTCTGCACAGACTCCCACTGTCCCTGGCACCACAATCTGACTCACCACTCTGAGTTGCAGTGGCTGCACAGGGACTAGCTGATGCACACCACCACAGGTCCTCCTACTGATAAGACTACATATACTTTCACAATGTCATAACCAGAAAACTCAGTATGATCACATGTGCCACTCTCACACATTTGTTCCCACTTAAGTTAGTCCTATCTTCAACAGCGCCAAGATAAAATGGGGTTACACATTGTAGAGTTTTGGCATGTCTTGCAGCTTCATTCTGTCATTCAGACCCTCAATAAGAAATTTTCTCAGCAGTCCCCCTGGTCTTGGATACTACAACTTTATTCAGCTGCCAGCACTACGGGTTGGGCAGGTTAGACATATTCCATATTGCAGGATACTCCTCCACCTATCTTGGATAAGACTACAGAGCAATGGGAGCATGACCTTTGTAGGCCTGTTTCTCCTGATTTATGGTCCCTGGGGAGTACTCTGACCTACAGGGCTCTGCAGGATACCAAGAGCTGCCTAATTCACTTTAAAAACTTTACACAGGTGCTATGGGATGCCTCAGATTCTATATTGTATGGAACTGTTCTCGATCTCGGTATGCTGGAGGTGCTTGCAACCCTTGGCTGGACTTCTTCATATCCTTCAGAGTTCATCCAAGCTTTCAAACTGGTGGCAGGCAGTGTTGGCTAATTATTCTCAAGTATTAGCAACACCAATACAGTTTAACCCTAACCTGGAGATCTTAGGACTCCGCACCGCTATTTCCTCTCTATCAACCCCTTGCAATGTTGGCTACTAGTGGCACTAATGGAAGGTAAATGCCTTCTTCTTGTGGCCTGGAAGAGTATGTATCTTCTACTGATCCACTCCTGGCATTCTGCTCTCTCTAAATTAGCCCTGTTCAAAGGACTATCCTTAGCAACCATTGTTAAACTGGAGTTTTATCATAACAAGTGGGAACCCTTCTTACAGTCACATCTTTGCTTGGTGCTTCCTCCTTCTCCTTGTAATCCACTGGTCACTTTGCATTCCTAGGACCTGGAACACTTTTTGGTTCCTGGTATATCTTTCTTTCTGTTTTCCTTTTTTTATTTCCTTTTGTCCTTCCCCTCATGAGTATTGGTCTTATTGGTCCCTTCTGTATCCTTACTAACATACTAAAATGCCAGCAGAATAGGCCTAACATTCTTTCGCGTCTGCTCGTTTGGTCAGCCCCCACCCTAGGAGCTGACCTTGCTGCCCCCCTCGCCTTCTCTGGCTTCTACCTTCCCAGTTCCGGATATTCTCGCTGCATTGGATTTTGCTTCCAGAACCCTTCCCCTGTACCTGTCCCACCCCCTCTTGAACCCCTCCACCGTCTCTGCCTCCACCAGCCCCCTAGGCAGCGCATTCCATGGCTCCACCACCCTCTCAGTGAAGTAGCACCTCCTCCTTTCTCCCCTGAATCTTCCCCCTCCAGCTTCCACCCATTCCCTCTAGTGGCTCTCTCCTCCTTCCTTTGAAGCACCCTGACTGTTCCTCCCCTATTTACCCCCTTCATGTACCTGAAGACCTCTATCATATCCCCCCGGTCCCTTCTCCCTTCCAATGTGTACATATTTAGCTTTTCGAGCCTCTCCTCATAGTTCCTGTCCCCCAAGCCCCAAATCATTTTGGTTGCCCTCCTCTGGACCCTCTCCAGGAGTTTAATGTCCCTCTTTAAGTGTGGCCTCGAAAACTGCATGCAGTACTCAAGGTGCGGCCTCACCAAGCAGTTATACAGAAGGTGTATCACTTCCATCCTTCTGGAGGTGATCCCCCTAGCGATGTATCCTAGCATCCTGTTGGCCTTGGCTGCTGCCCTCCTACAAGTCTCCAAGTTATTCATCTTGACATCCACCACCACCCTCAGGTCCCTTTCAGCCATCGAGACTTGTAGTATTCCCCCCTAGGGTGTACACTTGGCCCGGGTTTCTGGCCCCCAGGAGTAGTACCATGCATTTCCCTGCATTGAACCTCAGCTTTCACTTTCTAGACCATCTTTCCAGAGCCTCCAGGTCCCCCTGTAGGGCCACCCTCCCCTCCTTCCCATCCACCACTGCCCCCAGTTTTGAGTCATCCGCAAAGAGACTCATTTCGCTCCTTATACCTGTCCTTATGTCAGAGATGTAGGCTTTGAACAGAAGGGGCCCAAGGACTGAACCCTGTGGGACCCCAATAATGACCCTCCTTGGGGATAAGACTATCCCATCAACTACTACCGTCTGGGTCTGGTCCTGCAGCCAATTGCCTATCCATCTGATCATTTGGTTCCCCACCCCCATTTCTCCCAGCTTATCCAACAGGCCCTTGTGATGAACAGAGTCAAATGCCTTGCTGAAGTCTAGAAAGAGGACATCCACTGGTCTAACCAGGTCCAAGACACTCGTCACCCAGTCATAGAACTCCACAAGGTTTGTCTGACACGATTTCCCCAGGATGAATCCATGCCTCTATCATCCAGGCACCTGACTTTCCAGGTCCCCTCCTAGCCTCTCCTTGACAATGCCCTCCATCACCTTGCCCACCACCGATGTCAGGCTGACAGGCCTGTAATTCTCTGCCACCTCCTTTGATCCCCCCTTGTAGGATAGGCACTATATGTGCCACCTTCCAGTCCTGGGGCACCCACCCTGTCCTCAGAGAGATGGTGAAAAGCTCCGCCAGGGGTTTTGCCAGGACATCCGCAAGTTCCTTCAGCACTCTGGGATGTAATTTATCCGGCCCCGGTGCTTTCTTCATCTTAAGGGACCTGAGGGCTTCCCTCACTCTCTCTGCTGTGATTTCCACTTGCTACCTCTTCTCCCTGCTTAGCCTTTCCCGCTCCTGCCAGTGATGCCTCCCCCTCTCCCCAGACCCGCCGATCGGTAAGGGTCCCCCCCCCTCCTCAGTATCACTGTCTCCTCCTATGTATGATGCAGCACCCCCATTTCCCTTGGTGAAAACTGAGGCAAAGTAATCATTTAGTACCTCAGCCTGCTCCCCCGGGTCTTGTGCCCATCTCTCCCCTGTTTTAATCCTGCTAATCTGCCCCGTCACCCTTCATTTTTCCCCAATGTATCTAAAGAACCCCTTGTTCCCTCTCCTAATTTCCCTGGCCAGGTTCTGCTCCTTCCTTGCCTTAGCCACCCTCACCACCCTAGTGGCCCTTCTAGCCATCAGCTCATACTCCCCTCATCCCTTTCACTCCTTGAGCACTTGAATTGCCTATAGGCTGCCTTCTTTCCCACACCACCTCCTGGACCTCCTGGTCCACCAGCAATGTTTTGGGCCCTACCACATTTTGTCTTACTCTTGCACAGGTGCTGGTAGCATCCTGCACCCCTCTCCTGATGATTTCCACCTATAATCAGCATCCACTGTCTGACCCAATCCCATCCAAATGCTCCTTAAGGATACTTCCCATTTCCTTAAAATACGCCCCCCTGAAGTCAGTTACCTCCGTCTTTGTGCAGCCTTCTACCCCTCCTAGGTCCAGGCAGAACCAGACCGTGGCATGGTCACTCCCCGCCAATGGGTCCCTTACCTCCAGGCCCCCAGTCTGGTCACTGTCTGCCAGGACCACATCCAGTACCCGTGCTTTCCTGGTCAGCTACCCCACCTGCTGAGTTAGGAACGCATCTTGAAAGACATCCAACAACCTCTGTTCTCTGGCCACCAAGGATGTCATAGTCTCCCAGTCTGTTCCTGGCATGTTTATGTCCCCGAACACCACCACCCTTCCCCTGCCCAGTCTGCAATGTCTCCCAACATCTGCCACCAGACTCTCCTCCAGCTCCTCCGCCAGTGCAGGGGGTCTATACACCACTCCTATTTTTACTCTCTGCCCCCCCTTGTTATCAAGGTGACCCAAATCGCCTTCACGGTTTCCTCCAACTCCTCTACTCCCCTATGCCAATGCAGTTTTGACTATCATTGCTACCCCTCCCCCTTCCCTCCCCTGTCCTTCCTGAACATAGTGTAACCCTCCAGGTTCAGGTCCCAGTCGTGTCCTGCGGTGGCCCAGGTCTCAGTGACCGCTGCCACATCCACTGCTCCCTCAGTTAGCATCGCCTGGAGCTCAGGCATTTTATTGCCCAAGCTCCTAGCATTTAGCAGGACTACCTTCCACCCTTTCCCTATACTTCCATTTCCCCTGCTCGTGTTCCCATGGGGATTCTGTTTTCCCCTGGTCTGCACCTTACCAGTCGGCCTTTTCCTCATTCCTCCATTTCCCCAGAGTTGGACACAGTGTCCTCTTTATTGGCCCCCCCTTGACATGCCTTCTCTCCCATACCTCCCCTTCACAAGTTTAAACCCCACTTTTCACCAATGAACCCTCTATTTTCATCTTAAGGATCCCCTCCTCCAAATTGAGATGGAGCCTATCTCAGCATACAGCTCCTTATCCTCCCAGGTCTCCCCAAACCCCCATCAACCATACCCTCTGGCCTCACACACTCCCTGAGCCACTGGTTTATCTCCTAATCTTCCTTTGTGTTCCCCCCTTAGCACTTGCAGGATTTCGAGAGAAATTGTGCATCCTATGTCATGACAGACCCTGGCAAGCTCCCTGAACCTTGCCTGTATCTCTAGCTTGCTATTTCCCTCAATGTCATTTCTACCCAAGTGGACCAGTATGTCTGGGGAACCCCCACAATCCTTTGCCAGCTGATATACCTCATGCTTGGCCCTGTGCACCGTTAGTTCAGGGAAGCATTTTGTTCTAACTGGCCAGGCTTCTCCCTCCCTATCCCATTTGATACCCCTGATCATAGAATCCCCCAACAGAAGCACTCTGACCACTCCTTTTCCTCCATTTCCCCCTTCCATGTCCCTCATCCTTTCTACTGGCCCCTCCACCCATCTGGCTCCTTGTTCCTCCCCTATCTGGGTGCCACATACCGCCCCCTCCTTATTTACCCTGGCCACCCTCCCTCCGATCCTATGCCTCTCCTCCTCCTGAGTATCCTTCTGTACCTCACTAACTCCCCCCTCACTGCTCGTGACTGGTCCTTCTCCCCCATCCGCTAAACTAGCCTGGCTCACCTCCCTTCCTTCCTGTCTCCGTTTAGTCCCTCCTTGCTTGTCGTGCTCCCCTGGCCTAAACCCTCTGCTCCCTTTACTGTATCCTCCTTGTACTTCTGGTCCTTCTACTTCCCTTTCCTTCCAACTGGTCCTTCTCCTTGCACTTTCCTCCCTCTTCCCCCTGCCCCTCCTGCTCTGATTCACTGCTCCCCCATTTTCCTGCATTCCATGTTCCCTCCTGTTCCTCCTGCTATCCAGCCCCCGCCTCCTGCCCCCCACTCCCTTTCCATCTCTAACCACCCCTGTCATGGCTACATCACCCCACCTCATCCTCATGCAGAAGAAGACAATTGAAACGGTTACTGAGCATAAGATCCGATCCACCTCCCTGCCTTGCTTCTTTCTGTCCAGCCCTGGCCGTCTGCCTACCTGCCTGAGAATGTTGTCCCTCTGCCCCCCTTTGTGAGGATCCCCAGTTACCTGCCTGCTTCCTTGGTAGTGTCCACCTTTTGGGCCCCCTCTGCCAGGGTCCCTATGTGACCCCCGAGTATTCTCCTGCACTCCTTTCCCTATGCCCCCTTCATATCCTTCATATGTAATATTATTGAACTGGTACATCCTTTTCACCGGAATGTGGTGTATGTGGGCAATAATTATAACTGTAACTTACAGTATGTTCATCAAACCCCAGTGACTTCATTTGCTATTGGGAACAATGTTTTTTGTATTGCTGATTTGTTTTTGTTTTTTGTATTACTTGGAATTTTTCAAGAAAGAGGTTCATGTTATAAAAAGGTTTGGTCTGTCTGTTCACCCTTCTCACTATGACTGCGAGAGCAGTGGAATGATTGAGTGACTGATCATGCACAGATGCAGGGTCCTCCAGTCCAGTCTCACACAGTCAGTTTATTACAACTGATCACTGCCAGCAGGCAGCAGCTGTGTTTAAAGGGACACTGTCAACCTTTTTTGTATCATATTATTTTTAGGTAAAAACACATATTTTATGATTGCTTACCTTCTCTAAAATTAATTGATGTTACTGGTTGTTTTGTCTGCTTCTTTGTTTATTAGAACTGAAATACATGGTAATGTATAGCTATACCCAGCCTTGTTTTGCTTCAAATCATCTACTCTAACTGCATACTTTCTGAATGTTAGAAACACCCTCAAAACAGTGTAGCCACTCAGGATACAATAGTCTTCTGTATTCCACTGCATAGTAAGTGGCTAGTTTGTTTTGGGGGTGTTCCTGAGTCCAAGAAAGATGCAGAGGATGGTGAAAATGTAAACAAACATGTTTTGGTGTGGTAACATCACTATAGTAGTCACTCAGTTTTTCACTTTTTAAAAGGAAAAAGGATCTGACTCTAATACCAGCAGCATAATCAGACTCTATAGAATGTGAACAATCATAAAATGTGTTTTTAACTAGGGACACTTTGAGACTTAAGGTGGTTGACAGTGTTCCTTTAAAGCTGAATTAATATAACATTTAAAAAAATATATATAAAAAGAAAAACAAAGAGAAAAGTTCCCTCCATTATATATGTTATAAGTAGCATTATTGCAATGTAGTTTCTGTCAATGTTTTACTCATTACACTGTCTCATGATCCTCAGTTACACCCTGCAAGTTTGCTGTTACTATAGGTGACAGCTGCAAACAAACATGGTTGGATATTCCCTGAAATTTTATGTCTGCAGAGGAACTCCCAGTGACAGTACAGGACTCTGGATGCACTTACCTGTTACACTCTTAAGTATGCAAAGCTCTAAGCCACATCTGCTGTTCTATGGTACAGCTGCTGGGCTGTAGGAGTAGTGATGTACTGAAATACAAAACCAACTCTCTACCCTTGGCACTTAAATAAAGGGATGAGGGGCCAAAAATCACCAATTTTTCTAAGCAATACCAGCTTTCATGCTTTGCTACATGGGGGGCACTGCCCTGACACTCCATAGTTTTTTTTCAGTGTGACAGCTTCTCCTGAGCTTACAGTGGTAGTGATCAGTTAGGTAGCACTCAACGCCAAGTCATGCAAATAGCGCAGTAGTAGTATAGTATGGTATAGTGTAATGTACGTGAATTCCATGATTTACTGGTAGGTTACCTGCATGGGTTCTGAGTCCACCACTATTGTCAAACTCGCTGCCTACCTGCAGTACCACTGAATAGCCACCAGAGACAACCTCATTAGAAATATTGGGAAATACGTGGAAATATCTGACCAGGACTTTGACTGCAGCTGTGATTGTTTTTTTTTAACTTTTCTTGTTCCTTCTCCTCCAGAATGCACCCGGACATAACGTTAAGTAGTGTACTTTTTTTCCACTCACTAAATTTTAACACAGATAATACATTTTGGCTACATTAACTGAAGTGGCTTTGTATTTTCTTGCTTGCCCTTCAGCACCAGTCAGTCTTGAATGATGTTTTCATACAACTGGGGATATTACCTCCTAGAGTTGTATGGAATTTTCATATTCCGCTTCTGCTGGAATTCCATGGAATTTTGAAAATCCCACCTAATTCTGTGGAATTCCATTGGAAGTAGGGTTGTCAGAACTAGTTGTGAAAAGATTACAATGCTAATTCTGTGGAATTCCATTGGAAGCAGGGTTGTCAGAACTAATTCTGAAAAGATTACAATGCTAATTCTGTGGAATTCCATTAGAAGTAGGACTGTCAGAAGTAGTTCTAAAAAGATTAGAACCCTTTCAGAACCCAGGGGTTGAAGTTCTAATTTAAAACTAGAATACCCCTGTCTTCTATGTATTAAGGGTTCTAAATACTAAACAACATGTTTTTTGTTCAAACATTTCAACCAGGAGATGAAAGCCTGAAAAACATACTAATTATTGAGAATTACATCCTAAAGTGTTTTGGAGGCAGACAATATAAGACTTTGCTGCTCATATACAGATGTGTCAAACACTTGGAACTTTGGCACTTGGCATTTGCATTTTGAAAGGCACAGTGTGTATCTCTTTCCTGCATGTGCAGTGAAACTGTATTATAAAATGGGTACCTACATGTATATCCTTGCATCTTGATTGGTCAGTTCTCAAACATAGTGACAGTACTACCACTGGGTGAAAAAAAGCACTAGCCATCTAGCTGCCTCTTAACCAAGCAAAATCCTTGTGCCAGTAGGATGTTCATTTTTTTATCTGGCTGCCATGTTTTCACTTGCTTGTTACTCATCTGTATGTCAGCAAGGTAGCAGTTACTAGGGGATCACATGATGCCTTCTGCCTGATAGGACACATGCAAACCTAACTCCCATCCCAAGTTACAAACAAGCATTTGTCAATGCCGAATGTTGCTTGCTTGTATGTGCTGTTTAGATATTTGAAAGTGACAGTTTCATGCCTTCCTCCCAAGACCTCCACTGTGTCTTTCCATTCAGTATTCACAGAAGAGTGGGAGGGCAAGGGCCACAGCAGTGCAGCAGTTGCCAAGGGGGTGAAGAGGTGAACAATAGTCCATTCCAAGGCAAAAGAGTCCTGCAGGAGCTCACTAAATTGAAGGTAGACAAAGCGATGGAACCAGATGGCATACGCCCAAGGATATTAACAGAACTGCGACGGGAGATAGCAGTATCTCTGGCAGCCATGTTCACTGAGTCATTCAACATGAGTGAATTGGAGGAGGGCACATGAGGTCCCTCTACACAAGTCCAGCAGCAGGGAGGAGGCAGGGAACAATAGGCCATTCAGCCTCACCTCAGTAGTGGGGAAGATCATGGAGACATTGCTTAAGGAAAGGATAGTGGGGCATCTAGATGCCATCGGAACCCAGGACCATAGACAACATGGATTCACAGTGGGGACATCATGTCATATAAATCTGGTTGATTTATTTGACTGGGTGACAAAGGAAGTGAATCAGGGTGGGGCAGCGGAGAACGCTTACCTTGATTTCAGCAAAGCCTTTGACACCATCCCATATAGGAGGCTGATAAATTAGCTGGGTAGGCTGGACATTGGGGAAAGGGTGGTAAACTGGGTTAGAAACTGGCTAACAGACAGAAGGCAGAGAGTGGTGGTAAATGGCATGCAGTCTAGGGAGAGGGGGCGACCAGTGGGGTGCTGCAGGGATCGGTCCTGGGGCCAGTTCTGTTCAATGTATTCATTAATAATATTGTAGAACATCTGAAGGGAATTTTTTCACCAAATTTTCAACATAGCCATTTTAAGACCTCTGCTCATGAACAGTGTCACTGTAATTTTCTTAATTTGTCCCGTACATTGATTTCGCACACCGACTGCGCCATTGTGCGCTACATGGACGGAAACATGTTTTGGGTGAGATGTGAAAAATGACAGCTATACTACTCATAAGAAGGTATAGTAAAATGGCAATGTTGAAAATCTGGAGTGAAAATATTGAAAATTCGCGAACTTACGAAATGCAGCATAGAACTGTACGACGCACGCTAGTAAAACAGTCATTTTTTGGAATTTTTTCACCAAATTTTCAACATATTCATTTTAAGACCTTTGCTCATGAACAGTGTCACTGTGATTTTCTTAATTTATCCCGTACATTGATTTTGCAAACCGACTGTGCCATTGTGCGCTACATGGGCGGAAACACATTTTGGGTGAGATGTGAAAAATGACAGCTATACTATTTATAAGAAGGTGTGGCAAAATGGCAATGTTGGAAATCTGGAGTGAAAATATTGAAAATTCGCGAACTTACGAGTGTGCATAGGAACTGTACAACGCACGCTCGTAAAACAGTCATTTTTTGGAATTTTTTCACCAAATTTTCAACATAGCCATTTTAACACCTGAGCTCATGAACAGTGTCACTGTGATTTTCTTAATTTGTCCCATACATTGATCTACTATACCGACTGCGCCATTGTGTGCTACATGGGCAGAAACATGTTTTGGGTGAGATGTGAAAAATGGCAGCTGTACTACTCATAAGAAGGTGTGGTAAAATGTCAATGTTGAAAATCTGGAGTGAAAATATTGAAATTTCGCGAACTTACGAGCCTGCATAGGAACTGCTCAACGCACACTCGTAAAACAGTCATTTTAGGGAATTGTCACTGCACGAAATCACCCTTTGGGCCTGAAAAATGCCATGACAGTGACATCATTCATGAGAAGAGGTCCCAAAAACCCCATGTTGAAAATTTGGTGCAAAAATTCCCAAAAATGCCTGAGATATTCAACAAAGTTGAAACCCCCCTATCTAGCCCATTATACAGCTTACCGGCATTTCCTCAGTTCGTAGTCGGCTTTGAAGAGTGCAGACGTGTTCCCGGTCCACCAAGATCATCGTGCGAGTCCGGAGGTAAGGGGTGGGAGGGGTGTGGGAGGTTGGTGCGCAGTGGGTGAGCTGCGGGTTGTGGGAGGGAGGGTCGAGACGCTGGGCCATGGGACAGTTTTTGTTTCACAGGGTTTATTTTTAAAAATACATCGTGGGACATTTGTCATGCTGGGGTGGGCTCCCAGCGTGGCACAAGAACGTTAGGGGGGCATTCAGCTGACGGGGATTGGGCACCGTCGGGCTATGAGACGGTTGCCACGCCAGTGGGCTCAGCGGCAAAAGGACGGGGGCGTTTCAGCCGACGGGGACTGGGCACCCCATTGGCAAAGAACTGCTTGCCATGCTGGGGTGGGCTCCCAGCGTGGCACCTACTACTGGGGGACGAGGTCAGCTGATGGGGATAGGAATCCGTCGGTTACACAGGCAAGTGCAGGGGCGCAGACGCCATGGGGGGAGCTGCGCTGGGAGCAGCTGATATCTTATCGGTGCTCACTGAAGCATAGCTCCCCCATTCAACTTATGCACTGCATTTTGGAGCTGTCATAGACGGCTCCAAAATGGCCAGCTTACAGGGCAGCGCCTGCCACCACACTGACTGATTGGAGGAGGTGACACCTCGAAATCTCGGTGATGGCACTATGTTTCTGCATGCGTGCAAGCAACATAAAAAGGGCTTTTCTATCAACAATCTTGCGCTAGAAATATTCCTCAACAAATGCTCCTTTAACTCTTACAGAGCAGAGACCGCAGAAACAGCTTTTTGAAGAACCCCCCCCCAGATTTTCAGTTACTCAAATGGAGATAGACATGCGCCATGCCCTCCCGGCCTACATGCTGCCTCAGACACCGGATAAGTCTGCCAACTGCTCCAATATGCAAACCGTGGCTGTGGACAAAACCACTACAGCAACTAGCTCCACCACTCCACTATTGGAGGACATATTCTTCGCTGAAATGGTTCCGATTAAAGCAGCCATTCTGGAACTGGCATCCAGCATAAAAACCATAAAAGCAGACCTTAAAGAAACCAATAAGAAAATATCAGATGTCTCAGCATGCAAAACCTCCTTGGAAAGCTGTCAGACCCATCTAGATCCAGAGATTGTAGCATTGAGGCACAAACTGAGATGGGAACCATACTGGAAGATCCTGAAGGGAAGAACAGGAAAAATAACCTAATTATATTTGGCTTATCTGAAGAAGCTGATGGGTCATCCCTGGTCTTATTTACATAAACACTCCCGGCTAAAATCACAGGCCCACAACCACACAGAGCCTTAACCCACTGAACGTTGGGTGGGCAGAGGGGGACAATGAAAAAGCAGGGATATTGAATGAATATTTCTGCTCAGTTTTCACAAAAGAGGAGGGGGAAGTGCCTAATCCAATTAACAGAAGCACTCTTGATAGGGGGGGTCGATCCCAGTAGTTTCACAGAAGAAAGGGTCCTGCAGAACTCCTAAACTGAAGGTGGACAAAGCAATGGGGCCTGATGGAATTCACCCAGAATTCTAAAAAATTATTGGGGAACTAATGAAACCACTGGCTACTCTTTTGATAAATCATGGGAGGATGGTGTGGTACCTGAGGACTGGAGGAAGGTGGATGTGATTCTTCTTCACAAAAGTGGGACCAAGACAGAGGAAGGAAACTACAGACCTGTCAATTTGACCTCTGTAGTAGGGAAAGTGATGGAGTCACTTCTGAAGGAAAGAATTGTTGAGTACCTAGAGGCCAGTGGGGCACAGGACCCAAGGCAGCATGAGTTCACAGCGGGAAGGTCATGTCAGATGAATCTAATAGATTTATTTGACTGGGTGACCAAAGTAGTAGACCAGGGAGGGCTGTGGACAGCCTACCTAGACTTTAGGAAGGCATCTGACACAGTTCCACACAAAAGATTAATAGTCAAATTAACCAGCCTGGGAGTGGGTCTCAGGGTGGCAGCCTAGGTAAAACTTTGGCTGGACAACAGGACACAGAAGGTAATTGTAAATGGAGTCCACTCTGAATTAAGAGGGGTTACTAGTGGGGTACTGCAGGGTTCAGTGCTGGGTCAGTCCTTTTAATGTCTTTATAAGTGACATTGCAGAGGGACTGGAAGGAAAAGTATGCCTCTTTGCAGATGACACAAAGATCTGCAACAGGGTTGAAACACAAGGAGGCATGGAAAGGATGAGAAGGGACTTGGCAAGGTTGGAGGAATGGTCAGAAGTATGGCAGCTAGGATTCAATGCAAAGAAGTGCAAAATAATGCACCTGGAGACAAGAACCAGGGAAGAATACACAATGGGGGAGAGTAACAGCAACAAAAAGGAAAGGGACCTGGGAGTAATCATATCAGATGATCTTAAGGTTAGCAAGCAATGTGAGGAAGGCAGTAGGAAGGGCTGGGGTATACTGGGATGCATAGGAGATGCATCACCAACAGAAAACAGGAAGTTGTTATCCCACTGTACAGACAGTTGGTGAGACCCCATCTGGAGTACTGTGTCCAGTTCTGGAGACCCCATCTCTCGCAAGGACATAGAAAGGATAGAGGCAGTCTAGAGGAGGGCAACTAAAATGGTGCAGGGTCTGCAAGAAGCCGTTGAGGAGAGACTTAAGGAGCTTAACATGTATACCCTTGAGGAAAGAAGGGAGAGGGGACATAATAGAAACTTTAAGTACCTCAGTGGAATCAGCAAGTCCAAGAGGGTAGCATCTTTCAGAAAAGAGATGTGCAAGAACAAGGGACACAATTTAAAGATGGGGGGGGTTCAGGGGCAATGTGAGGAAGTATTTTTTCACAGAGAGGGTAGTGGATGCATGGAACAGCCTTCCTGAGGAGGTTGTGGGGTCTAAAACTGTGGGAGAATTCAAGAATGCATGGGACAGACATAAGGCAATTCTTGTGGGGGTAGGAAGAAATAGGCTGTTGGTTAACTAGGATCTGTGGCCTATCTTGTAGTTAGGGAAATGGGCAGACTAGATGGGCCAAGTGGTCCTTATCTGCCGTCAAAGTCTATGTTTCTATGTTTCTGCGCTATACTGCTTCCACAGAGCTGTGGAAGACAATGTGGGAGGACGCACATCTAAGGATCTCCCAGGATTTACCTGTGGCTACCTGACGAAAAAGAGCCGAGTATCACACTTTGGTAGCCAGATTAATAGCAGCCAGAATTAAGTTCTGGATGGTATACCCAGCCAAGTTGTACCAGGGCAGTTGGGAGTCATTTGTAAATGCTGCACAAGCTGTTGGAGAGCTCTCTGAAATGTTCCTTGACCTGTTTGTCCACTGCTGACTCTGTCAGCTGCACATTTTCAAAACATCTATCACGGATATTTTTGGGGTCATTCTGAAAGAGCCCACTACTATCAAAAAGTTCTAATGGTTATCGTTTGATCTTCTAATGTGCAGTCAAACTAACTTTCTCTATTCCTCTATATCCTCTGAGATGGCCATGCTTCCAGAGAAACCACCCTGCCTGAAATCTATAGTCGGTAAGAAGCACCACCATTTAGCCTGCAACCCTCCTTCATTTTAATCTACCTGCTTTTTCTTTTTCTTCGGGTCCACACACTCGATCTGTCATCTCCTCTGTATACCGTAATCTCGTTCACTACTAATGATAGTGGGCCCTCCCACTCTTTCTCAGACTCGGCAAACCCATCTGCTGGAAGCTTTGTTGGGCGCCCCTTGCTAATATATGATTCACTGTACAGTTTGAATGTGTAAATGGTCGCAGAATGCCCGGTATGAATATACAATCTCTGTGGCTAGTGATAATTACCCGAGCTGTCTCATTCAGATTATAACAACCTTCTACTTTCTCCAAGAGAACCACCATATAAACTTTTAGTGCATACATACTGTTTAGCAGTCTACTAAACAACTCTTATTCACTTTTCTTGTTTTACTGTTCTTGGTTCACCCTTTTTAAACTGCAGTGTAAATCGGTCATGCAGTGTCCTTATTCATGTTCACATTCAATGACCCAGAAATAATTTATTTATTTATTTATTTTTAGTTCATTCACGACTTGTGTTATATTTTGCTTGCTATGGCTCTGTTTATAAAGTTACAGACCCTGCCTGTTATCTGCTTACCCTCCACCCTTTTCTTTTTTGTGTGTGTGTGGAACCTTATGCTTCCTATGAAAAAGGGATCAACATTCATTAACTACTACTATAATTTTGGTGGCTGCCTTAGAGAGCATGGTTAATACCATAAAACAGCTCTACCAGTTATTGTTCGATAAGGACTTTACTGATAACTACTAGTATTATTGTTTGATTTGTTATGCCCTTTGGCAATGTTTAAGACACTTGTTGGGAAGTGACATTCCCCTGAGACAATGATTATCACATGGCTAATGTCTCCTGTTTTCTTGCTGGGATGGGGGGGATAGTGTCTTTATTAAGGAAACTAGACCCTACAGTACTTCTCTCTGCCCTCTGGGGCTTACTTCAATAGTTACTCTGGTATTGTGGGTTCAGGAATACGTTATTTGAGGGATTTCTTTGGATTTATGGGTTTTTGGGGAGGGGTTGGTATTTTAGGGTTACTGAGAGGGGGATCCCTGCCACAGGTAAAGGGATTACTATGACAGTATTATCTCTGGGCACCACAAATCACAGGCTTAATGCTGTTTCTATTTTTCTGGGTCTCTCTGTATTAGGAATCCAAATGTCAGTTTTTTTTTTGCTGCATAACCAAAATGTCAGACTACCACTTCTGTACATGGAATATCAAAGGGGCACAAACTCAGACTAAATGGATGAAGGTTTTCTACATCTCTGCAGTGTACAAGCTGATGGTCTTCTAACGGAGACATACCTTCTACCACCAGGTGCACTATTTTCATAGGTTCTGGGTGGGTCAAGTGTTTGGTTCAGGTTACAATTTACAAAGGGGAACTGGGGAGTCACGTGATGCTAACTTCTGAGCATCAGCATTGTCTCGAGAGCTCCAGTACCCATCAGCCTTATCCGGGGCTTTACTACGATCCCAGATGAGAAACCTCAATAATTTCAACACCAACCACCTCATCACTCTCTGCCTATCGGCCCTAGTGCATTTTTTACTCTCATCCTGTTAATACCAAGAAGGATGGAGGCAGAGAAGAAACAGGCCATGATCCGGCACACGCCGCCCACCACGCCTGAAAAACTACCCAAGAAAGGGAGAAACCACCCCGGCTCCGTTTCAGATAAAATGGGTGACAAAGCCCCCTCGTCAAACCCTCTTACTGAAGAAAAGTTTTTACCCTCTTACTGAAGAAAAGTTTTTACAAGAGCTAACACCAATGAAGGAAGTCCTACAAGATATTACCAGCGAGCTCAAATCAATCCGGGGTGATCTTTCTTCTCTCGCTACAAGGGTGTCCATCTGAAGCCAGAATACATTCCCAAGAACAATGGAGAGCTACAACGGAACCTGACCTGGTCGCATTAAAACAGCAAGTTAGAAAGTTACTACTCAAAACAGAGGACCTAGAAGGTTGCAGCAGGTGAAACAACCTCCTTATCCTGGGCCTTCCTGAACTCGAAGAGGGATCGGATCCTATTGCCTTCCTACAGAAGCTCTTAGTTAAAACGGTGGGCCCATCACCTCTTAACCCCCACTATCACCTGGAAAGAGTACAAAGAGCTCTGAGGCCTAGACCCCTTCCGGACTCTCCCCCGCAACCAATGTTTGTCAAATTTCTCAGTTACTTAGAGAAGCAGCATGTTCTTAATAAAGCTCGCGAACTCCAAGCGATCATGTGGGGCCTTGCCAAGCTCCGCATTGCCCAAGATCTTCCACGGGAGACCAGGATGAAGAGAACGGCTTTCCACTCCATTGTCCAGAAACTGATCGCGGCAAGTATCCCTTTTGGCATGCTGTATTCTGCCACCCTTAAGGTCACAATCGAGGGTATCCCCATGACCTACGAGTCACCAGAGTCTGCTTCCAGAGATCTGGCTTTGAAACTCCCTAATCTCTTCAAGTCAAAATAACTGAACTCTCAGCTACCAGTTTTAAATACAAAGCGATGTTTCAGCTTGAAAATTAAGTTTGTGAAGTTCGGTTAACTTACTAGGCTGTTTTATCAGTGTCCTGATAGACGGAGAGTCCTCGGAGCCTCGGCGTAGGTCGGGGTGGGCCGCGGCTCCTCTGGTCCCTGTAAACTCCCTGGAACCAAAAAGAAGCAGTTTGGTGGCTATGCCTGCTTGTTTAGGTGAAGAACAGTTTTGGTCCCACCGCATAACCGCTCCCTGGGGAAACTATTTGTGTATCAGTTTGCTAGGTTTAGGCTTCCACCTCTTAATCCAACCTGTCACCCTCCAGCAGCTTGTTGATGCCTGGATAAGAGGATGAGTTAATTTTTTGTTTATTCTCCTCCACAACGGGTTAGGTTCATCTCACGCAGAATTTTGCCCTGGATTCTTCTTTCCCTTCCATTCGAGTATCCTTCTCTCCCCCGCCGTGTTTTTTTTTTTTTGTTCTCAGATCCCTGCCTCATTCTCCATTGGGGTTTACACGAAGGAGGCTGATGGGGAGGGGTTCCTGGAGACGTTTGTGGCTGAAAAGTTGCCTCACGAGCCTATTGAGGGGGGATATGTAAACACTGTTCTACATTCTGGGATCTCCTTGATCCGTTTTGGCTGGTTACAGCTATTTTCTGTTTTCAGGTCCTTGAATCCCCCACTACACTGGTCTTAGTAGCAGGCCGAACACAGGGTTTACCATTGGGTCCTGGATCTCAGGCTTTTGTCATAAACTTATGCCTTCGGTTGACAATGCCTGGCACCAGGGTGTATATAGTTTGATAGCTTTATTAGGGGGTTATAATGGGAGGGGTTTGGGGGCTGCACTACTCCTCTGTTTCATCCTAGATTCGATTTCTATTATGGTTTCAGGATGCACCAACATTTAAGATGTATTAACTGGCAGCTTACAACTAGTTGGGGTTCGGGATAGAGTGTGCTATCTACTGGTTCACAGATATGAGTTATATTGTTTGTTTTCATACTCTTTGGTTTTGAAATGGCTATGAACTCAGTCAAGGTGGCATCGTGGAATGCACATGGGCTCAGGGAGAAACCAAGAGAATTCAAGTGTTTAATCATTGTGACCTAATTAAGACTGATATACTGATGCTACAAGAACTCATTTACTTAATACAGAAGCTAAATGTCTGTCCAGATCTGGCTTTTCACAGATATTTGGGGCAGTGGGTCCAGATCTAGTAGGGTGTGGCTATTCTTATTAAAACTATGTTAAGTTCCTGGCAGAGGTTACGGTGACCGACCCAGATGGAAGATTCATACTGGTCAAAGGATCCTCAACAACTGTGAAACTGTTCTCGGTGCAATTTATGGTCCAGTAGGTGGCAGTCCTGATTTCTTTATGGCCCTGGCAGACAAAATAAGTGCCCTACTCCCCTCTCAGCTTATCCTGTGTGGGGATTGGAATGTTCTGCCATCTTTTTCTCTGGACAAAGCTCCAGACCCAGGTCTTCCACCCACTCCAGTTCAAAGATCCTTATCGGATTTCTTAAACATACTAGGGCTGTGTGACCCCTGGCGCCTCTCCAAGCCCTCCCTACGGTCTTTCTCCTTTTTTTTTCCAACCTCGTTATTCCTGGTCTAGAATAGACTACATTTTGATCAGTAAAACCCTCCTCCCCGGCCTTATCCAGACCGGCATAGAACCTATTGTGCTCTCCGATCACGCCATAGTGTGGGCAAAGATCTCCCCCGATCCCAATTTTCAATGGGACACAGTTTGGAAACTCAACACCCAGCTCCTTACAAGCTCCCAGACTGTGCATATTAAAACTTCCATCTTTAATTTCCTCGAGACCAATATTAACTTACCCACGGATTGACATTATCTGGAGCTCCTGAGTGTTACCTAAGAGGCAAATTAATTAAGTTGATCTTGATGAGGAAAAAACTAGACAAGCCCGTGCTCCCTATTAATGGCCAAGATCAAGGAGCTTGAAAGTTCTTACTCCTTCTCTCACTTGTCATCCCTGAAGCCCTTTTAGCAGTTAAAAATGAGTATACAGATCCTCTTAAAGAAAAAGCTGAATATAGTCTAATTAAAACCCAATCTAAACACATTGAAGAAGGGGAAAAGGCGGGCAGGCTCTTGGCCTTAAGATTACGCACATTGGAGAGCTCCAGACTAATCTCGGCCCTACAATCCCTGAAGGTCTCATTAAAACCTCCCCAGAGAAATCACACAGATCTTCGAAGATTTCTACAGGAATCTCTTATAATGCCCCCCCCGGTATCTCTCCCAAACATATCAACCTATCTGGCAGACCTCAATCTCCCCAACTTTCTGCTTCCCATAAAGGCACCCTGACCTCCCCATCTCTCTCTCCAAAATAGAAGAAGCCATCGCTTCTATCGCCTGACAAAGCACCAGGCCCAGCAGGTTATCCCTCAAATTTTATAAGGTCTTTTCTAAAGAACTTGGCCTTTACTCTCAAATTATACTACTGTATGTTCACAGCCGAGACTCTGGACCCACTCTACTTGAGGCCACTATTGTTCTAATCCTCAAGCCTGATAAACCACCCAAAGATCCAGCAAGCTATCGACCCATCTCTCTCCTAACTGCAATATGAAGATCCTTTCCAAGATTCTGTCGAAGGATTAAAAGTCTGGATCCACCTTCTCAGCCCAGAACAAGTCGGTTTTGTCCATTCTCGCTCCCCAGCAGATCACCTTAGAACCCTTTCCCATATCTCCCATGCTGCCCAATCATCCCTTTCCCCAATGGCTCTGATTTCGTTAGACGCAGAGAAAGCGTTCGACAGAGTCAACTGGTCTTTTCTTTGGGCTACGATGGCCAAAATGGACTTTCCATCTCTTTCCTCAAGTGGATCCAGGTCTTATACAAATTCCCTTCGGCCAAAATATACTGTAATGGTGTTTTCTCCTCTATCTTTTGCCTTCATACTGGTACCAGACAAGGATGCCCTCTCTCACCTTTCCTGTTCAACCTATATCTTGAACCTCTTCTCCTTAAACTTAAGTCTTCCCCATCCATTCAAGGCTGTCTGATACAATAATGGGAATTAGTTCTCTCAGTTTATGCTGACGATATCTTACTTCATGTCGCCCACCCTGCCACATCACTAGGTCATGCACTTCAAATCATAGCCCAATTTGGCACCCTCTCTCATTACAAATTGAATATATCGAAATCCTAAATCTTTCCATTAAATTCCCTTACACATAAACACAAACTCATCAAGTTCGGTATGAGATGGTCCCCTAAATCAATCAAATACCTAGGCATCCACTTTACTTCAGACCCCTCTTTACTTAGGAAGCTTAATCTGGACGACCTTAAAGCTCATATCCAACTAGATCTACAAAGATGGTCTAATCTCCCATCTCTCTGTGGGTAGGATCAACATCATCAAGATGAACGTTCTTCCCCGTATCTTTTACCCTCTCAACCTATTAGGTCTCTGGCTACCTCTCTCCTATCTACACCAATTCCACACAATCTTCTCAAAATTTGTTTGGCTGGAGAAAGCGGTTAGGCACTCCTTCCTTAAACTATCCCTTCCTAAAGACAAGGGAGGCCTCCGACTTCCCAATCTAATACTCTATCACTGGGCGGCCCACCTTTCCAAACTAGGTAAATGGTACTCAACCCCTACTGATGCCTCCCCGATCTGGCTTCAGATTGAGGCGGATTCTCTCAGAAGCTAAATAGATCCCAAGCAATCTTCTTTACTTCCACTGTCGCTTCGCACCCTGGCTATCCAATCAAACTATCACTACATCTCTCAAATCCCTTTTCAATGTCTCTACTTCCTCAAAATCTCCCAAAATGGATTTAGCTCAACCCCTCATTCTCAATCCCAATATTAAACTGGGTAACTCGCTAATCACCCCCGATTGGCTCCCACAAATCAATGAGACTACTCTAGAACACTATTATGACCAGGGTTTCCTCCTTTCATCTCCAAACATTTTAACTAAATTTGATATCCCTAACAATAAGATTTTTAAGATATACCAATTGAGGCACCTTATTAATGCTAACTTTGGTCCAGAATCCCGTGACTCAAAGGTTAGTCCCTTTCTCTCTCAAATTCTCACCCTGGCCCCCAAACCACACTCTATCTCATTAATATACTCCTACCTACTGGACTACAAATTCCCGAATTTGCTTGAGGGCTCCAGTATTTGGCTCTCTCTACTCGGAATCCACTCCCAATTGGTCTCGAATTTGAAAAGACCTACACAAATACCACACCCAAGACAGATTTAGACTCACCCAATATTACATATTAAACAATATGTACTACACCCCAACTAAACTGTTCTGCTAACAAACTACCTCTCCTCTGTTCCAGATGTTCACAGAGTGAAGGAAACTCGCTCCACATTTTCTGGCACTGTCCCAAAGTTGCCCCCCTTGTGGACCTCCATTCAGGACAAACTAGATCCCATACTTGGCCTCACAAACCTTTTCATGCCCGATATCTGTATCCTAGGTAACTACTCCACCATAGACTGCTGGGAACATCGAGCATCATATGGCCTTAGTGTCCATAGTAGTCAAAGGTTGGTCCTCAAGCACTGGACTGACCAGTTGACCTTAACCTATGCTGAATGGTTAAAGAACTCTCAAAATGCTTCAACATGGAGAGGCTTGTAGCCAGCTTTCACTATCGCATGGACCTGTTCCACAAAAAGTGGACAAATTATATGCATTATATCTGCACCATTGATCTCTTGGTTCCTTCCCTGATGCACAACAAGGCTTGCTTTCTTTCACCTACTCCTATAGTTTTCGTTTTCATAACCATGTTATGACTCTTTTTTGATTTGACAACTGAATTTAAGTCTATTACTACTATGCACACTCTAGAAGGGTTTTAGCAGGGAGGAGGGTGGGCAGGACATGGGAGGGTGAAGGGTGGTTTAGGATGGGTTGGTTGGGGTGGTGGTGGGGGGGTTTGGGGGTATTTGTCTTTTAGTAATCCCATGAATTGATATCCGATATCTGTATGCAATGTTCTGTTTTGTCAAAATTAATAAACTTGAATTTCAAAAAAATAAAAGGGGAACTGCTATCCTGATTGCCCATAGAATTCTGTTTCATTTATTGCAAGAAATATCTGATTTGGGAGGCCGTTATGTTATTTTAAGGGCTGCTCTGGGTCACTCAGAGATTATTCTTGGCTCCATATATGGGCCCAATTCCAATGACCAATAATTTTTTGCTGGTCTAATATCTATATTAGCTCCCTGGTCCACTATCCCAATGATTCTTGGAGGGGACTGGAAACAAGTCCTATCAAATAACCATGATAGATCTGGAAATTCTAGACATTCATGTCTCTGAGCCAAAAAACTTTGCATGAACTAATGCATTCGATGGGTCTAGCAGATCCCTGGAGAATCACTTATCCAGTTAGGAGAGAATACTCCTTCCACTCTCTCATTCACAAATCATTTTCCCGTATTGATTATTTTCTAATGAGTCTTGACCATCTCCCTTTAGTCACACCAGCCTTCTATTCCTTGAAATTTTTTTATCACCATGTTGCCCATTTATTTTTAGATATTACACCTAATATTTCACTGAGATAGACTCTGGAAAATTAATAAACAAATTTTAAAATCTGGAAACCTTATACAACACTTACAATCCTTCATTTCTAATTTCATGACAGATAATTCCCCATCCATGCCTAAGGCTGATGTCTTATGGTATTCCTTAAAATGTGCCTTGAGGAGAGAATTAATACACCTAGCCTTGAAACATAAAAAACAGAGGGAACAAGTCCTCTCTTCTCTTCTTGATCAGAATACAAAATCCAAGGCACATCTTTCTGTCCTACTCCTGATGAGGACTGGGAGAAGGTTAAGTCTCTTAGGACTCAATATAACTAGTTATTGGCTGAAAAGGCTGAATTCCTCATGCTTATATCTAAGATATCCTATTTTGATAAAGGTGAAAGGGCGGGAAAACTTCTAGCTCTTAGACTTAGATCCCAGGTATCTGATAGGATTATTACCTCCCTTCAGTCATCTACAGGTACTCTCCTTACCTCACCCAAGGACATTTGTGAGGCCTTTAAGGAGTTTTACCAATATTTATATATTCTTTCTGACTTGCAGACTTCTAATTTAAAAGCCTCTATTCGACTAGAAGAAATTATGGAGGCCATTGGCTCACTTTCACTCGACAGATCCCCAGGTCCCAATGGATTTTCTTCTAATTTTTATAAAACCCTTAAAAGTACACTGGCACCCATTTTTCTGGATACATTTCAATTCTTCTATGAAAAGGGTATCTCAGATACTTCCCTAACCAAGGCCATCATAGTAGTCCTCCCCAAACCTGGCAAGGACCCTTTGTTCACCCATAACTATAGACCCATTTCCCTTATTAATGTGGATTTAAAAATCCTAGCTAAGATCTTCGTTACAAGGCTAGGCAGTGTCCAGAATGCTTTAATTAGTGTAGAGCAGGTAGGGTTTGTTTAGGGCCATCACTCCTCCGATCACCTTAGAAAACTAGCTTATCTTTTTCTGCATCCAAGGACTCTCCCATTTCAGCTGCTTTAGTCTCCTTGGATTCAGAAAAAGCATTTGATAGAGTGTCCTGGGACTACTTATTTTACTTACTTCCCAAATACAGTATTCCTCAGGAATTTCTAAATTGGATTAGAATACTCTATTCCTCCCCTTCAACACGTGTCCAATGCAATGGGATTCTTTCTATACCTTTATTTTATAGCAGAGTACTCATCAGGCGCTCCCTCTTCCCTACCTATTCAATCTTTTCTAGAACCTCTGATAAGAAAACTAAATTCTCTCTGTTAGTTTCAGGCATTACAATAGGAGACTCAGAATATAAGCTTTCCTCATATGTGGACAATATTCTACTTAATATTTTGCCTCCTTTTCAATCCCTCCCTGCAGCACTTACATTAATTTCTCAATTCAGTATCATCTCTAATTATTACCTGAATCTTGATAAAACAGAAGTCTTCCCTCTTAATCAATACTTCCAGAAATTGGAGATACTCAACATGGGCCTACAATGGCAATCAGATAAACTTAAGTATCTGGGTATTTTTCTTCACCCTTCTCCCAAAATAATGAAAAGTTAATCTTGATGCCACTGTAAGCACTATAAAGGATGACATCAAACTCTGGTCTCTGCTGCTTCTCTTTGTGGGGTCGTATGAGCATAGTAAAATGAACTTACTGCCCTCATACTATATCCTTGCAAATGTTCAACAGGCTCTACCAAGTTCTTGGTTTGCTCAAGTTTATAAAACCATCAACTCCTTTTTGTGGGCCAGGAAAAGTCAAAAGTTACTGTAAGCTCACCAGCCAGAAAATTGATGGTGGCCTACAAGCTCCCAACTTTTATCTATACTATTTGGCAATACATCTCACTATAATGCCCTAGTCACAGTCAAGATGGCAGCCAGCTGCTAGCCAGCCTAAGAAGTTTTTAACTGTTACTTTCATCTGCCGATTTATTTTACTTCATTTCTTTATGTTTTACTTTTTATTTTTCATTGTTCTACCTGTGCCTTGCTTTTCGCCATTTGCCATCTGACGTTTCTTGTGGTTTTAACATTTTGGCATCTCTCTGATTGTGATTTCCCAATGGATTGAGGAAGATATCCTCGCAGAAGGAGGCTTGTGACTTGATTTTCTGGCTCAAATGCTTAATACTCGCTAAGCCTGTACGCTCTTGCAGATCCTTTGTTCAGTGGTCTGGCATTTGGGGAACCTCTGGAGGAACTTTGTGTGGGAACTTTCATGGATGTGTTTGTGGCCTTGAGGTCTTTGTTCGGTCATGGATTACTGGAGGAATTGTGGTGAGAACTTTATGACCCGTATGCACAAACTGCTTGCAGGTGGGGGTAGTGTGGTCTGAGAGTTCTGCTGGGTTTAAGGGGGTCACTCCTCACACCTAGTGCTGTTGCTGTGCTGTGCTGCTTGCAACTGAGTGGGAGTTGCTTCATTTGGCCCTGGGGAGCCGGAGTGTAATTGGGGCTCTCCTAAGCAGCTTAGGGGGCAGACCTATTGGCCTGCCTTGGGGCAACTGTAGCTGTAGGGTGCAGGTCCGGGTGCAGGTCCAGGTGTGTTTGGTGCAATTGGGGGCTCTCACTGCTGTAGTTCAGCTTTGCACGCCCATCCCGCTGCCTCTGTCTTTTTCCTCTGGGCTACAACATGGACTTATAGGACCTTGCTTGGATTAGGTCCTTTGTTTTATTTTATTTTATCTGTCTTACTGACTACTATGGACGGATCCCTGTTTGTGGATCTGATTGGGGCTGGTTATGGCTTAGTCATTCCCCGGGTGTTGAGATGCCCTGGCAACTATTTCCAGCTGTGATCACTAGGAGTGGAGCCTGGTAGCCTGCATCTGCCATTTTGCTGACTGGATCATCTGTTCAGTTTTTTGTGGATCTTTGGATTATCCTGTGGATTACACACACACCCTGGATTGCCTATATGACTCAGCCCTGGCTACATTAATCACTTTTATGTTTTGACAGTGAGAGTGCCCTTCTGTGTTTTTTCCTGGTGGTGAGAGGACCTGGGCATCCACATTTTATTATTTTTTGTTTAAATATTCAAAAAAGACTTTTTAGCGTGGATTGTTAATTGAATATTGATTTGCTTCAGCAGACTTTGGACTTTTAACTCTGGGCAGCCAGAGTGCTTCATCTTCTCTCACTTCCAGGTTGTGAGAGCACCTGAGGATTGGAGGGGTTATTCCTTTGTCTGCATTCCAGTGAGAGGGGTCTGCTCTAATAGTTCACTGATGATTGATGTGAGACTAATGGGTCTATAACTACATACATTTTGTTTATTACCACCTTTAAAGATTGGAGTTATATTAGCTTTTCCCCAAGATTCCATGATTTTACCTTCCTTAATGGAAGTATTAAATAAAACAGTTAGTGGGCCTAGAAGCTCATTGCTCACTTTTTAAATAAAGTATGGACTTATACCATCTGGTCCTGGGGATGATACAATTTTTAACTGCCCAATGGTGCCTAATACCTGTTGTTCAGTAAAAGTGATTAAGGGGCACTTTTGTCTAGAGTGCCTAACTCAAAGCTACTATCTGTCTTGAGGACACTTCCAAAGTATGTATTAGGTACCTCAGCCATGTCAGTCTCATTGTTCAGTATTTCATTATTTGACATGAGCAGACCAATTCCGTTCTGTGCTCCTTTCATTGTTCCGATATAATTATAAAACTATTTCCTAATGTCTCTGTTTTTTCCAACCAGTTTTAATTCTAATTTTTGTTTTGCCAGATGGATTTGTTTTTTTGTTTTCTTGGTGAATAGTTTAAATTTATTCAGGTCATCCACCTTATTGGATTGCTTACATTTACAGTATACTCTTTTCTTTTTATTAATTAGTTTCCTTATTTTCCCATTCCACCATGGTGGGATCCTATGATTATTGTTGTTGAATCTGGATCTTAATGGCACCCATGTAGAAGTACAATAATCAATTTCCTTTTTAATGTGCTCCCAGTAACAGACAGTGTAACACAGCCTAAATGGCTTTCACTACGCTGCACTGAGACACAGAGTAGCTATGTCACAGACAGGGCTCAGGGCAACAAACAGTGTAACACAGACTAAATGACTTTCACTATAATGCAGCCTGTGTCTTTTGACCACCCCCTTGCTTCTTCTCTCCCCAGCACTACACTGGATGATCCCCTGTTTCACTTTCAGTCCACAACCCTTGCTCCTTCATGGACTTTTTTTCATAGGTTACCTTTTGCCATGATTTAGGAGAAGACATTCAGAGCAAGCACCCATTCTTCCTCTCCTCCAGACTCCACTGCTATCTGCACAACAGACTCACAGCAGATGGAGCACAGACACCAACACTAACCAATCAGATTGTCAGCCCAATGTTATGTGCTGCTTTCTGCTGTGAGCTCATGAAGGACCCCACAGGCTGCCCTTTCATGCCTGTTCCCACCCTAGGAAGATTCTCAAGACCCCACAGCCTGCCTGTACTGCCTATTTTACAAAAACATACCTGCTACCCAACCCATTACCCATGTCAAAACTAACCAACCCAAGAAGTACATTGTTATGTCATGTAGGGTAGTAAATTACTCAAACTACCCTACCTGGCAAAAAATTGCCGATACCTGACCTACCTGATGGGGAGCCTATCCCTAAAAGAGACCACTGTGGTTCTTGAGGGAAGTAGCTGAGAAGATAAGGGCTAAAAAGGGGGCATTCAGGAAGTACTAGGAAATACAGAATGAAGACAATAGGGAGGTGTACCAGGAAAAACAGAGGGAAGCAGGGAAGGTGGTGAGGGGGTGCAAAGGTGCAAACACAGGAAAGGATAACCAAAGGAGTGCATAGGGAGGGGAATCATCAGAAGAATGAGAAAGGTGATGTTACTACTATATCGATCAATGGTGACACTTCAACTGAAGTACTGTTTCCAGTTCTGGAGAATGCATCTCAGAAGGACATAGACAGGCTGGAGGCTGTCCAGAGGAAGGCAATAAAATGGTGCAGGTGCTGCATCATAAACAGTACAAGGAGATACTGCAGGATCTCAATATGCACCATAGAGAGAGAGAAAGGAGGGAACATTACAGAAACCTATAAGTACCTCACAGGGGTAAATAAGGTAAAGAGATGAGAATTTTTCAAAAGAGAAGGGGCACAAGAACAACGGGGTATGCTATGACTCTGGATTGTGGAAATTTTAGGAACAATGTGAGTTGGGGGGTGAGGATATAGCATGCACCAAGCAGGAAAGGGATCTTGGGGTTGTCATCTCTGATGACCTCAAGGTAGGGAAACAGTGTGACAAGGCAGCAGGTAAAGCTAAATAGGATGCTGGGATGTATAGGCAGGGGCATCACCAGCAGGAAAAGGAGGTCATAATTCCGCCATACAAGACACTAATGAGGCCCCACCTGAGTACAGTGTATAGTTCTGAGACCATACCTACGTAAGGACATAGACAGGGTAGAGAAGGATCAGGAGGGCAACAAAGATGGTGCATGGATTGCATCACAAGTCCTGTGAAGACAGGTTGAAGGAACTGAACATGTACTCCTGGAGGAGAGGAGGGAGAGGGATATGATAGAGACATACAAGTATCTTACAGGGAGGAACAGGGTACAGGAAAACACTATTTTAAACAAAAAGATGTTCCAGGACTAGAGGGTGTGGGATGAAGTTGGAGGGAGGATGATTCAGAGGAAACATGAGAAAGAATTTCTTCACAGAACAGGTGGTGGACAAGTGGAACACCCTGCCAGAGGAAGTGGTGGGGGCTGAAACAATCACGGATTTAAGAATGCATGGGATAGACATAAAGGAATTCTAGAGGTCAGGGTGAGGGGCAACAGACTTCTAGGAAAACAAACTGAACTTACAAGCTCAAATGGGCAGACTGGGTGGGCCATAGGCCCTTATCTGCCGACACTGTCTATGTATCTATGTATTTATGTAGAAAGTACTTCTTCAGTGAAAGAGTGGTGGATGGCTGGAACTCTTCCAGCAGAAGCAGTAGGGGTGATAAGAGTGGTGGGTTTCAAGCTTGCACGGGTTAGGCACAAAAGAATCTCAGTAAGAAAGTGGGGGGAGTGGAGTAGCTTGAAATCAGGTAGGGTCTTTTAGTATAGGCAGGGAAAAATGGGTAGACTGGGTGGGTCAGCAGGTGTTTATCTGCTGACATACTCTATGTTTCTATGGTTGCATAAACTATATGAACCAGAAACTTTTAATGACGCTTATGCTAAAGCAGCCAAGCCAGCTTAAAGAAACTTTCAAGAATGTGCAATCTATGTGTCCTGGACATACTGATTCTCTGTTTTGGACATACTGATTCTCTGTTTCTGCTTTCTTTTTATGGTACCAATGTCAGGTGTGATCATGAGAACATTATAGACTTGAATAGTGATGATCCTGAGAAAACAAAGGGCATTTGGGAGCCTTTGAAGACTCAATTCTTGTGCTGGTTGGACATTTCAAGGAAGACTTAGCTGTCTTACTGGAGTACATAATGTAGGCTTATCTAGCAGATCCACTGTATAACAGGAAATGTGGTCCAATCCAAATCTAGCAAGACAGGTTTGTTCTGCTTCTATGACCATATGAACGCTCATGAAATTCTTCAGTGTTGAATCAGCAACCCATGGCATGGTCCTTCCATGGTGAGTCTACTTGAATGGCACACATGCCTATGCCATTATTTATTTACTATGCTTTTCACCCCAGTTGCTCACCCTTCAGCCCCACTCATACACTGCCTCACTCCCCAGTGACCACCTTCTGCCATCGATGCTCCCTGGCTTATCCCCCAAGGGTGGGACCATGGCATCACTACCTGCCCTCTACACAGGGAAAGGTGTCGGCAGAGCCGATGTTGCCTCCCTGGCTTCCTCCCCAGGGTGGAGTTTAGGGCCTGCTGTGATGCCTGTGGAGCTATAATTGAGTTGGTGGGTGGAGCGGTGGAGAACCATGGAGGCTAGGCATTGGGGGCAGCATCATCCAGAGTGATTGGTATGATTTTTCTGTGTTTTGTCTGGAGGCGGGGACATGCAATGATGTCTGGCATTCGCCCTGCCTCCCTGCACACTCAGATTCTGGTAGCTGCAGTACCCCCAGCCTTCACCAGGGGCCTGTCAAGCACTGGATGTTCTCCCAACCCTCCCTCCGAGAAGGAGAGCAGTCCATGGGACGATCCTTCACTCCCTGGCCCGCCCTCCGATGACCCAGGTCTGTTCCCAAACCTGGGTCCCCGTGTCTGAGCAGAAATCCAACCACTGTCGCAGATGGGCAGGTCAATGCCATTATTTATAATTTTCTTCAGAAACCAGATGAAACAAGGCTGGTGGGAGATGGTCACCAGAGCAGAACTGGTGATGGTGCTGATAAAGACTGATGATGGTGGTGAAAGGAAGATGTGACACTACTAGTTCATCTGAGTGATTACAACAGCCGCTGGATGCAATATTCATTAAAAATATGGCAGTGATGTTTCTTACGCAACTTTTACATATGTTTGACATCATTAGATTGGACATAACATTTGTCATGGCAACACTATTGAATCCCAAATACAAAGATGTGTTTATTCACCCAAGCTCCATAGACTATACCAAACAGAAACTGCTGTCTACTCTTATGTTAAAGCAGCAAATCCAGTTTGATGAAGCACCCAAGAATATGCATACATCATCCTCTGGTCATACCGCTCCTCCTTGTCTGTAGTCTTATCATTGTGCCATTGCCAGGTGCAAGCATGATGACATCATAGACTTGAATGGTGATGATCCTGAGACAACAAAGGACATTTGGGAGCTTTTGTATAATTCACCAATTATGAATACATTGCTCCTTATGATACTGTGTTGTATACATACAGTACTACACACTACCTCATGCACAACTGCACTTTGTGTAACATGAGAATATAATTACTGAGTGTTACCATATATTCCTTGTTTGGCAATGTTTTATTTATTACACTGCCTCGTGATCCAAAATTGCACCTTTTCTGTTTGCTGTTATTAAAGGTGACAGTTGCACACAAAGACATGGTCAAATATTTCTTGAAATTTCTGTGATATCTGTAGAGGAACTCCTGGCAAAAGTGGAAGGCTCCGGACCCACTTAACCAGTATACTGTTAACTATGCAAAGCTCTATGCCTAATCTGCAATTCTATGGGACGGCTGCATGTGCTGTGCTAGAAGTGTAGTGATGTCCTGGCACACACAACCAGAAGACTACCCTTTACATTTTAAAATGGGGGTGGGAGGGTCAAAGTTCCACCTTCTTCTAAACAAAACCAGCTTTCCTGTTTTGTTACATGGGGGTGCTGCCCCCACACCCCATGTGTTTTTTTTTATTGTGGCAGCTTCTCCTGAGCTGACAATGGCAGTGATCAATCAGGTAGCATTCAACTCTAAGTCTTGTATGTAGCACAGTGGCAGTATAGTGTAATGTATGTGGATTCAATGACGTACCACTCGGCTGCTTCCATGGGTCCAGAGTCCTCCACTATTACTGAAACCCCGCTTACCTGCATTATCACTAAAGGGCCACCAGAGAGAATCTCTTTAGAAATATTGGGACATATCTGGAAATATCTGACCATGACTTTGGCTGCAGCTGTGATTGTTACTTTTTAACTCTCCCTGTTCCTTCTCTCCCAGGATGCACCTGGAAATGAACTTCAGCAGTGTACTGTTTTCCAGTCACAAAGTTTTAACAAAATAATACATTTTGGCTACATTAACTGAAGTGGCTTTTAGTGTATAGTAGAGCATTGTTCTTTATAGAAATCTGTCCTTTTCAAAATGCTGTTGTACCTCAGTTCAAAGGTCATGACAGTGATTGTATCCTTCTGTGGCAGAACAGCATTCTAGAACCTCTAGAGACTACACAAGTCAGTTTTATTGAAAGAAAAACAAAATGTACACATTTCACATAATACTATACACTATACAAAGAAATACTGGATGAGTAACCTTTAGCATGACCAGTGAGTTGTGCAACCTTGGGGTTCTGATTCCCATGGACCTCTCGATCTTTGATGTCAAGGTCAGAGGGAATCAGAACCCCTCTGTGGTAAAACACACTGGTTGTGCATAGTTTCTCATCCAGTATTCTCTGGGTGAGTTATTCAAAGGGGTTGTGCATGGTGCAACAGAGTTGAACCTTGCGCAACCCACTGATGCGCCCTGGTGTGATATTCAGGAGAGGATTATGTACTGCACAAATCCCGATGCGCCGGAGTGTATCAGTAATGTATGCGGCACAAGTAAGAGGGGGCGTGCCCATGCATATTCTGCACATCCTGATGTTCAGCCTGGGATGTGCTGAGCAGATGCAGGCACAACCCCTACTTGCGCCGCACGCAGTTCAGCTGAAAATAAAAGGAGCAACAGCTGGCCACCCACAGGTGGTGAGCTGTCGTGACAGTGGCACAACACGGCAGACGCCAGCTGTGGGTGGACACCTGAGCTTCAGAGCAGGGGTCCGTCACCATCGCGCCCCTCCCAAGCCCAATCACAGGCTGTTTTATATAATAGAATCCCTGGTGGTCCAGTGGACCCATCTCCCTGCTCGATCATGGGCTGTATCAATAGATAAACTCCCTGGTGGTCCAGTGGACTATCCCCTTGCCCGATCGCGGGCTGCAAAATAAAGAACCTCCCTGGTGGTCCAATGGACCTATTTCCATGCCCAATCATGGGCTGTAATAATAATAAACCTCGCTGGTGGATCCTGGTAATTAGCTAATTAACTAGCTGCTGGAATTCCATGCAGTTTTGAAAATTCCACCTAATTCTGCAGAATTTCATTGGAAGTAGGGTTGTCAGACCTAGCTCTTAAAGATTAGAACCCTTTCAGAAGCCAGGAGTTCAAGTTCTAATTTTAAACTAGAACACCTTTAGGTTAAAAGTATTAAGGTTACTAAATGCTAAATAACATTTTTTTTTTGTTCAGACATTTCAAACCAGGAGATAGCAGCCTGGAAAACAAACTAACTATTGGGAATTACATCCTAAAATGTTTTGGAGAGAGACAATGTAACAAATGCTTTGAACTGTGGCACTTGGTATTTGCATTTTGAAAGGCACAGTGTGTATCTCTTTCATGCTTGTGCAGTGAAACAATATTATTGATGTGCTGAGAGGGCAGGACTTTCACTTACAGTATGTTTTTTTTCTCCTCTCAGTATCTATATCTGTTCCTTCTCTTCTGTCCTGTACACAAAAGGGTTCAAGTTCTAAAGAAGATCAGAACCCTAGAACTATTTGCAAAGTTCTAGACAAGAATCAGAACCCAGAACTTTAGTGGGTTCTGACAACCCTAATTAGAAGTGGAATTTTGAAACTCAGAAAGTAGAATGTTAAACATGGAGGCATAGTTTGCAGTTTACGTAAATCGTGGACTAACTTTCCACAAAACACAAAATATTTTTCCATGGATTATGTAATCCCTGAAATATTGTACCACAGTTTGCATAGGAATGCTTTTTGGAGTTCCACAGTATTAGAAGAGAAATTCCAAACAACATTTCGGAGGTAAATTTGCCATTCTGCATGTATTTCACATGTGGAATTCCGCACTGCACACAGCTCTGTTGCCTGTCAGTGTCATTGAAGGCTGAATCCACAAAAATATGAATTCTTAACTTTTCACAAACTTACCTTACCGCATATCAACTTTTCTTCCTATTTCATTTAGCTTTTTCTTCCAGGGTCAGTCGGGCAGCTGCTCAGCACTGTCCCTGCTCCCCATAGAACCATAGACTTTGACGGCAGATATGGACACCTTGGCCCACCTAGTATGCCCAATTCCCTACCTATTGGATAAGCAGCAGATCCAAGATGACCAACAGTCTACTTCTTCCCATCCTCCACTAGAATTGCCTTATGTCTGTCCCATGTATTCTTGAATTCCCCCACTGTTTTTGACCCCACAACCTCCTCAGGAAGGCCATTCCATGTGTCCAGCACCCTCTCTGTGAAAAAATATGTCCTCATATTGCCCCGAGCTGTCCCCCTCTATCTTCAGATTGTGCCCCCTTGTTCTTACATACCTCTTTTTCTGAAAGATGCTACTCTCTTGGACATTGCTGATTTTCTTGAGGTTCTTGAATGTTTCTATCATGTCCCCCTCCTCCTTTCTTCTAGGGTATACATATTAAGCTCCTTCCATCTCTCTTTGTATGTCTTCTGTTGCAGATCCTGCACCATTTAGTTGCTCTCCTGGACTGCCTCTATCCTGTCTATGTCCTTATGGAGATGAGGTGTCCAGAACTGCATGCAGTACTCTAGATGGGGTCTCACCAACTGTCTGTACAGAGGGATAACAACTTCCTGTTTTCTACTGGTGATGCCTCTCTCTGTACATCCCAGTATTCCCCCAGTCCTCCTTACTGCCTTCTTATATTGCTTGCGTGCCTTTAGGTAATCTGGTATGACTACCCCTGGTCCCTTTCCATTTTTGTTGTTATTAATATGTCTCCTTCCCCCATTGTGTACTCTTCCCCAGGGTTTTTGTTTCCCAGGTGCATTACTTTGCACATCTTTGCATTGAATCTGAGGTGTCATACTTTTGACCATTCTCCAACCTTGCCAAGTGCCTTCTCATCCTTTCCACTCCCCCTTGTGTATCAACCCTGTTGCAGATCTTTGTGTCATCTGCAAAGAGGTATACTTTTACCTTCCAGTCCCTCCACAATGTCACTTATAAAGACATTAAAAAGGACTGGACCCAGTACTGAACCCTGCGGTACCCCGCTAGTAACCCCTCTTTTTAGGAGTGGACTCTGTTTACTATTATACTTTTTGTCCTTTTGTCCAGCCAATTTGTTACCCAGACTACCATCCTGTGACCAACTCCCAGGCTGTCTAATTTGTTTATTAATCTTTTGTGTGGACTATGTCATATATGTTCATATCTCATGACAGGCTACCACCTTCCTTGGCCTGCTGGGGCTTAACTCTCACATGTATTCTCAACTCCACCATAGATTCCCCTATTGATGGGCTGGGGAAGACCATCCTTCTGATGCACAAATAGAGAAGTGCCCAGGGGACCAAGTGGGGTTGTGTTGCTATGGTCAGGCTTCATTAAGCCCACCTGGCTCCATTCCCATTTTCTCCCCCCATTTTCCTGTCTTTGTTGGAAGTTAACTGCATGCACATGGAGGTGCGGTGCACATGCACTGTGTAAACATAGCTGCTCCCATGGAATTCGCTCGGAGCCTGTAATTTCCCTGGGCTTCCACCTGGTGGCAGCCAAAGGCCAAGATGGCTTAGCCTCCTCTCCTGGAAGAAGACAGCAGTCCCTGGAAGGCTCAAGCCTCTCTCCCCTGCCATCTGTTAGCAAGTTGAGGTCATTCCCAAATCCAGGTCACAGGCACAGTGGCAGGGGAGCAAGGCCTCAGGCCTCCACACTCCTGGGCCAGCTATCACAAATTAACTTCAGCTATCCTCTGATTATTTAAATGTCTGCCAAGTGACATCTACTACTATTTCTGCTCCCAAACCTCAGAGTGGCAAGTCTGCACAGACTCCACTGTCCCTGGCACCACAATCTGACTCACCACTCTGAGTTGCAGTGGCTGCACAGGGACTAGCTGATGCACACCACCACAGGTCCTCCTACTGATAAGACTACATATACTTTCACAATGTCATAACCAGAAAACTCAGTATGATCACATGTGCCTACCTCACACATTTGTTCCCACTTGTTAGTCCTATCTTCAACAGCCCAAGATAAAATGGGGTTACCCATTGTAGAGTTTTGGCATGTCTTGCAGCTTCATTATGTCATTCAGACCCTCAATAAGAAATTTTCTCAGCAGTTCCCCTGGTCTTGGATACTACAACTTTATTCAGCTGCCAGCACTACGGGTTGGGCAGGTTAGACATATTCCATATTGCAGGATACTCCTCCACCTATCTTGGATAAGACTACAGAGCAATGGGAGCATGACCTTTGTAGGCCTGTTTCTCCTGATTTATGGTCCCTGGGGAGTACTCTGACCTACAGAGCTCTGGAGGATACCAAGAGCTGCCTAATTCACTTTAAAAACTTTACACAGGTGCTATGGGATGCCTCAGGTTCTGTATTATATGGAACTGTTCTCGATCTCGCTATGCTGGAGGTGCTTGCAACCCTTGGCTGGACTTCTTCATATCCTTCAGAGTTCATCCAAGCTTTCAAACTGGTGACAGGCAGTGTTGGCCAATTATTCTCAAGTATTAGCAACACCAATACAGTGTAACCCTAACCTGGAGATCTTAGGACTCTGCACTGCTATTTCCTCTCTATCAACCCCTTGCAATGTTGGCTACTAGTGGCATTAATGGAAGGTAAATGCCTTCTTCTTGTGGCCTGGAAGAGTATGTATCTTCTACTGATCCACTCCTGGCATTCTGCTCTCTCTAAATTAGCCCTGTTCAAAGGACTATCCTTAGCAACCATTGTTAAACTGGAGTCTTATCATAACAAGTGGGAACCCTTCTTACATTCACATCTTTGCTTGGTGCTTCCTCCTTCTCCTTGTAATCCACTGGTCACTTTGCATTCCTAGGACCTGGAACACTTTTTGGTTCCTGGTGTATCTTTCTTTCTGTTTTCCTTTTTTTATTTCCTTTTTGCCCTTCCCCTCATGAGTATTGGTCTTATTGGTCCCTTCTGTATCCTTACTAACATAGTAAAATGCCAGGAGAATAGGCCTAACATTCTTTCGCATCTGCTCGTTTGGTCAGCCCCCACCCTGGGAGCTGACCTTGCCTCTCGCCTTCTCTGCTTCTACCTTCCCATTTCCGGATATTCTCGCTGCATTTGATTTTGCTTCCAGAACCCTTCCCTGTACCTGTCCCACCCCTCTTGAACCCTCCACCGTCTCTGCCTCCACCAGCCCCCTAGGCAGCGCATTCCATGGCTCCACCACCCCTCTCAGTGAAGTAGCACCTCCTCCTTTCTCCCCTGAATCTTCCCCCTCCAGCTTCCACCCATTCCCTCTAGTGGCCCTCTCCTCCTTCCTTTGAAGCACCCTGACTGTTCCTCCCCTATTTACCCCCTTCATGTACCTGAAGACCTCTATCATGTCCCCCCGGTCCCTTCTCCCTTCCAATGTGTACATATTTAGCTTTTAGCCTCTCCTCATAGTTCCTGTCCCCCAAGCCCCAAATCATTTTGGTTGCCCTCCTCTGGACCCTCTCCAGGAGTTTAATGTCCCTCTTTAAGTGTGGCCTCGAAAACTGCATACGGTACTCAGTGCGCCTCATCAAGCAGTTATACAGAAGGTGTATCACTTCTCCTTCTGGAGGTGATCCCCTAGCGATGTATCCTAGCATCCTGTTGGCCTTGGCTGCTGCCCTCCTACAAGTCTCCGAGTTGTTCATCTTGACATCCACCACCACCCCCAGGTCCCTCTCAGCCATCGAGACTTGTAGCATCCCCCAGGGTGTACACTTGGCCTGGGTTTCTGGCCCCCAGGTGCAGTACCTTGCATTTCCCTGCATTGAACCTCAGCTTTCACTTTCTAGACCATCTTTCCAGAGCCTCCAGGTCCCACTGTAGGGCCACCCTCCCCTCCTCCCCATCCACCACTGCCCCAGTTTTGAGTCATCCACAAGAGACTCATTTCGCTCCTTATACCTGTCCTTATGTCAGAGATGTAGGCATTGAACAGGAGGGGCCCAGGACTGAACCCTGTGGGACCCACTATTAGCCCTCCTTGGGGATGAGACTACTCGCCAACTACTACCATCTGGGTCTGGTCCTGGAGTCAATTGCCTATCCATCTGATCATCTGGTTCCCTACCCCCATTTCTCCCAGCTTATCCAACAGGCCCTTGTGATGAACAGAGTCAAATGCCTTGCTGAAGTCTAGAAAGAGGACATCCACTGGTCTAACCAGGTCCAAGGCACTCGTCACCCAGTCATAGAACTCCACAAGGTTTGTCTGACACGATTTCCCCAGGATGAATCCATGCCCTCTATCATCCAGGCACCCTGACTTTTCCAGGTCCCTCCTAGCCTCTCCTTGACAATGCCCTCCATCACCTTGCCCACCACCGATGTCAGGCTGACAGGCCTGTAGTTCTCTGCCACCTCCTTTGATCCCCCCTTGTGGATAGGCACTATATGTGCCACCTTCCAGTCCTGGGGCACCCACTCTGTCCTCAGAGAGATGGTGAAAAGCTCACCAGGGGTTTCGCCAGGACATCCGCAAGTTCCTTCAGCACTCTGGGATGTAATTTATCTGGCCCGGTGCTTTCTTCATCTTAAGGTACCTGAGGGCTTCCTCACTTCTCTGCTGTGATTTCCACTTCGCCACCTCTTCTCCTGCTTAGCCTTCCCTCTCCTGCCAGTGATGCCTCCCCTCTCCCCAGACCTGCTGATCGGTAGGGTCCCCCTCCTCAGTATCACTGTCTCCTCCTATGTATGATGCAGCACCCCCATTTCCCTTGGTGAAACTGAGAACCCAAGTAATCATTTGAGTACCTCAGCCTGCTCCCCCGGGTCTTGTGCCCATCTCTCCCCTGTTTTAATCCTGCTAATCTGCCCCGTCACCCTTCGTTTTTCCCCAATGTATCTAAAGAACCCCTTGTTCCCTCTCCTAATTTCCCTGGCCAGGTTCTGCTCCTTCCTTGCCTTAGCCACCCTCACCACCCTAGTGGCCCTTCTAGCCATCAGCTCATACTCCCCTCGATCCCTTTCACTCCTTGAGCACTTGAATTGCCTATAGGCTGCCTTCTTTCCCCACACCACCTCCTGGACCTCCCTGGTCCACCAGCAGGGTTTTCGGGCCCTACCACATTTTTGTCTTACTCTTGCACAGGTGCTGGTAGCATCCTGCACCCCTCTCCTGATGATTTCCACCTATAATCAGCATCCATGTCTGACCCAATCCCATCCAAATGCTCCTTAAGGATACTTCCCATTTCCTTAAAATACACCCCCCTGAAGTCAGTTACCTCCGTCTTTGTGCAGCCTTCTTCCCCTCCTAGGTCCAGGCAAAATCAGACTGTGGCATGGTCACTCCCCGCCAATGGGTCCCTTACCTCCAGGCCCCCAATCTAGTCACTGTCTGCCAGGACCACATCCAGTACCCGTGCTTCCCTGGTCAGTTCCCCCACCTGCTGAGTTAGGAACTGTCTTGAAAGACATCCAACAACCTCTGTTCCCTGGCCACCGAGGATGTCATAGTCTCCCAGTCTGTTCCTGGCATGTTTATGTCCCCCAACACCATCACCCTTCCCCTGCCCAGTCTGCAATGTCTCCCAACATCTGCCACCAGACTCTCCTCCAGCTCCTCCGCCAGTGCAGGGGGTCTATACACCACTCCTATTTTTACTCTCTTGCCCCCCCTTGTTATCAAGGTGACCCAAATCACCTCCACAGTTTCCTCCAACTCCTCTACTCCCCATATGCCAATGCAGTTTTGACTACCATTGCTACCCTCCTCCCTTCCCTCCCCTGTCCTTCCTGAACATATGTAACCCTCCAGGTTCAGGTCCCAGTCGTGTCCTGCGGTGGCCCAGGTCTCAGTGACCACTGCCACATCCACTGCTTCCTCAGTTAGCATCGCCTGGAGCTCAGGCATTTTATTGCCCAAGCTCCTAGCATTTAGCAGGACTACCTTCCACCCTTTCCCTATACTTCCATTTCCCTTGCTCGTGTTCCCAAGGGGATTCTGTTTTCCTCTGGTGTGCACCTTACCAGTCGGCCTTTTCCCTCATTCCTCCATTTCCCCAGGGGGGTGGACACAGTGTCCCTCTTTTATTGGCCCCCCCCTTGACAGCCTTTTCTCCCATACCTCCCCCTTCACAAGTTTAAACCCCACTTTTCACCAATGAATCCCTCTATTTTCATCTTAAGGATTCCCTTCCCCTCCAAATTGAGATGGAGCCTATCTCTGCATACAGCTCCTTATCCTCCCAGGTCTCCCCAATCCCCATCAACCCATACTCTGGCCTCACACCACCCTGAGCCACTGGTTTATCTCCCTAATCTTCCTTTTGTGTTCCCCACTAGCCCTTGGCACCAGCAGGATTTCCAAGAAGGAAATTGTGCATCCTATGTCATGACAGACCCTGGCAAGCTCCCTGAACCTTGCCTGTATCTCTAGCTTGCTATTTCCCTCAATGTCATTTCTACCCAAGTGGACCAGTATGTCTGGGGAACCCCCACAATCCTTTGCCAGCTGATATACCTCATGCTTGGCCCTGTGCACCGTTAGTTCAGGGAAGCAGTTTGTTCTAACTGGCCAGGCTTCTCCCTCCCTATCCTATTTGATACCCTGATCATAGAATCCCCAACAGGAGCACTCTGACCACCCTTTCCTCCATTTCCCCTTCCATGTCCCTCATCCTTTCTACTGGCCCCTCCACCCAGCTGGCTCCTTGTTGCTCCCCTATCTGGGTGCCACATACCGCCCCTCCTTATTTACCCTGGCCACTCCCTCCCTCTGATCCTATGCCTCTCCTCCTCCTGAGTATCCTTCTGTACCTCACTAACTCCCCTCACTGCTCGTGACTGGTCCTTCTCCCCATCCGCTAAACTAGCCTGGCTCATCCTCCCTTCCTTCCTGTCTCCGTTTAGTCCCTCCTTGTTTGTTGTGCTCCCTGGCCTAAACCCTCTGCTCCCTTTACTGTATCCTCCTTGTACTTCTGGTCCTTCTACTTCCCTTTCCTCCCAACTGGTCCTTCTCCTTGCGCTTTCCTTCCTCTTCCCTGCCCTCCTGCTCTGATTCACTGCTCCTCCATTTTCCTGCATTCCATGTTCCTCCTGTTCCTCCTGCTATCCAGCCCCCCTCCTGCCCCCACTCCCTTTCCATCTCTAACCACCCTGTCATGGCTACATCACCCCCTCATCCTCATGCAGAAGAAGACAATTGAACGTTACTGAGCATAAGATCCGATCCACCTCCCTGCCTTGTTTTTCTGTCCAGCCCTGGCGCCTGCCTACCTGCCTGAGAATGTTGTCCTCTGCCCCCTTTGTGAGGATCCCCAGTTACCTGCCTGCTTCCTTGGTAGTGTCCTCCTTTGGGCCCCTCTGCCAGGGTCCCTATGTGACCCCAGTATTCTCCTGCACTCCTTTCCCTATGCCCCTTCATATCCTTCTATATGTAATATTATTGAACTGGTACATCCTTTTCACCGAATGTGGTGTATGTGGGCAATAATTATAACTGTAACTTACAGTATGTTCATCAAACCCCAGTGACTTCATTTGCTATTGGAACAATGTTTTTGTATTGCTGATTTGTTTTGGTTTTTTGTATTACTTGGAATTTTTCAAGAAAGAGGTTCATGTTAAAAAAAGGTTTGGTCTGTCTGTTCACCCTTCTCACTATGACTGCGAGAGCAGTGGAATGAGTGACTGATCATGCACAGATGCAGGGTCCTCCAGTCCAGTCTCACACAGTCAGTTTATTACAACTGATCACTGCCAGCAGGCAGCAGCTGTGTTTGAAGGACACTGTCAACCTTTTTTGTATCATATTATTTTTAGGTAAAAACACATATTTTATGATTGCTTACCTTCTCTAAAATTAATTGATGTTACTGGTTGTTTTGTCTGCTTCTTTGTTTATTAGAACTGAAATACATGGTAATGTATAGCTATACCCAGCCTTGTTTTGCTTCAAATCATCTACTCTTACTGCATACTTTCTGAATGTTAGAAACACCCTCAAAACAGTGTAGCCACTCAGGATACAATAGTCTTCTCTATTCCCACTGCATAGTAAGTGGCTAGTTTGTTTTCGGGGGTGTTCCTGAGTCCAAGAAAGATGCAGAGGGGATTGGTGAAAAAATGTAAACAAACATGTTTTTGGTGTGGTAACATCACTATAGTAGTCACTCAGTTTTTCACTTTTAAAAGGAAAAAAGGATCTGACTCTAATACCAGCAGCATAATCATACTCTATAGAATGTGAACAATCATAAAATGTGTTTTTAACTAGGGACACTTTGAGACTTAAGGTGGTTGACAGTGTTCCTTTAAAGCTGAATTAATATAACATTTAAAAAAATAAATATATATAAAAAAGAAAAACAAAGGGAAAAAGTTCCCCTCCATTATATGTTATAAGTAACGCATTATTGCAATGTAGTTTCTGTCAATGTTTTACTCATTACACTGTCTCATGATCCTCAGTTACACCCTGCAAGTTTGCTGTTACTATAGGTGACAGCTGCAAACAAACACATGGTTGGATATTTCCTGAAATTTTATGTCTGCAGAGGAACTCCCAGTGACAGTACAGGTCTCTGGATGCACTTACCTGTTACACTCTTAAGTATGCAAAGCTCTAAGCCACATCTGCTGTTCTATGGTACAGCTGCTGTGCTGTAGGAGTAGTGATGTACTGAAATACACAACCAACACACTACCCTTGGCACTTAAATAAAGGGTGAGGGGCAAAATCACCCATTCTTCTAAGCAATACCAGCTTTCATGCTTTGCTACATGGGGGGCACTGCCCCGACACTCCATAGTTTTTTTCAGTGTGACAGCTTCTCCTGAGCTGACAGCAGTAGTGATCAGTTAGGTAGCACTCAACTCCAAGTCATGCAAATAGTGCAGTAGTAGTATAGTATGGTATAGTGTAATGTATGTGAATTCCATGATTTACTGGTAGGTTACTTGCATGGTTTCTGAGTCCACCACTATTGTCAAACTCGCTGCCTACCTGCAGTACCACTGAATAGCCACCAGAGACAACCTCATTAGAAATATTGGGAAATATGTGGAAATATCTGACCAGGACTTTGACTACAGCTGTGACTGGTTTTTTTTTAACTTTTCTTGTTCCTTCTCCTCCAGAATGCACCTGGAAATAACGTTAAGTAGTGTACTTTTTTTCCACTCACTAAATTTTAACACAGATAATACATTTTGGCTACATTAACTGAAGTGGCTTTGTATTTTCTTGCTTACCCTTCAGAACCAGTCAGTCTTGAATTATGTTTTCATACAATTGGGGATAATACCTCCTAGAGCTGTACGGAATTTTCATATTCTGCTTCTGCTGGAATTCCATGGAATTTTGAAAATCCCACCTAATTCTGTGGAATTCCATTGGAAGTAGGGTTGTCAGAACTAGTTCTGAAAAGATTACAATGCTAATTTTGTGGAATTCCATTGGAAGTAGGGTTGTCAGAACTAATTCTGAAAAGATTACAATGCTAATTCTGTGGAATTCCATTAGAAGTAGGACTGTCAGAACTAGTTCTAAAAAGATAAGAACCCTTTCAGAAGCCAGGGGTTGAAGTTCTAATTTAAAACTAGAATACCTCTGTCTTCTATGTATTAAGGGTTCTAAATACTAAACAATATGTTTTTTGTTCAAACATTTCAACCAGGAGATGAAAGCCTGAAAACATACTAATTATTGAGAATTACATCCTAGAGTGTTTTGGAGGCAGACAATATAAGACTTTGCTGCTCATATACAGATGTGTCAAACACTTGGAACTTTGGCACTTGGCATTTGCATTTTGAAAGGCACAGTGTGTATCTCTTTCCTATGTGCAGTGAAACTGTATTATAAAATGGGCACCTACATGTATATCCTTGCATCTTGATTGGTCAGTTCTCAAACATAGTGACAGTACTACCACTGGGTGAAAAAAAGCACTAGCCATCTAGCTGCCTCTTAACCAAGCAAAATCCTTGTGCCAGTAGGATGTTCATTTTTTTATCTGGCTGCCATGTTTTCCCTTGCTTGTTACTCATCTGTATATCAGCAAGGTAACAGTTACTAGGGGATCACATGATGCCTTCTGCCTGATAGGACACACGCTAATCTAACTCCCATCCCAAGTTTCAAAAAAGGACTTTTCTACCAACAATCTTGCTCTAGAAATATTTCTCAACAAATGCTCCTTTAACTCTTACAGAGCAGAGACCACAGAAACAGCTTTTTGAAGAACCCCCCCCAGATTTTCAGTTACTCAAATGGAGATCGACATGTGCCATGCCCTCCCGGCCCACATGCTGCCTCAGACACTGGATAAGTCTGCCAACTGCTCCAGGATGCAAACCGTGGCTGTGGGCAAAACCACTACAGCAACTAGCACCACCACTCCACTATTGGAGGACAAATTCTTCGCTGAAATGGTTCCGATTAAAGCAGCCTTTCTGGAACTGGCATCCAGCATAAAAACCATAAAAGCAGCCCTTAAAGAAACCAATAAGAAAATATCAGATGTCTCAGCATGCAAAACCTCCTTGGAAAGCTGGCAGACCCATCTAGATCCAGAGATTGTAGCACTGAGGCACAAACTGAACAAAATGGGAACCATACTGGAAGATCTTGAAGGGAGGAACAGAAGAAATAACCTAATTATATTTGGCTTATCTGAAGAAGCTGATGGGTCCTCCCTGGTCTTATTTACATAAAAACTTCTGGCTAAAATAACAGGCTCACGACCACACAGAGCCTTAACCCACTGAACGTTGGGTGGGCAGAGGGGGACAATGAAAAAGCAGGGATATTGAATGAATATTTCTGCTCAGTTTTCACAAAAGAGGAGGGGGAAGTGCCTAACCCAATTAACAGAAGCACTCTTGATAGGGGGGTCGATCCCAGTAGTTTCACAGAAGAAAGGGTCCTGCAAGAACTCCTAAAAATGAAGGTGGACAAAGCAATGGGGCCTGATGGAATTCACCCCAGAATTCTAAAAGAATTATTGGGGGAACTTATGAAACCACTGGCTACTCTTTTTGATAAATCATGGGAGGATGGTGTGGTACCTGAGGACTGGAGGAAGGTGGATGTTATTCTTCTTCAGAAAAGTGAGACCAAGACAGAGGAAGGAAACTACAGACCTGTCAATTTGACCTCTGTAGTAGGGAAAGTGATGGAGTCACTTCTGAAGGAAAGAATTGTTGAGTACCTAGAGGCCAGTGGGCACAGGACCCAAGGCAGCATGAGTTCATAGCGGGAAGTTCATGTCAGATGAATCTAATAGATTTCTTTGACTGGGTGACCAAAGTAGTAGACCAGGGAGGGGCTGTGGACATGGCCTACCTAGACTTTAGGAAGGCATCTGACACAGTCCCACACAAAAGATTAATAGTCAAATTAACCAGCCTGGGAGTGGGTCCCAGGGTGGCAGCCTGGGTAAAACTTTGGCTGGACAACAGGACACAGAAGGTAATTGTAAATGGAGTCCACTCTGAATTAAGAGGGGTTACTAGTGGGGTACTGCAGGGTTCAGTACTGGGTCCAGTCCTTTTTAATGTCTTTATAAGTGACATTGCAGAGGGACTGGAAGGAAGTGTATGCCTCTTTGCAGATGACACAAAGATCTGCAACAGGGTTGATACACAAGGAGGCATGGAAAGGATGAGAAGGGACTTGGCAAGGTTGGAGGAATGGTCAGAAGTATGGCAGCTAAGTTCAATGCAAAGAAGTGCAAAATAATGCACCTGGAGACAAGAACCCAGGGAAGAATACACAATGGGGGAGGTAGTAACAGCAACAAAAAGGAAGGGACCTGGGAGTAATCATATCAGATGATCTTAAGGTTAGCAAGCAATGTGAGAAGGCAGTAGGAAGGGCTGGGGTATACTGGGATGCATAGGAGATGCATCACCAGCAGAAAACAGGAAGTTGTTATCCCACTGTACAGACAGTTGGTGAGACCCCATCTGGAGTACTGCATCCAGTTCTGGAGACCCCATCTCCACAAGGACATAGAAAGGATGGAGGCAGTCCAGAGGAGGGCAACTAAATGGTGCAGGGTCTGCAAGAGAAGCCGTAGTGAGGAGAGACTTAAGGAGCTTAACATGTATACCCTTGAGGAAAGAAGGGAGAGGGGACATAATAGAAACTTTAAGTACCTCAGTGGAATCAGCAAGTCCAAGAGGGTAGCATCTTTCAGAAAAGAGATGTGCAAGAACAAGGGACACAATTTAAAGATGGGGGCGGTTCAGGGCAATGTGAGGAAGTATTTTTTCACAGAGAGGTAGTGGATGCATGGAACAGCCTTCCTGAGGAGGTTGTGGGGTCTAAAACAGTGGGAGAATTCAAGAATGCATGGGACAGACATAAGGCAATTCTTGTGGGGATAGGAAGAAATAGGCTGTTGGTTAACTAGGATCTATGGCCTATCTTGTAGTTAGAAATGGGCAGACTAGATGGGCCAAGTGGTCCTTATCTGCCGTCAAAGTCTATGTTTCTATGTTTCTGTGCTATGCTGCTTCCACAGAGCTGCAGAAGACAATGTGGGAGGGCGCACATCTTAGGATCTTCCAGGATTTACCTGTGGCTACCTGATGAAAAAGAGCCAAGTATCACACTTTGGTAGCCAGATTAATAGCAGCCAGAATTAAGTTCCGCATGGTATACCCAGCCAAGTTGTACCAGGGCAGTTGGAAGTCATTTGAAAACGCTGCACAAGCTGTGGGAGAGGTCTCTGAAATGTTCCTTGACCTGTTTGTCCACTGCTGACTCTGTCAGCTGCACATTTTCAAAACATCTATCACGGATATTTTGGGGTCATTCTGAAAGAGCCCACTACTATCAAAAAGTTCTAATGGTTATCGTTTGATCTTCTAATGTGCAGTCAAACTAACTTTCTCTATTCCTCTATATCCTCTGAGATGGCCATGCTTCCAGAGAAACCACCCTGCCTGAAATCTATAGTCGGTAAGAAGCACCACCATTTAGCCTGCAACCCTCCTTCATTTTAATCTACCTGCTTTTTTCTTTTTTCTTTCGGGTCCACACACTCGATCTGTCATCTCCTCTGTATACTGTAATCTCGTTCACTACTAATGATAGTGGGCCCTCCACACCTTCTCAGACTGCAAACCCAACTGCTGGAGCTTTGTTGGGCGCCCTTGCTAATATATGACTCATTGTACAGTTTGAATGTGTGAATGGTGGAGGCGCCTGGCATAATATGCAATCTCTGTGGCTAGTGATAATTACCCGAGCTGTCTCTATTCAGATTATAACAACCTTCTACTTTCTCCAAGAGAACCACCATATCAACTTTTAGTGCATACATACTGTTTAGCAGTCTACTAAACAACTATTTTATTCACTTTTCTTGTTTTACTGTTCTTGGTTCACCCTTTTTAAACTGCAGTGTAATCGGTCATGCAGTGTCCTTATTCATGTTCACATTCAATGACCCAGAAATAATTTATTTATTTATTTATTTTAGTTCATTCACGACTTGTGTTATATTTGCTTGCTATGGCTCTGTTTATAAAGTTACAGACCCTGCCTGTTATCTGCTTACCCTCCTATTCTTTTTTTTGTGTGTGTGGAACCTTATGCTTCATATGAAAAGGGATCAACATTCATTAACTACTACTATAATTTTGGTGGCTGCCTTAGAGAGCATGGTTAATACCATAAAACAGCTCTACCAGTTATTGTTCGATAAGGACTTTACTGATAACTACTAGTATTATTGTTTGATTTGTTAACGCTTGCAATGGTTTATGCCTTTGGCAATGTTTAAGACACTTGTTGGGAAGTGACATTCCCTGAGACAATGATTATCACATGGCTAATGTCTCCTGTTTTCTTGCTGGGATGGGGGGATGTGTGTCAGCATGGGGAAGCATTTAAGTCTTTATTAAGGGGCTTAGACCTACACTACTTCTCTGCCCTCTCTGGGCTTACTTCAATCATTCTTGTTACTCTGGTATTGTGGGGTTCAGGAATACGTTATTTGAGGGATTTCTTTTGGATTTATGGGTTTTTGGGGAGGGGTTGGTATTTTAGGTTACTGAGAGGGGGATCCCTGCCACAGGTAAAGGGATTACTATGATTATTATCTCTGGGCACCACAAATCACAGGCTTAATGCTGTTTCTATTTTTCTGGGTCTCTCTACTTAGAATCCAAATGTCAGTTTTTTTGCTGCATAACTAAAATGTCAGACTACCACTTCTGACATGGAATATCAAAGGGCACAAACTCAGACTAAATGGATGAAGGTTTTTCTACATCTCTGCAGTGTACAAGCTGATGTGGTCTTCTAACAGGAGACATACCTTCAACCCACCCAGGTGCACTATTTTCATAGGTTCTGGGTGGGTCAAGTGTTTGGTTCAGGTTACAATTCTCATAAAAGGGGAACTGGGGGAGTCACGTGATGCTAACTTTCTGAGCATCAGCATTGTCTCGGAGCTTCCAGTACCCATCAGCCTTATCCGGGGCTTTACTACGATCCCAGATGAGAAACCTCAATAATTTCAACACCAACCACTCATCACCTCTGCCCATCGGCCCTAGTGCATTTTTACCTCATCCTGTTAATACCAAGAAGGATGGAGGCAGAGAAGAAACAGGCCATGATCCGGCACCGCCGCCCACCACGCCTGAAAACTAGCCAAGAAAGCGAGAAAACAGCCAGGCTCCGTTTCAGATAAAATGGTGACAAAGCCCCTCGTCAAACCCTCTTACTGAAGAAAAGTTTTACAAGAGCTAACACCAATGAAGGAAGTCCTACAATATATAACCAGCGAGCTCAAATCAATCCGGGGTGACCTTTCTTCTCTCACTAGGGTGTCCGATCTGAAGCCAGAATACATTCCCAAGAACAATGGAGAGCTACAACGGAACCTGACCTGGTCGCATTAAAACAGCAAGTTAGAAAGTTACAACTCAAAACAAAGGACCTAGAAGGTCGCAGCAGGCGAAACAACCTCCTTATCCTGGGCCTTCCTGAACTTGAAGATTGATCGGATCCTATCGCCTTCCTACAGAAGCTCTTAGTTAAGCAGTTGGGCCCATCACCTCTTAACCCCCACTATCACCTGGAAAGAGTACAAGAGCTCTGAGGCCTAGACCCCTCGAACTCTCCCCGCACCAATGTTTGTCAAGTTTCTCAGCTACTTAGAGAAGCAGCATGTTCTTAATAAATCTTGTGAACCCAAGCGATCATGTGGGGCCCTGCCAAGCTCCGCAGATTGCCCAAGATCTTCCAAGGAGACCAGGATGAAGAGAATGGCTTTCCACTCCATTGTCCAGAAACTGATCTCAGAGTATCCTTTTGCATGCTGTATCCCGCCACCCTTAAGGTCACAATCGAGGGTATCCTATGACCTCACGATTTCACTGAGTCTGCTTCCAGAGATCTACTTTGAAACTCCTAATCTCTTCAAGTCAAAATAACTGAACTCTCAGCTACCAGTTTTAAATATAAGGCGATGTTTCAGCTTGAAAATTAAGTTTGTGAAGTTTGGTTAACTTACTAGGCTGTTTTATCAGTGTCCTGATAGACGGAGAGTCCTTGGTGGCCTCGGCTTAGGTTGGGGTGGGCCTCGGCTCCTCTGGTCCCTGTAAACTCCCTGGAACCAAAAGGAAGCAGTTTGGTGGCTATGCCTGCTTGTTTAGGTGAAGGACAGTTTTGGTCCCACCGCATAACCGCTCCCTGGGGAAACTTTTTGTGTATCAGTTTGCCAGGTTTAGGCTTCCTCCTCTTAATCCGACCTGTCACCCTCCAGCAGCTTGTTGATGCCTGGATAAGAGGGTGAGTTAATTTTTTGTTTATTCTCCTCCTCCACAATGGGTCGGGTTCATCTCATGCAGAAGTTTCCCTGGATTCTTCTTTCCTTCCATTCGTGTATCCCCCTCAAGGCGGGGTGTTTTTTTTGCTTTTTTGTTCTCAGATCCCTGCCTCATTCTCCATTGGGGCTATATGAAGGAAGCTGATGGGAGGGGGTTCCTGGAGATGTTTGTGGCTGCGAAAAGTTGCCTCACGGCCTATTGAGGGGGATAGTAAACCCTGTTCTACATACTGGGATCTCTCTTGATCTGTTTTTGGCTGGGTTACAGCTATTTTTCTGTTTTCAGATCCTCAGAATCTCCCACCACACCTAGTCTTAGTAGCAGGCTGAACATAGGGTTTACTATTGGTCCTGGACCCCAGGCTTTGGTCATAAAACTTATCGCCTATTAGGTTGACAATGCCTGGCACCAGGGTGTATATAGTTTGATAGCTTTATTTGGGGTTATAAGTGGAGGGGTTTGGAGGTCGAGCTGCCTACTACTCCCTGTTTCATCCTAGATTCAATTTCTATTGTGGTTTCAGGATGCACCAACATTTGATATGTATTAACTGGCAGCTTACAACTAGTTGGGGTTTCAGGGATAGAGTGTGCTATCTTACTGGTTCACAGATATAGTTATACTGTTTGTTTCATACTCTTTTGGTTTTGAAATGGCTATGAACCTCAGTCAAGGTGGCATCGTGGAATGTACATGGGCTCAGGGAGAAACCAAGAGAACTTAAGCGTTTAATCATTGTGACCAATTAAGACTGATATACTGATGCTACAAGAAACTCATTTACTTAATATAGAGACTAAATGTCTGTCCAGATCTGGCTTTTCACAGGTATTTAGAGCAAGTGGGGTCCGGATCTAGTAGGGGTGTGGCTATTCTTATTAAAAACTATGTTACTGTTCCTGGCAGAGGTTATAGTGACTGACCCAGATGGAAGATTCATACTGGTCAAAGGATCCTCAACAACTGTGAAACTGTTCTCGGCGCAATTTATGGTCCAGTAGGTGGCAGTCCTGATTTCTTTATGGCCCTGGCAGACAAAATAAGTGCCATATTCCCCTCTCAGCTTATCCTGGGTGGGGATTGGAATGTTCCACCATCTTTTTCTCTGGACAAAGCTCCAGACCCAGGCTGTCCACCCACTCCGGTTCAAAGATCCTTATCGGATTTCTTAAACATACTAGGGCTGTGTGACCCCTGTCTCCTCTCCAACCCCTCCCTACGGTCTTTCTCCTTTTTTCCCAACCTCTATTCCTGGTCTAGAATAGACTACATTTTGATCGGTAAAACTCCTCCTCTGGCCTTATCCAGACCGGGATAGAACCTATTGTGCTCCGATCACGCCATAGTGTGGCAAAGATCTCCCCGATCCCAATTTTCAATGGGACACAGTTTGGAAACTCAACACCCAGCTCCTAAAGACTCCCAGACTGTGGCACATATTAAAACTTCTCCATCTTTAATTTCCTCGAGACCAATATTAACTCTACCTGATGGATTGACATTATCTGGAGCTCCGTGAAGTGTTACCTAAGAGGTGAATTAATTAAGTTGGCCTCGACGAGGAAAAAACTAGACAAGCTGCACATTCCTATTAATGGCCAAGATCAAGGAGCTTGAAAGTTCTTACCCCTTCTCTCCCTTGTCATTCCTTGAAGCCCTTTTAACAGTTAAAAACGAGTATTCGGATCTTCTTAAAGAAAAAGCTGAACATAGTCTAATTAAAACCCAATCTAAAGGGTGGAAGGTAGTCCTGCTAAATGCCAGGAGCTTGGCACAAAATGCCTGAGCTCCAGGCGATGTTAACTGAAGGGAGCAGTGATGTGGCAGCGTCACTGAGACTTGGGCCACTGCAAGACATGACTGGGACCTGAACCTGGAGGGTTACACTATGTTCAGGAAGGACAGGGGAGGGAAGGGAGGAGGGGTAGCTAATGATAGTAAAAAACTGGTATAGGGGGAGTTGAGGAGTGCTGGAGGGAACCGGGGAGGCGATTTGGTTCACCTGATAACATGGGGCAAGAGAGTAAAAATAGGAGTGGTGTATAGACCCCTGCTCTTGGCGGAGGAGCTGGAGGACAGTCTGGTGGCAGATGTTGGGAGACACTGCAGACTGGGCATGAGGGAAAGGTGGTGGTGTTAGGGGCTTAAACATGCTAGGAAACAGACTGGAGATCATGGACATCCTCTGTGACCAGGGGAACAGAGGTTGTTGGATGTCTTTCAAGACGCTCCTAACTCAGCAGGTGAGGGAACCGCACCAGGAGGCACGGGTACTGGATGTGGTCCTGGCAGACGATGATCAGGAACAGGGGCTGTAGGGACCCATTGGCGGGACCATGCCACTGGGTCTGGTTCCTGCTTGGACCTAGGAGGGGTAGAAGGTGCACAAAAGACGGAAGTAACTGGACTCAGGGGGTGGATTTCAAGGAAATGGGAAGGATCTCAAGGAGCATTTGATGGGATTGGTGTCAGACATGGGCGCTGATAGTAGGTGGGAAATCATCAAGAGGGGTAGTATGCTACCAGCACCTGCAAGAGTAAGATTAAATGCGGTAGGGCTTAAAATCCTGTTGGTGGACCAGGAGGTCCAGGAGGTGAAAGTGAAAAGAAAGCAGCCTATAAAATTCAAGTGCTCAAGGGAGAAAGGGATCGAGGGAGTATGAGCTGTTGTAGAAGGGCCACTAGAGTGGTGAGGGTGCAAAGCAAGGCAAGGAAGGAGCAGAACCGTCAGGGAAATTAGAGAGGAAAGGGTTCTTTAGATACATTGGGGAAAGAATGGCGCAAGGGGCAGGATTAGCAGGATTAAATCAGGGGAGATGGGCACAAGACCCAGAGGAGCAGGCAGAGGTACTAAATGAGTACTTCACCTCAGTTTTCACCAGGAAAATGGGGATGCTGCATCATACATGGGAGGAGACAGAGATAATAATGAGGGGGGCCTTACCAATCGGCAGGTCTGGGGAGGGGGATCACTGGCAGGTGGGGGAGGCTAAGCAGGGAAGAGGTATGGGATGTGAAATCACAGCAGAGAGAGTGAGAGCACTCAGCCCTTTAAGACGGAGAAAGCACCGGGCCAGATAAATTACATCCTAGAGTGCTGAAGGAACTTGCAGATGTCCTGGCGAAACCCTGGCAGCTTTTCACCATCTCTCTGAGGACAGGGTGGGTGCCCCAAGACTGGAAGGTGGTGCATGTGGTGCCTATCCACAAGGGGGATCAAGGAGCTGGTAGGAACTACAGGCCTGTCAGCCTGACATCAGTGGTGGCAAGGTGATGGAGGGCATTGTCAGGAGAGGCTTAGGGTGCCGAGAAGTCAGGGTGCCTGGACGACTAGACAGCATGGATTCATCCTGGAAATCGTGTCAGACAAACCTGGTGGAGTTCTATGACTGGGTGACAAGTGCCTTGGACCTGGGTAGACAGTAGATGTCTCTTTCTGGACTTCAGCAAGGCATTTGACTCTGTTCTATTATGGGCCTGTTGGATAAACTGGGAGAAATGGGGTAAACCAGATGATCCGATGGATAGGCAATTGGCTCCAGGACCGGACCCAGAGGGTTGTAGTTGGTGGGATAATCTCTTCCCCAAGGAGGGTGCAGTAGGGGTCCCACGGATCAGTCCTTGGGCCATCTGTTCCAACACCTACATATCTGGCATGACATAAGGACAGGAATCAGGAGGAGATGAGTCTCTTTGCAGATGACTGAAACTGGGGGCAGTGGTGGATGGGAGGAGGGGAGGGTGGCCTCTGGGGATCTGGAGGCCTGGAAGATGGTCTAGAAGTGGAAGCTGAGGTTAATGCAGGGAAATGCAAGGTGCCTCCACCTGGGGCCAGAAACCCAGGCCAAGTGTACACCTGGAAGGGAAATACTAACAAGTCTCAATGGCCGAGAGGGACCTGGGAGTGGTGGTGGATGTCAAGATGAACAACTCTGAGACTTGTAGGAGGGCAGCAGCTTAAGCCAACAGGATGCTGGGATGCATCGCTAGGGGGATCACTCCAGAAGGAGGGAAGATACCCCTGTATATCTGCTTGGTGAGGCCGCACTTCGTTACTGCGTGCAGTTTTGGAGGCCACACTTAAGAGGGACATTAACCTCCTGGAGAGGGTCCAGAGGAGGGCAAACCAAATGATTTGGGCTTGGGGACAGGACCTATGAGGCTAGAAGAGCTAAATATATACACTTTGGAAGAAGAGGACCAGGGGACATGATGAGGTCTTCAGGTACATAAGAAGAGGGTAAATAGGGAGGAACAGTGAGGGTGCTTCAAGGAAGGAGGAAGGCCACTAGAGGCATGGGTGAGCCTGAGGGGAAGATTCAGGGAGAAAGGAGGAGGTGCTACTTCACTGAGAGGGTGGTAGAGCCATGGAATGTACTACCTAGGGGGGCTGGGTGGGCAGAGACAGTGGAGGGGTTCAGAGAGGGGTGGGACAGGTACAGGAAGGGTTTCAGGAAGCAAAATCCAATGCAGCAAGAATATCGGAACTGGGAAGAGAAGCCAGAGAAGCAGAGAGGGACAGCAAGGTCAGCACCCAGGGTGGGGGCTGACCAAATGAGCAGACACGAAAGGCCATTAGGCCTATTCTGCTGGCATTTTAGTATGTTAGTATGTTAGTAAATACATCGAACAAGGGGAAAAGGCGGGCAGACGCTTGGCCTTAAGATTACACTTTTGGAGAGCTCCAGACAAATCTCGGCCTACAATCCCTGAAGGTCTCATTAAAACCTCCCCCAGAGAAATCACTCAGATCTTGAAGATTTCTACAGGAATCTCTATAAATGCCCTCCCCCGTATCTCTCCCAAACATATCAACCTAGTCTGGCAGACCTCAATCTCCCCAACTTTCTGCTTCCCATAAAGGCACCCTGACCTCCCCATCTCTCTCTCCAAAATAGAAGAAGCCATTGCTTCTATCGCCTGACAAAGCACCAGGCCCAGGCGTTATCCCTCAAATTTTATAAGGTCTTTTCTAAAGAACTTGGCCTTTACTCCTCAAATTATACTACTATATGTTCGCAGCCGAGACTCTGGACCCACTCTACTTGAGGCCACTATTGTTCTAATCCTCAAGCCTGATAAACCACCCAAAGATCCAGCGAGCTATCGACCCATCTCTCTCCTAAACTGCAATATGAAGATCCTTTCCAAGATTCTGGCCGAAAGGATTAAAAAAGTCTGGATCCACCTTCTCAGCCCGGAACAAGTCAGTTTTGTCCATTCTCGCTCCCCAGTAGATCACCTTAGAACCCTTTCCCATATCTCCCATGCTGCCCAATCATCCCTTTCCCAATGGCTCTGATTTCTTAGACACAGAGAAAGCGTTCGACAGAGTCAACTGGTCTTTTCTTTGAGCTCGATGGCCAAAATGGACTGTTCACCCTCTTCCTCAAGTGGATCCAGGTCTTATACAAATTCCTTCTGCCAAAATATACTGTAATGGTGTTTTCTCCTCTATCTTTCCCTTCTTACTGGTACCAGACAAGGATGCCCTCTCTCACCTTTCCTGTTCAACCTATATCTTGAACCTCTTCTCCTTAAACTTAAGTCTTCCCCATCCATTCAAGGCTGTCTGATACAACAACGGGAATTAGTTCTCTCAGTTTATACTGACGATATCTTACTTCATGTCGCCCACCCTGCCACATCACTAAGCCATGCACTTCAAATCATAGCTCAATTTGGCACCCTCTCTCATTACAAATTGAATATATCAAAATCTGTAATCTTTCCATTAAATCCTCTTACACATAAACACAAACTCATCAAGTTCGGTATGAGATGGTCCCCTAAATCGATCAAATACCTAGGCATCCACTTTACTTCAGACTCCTCTTTACTTTGGAAGCTTAATCTGGACGACCTTAAAGCTCATATCCAACTAGATCTACAAAGATGGTCTAATCTCCCCATCTCTCTGTGGGGTAGGATCAACATCATCAAGATGAACGTTCTTCCCCGTATCTTTTACCCTCTCAACCTATTAGGTCTCTGGCTACCTCTCTCCTATCTACACCAATTCCACACAATCTTCTCAAAATTTATTTGGCGGGAGAAAGCGGTTAGGCACTCCTTCCTTAAACTATCCCTTCCTAAAGACAAGGGAGGCCTCCGACTTCCCAATCTAATACTCTATCACTGGGCGGCCCACCTTTCCAAACTAGGTAAATGGTACTCAACCCCTACTGATGCGCCTCCTCCGACCTGGCTTCAGATTGAGAGGCGGATTCTCTCAGAAGCTAAACAGATCCCCAAGCAATCTTCTTTACTTCTACTTGCCGCCGCACCCTGGCTATCCAATCAAACTATCACTACATCTCTCAAATCCCTTTTCAATGTCTCTACTTCCTCAAAATCTCTCCCAAAATGGATTTAGCTCAACCTTCATTCTCAATCCCAATATTAAACTGGGTAACCGCTAATCACCCCGATTGGCTCCCACAAATCAATGAGACTACTCTAGAACACTATTATGACCAGGGTTTCCTCCTTCTCTCTCCAAACATTTTAACTAAATTTGATATCCCTAACAATAAGATTTTTAAGATATACCAATTGAGGCACCTTATTAATGCTAACTTTGGTCCAGAACTCGACTCAAAGGTTAGTCCCTTTCTCTCTCAAATTTCTCACCCTTGCCCCAAACCACACTCTATCTCATTAATATACTCCTACCTACTGGACTACAAATTCCCGAATTTGCTTGAGGGCTCCAGTATTTGGCTCTCTCTACTTCTGGAATCCACTCCCAATTGGTCTCAAATTTGGAAAGACCTACACAAATACCACACCCAAGACAGATTTAGACTCACCCAATATTACATATTAAACAATATGTACTACACCCCAACTAAACTGTTCCGCCTTAACAAACTACCTCTCCCCCTCTGTTCCAGATGTTCACAGAGTGAAGGAAACTTGCTCCACATTTTCTGGCACTGTCCCAAAGTTGCCCCCTTGTGGACCTCCATTCAGGACAAACTAGATCCCATACTAGGCCTCACAAACCTTTTCATGCCCGATATCTGTATCCTAGGTAACTACTCCACCATAGACTGTTGGGAACATCGAGCATCATATGGCCTTAGTGCCATAGTAGTCAAAGGTTGGTCCTCAAGCACTGGACTGACCAGTGACCTTAACCTATGCTGAATGGTTTATAGAACTCTCAAAATGCTTCAACATGGAGAGGCTTGTAGCCAGCTTTCACTATCGCATGGACCTGTTCCACAAAAAGTGGACAAATTATATGCATTATATCTGCACCATTGATCTCTTGGTTCCTTCCCTGATGCACAACAAGGCTTGCTTTCTTTCACCTACTCCTATAGTTTTCGTTTTCATAACCATGTTATGACTCTTTGTTGATTTGACAACTGAATTTAAGTCTATTACTACTGTGCACACTCTAGAAGGGTTTTAGTAGGAGGAGGGTGGGCATGACATGGGAGGGTGAAGGATGGTTTAGGGCAGGTTGGTTGGGGTGGTGGGTGGGGTGTTTGGGGTATTTGTCTTTAGTTATCCCACAATTGATATCCGATATCTGTATGCAATGTTCTGTTTTGTCAAAATTAATAAACTTGAATTTCAAAATAAAAGGGGAACTGCTATCCTGATTGCCCATAGAATTCTGTTTCATTTATTGCAAGAAATATCTGATTTGGGAGGCCGTTATGTTATTTTAAGGGCTGCTCTGGGTCACTCAGAGATTATTCTTGGCTTCATATATGGGCCCAATTCCAATGACCAATAATTTTTTGCTGGCCTAATATCTACATTAGCTCTCTGGTCCTCTATCCTAATAATTCTTTTAGGGGACTGGAATCAAGTCCTATCAAATAACCGTGATAGATCCGGACATTCTAGACATTCATGTCTCTGAGCCAAAAAGCTTTGCATGAACTAATGCATTCGATGGGTCTAGCAGATCCCTGGAGAATCACTTATCCAGTTAGGAGAGAATACTCCTGCCACTCTCTCATTCACAAATCATTTTCCCGTATTGATTATTTTCTAGTGAGTCTTGACCATCTCCCTTTAGTCACACCAGCCTTCTATTCCTTGAAAATTTTTTCTGATCATCATGTTGCCCATTTGGATCTGAGCCCCACTTCCCTGATTATGGGATGTTGTGATATCAGGAAATGGTCCTGGTTCAGATAGTCTGGTGCTCCCTTGATTTGGGTGAGTTTTCAAGCTCCCTGAAGGAGGTGGCGGTAACTCCTCTCTGAAGAATGTTTCTTTGGACCCCAACTCTCTGGCTAACTACAGACCAATCCCTAACCTCCCTTTATAGGGAAGTTTATTGAGAAAGTAGTGGCGTACAACTGAGAACCTCCTGACCATCCATGACATCTATGAACCTCTTCAGTCCAGTTTTCAAAAGAGTCATAGTACTGAGACTGCACTGGTTCAGGTGCTCAATGATCTCCTGATGACAAGAGATTGGAGAAACTGCTCCATTCTTGGTGCTCCTTGATCTCTTCAGCCTCTTGACATTGTGGAATCATAGGGTATTTGTTTGGGTGCCTGAGGTCCATCTGTGGCCTAACACATACAGTCCTCAGGCAGTTTTCATCTTTCCTCACTAGCAGAACTCAGAGAGTGGTATCTGGGGTCTTTTCCTCAGACCCATTTTCACTGTGATGTGGGGTGCCTCAGGGCTCCTGCTTTCCCCCATGTTGTTTGCAGTGTATATGCTGCCTCCTCAGAGACATTTACCCAAGATGGTATGGGCTGAGGGTTCCTACTATGCTGATGATACCCAGTTCTCCTTGTCTTTCTCACACCCGATCAGGATAGTGCTCTCGGTATTTAACCCCAACCCGCAGTGGGGGAGCAGGGTGGGGGATAGAGAGTGTTGGGAGGATGGTAGACTGGGGGGATTGGGGGTGGAGGGGAGGGGATACAGACATTGATTTGTTGTATCTCATGCTGTTAAAAGTGTATTTTCTGCATTTGTACTCAACACAGTATGGCATGATGAGCAAAGATGCCTGTATATTTGATAAAGAAAATCAATTAAGTATATTTAATAAAATAAGGTAATACTTACCGCTCATTTCATGACAAGGTGGCAGTTAGTAAATTAAGCTAAGCGCTTTAAACAGTTTCACAGTGTTTTAAAAAACAACAAAGAATGCATTTCTTCACCCATTGTAACATCAGTAATCATATTCCAAATCGCTGGTTTCACCAGCACTGCCAGACCACCCAAAGAACTGTCAGCAGATGTTTTTTTTTTTTTTTTTGTGGGGATACTGAATAAGCTGAAACTCTCCACAATGGTGTCTCCTCAAACAGCACATGGTTTACTGTGTAAGATATGGATTGTTATCCAGCTAAACATGGCCAGGCATGGAAGAGAGGGCCTATGAGACCTGAGAAAGGACTCCTTTGTGATAAAAAAGACACCAGTGGGTTAAAATATGTAACATTTCAATATTATGAGCTAACAAAAATCAAAAGAATCCTAATGAGATAAATAATTAAGAAACCAGAGGTTTCATAAATGCTGTCCCAGGAGACCCAATGTGCCCAGTTCTTACTTTTAAAAAGTACATTTGGAAAATGCCTGCTGAGGCACCTGCATTCTACTTCCACCTGAAGAGGCAGCCTCAGTGTATACTGGACACAGCTGATGTGTGGTACAGCAAAGAGCCAATGGGTGTCAACTTTCTGTCCTCAATGATGCCACATCTGTCAAAAGAAGCAGGACTCAGCCAAAGGTAAGATAAATCTTCCATTTGAAGCATCATTTAACTGTTTTTTTGTCTTACTGTATGTGTCCATGTTTCAAATAATGAATTTTTTTCCCTGTTTCTGTGTCTCACAACAGGCATACCAATCATTTGGTAAGGGCCACAACAATGCAAATTCTTTCTAATGCAGGACTAGAGGCATGTGAAATAATGGCTGTGACTGGACATTAGTGCGGCGAGTCTGCATAATTATTGGGCAGCATCTTGCAGTGATCATCAAAAGTGGAACCATATCCTGTCAGGGAATACGTCATCAACTGTAGGTACTGACAAAAGAAGATTCAACAGGAGGAGGAAGAAAATGATGAGACTGAGCAATGTAGTGCAAAGAACGTTACAGAAACAGACTTTTCTGGTCAGGTACTCCTTTGCAAGACCATGGAACCTAATAAATTGCATATTTCCATGCAGTGTACAGTTTATAAATTTGCAAAATGAACTTGCATGATTCAATAGATATCTTTACACTTTTCAGTGTGTTTACTATCCCCTCGTTAACATTTAGTTTGGGACTATTTTCTGGTGGGTAATGTTATGTGTAACAAACATTTTATAAATGCATTGTTTTTCATCTTATTCTGTACTGTTTGTATTTTTTACAATAAGCCCATTTTATAAGTGCAATAAGACATGACTGGGTGTTGGTAGTACTGAGATCCACACACTCCAGGGGCTGAAGGCACATGGACTGTGGCCTCATGCCTCACTATGCCCCTGGGTGTGCAGGTATGTCAGTATTACCAACACCCAGCCTTTTTTTACTGCTTAATTGCTGCTGTGCTGAGAGAGCAGGTCTTTCACTAATGTTTTTTTTTCTCCTGTCAGTATGTATATCTGTTCTTTCTCTTCAGTCCTGTACACAAAAAGGTTTGAATTCTAAAGAAGATTAGAACCCTAGAACTATTTATTAAGTTCTAGACCAAAAGCAGAACCTAGAACTTTAGTGGGCTCTGACAACCTTAATTGGAAATGGAATTCTGAAATTCTGAAAGCAGAATATTAAACGTGGAAACATAGTTCGCAGTGCATTTAAGTTGTGGATTAACTTTCCACAAAACATGGAATATTATTCCATGGATTATGTGATCTGTGGAATATTATACCACAGTTTACATAGAAATGCTTTCTGGAATTCTGCAGTATTAAAAAGAAATTCCAAACATTTTGAATGTGAAATTGCCATTCTGCACGAATTTAACACATGGAATTTACATTGCTCTGTTGCCTGCCAGTGCCACTGAAGGCTGAATCAGAAAAATTCAAATTCTTAACTTTTTGCAAACTCACCTCACCTCAAATCACTTTTTCCATTTCATGTAGCTTTTTCTCCCAGAGTCAGGTGGGCAACTGCTCAGCACAGTCCCTGTTCCCCATGACTGGCTTCCACCTCCCTGGGTCTGCTGGGACTTAACTCCTCCATGGATTCTCATCTCCTCTGTGGATTCCTCTATGGATGGGGCTATGGGAGAGGGCCATCCACCCACCGATGCAAAAATACAGAAATGCCATGGGGACTGAATGGGAGTGTGGCCAGGACAGGCAGACAGGGCTTCATTTAGCCCACCTGATTACATTTCCATTTTCTCCACATTCTGCTGGCTGTGGTGGAAGTTAAATACATGCACATGTAATCAAAGCTCCAATACAGATGCAGCGAATTTTAAATCTGCAGTGAAGTGGATGCAAAGTGGCTACTTCACGTTGGTGGAGCACTATGCTAGTGATCACCATAAAGTGCTCACTTAGCCTTCTCATTATGACTTCACTTTGTCATTCCACCTTAATGTGAGAAGCAAGGCAAGTGACAGCAATATGGCAGCCCCATCACACAATGGCTTACAATACTTTGAAGTCACATGCTTTAGCCAGGCAGGAAGGGAGTCACAAAGCAGTTACTTACTTACCCTTTCTCCTTTGCAGTTTTACAAGGAGGAAGCCTTTTGGTGAGAGAGGAGAGCAGTTTGTTTCCTAGTTGGAGCATTGTGATTTTGAGCACAAAAAACCCAGCTTTTTAAAAGCTACATCTTTATTTTGTTTTTGTACTGTGTTTGTCATTGCTTTTTGTTACTGAATATTTTTTATAAGTTTTGCTTTGTGTGTGTGACTGTGTGGGTGTGTCTGAGTGTGAGACTGAGTGCAGGTGAAGGTCAGTATTATTGAGGCATTGGTGATAGTCGGGGACTGTGTGTGATGGACCTGGGACAAGGAAAGTCTGTGTCCCATGGGCTGGGCAGCAGAGAAGAGGTGTGCACATGTGGGGTGGTTGGGTGCTGGATCACTCCCAACTCTTGTGTGTTGCTTCCCCCTGTGGAAGAAGCAGCAGCACACCAGTGCCACTGGTGGTTGCGCATCTACTAGTCCACCACTACCACCACCACCAGCTCCAGTTCACTCCACCACCTCCATTGCTGCAGACAGAGCCCCAGGTTAATGTAGGTGGTCCAAGCAGTATAACTGGTCCCCCCCCGTAGCTCCCCAGTGTGGGAATTTTTTAACTGTGTAGGGGGAGACAGCACAATCATGGTTTACCATTTGTGTGGTGTGCTGGTGCAATGTGGCCCCCAGGGACATATTTGGGGACCAGTGGCCAGCACACACACATGGTAAACCACCACAAGGTGGAGTGGTAGGCTTCTACTGAAGGGGCCAAGCGTCCACCTGCTGGCCCTTCTGTGGCAGTGGCAGAGGGTGCTGGGGGTAAAGTTGTGCCACACCACCACAGCAGGAGGAGGGCAACTGCAGCAGCTGCTCCGCACCACCACTACCACCACAACCACCAGCACCACTCTCTCACCACCACCACTACCTGGCTTTCCAGTTGCAGTGGACCCCGCCACAGTGCCTGCAACACAGGCTGACATTGCACTGGCATGGGTGGCCCTTGAGGAAAACAATGAGAGGGTGGGTGCTGTGCAGCAGCAGTTTGATCAAATCCAGCAACAGCAGCTGCAAATAGTAAGAATGCTGCACCTGCTGCTCAAACACCATGAATCCCCCATTAAGGGATTTTTTTTCTGGACCCCCCCAACAACTGTGCTGCACTGTTTTGTGTGTGTGTGTTTTTGTTTAATAATAGACATTTGCCCTTTTGTTGTTGCAGTACCTCAGTAATGTTGACTTTGTGTTATGGAGTGCTTGTGGACAAGCTGTTGTGAGCAGTGAAAGTATGATGTGCAAAATTGCATGTGTGCAGTCAATATTATTTCCTGTGTGTGTGGTGTGACATCAGATATTGTGCAGTGTGTTGACCATATATTGCTGTTGCTGACTTGTTGCAGCATTTATGCTATAAAGAATAGCGATCAGAATAATGTATATTTTATTGTCACCATCATCATCAGTAGACTAGTGATATGATACTTTTCAGAGGTGTCTGGCCAGAGTGCACCTTAGTCCTATTATATACTATACTGCACATAAAACTTTTAGGAGAGCATGTGTTTTTTGTGCTATGATCTCCGCAAAGTCATTTGTGCAGTGTGAGTGACTGAGGTGCACAGTGACCAGATACCTCTGAAAAAATATCATATCACTTAGTCCGCTGGTGCTGATAGTACCAATAAAATATACATCAGGTATTCTTTGTTATCTTTATTCTTAAGACTGCAACAAGTCTTACCCTTTACGTGTTTGCATGAAGCTGGACAATGTATGCACACAGGAAAGAACACTGACAGCACACATGCAGTTTAGCACAACATACCTCATTGCTCAGTCTTCATGCTGTTTGAGAAACACTTAAAATCCAATTCATGAGTCCCAACAGAAATAAACATTACTGAGGCTCCATAACTATTTTGTTTGTGAAACAGATATGAAAGAGATTCCCAACTAACAGCATTGCACCCGTTATATGGGTGCCTTACTTCAGGGAATCTTTCTTGCGTCACATGGTCTTACATAGTGAAATACATTTCTTTGAAAACTGCCCGTAATTTCATTACAGTGTGTCATGTCATGGAGGAATTCCTGTTCAGAAAAGCTGCCCAAATTCTGCCCCCTTTCTCAAGCAATGTTAGGACGTGATGCTAGGGACAGCACGGTGCATGCTCCATTATAGTGAATGTCCGATTGTCTGGCAACTTTCCTAATATTTCTTTATGTTATAATAGTCAGTTTTGTAGTGAAAGCGTGTGGGCACGTTTCCAGTAACAAGAGCCTTGTTAGTGGACATGCCCACATTTCACCACAAACTGAACATTATCATTCGCTGATGACACAAAGCTCTGTAACAGAGTAGATACACCAGAGGGTGTAGACAGAATGAGAAGCGACCTGCAGAAACTTGAAGAATGGTCAGGGGTTTGGCAGTTGAAATTCAATGCAAAGAAGTGAAAGATAATGCACATGGGGCACAAAAACCCCTGGCACAATATATCAGTTGGGGGTAAGGATATAGCATGCACCAAGCAGGAAAGGGATCTTGGGGTTGTCATCTCTGATGACCTCAAAGTAGGAAACAGTGTGACAAGGCAGCAGGTAAATCAAATAGGATGCTGGGATGTATAGGCAGAGGGCATCACCAGCAGGAAAGGAGGTCATAATTCCACTATACAAGACACTAATAGTGAGGCCCCACCTGAGTACAGGTACAGTTCTGAGACCATAATCTATGTAAGGACATAGACAGGGTAGAGAAGGTCTTAAAGAGGGCAACAAAGATGGTGCATGGATTGCATCACAAGTCCTATGAAGACAGGTTGGAAGGAACTGAACATGTACTCCCTGGAGGAGAGAGGGAGAGAGGGATATGATATAGACATACAAGTATCTTACAGGGAGGAACAGGGTGCAGGAAAACACTATTTTTAAGCGAAAAAGATGTTCCAGGACTAGAGGCATGGGATGAAGTTGGAGGGAGGATGATTCAGAGGAAACATGAGAAAGAATTTCTTCACAGAACGGTGGTGGACAAGTGGAACACCCTGCCAGAGAAGTGGTGGGGGCTGAAACAATCACAGGATTTAAGAATGCATGGGATAGACATAAAGGAATTCTGGAGGTCAGGAGTGAGGGCAACAGACTCTGGAAAACAAACTGAACTTACAAGCTCAAATGGCAGACTGAGTGCCATAGGCCCCATCTGCCGCCACTGTCTATGTATCTATGTATCTATGTATCTATGTAAAGAAAACATTTGGATAGCTGCCAGATATTCACTATAGTGGAGCACGCACCCATGCTCCCCCAGCATCAAGTCCTAATGTTGCTGAGAAAGGGGGGCAGAATTTGGGCAGCTTTTCTGAATGGGAATTCCTCTGTGGCGTAATACACTGTAATGAAATTATGGGCGGTTTTCACAGAAATGTGTTGCATTATGTAAGGACATGTGGAGCAAGAAAGATTCCCCTGGAAGTAAGGTGCCCACATATTAGGTGCAACACCATAATTATGTGACGTGGTGAATCTCTGTAAAGCAGCAGTGCAACAATCTGTTGAGAACTCTGACCTATATTTTTTAATGCTATGTTACAACTTTCTTTACTTACATCCTGACTCGTATGATACTATAATTTCCAGTATTTGAGTCTGCTGTACTACCTTTTTTCATGTGCAAAATAATGAAAGGAGCACTCCTTTTAATATGATGCTGACCAGGTCGTTGTCAGCATTTTCTGCTCTTTCTCCATCACATCAGTTAGTTGTTTATATATCACTTCTGTTGTAAATTTAACAGTTATGCAGCAGGCAGTGTTTTATGACCACACAGAACAATATTTATTGAAAAGCAGATGCAAATAAATACAAACCTGGTCATAATAATATTGAAAGGTGTACTCATTTTTTTCATACATGACAAAAAGTAGTCAACTAAAAAGCAGAAAGAAAATTTTGAAACAAAGTGTATCATTCAAGTCATGACTCGGAGGTAACTAGTGGCTGGCAATGTAAAATAGCATAAAAAAGTACAGTTCAAAATTGTCACCACATTCTTGCAAGGCTGCTTTAATTGATAATGTCAGTATGATATGAGCTCACAATCACACAACACACAAAATGCATCTGCCTTGTGCCCAGAAAATTGACAAGTGGTAACAAAGTGAAATGGGTGAATTCAGCACATACAAAGTCCCCAAGTATTAATAGCACATTTAGTCATGCATGCAGTGGTGGCACAAAGTCCCCAGATTTTTTCTGCATGCCCAAAATACTTTGCCTTGTGTTCAGAAAATTGACAAGTGGCAACAACGTGAAATGGGAGCGTTTCAGCACATACAAAATCCACCAGAATTAATGGCACACTCAGTCATGCATGCAGTGGTGGCACAGAGTCCCCAGATGTTTTCTGCATGCCCAAAATGCATCTACCTTGTGTCCAGAAAATTGACAAGTGGTAACAAAGTGAAATGGGAGCATTTCAGCACATACGAAGTCCCCCAGAATAAAATGATGACCGTGAGTGAACTGTCGCTGGTCCAATGTGTGCTGTGAGGTAGCTTCAATAATAAATATTTATATAAAAAGATACTAGGCCTACCAAAGGGTGCACCTTCTGCTCTGGCAAGAGCAGAATTGGAGAAACTGACAAAAGAGTGCCATATTAGACAACGGGAAGTAAACTACTAGCTGATGGTATATAAAATGAATACTAACTTCTTACCTAGATAAAGTCTTGAGAAAGCTTTGCAATATAAGGCCCAGAATATAATGTTTCCAAGTATGGTAACATTAGAAAAAGTTATCAGACCTCTAGGACTTTTAAATAACATAACGGACAGCCTCCGATTGTCATTATCTCAGATAAAGATAATGAATAAGGAGAGAATAGAAGATAACTACAGGCAACAGGATTTGGAATCAGGAAAACAAAGTAAGATTTGCAAATGGGTATCAGAAAATAAAGAATTCATAAACTAGAGTCATAGCTGGTCAAAATGATTAACCTGAACTTAGGGAAAATAATTACCAGGCTTAGAGTTTAAACTGTTCATTAGCAATTGGAAATTAAATTTGTATAGTGGTAACAGAAATAAAGAAAATATCATTTGTAATGGAAATGATGTGGATGATCTAAAACATTTGATGATTTTGTGTCCTATGTATAAAGAAGTAAGATCTAAATTGTTGGGGCCTCATCTAAGTTTATTGGAATCTGAGCTCCAATTATGGTGACATATCTTTTGAAATCAAATAATGTGCAGATATTGAATGTGGTGGCCTCTTTTTTAAAGTTGTAGAAATTAAAGATTACATTTGAGAAAATTAAAGAATAATTGAGGCTTGTCTTTTGGTATCCTCCTCAATTTTATATGTTTAGCATTGTGTAATATAACAAATTATATAGATTCTAGTGAACACTGTAGAAGTACAGGAGAATGCACATATAAATTATGATAACTTTAAGCTATGTGCTGAGGATCAGTTATGTTGTATTTGCATTGTTATAGTTATACTGTAATGACTTTTAAAACAAAAAGCTGAACAATAAAGAAACTTGAACTTGAACTGTATCCCAGGTCACAGATACTGTTGGTGTGCACATTCCAGTGCTCGATGAGAACTTTTATGATACATTTGACATGGATAACTCTCAAGCAAATGAAGGTAAATATTTTTGGGGATGGGATGAGCATATTTGTAGGTGTGTCTCTAATGGTTTCTTATTTGGTTACTTCTTCACAGATTTCATCTGCATCCTTCTCGAGTCCGGTTGTTAATGATGTTCATATCACCCATCGAAACGACTTCTGCATGTTGCACGTGGTGCCCCCAGCCCAGGGAGGAGAGGGCCTGATGTTGAAGAACTTCTTTGGATAAGGACACTTTGACACAACAACAAAGCATCTGGATGTTTCCTAAAAAAAGAAAGGAATGACTTCTTACAACTTGATTGTAATTTGTCCCTGGTTCTCAATCTCAAGTCAATTTACATTTCAAAACCACATCTTGTCAAGTAACACAACCTGTGTACAACTTTTTCAACACTGTCATGGTCAGGGCTGCACAGCTGCATGTTCAAAATACAGTGCATGAATGATATCTTACAGAAATAGTTTTGGTGACGTACACGTCACCTAGTTTATGAATCGTACTCAGTCGCATTTGGTGCAGTCTTTCCAAAACAATGAAATGGATGAAATAAAATCTTCATACTTACCAGAATGGATTTCAAATGGATATTCCATAGGTTCCTCTGTACAGTACAGTGGCAGTACCATTCATACCGAGTTTCAGAAAAAGAGACACTTTTTGTTAACCTGTAAAAAACACAAAATAAGTGTACCGTATGTGTTTGACCATTGCGGCTCTGAAAAGCTACAGAAAACAAAACATACAACTAAAGGGAGTTAAATAGCATAACAAACATTAATACATGTACTCACTTTATAGTTTAAATATTAAGAAGCTTTGTGCCTGTGGCTGATGGATGTGGTCTCCTGTTCGAGTCCCTCTGCCTTGGCATGGTAAATGTAAATGTAATGGGGAAATATTGTCTGAATGACACTGGTGGTGGGTGCTGGTGGTGATAGCTGTGGCACATGATGACATTCTCTGTTATATCTTCCTGTATCTGGTGGTGGTGGCAGTGGCTAACATCGGTCCCAGTGGTGGTGGTGGTCTGGTGGGTGGACAGACTCATGCTCAGTGGTGGCAGTGGCTAACATCAGTCCGTGGTGGTGGTGGTGGTGGTGGTGGGGGAGACAGAATCATATCTCAGTGGTGACAGTGACTAGCATCAGTTTCCAGTGATGGTGGTCTGGGGTGGACAGAATCATGCTGGGTGGCAGTGGCTAACATCAGTCCTGGTGGTGTTGGTCCAGGAGGCAGACAGACTCATGCTCAATGGTGGCAGAGGCTAACATCAGTCCTGGTGGTGGTGGTGGTCCGGGGGACGGACAGACTCATGTTCAGTGGTGGCAGTGGCTAACATCGGTTCTGTTGGTGGTGGTCTGAGGGGTGGACAGCCTCATGCTCAATGGTGGCAGTGGCTAACATCAGTCCTGCTGGTGGTGGTCCAGGGAGTGGACAGAATCATGCTCGGTGGTGGCAGTGGCTAACATCAGTCCTGGTGGTGGTGGTCCAGGGGGCGGACAGACTCATGCTCAGTGGTGGCAGTGGCTAACATCGGTCCCTGTGGTGTTGGTGATCTGGGGGCACACTACCTTTTAATAACTTCAGTTAAAATATGCCAACATTAACCACCTCATCATCCTCATAAAGAAAGCTACCCTCACAGTCATCTATGTCTGAAGTCTGACCACTGGAAAACTCTTTCTCCATTGTGTCATCATCTACATCAGTGGTTGGCTGTTTCATGCTGCCACTCGCCAGTGCCACCAGCATGGTCCATTTCCACATCATCAAAACCATCATGACTAGGCCGGGGAAATGAACATCGGGGCTGCAGTCTGTGCTGGTATATGCCACTGATTCACTTTAATGAATGTTTGCAAACTAACATTTGCAGGAGAGAGGTTTGTCCGATGATCCCTGAATATTGCACCTGCTGAGCTGAATACTCTCCAACGCTTACACTGGAGGAGGTAGCCGTGAGGTACTTCAGTGCCACTGCATTCAACTCTGGCCATTCACTGACCTTTCCACTCCAGTACAAAAGAGGATCATCTGTTATTGTCAGATGCCCATTTCAGACAAATGTGACTCAACCAATCTCTGTGCTGCAATAAGTCTAGTGGTTGATGCATCATCCTGTTCTCCCAAATCATTTATTTCACAAAACCGCACTTGGGACAAAGTCTCCCAAAGCAGGTTGATACCAGCCACTTTGGATGACAAGCCACCTGGAACTGCAGTCCCTTACCCTTGCAGGATATGCTTGATGGTCCTCCAGGTATACCTTCAACTGGATTATGCTGCTGAGGTTTGCTGACCCTGGCACATGACTTCTGTGCCCGTAGACAAAAGCGCACCAGTTGACCACCTGATACTTTTTACCTGTTCAGGCCCTCCTCCAAAACTGATGCAATTCCATGTTTGTATCGTGGTTCCATCATTGTTGTATGGCAAAGCTGTCACCACGCTGAATGCTCACAATGTGAAGATTCTGTTCGAATACTGTCAGAATGTGTTGAAGCAACATACTGCTAGCATTGTCTCCGGCAACATCAAGGCTATGCTGTACATTCATGAATGTCTGCCTCAGCACCTGCAGCAGTGGAATTGATTGGCTAATGGAGGAAGACTCACCACTCACTCCCTGTGTGGCATGTTCAAAAGGCACACAATTGTTATTACAGAGCCCATGACGTGTCATTGTTCAGTCATCATAGACATGGAGACCCTAGAACTGTCATGGCTAGTGTGCATCATAAGATATTGTAAGATGGCTTTGTATTGTTCATACAACCTCTCTGCCATGTATAAAGTAGAGTTCCATTGGGTGACAGCATCCAGCTTCAAGCGGTTCTGAGGTCGGCTGTTCTGCATCTGCAACAGCCGCAGAGTTCGTCAAGGACCTTTCCAGATCGTGAAAGGTGAGAGCAGATACAGCGTGCAATGGTCAGCATTTCTTTACATCAGGCTGCTGCAGGAACTCCTGCACCCACAAGATTTAAACAATGGGCCATGGACATGAACAAAAAAAAACCCACCATTCGTGGTGCATTTCACCACATTTGACCCATTGTCACTTGCTATGAGCCCAGGTCTCAGGGACAGAGGTTCAGCCTCTTGTCAATTTCAGTCAGTACCATGTCCAACATATTTTCACCAGTGTGTGAACAGGTCACATTGTGCATAGCAATCATTGCATGCTGTCAAATGCCTGAAAGATTGCTACCACAACAATCCACCTGACTGCACTGATTATTCACACTACCAACATCACAAACAGCCCTCTGCACCTCGCCCAATGTGTAGTTATACACAAATATGAACTTCCGCTGTTTTGTCACTTGTCCCCATATCCATACTTAAATGGATGAATGGAGAGGAAGAATGTTGAAGGGCATTACTGAGTTGGACACAGTACATGCAACAACTCGGGGACAGCACAGATAGAAAAGTATGTCCTGTATGGGACTTTCCATTTGAACAGGCATGTGACAAACTACCAGAACCCAGAATTCTCCACACAAAGGAGAAGAGCAAAAGATCAATTACAAGCATTTTCGGCAGCAACGGCATTAAGTTCATGTGACAATGTATGATTGGGGGTACTTCAGCTTATGCACAAAAAACACTCTATAACGTGGGCTGACTTAAAGCACCCTACACAGGGTGTCATGATAAAGGTTCATGCCCTCTGTGATGAATGCCATTGGCAGGGGTGGAGTGTGGATGGTTGATCGAGGCGGTTTGCACAGGGTGATGACAAACACAGCAAATGCAGATATTTTGCTAGATTTGCCAACCGGGGTTGATGTATCACCTTGCTAGACAAACTGCATTAACCACCACCACCACCATCCCCAAAAGCTGCTACTTTCACCAGCACTGGACAACATTTCAAAGTCATTATGCTCCTCCACCTCATCATGCCTGTAGTAATCCTCCATGCTCTTAACCTTACTACTGCACAATTATTCCTACTGGACTCACACTCATGGAAGAGGGATAACATGCTCATTATGGTTGGTGGTGGCGGGGGTAGATGCCCACTGTGAGTATTAGCTGCCATCTTGTGCTGGGTCCACAGTGCCATGTACTATTATTAAGATCTCATGCTGTCCTCCTGTGCCCAGATGGCTCCACTTTACCTTAACTCCATGCACATGGCAAACCTGGTAGATTACAACTGACTCATCATTTGCATCTTGAACAAAATCTCAAACAAGGGATTGTGATGCTCTGCTTTTTTTTAATTTCTTTGTGTGCTTTTCTTTCATTGATCGATAGACAGACATATACATACCGGGTTAATCAGGGTCCACACCAAAACCAAAGCGTATGGTCACTATATCGTTCCATAACTATGCACATACACAGCTGCATTTCCACCATTTAACATCTTGTTCAAATCTGCATTTATATCGTATTATCTAGGACAACCCTATTAGGGAAATATAGTTGATACATCAAAGTCTGGATCCAAGATGTCCACTTGTGGCTATAGGGTCCTATATCACTGTGGGAGTCCTCAGGCCAGTACCTTGCAGCAGCATCCCAAGAGAAAAGAGAGCCCCACCACAATTGACAGACTCTGTGACATCTAGTAACTAAGTTCAACATAAGGCTTTGATCTGAGCCTATATCATATCATAACAGAGACTTAATAATCCCTAATACTAGGACATCATTCCATAACAATAGTATTACTACTGATAAATCTTCCGACAGACAGACCCTTGTCTGGGGTATTTTATATTGCAAAGTGTATATTGCCTCTAAAGCCCTCCATCTTTTATCATAGGAATTTGGCACCGTCCATCCGAAGCATTTGTCTTTAAAGTCTAGTCAACATTAACAGTAGATCCTTACCATTGGTCATAAGAGCACACCAAATTGCTTTTCAGTGTCTTGAACAAATTTTTAACCAAGGATGACATCAAAGCAATATGTCCTTCAATGATCACATTAGGGATGTTTGCCATGTCCCCCAGCAGCGTGCAAGCAAACATAACTCAATGAACAACTTAAATGGGTAACAGACATTGTTGCAAACCACATGTCAAGTCATCGTGGTTTAAGTCTAGAGATAAACAGTTAATTTTATTTTGCAGCTTTGCAGCTTGACTGTAGAGATAATAATTGTTTTTAGTTTACAACTTTGCTTGAAACTAAATAGCATCTTGAGTGGCATTTTGAGTTTAGAGGTGAAATAGTGTGTTTTTAAATAGTTGTTTGTTTTCAGTTGTTATCTTTTGTTCAAGACTAGTGCAGTGCTACGTTATTCACATGCTCAATGTGTTCTGATAAACAATCAAAAACAAGAAAGATGGAATACTGCTGCATGTTACTTCTATATTTACTGTGATGAGGTCTTCATACAGTAATTGCAGTGGTAACATTAGGTAACATGCCTCTTCTAGGTTCTAAGGACTTGTTATTGTAATCACAAGAAGTCTGTCCTGACTATGTTAGGCAGCCTTAAAATGCAATATTATCTTTACAAATAACTCACTTTTGAAATGTATAGGCTAGAAACATTATTGTACATGATGGCTTGGAGTCAAATCATAGATGTAGCTATGTGCCAAAATTATAAATATATTTTTAGCATATCTCAATGTTACATTACAATCACCTTTCTTTCCATCCCTCTCTGCTAGTTTATCTATTTTATCCATGTTTTGCCTACTCAGCTGTATAGCTTTCAACTCATGGTATTCTGTAATCTGAATTGTATTTCACACTGGCTCTGTGCAAACATCTTGTACTACACGGGCAGCACATATCTTTAGTTCTCAACCTGGCTACCCCATAACCAATGTCATGTACACTTTTTGTTTTTTTATTTGTCTCTGAAATTCATTATTTTTACTGTGGTTTTATTCTTTATATTTATACACATTTTGCTGTCACTTTATTATTGCTGTTTTACTCCCTGTTTTATCCACTTCCCCTTGGTTGCACCTGGAAATGAATCCCGCTCAGTGTCTCAATCCAGTCACAAATCAACAAATTATGTTTGAAACTGTATCAGCAGGAATTATGTATGTTGACCTGATTCCAATCTTTTATTAAAACTTTAAATATCTGAACCTAAAGGGTTCCAGTAAGTGGTTTTTTCAAATAATTATCTTTGACTACAGGTAAGAACAATTGGAACCATTAGGGACAAAACAGTATTTTTTCATCAATACAAGTTAATACAATTTCCATGTATTGACACGTTAAAGAAATATATTGAATGGTTTAAAAATACCTTTCCATATAAAGCATTTCCTAATTTAAAGCAAAACACATTTTGAACTTTTTCAGAAAAAAATACTTTTCACATTTGTTCAGGTCTTTGGTTCACATTCATACTACATAAATAAGCTCAATTAATTTTCATATACATCGTCACATTGTAAATATCTTAGAAATCTTCCTATTTACCTGGTTGATCTTGAATCTTCCATGCTTATACAGGTTACATAAAGACATGGGGTGGGATATTCAGACTGTGCCAGGGTGCAGCGCATCTGGGCTGTGCCAGGGCAGGGACCAGGTGATATTCAACGGTGCTGTGCCATGATTCAGCACTGTTGAATATGCTCTTTTTAATTTTGCACTGCACATGGCGCAGTGGCACTGCCAAGCGCAATGGCAGAAAGAAGAGGGCAGGGGGCTGCACCAGGCGCAGAATCACGGTTGTGCTAGGTGCGACAAATGTGATATTCAGCCGTGGACATGCAAATGAGGCCATTATGCATGCAAGGGCACCAAAATGGGGCAATTTGCGTGCCATTATGCTTCATTTGCATGCTGTGTTATCTGACCGCATCGACTGGCGCCTACTCTGCCAGGCTGCAGCCATTGGGAACCAACGCCCTGCTGCTCCATGGTGGGCTCCACTCCAGTTATCCAAATCATGGGCATGTGTATAAGTAATCTCTGGTGGTCCAGTGGACCGCTATCCATTGCCCAATCATGGGCATGTGTCAAACATCCCTGGTGTTCCAGTGGACCAAGCCCCATTGCTCAATCGCAGGCATATATCACACATCCCTAGTGATCCAGTGGACCGATCCCCATCGCCTAATCATGGGCATATGTCAGATAGCCCTAGTGGTTCAGTGGACCATTCCCCTTCACCCAATCATGGGCATGAGTTACATATCTCCCTGGTGGTCCAGTGAACCAGTCCCCAGTGCCCAATCATGGGCATAGGTTACAAATCCCTGGTGGTCCAGTGGAACCTCCCCGGTGCCCAATCGTGGGCAGAGATGTTCCATGGACACCCTGGTGGACCAGCGGTACCCCCTTCCCCACCCGCCCACTGCATTCCCCACCACCCTGCATTCCCCCAGTCTGGCGGCTGGTGGGGCACCACCAGCCGAGCACGCTCGGCTACCTGCCAACTGACGGTGTACAGTAGGGCTGTGCACCTATTGAATCCACTGCGTGGGCCAATGGGCATGCACCATACTGTACTACACAGTCTCCGGTGTGAATGAATGCTCATTCACAGTTCGACTTAATAAGTATGTCTACATGCCGATTAGTCATGCAGTGGACGGTAAGGCATACAGCCCTACTGTATGCTGTCAGTCAGTGGTGGCCGGGCAGCCTGTGGGTGGATGCTGCCTCCCGCCTACTGACTGGGGGTGCAGGGTGGCTGAGGACACAGTGGGCGGGTGGGGTGGGTACCACTGGACCACTAGGGTGTCTGTAGAATGTTCTGCCCATGATCGGGCACTGGGTGGGTTCCACTGGTCCACCAGGGATTTTTATCCTATGCCCTTGATCAGGCACTGGGGATTGGTCCACTGGACCACCAGGGAGATATGTAACTTATGCCTGTGATTGGGCAAGGGGGGACGGTCCACTGGATCACCAGGGATCATTTGAACATATGCCCGCGATTGGGCAATGGATAGCGGTCCACTGGACCACCAGGGTTTATTCGACATATGCCCGCGATCGGGCGGGGGCATGACACCCCCTGGGCAGGGCGATCGTGGACTGTGTCCTGGGTGGTCAGGTGGCTACCCACAGCAGGCGGCTGCTGTGTTGCACCCTGCAATATGGCAACTCACCTGTGGGTGGCCAGGGCTTGCTCCCTGTTTTGCAGGAACTAACTTTGTGCCCCACTTCAGCGCAAAAGTGGGTATGTGCCAGCATATCGCTGCATATCCAGGCTGAATATCAGGAGTACTACATATGCATGGGCGTGCCCCGCGCTTGCACCACATACATTGCTGGTACCCCAATGCATCGGGGGTTCCGGTACATACTGCCTTTGAATATCGTCGCTAGGAGGTGCATTGGTGGTTGTGCATGGTGCAACCCTGTTATGCCATGTGCAACTCTTTGAATATCCCACCCAGTTTTATAGTTATGCTTCCAAATATATGCTGTAGAGAATGTGAGAAATGAGACATTGAATTCCCATGTTGTTTCCCTTTGCAGCTTTAAACAATTGTAACGTATTTGGTTGTGATGAACACACTACTACATGTGAAGAGGACGTTGATGGCACACCTGTCTGCAATTGCTTATCTGACTACACTAGACTGAATCCTACAGACAAAAGTTGCAGAGGTAATGTTTTTGTTAATCAAATGTTTAAAAACTGGTATAGCATGTGTTATATAGTACAGTGATCATCATAACTACTCATTTAGCAACAAACATTTCTTCTAATTTAGTTTTCTGTATTTTCTTTTTATCATGAAACATTTGTATTATTCAATTGCATCTTACAATCAAGAAGTTCTGAAAAACTTCAGATAAACAGATATACTATAAAAAGAAAGTAAACAGATATCTGTTGCACCACTAATAGGTGTAAAATGGTACACAGAGAGCAAAAGGACCAAGAGGTCAGCTACTTACCTTTATCTATCTTCCTAATACAGTGGTACGGTCTAACAACTTCTTAACAAGAAATAGTTATCTAACTAGACTGATTTACAGTATATTGGGCCTAATGAACTTGTCTGTGAAGGAGTATGATTCCTCTAGTGTATTCCAGCCTTAATTGTGTTATGTTGAAAGCTTCAGATGGTAACAGCCCAATCCTCCTGATAGGGGACCATAAGTAGTGGGCCAGGGCAGGTGTTAAAGCAGTCAAGAGTGGGGGTTGCCAGGCAGAGTAAGAGGAACAGAACAGAGATGCGAGTGAAGATAGGCATCTGATTTAGTTTGAAATAGGAGAAGAGCTCAAAAATTGCCAGTCTAGCCAGTGCCATATGCTAGGTCATTACTGAAGGTGGGTGTGATTGTCTCCATTTCATAAGGATTGCCCTTTTGGCTTCCATCATTGCTGTGATCACCCAGTTCTGCAATGGGCCAGGAAGCAGGCTAAGTGTGAAGGTGTCCCAGAGAATTGGCAGAGGGGATCCTGGGGACAGACTGCAGCCCACAACTTTGGAGCAGTCCTCAAAGATAGCTGCCCAAAAGCTAGAACATGCCGGGCTTTGCCAGAGTACATGAAGCAGGTTAGCAGGGCTGTGTTGGTATCTCGAACACTGAGCATGTTGTAAGAGGCCCATGGCCTGTAACCTAGATGGTGTATGGTACCAGCAAAGTAGTATTTTAAGCTGGATTACCTGGTTCCTGGTATCCCTATATGCTGTATGAGCATGCCGAAGGAGTTGGCTCCATTCCTCCAAGGAGATAGGCACCTGAGCATTTTGTTCCCACTTAACTCTGCGTGCATCTGTGTCATCAGGTTGGGCATCTCACAGCATGTGATAGACTCTGCCTGCCACCCCTTTTAACTTACCTGGGAGATGCAGCCTGCCAAGCCATTCCCATGGCTGAACCCCTTTGGGGGGGTTGGAAGGATCAGATAGCCTCCTTCAATTGGAGATATCTCCAGAATTCCTGCTTGGGTAGTCAAAATGTATCCTGTATCTGCAGGAAAGACATCAGTAGCCCTGTTGTAGGGACAAGCAGGTTGCCTAAAAGGTGAATACCTGCTTTTTGTCAGGTGGGCCATCGTATTGGGTCCCCCCTCATCCAAATAAGGTCATTCCCCCGTAGAGGTCTGAACTTATGTGGGAGGATCCAGGCATTCCTGGGGGTGTGGGTTATGGACCTGTCAGAGCGTCGGGCGTTACAGGTATCTTTGATTATCAGAGTAGCCATTGTAGCTGGGAGTTTCATTTTCATTTCATTTTTAATTTTTATACTTGATAACTTGATGAGCATAAAATGCCCATTTTCACACGTGGCAAGTAATACAAAAACATGTACAAACATATAACAACAATAAACAACATTACAAGACAAATATATATAAACACTCTAAAGTTGGTTCCTTGCAGTACTGCTAGAACAACAACTGGGAATCATACTTTCTAACCATTTTTTATACCAATTTTAAATATGAAGAGTGAAGGAAATGAAGAGATTGATGTGAGAATAGAATTAAAGAGAGAAACTGCTCTAGCTAAAAGTGATTTCATACCAAAAGACTTCTTTATCCAAGGAATCTCAAACTGAAATTTGTCTTTATGTTGTGATCTGATTCCCTTTGGGTTAATGGCTTTGGGGAACATGGAAGATATCGAAATAGGAAGAAGACCTCTGGCAACTTTAAAAGTAATACATGTCATATGTAATACAAGTATAAATAAAAGTAATATGCCCCAAAGTAATACACATCCTTTTGTTTTGCAAATTTTGGGCTCACCGCTGTTCTGTCTGACCTTTTGTGTGAATCCCCTTTATTAATCTTCGTTCTCCTTCTCTCCCTGAAGCCGAGAACCTGCACCCAGGCTCCCAGCTCCTAACGTGCATTCCGCTGCTACCGGGCGGTCGGCGCCTCTTTCCCAGGTACGCCGAGACCGCAGAACATGTCCCAAGGCCCTACTAGGTACGGCAACTGCTGCAACCAACCGGATTGCGAGCACCCTTTCTGACTACACTCTGACTGGTCCCTGGTGAAAGCCGGCTTCTGTTCATTGATTCTAAACTCTAAAATGTTTATGTTGGGACAAATGTTAAAAAAGCTTAAGTGTTAACCCAGTCTGTAATTGAGAGGACATGAATTGTGCTTTTGAGAAGGAAATCCAGTGTTTACAGCCCTCTCTCTGCATAAGTGCACTGGCCCCAAACACTTTTGGGCACCAAAGTAATACACATCCTTTTGTTCTGCAATACACGTCATATGTAATCTTCGCTCTCCTTCTCTCCCTCAGCTGAGGAACTACCACTCAGGCTCCCAGCTCCTAAGCCACAAGATTCCCAGCTACTGGGCGGTCGGTGCCCCTCTAGCCGACACTCGAGACTGCAGACACGGACCCAAGGCCCTACAAGGTACGGAAACTGCCGCAACTTTTTTGCCCGCCCCCCCACCTCTGCTGATTATTAAATACTGTAGCTCCTGCCAAATATTAGTCCATGCCCCCTGGGCACAGTGCCCCTCCAATAGAGACTTAGCTCGTGATCCCCCTCTTCTCGATTACTTCGCTCGGCTGACGAGGGGTTGCTAGAGATTCCAAGAGTGAGCCTAAATTCATCTGGTTGCAGAGCTTTTTTCTATGCTGCTCCCACTCTTTGGAATTCTCTGCCCCATCGGTTGTGGCAGTGCACCTCCATGGAGGAGTTTAAGAGGGACTTAAAAACCCATTTGTATCAGTCTGCTTTCTTGGATTATTGATTGTGATGTATTATTGTGAGACTGAAGTTTTATCTGTGTTTTATTATGCTTGTACAGCGCCTTGGAAATTTGAAAGGCATTTTAGAAATAGAATTTATTTTTATTATTATTATTCTCTGTTCGGGCTACAGGATCCAATTCTCAGGGCCTTGCCTTACTAAAACGCATAGGTTCTCCTTGGCTGTGCCTTCATCATTGAATATTTTAATGCTCTCAAATTCAGGTCAACCTGGATTGGAAAGCTACTGATAAGCTGCATTAATCCAGCAACCCCTCTGGCCCCTGGGCTAATTGAGTGGCTCTTTTTTGAGGTACCATCATGTCGGCCCCTATATGGCTCCTTATACTGCCCCTTCTTCTGCTGGTACCAGCTGCCCAGCATTGGACACCTGAACTACCATCATACTTGGTCTGCAACGACACCTTGTGCTGTATACCACATGGCAACTTATTCTTTAATTGCCTCCTTGATTCTAAGCACCAATACCTCAAACCCTACTCTTGGCCCACACATTCCAGCAGTACTTATAACACTCCCCCACCACAAGGCCCACCTCCCACCATGCAGACTTCTATCTCCTCCTCGCCTATTGCGGTAGGGGTACTAGTTCTTGCTACATCAGCTCAGCTCTTCTATGGTGGCTACTTTCCAGTCCCTAAAAACATCACGTCTACTAGACAGAAAAAAGGCAGGAATTACAAGCATATAATTGGTGCACTTAGAAAAATCCTACTTATCCTCCTGCTATGTTCAGGCAATGTAGAACTTGACCCTGGCCCCCCAGAAGCTATTGCTTTGCCAGCAGAACTAGCAAATTTAAAAGGAATAAGCTTCCTGCATATTAACGTATGAAGCCTCCTTAAAAAAGATAACCTTAATACAAACCTGGGTAAATCATACCTCTCCTGACATACTTGTCATTTCTGAAACTTGGCTTAGACCCAGAACCACTGATAGAGAAGTAAACATCCCCAACTATGCCTGATAGCTGATAGGCATACCAGAGGAGGAGGAGTGATAGCCATCTACATTAAAGACATATTTTCTGCCTTCTTTGGAGACAGAGATTAAAGATTGAAGAGGAAAAAGTATAGGAACAAATATGGGAGAATAATAGTAGATATATTAGACAGGATCGATATAAACTGCAGCAATTTAATATTATACATAACTTGTACTATACCCCCGTCAAACTACACAAAATGGGCAAATTAGAGTTGCCCAGATGTAGCAATCGCGAGACTGGAGGGTAACATATACCATGTATTATGGACCTGCCCCAAGATTCAGCGCTTCTGAATTCAATCTGCACTTCTGTGCAACCAGTATTAGGATTAGAGCCTTTTTTCATGCCGGAAATATGTCTACTAAATATTTTCCCCAGAGACATGGGTAAACAGAGGAAGACGTTCATGGCTATCATATCAGCAGCTGCAAAAGCGGCTATTCTCAGGCACTGGAAAGAGGTTAAGATACCATTGGTGGTTGAATGGTATAGAGAGATTATGATGGCATTACAATTAGAACTACATATATCAAAAATGAACAATAAGATACAATCCTATAATGCTAAATCGGGGCCGCTAGATGCGGTTTTGGTTGCCTGAAAGCCTTAGTCTCTACAAACTGTTGAAGTGTTAATGCTAGAGTGTATAATACTTCCCGAGCCCCTGCCTCAGGTAAATTTAGTGGCTCTCTGAATTTGTAGATGCTGGGGGGAGGGGGCTTGTATACGTTATGGGGGTGGGTTAATGGGTTTTGTTGCTTGAAAGTTAAAAGGACTTTACTGAGATTGCTAATTTCACTGTCATTTATACCAAGCCATGGTTAAAAATAATTTTGATGTCATGTATGTACAGACCTGACTAAGTCACATTTTCCCTGTAAAGTCAATAAAACATATTGAATAAAAAAAAAATTCTGCCTTCTGCTTATCCTCGGCATCTGTCGCCAATGAATTCGAATGCCTAATTCTCAAAGTGGAAATTACATAGACTACTGTGCTCTGCGTAGTAGGATGCTACAGACCACCGTCTGCTGTCCTACAGCTTGTGTCATATCTAAGTGACAAGTTGGGACAGGGGCTGCCAGAAACTATTATTTTAGGAGACCTCAACTTTGACTGGCTCTCTAACGTAGCTGCCCCCTTTGCATCCTTCTGTGATGAACATGGGCTGATGCAACTTATTACTGAACCAACATGCCCAAACGTGAAGAACCCCAGTAAAAGTACACTTTTGGATGTGCTAATGGTGAGCAAACCTTATCTTTTCTCCCATGCTGATGTCTTCTTCTCAGATTCCAGCGACCATTGTTTTATTGCAGTAGTAAGATCTACCAACAACTCAGCACACATCAGCAAGTTCTCCATGAAGAGATCCAGGTGCAACTTCAATGAACATGCCTATCTAAATGAGCTGAAGTACTCCCCTCAGTGGCAAGATTTCTACCTGGCCAAAATGGTTACGTCAGCTTACAATATCTTCCACAACATTCTATCAAGGGCCCATAATAAGTATGCTTCCCTGATTAAAGTTCAAACTAGGACCAAAACCTGTAAATGGTTCACCCCTCAGATCAAGTCCTTGCTTCTAGAAAGAGATAAGCTCTGGAAAAAAGTGCGCAGACTGAACACTGCCGAGGATTGGAACCAGTTCAGGAGACTACGAAATTTATGTACTAAAACAATCAGAGAATCGAAAGTCACCTTCTTCAAATCCGAACTCGACTCTGCCACAAAGAGCCCAATCAAGCTCTGGAACACAATCAACGATCTGCTAGGCCACTCCCCAGGAAATTAACTCCCGACCAAGATTACCTCTGGCAACTCGACTATAACCGAAAAGATGGATATACTTGACACATTTAATAACTACTTTGCTACTGCAGGCATGGCATTTGATAACTCCCCTGCAAACATATTTCGCTCCCAGACTGCCAGCCAACTGCCTGAAACTCCGATAGCTTTGCTGCCTTTCTCGCTTCAACCTGCCTCACTGAAAGAGGTAGAGGACCTCTTGCTTCAGTTGGATATTAGAAAAACTGCTGGGGCTCTTGACCCTTACTTCCTAAAAATTGCCTACCACGTCCTAGCAATACCCGTCACCCACCTATTTAACTTATCCCTGTCTCAGGGCACCTTACCACCTATATGGAAGACAGCACATGTTGTACCACTGTTCAAATCAGGTGACACCGGTGATCTCAATAACTACAGGCCAATTTCTCTCCTCCTGGTCCTGTCCAAGCTCCTAGAGAAAATTGTAAATGCACAGCTGAGGACTTATCTTGAGTCCAGGGAACTGCTAAACCCTATGCAGTCCGGATTTAGAGCTAAACATAGCTCTATCTCAGCCCTCGCCAAAGTAATTAATGACTGGCAGCATAATCTTGAGAGCAAAAACTTTATTTGTGCTGTTTTCCTTGATCTAAACAAGGCTTTCAACACCGTTGACCATAGTCTGCTCCTCTCCTCCTTTCAAACCATAGGTGTGGACCCCTCCTCTTTATGCTGGTTCACTGTCTATCTTATAGGGCACCTTCAACAAGTTAAAGCCAAAGGAGGCCTGTCTTCCTTAAAAACTCTGCAAAAAGGAGTACCTCAAGGATCTATATTAGTGCCCTTACGTTTTGCAATCTACATTAATAACATTGACCACTGTATAAAAGAAGGCAACATCCATCTGTTTGCAGATGATACAGTTCTCTACATGAGTCGCTCAACACCTGAAGCTGCCTGCAATGATCTAGTCAGAATTCAACCTTTTGCAAAGCCAACTTCTCCAATAAAAGCTACTCCTCAATGCCAAAAAAACTAAAGCGATGGTCCTCTCCCCTTTCATTCATACAGCTAACCCTGTGTCCAGTGGGACAGTTCCCTAAATTACCACAGTTCTAGGTGAAAAACTAGAATTTGTTACAAAATTCAAGTATTTGGGAGTTTGGATAGACCAAAGACTCTCCTTCATTGAACATATTGAGGATTTGCTAAAACGACTTTGGCAAAGGCTTGGCCTGTTTTTTAAAATCAACCAATTTCTCACCAGAGATGCCAAGAAACAACTGGTCCAATCCATTTTCCTATCATTGGTTAATTATACTGATTTACTCTACAGCCAATGCCCCAACTCTTACCTGGCTAAACTGGACACACTCTACCATCGAGCACTGAGGTTTATAACGGGACTTCCCTTCAACATGCATCACTGCACCATTTATGCGGCAGTGAGGTGGACATCACTAAAGTTCAGGTGACACAGAAATGCCACCTCTGGACCTATAGAGCCATCTCTAATAAGTTGCCTTACTATATCTCCTGTTGTCTTTCCCTGAGTATAATTGGGAAATACGCGCTAAGAAGTTACTCTGTTATTACACTTAAAGTACCCAAAGCAAAATCCCACTTCAGCAGGGCAGCCATAAGCTTCATGCTACCTACTTTATGGAACGATCTACAGAAAACCCTCAAATTAAGTACTCTAATCAGTTTAAATTACTTCAAGAAGCTATATTTCTGTACAATCAGAGAAGTATGTAACTGCTTCACCCACTCAGACCTAGTACCGGTGCCTGCACTGGTATATAGCCCTGCCTAGACCCAGCTTTAAATACTGACCCCCCAGCTCACTGCCCACAAGCCTAAATGTTCTCTTTCATATTGCCCTGATTTATCAACACTAGGCCTGGCCTTCCCCTAATCCCTTTTTTTCCCAGCTTTGAATAGGAGCTCATTAACCCTGGGTTGTGACATCCTCCATGCCCCATACTCTATAACATACAATACCAGGGTTGACACATACTCCTCTCCGCCATCCATCATCTCTACATCCCATTTTCCCAGCTCCTCTCTGTGCACTGTGCCCTCCTAGCCTTTCTCCACTACCTCCCTCCCTTCCCCCCACCTTCACCTCTACCTGATTTATATTTTTATTTATCTTTTTCTTCCTTTACTTCTTCCTGCAACCTTAGACAACCTGCCTTTAACTTCCTGTAGACACTTCTATGTATGTAGATACTCAGTAATCTGTACAATGTCTGTATAATTCTATGTACATATGAATTTTTTTTCTTTCTGTAAACAGTATTATCTGTATTGCCTTGTAAATACCTGTGTTGACCTGTATATACAATTGTTCATGCTCCACCCAGGTCTATCTTGCAAATGAGCTGCTGCTCAATGATGAACGCCTGGTTAAATAAAGACTTTGATTGATTGATTGATTGATTGATTGAAATAGGAAAATACTTCATTTAATCTTGAATCTATTGTCTAAGGAGGGAAGTTTAGCCCTAAGTAATAGATCACAGTTATGAGTCCTAAAAGGGAGACCTGTAACAAATCTGAGAATATTGTTTTAACTTTTAGTTTAAATAAATATTTCTCATTAGCAGATGAATAAATCAAAATTCCATAATCAAGAACCCCAAAAAGAAATCCATTTGTAAGTTGAAGTCTGGATGAAGGAATGAGAAACTGCCGAATTCTATACAAGCCCCCCATTCTTTGATGGATAGTTTTTATAGTCAAGAGAATATGTGTTTCAAAGGTTAAACCAACATTGAGAGTAACCCCCGAAATATTTGAAATGATGAACTTTTTCCAAAAGATCTCCATTAATATCTGTCATTAGGCGAGGAACACAATCTTGTCTTTTAGTACTAGAAAAAAATATATACTTGGTTTTTTGAACATTAAGTAACATTTTTTTGGAAACTTGCCATTCCTGAGACAACAAAAAATCCTTCTGAACAACATTAATTGTTGCTGACAGATCACTGTGAGGGAAAAATATGACAACATCATCGGCAAAAAGAATCATTTGAGACTTATGACAAGTCAAAGGGGCGAAATTCATATAGAGGGAGAAAATAAAAGGATCGAGTATGGAGCCCTGAGGTACTCCACACTTGGTCTCTCTGGGGTGGGATAGGGCACCATCAAGAACAGTTCTATGGGCCCTAGAGGTAAGATAATCAGAAAACCAAACCGCAACATTGGAAGAGAAATTAATCTCATCAAGGGTAGAAAAAATCTGTTCATGGCTAACAAGGTCAAAGGCCTTGGCGAAGTCCACAAAAATGGCTGCCACAGAGTCCCTATTATCAAGAGAACCCTGTAGGGAGCCAGTGAATCCCACCAAGGCCATCTCAATACTATGGAGGGGCTTAAACCCATGTTGAAATTTGGAGAGTAGATCATATTTACCTATGAAATCCATTGCTTGATCGAGAATTATCCTTTCCAAAATATTTGAAAGAGGGGGTACAAAGAAATGGGTCGATAGTTAGATAGACAATGTCTCACACCACCCTTATGGACTGGCTTAATAGTAGCCATTTTCCATAATCTGGGAAATTCACCAGTACATAATGATAGATTAAACAAATCTGCAATAGGAAAAGCCAAAACATCGATACCCATTTTCAGGAATCGGAAATCAAGGTCATCACAACCAAATTTGGGTTTAGGATCATTATTTAATACATAATCTCTCACTATTTCAGGGGTCTGAATTTTAAAGCAGAATTTGGGTTTGCTGTTTAATACACCAGCATTCTTTAAGGGAACAGCAGAAGTGTTGCTACCACGATATCTTTCAAGTCACCAAAAAAATCATTGAATAATTCAGCTATAAGTTCTGGCTTTTTAATAACATTGTCTCCATCCTTAATAACAAGCTTGGCTTCTTTGTAGCCCCTACCCATAAGATCATTAAGAAATTGTCACTCTTTTTTGGGTTGTTGTAATTTCTTACTTGTTCAATGGTAAACTGGAATATTTATTTCCATGGTAACCATTCAAAAGTGTGCACACAGGGCATTTTTTCTGATTACTAGCTGCTATAGCTCTGATGTGCTGCTGGATGCATACCTTCAAAGGCCTCACTGTATGTCCAATGTAGAATAACTTACTAGGGCGCAATGCAGTGTACACCATGACCAATGTGACAAAACTAATAAATTGTCTTAACTCAACCTTGCTTCTCAATGTAGGATGTTCAAAATTTCTCCCTTGTTTAACATATTTACATGTGCTACAATTTCCACATTTATGACAAGCTTTAGATTTCACAGGCAAAAGTTTCTCCTAACTCTTAATAACTGACTGCAGGGAATGGAATTAACCAATAGTCAGGACAAAACAAGAATTACATTCTCAACAAATTAGAGTAACATAGCAGGAAAAGTAGACAATTTGGTATACAAATGCTGGCCTTTATTAAAAACAGACATTATTTTGGGGAGAGAAATTGGTGATGTATCTAGGATCACCTTCAGGAAGGGCAACAATTTAGGAGATATATTAGTTGCAAGAGATTTTGTGGCTACCAAGGTGGAAAATGCATACCTTAATTGGTTGCCTGTGAAACCAAAGGGTTTTCATAAATGTGGAAATTTTGGCACATGTAAATATGTTAAAGATGGCAGACAATTGGAACATCCAATACTGGGATGCAAGGTTAAGATAAGAAAATGTATTAGTTGTGTCATATAGTCCGTGGTGTACATTGCATGGTGCCCTTGTAATTTATTCTCCATTGGACATGCATAGAAACATATAAGGTGATGGCAGATAAGGACTGTGTGGCCCACCTAGTCTGCCCCTTTTCCCTACCTAATGCAATACCGCAGATGCAAGTTGATCTGCATCTTACCCTCTCTTCCCTACTGCGAGAGTATTCTTATATCTGTCCCAAGCATTATTGAATTTCCCAACCGCTTTTGCCCCACCACCTCCACAGGGAAGCTGTTTCAAGCATCCTCTACTATTTCTGTGAAAAAGTAAGGAACTTCCTCACATTGCCCCTCAGACTACCCCCTCTAGTATCATATCATGCCACCTTGTTCTTCTATACCTTCTTTTCTGAAAGATGTTACCCTCCTGTACCTTGTTTCTACCCCTGAAGTATTTGAATGTCTCTATGATATTCCCCCTCTCTGTCTTCTCCTCCAGGGGATACATATTGAGGTCCTCTAGTCTTTCCTCATATGACATTAGGTGCAGTCCTTGCATCATTTGTGTTGCCTTTCTCTGGATTACCTCTAGTTTGTCTATGGCCTTCCAGAGATGTGGTTTCCAAAACTGGACACAGTACTCTAGATGAGGTCTCACTAGTTATCTGTACAGTAGCATAACCACTTCCTTTTTTCTGCTGGTGATACCTCTCCCTATGCATCCTAGCATCCCACTGGCTCTCCCCACAGCCTTATCACATTGTTTGGTTACCTTAAGGTCATCATATATGATTACCCTCATGTTCCTTTCTTGATTGGTGGCCATCAGTACCTCTCCCCCATCTTGTATTCCTCCCTTGGATTTCTGTGCCCCAAATGCATGATTCTCTATTTCTTTGAACTGCATATTAGCTGCCACACTCCAGACCACTCCTCAAGAATATTTAGGTCCTTTTTCATCCCCCCACCTCATCCCCGGAGTGTTGACCCAGTTGTAGATCTTAGCATTGTTTCCAAAGAGGCATACCTTCCTCTCCAGCCCCTCTACAATGTCAGTTATGAAGACATCAAGAGGACTGGTCCCAGCATGGATCCCTGTGGCACCCCGCTGGTCACCCTTCTCTCCTCAGATTAACGGCATTTACCATCACCCTCTGTGTCCTGTCACTCAACCAGTTTCAGAACCAGTTTATCACCTTGGAGCCCACTCACAGGCTGCCCAACTAGTTTACCAACCTCCTATGGGGTACAGTGTCGAAGGCCTTGCTGAAATCTAGGTAGACCACATACACTGCCCCTCTCTGATCTACTACCCTGGTCACCCAGTCAAAGAAATCTTTCAGATTTCTTTGACAAGACCTTCCTGCTGTGAATCCATGCTGCCTCAGATCCTGGGCTCTGGTGGATTCAAGAAGTATCACAATATTTTCCTTTATGACTCCATTAATTTCCCCTTCCCTTAAGTCAAGCTGACTGACCTGTAGTTGTCAGCCTGTTCTGTGTTCCCACTTTTGTGAGAGAGACTACATTTGCCATCCTCCAGTCCCCTGGAACTACCCCTCTCTCTATTGATTTTTTGAATAGGGCTTTTAGTGGTGCTACCTGCACCTCTCTAAGTTCTTTTAATATTCTAGGATGTATCCAATCTGGCCCCATAGCCTTGTCCCCTTTCAGATTCTCAAATTCCTTTAGGTCTCTTTCCTCCATAAATGGGCTGGTATCCACCTCTCTCCTGTTTGCTCCCCATCACCCAATAGTGGCCCTTCTCCTTGCCTTTCTTCTGTGAATACTGAACAAAAATATTTGTTCAGGATTGTTGTTTTTTCTAGGTCCCCCTCAACACAATTGGAAGGCAACACCCTGTGGTTCAAGGGGGTGGTGCAACTTGCCCCCTCCCATTTGGCTTATTTAAGGGCTGCTCCCCTCAGTCCACACACAAGCATTTTTTCCTTGCAGCCAGAGGCTTTGTCCATCCTCTCTCTGGGCCCACTCTTTCCCTGAGCCCTGCCCCCAGTGTGTTTGTCTCCTCCCTTTCTTCTTGTTGGACTCTGCTGACTCAAACAATATGACCAATTGACCCATGCTACCAACTGAATGCATACTACCAGCTGACCTATGTACAGGTCTTTGACCCTGATAAGTGTTCACTACCTTGTATGCTTTGCTTAACACTCTTATTGGGCTTTTTCCTAAGGTACCTTTAGCCTATTGCTCCCTCAGTGCCTCAAGGGATGGAACCCTCCAATAGGTTTACTTGCCTTCATACCCCTACAGGATGGTATATTCCACAGATAGAAAGGTGAACAGCCAAAGGTTATTTTCATTACACAAGCATGAAACCAGTTGCAGAGGCACATTGAACTGGAAGGCTACAGCCTGTGGTTCAAGGGTAGTGCAACTTGTCACACTCCCGTTCAGCCTATTTAAGGGCTGCTTTCCTCACTCCACACACAAATATTTTTCCTTGCCCCTCCATCCACCCTATCTCCTACAATGGCACACCTCCATCTCTCTCTCTCTTTCTCTCTCCCTCTCTCTCTCTCTCATGGGATTCTTCCTAAGGTACCTTTAGCCAAGGGAATCCCTCCTGCTGCACCTCAAGGGGTGAAACCCTCCCCTAGGGTTCCTTGTCTTCGTATCCCTACAGGGTGGTATATCCCACAGATAGAGAGGTGAGCAGCCAAAGATTATCTACATTACACAAGCATGAAACCAGTTGCACAGGCACATTGAACCCCCCTCGCTCCCTTTTTAACCTCACAATCCCACCCTTGGTCTTCTGTCTTTCACTAATGTATCTGAAAAAAGTCTTGTCTCCTTTCTTAATTGCCTGGGCTATTTTTTCCTCCGTTTTTGCCTTGGTGCTCCTGACTGCTTCCCCACCTCCATCTACCTTTACAGGTACAGTTCCCAGTCTTTCCCACTCTGTGTGTTTCCTTGTGCCTCCTGAAAACTTGCCTCTTCTCTCTTACCTTCCCGCCTATGTCCTTTGAGAATCATAGTGTTTTTTTTCTTGGTACAGTGGTACAGTGAGACCTTTTGCATCTATGGAATACATCAGGGCAGCTAGTAATAAGAGAAATGCCCTGGGTGTGCGCTCTTTAAGTACACATAACTTAGACCCCCTCCTGTTTATTACACATGGGCTTGGAATATATTTTACCTAATAAAAAGGGAGGTGAGTATTTAAACCACCTATTACAAAGAGAAACTAAATTAACTGTCACCTTAAATACTGCTCAACCTAGTGGTTTTAGTGAAGAGACTGATTATATTCCCCTTTTGAAGCCAGGTTAATCAATGCCTGATTAACTTATGCCTTTGATTTTATTTTTGCAAATGTTTTGTGCTGTTGGTTTGATTCTAGTTCCTATATGTTTTCCTCACTCACACATTATACTGTTAAAAAGGATGATTCTCTTCTTTCTGTATGACTGAACTTGTAGAGACAAGATACACACAGTGGCTTCCATGCACTAGGACCACAATCAATACATAATTTTAACTATATATATATATCTATATATATATATAGATATATATATATATATAATTATGGTTCAGTGGCAACTAAGCATGTATTAGATGAAATATCTTAATATCTGTGATGTCAGTAGCCATTTATATGAAATGAGTTGTGACACTTCTCTGCAATGTTTTTTTTTTTTTCCTGTATGTATCTTTGTGTTTTTCTCACTTGTCACTTTAAGGATTTGATTTAAATGTAATGGTTATGGGACAAGGTACATGCCCCCTGACAAAGCCCACATATAATCAAAGGCATTGTAGTTTCGTGTCCTCCTTAGCTCAATCAAGTTTTCTCCAAGAATAATCTGTCTAGTTCAGTGTTTAGTTTACCACTTGTGGAGTGCATATTTTTGTTTTCTTTACAAGCCCAAACTAGTCTTCAGCAACAGTTCCAGAGGACATTTTGTTTAACAATGCCTGTGATAGTGGGTCCTGCACTGGAAGAACCTGTTTAACACCATCAGTATTGGCAGGTCCTGCTGGTATGTTAGAAGGGACCACATGACAAAAAGCGCCTCTGAGTGGTTTCAGTTAATTCCAGCTCAGTCAGTGTTTATGAAGTGGAGGAAGGCACTAGAGCATTTGCCAATGACGAATGTTTGCTTGCCAGTATTGGCATTGGTACTGCAAGAGTTAGAGAGCTGCATAATAGGAATGGCAGTGAAGTACTGAATTAACACCAACCTCCACCCCCACCCCCACCTTGCAGAGACTGACAGGCATTGGGGGTGTGGCTTTGGGTCATTGGGCATAAAGCTCACACCATTCCACCTCAGCCCACCCCACCCTGCAGACACAGACAGGTGTCATGGTGTGCCTTGGGGTCTTTGGCCCTTATGCTCACCCCATTCTATAAGGGAATAAGCTGAGATGGGTGCAGTACAGAAAAAAACATTTGGGCCGAAGACACCAAGGCACACCTCGATGCCTGTCACTAGCTGCAGGGTGGGGGTGGGGGTACAATGGCATGTGCATTACAGACGACAACCCCAAGTCACACTCCCAATGCCTGTCAGTCTCTACAGGGTGGGGTGTTATGGTTGAAAATCCTAACACCACAGGCATTTGTTGGCATTTTCACTACAAATTTTCAAGATGGTCTTTTTGGGACAGCACCTAATGAATAGTGGCACTATCATTTCATTACTCAGTCCCCAAAGGTGACTTCACACAGTGACTGCGCCATTCAGCACAACGGGTGAGAAAACACATTTTGGGTAGAATGTGAAAAAACATAGCTACACTGTTCATGAGGACGTGTGAAAAAATGGCAATGTTGAAAACTGAAGTGAAAATATTAAAAATTGGTGAAGTTACAAACATGCGTAGAAACTAAGTAACGCACGCTCATAATGCAGTCTTTTTTTTTACAAATTTTTCAACATGGCCTTTTTTGGGATGTCCCCTAATAAACAGTGGCACTGTGATTTTGTTAATCTATCCCAGATTGTGCCATTCTACGCCACAGGTGCGAAAACACATTTTGGGCAGGCTGCAAAAAATGATAGCTGTACTGTTCATAAGGAGGTGTGAAAAAAAGGGCAATATTGGAAATTTGTAGTGAAAATATTGAAAATTGGCAAAATTATGAGTGTATGTGTAAACTGCACAATGCATGCTCATTACACAGTCATTGTTTGTACATTTTTTTTCACCAAATTTGCAACATGGCATTTTTGGGACCCCATCTCATGAACGGTGGCACTGTCGTTTCGTTAATCTATCCCAAAAGGTGATTCCTCGCAGCTACTACAAAATCACCTTTTGGGACTGAGAAATGAAATGACAATTCAAGTGTTCAAGAGGTGAGGTATCAAGCACCCCATTTTGAAAATTTGAAGCCAATACTCCAAAAAGTGACTGAGATATCAACCTAAGTTGAAATCCCCCATTGATGCCATTATAAAGCTTACTGTGATTTTCTTTATTTAGTAATCGGCTTTTGAAGAGTTCAGACATGTTCCTGTTCCATAGCTGATCACAGCACCGGACCTATGGAGGTAAGTATTGGATGGGTGGTGCGGGGAGAGGGGGTGTGCAGAGGGAGGGTGAGGATGGGAGGCTGGAAAGACAATGAGGGACAGTTTTTTTTTCAGGTTAAAAAAAACAGGGATGGTTTTCTTCATTTACAGGATGAAAAAAGAAGTTTGGCACACTGGGGTGGGCTCCCAGTGTGCCACAATGGTGATGGGCAGGGGGGGATGCCAACTCGTGGACTGGGTACCCCATGTCAGCAAGGGGTTTTGACAGGCTGGGAGGGTGCATATCCAACACCAGGAGTGAGCATCCTGGTGTCAGAAAAGAAAGGGGAAATTGTTTAACCAGGAAAGACACATGGGGGGTGCCAACATGAGGTTTAGGCACCACATGTTGGCTTATGGGGACTGTGTGGCAGATGGCAGGAACCGCCACATTTTGGCACACTGGGGTGGGCTCCCAGTATGCCACTTAATGAGGGGGGGATATGCCGATATGGGATTGGGCACCCGGATGTCGGCTTTCCCTGGGAGTGTGTGACTGGCAGCAGGAGCTGTCAATTTAAATAATTAAATCTTTCACCAGGAAAGGCACACCAGGGCTTAGCTGGAGATAGCAGCAGCGGTCATGAGAATTGGTACCCCATGCACATTACTGTGCACTGTAATGTGTACAGGCAGAGAGTCTTGTCGGCTGCCCTGTGTTCCTGGTTGCAGGGGGAGCCGTCGCTGCAATCAGGGATGATGAAACTGTGCCTAACTGGAGCAGCACATTTCTTTTAAGTCCAGTGCTCTCTCTGAAACTGACATCATCAACAGTTTTTTGGTTGATTGGTAGCCGAAGGATGGGACCCTGAAAGCGTGGATTGCACTGGCCATGTACTGCCACACCTCTGCAATTCTCTACTCACCTCAATATGTTTCTTGTGGGCAACATGCAGAAGCAAACATAAAAAGTACCCCTAAGTGCCTTCAGTTAGAGCCAGTACTGCAGGTGTGTGTGTGTGTGTGTGTGTGTGCGCGCATGTGTCTGACTAGGGTGCTGGAGACAAAATGCTGCTGAGTGGCTTGTAGTCAGAACCCTGGAGGGCTGTTCATTCTTGACTCACACTGCCACTGCAATATGCAATCAGTCCCCACCTGGCCTGATGCATTCACATTGTTTTGTGTTCAAGTTTATTGCACGAAAGACTCCGTTGAGCAAGCGCATTTACAAGGAGGTCCTGAGTCACATACACATACAATTCACTATTACATTGACAGGAAAACTGAATGTGGAACAAGCAAAGAATATATGTATATAATACAAGAGGTGGGTGGGTGGTGTGGGGAGAGGGGGTGTGATTTACAAAGATTAATCCAGGGCAGGTAAGAGCAATAAGGGCAAATGGGTAAACTTGGAAATGCCAAGACTATGTTATTAAGTTTTGTAGGTAATGTAAATCGATTATTCTTGTAAACCACATTGGACTGAACTAGCATGGGCCTTTTAATAGAAGCATGTGCACACTGAATTGGGGGTAGTGGTTGTAAGTATTCCACATCAATGATGTGGTGCTAGGCAACCACTTGGCCAAGCATTATTGATGAGGCTTAGAAACCATGAGACCCAGATTTAAATATAATAACTGGTCAGCAATTTCTCTCAGTGTACTGACCAGGTTGATATTTTCCATAACAACCGGCTGGTTGTTATGACATTCATGAGCCATGCCAGTCAAACTATGCTGCTGCCTCATTGGCCAACATTCTGTATGTGGGCAGGGCCAAACAGTCTCACAAACTGCTGGAGAAAAATTGCTGGTCTGTTATTATAAAAAATAAAAGATGGGGAGGGTGTTTCATATGAGAATTTAAAGCACACCCTCATTGTGGGATGCTTTGATAAACCCCTCGGGCTTCACCATCAGGGTTTATGTCGCATCCCACAACTCGGGTGTGCATTAAATTCTCATATCAAACCCTTCCCCATCCATTATTCTCTATCTAACCAAGTGTATTAACTCACTCTGAATGCCTCAGCTATCCACTGGAACTCAGTCTTTCAATCTGTCCAGTTGTAAAAATGGGTACATGCAGGACTCAGCATAAAATGAGATATTGCACCAAAGCTAGGCTGTCACAAGTCAAAAAAAAAAAATTCCACATTTATTTATTTATTTTATTGAAAAGTTTCACCAGGAAGGCACACTGAACAATCAAGTTACTCATCTCTGGCATCATCATCTGGCAGTGTCAGTGGCTCAGTAGGTTGCACACTCGCCTCTGAGGCTGGGAGATCAGAGGGCTGTGGGTTCAGTTCCCACATCTGGCACTTGGATTAATATCTCAGTATTGACACTGTAGTGCAGCATGAGAGGGGTGCTGCACTTCTGAGGTGCCATCTTCCGGATGAGACGTTAAACTGAGGTCCCATCTGCCTGGATTCGTGGTAGTTCAGGTGGATGTTAAAGATCCCATGGCACTTATCAAAAAGAGTAGGGGAATGTTTTATTAGAAACTTCAAAAAATAAAGAAAAAGTCACATTCACATATCGTTAAAATCACACAACAAAATAGAACAAATCATAACTATACATCCATTGAAATAAGAACTTCCAGAGACAGTCCCCCTCTTTTTTTTTTTACAAACCTCCAAAAAAAAAAAAACCCATATACCCCAAACCCTTCCCTTTTTTTTTAAAGAAAATTCTTGATGAGTATTTTAATCATACAATATCAAAAAAGCAAAACCACAAAACCTTTAACCTGTATCTAGCCAGGAAATATTAGACCACCATAAATTATATTTTTGTAAAGGAACTACAAAAGATTCCTGTAACTTATGAAGTTTCAAACCTTTTTGAATAATCCAAAATAATTGTTCTGGGTCCAAATATTTTTGTCTTAAAGACCACTGACACCTTATCTGCCAGATATGATATTTTATAAATATAAATATTAAATGTAATGTCCCAATATGATATTTCTTCCATTTTGGAGATATAATACCAAAAACCAAAACCTCCAAGTCAAGATCCGGAAAAGGGAAACCCACCCAATGCTTAACAATTTCATTCCAAAACTGAATTATAAAAGGACATTCAAAAAAAGAGATGCCTCATGGTTTCCAATTCTGTACCACACCAATCTTGTCTCGGACAATATCTTTCCATGCATCCTTTATGTTTTAAATTGTTCTTAACATTCAGCCTGTCATGAACACATAGCCACAAAATATCCCACATATATACTGGTATTTGGGTATTTCCCAACATCTGTATAATTTGTTTAAAATCTCCATCAGATCTATTCCCAAAAAGGGGAGAGTCCCCAAAAAATGCTGCAAAATTTGATTATATAACTCTTTTCTAGATAAAGTATGTCCTTCAAACTTCATCAAACCCCATAATTTTATTTTACTGAAACAGTGTTGAAAATATAGCGAAAGACCACAAATGGGTTTTTGCCTGGCAATACCCTTATGAGTTTCCCAAGAGTCCAACCAAGGTGCAAGTGTATCCAAAACCCAAGGACTCCAACATTTATCTTGCTTTCATAACAGGGGTAAGATATTAGCCTGAAAGAACATACTAAAGAAAAACAAAACTGGATTAATCATCCCCAGACCACCTTTTCCTATAGGTAAATATAAGACTCCTCTCTTGATAGGATTTAGACAACTTCCCCAAATTCCCTGAAAAAAGACACTATATATCCTTGTCTCTAGTTGTATGGGCAGCATATACACTGTACTCAGATGTAAAAACATACTTAATAAATACGTTTTTAACATATAGACCCTCTTTTGTTTTGAAAGAAACCGTCTGTTCCAGTATACTACCTTCTTCTGAGCGTCCATTAATAAAATATCCCAATTCAAAAAACCCAGATCCTCTTGACCAAAAAAAACCCCTAAAATCTTACAAGGGATATAAGTTATAGGGATACCTAGAATGTCCTGATGCTGAGTAAAAACTGTCCCAATCGGAACACACTTACTTTTTGTGAGATTTAACCTGGAACCTGTTTCCCGGGAAAAGTTGCTCAACAGAGTTCCCAATGCTCCACCAGAGGGAAAATCTGCCAGAGTAAAACATAAATCATCAGCATATGCAATGTATTTTATCTCCTTACAAACTCTTGAAATCATTACCCCTTGAATTGCTGAATCCAACATCACTTCATGTAAAAGAGGCTCTAGAGTCAAAATGTATAACATAGGGCTTAAGGGACAGCCTTGTCTAACTCCTCTCCTAATCGCACAACTAGATCCCAACCAGCCATTCACATATGGTATGGTGGATGCATTTGCATAAACCATACGAATCCAATTTATAAAAGGCCGTGGAAAATTAAACTTCTCAAGACATTTCCAAATATACCTATATGCCACATTATCAAAAGCTTTGGCTTGATCCAAGCTAATCAAAAAACCCATAATTTCTTGTAATCTCCCTTTTTCCACTACTTCTCTTAACAAAATAAGACCATCCGTAATCCTTCTCCCTGGTACCGAACAAAATTGTGTTGGTAAAATCAGATCATGCAAAACCATGCTAAGTCTACCACTAAGTATTTTGGTAAGAATTTTTAAATCCGAATTTAAAAAGAGAAATAGGCCTCCAATTCTTCAAGTTCTCCCTTTCCCCACTTTTAAACAGTAATATCAAGAGACTAATATTCATGTCATCCGGAATATGATTTTTCAAAAGACAATAATTATACATTGAGACCAATTCCTTCTCTAGATATCGATTTATATGGACATATACTTCACTAGGTAAACCGTCATGTCCTGGAGCCTTCCCTGAAGGGAGAGAGGCAATTATATTTGTAAGTTCCGAACTTGTAATTGGAGTCAATAAAGACAAAAAAATAATTATCAGGAACTTGAGGAAGTTGTGACTCCATCAACCAATCATCTAAACCACTCTCACCAATCTCAGTATCTTCATGAAACATAGTAGAAATAAAACTTTCTATTTCTTGCAATATTTTTGTATTAGTTGTTAACACACCCCCTTCTTGTGTTTTTATACAAGCAATATCTTTATGATGTCTCTGATTTTGACAACTATCAAAAGGATTCGTAAAATCCTGTTTCCCTTGGGTGCCAAACCGTTGCTCCCTCTTTAAAGATTTCATCCTGTCATATTGTAACTGTACCAATTTAGCCTTAACTGCAGCTATTTCTTGTAAATAACACAGTTCCCCTGTTAATTTCAAAATCTGAAGCTGATTAAAATAGTCCCGTAAATTTTGACACCTGTCATTCCGACGTGTCCCCAATAATTTCCCTATTTTCTGAAAAAAATGCCCTGACATATCGTTTACTATCTTCCCACCAAAGGATAGGAGAATCATATAAGAAAAAAAACAGATTGTCTTGCTTCCAATAAGGAAATAAAACCTGTCATAATTTCAGGGTTTTCAAATAATGAAAGATTCATTCTCCAATACCCTGGACCCTTAGTAGTATCTTGGAAATTAGAAAGCTTCATCATCAGTAATCCATGATCAGAAGTTGCTACAATATGTACTTTTTGTTGGTAATATTGTAGAGTTGGAGTGATAAAAGAATAATCTATTCTGGTAGCTTTTTTTCCTTGAAAAAAAGTCTTTGAGTTATTCGCCTGTTCCCTAAAAAAAAAATCTCTGAGACCCGTTTGATATATTAAATTATTCAGAAAACTTGCATCGCAAAAAGATTTTTTTGTCTGCCCAGTTTTATCTGAAGGAGTTCTACTAATATTAAAATCTCCACCAAACACTACATTTTTACTAGTAAATAAAAAAGGCTTAATGACTTTCAATAAATCTATCTGCTCCATTTTAACCTGAGGAGCATACACATTAATTAAACGAAAATCTATGCCATTTACCAGAACATCCAATAATAATGCCCTACCTGGAAAAATCTCAACTAAATATATCATCTTAAAGTCCAAAAAAAGAAAACAAATTCCTACCCCACAGCATCGATCCTCACCACCAGACCAGAAACATGGGCCCCACACCCATGCCCTGGAAGCAACCTCAGAGTCTCCTCCATTATATAGTCTGGTATCTTGTAGAAACACTATATCTGCTATATAATGAGAAAATAAAGAAAAGATGGCTAATGGTTTACGTTCCGTAAGGATACTATTTACATTCAAACTTGCAAAGGTTAAATTATATTGTGTTAAAGACAAAGTCATTGTTAAGTTTTTTTCCTAATACTTTTCCTTAAACCCATCCTGGTACCCCGTATTTGTTTTTTTTTACCATATCAGCTGGTTCAATATTTGTTTCTACATCCGACAAAGCATCTCTCTGGGAGGATGTACCCGAAACAGTGTCAGAATCCTCCCCTTCCTCCATTCGTAAAACAGCAAAGGGGTTGGAAGTGATTATACCTCCAGGAGTTATGGCTGAAACTGGCAGAACTGATTTAGTACTTTTACTGGTTTGAAAATCCTTGCTAGAAACGGAAGGGGGTAACATAGAGATAACAACCTCAGGCACACAAAGGGAAACAGGAGTTCACTGCTGTAACCAAATCTTTCAACCTAGAATCCTGTAATACCATAGGAGTAGGGCAAAGTACCTCTGAATGCAACATAGGCCCCTGTGTGGCTGCCTCTGCATATGTGCGGCCTTCTGAAGCATGTCTAGAGCACTGTGCCACAGGGGTCCATGAACTCATTCTAACATTTTTCCGTGCAGCACTAGCCAAATATAGATCTTGAATCCCAAAATCTGAATCTGAGGTGTTATGGGATGCTTTCGGACAATCTGAAAAATCATGACCTATGTCCTGACACAAAGAACATTTAGGACTATTGGCACAATGAAACCCAGAATGCCCCGACTTCCCACAATAAGAGCACAAAATAACAATGCAAGATGTACTGATATGTCTAGCTGAACCACATCTATAACATCTACGTGGTTGGCCTGGATAAAAAATAAAACCCTTGTCTCTACCAATAAAAAGACAGTTTGGCAAATGTTTAAAATCAGTCCCTTCCTCAAAAAGTTTTATTTTAACCCTCCAATCACCATTCCAAAAACCCTCAGAATCTAATATGGGATCTGGTGTACCTAACACTTCACAATGTTGTTCTAGCCAAACATAACATCCACAATATTTACTCCTTCACTCGAAAAAGAACAGTTATTAAACAAAAGCTTGTTTAGAAAGAGGAGTAACTGAAAAGGAGTCCAAAGAGGGTTCGTTTTTATTAATGCATACTTTGTCAGAATTTCTTTAAGAGAGCTGCTGAACGAAAACTAATGTCAAAAGTATGCTCCCCAGAAATATGTATAAAGGCATAAATGTCCGAAGGGGTAAAACCCAAAGATTTTTTAATCAAGACTTGTCCCACATATTGCCTGTCAGGCAGTTCCTGCAGCCCAGTCAGATATCTTATCCGGATAGCATGTCTTCTTTTTGCCAAATCTAATTGTTTCCTTTTAGGCCTAAAGGAAGTTTGTTTGCGCCCTGAAGATTCGGTCCCAGGAGAGACCGCCTCATTTACCTGAGCCTCCCCCTCCTGTCCTTCTTCCATAACCTCAGTTCGGACAATTAGCTGTTCCAGAGCCAAATTCTGCAATGAAATGGTCTGCTCGCCTAAACCGCCATCCGACAGTGTCACTTGACCTTCGCTCCGTTTTCCTGGAGACACTGGAGCTTGCACATAAGTCTGAGAAGATGTAACTGAAAAAGTTGGTCTGTGCCCGACCGACTTACTGGCTACTTCTCGCTGTAATTCCGGCCTGGAGTCCGCAAGCCATTCACTTGTGGAAGTCCGAGACCAACCAGCGTTTTCCAACGCCCTGTCAGGTGACCAATCGGTACTTTCCATGTCCTGAGAGACCAACTGCTGCTCCGTCTCCCTCTCCTGTTTATTTTCTGAGTGTATATCCAAAGTGAATACTTTAGCAATAGGTGAAACTGATGGACCCAAAGGAACGTCTGGAATCCATTTTCTCTTTCCTTGTTCTTCTTGACCCATGATTTCAGATTCCAGCAATAATTCCACTGAGTTTAACTCCGTCTGCAAAATGTCTCTTTTTTCTTGTAGAGACAATCTAGAGGCTAGATCCAAAAATCCATGTTTCACACATTTATTAGAATCCTTCACGACTTCCATCGAACAAGGTGCAGCTTCTTCGGTGTCTCCAGTGCCTAACGCTTGCAGCACTACTCCTTCCTCCTCCATGGCTCACACCACACTGACCATCTCCACCACTCGTCAAGCAGCAAAGCCACCCACCAATCAGTAGGGGAATTTCACCGGTGTCCTGGCCAAATTTTCCTCTTTCACTAAAAATACCACCAACAGCTTAATCTGGTTCAAGGTCAGTTGGCATTCATCTGTATCCCCCTTCCCCGGGTTGTGCCTGAAAATAGGCAGGATTTGTCTAGTGCACTTACCCGGTCAACAAAAACTAAATAAATAAATCTCCTGGTGCATCCTGGGGGGGAAGGGATGGGAGTTACATAAATTACATTACTTTTGCACATGACATATACGACATGCATGCACTATTGTCGTATTCTGAAGTCTTGCACCTTGTGTCGGTATGTGTACCACTCAGAATGGTATAAACTGTTAAGTGTAGACACGTGTTATGAAACAGCTTGCTTTGAAGCCTGAAACACAGGAAGTTCAGGTGACTTGCTCAAGGTCACAAGTTAAATGGCAGAGTGCTATTTGGGCAAAATGTTTCATTTCATTTCATGCTTTTGAAATCCTTTCCTAGTTAGGTTGTGATATTTATTTATTTTATTTATTTATTCGCTCTAGGATTTATTGTACATACCTTTGAGCTAGAAGTTCACTTACAAAGGTTCCACATCTAATGAGAAAAAACAGACATACAATACTAGACATAACCATACATACGGTATCTAGGAAGTCTTAGTTACATTGTTTCAAAGAGGTTTAGCAAACACTTCCGAAAACAGTTTTTGTCTAAGTGTAGTACATGCAGATAAGGTATAGTTATGGCTGTTGGCTGAGCACAGTGGACATTTACAGACGAAGAGATGGATTAGCTCGGTGGGGCAAGGAGGATTATAGGAATAGGACATAGGACATTTGGATGGCTCGAGATGAGAGGCCGGTTGCAGTTTCAATAGCTATGTATTGAAGTTCATGGGGGGATGGGACCATGTGCAGGTATGGTCCTTGGGAGGTGAAGTGAAGTGATGAAGGGAAATCTGCAGGCAGTAGTGAGGTGGGGGTAGGTGTTGAGTCAGGGGTGAATGACAGATATATATAAGAAAAATGTTGTATTTTCAACTGTGACTTGAACTTTACATAACTGTCCACAGTCAAATTAAACAACATGGTTTTGCTGTGTTTAAATGCTCATTACACTAGGGTGTACTATGAATCTCAAGTGGGATTTGTTAGGCTATAAAATCACATTAGGGCAGACATTTTTTTAAGTATAGGGCCATTAAGAAGTTGAACACTTGCCCTCAAAGAGTAGCAGGAAATTAGTCAATAGAACAAGGAACATGGAAAGAAATATCTAGGCTGCTGGACCAATGGTACTAGAATTCTCCCCCTTCGAGTTCACTCCGTCAGAGACCCACTGGACCAGTGGGATGGAAAGTGGTTGGGGTTAAAATGATCAGGATGGACCAGATAAACCCTGTTCATGCCAAAGCCATCTCGACAAATAACCGCATTGTGCCTCTAGCAAGAGTACAAGATCCTGCCTGTGAGAGGGAGGAAGGCATGTTGGCCGGGGACCATGGCAGAGCAAGGTAGTGGCAGCCAAGGCCATCTCAACCAATAACCACTTCATGCCCCCGGGGAGGGTACAGAATCCTGCCTACAAGGGGAGGAAGGCAACTGAGGTACAGGGATTGAAGGGGGGTGGAGGCCCTGTGGGTCACCTTAGAGTTAAGCAATGGCACCACTATTCACACAAGTTTAATCTACAGACCTCCAGGACAAGAGGAAAAGTGGGACAAGGTTCTAGTGGAAGCCATCCATAAGATGGTGACTAAAGGGGAAGTGCTGCTGGTAGGTGACTTCAATCTGCCAGATGTTGATTGGAGCATCTCAGCAGCAGCCTCAGCCAGGAGCAGGGACATCCTGGACTCCCTACAAGGGGTATGTCTCAGACAGCTAGTGTGAGAGCCCACCTGTGAGGATGCAATTTTTGACCTAGTACTCACCAGTGGGGACAGAACTGCAGATGTCATGGTGGGTGGACATCTGGGGTCCAGTGATCATCACACAATGTGGTTCAATTTGAGTACAATGGCAGAGTCAAGCCATGTGACAGCGAGGGTCCTGGACTTCAGGAGGGCAGACTTGCAAAGATGGGGATATGTCTCAGGAAAGCCCTAGCAGGGAAGGAGGGCCAGGGGGAGTTGAAAAACAGTGGGCCCATCTAAAAGGAGCCATAGTGGAGGCAACAAACCTTTGCATTAAGCAAATAAACAAAGGCAAGAGAAAAAGAAAACCGTTATGAGTCTCAAAGGAAGTGGCCTGGAAGGTAAGAGAGAAAAAGCTGGCTTTAAGGAAGTACAAGGGAACACAGAAAGAAGAAGATAGGGTAGTATATCTGAATAAATAGAGGGAGGCAGAGAAAGCAGTAAGGATCACAAAGGCACAAACAGAGGAAGAAATAGCCAAGGCAGTAAAGAAAGGGTCAAGATGTTTTATAGGCACGTTAGTGAAAGGAGAAAGACAAGGGATGGGATTGTAAGGTTTAAGGAGGAAGAAGAGGAGTATGTGGAGGGGGACTTGGAAAAGCAATGTTCCTGAACTGATATTTTTTTCAGTATTCACAAACGAGGAAGAGGGTGAGGGACCACTGTTAAGTGGCAGTAGCAACAAAGGAAGGGAGGGAGGTGGACACCAGCCCATTTATGGGGGAGAAAGTTCTAAAGGAACTTACTAATCTGAAAGTGGGTAAGGCAATGGAACCAGGTGGGATTCATCCTAGAATATTAAAGGAACTAAGGGAGATGCTAGCAGTGCCACTGACAGCTCTGTTCAATGAATTGCTGGAAACAGGAGTGGTTCCAGAGGACTGAAGGAGAGGAGATGTAGTCCCTCTACACAAAAGTAGGAGCAGTGAGGAGGCTGGAAACTGTAGACAAGTCAGCCTAACCTTGGTGGTGTGGAAAATAATGGAATCACTGCTAAAAGAAAGGATTGTGGAACATCTTGAATACAGCGGTGCACAGGACCCAAGGCAGCATGGATTCACAGTGGGTAGGTCATGTCAAACAAATCTTACAGATTTCTTTAACTGGGTGACCAAGAAAATGGATCTGCTGGGAGTGGTGGATGTGGCCTACCTGGATTTCAGCAAGGCCTTTGACACCATTCCACATAAGAGGCTTTCAAACAAGCTAGCAGCCTGGGAATCGGTCCCAAGGTGGTAATCTGGGTTAGGAACTGGTTCAGGGATAGAACACAGAAGGTAGTGTTAAATGGAGCTCATTGTGAAGAAAGGAGGGTGACCAGCGGGGTGCCACAGGAATCAATTCTGGGACCAGTCCTATTTAATGTCTTCATAAGTGACATTGCAGAGGAGCTGGAAGGAAAAGCATGCCTCTTTGCAGATGACACCAAGATCTGCACCAGGGTAGATACTTCGGGAGGTATAGAAAAAATGAGGAGGGACATAGGAAAACTAGAAGAATGGTCAAGAGTGTAGCAACTAAGTTTCAATGCAAAAAAAAAAGTGCAAAATAATGCATTTGGGATGCAGGAACCCAGGGGAGATTTACATGATGGGTGGAGAGATACTGACAGCAGCTAAACAGGAAAGGGATCTGGGGGTTATTATATCAGATGACCTAAAGATGTCCAAGCAATGTGCCAAGGCTGTGGAAAGAGCCAGTAGGGTTCTGGAGTACATAGGGAGAGGTATCACCAGCAGAAGGAAAGAGGTGGTGATGCCTCTGTACAAATCATTAGTGAGACCTCATCTGGAGTACTGTGTCCATTTCTGCAGGTTGCTTCTCTGTAAAGACATAGACAGGGTAGAGACAGTTCAGAGAAGGGCAAGAAAAATAGTGCAAAGCTTGCCCCATAAGCCTTATGAGGAGAGACTGAAAGACCTCAATATGTATACCCTGAAGGAGAGGAGGGAGAGGGGGGATATGATAGAGATTGTTAAATATCTCAAGGGCATAAATAAGGTACAGGAGGGTGCATCTTCCAAAATAAGAGATGTTCTAGAACAAGGGGTCACGACTAGAGATGCAGGGTAAGTAAAATTCCACCCGCAAAGTGGTCACCAAGTGGCCACTTCACATTAATGTTCCACTACACAGACTGCCCATTTTAAACCCTCACTTCACCACTTCACATTGTAACTATGACTTCGCATTGTGCACTCCACCTTATTGCACTTTAAGGCAGAGTGAGAATTCACAGGAAGACCACACACATCACATGGCTTACACAGTGTAGGTCACATGCTTCAGGCAGGCAGGAGGTTTGGGCAAAAACACTCTCCAACGTGGGCTGACTTACATGTTTTGCACAGGGTGTGACAAATGACTCGGCTCTGCGAATGGCTGGGCCCGGGGTGTAGACATGTGATGAAGAGGGGTGCACAGGTGACAAGTCCCCAAATGAAGTTATTTTTCCCATTTTATGTACAGGGGTTGATGTACCACTTGCACTAGACATACTGCATTGACCACCACTGCTACTCTAACCACCACTTGACATGATTTCTAAATTATAATCCTCCCCCTCAGCATGCCTGTAGTAATCCTCTGGTGTTATTTAATTGCTACTGCAGACATTCCTACATGGTCTTACACTCATAGAAGGGGATAACATGCACAGTAAGGTTGATGACGAGGGTGAATGCCCCACTACGGCATTAGCTGCCATCTAGTGCCGATTCCACAGTGCCATGTGCCTATTCTTAAGTTGTGTATGCTGCCCCCCCCCCATGCCCAGATGACTCCCTTTTTTACGTCGACTCACACACGCATGGCAAAGCTGGCAGAGTGCAACTGACTCATCATTTGCATCTTGGACAAAAAAATCCCAAACAAGGGATTGTGTCCCCTACTTTTAACATGTCCCTGATGCTGCTTATTGGACTCTGGGTTTTTAACCCCTGAAATGGCGAGTTTGCTACATGATTTTTCAGGCTAGACACACTTGGACTCCAACTGATCATCTTGACTACCTATAATTATTACTGGGTCATCATCATCATCAACAGGAACCACTAAATCACAACTTTTTTGAGGAGGGGGGGATTTAACACCAACAGATCCAGACACAGCCTCCTTGACTTTCTTTTTCTCTGGTTCCCAATAGGGGTCACTGACATCATTATCAGATTCATCAACATCATCCGCATCCACATTTTAGCTTGGATGCTGTCATGTGGAGAACATGTTCCAACCACAAGGCATCATAATCTGATATTTTTGTGCCACACTTTGAATCATTGAATGGCAAAGGCATGACCTCAACATCAATGGAAGAAATGTGATATTGTGCGTTATCATTGCCAGGATCAGAATCATGTTTAACTAACATGGGGATGTTAATGGGGAGTATGACATCATCTATACTGTCAGTCACGGCTTTAGACTCAACTATATTTTTTGAAATGGTTAACTGGTCAGAAGTGGAACTTGAGGCAACAATACTCATGCCAGCAGAAGCTGCACTAACACCACCAGCTGGGACAACATCATCGCCTCCAACTATGAGATAAGCTACAGATTGCACTGTAAAAAACATTGATGGAGAAATCCCTTTACTGACATCAGCTATGCACGTCTGCTTACTACCATGCCCATGGACAATCTTGCCACTAGCAGCAGTGCCATGGCCAGAAACAGCTTTGCTTGCATGTCTCTTTGCAGGCATTGTGGGGGGATCACCAAGAAAATTCTAAACAAATTTAGATTTCTGAACTTTCAATCTGGGCCAGTGGATGTGAAGCCAAAAAAACAACAGCTGTGGCTTGCAGATGGAGACTTGGCACTAAACAGATGCAAAAGCACAGACTGATTAAGATTGCACTGCGCAATCAAGAAGAGAAGCAGGCACAAAGTCACAACAACACCTTATCCAGTGCTCACAAGTCACAATCCAATCTGAAAAAGAATATATTTTGCCAGTTGGGGGGAGGTGAAGTGTGTATACTGCAGTAGCAGTCCAAAACCAAGATACCACAACACAGTATAAAATCATGAGGTGTGGGTGGATAGCAGGTTCACACTGCTGCAATTACTCTGTGGCACAATAAAATCTGTCTGATTTGATGGTACATGTTGCACACACACTCACACATGTACTACAAGTAATGTGTAGCAAATTGAAAACTTCAGTAATATAACCAAATCTTTTAAACTATGTGAAATTATGCACTGCTGCACCACTACAATCAGCAAAAAAAAGACAATAATTACCTGAAAATATTACTGTGTGTACATTAACATAATTATACAAGAAAAATATAACCAAAACAGAAAAACTGCCTTTTTCTCCATTTTAACCAACCTTTACCGCAGATACAACCCTCTCCAAAGCACACTCCAAGTGTCTGTCAGAACACAGACTGAATGTTCTAAATTAACATTCAAAATCCACACACAAACAATAAACACTTGATGATATGAGCACAGGAGGGTTTCCTACAATCGATGTACTAAATTTTGAGCAACAAAAATAGCTCAAAATAGCTTTTTTTAACAGCTTTTAGAGGATTTGAATCACAGAGCTCTGAGAGGAAACTGTCTCCATCTACCACTACACACACACACACTATACAGAACTGAGGCTGTGCAGAACAATCTAGAGCCCATGTGACCTGAAATCCCATGAATCACTGCAAAATTCACCTTGGAGCTCAATACAAGGTGAAGTGGTGGCCCCTTTGCTCGATATATTTTGACAGCAAAACACGAAAGACCACTACAGTGACAGTCACTGTAATGGTCCTGCTTGTAGCTTTGCTTTCCTCAGTGTTCTGCCCCTCCTGGACCAACTCTGACTTGGAGTTGAGAATCGTGAAAGTCTGGGGGGCAGGGGTTCAGAAAACACTGGGGATTGGGTGGCACAATACCTGCATCGGTACTGTCCATCGCTGTGCGGGAGGTCGCATTTTTACTGTCGATTCTCATTTGGTGCTTCGTGAAGTGATGCAAAACATACGGATTTCTATGTACTTTGCATTAAAATTGGCACAGAAGTGGTTGGGGGAAGGCGGAGTAATGCAAAGTCATTGTTATCAATGGACTTTGCATTCCTCATTATGACACGAAGTACTCCACTGCTGCTGATTACTTCGCAGATTCTGCATTACTCCTTAATTGCTTTGCAGAGCAAATTTTGACCACTTTGCCCACCTCTAGTCATGACATGAGGCTGGAAGGGGGTAGGCTAAAGGGCAATGTGAGGAAATATTTCTTCACAGAAAGGGTGGTAAATGCATAATAAGGAATGCTAGACCCGCATAATCTGCCATCAACTTCTATGTGTCTGTGTTTCTATGCTGGTCGGAGGGGTCAAGTCAGTGGCAAAATAAAAGTAGGAGCAAGCATATACTCATTGTGGGGGACTCTGTGATAAGAGGAGTAGAGATCCAGCTGAGTGAATATGCACAAACAAATGTGACAGTCAGATGCCTCCCTGGGACCTCTGCAAAATGTGACATCAAATGCATTGAGAGGATAGTGAACAGAGCAGGGGATGACTTTGAGGTTTTGGTCCATCTTGGAACAAATGACCTGGAAAATCAGTTTGTAGAGGAAGCTAAGCAAAACTTGGTAAAACTGGGCAATTGATTGGCAGCTTGGATGACTACGTTGGCCTTCTCTGAGCTTCTCCTGGTGTGTGGCAAAGCTGGAAGTACTAAGAGTGTTAGAAACAAGGAGACTGAAGAACTTAACTCATGGTTACAAAGTTGGTGTCTAGAAAAAGGGTACCACTTCATAGGTGCCTGGTGTGACCTCTGGGAGAGGATGTTTTTCAAATATAATAGACTAATCCTTACCAAGGAAGGGGTGAGAACACTTGAACAGAAGTTTGACATCTGTATTGGATGCTTAAACAAGGTATGGGTGAGTTTGAGGCTAAGGAATCTATCAGTACCAACATTAAGGATGGGAACTTAGCTGGCACTCCCCCTCAAACAGGAAACAAGCACAGGGATTGCAAGAGGAGTCACAGGGACAAAAAAAAATGTAAGATAATTGTTAATCAGTGAAAGGATCCAGAAGTGCAGAAGGGAGATACTTCAAAGGATTCATGGAGTGTAGGGCACTTAAGCGCCAGAAGCCTAGGAAACAAAATAAGTGATTTGCAGGCACTGATGGCAGACACCAAAGTGGACCTGGTGGCCATCGCAGAGACATAGGACACAGAGTACACAAATCTGGACCTCTTGGTCCCGGGCTACTCTTTAGGATGGGAAGGGAGCTGGGGGGAGGGGTGGTACTATATGTTCAGGAAAGGATAAAAGCCACTTCGAATGACATTAACAAAAAGGAAGGTGTAGAATCCCTGTGGGTACAGCTTAGTGCAGCATCAGGTAAGAAAGTCTACATAAGGATAATATGCATGCAACTGTGACAGATGGAGGAGAGGGACAGGGAAGTCCTAGAAGAAATCAGAAGCATAACACAGATGGGGGAGACGGTGGTGGTCAGCGACCTAAAGATGCCCGACATCGACTGGGGTATTCCTGTGGCTAGAACTTCAAGAAGCCAAACTGTGCTAGAAGCCTTACAAGACTGCCTGCTTACCCAGCTGGTTAGCATACCAGCTAAGCAGGAAGCCACCCTGGATGTAATCCTCACTAACTCAGAGGTAGTGGGGCTGCTAAGGTAGGGGAAACACCAGCCAATAGCAACCACAACCCCATCTGGTTTGATCTATTCCTAGAGGATGTAAAATCTCAATCTTCGGCAGAGGTCTTGAACTCTAAAAGGGCTAACTTTGAAAAGATGAAACAACTAGTAGGGGATAAACTGACTAGGGTTCAGGAAAAGTTTGATGTAGAAGACATCTGGCAGCTGATCGAGCAATCCATCATGGAGGCAACAAAACTTTGCAGTAGGTCAGTAACAAAAAGAAACAAACACAAAATTCCCATTCAGTTCACATTCCAGGCATACCTCTCAACCTTTTGTCACTGAAATGAGGAACGTGGACTTTTTTGGACACTCAAAATCAGGGATAACGAGAGACACAGACCCTCAGAATGAGGGACATATCCTCAAACATGGAGATACAAGCTCAGAACACTGTGGATACCATAGTGTTTACCTGCACAAAATATATATTGAATTTAGTATTTTAGAATGTTAAGTGTTTCTGCTTTAACGTCTGACTTTACAGCACATTCACTGTGTGGGCAGCACCTTTTCCATGAGGGACAGATGAGGGGCAGAGCAGTTTTAAGGGTCCAAATGAGGGACACTTAAGAGGTATGATCCCAGGTCAAAGAAGCTACCAGGATCGAGAGAGAAGCTTTCCACGGGTATAAAAGGAATCAGAAAGGAGATTGGGACAATCACATTCAGAAAACTAAGGAAGCAAAGATGGTGGTAAGACAAGTGAAGGTGGCAGTCAAGCTTCAGATTGCTACAAGGGTCAAAACTGGGAATAAACCTTTTTTTGCTACATTCAGGAAAAAAGAAAGAGAAGAGGAGGGATAGTTAGGCTAGTAGAAGATGGCAGGATTATTGAGGATGACAGAGAGAAGCTTCAGTTCTAGAACAGCTTCTTCTGCTTGGTATTCACCAAACAGAATACTGGACTGATGTCCGAAAGTGGTCTCAAGGCAGCCAATAAAGGGATCCCACAAAAGGGATCATCGAATGTTACCACCAGTAGGATCAGGGAGGCACTGGCACACTTAAAGGTGGACAAGGCACCTCGGCCTGATGGGTTGCACCCAAGAGTACTAAGGGAGTTGGCTGAGGAACTGGCTGGCTGCTTGGCATATTTGTTTAACCAATCGCTACAGACTGGAGATGTGGCAGGTGACCAGAAGAGAGCAGATATGGTACCACTTCACAAGGGAGGAGCATGGAGAGGCTGGCATTACAGACCAGTTAGCCTCACATCAGTCATGAGGAACTTATGGAGGCTCTAATTATGCAGGACCACGTGGAGTACCTGGAAGGAACGGTCTTCAAGATGGCAGACAACATGGGTTTGTGGCAGGTAGATCATGCAAAATTAACCTCATTAAATTTTTTTGATTGGGTAATCAAGGAGCTGGATAAAGGCCATCCAGTGGGCCTCCTGTGCTTTGATTTTAGCAAAGCCTTTGACTCAGTGCTGCATAATTGCCTAATGATTAAGTTGAAAGAGCTAGGCACTGCTAAGAGCATCATCAGATGGGTGAGAAATTGGATAAAGGATAGAAGACAGACAGTGGTAGTCAATGGGGTGAGACTGACTGAAGGAGAGGTCACTAGTGGAGTACCACAAGGATTGGTCTTGGGCCCAGTACTATTTAACATGTTCTTAAGTGATATCAGCAAGAGAATCCAAGGCAAGCTTGTCCTCTTCTCTGATGACGTAAAGTTTGGAGGGAGGATTGAAAGTGCAGAAGCAGTTAGGAACCTGCAAAAAAGACCTATGCAGACTAGAAAGGCAATCTAATGTCTGGCAGCTGAGGTTTAATGCAAAGAAGTGCAAACTGATGCATCTGGGAAAAGGAAACTCTAAAACAGAATATCGGCTCAGTGGGGTCATGCTCAGTGCCTTACAAGAAAAAAGGGATCGGGGGGTCATTATATGTGACACTCTCAAGCATGCTAGCCAATACAACAAAGCATATAGCCAAACAAATATAATGTTCGGGTGTATAGGAAGGGGTTTTCACAACAGGAGGAAAGAGGTGATCCTCCCCCTCTGTAGGTCCTTGGTAAGGCCTCACCAGGAGTACTGCATCCAGTTTTGGAGCCCACACCTTAGGAAGGACAGGGATAGGCTGGAGGGTGTACAAAGAAGGGCATCTAAGGTGATTCAGGGACTCCAAGTGTTCTCATACAAGGAATGAATAAAGTCACAGAACATGTACTCACTTGAGACAAGGAGGGAGGGAGGGGATATGATTGAGAAGTTCAGATTCATTATAGGTATAAATAGCATGCCCTACACAGATCTTTTTTAACAGGATAGACAGCCTAACTATTAGAGGTCATGAATGGAAGTTGAGGGGAAGGAGCTTTAGGAGAGATCTAAGGAAACACTACTTTACCGAAAGAGTCATGGATCCATGGGATAGTCTGCCTTCTGACGTTGTGAGAGTTAAGACAGTAGCAGCATTCAAGCTGAGGTGTGACAGAGCAAAGGAAAGCAAGGTTAACAGGGATGGACAAATACCACAAGGGGGCTAGGACCCAAGACTAGTAGAAAGTCTCGGAAACACATGGGCAGAAAAGATGGACCCACGGTCTCCTTTTGCAATCATTTTCTATGTTTCTAACAAATTAGAAAAGCCTACAGGGCATATTTGAAGGACAGTAGTGTATGTGGCCATTTTAAATAATTTAAATAATGATGTGTTTACTTTTATGCATATGTTATGACAATGCAGTATATACTACATGCATGTTTGTATGCATGCATGTGTATTGTTATTGATCATGACTGGGTCACCTTTGAAAAAGGCATTTACTGCCTAAAGGTTTTTCCCTAATAATAAAACTAAAACTAAACTAAACACATATTTAACAGTGGCATTTATTAAAAATAACATTTTTAACACATTCTGGATTTGATCTAGTACATTATTATTGATAAAATCCATAGCAACATAAACCATAAATTACAACTAGGACCACATGAAATACAATAATGATCATATTTGCAGAAATAAAAATCAAAGAAAGGTAATACAATTAAACAGCAGCCAGAAAGAAGCTTTGTCAGTAAAGTACAAACTGTAAGTCTCATTTAAATACTTTAGCTGACATGAATAGAGGCCAAGATGTATTTAGTTTATTTAAAATTGCTATTGTAACCCAACCAAAACAATTTGGTGAGTAGAGGTTTTATACAAATACTGTTTCATTTACACACATAAACATTCCAATACAAAGTCAGAATTACTTGTCGAGTTTTTTACTAATACATATTTACACATCCTAACAACCACATATTTCTTCTGCCATTTAAATACTTTTCAACTAAACAGCAATAAAAAGTAACTTATGTACTGTACATTACAAGTAACCTGTATACATTAACATAATAGTGGAGCCTAGAGGTTAGTGTAATGAGCTGTAAATGAGCTTGGTACACTCACAAAAATTGGATTGTTTCCCCAAACTGCCACTTGCATTCTGTGTGACCCTGAGGAAGTCACTTAGCCTCCCCTGTGCTTCCAGGTTGTCCATAAAAACAAGCACTTGTGCCTAGGGGGCCTTACATGGTTATGAAAAGAATACAAAACATACCTTAATCTTTCATGCCAGTATCATATAAACATTTCAAACTGGGGGGTTGGGTGCTGTTTCAGATATCTAATGAAAAAGGATTCTTTATACATTTTTTTTCTGATTCTAGGCAAATTCCACCTCATCTGATTCCTCAATTCATATACAGATGTTTCAGTTGGTGGTAACAGTGGATGCAATTCATGAGTTGGTTTGCATATCTCTAAAAACAGTTTCCTTCCTATCATTTCTCTTCTTTTATTCTGTGGCTCAATTTTACCTGCCTGTAATGCTTCCTTATAACCCACCTGTCTACCCAAAATAGTTCTTACTGCTCTTTTCTGAATACTCACTTTTACTGTTAACCTACCATGCCTCAGTTTAGCTCACATTGAACATGGGCAAAGAAGGAGTGGAATGTGGCACAAGAGTGCTAGACTTCAGGAGGGCTGACTTTGGGAGGATGGGGGAAGTGGTAAAAGGGTACCTAGCCAGAATTCAACCTAGTATGGGCACTAACCAGAGGTATGAGCTCATAAAGCTTGGGACAGAGGAGGCAATCAAAGCCTGCTGCAAGGCCCAGAGCTGGTTGAGCAAGGAGGTTATGGAAAAGGTAAGGAGAAAAAGAGCTGCCTTTAGGAGGTACAAGAAAACAGGGAGGGGAGAGGACACGGAGGAGTACCTGACAGAATCAAAGGAGGTGACATGGGCAGTAAGGGGAGCCAAGACATCTACAGAACTCAGGCTGGCACAAGGCATTAAGAAGGGGAAGAAGGGCTTCTTTAGGTACATCAGGGAGAAAAGGAGCTGTAAGGGACCATTAGTAAGGATTAGGAAAGAGGGGGTTGGTGGAAGCAGGGTGTGATAAGGCAGAAGCACTAAATGATTACTTCATCTCGGTATTTACTAAGGAGAAGAGGGTGGTGATACCCAAGGGGGGGAATGGCAGAAACGGGGGGGGATGGGGTGACAGATGAGGAAATCATGGAGGGCAGAGTTCAGGAGGGTTTGAAGGCACTGAGGGTAGACAAGGCTCCAGGCTCAGATGACATCTACCCCAGTGTACTGAAGGAGCTGGAAGAGGTCCTTGCGGGACCTTTGGCAGACCTATTTAATGCCTCACTACACTCAGGGTGTGTACATCAGAATTGCAAGATGGCTCATGTGGTGCCTGTCCACAAGAGTGGCCCCAAGGTTGAACCAGGGAACTACAGACCAGTGAGCCTCACGTCTATCGTGGGTAAGCTGATGGAGATTATCCTGAAGGAGAAGCTGGTGGCCCTTCTAGATGCCAAAGGACTACAGGACAGCAGGCAGCATGGCTTCATATATGGCAGATCCTGCCAAACCAACCTAGTGGAGTTCTATGACTGGGTAACTAGGCAACAGGACAGGGGCCATGCAGTGGATGTCCTGTATCTGGACTTCAGTAAGGCATTCGACTCAGTACTACATGGGAGGCTGGGAAGTAAGTTAGAAGGCACAGGGGTGGGTACCAAGCTGGTGAGATGGGTAGGAAACTGGCTTCAGGGAAGGCAACAGAGGGTGGTGGTGGGGAGCTCTCACACCCAAGGGTAGTGACCAGCGGTGTCCCACAGGGCTCAGTGTTGGGACCAGTGTTGTTTGGGATATTCATTGCAGACATATCATTCGACATCAAGAGCAAGACCAGTCTGTTTGCTGATGATACTAAGATGGGAGTGGTGGTGGATGACCTAGGAGGATGGCAGGGGTTGCAGGATGATCTGGCAAAGCTTGAAACCTGGTCAGACACCTGGCAACTGGGGTTTAATGCCAAAAAGTGCAAGGTGCTACATTTTGAGGTGAAGAACCCAAGGAGGAGTTACCTGCTGGGGGGATTGCAGCTAGCCCAGACAGAGGAGGAGGAGGAGGAGAAGGATCTGGGGTGCTCATCACAGGGTCAATGAACAACTCGGCACAATGTAGAAGGCAGCTGCAAAGGCCAACAAAATTCTGGGTTGCATCGCAAGGGGTATATCCTCGAGGAGGGAGGAGGTGATTCTGCCACTGAATAGGTCATTAGTTAGACCGCACCTGGAGTACAGCATGCAGTACTGATGCCCATATCTGAGGAGGGACATTAAGTTACTGGAGGGGGTGCAGCACAGGACAACAAAGATGATCAAGGGTCTGGGGGACTTATCATATGAGAGGAGGCTGAGAGAGTTGAACATGTACTCGCTGGAGGAGAGGAGGGACAAGGGGGACATGACTGAAACCTTTAGGTACATGAAATGGGCCATTATTTGAGACTGGAGGGAGGAAGGTTCAGGAGGGAGATGAGGAGACACCTTTTTACAGAGACGGTGGTAGCTGGGTGGAATGCATTACCTGCAGAAGTAATATCCAGTAGAACAGTGGACTGCTTCAAAAGGGGCTGGGACAGGACAAGGGGGAGGGTCAATGCAGGAGAAGAGTGGAAGGGAAGGGCAGCTGTAGATTAAGGGCTGCTAGCTGCACATTCAAGCAGACTTGATAGACCTCTAGGCCTTTATCTGCTGGCAAATTTTGTGTGTTCATATGCCACATAGGAGCTCCATATTCAAGTACCGATCACAATTATAGTACACCAAATATTGCTGGCTCACTCATGCTCTCCTTAACATTGTCAAAAAATAAAGCCGTGAACTGCATTTTTGAGCACGCTGTCTGCCTGCTCATCCCACCTAAAATCATTTTGAAATACTAGACCTAAAAGTTTTACTTTCCTCATAGCCTCTATTGCCCCCAAAAAGCAAGGGTGGGTCCATCTTCTTTCTCTTCCCCAGCCAAGTTTCTTTGATCTTGTCAGGATTTATGTCCATGAAATTTAACCTTGATCATTTTTCAATGTTTTAAATCATGCTTCATTTTACTGTCAGACTCTTACAAATGTATCACTCACAGTTGTGTCATCAACATGTTTAATACATTCTCCTTCTATTTCTAAATCATTTATCATCAGTAAAAACACTAAAGGTCCCTATGTGTTACCCTGAGGGACACCTCCACATGACACATCTGGCAATTATTTTTTCCCCTCTACCTCTATCCCTTGTGTTCTGTCCTGCAAAAAGTCACTTACCCATCTTATTACTCATTTTGGTATGTTGCACCCTGCTAATTTTCTTATCACGGTGTTGTGATCTTTCAGTTCAAATGCTTTTCAGAAATCCACCAACACTGCATATACCAATTTATCTTCATCCCACACTCTAGTACAAATTTCTAAAAATGTGAAGGCTACTTATGTTGTGGAGATTCCCTTCAGGGAACCAAACTGGTTTCCATCAATGATACATGGCACATCATCAGCAATCTAGTTTGTAATGCTGTGCAAAATGCAGAATACCACCGGCAGAATTAACATGGAATGACCATTCTGCTGGTGGAATTTCTGCCAGAATTTCACTGGTTCTTCTGTGGAATTCCACCAACTGTGACCTGCAGAATAATATTCTGTAGAACAGCATTTTTCTGTGGAAAATTATTCTGCAACAATTTCTGTGTGAAATATTGAGATCCACGGAATATTCCGTGGAAAACAGCATTTTTCTCTGCAGAAAATCATTCCACAACTAGTACTGTATAGGATTTTCAAATTCTAGTAGAATGAAACTCTACAGAATTTTCAGAATTCCACCAAATTTCTACAGAATTTTGATAGAAATGGAATGGTGGAATTCCATGGCAGAAAATAGTTGTGGACTGATTTTCTGCAGGAAAAATTCTGTTATTCCATGGATCTCTAAATTTTCCACAGAAATTGTTGCAGAATAATGCTTAACAGAAAAGTGCTGTTCCATAGAATATTATTCCATGGATCACAGTAGACAGAATTCTGTCGAAGAACCAGTGAAATTCTGGCAGAAATTTATCTGGCAGAATAGTCTTTCCACACTAATTCTGCCAGCAGAATTCCACATTCCACACATCACTATCTGCAACTATTTTCCTTCGTGGAATTCCACCATTCCAATTCTGAAGAAATTTGTCAGAATTTTGGATGAATTCTGAAAATTCCAAGAATTTTGTTCTGCTAGAATTTGAAAATTTCACACAACACTACCCAATTTTTTATATAAAAACTTCACATATTTTAGCTATCACAAAGGTGAGGGAAATATGTCTAAAATCTCTTTCAAGGGCTTTGGGGTTCAGTGCTTTCACTAAGGGAATTAATCAGGCCTGCTTCCACCTTTCTGGTAATTTAACTGTCATTATTGCATACCCACAGAGAAATTAGATCTGTTCCCTCCTCCCTGTTCCCTCCTCATGGCTTTATATTCATTTTTTTCATTTCTTTTGCCACATCATCTATTTTCAAAAAGTACGTATCAGATATATCCCACATCTCAGCATTCTTCTCTAAGGGATTCAGTTTTTTTACTTACTACACACAGGATTTGATACAATTCTTCAATAAAATCAAGTCCCTTATCTAGTCCCTCAAATCCATACGTGTCTGCCCATTTTCCCACCATCTCCCCTTGCCTATCATTTTCTAAAAATTCTGTAGGTTTTTATACCACTTCTGTGGATCTGATTTTCTTACATTTTGAACCTTCCCCTCAAAACTTATTTATGGTGCCAGGCCTTTGATGGTACTTAGTAAATGAACCCTGCTGTATTTTCTTGTTTGATATTGTATTCACTGTTTTACTATCTTTCCAATCTTTTGTAAAGTGCCTTGAAATCTGAAAAGTGCTTTTGTGAAATAAAATTATTATTATTAAATTATTATTAGTACTGTATTGCTATAATATCCCCTTCTCAGGCTTTTTGCTGATCTGTTTGCCACATTCTCAACCTGTTGCATTTTCCAGTATTATTTTGCCTCATAGCTTTTTGCCTCTGCTCTATCAATTTCTTAAACTTTTCAGTCACCCACAGTTTATCCTACTATGCCTTACAGTTTCCTTAACCAGGGCAACTTGATCAATAATGTATTGAATAGAATTATTCAACTTCTCCTTTGTCTAATTTGCTGATTCAACTTTTAACCACTCAGGCCTCAATTTAACAGGTATTGTGTCAAGTACTCAGTCTTGTTTTGCCCAGTTCCATTCCCTACTAGGGGATACTTGTCCTTTTCTATAGATACATTAGTGAAAGGAGAAAGTCCAGAGGGGGTATTGCTAAGCTTAATGGAGAAAAGGGAGCATGTGAGGAGGAGGACCCTGTAAAGGCATCTATCCTAAATAGATACTTTTGCTCAGTATTTACTGAAGAGAAGGTAGGGCAGGGCCCACAGCTCAGCATCATGGACACAGTGGGGAGGGAGGTGAGCACTACTCCCTTCACAAAAGAAAAGGTCCTACAAGAGCTTGCTAAGCTCAGGGTGGATAAGGCAATGGGACCTGATGGCATACATCCCAGGGTACTTAAGGAGCTAAAGGAGGAACTAGCAGAGCCATTAGCAGAATTGTTTAGTGAGTCTCTGAGCACAGGAGAGGTCCCAGAAGACTGGAGAAGGGTTTCTTGATCCCGCCTCCACAAGAGTGGTAGCAGGGAGGAGGCGGGGAACTACAGACCGGTCAGTCTTACCTCAGTAGTGGGCAAGATTATGGAGGCACTCTTAAGGAAAGGATAGTGCAACACCTGGAATCATAGGGGCACAGGATCCAAGACAGCATGGGTTTCAAAGGAAGGTCCTGTCAAACTAATCTCATAGATTTCTTTGACTGGGTAACCAGAGTGGTGGACCAAGGGGAGCAGTTGATGTCGCCTACCTTGACTTCAGCAAAGCTTTTGACACTGTTCCACATAGAAGATTCTTAAATAAGCTAGGTAGGCTCGGTGGTCAGAAGTTGGTCAACTGGGTGGCAAACTGGTTGACGGGCAGAAAACAGAGAGTGGTGGTAAATGGTATACAGTCAGAAGAGATGCAAGTCACAAGTGGGGTACCTCAGGGATCAGTCTTGAGCCAGTCCTCTTCAACATCTTCATTAGTGACGTTGCAGATGGACTAGAGGGTAAGGCTTGTCTGTTTGCAGATGACACCAAGATCTGCAACAGAGTAGATGATCCAGATGGGGTGGGCAGAATGAGAAGAGATCTGGATAAACTAGCAGAATAGTCAGAAGAGTGGCAACTGGGATTTAATGCAAAGAAGTGCAAAATCATGCACATAGGGAAGAGAAACCCTGAAGCCACCTATAGGCTGGGAGGGGAGTTGCTAGCAGTCACAAGGAAGAAAGACACTTGGGCATCATCATCACTGATGACCTAAAATCATCCAAGCAGACCTCCAAAGCAGTAGGTAAGGCTGGGGGTGTTAGGGTGTATTAGTAGGGGTATCACAAGTCGTAAGAGGGAGGTAATAATCCTCCTACAAGACACTGGTTAGGCCCCATCTGGAGTACTGCGTGCAGTATTGGAGGCCACACCTTCACAAGGACATTAACCAAATTGAGGCAGTCCAGAGAAGGGCAACCAAAATGGTGCAGGGACTGCATCAGAAGACATATGAGGACAGATTAATGGAGCTCAATATGTATACCCTTGAGCAAAGGAGGGAGAGAGGTGATATGATCGAGGCATTCAAACACCTTAAGGGCATAAACAAGGTGAAAGAGTCTAACATGTTTAAATATAAAAAAATAGCAGGACAAGAGGACACAGCATGAGATTAGAGGAGCCGATTAGGGCAATGTGAGGAAATCTTTTTCACAGAAAGGGTGGTGGATGCATGGAATGGCTTACCACAAGAAGTGGTAGCTATGAATACAGAGCAGGGCTTCAAACAGGCATGGGATAGGCATAAGGGAGCAATACAAATGACTATGAATAGATAGGCCACTGACAGAGCAAAGGCCGATGGCACATTTATAAGGTAGAAAAAGAAATTGGCAGACTGGATGGGCCTTGCGGTCCTTATCTGCCGTCAACTTCTATGTTTCTATGTTTCTACGTTTTCATGCTGTACATAGAAACATAGACAATGATGACAGAAAAAGACCCATGGTCCATCCATTCTGCCTTAGTTCCCTCTTTAACCCTGGGACCTTCAGTCCATCCAGGGACTAGCCCTTCCCAAATTTTCTTCCCAGTTTCTGCCAACATGAGCAGGCACTGTACAATTTTTGCACATACCATTTCAGCTGGTAGACTGTTCCACTACCCTTTTGGTAAAAATAATACTTCCTCATGTCCCCCTGAATCTCCCTCCTGTTAGTTTCTACCGATGTCCACATGAACAAGAGGTAGTATTCAAGATAAATAGTTCCCTGAAGGTCTTTATCATATCTCCCTCTCCCTTCTGGTCCCCAGTGAGTACATGTTCACTGCTTGAAGTGATCCTCATAGGACCTGCCCTGCTGGCCCTAAATAATTTTTGCCTCCCTGCATGGCACAGTCTCCAGACCATCTCTGTCTTTCTTAAGGTGAGAACTCCAGAACTGGGTGCAGTACTCTCTGCGTGGTCTCACTAAGGATCTATATAGGGAAAGTATTATCTCTTCCCTTCTGCTATCAATACCCCTCTTGCTAAACACCAGCATCCTGCTCACTTTGCTATATGCCATGTTGCAATGACTTGATTGTTTGAGGCAATCGCTAATGATAACTCCAAGGTCCCATTCCTCAGCCATAGTGTTAAGTCTCACCCCACCCGTCCAGTACTCTGTTCTGGGATTCTTCTTCCCTAGGTACATTATCTTGCACTTATTGGCATTGAACTTCAACTGCCAAACATTAGACCACCCCATTAGCTTTTGTAAGTTCCTATGCCTTTCCCTGATTCCCTCATTGCTATCTACCCTCCCACAGAGCTTAAAGTCATCTGCAAAGGGACACAGCCTGCTCCAGATTCCCTTACCAATGTTGCTGATGAATTCATTGAAGTGAACTGCACCCAGGACTGAGTCTTGTGGTACTCCGCATGTGACCTCTCCCTCTCTCTCTTCTGATTTGACCCAGTTGACCACAACCCTCTGCTGCCTCCTCTTTAGTCAATTACCTACCCAGTTTACTATGATCTCTGCTGCAGCCAGATCCTCTATCTTCTTCAACTAGTATCTGTGAGGCACCGAGTGAAAGGCCTTGCTGAAGCCAAAGTAGAGCAAATCCACAGCATGACCCCTAGTCAATTAGCTTATCACCCAGTCAAAGAAAACTATCAAGTTGTTCTGACAAGTCCTCCCATCATTAATCTGTGCTGTTTACTATCCTGGAGCCTGTTGGCTTCTAAGCAGTCCACAAGGTCCTCTTTAACCAGTGAGTCCATCAGCTTCTCTACAATAGACGTAAGACTGACAGATCTGTAATTCCCAGCTTGTTCCTTGTCCTCCCCCATGAAGCAGAACCATATCCACCACCCTCTAATCTTTTGGAACCATCCCCATCCCCAGTGAACAGTTGAACAGACCTACCATGGGTTTGGTCAGTTATGCTGCCAGTTCCCTGAATATCCTCAGATGCAACCCATCTGGTCCCAGGGCTTTGTCTATACTTAGAGCTGCCAGCCCTTTATGGATCTTTTCACTTGTAAATGTTGGTTGCTTCACCTCCTGGAGCCCCTTAGTGGCTGCCTTGATGTTACTCTCTGGCATGGGTCCATCATCCTTCTAAGGAAAAAACAAGCAAAAGTAATTATTGAGGACAACAGCCTTTTGCCCATCTCCTCTATCACTCTACCTACCCCTCAGCTAGCCTTACAATTCCCCCTTCTTTCTTCCTTTTCTCCTTAATATATCAGATATCAGAAGAACTAATTTCCCCCTGATCCCCTCTGCAGTATGTAACTTTGTCTGATTTTGCTCTTCCTAACCACCTTCTTTACATCCCTGTTTTCAGTAAATATTCTTTACATTCTTCCTCTCCTTGCTTTTCTTTATACTTGTTGAAAGCCTTTTACTTGGCCCTCACCACTTCCCTGACCCTTGCTGAGAACTATAATGGTCTCTTGAACCTGTTCTTTTTGGTTATCATTCTCATGCATAAGCCAGATGCCTTGAGAATGGCCCCCTATCTCTCTTCTACTCCAACTATCTTTGCCCTGAGCAACTCCGTCAGCCTATTGAACTCTATCCATCTAAAATCAAGGACTTCTGCTCTCAATTGGGATTTTCCAGACCCAAGGGCCTGTTCGAACCAAATAGAGTTATGGTCACTGTTCCCAAGTAGCTCCCCTATTCTCACAGCTGCTACTGCCTTCGAGCTGTTGAGCACCACATCAAGAATTGCAGCCTGTATGGTAGGTTCCTTCACTAGCCATAACAGTAGACAGTCCTTGAAGGCATCCAGAAAGACCTGACTTCTTGTGCTCCTGACCACTGAAACATCCAAATCGATGTCTGGCAGGTTCAGATCACCTGCCAACACTACTTCCCCCTTTGCCACCTCTCTTTCATGGTCTTCTCTGAGCTTTCTGTCCTTCTCTTCCCATCAACCCAGAGGTCTATAGATCACTCCTAAGTGTAGTTTCCTGTCAGAGGCTGCTGTGAGTTGCATGGACTTTGACTCTGTCTCCCCCTTCTATCCCTAATGCACCCATCTTCTGCCACCTCAAAGCCATCCTTGACAAAAATGGCTACACCTCCCCCTTTACCTGTTCTCTCTATCTCTCCTGAACAGTAAGTACCCAGGGGTCATCATTTCCCAGTTGTTATTTTCTGAAGCCCACGTTTCTGTGGTGGTCATGAGGTCCACCTCAGTGTCCACCATCGGCAGCTGGAGCTCATTGATTTTGTTACCTAGGCTCCTGGTGTTAAGGCATCCCTCCTCTTCCAGCTGACCCAGAATCCTACTTTGCTACTACCCTTGTTCTGTCCTTGCCCTTTCTTCCACATGTTTTTCTTGGTGATGGAGCACTTTGCATTCCCATTCTCTAATGTCCTCTCACCTAATTCAGTTCAGACCAAAGCTCTCCTTGTACCTGCTGCTACAAATCCCTAGATGTGGGGGAGTATTTGCTGGGATTCAATTCCTTTCACCTGCCACCATAGTTCCCCTAGACCCAGTCTCCCCCACAGCCAACTTCACCCTTATATTCAAGTGTGACTTCTAATTCAATATAAAGTATAAAGTAGTTAGTCTTTAACATTTGAAAAAGAAATATTCAAGAACATTCATTCAGCTTTTAGAAGCAGTAAGAATGTATTTTCCAGTACAGAAATACATTTTCAATGACATTGAACATTCCATAGTAAGAATACAGGTTGAAACCTGTCCTCCTTTTGAGCTGTTTCAGGGCTAGATCATAGAAACATAGAATTTGTTGGCAGCTAAGGACCACCTGGCCTAGCTAATCTGCCACTTTTTTCCCTTCCTATTCTGCCATAGGAAATCCCACCTTGTTTCTTGCCACCTCCGCCCCCCCCCTGCTTAAATATTTCTTCCCACTTTTGCTATACTTTCACCTCTCTAGCTTCACGGTATGCCCCCTAGTTCTTGTGTAACTTATTTCTAAAAAATGCTCCCTTCCTGCACCTTATTCACCTCCCTGAGGTAGTTAAGGGTCTCTAATATGTCCCCCTTCATGGTGTACATGTTTAGGTCCCTTAGTCTCTCCTGATAGGACATTTGGTACAGCCTTTGCACCATTTTTTGCCCTTCTTTGGCTTGCTTCTTCCCTGTTTATGACATTTCTGAGGTGTGCTCTTCAGAACTAGGCACATTACTCCATGTGAAGTCTCACCAATGACCTATACAGTGGCAACACCACCTCCCTCCTTCTGCTGTTGATATCCCTCCCTATGCATCCCAGCATCCCACTGGCTTTCTCTACAGCAACCTTACCTAAATCATTTAACTTTTGGTGATTCCCTCCCTCCCTCCCACACATAGTTTAAATTATTTGTCTTACTCTTTCTAACACCTGACAGCTATTACAGTCAAATAACTTGAATTTGTAATACATGAAAAGTATAAGTTGCACATGTAATTAGTTTGCCAGTACAGAAAGGTATTGCCAATTAAAGTTCACATTCTAAGAAGCTACAGTAGATTGCTGAGAAATATTTAAGATCTGTCAAGACCCCATCCCCCATGGACAGTATGGGTTTATTTTTGGTACAGTGCATAGAGACTTACAAAACAAACTATGATTTGTTTTTAAGAAACTGGAAAGAAACAGCAGTTCAAACTAACTTAAAGGGAAAGTCCCCTCAACCTACTTTCTGTATACCTGTGTAGTTTGTAGGCATGAACAATGATTCCCTCTCTTGCACCCCCCTAATTTCATCCAGATTTAAATATAAATGAGGTTGCTTCACTCTGTTTTGCCCTGGTGTGAAAACTTGTTTGTCTCCATTGCAGAGGTCATGACCCCATTCTAGAGGTGTGCAAAAATAAACGTCCACAGGTGGAATTTAAGTGAAAGTCCAACTTTTGCTTCTGCAAAAGTTCAAAAATCCATTTCAGAACTTTCGTGGAAATTCTGCCTGTGATCGCTGTCTAATTGCCAACAAAATGCCCTGGTGGCTAGCAGTCCCTCCCCCCACTCTATCACTTGCCTGACCTGTATTTGAAAAAGCCCTGGTGGTTAGCAGCCCCTCCCCTACCTGATCACCTGCCCAACATGTCCAGTCAGTGTAACTCCCCCAATCCCTATCCCCTATAGTTAGGGTTGAGTAGCCTGTTTAATGTTAAACCTCAGATTTTGCACATTAGTATCTGTGGCTCTCTTTGATGAAATGAGCTGAAATTTTGTATGTGTTGTCTAGAAGTCAAAGTCTTTATGTGTGGAAATTGTGTAAAGGCAGCTTGTGTGGTTTCTAAGATTTACATGTGTCATTTTTAGAAAAAAAAAATTTCCTATACTTAACATTGTTTTTTTTGCTCTGGCCCACTGCCTACATGGAAAATAATTGTTGCCCTAAACATGCAGGAGACATGTGTCATGTCCCAAAGTAATACCTTTGACAGGTTTGATGAAAAAATATCAAAGGGTTCCCGAGTTATGAGGCTTTAAATTTTAGTGTTTTCCAACTTGTGCATGCACAGTGGGAGTTTTGAGATAACGTTCTGAAGCGAAAATAAAATTTTGATGCCGCAAATGTGCATTTTGATTTCGCGACACTTGTTTGGCATGGTGGCAAACATTTTTTTTGTGCCATGCCAACCACCATCTTGTTGACTTTTTCCATGAACCAACAAACTTGGAATATGCACAAAAATGCTGTGATTTTAATAAACAAACATCAGAACCTCGCTAAACGGGACCCGTTTAGCTAGATTCTAATGTTTGTTTTTATATATACTGACCACTAATATTTTCTCAGCATCCAACATCCCCGGTGCCCAGTTGAGTGGGAGGAGTGCTTTCCCCACATTCTCTGTATGAGAAGAACAGCATTTTCTTGAGTTCTGCAGCCACAGCTGCACTCATGCTGACTGCTGCAGTGTGAGCTGAGAGCATTGTCCCTGATGTCTAGTGACACACCCCCACCCGTCGATCGCCGTCCAGATAAATACATCAGTATATTCCCCTGTGTCTAGTGGCACTCCCACCTGCCAATTGCATCCCTGACTCCTCATCAATAAATAAATGTTTTCCCTGGTGTCTAGTGGCACCCTCTACCTGCCAATCACTGTCTCTGACTTCATTAATAAATCCATGTATTCCCTGATGTCTAGTGGCATTCCTACCCACCAATCATTGTCTCCAACTCCCCATCATTAAATCCATGTATTCCCTGGTGTCTACTGGTACCCCCCCACCCACCGATCACTGTCCCCCCACTCCCCATCAATCAATCCATGTATTCTCTGGTGTCTAGTGGCATCCCCCATTCACCAATTGCCATTTCAGCTTTCCCTGGTATCTAGTGGCACCCACCAAATGCCATCCCCATTTGCAATCTTTTCATTCTCTGGCATCTAATGTTACCCTCCATCCTCTCACTGCAGCCAGAGCTGAAGTAAAGAAAATGGTCCCTTGATTTTTTTTTTGTTAAAACCTATAAAAAAAAATGGTCCCTTGCCAATCAGACCCCCACCCCCACTTCCTACTCAGCACCCACAACCCCACATCCCCAGTACACCCCCACACACCCTCACTCACCTAAAAAGGTTCCAGGTTCGAGATTCACTCTCCGATCGAAGACACATCTTGCTGCTGGAACCGGCGACTGAAATTTGAGAAACTAAGGTAATGCGGTTCACTGTATTTCAATGGGGGAGGTTTAACTTTTATTCATAGCTCAGCCATTTTTTGACATTTTTGCACCAAATTTTCAGCATAGCCATTTGGGGATCCCGCCCCATTAACAATATTACTCTCATTATGCAACTCCTCCCCAAAAGGTGATTTCACAGTTGCTTGGTGAATTCACCTTTCAGATGGGATTTGTGTACTGATAGTCATATTGTTCATGAGATGGGGTCATAAGAAGGCTATGATGAAAATTTAAGGTCAACATATTTAAAAATGCCTAAGTTATAACCATTCATTGCAATTTTACTACACACTCTCATAACTTTGACATTTTTAATATTTTGACCCCAGATTTTCAACATAGCCTTCTTATTACCCCATCTTATACATGTTACAGCTGTCATTTTTCGAAAACTGGCCAAAATGTGTTTTCGCAACTGTGGTGTGGAATGGTGTATCAGTTGTGTAGAATTACATTTTGGCAGGGATTCAAAAATTTACTGTACTGGGTACATGAGATGGGGATCATTAAAAGGCTATGTTGAGAATTTGGGGTAAAAATATGTAACAATGCCAAAGTTATGGCCATTCATTGCAATTTTGCTATGTACACTCATGACTTTGGAAATGTTCAATATTTTGACTGCAGATTTTCAGCATAGCCTTCTTATTACCCTACCTCATGTATGTCACAGCTGCTATTCTCCAAATCCTTGCCAAAATGTGTTTATGCACCTGTGGTGCTGAATAGGGTTGCAATTGTCCAGAATTATGTTTTGGCGGGGGTTTGACAATTTTCTGTACTGGATACATGAGGTGGGGTAATAAGATCACTATGCTGACAATTTGGTCACTGTTGTACTATAAATGGAAGTGCAGGACCCAGACGGCTCTGTGCTTCCACAACTACATACATATACGCATCTATGGAAGGATGGGAGCACAGGGCCCAGAGTACTGTGTGCTCTCACGGGCAAATAAGGATACTATTATACTATCTGCTAAAATAAAGAAATAAATTGCCAAAAACTGTGTTAATGTTGTAGTTAGGGTTACAGTCACAAAAGTAGGGAAATGTGATGTTAGGACTTTGAAACCTAACACCCCACCCCTGCACTGCACACACCAACAGGTGCAGGGTGTGTGCCTTGGGGCTGTCAGCTCTAAAGCTCTAACTGTAATTCATCTCCCAACTTGCAAATCCCCTTCTCAGACCATCCCCATGCACCCCTCCAAATGGAGAGCCCATATCCACCACCTACACATCTAAACCCGCCTACACATCTAAACCAAGTTCAAACCTCTTTGTTGTTAAGAATCCTCATCTTATATGAAACCATTCAACTAGGGTGCATACATTAATTCTTGTCTCTTATAGCCCCCCCATATTCTGTGCTATTTTACTCCTCTGTGCATCTTCGCATTACTATTTCTCTACCTTTAAAAATTGGTCTGCTTCAGACTGTTACTCCCAGGAGTCCCGATGTAAGGTGAAAAACATCTCCCTGAGATTCTGGCTATACCAACTAATTCATACACTTCTTCTTCTTTGCTCAGGAAACATAGAGCTGAATCTGGGACCTATCTCCCCATTACTGTCCCCTGCTGACTTTGCTTTGGTATCCTGTGAGGTGGGTGCATGGGGAAGGGAGCCATCCATAACAACGAGTAGTTCCCCATGAAATCCCTCACGGTGATGGGAGGGTAGGGTGACTAGATGGAGGGTGGGCAAAATGGGCAACAGGATGTGGCCACATGTACGTGCGTGGGGGGGAGAGTGAGCATGGTGAGTGTGGGCTGGGATGGGTGGAGGAGCTGTAGGGGTGGCGCTGTGGTGGGTTGCTGAGCAGCGTTGTGGCATCGGGGGTTGGCCTGTGGTTGGGGTGGGTGAGATACCGGGTTCAAGTCTGGGCGCAGGTGCAATTTTATTGTGCCTGGCCCCAAACCTTTAATTTTACAGTTTTCATCCCCCTCGACACACACCCCCTGGAGTTGATAATCCTTTAGTGGGAAGTGCGAGAACACAGCCCCCACAAGCATGATGAAATATATGTCCCAGTGCTGTTGTCCTGTGTGTTGAGGGTGTCAGAGTGCCGAAATGTTTCATCACTCTGGCTGCGTAATAGCGGTGCTCACCTTTAAGCTTCTGCTGTTATCACATGGAACCCTTTGCTTTAGCTAAAAGACCAAAAATGACGCTTATAAATATCTTCAATCTTCAAAAGAAACTGGCTGATGTACAAGACTGGGTATCCTATACTGCCCCGGATATTTTGGACTTGACTGAAACCTGGTTGAAGGGCATCACCTCAGACCAAGCATTAGCCCTTCCGTCCTACACCTTATATTGTGTGGATAGAGCCACAAGGGGGGCAGGGGGGAGGAATCTATGTTAAAAATAGGTTATCTGCCCCTGTCCTTCATGCCATCTCTAAGTCGAAGGAAATCCAATGCCTGGCACTAAAACTTTCCATTTCAACTGCCAAAACAATTACCATAATAGGCTGTTACAGACCACCCTCTGGGGGCTTACAGCTCTTGCACTAGTTACATGATTTTATAGACATTAACACAAATGAATCAATAATTCTTGGTGATTTGAATTTGGATTGGCTTAGTTTAAAATCAAACCCCATAAAGAATCTCTGTGATGACCTGAGTCTAAGTTAGATAATTACAGAAACCACAAGAACAAACCATAAGAATCATCTTAACAGCTCTCTCATAGACCTCATCATCATGAGCAGACCACACAAAATAATACAAGAAGCTGTTTTCTACAGTGATCTTAGTGATCACAATATAGTAATGTGTGTTAGGAATCTATTAAAATCCACCCCTACTGGCAAATGTGTCATTAAAAGGAGTTTTAGGAAGTTTAATTCAGCCAACTTCAAGCGGATCTGAGGGACATCAACTGGCAAAGCTTTTACCTAGCACCTACTATCAATGAGGCCATGCATGTCTTTAACTCTACCTTTAGTTATGTCATAAACAAACATGCCCCAATGATTAGATGCAAAATAAAAAAAGCCTCTTGTCCGTGGGTTAATGGGGACATTAAAAAGCCTTGCTAAAGAGAGATCAGCTTTGGGCAACTGCAAGGCATACAAAATCCCCTGAAGACTGGACAGATTTCCTGGCCTGTCACAATGTCTGTACCAGACTGGTAAGAAATACCAAACAGAATTATTATTTGTGCATTCTCAAATCTGCAAAGTGGAATCCATTCAAAATGTGGTGTTCTTTTAAATCAGTGGAAGGTTGTACAGAACCTCCAGCCCTGCCCATCAAAATTAATCTTCATGGCTTCACCATCGGCAACAAATCCTTGATACTTCACAAATTTAATGCACACTTCATACAGCAGGCCTTGCTTTCGATTCTTCCCAGGCAGCCACCCTATGTCTCTCCATTACACAAACTGTTACAGTAACCTGCCCTTCCACCCACGTTGCCTCCCTTTTCTACCATCACATGCAAACACGTTGAAGATCATTTAACTAAATTGGACATTAAAAAGAGTGCTGGAGCAGGTAATATCAATCCCCTCTTCTTGAAACTAGGTTATCATTATCTGACGGCTCCTATTAACCATCTATTCAATTTGTCACTAACAGCAGGCATTGTCCCCCAAGAATGGAGGTAGTCCACATACTGCCCCATTTCAATTCAGGAGATCCTAGCGATGTTAGCAACTGTAGGCCTATTTCAGTTTTGCCAGTCCTCTCTAAACTCTTAGAAAAACTGATCAACATACAGGTCAGGGAGTTTATTGATAAGCATCATCTGGTCAACCCTTTACAAACTGAGTTTAGATGCCACCATAGCACTACATCTGCTTTGACTAAAGTGACAACCAATTGGTTGGAGGCCATAGATAGCAAGCAGATCACAGGGGCTGTATTCTTGGACATTAGTATGACCTTTGATAGAGTTGATCACGGCCTTCTTTTGGACAATCTTAACGAATATTGTTTTGAAAGCCCCATAGTAAATTGGTTTGCCAGCTAGCTGGCAGAGAGACAACACCAAATTAAAGCTAATGAGACATTCTCGTCCCTACTTCCCCTGGTAAGAGGGGTTCCCCAGGGCTCTATTGTGGGCCCCCTGCTTTTCTTATTGTATGTCATAATCTGAGCAATAGCACTATATATTCCAAAATCCACTTCTTTGTGGCTGACACTGTGCTCTCCATCTCTAAACCTTCATTCACACAAGTTTGTTCTGACATTCAGTCTGACTTTAACCAGCTACAACATAATTTAATCCAATCTAAACTTTTATTGAATGCCAAAAATAATAATTTATTTCGATTACCCTAATTCTTCAAGTTCTTTCCCAAATCACTGCATCCCCCCACCTATTACTACCCTTCTTGGTGACACGCTTGAAGTAGTGGACAGATTTAAGAATTTAGGTTTTATCCTTGATTCTCATCTCTCCTTTTCCTTTCACCTTGATGCCTTAACCCAAAAATTGAAAATGAGGCTTAGTTTCTTCTTTAGAAACAAACCTCTCCTTTCCCAGATCTCTAGACTGAGATTATTCCATGCCACCTTTCTGCCCCTTTTGGACTATGTAGATACCATCTATCATAACTGTGCAATCACCTACCTTCGCAAACTGGATACACTATATCACCAAGCTATTCACTTTATTACCAATGCTCCAGCCAGAACACATCACTACACCCTGTATAAAGAGGTGAAGTGGACCTCTCTGGCAACTGGGAGATTAAGCTAAAAAAACCTAATCCTTTTAAATGCATTCAAAACCCTTATTACTGGCCTGGTGGCACTGAGGGTTGAGGCATCCACCTTACCTCGTGCCGCACTGGTGACCCCAGTTTGGGAATGCACTCTGGTCTCCAGGGACCAGCCGGGCAGGAGAGAATCAAGCATCCAATGCACTGCTCTCCTCTCCTGGGGAGGGAGGGTTGTGACTCCCCCAGTTCTGGAAGCTCCCAGTGGAGACTGGGAGTATTGCAGCTAGCAAGGTCATGTCAAGGGGTATGGAGGTGACAGCAGACATCCTGTGGGTGGGTGTGGGTGTGCACCCATCGTACATGTAACATCATTATACATCTGCACCTCTGGGACCAAAGAAAAAGAGGAAAAGCCCTGGCACCCAAGAGGGTAAGGCAGGTCCTGTGGACCAACCCCCATGCTTAGTGCCAGACCAATCCCAGCCATCCTCTGGTTCTCCTCCTCACTCTGGCCACACTCTAGATTGTAGATAGAGTGCCGGTTAGGAGTTCGTAGCCCCACTTGGAAGGTTCAGAGCCAGGAGGATGGTGAGTCGGGGTGAGGTAGGGGAGCACCCCGGGAACAGAGGTTTGGTCTGGGAGGGGTTTCAGGTGAGCAGGAGAAGGCTAACGTCCCCATGTCCTGCTGGAGAAAATCTTAAGAGGCCAATGAAGGAACATAAAGAGATTTAAAAAAAAAAACTTATTACCAAAATAACTGCTGACACCTGCCACTGTTACTAATCTTGTATCCTACACCCTCAGCTTCCTTTCTCTGCTTTCCATCTCCTATGTCATGGACGCAAATGATTCTTATGAGTTTTATGTTGTGTAAATGTATTGGAGTGTATTCTTTATTGAATGCATAGACACTGATGACTTCATTGTATATATTGTAAATACTATATATTTAGAAATTGTTATTCCTATTATCATATTGCACTGTGTAGCCTTGTTACCTCTGTTACTGTATTTTTGTTCTATGTATTGTGTTGATGTCATTTTGTTGTACAGGTGACCTCCTTGCAAATGAGCTTGCTCAATGTATTTCATCCCTTCACAATAAACTTAAACTTGAACTAACAAAGCATGTGTAGTCACCTTGAGGTTTCCAAGACAACCAAAACCTCTTGAGTTTCACTCTCGAGGTTTAAACGGTCGGCTTGGAAACCTCTTGGTGGCTACACATGTTGTTAATGATAGCCAACCATACATTATCCTCTACATAAACATTTTTGCCCTGGTGGGCTAGTGAACCCCCCTCCCTATCCTCAGATCCCCAGTCTGTGAATAAAAATGTTAAATCCCTAGTGGTCCAGTGCACCCGCTCCCCCACCCCAGCAGGTAGTGTCCCATTCCCCTGCCCCCCCAAGCCCCAGCAGGTGACCAGCACAGCCCCCTCTCTCTGCCATGGTTGGGTCACCCACTGAGCTACAGTCTGAAATAAGCATTTTCCACCTGCAGCAGAAAGAAGCAAGAATTAGGAATGAAAAAATGCTACCACACTTAACTATTAGAAATGCATTTATTGACATGCATGGATACAGTGTACAGTATATTTGCTTCCACCTAATGTGAAACACAGGTAATGTCTTGTTCTGGTATGCATAGTAGACTGGCTAGTAGTGATAAAGTAGCATATTTAACCATCCTGAAAATGACTGGCTGAGGATGATCAAACTCTCACATACAACCCCTGAATGGCTGGTTCAGTCAAGCCCCAAGTTGTCCGAACACTTTTACCAACATGTTTGCATGGCCCTTGGTAACAAAACATAACATTGGCATCTGGTTACAATAGGCCCGCACTGCAGAATATATTACATAGTACATTAACGGTAAGAGATGATTTAAATTATGGTGTTTTCAAAGTTTTAATTGAAACTCATTGTACAGAGATCTGAAGTTGCAAGCTGTAAATGGTAACTCCTGGGGTGTAATTTCCAAAGTGTTCATCATTGTCTATCAGAATCAAATAATAGTTTCAAAATTACTTGCTATGTAAGTACTCTTTGCGTATTATCATTCCTACTGAACAATTATGTAGACATTTCCGCAACTGTTGTAACTGTTTACCTGTATCCAGGACCTACTTGAAAACGAACAGTGCTTATTGGAGGCTATCCTGGTAAAACAAATAAATATAAATACAACTGTCCCCATATCCCCTGGACCACATGGGTTTCCTCCCAAGGGTACTGAAGGATATTAGCCAGCCACTACCTGCCCCTCTGGCAGAACTATTTACAGAATCACTAGTGTCTTGAGAAGTGCCAAAAGACTGGAGGGTGAAAAATCTGGTCACTACTATATAAGAGTGGGGATAGGGACAGGACAATATGGGTAACTATAGGCTTGTAACTGTGACATTGATAGTGAAAACACTGCTGGAGTTAATTATCAAAGAGCAGATAGTGGACTTCTTGGTAGAAAATAATCTCATGGAAAACATTAGCACAGGGGTTACAAAGGGAAGTCATATGAAACCAATCTGATTGATGTTTTCAACACAGAGATGCAGGTAACCAGGCAGCAGACATCCATCCTATACCTAAAATTTAATAAAGTCTTCAATTAGGTACCTTGCAGAAGACAAACTAAAACAATTGGGGAAGTGTGATTTGGAAAAAAAGCCAACAATGTGGATTGGAAATCGGCTGTCTGACTGGACCCAGAAAGTTATCCTAAATGACAAATTCTTAGATGTCAAGAATGTTATTAGGGGGTTGCCTCAGGGATCGGTGCTGAGGCTGTTACTGTTTGAAATGTATATGAGGGATATAGTAGTTAGATTTCAAGGCATGATGAGACTATTTGCTGATGATTAGAGATGGGCAAAGTGGCTGAAATTCGCTCCACGAAGTGATTCATGGAATAATGCAGAATCCGTGAAGTGCTCCGCAACATTAAGTGGAGTACTTCATGTTATAATAGGGAAAGCAAAATCCATTGAAAACAATGACCTTGCATTATTTCACCTTTCCCAAACCACTTCTGCACCAATTTTAAGGAGGAGTACATTGAAATCAATGTACTTCTCATCACTTCGCCTTGTTATTGAGCTCCAAGGCAAATTTGCAGTGTTTCATGGGATTGCAGGTCACATGGGCTCTAGATTGTTCTGCACAACCTCAGTTCTGTGTAGTGTATGTGTAATGGAAGATGGAGACAGTTTCTTCTCAGAGCTCTGTGATTCAAATCCTCTAAAAGCTGTTAAAGCCTTTTTGAACCATTTTTTTGCTCAAAATTTAGTGCATTGATTGTAGGAAACCCTCCTGTGCTCATATCATCGAGTGTTTATTGTTTGTGTGTGGAGTTTGAATGTTAGTTTAGAACAGTCAGTCTGTGTACTGTGAAGTGTGCTTTGGGGAAGGGCATATCTGTGGTGTAGGTAGATTAACAGGGAGAAAAAGACAGTCTTTCTGTTTTGGTTATATTTTTCTTGTATAACTGTGTTAATGTACACACAGTAATATTTTCAGTAATTCTTGAAATTTTTTTGCTAATTGTAGTGGTGCAGCAGTGTATAATTTCAGTTTGTTTATAACATTTGGTTATCTTGCTAAAGGTTTTCAATTTGCTATGCAATACTTGTAGTGTGTGTGAGTGTGTATGAGATGCATACCATTAAATCAGACAACTTTTAGAGTAATTGTAGCAGTGTGAACCCGCTATCCACCGCACCTGCATGAATGTTTTATATTGCTTTGTAGTATCTTTTCTGGTAGTGGACTGTTACTGCCATGCATTACCCCTCCCCCCAACCAGCAAAAGATATTCTTTTCCAGATTTCGATTTGTGACTTGTGAGCACTGGCTAGGTGTTGTGCCTTTGCATGTGACTCTGCATCTCTTGAGTGTGCAGCACAGTCTTAATCTGTCTGTGCATTTGCTGTACACCATTACTGTAATTCTGGGAGACTTTGCATTTTTTGTTATCCTCTCATTTCACTTCACCAGCATTGGGGAATTTTCTGGACACAAAACAGTAACATTTTGGGGATGCAAATTAATTTTGGTGACTGTGTGACCACTGTGTGCATGGCTGAGTGTGCCATTAATTCTGGGAGACTTTGCATTTTTTATTACCCTCTCATTTCACTTTGCCAGCACTGGGGAATTTTCTGGACACAACACAGTAGCATTTTGGGGATGCAAATTAATTCTGGTGACTGTGTGTGACTGTGTGTGACCACTGTGTGCATGGCTAAGTGTGCTGTTAATTCTGGGAGACTTTGCATTTCTTGTTACACTCTCATTTCTGCCTTATTTGTTGCCCTGTCCTTTTGCCCTTACTGCATATATCTGGGCATTTAGCTTACCAACTGCTGTACTTATATTTTGAACTTATTGTACATATATATCAATGATTATTGTTTTACCTGCCTTACTGTTTTTGTATACTATGTTCATTCCTGTTAACCTGTTACAACTCATGTTCTGTTGTCATATGAAATATCTTATTATTCTGTATTATATGTAATCTGTATAATGCCCCAGGTCCATCTTGTAAATGAGTTTTTCCTCAGTGGTGTTTCTCCTGGTAAAATAAAGATTGATTGATTTATTTCACATCGTCAGCACTGAGGAATCTTCTGGACACAAGACAGTAGCATTTTGGGTATGCACATTAATTCTGGTGTCTGTGTGTGATGTGACCACGTCCACTGTGTGCATGACTGAGTGTGCCATTAATTCTGGGAGACTTTGTATTTCTTGTTGTGCTATCATTTCACTTCATCAGCACTGGGGAGTTTTCTTGGACACAAGACAGTAGCATTTTGGGGATGCACATTAATTCTGGTGACTGTGTGTGGGGGGCACTGGGGGGCTGCCAGTATTGTTGCCACTCCACCTTACTTCACGTTAAGGCAGAATGACAATGTGAAGTTATAATTACAAGGCAAAGTGAGCCTTTCCTGTTGATCACTCCACATAGCAGAGTGACAACATAAAGTGGCCACTTCGCCAGCGGAATTTAATTTTGCTGCATCTCTACTGATGACATAAAGCTCTGCAGAAGTGTAGACACTGATAAAGGGATAAACAACATGAGGAGAGATGTGGTGAGCCTTGAACAGTGATCAGGATTTGTATCATTGCAGTTAAAGTTCCGTGTTAAAAAATGTAAGGAGATGCATATTGGCAACATGAATCCGCACATGGAATACAGAATTAATGGCATCACAGTGAAACTTTCAATAGAAGAGTGTGGTCTGGGTTTCATAATAAACAGCGGTATGGAATCTTCATGCTTGCGTGTGAAAGTGTATGGAAAGGCAAACAGGTTACTGGTGTGTATTGGGGGCTTCACTAGCCAAAACAAGGTGATCTTGCCACTATACAGGTCAACACACCTGGAGTACTGTGTACAGTTTGGAACACTTGTCTAAAAAAGGAAAAGGAGATGCTGGAATGCATTCAACAAAGTACAACAAAAATGATTCATGGTCATTAAGGAAGGGCATATCTGGAGAGCCTGAATAACCTAAACATATACTCATTGGAGGACATGAGGGAGAAGATATAAACTTGTAAATACAAGTACATAACAAAGTAGATATTGCATAATTATTTAAGCTACATTGGCAGACAAATATCAGGGGTGCGGGTGGGGGTAAGTTCAAGAAGGAGGTCAGGAAGGATTTCTTTACAGAAAGGGTTGTAGGTAGATGGAACAAGCTGCCCAAAGAAGTAGTCACTCCCAGCTCAATATCGGGGCTTAAAACCCATTGGAATAGATACAGAAGGATTATTGGAAATAAACAGAAGATTGAAGAGAACAGTTGGAGTTCAAAATGATTGAGTAGGCCTATGCAGGTAAAACAGGGTGCACTGGATGGGATCTTGCCTTTATCCATGCTGGTTGGCAGAGGGAAGGTAAGTGTACAGGGTTGGCAGGTAATTCATTGTAAGGTGTTGGAAGGGGAATGCGAATTGCAGGGGATCCATATCTATGGTCATCTTACATTTGTACTGAGCATCAAAGAAGTGGGATGGGATAGGAGAATCAAGGGTATTTGAGAGCTGCTGTAGACATTCCCAACTGGTTTACTTACAGAAGTACATATCTGCTGGTTTTATAAAGGCAGGAGTTGGGAGGATGTGGGGGTATAGGAGCATGTACAGGCATCAGGGTAGTGAGAGGGGGGTGGTGTGCTGTAATGGTTGTGGGGTGGCAGTCTACCTGGGGATGTGGTAAACAGGGAAACTGTCCAGTGTGCTGGAGCCTAGAGTAACTAAGAGTAGAAGTACAGCAGCTTAGAAGGGAACTGGGGAGGATAGCGTGAAGAGTGAGAGGAGCAGGGGAAGGAACAGAAAGCCAGGTAGGAGATATACAGGGGAGAGAGAGGTCAGAAGGCAGGGGAAGGGGCAGAAAGAATCACCCAGGATCTGGTGGTACCTCTAACTTGGAAGGCCAAGGAGCCTAGGATGGAGGAATGGAAAGTGGTAAAGGGAATGGGTGGGACTGCAAGGGTTGAAACAGGAGTGGAAGCATTTAGAAGGGTGCCTTTAAAAAACAGTTTTAACCCACTGATTGGATGTGAGTAGGAGGGAACAAGAGATGAGGAAGAGGTCAGGTTAACACATAGGGGTCAGGGAAGTAGGACAGGAGGGGGGTAGTACTGTTCAGGGCAGTCAAGATGGGTGGGGAAGAGGGAATATCAAGGGTGGAGCACAGGGAGGGAGGGAGGAAGGAAGTGGTAGGGTGGCAAGAGTTGTGAGGAAGGAGATTATGTGGGCTGATGGCTAGAAAGGGAAAGATATGTAAAGGGGTGAAACAGCTTACGGAGAGAAGCAGAGGCTGTGGAGGTATCAGGAAAGCAGGGCTTGGGGATAGTAAGGGTGGGATGTTAATCAGGGTAGAGGGGGAACAGGTAGGTGGGAGAGGAACTCCTATAGTAGCAACAGAAGGAAGGGATGCTCACAGAAATGAAGAAAATGGATGGATGGTAATCCTAGAGGACTCCAAAATAAAAGATATTAACTTGGAAGGAAGGGAGATCAAAATACAGGTAGGAAGGTGGTTTGCATGCCAGCAGTGATGGTATACCATCATAACAGTGATGGAAAGTGATCGACTTGAATATGAGTGACTTACTTTCAGTGCCTGTTATGTGGGCTACCCCTCAAGGGTAGCAAAAGACAAAGAATAGGGTGAAAGGAAGAATGGGAGGGAGACTGGAAGAGGAGGGCAGGTATGTAAGGGGCAGTGCGGTGGTATGCTGCCGAACTGGTACTGTGGTGGAGTGGTAAGGGTGGCTGGCTACAGTGGGGAGGGTGCAGGTTCCGGGCTGGGAGGTATGGTATTTTGTTTTGTTTTGGTTCTCCCTCCCCAACCTGCACCCCTGCATTAGTAATCTTTGTAAGGGATGGGGTGAAGCCCCCATTAGGAAGGTATGGGGCAAGTCAGCCCTCCACAGAACAATCTTTTCCATCTTTCCTCACTGGGCATGTGCATTACCTTTGTTTTTTTGGCAATGTACCGACCAGTAATAGTGATTCGCTATTTCGAATCATGGTTATGACACAGAATTGCAATGATAGCATAGAGGATGTGTCCAACAATTGGGGAGCTGGTGAAGGAGAGAGGGAAATCCATCATAGTTATACACCTGGGTACTAATGACATAGCTTGGGGACGAGGAGGGAGTAGCACATGATAGAGTCAGGGCAATAGGGAAGCCCCTGCAGAGAGGGTAGCCAGATCATTGGCATTCTCAGATATGTTGCTACACCGAGCTCGGCAAGAAATAGAAGAAAAGGATAAAAAGAAATTCAACTGGCTGAGGGAGCTGGTGCAAAGAGGAAGGGTAAAGATGATACTGAGGGCTGGGGTGAGACCTGGTCAGATAAAACATTCTTGTACCAGACAGACTGCACCAGCAATGGGGCTGAGGGTCATCAGAGACAAACGGGGGCAAGATAACCAATAAGCTTAACTTAAACTACTGGGGGTTAAGTGGCCTGAAGGCCCTGAGACTCGGGAGGAGGAGGTCGGCAGACCTACCCTGACACCAGTAGAGGGGGACTGGAAGGTTGAGGTAGAGGGGGAGAAAAGGGGTTAGCAGAAGGGGGTGGGGACACAAACAATGGGGGAGAAATGAGAATGGCAGATAGGAGGGAAGGGAAGGAGGCTGAGATTTGAGGTAGACAGTGGTGCCCCTGAATGCATGTAGTCTTGGAAACAAGATGGATGACATGCAGGTGTTGCTGGTTGAGAGGGAAGTGGACATCATGGTACTCACTGAGACTTGGACTACACCAAACCACAAATGGAACTTCTTGATCCCTGGGCATAATTAATACATGAGGGACAGGATGGTAGGAAATGGAGGAGGGTGACAGTTTACATCAGGGAGGGTATAACATGTATAAGGCAGGAGTCAGAGGAAGAGAGTGTGGAAGCAATATGGATTCAGTTACTGTTGAGCAGAGGGAGGAAGGTGAGATTGAGGATGATCTACAGACCACTCAACCAGGAGGAGGAAAGACACAGGGAGCTGAACTCACAAATGCTGACTGCTGCAGGGAAGAGTGAGGTGGTAAAAGACAGAGACTTCAACCTGCCCAAGGTGAATTGGAGGGCACCTGCCACAACCTGTGCAAGGAGTTAAGTGATCCTAGATGCACTGCAAAGTGGTTTCCTGATCAAGGGCATCACATAACCCACCAGGGAAGGGGCAATCCTTGATTTGGTGCTGACGAATGTGGAGAAAATCCAGGATATACTCTATTAGTCAAGGAGCCCCTGGGTGGAAGTGATCATCACACTTTGTGGTTCCAGTTAGACATAGGCAGGGAAAGGGCCCCCATAAAATCCTGGAGGTTTAGCATGGTGAACTTCAGAAAGATTGACAAGTTGTTAAGTAGTCACATGGCAGACATCTGAGGGGGATATGTGGAATGACCAAAGGTGGTCCATCATCAAGGAAGGAATAATGGTTGTCACAGAGGAGTGTGTTAGACTCAAGGGGAAGAACTCAAGGGACAAAGCTCCAAGCTGGTTTAGTACTGAGGATGACCAGGCAGTAAGGGACAAGAGGATAGCCTACAAGAAATTCAGGAGATCCAAGAAAGAGGAAGACAGGTAGGATTACCTGAAAATGCCTAGCATAGCAGATAAGGTGGTCAGGCTGGATAAGGCTTAGTAGGAACTACAGCTAGCTGAGGGAATTAAGAAGGGGGAGAAGGCCGTTGTCCACTATATATATTTTTTCTTCTCCTCCCTGGTTGGCCCTTCATCTGAGGTGCACCCCAGCCCTTTCACCCCAAAGTCTGCCAGTACTTATCTGCCGCCATCTTCCCCTAGTGCTTGCTCCACCTGGTGTGGTCAATGGGGGTCCTCCAAGACCCACTGCAGAACAGATCCAGTTCTTGTGGCATGCCCAGTTGGTCAGGAGTAGGGCCTGTGGGTGATCCTCATCATCCTGCTCTCGTGTGATATGCATCAATGTCTGCCACATCTCTCGATCTGTCTTGGCACCAAGCTGCCTTTTCCTTGGCTTCTGCCAGGGGACAGACAAGCTGCGGGATTTTTCCACCCTCCTTCCCTGGAGGAGAAGAGCAGTCCTCCACAAATACTCGTCCCCTCCTCTGCAGACCATCGAACAGCCTGGATTGCTTCTCAGCATGAGACTTCAGTGTTGCAAGTGGTACTGCTACTATTGCATGGTGGCCAGCTCATTTTCCACTGCATTAGTGAGAAAAGGGACAAGATAGGTGGGATTGTTTGACTCAGGAAAGGGGACAAAGGCCAGGCAGAGATACTGAACAAGTACTTCTAGTCCATCTTAACCAGGGAAAAGGATGGACCAGTGTGACTGGGAGGAAGAGGAGAAGCAAGGGGCAGGAGCACAGATACTGTGATTGAGGTGGATAGGGTGAGAACAGGGCTGCTAGTATTGAAGGTGAACAGATCCCTAGACCCAGATGGCATACACCCAAGAATGCTGAGGAAATTGGTAGAGGAACTTGTAGATACAGTGGCTGGCCCATTCAATTATTCACTGGAGTCAGGCATGGTACTGCAGGACTGGAGAGGAGAAAGGCACATGTAGTGTTCTTTTACAACAGTGTTCCCAAGGATGACCTAGGGAATTACAGACCGGTCAGACTGACCTCTATCATGTGCAACCCATGGAAACCATACTTAAGAAAAAGTTGGTAGAGTATCTAGACAAGCATGGTCTCCAGGATGTGAGGCAGCGCAGTTTTATGATAGAGAGGTCATGTCAAACAAATCTGACTGACTTCTTTGACTGGGTCACTAAAACAGCAGACAGAGGCCAAGTGGAGGACATCCTTTAGCTGGACTTCAGCAAAGTTTTTGACTCTGTACTCCACAAGAGTTTGATCAGGAAGCTGGTGGATCTGAGGGATGGAGAGAAGTCAGCCAGGGTTCTATGTCTTAATGGAGATTGAGGAATAGCGATTGCCATTAGGGTAGGTGTACATCACCAAAAATGAATTTCGGCAATGCACAACTTGAAATCAATGGGAAAAGGGAGCCCAAGATCTATGGGTTTCCTTTACAGTCTCCTACACCCCGCTGTGGGTGGTTTCACCCTCCCACACCCCCATACTAAAGGATTCTCAACCCAGGGGGATGGTGTCAGGGAGGGTGAAATACTTAAAACAAAAAGCCACCTGCTGGCAAAAAAGAACTTCACTGACCCAAACACTGCGCCCTGCACCTCCCAACTGACTACCTTCCTCACCGTGCTAGTGCACCAGTTCAGCAGCTCACCACACCCCTCCTACATACCTTCCTCCCTTTCTTTCCCCTGTGCATGTGTGCATGCGAGCATGTGCACTGTGATTCTGTCACCCTACCATGCCCACCCAGGTATACAGTCACCACCCTGACAGGTAATCCTGAACACAGGCACTGTAACTGAGTTGCAGTTTTTGTAAGCACTCAATTGTGGTCACCTTGTTCACAGGTTACCGTAGGCCAGATAGGTGGAAAACTAGCTGAAGGGCAAACCCCAGAGAGTGGTGGTGAGGGGGGTGAGCTTTCTAGCACCAGGGAGATGATCATCAGTGGGGTCCTGCAGGGGCAGTGCTGGGACCAGTGCTGTTTAATGCTCTATAAATAATATTAGGGATGGCATTAAGGGTAAAATGTGCCTACTTGCAGATGACACCAAACTCCATGAGATGGTTGATACAGTAGAAGGGATTCAGGACCTAAAGGAGGATCTGGAAAAACTAGAGAGGTGCTCTGGGATTTGGCAGCTTGGCTTCAATGCAAAGGAATGCAAAGATTTGCATGTTGGAGCCAAGAAGCCATGGGTTCTAAGGCCTGGGTGTCTAAAATGGAGAAGGAGAATGATCTGAGACTGATGATCACTAGCAAACTGAAGCCCACCATACAGTGTAGGAAGGCAGTAGCAAAGGAGGCAGTATAGCGCAGTGATCTAAGGCTCTGAGCTGCAAATCTGATGACATCCAGCAGACCAGACCTGGGTTTGAATCCCACAGCTTCCACTTGCATACTGTGCGACCTTGAGCAAGTCACTTAACCTCCTTGTGCTCCCAGGTTGCTCCTGTAAAAAAGCTTTCAGCTTAGTGTGCTATACCTAGTTAAATAGTTAAATAGGTAAATAAATGTTGTACTGCATTGCCAGAGGGATCAACAGCAGATAAGAGGAGGTAATGCTGCCTGTGTGCAGGTCATTACTGAGGCCGCATCTGGAGTAAAGTTTGCGGTAACGGTGCCCATATCTTAAAACAACATTAACCTGCTAAAGATGGTCCAAAAGAGGACAACAAAGATGATCATGGGCCAGCAGGGCAGAACATATGAGTAGAGGTTGGAGGACCTGAACATGTGCTCCCTGAAAGAGAGTAGAGAGGGGACATGATTGAGACCTTCAAGTATTAGAAAGGAATAAATAGGGTGGAGAAGGAGGGTCTCCTTAAGCTTAGTGGGAACTCAACCAAAATGTTAGGAGGCACAGTCTCACATTTGATGGGGAAAGTTCAGGAGGGAGACTAGGCAGTACTTCTTCATAGAGATGGTGGTGGCAAGTTGGAATGGGCTGCTGGAAGAGGTGGTTTTGTCAAGGAAGATGGGCAGCTTCAAGAGAGACTGAGACAGAGTTTGTAGGAAAATAAGGATCAAGGGCAGGGTGGATTGGGAAGGGGGGCTGGGTCAGTAGCATAAACTAAGGACTTTGCAATAGCAGCAGACTAGAGGAAGACCAAATGGCCTTTTTCTGTTGGTTTCTTTGTATGTTCACACATCCATTTTCAACTATCTCTGTATCACTGTATCTTTCCCTTTTCACCAGCTAACATTATGGTCTCTCCTCAATGTTGCACAATGAGCTTGATACGTTATTATAAAGTGGTGGAATTGCTCCCACCAATCAGGAGGTATCATCTACTGTACCGCTTATCCATTGTACAGTAGACGCTCGTGCATCACCACATAGCTGATTTGCACCGCAGAGCTTCTTGTGAAATAGTAATTGTCACTGTCTACGAGAAGTTGTGACACTTCAGCAAATCAAAACTCTACAGTGCACGTTAAACAACATCAACAGAGGGATGTTATATATGTATTTTAGTGATAAGGTGCATTCCATGGGTTTAGCTGTTTCCCCTGGGCAGTATGGATTGGTATGTTCCCATGCCACACAAAACATACCAATCCATGCCGCTAAGGGGAAACAGTTAAACCTGCAGAAAGCACCATAACACTAAAATACACGTATAACATCCTAACACAGTTCTACAGCAGTTCCACCACTTTATAATATGTTTATAGGGGTAGTGGTGGTTGTTTCTTATGAGATAAGAATGTTATCTCGTACTGGTTTGGCCTGTCAGAACCGCTTAGCTTTGCTTCGAGGTCCTCTTGGCCAACTGGTAATACCTATAACATTCTTATCTCATAAGAAACAACCACCACTACCCCTATAAACATATACTAGAGAACCACAAGGTGACTTAAGAAATGCAGGAAAACATCCTTCAGTGGAACTGGAGGACTAATGATGGTGGCAGCATGGATAGAGGGGCCCGAAGTATAATTTAAGGGGGATAAAAATAAAAATTCTTTTTGACCACTTAAATTGTGAGTGGGGAGTTCAAAACTGCAAGTTTAGCTGTTGTTTTCCATTAACATGAAATCAGATATTTTATCAAGGTTTCCTATGACATACACTATGTAAACTGGCAAACTAAGATCATCTTAGCTTATTGCTTCCCATTCTCAATCCAGTTTAAATCCTATTATACAGCAGGGGCTCAGCCATCCAAGGATTAAGTCCCAGTCTACAGCCAGCGGTGTGGAAACAAATCTCTGCATTTCTGGACATTCCCATTTTCAGCCTGTGCTCCTTACAGGCAGCAGGCGCAGTTGTGGAGGATGATACACGTGGTCCAACCAGGTGTAACATTTTGGCACAGCTGCATCAAAAATCATCCTCTAGCTGCTGTAAATCATGGAGCCAGTCGTAAAATGTCTCCTTCTTTGAAAATCCAGTGCATGCCATAAAATCTGTGGCTCCACAAGTGAAGACCTACTTGCTCCAGTTTTTTCCCCCATACCTGCGCCACTTTCTGGGGTTTTGGAAAATCTAGCCCCATGTCTCTGATTTAAAACTTATTGCCATTGTTGCCTTGAATGTCAGTATTAATTTCTGATACTGTGTAAATGTCATTTTATATTTCATCCTTTACATGTTTGTGTTTTTCTAGATTGTAAGAACTGCAGCGGAAATAAACAGTGTGTTTACATAAGTACGGAAGGTATTACTAAACCAACATGTCAATGCAAGCCTGGTTATCAAGTAAATGGTGATAGCTGTAAACAGTTAAGTATATGCATTTTTATTTATGATAGCATGTTGTACTGCCTTAGACACTGTGTTTTTATTATCTTCTAGCATCTACAAAAGCAAGGAAAAGTACGTATTACTAGAGGGGAGAGTTAAATGTTTGCAGAGTGATTAAAGGCATAAGATGAATGAAAAATACTCTGGGAACTTTATAGTGTCTAACTAAGTAATGTGCATTTTTATACTCAAATTCAGAAACAGTTTAAACAATTGTATCTTTTTTAAACAGTAAAGCAATTTAATTTATCAATACAAGAACAGTATCGATACAGTCAATGCAAAACAATAGTTTCAATAATACAGTATGTGTTGCTTTTCTTATCCATGTTGGCACTAAAAACATGCATTAATAATATATCCAATCAGTGGAAGGAGTATTGATATGTATGAAAAAGTATCAACACATAAAAACAGTATTGATAGGACTGATTTTAATGAACTGACTCCAAGTATTCATTAAAATAACATTTCTAGCAGTAATGCTTCTAAAGTTAGAACTTTGGCAAGATAATGGGCAGATATTCAAAACATTGTCCATGGCTAAATTAGCACTGTATCAGCATGCTAAATTAGCCCAAGAATCAATAGCCTATATTCAGAAGGATGGCAAATTGCTAAACCTGTTGAATATAGCGTGCTAAGAAGCCGGGCAAACTGGGTTGGGAGTGCACTGCAGAAATAGCCCTGGAAATACGACCACTCTGAATATAGCAACCAGGAAGTGCAAACCACAACAGCAGCCCAGTACACAGCAACGTGATGGAAGGTAAAGGCCAATGTGTGTGTTCTAGCAAAAGGAGTGGCTTCATTAAAGCTGCAAGCACCAGCACATGTGAAATTCTGCAGAAATGTACCATGTTTCAGAAATGTTTGCTCAGCACTGATACATTTGTGCAGGTTTTGCATGGAGCTAAGATGTTTGCCTGGCACTATCACGTTTGCCCAGGGCAAGCATTTGCTATATTCAGAAGAAACATGCAAATGAGGATAACTAGGCAGTCTGTGGACAAACATCCAGATTAGCATCTCATTATGTCCTGATTTGCATGCAGTTTGCCCAGTGCTGTTGCAAGGTCCCACAGCTCCACCTGTAGGTCAGTTTGGAAGTGCATGATGGTAGCTGCAGGCTACGTTTGTACAGAACTGTATAGAATATTTTGCCCCAGGGGACTGCACAGCACAGGCACATGTGGTGGTGCTACATGCAATAGTCAAACTGTAATTCCTGCTACAGTGCACAGAGACTCTACAGTAACAAGGGACCCAGTAGTGTGAGGGACACAGCAATGCCTATGGTGTATAGGGCATCAATGACTGCTGCACTTTACACAGTGACAGGCCCATCTTGCAGGTGTGTACTGACAGTGGACATTACTGTTATGCTGTTGTGCAGCTCACAGATGCTGCACCACTGGCATGAGATACTCACAGTGACATATATATGGCTGGCTGTGTGCTGCAGTGTCTGTACAGTATGCGGCATGTGGCTGGGGGCACATACCATCAGACAGGACACACTGGTTTGGGGTATTCCCTACACTGGACCATTTGCACTGCATGGATTGTCCTAGCCTTGTGGCAGTACCTAGTATGTGGTGCAGCCTGGCCACCTGTACACCTTCCCCTCAACACCCTCCATGCCCCCAGTGCTGCATGTGTGTGTTGGATTCTTTTGGTGTCCACCGGTGTGGTCTGCAGATGTGTGCTGTATGGACACACTGCCATGGTGTCCACTGGGTGCTGGATCACCAATCAATGCCTGGAATGGTTGGGACAGGTGGCAGATGATGGCAACATAAGAGGTGCCATCCATGTGCAGCATGTTTATACCCTGTCTGGTGCCTGTCTATGTTTATTTGTACAACAGGGTGAGTGATAAATGAGTGTGATAAATCTTGTTATTTTACTGGATGAGTGTGAAAACTCCTGTTATTTTCACCAGAGTGTGATAAATGTAAGAAACTACATTTATCAAACCCCAAGCAAACCGAGCAAACCTGTGCAAATGGTAACGTTTGCAACAATATTGTATAAATTGAATACATGATGTGCACTTGTGTAATATGGAAAATATTTTCACTCCTGCACAGTGACCTCTGGATACTCACGAATGGCTTTGCCACTTGGAAATATCCAGAAACATAGAAACATAGAAGTTGATGGCAGATAAGGACCGCAAGGCCCATCCAGTCTGCCCATTTCTTTTTCTACCTTATAAATGTGCCATCGGCCTTTGCTCTGTCAGTGGCCTATCTATTCATAGTCATTTGTATTGCTCTCTTATGCCTATCCCATGCCTGTTTGAAGCCCTGCACTGTATTCATAGCCACCACTTCTGTGGTAAGCTCATTCCATGCATCCACCACCTTTCTGTGAAAAAGAATTCTCACATTCCCCTTTAATCGGCCTCCTCTAATCTCATGCTGTGTCCTCTTGTCCTGCTATTTTTCTTATATTTAAACATGTTAGACTCTTTCACCTTGTTTATGCCTTAAGGTGTTTGAATGCCTCGATCATATCACCTCTCTCCTCCTTTGCTCAAGGGTATACATATTGAGCTCCGTTAATCTGTCCTCATATGTCTTCTGTGCAGTCCCTGCACCATTCTGTTGCCCTTCTCTGACTGCCTCAATTTGGTTAATGTTCTTGTGAAGGTGTGGCTCCAATACTGCACGCAGTACTCCAGATGGGGCCTAACCAGTGTCTTGTACAGAGGGATTATTACCTCCCTCTTACGACTTGTGATACCCCTACTAATATACCCTAACACCCCCCTAGCCTTACCTACTGCTTTAGAGGTCTGCTTGGATGATTTTAGGTCATCAGTGATGATGATGCCCAAGTCTCTTTCTTCCTTTGTGACTGCTAGCAACTCCCCTCCCAGCCTATAGGTGGCTTCAGGGTTTCTCTTCCTATGCGCATGATTTTGCACTTCTTTGCATTAATCCCAGTTGCCACTCTTTCTGACCTATTCTGCTAGTTTATCCAGATCTCTTCTCATTCTGCCCACCCCATCTGGATCATCTACTTGTTGCAGATCTTGGTGTCATCTGCAAACAGACAAGCCTATACCTCTAGTCCATCTCCCAGAAGGTCACTAATGAAGATGCTGAAGAGGACTGGCCCCAGGACTGATCCCTGAGGTACCCCACTCTGTGACTTGCATCTCTTCTGACTGTATACCATTTACCACCACTCTCTGTTTTCTGCCTGTCAACCAGTTTGCCACCCAGTTGACCAACTTCTGACCACCAAGCCTACCCAGCTAATTTATCAATCTTCTATGTGGAACAGTGTCAAAAGCTTTGCTGAAGTCAAGGTAGGCGACATCAACTGCTCCCCCTTGGTCCACCGCTCTGGTTACCCAGTCAAAATCTATGAGATTAGTTTGACAGGACCTCCTTTTGTAAACCCATACTGTCTTGGATCCTGTGCCCTATGGATTCCAGGTGTTGCACTATCCTTTCCTTAAGAGTGCCTCCATAATCTTGCCCACTACTGAGGTAAGACTGGCCGGTCTGTAGTTCCCGCCTCCTCCTGCTACCACTCTTGTGGGCGGGATCACATAAGCCCTTCTCCAGTCTTCTGGGACCTCTCCTATGCTCAGAGACTCACTAAACAATTCTGCTAATGGCTCTGCTAGTTCCTCCTTTAGCTCCTTAAGTACCCTGGGATGTATGCCATCAGGTCCCATTGCCTTATCCACCTGAGCTTAGCAAGCTCTTATAGGACCCTTTCTTTTGTGAAGGGAGTAGTGCTCACCTCCCTCCCGCTGTGTCCATGATGTTGAGCTGTGGGCCTGCTAACCTCTTCAAATACTGAGCAAAGTAATCTATTTAGGATAGATGCCTTGCAAGGTCCTCCTCCTCACATGCTCCCTTTTCTCCATTAAGCTTAGTAATACCCCTCTGGACTTTCTCCTTTCACTAATGTATCTATAGAAAGTCTTGTCACCTTCTTTTACTGTTCGTGCTAGTGTTTCCTCAGTTTGGGACTTTGCCTGCCTTACTGCCTTACCTGCTTCCCTTAGGGCAGTTTGGTATGCCTCCCTATCTTCATCCCGCTGTGTTCCCTTATATTTCCTGAAGGCAAGCCTTTTGGCTCTGACCTTTTCCGCTACTGTATTTGAGAACCAAAGTGGTTTCCTTCTTCTTTTGCACTTCCTTTTCTGTCTAACACAATGGGATGTTGCTTCAAGTATTGCATCCTTAATGCTTGCCCACTTTGCCTGTACCCCTCACCTGTGTTTCTTTTTGCCAGGGCTAGCTTAACTCTGTTGGCCATCTTATCAAAGTCAGCTCCTCTGAGTCCCATATTTTTGCCTTGGAATGGGATGATTTAGATGTAATGCTTCAAGTTGAACCATACCATGTGATGGTCACTGGCCCCCAGGTGACCTTTTTACCTGGAGATCTGTGATCCTTCTTTGTTAGTCAGTACTAGATCTAGGATAGCCCTGTCTCTTGTGGGTTGCTGTACCAGTTGTTTGAGGCCCTCCCCTGCAGGAATCCACTATGAGTCTAGTTCTGGCAGATGTTCCTGCTGGTATTGACCAATCTGTATCTGGCATGTTGAAGTCTCCCATTATAAGAACCTCCCCTTTAGCTGTCATGTTTTGTATATCTTCTAACAGTAATGTGTCTCATGTCCTCCCTCTGGTCTGGGGGCCTGTAGACAACCCCAGTTCTTATGGCTGTCCCATTTCCTGTTTCCAGGTGACCACAGTTCTTCTGGCTCCTTATGTGTATTCTGAATTTCTGTAGCTTTGATATTTTCATTAACATACAGGCCACTCCTCCCCCTTGCACCTCGGTCTCTTCTGAACAATACATAGCCAGGTACCGATGTCTCCCAAGTGTGGTTACTGGTAAACCACATCTCACTAATTGCTACTATGTCCAGTTTAGCCTCTGACATTATTGCCTGCAGGTCTGGGATCTTATTTCCCAGGCTGTGAGCATTGTGTACATGATTTTCCATTGGCCAGATTTTTGGGTGTGTTAGTTGTTGGGTGAAGTTCTTTGGCATTACCCCAATGCGTCGTGTGGGAGAACCTTTTTCTTACCTGGTGATGCAAATGAGCAGGCAAACATGCTGAATTCTGTTTGACCACTAGCTGAGGGGAGGGTGTTCTTCCATTCGCTCGGCGTAGAGGTGCACCCTCCCCATTTGCTAGTTTAAATATTCTGCAAAGACGCCAAACTTCGCCCCAATGCACTGACTCCCTCTTTAGTCAGATGCAGTCCATCAAATTTAAAGAACTTTCGCTCCCAGAACTGTTGCCAGTTCCCTACAAATCTGTGTCCTTTTTCCTGGCACCAGCCCTTGAGCCACGTGTTTAGCTCCCCTATCTCCCCTTCTCTGACCTTCCGTCCATCTGCTCCCCTCTCCCAGACTGGCAGGATCTCAGAGAAGGATGTCGACGAAAGGATGATAGTTTGTCACCCAGCCTAGTCAGGTGTTCCTTGGTTCTCACAACTGACCGGCTGGCGAGATCGTTAGTCCCTATGTGTACTAGGACATCAATGTTTTCTCCTGCTTTGTGAACAATTTTAGTAATGCGGTCAGTGTCTCTCCATGCTGATGTACCTGGGAGACATCTGACCATCACCCCTGGCTGGAGACAGGTATCAACTCCCGAATCATGGAGTCCCCATGATCAAGTTTTTTGGATTTCCTTTGTGCTTGTTTTGTTTTGGTTCCTGATTTGGGTGAGTTTTGTTGTGCTAGCTCCTGTGCCGCAGTGTCCTGCTCTGCAGTGTCCAGTAACACAACACACAATTCACACTGTGCAACATATTGTTACATTGCAAACCATTACTGCTGCAGGTGCTGTTTCAGTGTAGTTCTATGATTGACTGGCTGGTTGGCTTCTAAGCAATATAACTGCACTGTATTCCACAGTTTGGGTGCCTGTGCATATGGAGTGGCCTAGGGAGGCAGTCCACCCACACTGCTTCCTCATTGGCTGCAGACAGCCTTGTTCCCTGTTGCTGTTGTGTCCAAGCCCCCAACCTTGGTTTGCCCAGAGTTAAGACTACCTTTTCTTGGGCGGTAATCTGCATCACGCAAAGTGTTGTGCTAAGTCACACAAAAACACTTTGCATGGCACTAATGCACTGAATATAGCATTCTACCCATATTCATGTACATGCCACCTCTTTTTACCCCTTGTATACATTATAATTTTGCCCAGTGGTAATGCAGTTTGCCAGCGCTATTTGCCCTTTTGAATATAGCAGACCCACACAAACTCCACGCAAACCAAGTGCAAGCGGTTTGCTGCCCAACACAAAGTTTTGAATATCTGACCCCAATTTCTATAAAATGGGATAACTTTGGAACTGTTAAGGCTAGAAACTTATTTATGTAAAATGAAAGCTTAGAGTTGGCTAAATTGATTTATAAATGTTCTGTATAATGTTACTGAATTTTCCATATATATTAATATATGAAAATATAAAATGGTTCAACATTTTTACAATCCTGTTATTTTTAACAACATAACATGTATCAGTACATGAGAACTGTATTCTTGTGACTTATTCAAGTTGATCTTATGAAATATTTATTGAAAATGATTGTTGTACTTTGCTTCTTGTATGTTTTGTATTGTTCCTATTCTCGACCTCAGGTCGTACATGTAAAAGGATTGTATATTCCAGTTTACCTACCCGATACTCAAATAAATGATTCAATGTTTTGGTGGCTAGAGTAGTTCTTTTGTATACTTATAGGTTAGAACTTTGGCCTTTCTCTATTCCCACCCTTGGTAGGTAAGCCATGTAGCACTTAGGGAATAGAAGGCTCAGCACCAAGGGAGAGCAAAGCACCAGAGGAGGAGGCAGGGGAGGATGGTGGGTGTTTCACAGTGTACTAAGGGGGGGAACTGCTGAGGGAGGCTGGCCTTTATTTGGGATATGGGAGGAGCTAGTCCCCCATATTGAACCTTGGGCTTTAGCCCTCCCATTCAATGTTTTGGTGAATAGAATAGTGCTTGTGTCTACTTTTAGGTTTGAACTTTGACATTTCTCTATTTCCACCATTGGTAGGTAACTGGCTAGTGAGTAGGGAATAGATGGCCCAAAAAGATTACCTCCTCCCAATCATGAAGAGTGTGACCAGTAGTGTGCAGGACAAGGAAAAAACCCCAGGTGAAGGAAACCTCTGAGGACCCATGGCTACTGGCCTGCCTCTCCTCAGGGCAAAATAAGAGGAGATGATCCTAGGTGCTTAGAACTAAGTTCTAATAATAGTTTATGGTGTAATGTTCATGATGAAGTTCCATCTTCCTGGTCTTGTTGAATGACAAGTTCAGGAGGGTCAGTTCTTGAGGTTGAAGAGGCAGATCCAATCCAAGGAATGTCCAGATCCTGAATATAGATTAATTCTGGCTGTTACAAGGGGGTTGAACAAAATCCAGGATGTATTTGTCATAGTTCTTTATATTTAATGAGGTTCATAATCCTGAGGAGCTTGAATTTGTTTAAACGTGCTGTCTGACTCCAAATTAAGGGACACATGATGGGTTATGAAATCCTTAAGGTAATCTATCGGACTTTGGAGAAAGGTGAGGACAGCATGCAATGCGTCACTCCTTGTAGACTGGTAAATGCTTCAGATGTTTGCAAGGTTCTCTGAAATACTTGTTTTTAGTATTATTTAGGAAGAAATGCAGGAATTGATTGAAAACTGGACAACAATTTGAAGATGGCGGGATGGTTCAGAGGTAATGTGAGAAAGTATTTTTTCATGGAGAGAGTTGTGGATACATGGAACAGTCTTCCTGAGGAGGTAGTGGAATCAAAAACAGTGGGGGAATGGGACAGACAAGGCAATTCTAGCTGGGGGGGGTAGGAAGAAATAGGCTGTTGGTTAACTAGGATCTGCAGCTTATCCATTAGGTATGGAAATGGGCAGACTGGGTGGGCTAAGCGGTCCTTATCTGCCCTCAAGTTCTATGTTTCTATGTTTCTAAAGAGGTAGCAGAAGCTCTGACATTCGAAGTAGAGTCTAATGGTCTTGAATTTGATCATTTCACAATGTGTCACTATGTAGGCATCTAAAGAGTGACGATCAAGACTTTGGAAGGAATGAGCTTTTGGTACCAGGTAGGAGAGGATAATTGAAGGATTTCAGACCAGTGAAGGCAAGGATGAAACATGCTGTAAAGGCAGTAATTGGATATCAATAGATATAGCTGAATTATTCAATATGATGGATTTGAGGTTTGAAGTTGAGTTAGAGTTGCTATGATAAGGTTTGCATGGGCATGTACTGTATGCAGGAAGGACAGTTAGTGCAGGATGGTGGATATGGTTGTTGCTGTAGCATAATAACCCAGTAACAATAGCCATAGTGGTTCTTGGGCGTTGAATTGCTGGTGGATCAAATACCAGTATACTGTGGAGGTGCCGGAAAGGATGGATCTTTGACCGAGTCTGCTAGCTGATGAGACAATAAGAGTTGATATCAAAAGAGAATGTAATGGGTGCATTGACTGCATGGTCCAATGTAGAGCTATTGAGAAGTGTAACTATGATAGAAAGACAAACAAGTCCAGTTGCACGTGCAGAATGATGAATCAAATGAAGGCCTGCTTTTGGTGAAGGTAATTGCTGGAAGGAGTATGAAGAGGGAGATCCTGTCAGATGAGTTAGAAGGACCTAGTAAGTAGCTGGCATGATTAGAGTGTCATGATGAGGAGATGTAGATACCTTCATGAAGTATGGTGATGACCTGGGACCAGGAGCAGTGACTTAGGATGCATATATTTAACGAGGCAGTTATGCACTGGAGACTCGTTAATATATTCTAAGATACTAGATGGAAGAAGGGTCTTAGGAGAACATCCGATAGCTATTTTGGGAATTACAAGTCAGATAATATGGTTGATCTGAGTCAGCGCTGTGGAGAATATACTATGGATGGAAGGTACAGCAGATGATGCCAGTACTGCTATGTGTTATACTGTGGTTCCCATTATCCTTGAGGAGTATGGCTATTATGGATTTGATATGTTCCAGAAGGATAATAAGTTTACAATTCCAGTATAAGATAGAGAGTGTGAAGAAGACTCCGCTAAAGCTTGAAGCCTGTGGAAGATATTGGGAGGCAGTGAAGTCTATATTGTTTGGATTAAATGAAATATGAAAGGAATGATCCTGCAGAGCTGACTAAGAAATAAGATATTTTATGGTCCAGTTGAAAGGGATTCTGGAATTTGGTCCTGGGTAGCTATCGGAAAGTACAATATATCATGTACTGACTTAGACTGTATATGCATGCTGTTCAAGGGTTGTCGTTGGATGAGGGTTTTTTTAGGTGAGAAGAGCTGTTAATCCTTGGAGCACTGGGAGGGAGAAGTAATGCCAGCTAAGGTAGGAGAATGAGGTGAATGAACTGGTAGAAGTAACTGGTCAGGTGAGCGGATGCTAGACATCGGCAGTTGTGAAGAATGCCCAAAAAAGTACATAGCAGCAAACACGGAGGGGCCCTGAGCCACTGGCATGGTGAGAAGGAAGTTGTGTGAGACAACAGCAGGTCAGTCAATGTCAAAAAATCAGTGAGAGGAGAGATGGAGGGCAGCCAGGATACAACTATCCCATTGATGAGGGCCCTGAAGGAAGGAGAGGCAATGGTGCACAGGATTTTGAGCAGTACTGTCTTCGGAAGTTGTAGGTGAAACAGCAGACAGTGGAGTGGTTTCTATAATATGGAGATACAGAAAGAATGGAAGCTGAAATAGGCTGCAGGCATTAGATCCTTGTAAGACTGCGAGGAGGATACAGGCACAAACATGCTGTAGAGTTGAGGCATGAGGTTCCCACCTCCAAAAGAGATGGCAAGCTTGAATTGTTGACAGTAAAATGTGCAAAGGTGATGGGGCATGAGGTTTCCACCTCCAAAGGAGATGCCAAACATAAATTGCTGATAGCTGAAGGCACTGCGAAGATGGAGTAAGAGATTCCCACCTTCTAAAGAGATGGTGAATGTGGACTGCCTGTATAAGTTCCCACCTCTGAAGGAGAAGGTGAACTTCAATCGCTGATAGTAGACCTATAGTTTGAAATCAAGGGTAGTAGTAGGGGAAATGTTGGGAAAGACTCAGGTTTGCATCTCTGAAGGTGGGCAAATCATCTGATATCCAGCATTAATTAAGGAATAATGTGGGCAGAGAGACAAGTACAGGATTAGGCTGTAGGGTAACAGGAACATCCAGAGTAAAAATGGAGGAGGCAGCATCATGGAGTTGGAGGTCTGGATATTGGAAGAGACTGAGCTGGAATGTGAGCGACAGACAGCAATGCACAGATGCACCAGAATTTGGAATGATAGTTGGAAGGCAAGTAGTAATGAAGTCCAGGAGTCTGATGGACAGGGTGGAGTCAGGTTTGAGCAGGTTTGAGCAGGTTGGCAGAATCCAAATTCAGAATGTGAGGAGGTCAAGTGTGAGGACAAGTGCACAAATTCCAGCTGTGAAGAGAACCAAGCAAAGGGGGCCAGTAAGGGAAGGGCCACAGTGAGGCCAGAGCAGTCCAATCTTCAACATGACAGCTGCAGTCTGAAGCCCAGAGGTGGTCTGGAGGAGCAAAGAAGAAATCTTAACTGGGATTGACAAGCAGTAGGGATTGAAGGCAAGTCCTAGGTATGATTCCCTGAAGGATGATGGGCTACAGGGAACTAGTCCCAAAGGGAAGTTGCAAACCCAGATCACTGGTATAGAATGCAGTTGGTTATAGAATGCAACTGGTTGAGTCAGAAGACTGGAGGATGATGGGGTACAGTGGTCCTGTTCCCAAAGGGAAGTGGTGACCTAAATCGCTGGTAAGGAATACAGTCTGTTGAGATGGTAGATGGAGGACACAGGCTTCCATCCACGGTAGTTGAGGTGAACTAACCTTCACTTGTTGCCACTCAGGGCAGAGTTAGGGAAGGAGACTGGCCATAGATAGTAAGGAATGCAGCTGTTTGAGACTGTAGATTGATGAAACTGGATCTCATCCCCATTAAACAGGGGAAGCCTACTTGCACTGAGTTAGGGATGGATGCTGGCAAACTGCTGGTATGGCTAGGTGAGGAAAGAGCAGCAGAGGCTGCTTGAAGGAAGACAAAGTATAGCAAGGGAGTAGAAGGGTGAGAGGAGCAAAGAAGGAGGGTAGAAAGCAGCCAAGTGGATAACATTCACTGTGAGATGAAACCTGCAGGAACAAATGAGACATGGCACACAGGAGCAATTAATAGACAAACAGGGAGTAATAAGCAGTTAGACAAGCTGTACAAGGTATCATGTAGTACAGAATGGTAGAAATGTAAGGGAGAATCAGTAGAATGGGGCATAGAGAATAACTGAGGAAACAGTATCAGAAAAGGCAGACTGAAGGGGTGGAGCCAGCCAGCCAAGATGGAAGCTGTATAATTAATCTGCTGCAGTACCAGCCTCACCCATCTTCATACATATGAAATTTCAGCACCTAATATCCAGGGTTATTTCTTAGGGTATCTGTTCAGGAAAGCAAGCTGAAGCTAATAATCTAAACATTGTGCTGATCAGACAAGGGATCTGAAACTTACAAACCTGCAAACACTCAGCCTGAAAGAGTCAGAGGGCCTACATACCACCAGCAAGCCACCAGGCTCAATTTGTAGTTGGAACATCCTAAAGAATCTTCCACTCCTTCCATCCAGACAGTTGAACAACAACTGGGCAATATCACAATTTTGTTAAACAAAGTGCTTTTGGACACAGCTGCTCTTATCACTACAACATCATTCACTAAAGCAGATGTGGTGAAATTTACAAATCGTGTAACTGACACTGAAAATCATGTTAAAAAGCATGGAGAGATCCTGCATGATGATTTCTTTCAATTAAGGGTCCATCACAGCCCAATACAATATTTGTTGGCAAAAGTCGATGACCTGGAGAACTGGGGAAGAAGAAAGAACATAAGGATAATGGGGCTACCAGGAGTTGAAGGCTCCGATATGATCTCCTTTCTCCAGCACTCCCTTCCAACAATGTTAAAACTGAATAATCACCCTCCCCCTGAGCTTGAAAGGGCCAATAGATCTCTGGCTCCTAGACCTAAGCCGGGGGATTGGCCACATCCGATCCTCTGTAAATTCTCCAGGTACCCAATCAAAGAATCATTTCTGCAGGCAGCCAGAGAGCTAAAAACCCTCTGGTGGGATGGAGTGCCAGTCCAAATCTATCAGGACTATTCATACAGTCTCTCTTGGCACTGAGGGCCTATGGCCCCAGTCAAACAGGCCTTCTACAAACTTAATTTGCCATCCTTTCTAAGTAGTAGTAGTAAAGTAAAGTTTGTTCTATAAGGCACCCTTCCCAAGCTCAGGGTGCCTTTACAAAATTCCATAAACAGCATTAAAACCACAATAATAAGTAACATTTTATATATAACAGCTTTAACATAATTTATGTCACTGAAATTCTTGATTAAAAAGGAAGGTCTTCAGGGCTTTTTTAAAACCCTCCACAGTCAGGCTATTTCGTATCTGGCAAGGTAGAGAATTCTGCAGGGAAGGAGCCATAGAGGCAAATGTTCTTCCACCAGATGTTTTTAAGGTTACCCTGGGAATCGGAGGGAGCAGGAGGGGCAGTATGAAGTCAGGTGTTCTTCCAGACAGTGGGGTATCAACCCATGCTCTCAGCTGCGAGTTCTATATTGAGAGAACAGCTTACCTTGACTCCCCAGTGAGGTGGAAACGTTCCTCACAGAATATCACTGGAGACCCTAAGCCCACTTTCTGCACTGCCCATAAACTATGTGAAGAGACCCAATATCCAATTGACACAGCACAGCACTGCAAAGGAGGAACTGGTCAGGATGCCACTTCTTCAGTGGAACTGGTGCCTACATCTAACTGGCAGACACCATACCCAGGACAACAGCAAAAGAAAGCCTCTCTCTAGGCCAGCAAGAAATCCCCGATGCCCCCTGCCAAATCCCCAAGAAATCGATCGAGGAGCAGACAGAGGAAGGCACACCTGTCAGGTGGCAGTGACTCGTCCAGCTTTTCTACTCCAATGAAGCTTTACAATCGATATGAGCCACTGCAAGACCTGTTGCCCCAGGCTTTGATCCTACCACAAAGCACCGTGGATGCCGAAGGTAAACCTTTACCGGTACTGGAGGACCTGAGAGATGACTGTGCCCCGACTCGCACAGACTGGGCAACTAAGTCGGGAGGCCCCCGATCGGACCACAAGGCTCCCTGAAGGCTGCATCACTGTAGTTACTTAGTCGACCTGCTGGTAAGGGATATGTATTTATGCATGGGAATCCTGGTTAAGGAGGGTTTCATAGCTCTCTCTCCCTGGGGATCTGCGCAACATATTCCAGGTCAGACAAGCAATGTTTCAGACCCCTAATTAATGTTAGTGTATGCACTCCTAATTAGGGGCCTGTCCCTCATCTCCCATTTTAGCACATGGCTTAACTGCCATTAGAGGAACTCTGCCATACACATGAGGGATATAAGAGCCTGTATGCTATCTGTTTCATTATTGCTGTTGTGTAAAGTTTAAATGGGTTCATGGTTAATTTAATCAAAAGTGGCTGTTGTTATATCTGCTGTTTGGTATTAATAGTTATGAGGGGTACAAGTACATCAGAGGTTACACTGCTCGTTCTCTGCCCATCTCAAGACATCGCTGAAACTACCATGAGGGAGTGCAAATCTTGGTGCTGTCCATCGAAAGGAAGCAATTGGTAGCTTAAGGGGTTTCCCATGTTTTCATGAGGGTTCCAATAAGGTTAGACATGCACCACCACGAAATGATATCACCTGTCTCCCAAAACCAAATTTGACTGTTGCCTTGCACAGGCTAAGGACTTAGAGGGTGAGGATATATCTCTTAAGATAGCTCGGGCTCAGCAGATTTGGGCCGGCTTACGCTACACCTGAAATAGTACTTAACTCTTAGAGAATTACATATTATAGCCAGTGCCTACATCCACAAATATATCCACCTGTGCATGCTCCTATCCCTCAATATAGGTTGAAGAATTACTGCAGCAGTTTATTGCCTCTGGTATTCCTGTAGGCACTTAAGAGTTGATTTTAGAGAGAATATTAACCTCTCCTTCATTAAGGGTCTTATCCGTCGTCACCTGTTTAAGGCAGTGGGACAGATGCTAGCTACTGATTTTCAGCTATGTTCAGTGTTCGATGTTTAGAACCATTAGAAATGCAAGTTATAGGTTGTTGCTTCTCCTTATGTAATTAAGTTATAAGGAACATAACAGCTTATGAGTGGCCTCTTTAGGCTGCATTACCCCCCACTTTAGTTCAGTGGGGTTCCCTATATTTTCCTGCTACTGGAGATTTCACCATCCCAAAATGGTCTGCTGCATTGTGCTGATATTGAGGCTGGCATGAGGTGGATTTGTCTTCCTAAGGCAGCTCTCAAATCAGCAGGCAAGGGATGAGCCCCAGCTGCCTTGGGAGGCAGTCCAACCCTGCACTCGTTTACACCATGTTCTTTAACAGTAACAGCCACAGGGGTGCACCCCACACCCCCTTTACCTGTGCAGACTTCCTCCCTGGTATAGGGTGCAGACCACACCGAGGGGTTGGGTAGCTGGCCCTGTGCACCTATCTCTGGTGCAGCATTCTGAGTTCTACAGCAGCTCAGCTCACGCCGGACTGATCTATCCCCGACCCACCGTGGGATTGTAGCGCCTGACCATTGGAGATATACTAAACCCCACTACCTGGTCAACTTGGCTTTACACTCTCAAAATGGAAAACATTTGGCAAGTAACCTTACCTGTCACTTCCAGTTCTTAATCCTCCAGCAATCTGGCATATAGAGGGTTGCTCATTTTGGTGGTGAAGATGGTACTCCACGGCATGCACTGCTTGCACACCAACCTTCCTTTTATTCATCTACCCTCAAGGTGGCAACTTCTACAACAATGCCTCTGCATCACAAGAAAACAGAAATTTGATTTCAGGGTCCACTGGGATCTGCTCCTTCAACTCTGCAGACTATCCTAAGACTGGCACCTAAGGTGGTTCTCAGAGGCACCTTATATTGTGTTAGGTATGACGCACTGGTAAAAGCACTCAAGATGGTCCTTAACAGAGCACCCATGAGTATGCCCAGTAGAAAGGAAACACCTTGAATATGGCTAACTTCTCTGATATAACAACCATGACTTGGAATGTACAGGGCTTAACTCTCTGATAAAAGAAAATGGTATTGTCCCACTTAAAGAAACTAGGCACCCAGTTTTTTTCTGCAGGAGACAAACTGAGTTCAAAGAGGCTTCCAAATTGGTAAGGGAATGGGTGGGTAAAGAGGGTCACTGCTCAGGGGGTCTGCCAAAAAGTATTTCCATCCTGTTGCATAAAAGCTCCAATGGCAAATCAAAAGGTGTTCACGGGGGCGGCAGGTGGATCATTATGAAGATCTCCACTCCAGCGACCCACTAGTCTTGGTTAATATTTATGGTCCAATCAAGGTATCCCCAGGGTTCTTCCATACCATCTGTCAAAAATAATGGATATTTCTTATGATAACACAGGAATCCTAATGGGAGGGATTTCAACCTAGTGATGGAGCATTTACTTGATAGATCCAATGCTCAGCCCAGAACCTCACCAGATCACCTTCATGCCCTACAAGAACTTATATCTCTCCACCAGTTATCTGATGTGTGGTGGGTATTACACCCCTCAGAGAAGGACTTTAACTTTTTCTCCCCACCCTGGGCTATGACGAGCAGATTAGATTTTTGGCTCACTTCTGCCAGGATATCAGCTGCTACCTCTGGGGTCCACACTTCCCAGATATACATCTCCGACCATGTCCCTGTCTCCCTAACCTTTCTTCCCACCATGCAAACTCCCAAATCACTGATGTGAAGACTAGACCCCCCCCCCTTCTTCTGGCAGATAAGGACTTTGCCTCTCCGGATCATGAGGAAATGGAAGTTTTTTCATGCCAACCCTCCAACCTCCACCTCAGCTGCTAACATTTGGGAGGCATACAAGGCCACCATAAGAGGGCACATTCAGTAGACTTGAAATGGACTACAAAAATCACCCCCTAACTCCAGTCCCCCACTGTGATGGCAGAACTATCAGCTATCAGAGTGAAAATCAATACCTAGTAACCAGAAAGGCAGAACTCTATATCCTCAGGGTGCAATACAAATACCAATCGGAAGGGGAAAAAGCCAGCAAGTTGTTGGCATACTGACTGAAACAAAGACAAGCCAAGAAATCCATCCTTAACTTAAGAGATAAGTCAGGGAAGCAGACCCTTATACCTACTCACATTAACTAGATTATGTCTGACTTTTATTAAACCCTGTACTCTCCCAAGGTCAATGGATGTAACAAGTATAATCAGTTTGTAGCTGGCTTTTCCTTTCCAAACTAAACGCACACCAGAGAGAGGCCCTAGAACGTGATATTACAGCAGAAGAAATTGGTACATCAATTCAAAAAGTCCCCACAAAGCACCGGGGTGACGACTCCAATAGATATTTATAAGCTGGTACAGCCCCAGATCACTCACCCCTGGCTAATATGTTGAATGATGCCCACGAACACGGCTGACTCCCACCCACCCTGTCAGAGGCCATTATTACGATCCTACAAAAGAAGGTAAAGACTCAACCTCCCTGCCAGCTACAGGCCCATCTCATTGATAAACGCTGATGCTAAAATACTGGCCAAAGTTCTGGCCTCTCAATTGGAAGAATATCTTCCAGATATTATACACCCTCCCAGGTGGGATTTGTCAGGAAGGCTGGGCTTGGGATCACATTGTGCCCTGCTCCTTTAATGCAAGTGGCACTGACCCTGCCCACCTGCTGCAGCTGTGACAATTGACTTCAAGAAGGCCTTTGACTAGTGGAGTGGGGTATTTGCATACCATCCTAGCCACATTCAATATAGGCCCTTATTTCACCAAGTGGATCAAGACACTATATGCAGGCCCTACAGCCAGGGTGCTCACTAATAGCAATATTTCTGATCCTTCCTATTGCAAAGAGGCACCAGGCAGGCTGCCCCTTATCCCTCTGCTGTTTGTGACTTATAGAGCCACTTGCAGCAGCTTTAAGATTCCATGCCCATATACAAGGGATTCAGGTTAGACAAAGCCTATACCACAATGCTATATGCTGACGACTGTTTGATTCTTACCCAGGATTTACCCCATAGTCTTCCATACATCCTGTCAACTCTAAAAGTTTATGGGTAACTTTAGGTCTTCAAATCAATGCATCTAAGTCCAAAATCCTCCCTCACAATGCCCTAACCTCCCTATGCGCTGGCGGTCTTGGATTTGCCTGGACTCACAGAAATAAAATACTTGGGAATCAAATTATCTTACAAGCTCAACAACCTGGTGGATATAAACTTCAAATCATTACTGGAGCACCTTCAGAAAGATACGGACCAGTGGACTCACCTATGTCATTCCTTGGCAGGAAAATTAGCACTATTAAATGATGCTTGCCCCAGGGTATTCCATTTAATATCCACTTGCCCTTCCTTCCTCCAGATGTCTGGAACAACAAGCTAAACATGTTAATAAGTTCCTTCTTATGGGGGTCATCCAGACGAGGTTCAGCAGAGCAAATTGAGGGCCCAAAACTGAGAGGAGGGTGGAATCTACCTGATTTTTCCAATATTCCATAGCATTTCAGGAGGCAAAGTTAAAAAGGAAGGTCACTCACTCCCTCCCAACCTCTTGCATGGATACAGATAGAAAAGATCTATTGAACAGGCCTCTGTTACAGTCCTCCTGACACATCCTCTCCCAAAACATCTATAGCGCTAGCATATCATTCACCACTCACATTTGACTCGACAAAACTGGGGTCAATGGCCTCAGCTTGGGGACTTATACCCCCTGTGGCATAACCAAGTCTGTGCATCAACAAGGAAACTCTGAAGTGGAGAGACTGGCTTCCAAAGGAATTATTTACGTGGGGGACCTAACCTCCCTGGGGACATGGCCATGGATTTGTTTCAAGGGTTAAAATCCAGGTACGGTCTACTACAAAATAATTTTGGAAATCTCTCCAGATGAAAGCCTCCTTACCTCTCAGGTTAAACAATGCTTTACGTGTGTAGTGTGTAAAGAGGTAAATCTGGAACACCACCTCACCTTTCAATACAAACTTGGATGGTGCATCCTAGTTGTAGGGCAGGTACCATCCAGAAGTTTTTACATGATAGTGCCCCAACCCCTCACTCTCTGCTAAAGATAAATGGGCATTGAAGCTAGGTACCCCCATTATGGACACGCAATGGCATCAGTGCTGGCTGAGAACCCATCAGGCCTATGTTGTCCCCAATAACTTGTTCCTGCAGAATAAAGTAATGCACCTCTGGTACCGCACCCCTGTCCATTTGAAAAAGATGGGCCTGCTCAACAGTGATGCCTGCTGGAGATGCAGCAACCCTGCTGCAGACCTATTGCATATCCTATGGTCCCCCCCCCTTACAAGCACTATGGCCACCTGTGATTCAGTATTGCTCACAGATCCTTGGGAGTCCATTACTGGCTGACCCCAGTCTCTGGATCCTGGGCCTATGCCTCCATCCCTGGGTTAATCCAAGATACAGCTCTTATGGCTTACAGCAGGCCACAGGAGAATGTAAAAGAATCATCATTAAACCATGGCAAACAACTGAGCTCTCTCCAGGTGGCAGAATAGCTCAGGGCCCTGGAAACCATAGCCACCCTCACTAGGATGTTCTGCTACAAGAATAGGTGTGTACATAAGTTTGAACTTTGTGGGCCCCTATCTGGCTTTCTTAATGCTGCTTGTACTGCACACTCTTCCAAGTATATGAAGGACAAACATAGACCCCTTGAGATTTCCACAGTAGAATGGTTGATCAATTATTACAGACTAAAGATAATCAGTGGTTATTTTACTCTTTCTCGATAACTATCTCTCGAGTGCAACTCTGAGTGCAATCAACTGGATCTCCTCACCTTCTTATCTTCTTCACAATAGGTGAAGCAGTTATGTTGACAGCAAAACCCCCAGCCATTTTGAATAAGTAATTGCAACAGGTTAACAATCATAAGTATGCAAGGTACCAGATAAATGTTGAAAGCTGTATTAATGTCAATGCATCTGTTGTCTGACCTGCCATAATGTGTATTGTTTTTGAGAATTCTGCAGCTCCATACTGTGATGACTTGGCCTATTGTAATGTGGTGGTAATGTTGTAAACCACCAGGTCAGCAATTTGATTAAAGGTTCCACTATTGTAAAACTCTGAAAGCAGAAAATAATCAGATTAACTGTAACAAAAAAAAAAAAAGCATGATGAAGGGATCAAACGACAGGGGAAACGTGCGCAAGGAAAGGTCTGGCAGCAGTATGGGAAGGAACCTGAATAGGCAGATGAAGTGCTGTAGCCGATGGCTGAGCACCAGTGGGTGACGTCACACCCCAGAAGCACTGAAGCAGAGAGTAAAAACCAGTCAAAAGGCCAAAAAGCAATCAGAGAAAAGCTTTTTTCTTTGTTATGGTGTGGAGAGATAGAGCAGACCTGAATAGAAAAGAAGAAAAAAAAGAGAAATAGTCAAAATTACCACCATGGACATGCAGGGCTGAACTAAGGCCATTACCTCTAGAAATCAGGCCTGGTAGTCAAAAACAGATCAAGGGGATGTAATTAGTCAGGTACAGAAGTGGAAAGTGGAAGTACAGAGCAGTGGAGTAGGATCAGGTGAGGGTGTAAAGGGTCCAGTAATGGAATGGACCATAAGAGCAATAAAACTCAGAAATCCAGAATACAACACAGGACAATTAGGCAGGGAGCAGAAAATGCAGTAGCCACCACAAGTCTAGATGAGAATGAGTTCCTGAATGGCAGATGAATAAGTGGCTAGAGGATGGGCCTGGGAACTATTAAATGCCATTCCAACACCCACCGGAGTACAGACCAACTCAGTGGGTTCCATGAGCAAGCACCGTAATTGCTTTGTGAAAAAGGTGTCTGAGTGGAAAATTCACACAGAAGCTGGACTCCACAAAACAGTGAGAATGCATCACAGCTGGGATACCCTGGGAAAATAAAGTATGGGTTAACATCATGGAGAAGGCAGAGACTCGGGGGAGCCTGTGAGGATTACATTACACCCGGAACACTGGCAGAACAACAAGGCAGCAGAAACAAAATCAAAGAATGGCAAAAGAAAATGAAAGGGATAGACATGGGGAGAACAGAGACAAAGGAGACAGGGGACGGAGGAAACAAAAATAACACAGGAACAGAGAAGGGATGGAGAAGGACGATGGGGAGGAACAAAACGTCCAATTCCAATAAAGGGCAATATGAGGTGTTCCAGAATACCTCACAGTGTCACTAACTGGACAAAGGAAGGTCCATAGAAATGGGAGCACAAATGGGAAGGAAACCAGACACAACATGAACGGAGAAGAAAGGGCCAAAGCAAAGAGGGAAACAGAGGAAGGGGTGAACAGCAGGAAAGTAGAAGAAACCTAGGAGGCACAACCCACAAGCCACAGGAGCCTGGCACTTGTGTGTGTGTGGGGGTGTTTCATAACATGCTAAGTGGAGAACTTCAGGGGAGGCCAGTCTTTATTTGGGATGTTAGAGGAGCTAATCCCCACGCTGAACCTCAGGCTTTAGTCCTCCTTAATGAAATGATCAGACTGCATGCCTTATTTAAAAAATAAGTTCCTATGCCTAACAGTTCAAAAGATACAGCTATGAAATACAATTTCAAATGTTATAAAACATGAAAATTATTTCTGGAAATAGCCAGACTGCACTAGTGGTTGTTCTTTTAAGAATAAACACATTCTTCCTTAGATGTACTTCTAGCCTTGTATGGGTAACACAGACAGTTTATATAAATACATAGATGCTGCTGGTAAATAAGGACCACTAGGCCCATCTGGTCTATCCGTTTAAACTGTCTTATGATGTGTCCAGTGACTCTATCTGGTCATTGGCTTTACCTTTTCCTTCCTATCGCTATTATTCCTTTGTTCCTATCCCATGCATGTTTTAAGCCTGCCACTGTACAGGCTGCCACCACCTCATGGCACAGGCTATTCCATGCATCCACCACCCTTTCTGTAATAAAAGAACTCCTGACATTTCCCCTTGTGTGCCAACCCTCAGTCTCATGTTGTGTCCTCTTGTCCTGCCACTACTAATAATCTGGAAGGTATACCATTGCTACAACGACACTGGTACACCAAATCCCCCCATGTGAAACCCCCAGTGCACCTATATTGGCAGCAACAGGCATTTTGCATTGAGACACTTTAGAGTGATGGGGTAAATATCTAACTCCACTGTCTGTATGGCGTAGAGTTAGATATCTGTAGAAGGGAGCTGTGGGGGCATTGTGCATCGGGATGGTGCCGGTCAGTTCAGGGTCATGTCACAGTTGGGGATGTCGACGGGTTCCCAGCACGGTCAAGGACATCAATGTCTTTGTTGTCGCCCAGCATCATAGATCCATCTGGAATATGTTGTCCCTTTTCACCTCCTTAATGCCATTGAGGTACTTGAATGTTTCTACCATGCCACCTCTCTCTCTCTTTGTTCCAGCATGTACAAATTGAGGTCCCTCACTTTCTTCTCGTAAGGCTTTGATGTAATCCTTCACCATTTGGTTACCCTCCTCTGCACCACCTCTATTTTGTCAATATCCTTTCAAAGATGTGGTCTCCAGAACTGTACACAGTATTCAAGGTGAGTTCTCAAAAGGGCCTTGTACAGTGGAACTATTACCTACCTCCTTCGGCTTGTGTTTCCTCTTCCAATACACCCCAACATCCCACAGGTCTTTCCCATCATCTTTGCCATCTGCCTAGTGGCCTTAAAGTCATCTGTGATTATGACCCCCAAGTCCCTCTCCTCCTTAATTACTGCCAGTACCTCTCCCAACCTGTAGCTCGCCTTCAGGGTTCTTGCTCCCACATGCATGATTTTGCACTTTTTGTGTTAAACCTTAGCTGTCATGCCCCTGACCATCTCTCCAGCAGTTCTGGGTATTTTCTTATCCTTCCACCCCTCCAGTGTATCCACCATGTTGCAGAGCTTGGTGTCATCTGCAAACAGGCAAACCTTTCCCTCCAGCCCATCTGCAATGTCACTGATGAAGACATTGAAGAGTACTGGCCCCAGAACTGACCCTGTCACCTCCCTTTTGTCTGATATGGTTTCATTCACCACTACCCTCTGTTTTCTGTCCCTTAGCTAGTTTCCAATCCAGTTCACCACCTTGCATCCCAACCCCAGGCTGCCTAGCTTGTTGACCAGTCTCCTATGTGGGACTGTATCAAAGGCTTTGCTGAAATTGAGGTAGGCAATATCTACCATCCCTCCCCCCCAATCTACTGCCTTTGTCACCCAGTCAAAGAAATCTATCAGATTAGATTTACAGGATTATCTTGCGGAGAAACCATGTTGCCTGGGATCCACCAGTCAGTTTCCTTCAAGGTGTTCCACTATTCTTTCCTTAAGGAGTGCCTCCATTATCTTTCCAACCAGAGAGGTTAGACTAACTGGCCTGGAGTTCCCTATTTCTTCTTTACTACCACTCTTGTGAAGAGGGACAATGTTTACTCTTCTCTAGTCCTCTGGGACCACTCCATTTTCTAAGGACTCACTGAACAGGGCTGCCAGTGGGGTTGCCAGTTCAGTCCTCAGTTCCTTCAGGACTGTGCGATGTATGCCATCTGGACCCATGGCTTTTTTCACCTTTATTTATTTATTTATTTATTTAGTTTTTGTTGACCAGGTAAGTGCACTAGACAAATCCTGCCTTATTTTCAGGCATGACCCAGGGAAGGGGGATACAGATGAATGCCAACTGACCTTGAACCAGATTAAGCTGTTGGTGGTATTTTTAGTGAATGAGGGAAATTTGGCCAGGACACCGGGGAAATTCCCCTACTCTGACTGCAGGGGTGCTGTCACTTCCTGTGGACAGGATGGAGGGGAACAGTTTGTAGCTGGACACAGGAGGAGGAGGAAGTGCTGATGTGGCAGAGGAGCTGGATATGCTGAAAGGAGGAGGCCTGTTTCAAGGCCTACAAACTTACAAATGGGAGAGGAAGGTCAGAAAGTTATCAATTTGGAGCCTGCAGTTTCAGTGGATGGGCTATTAGAGAGCAGGATGGCCACTTTGGGAGAGTCACTAGGAGGAGGTTGTGTGTCTGGTGAAAGGGAATGCCTCACCTTCTACCACAGCACAAACAGAGGCCAGTCAAGCAGATGATTGAAATGGACCAAGATGATGTTTTCATGAAGCAATCAGTTTTCAGAGGATCAGCATCAAAACAGTGAGCATAATATTTTCCAATATCAGAGTGATTTAAATGGAGAAAATGCTTTATTTACTGTAATGATATGCCACCTCAAGATAATGACTTGCAATTTGAAACTTTCCCTCAGAGCCCTAAGACAATAGCTGATATTTCTGATAGAACAGGAGCTAATTCTGACAGCAGCTATATTTGTCAAAACCCAAGGTGAGCTCATGAATGGAGGGAGAGACAATAAAACTTGACATGTGGAAAGCTACTGAAATCAGTAGGAGCCTTGTTGCTTAGCTGGCAGAAAACTTGTGAAAGAGCAAGTGCCTAAAGCCCAAAGTAACAAACAAAATTGCTGTCCTGAACACAACCGACCTCAATTGAAATCTAAAAGTCAGACCAAGGCTCCTATAAACCTAAGAATGGAGTGGAATGCCTTGGCGCTTTGGTCGAAATTAACCGAGGAGGCTGGATTTGTATTTAAAATGCCAGTTAACCGTGAACAAACCCCTGCATCTAGTAATCCGGTCTGTTTTCAAAAGGATGGTAATCAACAAGCAGTGGTGACTGACGTTAGTTTTTCTCATCGAGTCAGCAGGACTAAAGCAGACTTAATTACTGTCGGAGGATTTGGGGATGTAAAGATGCAGAACCCAAATATAGGAGCAATGCCAGGTCTAGTGCAAAACGGAGCAGCTAAAGCAGTACTTCACGATGAAACTTGGTCACCTCAAAAAGCGCTCCAAGAGGCAGGCTGGGAGAAGACAGCTACTGTGGAAAGGGTATGGTCATGTTTTCCGAGAATGCCCTTGAGCCACAAAGAATAAGGCGTCCTGCATTAGTCTAGATTTACTGATTCAAAAGGCCCAAGAAGCCTCTTCTAGACAGGAAAAGACTCCTCAAGGCAAGACGACTGTTCAACCACAAAAGGTTAATAAGAGTAGGCCACCTGCTAAGACTAAACTCCCCAACCCCCATTATGATAGATTCAGTAGAGGTGGTTGCCTTTAGTAATGAGATAGGACAGGAGGAAAAAGAAGATGAATTAGAGAAAAGTCTTCTAAATCCAGAAACTCTAGTACCTGTTTGTTATAGAGACTTTGAAAATCTGAAAATCCCTATTGGAAATGTTCCATTTTCTCCTTTACCACTGAGGAGATCCTCTCAGAATCTGGGACCCAAATCATCCCCTTCTAACACTAATATTGAGACTCAGAACTCCAAAGCGGCATTATTTACCAACTGGGGTGATTCTGAAATGGATATTGGGGATTCTGAGTCACAGAAATCTGTGCCCAAAATGGTGCTTTAATAGCAGAGGACTACAAAGGAAAGAAAAGAAAAGAAAAAAAAGGAAAAGAAATTTAGAAGTGTGCTTTTCTGCAATGGCAACGCTAAATGGGGGGTCATTGAATACACATAGTATTCTGAATTCTACCAAACCGCAGGCTCTGTTTCTGAGTACATGAGAAGAATATTTCTGTATGCTTTTTACAAGAAACATGGATCTATTCCATAGAGCAAATAACTTCTTTTAAAAGAGATTGGCCTTGGGGACCCTCATATTGGTCTTTGGAGAGGATAGCACAGACTGTATAGGCATTTTGTTCAGTTCCTTTCTTTTTTTGCTGGATAGATTGATAGATCTGATTCCAGGATGAGTTTTAATTTTAGATGGAAAATTGGATAACTTGGAATGTAGATTTATTAATATCTATAACCCACAAACAAAAGCAGAAAGAATTAATTGTATGAAAGCGGTACTGCCATTTTTAATTACTACCCGATTAATCTTTTGGGGAGGTGATTTTAATTGTAGCTTGGTATCAAAAGAGCAAACTACTAAAAAATGTATTGTGATTCCCACTTACTAGAAATAATAGTTAAAACTGCAGGACTTATCAATTGCTTTCAGCATAGGTATTCTGGGCCTTGTTATACCTACATGAAAGGTAAATTAAAAACTATTATTGATTATTTGTTTATATCTACAGAAGTCCCTACTGGAAAATTTCAAATACTGCCAGTTGAGTTTTTGGATCACTTACTTTTAATATATTCATTGACTACAGTGCCAAAAGGATTATTAGATGGAAACTGAACACCTCTGCCCTTAGTAATAGTTACGTGCAGCTTCCAGCGTCAAAACTTTAAAAGCCAGACTATCAATAGCTTTTTATACTGTTTTAGGTGTGTGGTGGATGGAAACTGAAACAGATTTAAGCAGATGGTTTAAGAGATATGGTTCATTACAGAAAAAAAAAATATTTTCATACTTAAAACTCAGAAAGTAATTACAGTATCTAGTTACGAATGCTAATACTTCTAGGTTGGATTATTCAGAACAAACAGAGAATATTAAAAATGGAATGAAACAGGTGCAATATGATAGAGCAAAAACGCTGCAGGCCTTGTTTACTAACCATACTCAAAAATCAATACTAGGCGATTCATTTGAAACGTGTAAAAAATTTAAAGAATCTACTCAAATGGAGTTCTTAATATCAGAGGGTAGGAAAGTGGTAAAAGAAAAGGATATTAATTCAATTATATAAGCTCATTATGAATCCTGTATCCATCCTCACCTATTAGGCTAGAAAAATTAATTCATTTAAGCTACAATTAATTCTCTAGAATTTGTTAAATGAAGCTAAAAGCTTCTTGACCCCTATTAGTGTCAGAAATCAAAAACATCATACAGAACTGAAAGATGGAGTTTCCCAGGAGTGGATGGACTTCCTAATTCATTGTATAAAGCTTTTAAACCAACCTTTCAACTTGTTTACACTTAGTTTTCAATGTACTATGATGGGTAAGGGGTATCTTCGACCTTTATGGATGGTTTAATTATTCATATTTATAAATCTGGAGATAAGGGGATATAAAAATCGGAGACCATAACACTTTTGAATTCTGATTATAAAATATTTACAATGTTATTAAATAACAGAATGAAACATTATATAGAAAAAATAATTTCATCACATCAATTTTGTAGTATTTCGCACAGATGAATACAATCTGCCCTTATAATTATCAGAGATGTAACTGAACATCTTTCATTAGAAGGCAAAACTGGCTATTTAATATCAGCTGGCCATGAGAAAGCATTTGATACAGTAGATCATATCTATTTATTTACGGTCTTACAATTTTTTGGATTCCCACAGGGGATGATCAATATTATTAAAGCATTGTATTCTTCAGCATAGTGTACCCCTTGATTAAAGGAGTTCAAACTAAGGGATTTACTTTAAAGCAGAGTCCATCAGGGATGACCACTAAGCCCCCTGGTGTACGTTTTGTAATTAGAGCCTCTTATTCGTCCTCTGTCAGTAACATCTAAGTGAATAGGGATTGGAGGAGATCATCCTGGCTCTCAATTATGTATACAAGCATATGCAGATGATATCTGCATGTTTGTTAGTAATTATGAATATCTGCAAAACTTCCTAGTTGAGTTTGACCTTTTTGCAGCGGTATCTAATGCCAAAATCAACCTGCTTAAGACAAGGGGTTTGATCCTAGGAGCAGGTGGTCATCATGCGTTTCCATATAATAATATTTTGAGATCCCTGGAACCCTTAAGTATATTAGGTATTATGTTTGGATCTCAAAATCTTCCTGAAAGAAATTGGGAGTCAGTTTTGATAAAAAGTAGAGCAAAAGCTTCTAGATGGAAAGGTTATAAATTCTCTAAAGAAAAACGCATTCAAATCATTAAACAGTTTATTCTCCCTGTTTACAATATGTAGCAATGTTTTTCCTCTACCAATCCAGTATGAGACCAGACTTTACAGTTGTTGTTTCCAGTTACTATGGGGAAATAGATTAAAACCAGTTAAAGATGTTTCACTTATCTAGATATTGTAAAAGGTGGATTAGGAAAGATTGACCCTATTACCTTCTTTCTCACTCTTTTTAACACAATCTGTTAAAACATAATTTTGAGACCAGATAGTATAGAAGCTAGTTGGATGGTGAGAGTACTAGGTAGATATATTAAAGCATGGGTTAATTGGCTCCTAAACTAAACCCCATATACACACTCCAGTGCATATTTAAACCAAAGATTCAAAAAATGTGTAAGTGGAAAATTACTAAACAAATGGTTGTTTCTAACATGGTAAAACTTTATATCAGGTGATCATGAGTTTAACCTACCCTACTGAAATCCAAGTTTTCAAAATTGTTCCCCACGATGCATAACGCCCATATACTAGCCCAACTGAATAATGCTGAATGACTGCTTTATGTGGGAAATGCAATGGCTAATAATGTATGGTATTAAACATTAGAGACACAGCTAAATATAAAGCAAAAGAAGAAAGATATTGTCTTTTACCCAGATTGTTTAAATCAAGAAGAAACTATGGAACATTTATTTTTCCACTGCTCTTATGTAAAACAATTATGGGTTTATGCACCAATGAAATGGAATTTTCTTGGTTAAAAACTGAACTATAACATATTGCTTATAGGAATTACCCCCAAGTCTTGCCCACCTTTTTAAAAAAATACTGTAGCAGTGTTTTTGGATGTTTGCATTTTTATGGCAGGTGATGTGTCAATAGGTAATTTATCAAAAAGAGTACTATATGAGGGATTCTGTCAAATGGTAGCCAAAGAAATGTATAAGGTATATCTAAAGTATGTTCAGTTGTATAATTCTGGAAAAGAAATGAAATGGTGGAAAGGATTTTCACGTATAATTAAGTTTAAATGAAGGGGTCTGCTTGCATTCCACAACTATAATATTTATTACCAAAGACCTTGTAGAGTTAACATAGTAGAGTTCTGTTTCTGATTGTACTGTGATCTTACTGTGAACTAGATTTTGATGTGTAATGCTGTATATTTATTTATCAATAAAACTCCCCTACTCTTTTGATAAGTGCCATGGGATCTTTAACATCCACCTGAACTACCACCAATCCAGGCAGATGGGACCTCAGTTTAACATCTCATCTGAAAGACGGCATCTCAGAAGTGAAGCACCCTCTTATGCTGCACTACAGTGTCAGTGCTGGGATATTAACCCAAGTGCCAGATGTGGGAACTGAACACACAGCCCGTTGATATCCCGCCTCAGAGGCGCGAGTAATGCTACGTACTGAGCCACTGACACCTTTAGCTTTGCCCATTCTTCTAGGGCCATCTCCTCTGTGAACAAACTGGTGTTTACCTCCTTATCCTTAGCTCCTTTGAAGTCCAGCAGTGGGCTCTGCCCATCCCATTCCACAGAGAAGACTGAACAGAAATATTCATTTGCTGCTTTTCCTTGTCTCCCTCCACTATCCCCCCTTCCCCGGACCCTCATAGGCTTGCTATCCCTTTCTTTGCCTTCTTTCTTTCACTAATGTACCTGAAGAATATCTTATCTCCTTTTTTAACCAATGGAGCTATTTTCTCCTCCGTTTGAGCTTTAGCACTCCTCACTGCCTCTCCTGCCTCTCTCAGACATGTCTGGTACATTTCTGTCCTCATCCCTTTTGTCTCCTTATACTTCCTGAAGTCTAGCCTCATGGATCTTACTTTTTCTGCCCCCTCCTGAGAACCAACATGGTTTTCTTCTCCTTTTACTCTTGTCTATTGACCTAAAGCATTATTTTGTTACCTCCACTATAGCCTCCTTGAGGTGTGCCCATTTCTCCTCAACTTCCTTGCCTGTCCTCCTCTTTTCCAGGGTTTCTTTTAGCTGTAGTCTCATATTGGTAAAGTCTACCCTTCTAAAGTCTAAGACTCTTGCCTTTGTATGGGTTGACTGGATTCCTGTGTCCACTTTGAACCACACCATATTTTGGTAACAGGATCCAACTGACCTTCTGCCCTAAGATCTGCTACCCTGTCTCTGTTGATCAGCACCAGATTCAGGATTGCCCAGTCCCTGGTAGGTTCCTGAACCAGTTGGCTAAGGCTCAAGGGAGTCCACGAAGTCCTGTGTCCTAGTTGAGGCCCCTATTGAGATGGGCCAGTCTACCTCCACCATATTAAATTCTTCCATTAGCAGTACCTCTCCCTTTGCTGCCATTTCATGCATGTTTTCTAGCAGCTGCTTGTCAATTAATGGCCTTTAATACCCACCTAGCACTGCAAGACTGGAGCTTTTCGGACTCTGAAAAAAATGTAGACTTTGCACTCGAAGGCTTAATCCTCAAATTTAATGAAATATGCAATATCTATGCCCCCTTAGCTAAACAGAAAATACATGTAACCAATAACACCTGGATTACACCTCAGTTAACAGATTTAATGAAAAACAGAGATAACCTATGGGCTATAGCAAAAGATACAGGAGCCCCAGCTGATATCCAGCATTATAAAGCTGCCAGAAATAACTGCACATGGGCAATTCATATGGCAAAGAGCCAGGATTTTAAAACAGAACTTACAAATACCTGGGGTGATGGCCGTCACCTCTGGGACAATATTAAAGCAATAAAACACTAAAAGGCAGAGCACACACAAACCATGTGACAAGGGCACAGGTCATAAATAAATTTATTATAAAATCAATAAAAGAGTGAGAAATGCCTGACGTGTTTTGGATGCTGCTTACATCCTTTCTCAAAGGCTAAATCTCATAAAACTGTAACCATTATATACAGGCAGCCATTAGGTAGCAATTAATTACACCACTGATACATACACAATCATTGGTAAAACACTGAAACATTAGACATCATACTAACCAACATGGGTAACAATGTAGCTGATGTTACTACTACGATGCCCTTAGGTAACAGTGACCATTTGTGTGTAAAGTTTAAGGTTCTAGGTCAAACTAGACAACCCGTAGTGGGGGTTATTGAAAAACTTAACTTCAGAAGGCCAATTTTACTGCTTTAAAAGAACAAATGGTAAAATGGGACTGGGAAAAGTCTTTGTGATCATTCAGTTGAGTGGAAATGGGACCAGCTAACATCAAAGACAAAGAGTGAGGTTAAAAAAATATATACCAATGTTGAAGAAATATCCCAATAAAAGAATACCCCTAGCTGGATGAAGCCACATATAAAAACACTTATAAAGAAAAAAAGTAGAATATTTAAAAGTATTAAAAAAGGCAACCAACATCTAATACCAGCTTATCGAATACTGACTAAAAACATTAAACTAAAAATTAAACAATTTAAAGCTGAACGTGAAATATTCTTAGCAATAAATGTCAACGATAAAAAAACTGTTCTTTTCTCATGTAAATAAACTAAGGGGATCCTTAAATTCAGTGGGCACATTTATCAACGATTCAGGATGTTCCACTAATAATAAGGAGATGGCTGACATTCAGAATACATATTTTCTTCTGTGTTTTCCAAATCTACTTTAACTATTATGGAGGATAAATTAGTACCCACACCTGACAAATATTGATTAACCCAACTGCCATTCTTGAGGGGCTAAAAATTTGATATCAATAAATTCCTGGGTCCAGACGATCTCCACCCAAGGGTATTGAAAGAACTTGCAGACTATATTTACAAACCTCTGACCAATGTGTTTCAGCATTCCTTAGACTCTGGTATAATTCCCTAAGTTGAGAGTGGCTACTGTTGTGCCACTCCACAAACAGGGTCCAAGTTCCAAACCAGAAAATTTAGACCAGTAAGTTTTACTTCCCTATTGGACAAAATACTTGAAGGATAATCAAGGATTATATCCAACAATATTTATCAACTTTAGGAGATACTAACCCACATCAACAGGTTTATTAAAATAGATCATGTTTAACAAATTTATTAAGTTTTTATGAAAAGGTTAACAGAGAGATTGATACAAAAACTCAGTTGATATTATATTTTGGACTTTGCAAAAGCCTTTGACAAACTACTGCATTTGGAACTGGTTAAATTATTAAAAACTTTAAATCTGAGTACAAATATTACACATTGGATTTCAAATTGGTTGGAGGGAGATGGCAGAGGTGGTGGTGAATGGTGTTTTCTGATTGGGTTGGAGTTATGAGGGAAAGCGCCAGGAATCTGTATTGGGCCCAATTTTGTTTAACATTTATATTTCCTCACTAAAAATAGATGTACCAAATGTTTAGATATCTAGATCTGCAGATCGACTGCAGACTGTGAACAGTGGTGAACAGTTAAGAAAACAACATTATGCTGCAGGACGTATTGGAATATAATCTCTCCTGGACAACACACAATAAACTGGAATTAAATATCAATAAATGTAAAGTAATGCACTTGGGTTCTAGGAACAGACAGTATAAATATACCCTTAATAATAATCCCTTAAAAGTAACCACAAGTGAAAGGGATTTAGGAGTAACTATCAGTCACAACCTTAAATTCAATACCCACTGCAGAAACCAGGTGAAAAAAGCTAACCAGATGCTGGATTGTATCACCAGACACATATCCAGTAGAACCAGGGAGGTACTAATTCCTCTCTATGTAGCACTGGTTAGGCCTCATTTGGAGTACTGCATTCAGGTATGGTCACCATATAGAAAGGAAAACATTAAAAAGGTTGAAGCAGTTCAGCACAGATTTACAAGACTAATCACAGGATTCAAATTAATACCCTATGAACAAAGATTGAAAAATCTTAATGTATATACATTGCAATACAGGAGAATAAAGGGGGGGGGGTCTGTGCATGTTGCACAAGGCAATTAATGATAATACCCTAATGACTGAATTTGGATTAAGATTCAATCAGGACAGAGTTAGTAACAGGAGACATTCAAAACAACTCCATTTCGACAATTGGAATACGCTATCTAGGAAATACTGGTACAGCCAAAGGGTAATTACCCTGTGGAATAACCTTCCACAAGAAGTAATAACCAGTGGAAATGTAAATATCTTTAAAACCTGATTGGATAATGAGATGAGTACTGAAATTAAATATGGGTCACAATAACTATTCATTGACAAGCAAAAGGACAAAAGTCTATTAAAGCTTGATTTATCTATGAAAAATCTATGAAATTGATGAAAAAAACAGACCAGCAATGAATAAATAAAACATCATAATTAAAACCAGATAATGAGGACATCAGGAACTGCTGCAGTAGACAAAATGTCAAATAGTTAAAGGGGAGAGGAAAAGGAAAGGGACAAAGTGTTTTCTTTGCCAAAATACACACTGCTAAACCATCACATACTATTAAGTAAATCTGTGTAAACTAACTGTCTCTTAAAAAACAGATCCAAAAAACAGTTTTTTTTATTTCTATTCACTTTCTTTTTAAAAAAGGCTTAAGTACTAGCTACTCAATGTATGTGGGATTCCCCGCCATTACAGTGACTCCTTGAAGTTGTCTCCATCAGTTGGGATACAGGAAAGGTTGAGCACAAGTTTATACCATCATTTTCTTTAAAATAATTTCGAAGTTGAAATTGTTCGGGCTGGGTGTTATTAAAATCATTACTGCCTACTGTTTAGAATAGGTAAATTCTAAATGTATCAACAGAATGCTGGATTACATTGATATTTCTGTAGGGGAGGAGGGAATTCGGGGGAATCAAATTGTCTAATACACAAGCTCTACCTAATTGTACCAGGTTGAAACAGCAATCTTTTTAGATTGTGTTTAGTTCTCCCTTCCTGATTCTACTTAGAGGATTCACCTTTACCACTGAAGAGGCTGGCAACTTTCAATAAACTCATGGATCTAAATAGAGGGACTTATTGTCTGGGACTTACCCCATCGTTCTGTACCAGACTACAATGGGGCCTTCTATGTGATTGTCAAATATGTGACATAATCTTCACCTATACCTTGTACGAGGATATGTGTAAATTGTCTGTTAAAACAGAAAATTAATAAACATAAAATTTTTTAAAAAAAGGCTTAAGTACAAAACCTTTATTGAGATCTTTGTCTTAGCATTCAAGTTAATGATCCAGAAAGCCTCTCTGGAAAGTTAACAAATCATTGAATTTTCCACCACGTGATCTACAGCATACCTTGTCTATACCCAGGAAAACAAAGTTGTGTGCACTGGGATTTCCACTTTTCATAATGTGTGCAGCTGTGGCATAATGCAGAAGTGCCATCATTTTTTTCTATGGCTCTACTATGTTCTCTTATATGTACTTTCATATTCCTAATGGTTTTACCTATGTAAAAGGCACCACAGTTACATTGTGCCAAGTAAATTATTCCATCTGAATCACATGTAATCAACTGTCTGATCTGGTATACTTTATCATTTTCATGCACTTGAAACTCCCTTCCCTGTTTAATATATGTACAAACATAGCATTGCTTACACGGGTAACACCCCACAACTCCTTTATGAAACAGATATGCACAAGCATTGCATTTCATGAAAAGCAGAAATCCCAGTGCACACAACTTTGTTTTCCTGGGTATAGACAAAGTATACCCTAGACCCACGTGATGGAAATTTCAATGATTTGTTACTTTCCAGAGAGGCTTTCTGGATCATTAACTTGAATGCTAATAGAAAAAAAGACCTCAATACAGGTTTTGAACTTAAGCCTTTTTTAAAAAGAAAGTGAACAGAGATAAAAAAATCTGTTTTTTTGGATCTGTTTTTTAAGAGAAAATTAGTTTATATAGATTTACTTAATAGTATGTGATGGTTTAGCAGTGTGTATTTTGGCAAAGAAAACATTTTGTCTCTTTCCTTTTCCCCTCCCCATTATCTATTTGACATTTTGTTTACTGCAGCAGTTCCTGATATCCTCATTAGCTGGTTTTATTTATGATATTTTATTTATTCATTGCTGGTCTGTTTTTTTCATCACTGTTTCACCAATGACTGTGTATGTATCAGTGATGTCATTAATTGCTACTTAATGGTTGCCTGTATATAATGGTCATAGTTTTATGAGATTTTAGCCTTTGAGAAAGAATGTAGGCAGCATCTGAAACACGTCAGGCATTTCTCACTCTTTATTGATTTTATAATATAGAAGATAATGCATGGTCCTCTATCGGTAACCAGTCTGTTAAGCGAAGCTCAAGAGGTATACATCGCCATGGCAACCTCGAGACAGTTAACAGTGACCAGTTGTTGATAGAGGGACCATACATTATTTTTTATAGTGTATGGTCTCTCGTAAAAGTAAAATGGCTGCTTACTTTTGAAAAATAGTCACCGCTATGCCATTCAGTCCTTCCCTAACCGCTATGCTCATCCATCGGTTCCCCCTGTAAAAAGGCACGCATATGCAAGAGATCGATCACAGCAGTTAACCTATCAATGTGACGAAAATTTATAGGTTAACAACATTTCACGCCACATCGATAGGTTAACAACCTTAGAAGTGATGATTTCCTAAGGTTAACAGCATTCTACCATACATTATAAATGTATTTATGACCTGTGCCCTTGTCATATGGTTTGTGTGTGTGTTTGTCTTTTAGTGTTTACTTGTTTCATTTGGGCATAGAAGTACCATGTCCTTCTGCTTGCTCCTTTGCTTACATTCGTCACAATATTAAAGCACTATCTGGAAAACCTAACAAGGCTCCTCCCTCTATATTAACTGTGGATGGTTCTCCCACCCAGAACCCCAATTTAATTGTAAACATTCTCAACAGGGCATTTATGGACCTCAGTGGAGTGCTAACCCCTGACTTCTTCAGCCCTCTAGTGACTGTAACCACTCCCATGAAAGTATGACCACACCGGGCTCCATCCCCCCTTGCAACCCTAGTATCATCTCACAAACAAAAGTCGAAAAATACCTCCAGAAAGCGCTCAGTAAATCAAGAACCAGCAGCGATACACTTAGCCTCAAGCTGATCAAGCTCACCCTCAATATTCTCTGTGTTCCCCTCACCAAAATACTAAACCTTTCACTTATAACTGGTAATTTTTCCGGACTCTGGAAAGTGACTGGTTACCCCTGTCCACAAAAGCAGAGATAGAACCAACCACAGTAATTACCACCCCATAACCATTCTTCCCCCTCTTTCAAAGGTATTTGAATGGATCATAGCTGACCAGGTAACAGACTATTTAAACAAGTACCAGCTGCAATGTCATCAGCAACATGGTTTGCAGAAGCAACATATCACCACTACGGCTTTCAGCAGATTTATACATAACGAGCTTGACCAGGGGCTATTGGTGGGGGCTACCTATATAGACCTCACCAAGGCCTTCATTACCATGAACCATGAATTGCTCCTGAACCAGTTGATTGCTATGGGTCTCGCCAAGGAATCTGTCACCTAGTTTAGTAGCTACCATTATGGGAGAACTCAGAAGGTGAAAATCCTAGACACACTCTCAGAAAGTATGCCTGTCCCTACAGGTGTACCCCAAGGCTCCATTCTCAGTCCTTTACTCTTTAGTCTGTTTCTCAACCACCTCCCGCTAGCAGTTCAGGACAACATATTATTGTACACAGACGATACTGTACTATACTCATCCATTCTGACCCCTCTGCTCTTGAAACTCAAATGCAGTACAACTTCTAGTCTGTGGGAAAATGGTTCCTCAAATATAAAATGCTACTAAATTACAAGAAAACAAAGACCATGATCTTCACATCTACCCACAACAGACACAGGATGTATCAGCTCCAGATAGTCAACACCGTGAATTCACCACTGGAAATAGTCAATAGCTTTAAATACTTAGGAATTACCTTGGATAGTGCATTATCCTACTCTTCTCATATTTGCCTGGTTTCAAGGACAGCTAATGCCAAGCTAGGGCTGCTCTTTAGGAATAAACATTGTCTTACTAAAGAAGTGCTAAAAGTTGAAGTCCCCAGCTCTGTGCTATTTGTCATAGACGATGGTCTAGCAGTACATGGTGTGGCAACTCAATTGACACTTAAATGATTAAAAACCACACTGAATAAGGCATGCAGGCTTGTTCTGGATGTTAACCGAATGACCCACACTTGTGAGCTGTAAGCGCAGTCAGGCTGGTTTAATCTGAACTGTAGAATAGAGTACCAAGTCTGTCTTCTTGCCAAAAAATCAATGCTTGGGCTCACCTCCACAGGAGTGGCTAACCTTATCAGCCTACTGAGCACCTCCAGATGCACTATGGGACTAAAAAAACAAACACTCAAAGTCTCCTTCCATAGGACCTTGCAAGAATAATGCTCCTATGAATACCGTGCACCTCTATGGCTCAATGCCCTTGGGGTAGAAGTTCAGAATTAACTTAAGCTGGGGCCTTTTAAATCAAAACTATGTACGACATTGGCATCCACTAGTGACCACGACTGCATGACCTAATCCCACTTCACCTTTCGCTATACCCTCCATTTGAGCCCTGTTCTATCTCCTCATCATTTCACTGCCTTAGGTTTGGTCCCCTCCCCTCCTTCTATTTTGCCTACATTGTCTGCCCCTATCCTACTTTTCCATTAAATTAGTTACACCCTGCTCCTTTTCTCTCCCTTAGCCCCCCTTCCACTCTCCCCTTTTCAGTTAGCACTTCTACTTTATGAACTGTCCCTCCTCTGCCATAGATCATCTTCCCTACTTTATATTCTCCTTCAGCATCACCACTGCTCCCTCTGCCCACTCATCGAAGATAGCAACTCCCCTCCCTACCCCTCCTGCTCCTCCCCCTGAACACCCACCTCTATCACTCTTCTCAGTATTTACCCTCCATGTATATGGATTCCACATCCTCGTTTTACTCCTAAGCTACTTATCCTCTCTCCTCATCTTAAGATCTCTTTTCCCCCACTTCTCTAGAAAATCCTCATCTCCAGCTAATCCTCTCCCCTGCCCCCTGAAGCAGACCACTACTTATACAGTACTTATCTCTCATGCCATGGGCTTTATGGGTACTTCATATCCCTTCCCCCCAGCACTTTGACAAAAGATAATGACTCTATAATCATATCTTGCTTTTATTTGATCTTGGTGTTAACCATAGCTGAAAATATTGAACCTATGTTGTTTTGTTCAATACCACACTCTATGTACTGTAAATGTATTTCCATAGTATGTGTTATATAATGATGTATTATGTAACCGGTGCTTCTGTCTGTTTTCACTGACATAGAACCTCTGTAAACAAGCCCCTGGCTCAAAGGTATTTTTCAAATAATAATAAATAAATAAATTTCCTGCCTGAGCCAGGGTCTGTAAATGACCACTGTGCGAATGACTGTTCCATTGCCTGGCTCAAGAGTGACCCAAATCTCCTCCGTTTGCTTATGCCTGTTTCGAATTTCAGCCCCCTTATGCTCTCGTTGATGTAGAGGGCAACCCCTCCTTCCCTTTTGCCCTCCCTATCTTTTCTGAACAGGGCATAACTTGGTACACTTATGTCCCAGCTGTGGTTGCTGGTGTACCATGTTTTTGTTATCGCCACTATGTCCAGATCAGCCTCCGTCATTGCAGCCACCAGGTCTGGGATCTTGTGCCCCAGACTGCAGGCATTTGTATGCATGACTTTCCATGAAATGCAGCATCTTTTTGATCCCTCCTTGTGTTTTGTTCCTTGCTTCACCCTACTTCTCCTGGAGTACTCTATGTGATGCTTCCTTTTTATTACCTTACTACCTGCTTTTGATCCATGTCCTTTTATTATGTGTGGTTCAGAGCTCAGTGCTTGTGCTCCGTACTGTAATTGGATAATGCAGGTTTGTGCTTAGATACAGAGGCCAGATAAGAAGGTAGGACATGCTCGTCAGATGTGTAGCAGTTCAACTTGGTCAGTGCTTAGATACTTTGAACATTGTTGTACAGTCAGCAATTGTAGTACAAAATGAGCTGACTAGTCTTATGCATGGTGCTTAGATGCTTGAGCTGATGAGTAACATGTTATGATTTGGTATTGATTTGGCCTTACTCTGTATCCCACAGTAAAGAATTCTTAGACCAGTAGTAAGAGACCCACAAATAGAATAATTATATCAATGATTATCTCCTCCAACTCCGGAGAGTATGACTAGTAGCATGCAGGAGAGGAAAAACCCCCTTTGGGGGAAACCATGGCTACTGACCTGCCCATCCTTCTGGGCATACTAAAGGAGAGTAATTCTAAATATTTTAATCGGCTAATCTGAACCCCAAAGTAGTAGGACCCAATCGAGAGAAACGGAGAACTGAAGATGTATTGAATCATGGCATGAAGGTGAACAGAGCGAGCATCCATCAAGTAGACTCCAAGTTCGAATCCATGAACAGGCTGGAATGATAGCAGCGTGGAATCCATGGTTGATAAGAATGTGAAGCGGCGAGTTGCAGTGGTGAAGCACTTCAGCAGGTAAGGATGACTTCTGAGAGAAGAACCAGGAATCAAAGGCACAGAATCCATGTGTAGAAAGAGGACTGTTGGGTCATGTTCAGCTAGGCAAGCTTTGCAAATGAAGGCCATGGTGAAGAAGCACAAGAACTGGTGTATGCTGCGTGATCGAGAGGATGGAGCAGTAGGAACCTCCAATCTGAAGAGGGGATGCAAGTATGTGAAGCAGGTAGAGATCGTAGTGTGAATAGGTAGACAGAAGTCAGATGTATATCCAGCTCATGAGGAGCGAAGTAGGTTGTAAAATGGTGAGTTAGTCGTGATGATCTCTAGGCACTGTAGGGGCAAAGAAGGTAGTATGAGCAAATAATATAAAAAGTGGACCCGTACATAGGTCAGTTGTAGTAGTAAGTAAAACTGCATCATGCAGACATAGTAGCAGGGAAATAGTATTTTACAACTTGTGTATAGTATACAGTGAGGGGTATGCAAAATGGCACTAGCACAGAATTGAAGAGCTTCGTCAGGATCCAAATTGTTGCATAGCAATGTTAATATCCACGCTTTCAAAGCCAGAATGGTACATTAGCTAGAACTGACCTGGTAAGAAAATTTGATGAGTCCTGAATGGTCGAGCTTATGAGTCATAGATGGCGATAACCGAAAAGGCTGAGTCAAATGAAGTAGCATTGTCACAGGATCCAAGAAGCCTTAGAGCATAAATCAGTATTGAAAGTCTTCTGGATAAGCTCAACTAAGTGTCCTGGTCAGAGTGTAGTAGTAATAATTTTGTATGACTGAAGTGGCAGGGCAGAAGCATCCAAAGAATAGCTGACAAATGGCTGAACAATCCAGATGTGAGTCCATAGTTAAAGGAGCTCCTAGGGCTGGCCGACACGGTGGCAGGTAGGCGTATAGTAGAATATGTGAATCTCCAGGTCCTGAGCTGGGCGGAGGCAGGTGTAGAGTAGAAGTAGTTAAACCCCTTGGCTCCATGGGTGAAAGCAGGTCATAGAAGTAGGCAATTATAGTGCCCAGGCCCGTGAGGCGCAGGTCTGGTGAAATGCGATGGTGAACCTCCAGCCCCACAGAGCGAGGCAGGTTGCAGAGCAGTGGTAAATAACGTAATGGAAATGTTGAACTGCATGCAATGCAGAAATAGCAGCGAAGTAGTGAGGAATAAATTGTAAATGGTATTATAATGGCGGCATATCCTGAGTCAGCTTAGTGTGGAATAGTACTGTAGTTTTAAGGCAGACTTATGAAAGCAGAACGGTGCTGTGGACTGTCATATCCTGAAGATCAAGGATGGGAAGGATTGCAGTGAAGAGACCTTGGCGGAAGAGTTGGCACCTCGATGAGAGGTAATAAGCATCCGGAAATTGTAATAATTCAATGTGTTAGGCATCAGTTCAACCAAGGAAGACAGTATAGAATAAAGGTCAGCAGGGAGTCCTGGCGGAGACGGTAGTATTAACTCCGGGAAGATGAAGTAGCATGGTGAGGAGCATCCAAGAGAATTGAAATGCATATCTTGATGTACTCCAGAATCCAAAGGAAGGTGGAAGCTATAGGGAGCATATTTGAAAAGGTAGGTCTGAATGAAAAAGCAGCTCTGTAGGAAGCATCCATGGGAACGAAAGGAGAGCTAGCCCAATGAGATAGGGAAGCGCGACTAGACCATGTGTAGGTCAGCCGATGAACCATAGTTGGTACGGTTGAATGAGTATGTGAGTAAATAGAATTAGTAGCTAAATCCAAAAAGGTGAGCATGCAGCTAGACCATGCGAGACAGCTGGTAGCATAAGTAAAGTGGCAGCCAGCTCAATGTAAGCTAGCATGCATATCTGGACCACCACGTAAGTCAGCTGGTAAGGTAAGTAAATAGTGGCAGCTAAGCCCCATAAAGGGGAGCCAGTACAGCTGGACCACACATAGGTCAGATGGAAAGTGAGGAAGGAGTAAATAAAGTGAAGCAGCAAGGCAAGCATCCAGGTACAGTGATGTAAAATCCTAAAACAGAATCCGATAGGAAATCCATAATAGAGCACGATGATCCTGGACCGATGGAAAAGTACGAATATGCAAGGTGAGCTGCAGCGTCCAGAACTCGAGCAGTAGGATTGAAGACAAGACATCCTGGAGTGTGTCCAATCTCGACAGAAGCCAGATGGTCAGTAAGTGTCAGTGCAGGCTCTGAGCGATGATGGGGTGGATGGCTGAAGTGCATTGCCGGAGGCTAGAAGCCGAAGGCAAGGGAGTAAGCTAGGCTAAAATGCAGGCAGGATGAATGGCTAAACCCCACGTAGGTCAGCTGAAGAAGGAAAAGAGCGGCAGCTAGGCCCCACGAAGGCTAGCCATACCACAGACCCTCATGCAGGGTAACATAGGATAGGGAGTGAATGCCAATCAGTAGTAAACGGCTAGGAGGTCCATGAAAGGTATAGCCAGGCCAGAAGGTGGCAGTAGAGTCACAGAAGAGGGACTGTAGAACTAGTCGAATAATGCTGGAACATCCTGCAGGTAGCAGAACAGCTTGGGGGAGCTGAACAGATGTGTCCCAAAGAGTAACGAGTCCAGGGTAATAGTTGTCCACAGGAGCCTGTGATCCTGCAAATACAGGAGTTTCCACAGGTCAGGGAGCCATACAGAAAACATTACTGATGCCATAGAGGACTTGGGAAGCCATAGTGCAACCCAAGTCAGAGCAATTGAGCAAGCGGAAATTTGGAGGAAGCAGGTCGAACATCAATATGCCCCAAGAAGTATATTAAGCCCTGTAAGAGTCTGCAGCAAGCAGCAAAGTCCCAGGGAGGTAGAATTATAGGTGTACAGCTGACGCCGTCTAGTGGCTAGTCAATAGCAAGGTGAAGTGAAGAAGCCACAATATAGCTACCGGAGCTGTACAGCTGAGGAGCAGCATGAGGATCACATAACCTCCCCTTCCCCAAGTGCCCAGGCAATGTAAGTCGCTTGAGCAGCAAAGCACAAAGGAAGTCCGTGTTGGTTAGGAAAGGTTTGCTAGCAAGTTGCAGAAAATGGTCAAGATAGCAGGTCAGTTCAGCCGACGTAGCACTGTACAACTGCAGTCAGTAGCGGTAGTAGCCCCGTTAAAATGCACAGGGACTGCAATGGGTGCCAATAGTCTCCATGGCATCAGGTAATGAAGCAACAGGAGCAGGAAACCAGCACAGAGGTAGCAGAATGCGTTGGAGAAACTCTGCAAGGCATGCAGTAAACGCCAACTGGGGTGGGCATGGAGCGGCGGCTGCTCATGAAAAGGAAAGCTAAAAGGAAACAATAGGAGCAAGAAGTACAGCAAGAGCCGAGCAGAGACTGCTGAACACATGGTCAGTAGGGAAGTAGGAATGGGGAATCCTCCCAAAGAAAGAAGAAAACAACATAAACCAACAAAATAAAAGGGAGCAAGAGCAAGCGAATGATGAGAGAAACGGGGTGGAGCACAGGCAGATGGAACGAGTGCAGAGCAGTAGAGCACCAGCACCACCACACAGCGAGTGTGACTCGCTCTAAGCAGTGTGGATGTAGCTTTGCAAGTTTAAATAGGATGTGGGGGAGGAGCTCTTCCCCCATATATCCTCAAGTGATAGCCTAACATTTGGTGGTGATAACGTTATGTCCTGAGCACAGCCTATCCCACCCTGCACTACCTGTGCATCTTCCCCAGATTGACATCCTGGTCTTGCTTGATGTGTGCAGTACCTTGCTGAGGGGTGGACTGCCTGAATCTCCCTGCTCCTGACAGCCCCCCCAAGTGGATAGTTTAAATGCGTGCTCAAGAAGCATGTAAACCTCTCATTGAGGACAGATGTACCCTACTCAGAAGGATGCAGGCCGTCTTTTTTGTAAAGGCATGCATCACCCCAGGTTGTGCCCTAGTCCCCGATGTAGCCAAAGTTGTTTTCCCTGCACCAGTCTTTCAACCACTTGTTGGCGTTTTGATGCATTGGCTTCTTTCCACCCCTCCTTCCCCTGACTTGTAGCACCTCTGAGAATGTATCAGAGTCTGTTCCCCCAAGCTCTTACCCAAATCCCTAAAATTGTCATGAACCTTCTCCATACTTGCTCTTTCTTTGGCTATGTCGTTTGTCTCCAGATGGACAGCAATGTCAGCCCCCCAGCCACAGCCTTTGCGATCCTGTGGCTCTGCTCCCCTCCTCAGTGCTGTGCCTGGGGGCCCACACCCTCCTTCTTCCTACTGATGCCTGATCCTATCAGCATACCCCCAATCTATTGATTCTCCCACTAGGAGAAGCCTTCTCCCTGGATTCTCTGGCCCCATCCCCTGTGCCCCACTCCTGGTGGGTCTGCTTATCACCCTGGTCACAACCTTGGGTTCCCTTTAATTGTACCTGGGTGGGGGTGTGCTTGAGTTCCACCTTCCTCAACCTCCTGAGCCAGCCACAGTCCATCCAGGCATCTTTCTGAATACCCTCTGTGGCAGTGACTGGTGGTATGGTGTCCCTGGGTGGGGCAATGGTCCCAGTACTCCAGCCAACTGTGATCATTATTTATTTGATGTGCCTCTTGACTACAGCTTAAAGTAAAATAGAAACATAGAAACATAGACATTGACAGCAGATAAGAACTGCTTGGCCCACCCAATCTGCCCATTTCCCTACCTATTGGATAAGCTGCAGATCCTAGTTAACCAACAACCTACTTACTCCCACCCCTCACTAGAATTGCCTTATGTCTGTTTCATGCATTCTTGAATTTGCCTACTGTTTTGATCCCACAATCTCCTCAGGAAGGCCGTTCCATGTATCCAATACCCTTTCTGTGAAAAAATACTTCCTCACGTTGCCCCTGAGCCATCCCCCTCTAGCTTCAAATTGTGCCCCCTTGTTTTTGCACATCTCTTTTTCTGAAAGATGCTACCCTCTTGGACTTTGTTGATTCTCTTGTGGTACTTTAAATTTTCTATCATGTCCCCTTTCCTCGAGGGTATACACAATTAAAACCCTTTAGTCTGTCTTTGTATGGCTTCGGTGCAGACCCTGCATCATTTTAATTGTCTTCGTCTGGACTGCCTCCATCCTATTTATGTCCTTGAGGAGAAGGAGCCTCCAGAACTGCACTCAGTACTCCAGATGGGTTCTTACCAACTGTCTGTACAGAGAGGTAACAACTTCCTGTTTTCTACTAGTGATGCCTCTCCCTATGCATCCCAGTATCCCCCCAGCCCACCTTACTGCTTTCTCACATTGCTTGCCTAACTTTAGGTCATCTGATATTACTAACCCCAGGTCCCTTTCCATTTTTGTTGTTGTTAGTACCCCCACACACACATACACACACAGATGCACACACTGTGTACTCTTCCCCTGGGTTTTTGTTTCCCAGGTGCATTATTTTGCACTTATTTGTACTGAATTGAAATAAAATATCAATTAAATGTATTGCTGTGCAAACATGTTTCCAAAGTGATCTAACTGTGTTACATAAAGTCTTAATTTCTGGTACTGGCCTATCAGGGCAGCAGTAGTGCTACTGCTCACAATGCCTGCAGTCTGTATTCTGGGAACAAGACTTGGTTGCTCGGGGCCTGCCAGGAGGAGGAAGACTGAGCATCCCAGAGAAATCTCCCCTTCTCCAGGGAGAGAATGCAAAATGTCATGCTGCTCTCAGAATGACCAGAGAAGAAGACTTCTCTGCCCAGCAGCGGAGCCTGAACTTGGGGACTGCCAGAGCCTTTAAGAGGTAAAGCCTCCCGCACTGCAGCCTGCCGATTGTGTAGTGCTTCCCACCCACCCCAACCAGGGTTGGCACTTCAATTATTGCTGCTGGCAGGTCACGTGATGACCTACCCTTCTTTTTACTAAGTGTCCACTTTCCCATTTGCAGCTTATACACTCCAACCACTAGGGGTTGCTGCACTTTCCACTCTGGCACATCTACCCACTCTCTACTCCCTCTTAGCAACTGTTGCAATCCCTGTCCACTAGAGGTCTCTGCAGTTCCCTTCTAATCCTTTCTGCTATCTTCTTTCCTTACTCCTTCCCATCAGCCCACCACTAGCCCCCCTGCAAGCCTCAAACCTTGCACCCCTTACTCTAAAGTCTGCAGCCTAACCACCAAGCCAATATCTTCCTTTACTTTCAAGCTCTTAACCCTTCCTTCTTTCTTCTTACAAACAAAAATTTCTGTCCTCTGTCCCAAAACCCAGTACCCTTGCTATCAGCAGTCAGTAGCTCTACCTCTTAACCATTTTATTCTGGCTACCTGATTCCTACTTTCTAAGACTTTCATAGTCTCTCACCCCCGCTCTGCCAAAATATTTAACCACCTTTCTCTTGCTGCTGTTGAACCCTGCACCCTCACTGTTTCAGTCAGCAGCTCCACCACTCAGCTATCGTTTGTGATAGGTTTTTGGACTCTAAAACCTCTAACCCTCATAGTCTGATAAAATATTTTCTAACTGTTACTGCAGGCTTTGAGCCCTGCTCCTGCTGCTACAGCCACTGTTTTGGGTCCTTTTCTATCACCCAGACAAGCCTTGAACCTGGTGCCCTGTGTACTTGAGGCAGTGGCTCTGCCACTGTACCAAGGTGGCAACTACACTTAAAGATAGACCTTCACTTCCATCTTCCTCCATCATCCAAGTTCCCCATCTTTCTTCACTTCAACTCTCACACCCTTATCAATCATGCATGCACACCTCCTGCCTACCTGCCTCTCTCTCCTCCTCCTCCTCCTTGTGCCTTCCGCTAACCCTAATGTCCCTGTTGATCCTCAGCCTCACTACTCTAGTGTTCCTACCTGCCCTCCTGCCTCCCCTCCTCCTATGCCACTGCCCTCCCCTCCTCCTCCTCCTCCACTCACCCCATATGCTCCTCTCCACCTCACCCCCCATCTAGACACTACCTTTCCTCCCCTTTGCTCCCTCGGTATCTTATCCTCAAGCCTTCTCAGCCTGTGCTGCCCTACCCACCCCTGTGCTACAACCCCCTTCTCTTCCTATCGCTCCCGGCGAAACTCTCCTTCTACCACCTCTCTGTCCAGAGCAGCCTCCTCCTCTGCTCCTAACTGGTAACATACATCCCAATCCCGGCCCAGCTTGCAAAGGCTCCTCAAAGGAATCCACCGGCTTCATATTGCTTCCATGAACATATGTAGCCTCCTTAAAAATTAGACTCTCTCAATTGCTGGGTTGAGTTCATAAACCTGACGTTATATCCATAGTTGAGACTTGGCTGTCAGACTCTACCCCTGACTCCCTGGTCTCACTCCCTGGCTACTCCCTCTATCGGGAGGACCGTGTTGGTAGGCGAGGTGGGGGCTGTGCCATTTATGTCAAAGACCCTCTCATTGGACTAACCCTCCCAGCCCAGGTCCTTGACTTCAGGGCTCGGCCTAACCCTAAAACTATCTCCTGATCCCTCTAGGGGTCCCATCTACCTGACTACAGCATACATACCTCCAAAAAATCAAGCACAAGCACTAGGCTCACTAATCGATTATCTTACCTCCCACCCCTTCACCTCCGACCAAATCCTTGGGGACTTGAACATCAATTGGCTCAGCCCTTCATCCACTTCCTCCGTGACGCCTTTTCAACCATTGACCTAACCAACTAGTCTCCAACCCACTAGAGTGAATCCTAGAATGGGCTCTAGCACACTCTGGATGTGTACTCACAAACCGCCTCTAACCGCATCCGCAATATCCAAATCCTCCCAGACTGCCTTAGTGACCACTCCCGGTTCTCTTCTATTGGTCAACCTCCTTGCTCAAAGCCACAGCACAAACTACCCTTTGGCGACGTCTTAGACCTGGTGGGCTGAAAGGCCTTAAGCAACTCCTAGCCCTCATAGACTGGTCCCCTATACTAAACGCCCCAGATATTGACACGGCCCTTGCCTTCTTTATCCACACCTTCAACTCTGCTTGCAACATTTTTGCACCCATAACGGCATGCCGATCCAAAGTAAGGCATGCCCCCTGGATTACCCCCACCCTGCACCAACTCCTTAAGCACAGGGACAATCTATGGCACATTGCCACGGAAACAGGCCACCCAGCTGACAGGCTGGCCTATGCTGCTGCCTGGAACAAATGTACATGGGCCATCCAGCAGGAAGGCTGAGCACTATCAAGCCTCCCTCACTTCCTCATGGGGGAATGCTAGCACCTTCTGGGACAACATTAAGCAGCTGAATGGTGGCACGCGTTCTCCCCCACCTTCGCTTATCAACATTAATGGTTTGGTCTCTTCAGACCCTGTCCTTATTGCCAACCACCTCAACAAATCTTTCACAGATCTTAGCCCTGTGCTCCCTGATAATTTCTTCACTCCCCTCCTCCAGGTCTGTCCCTATTCTCCCACACTCTTGTTCTACCTCGCCGAGTCACTGCCCAGGAAGTCAGACTCACCTACTCAAGGCCTTAAAGAGTAACACAATTGGCAATGACTCCTTGATCCCAGTCTTCTCCGGCCAGGTTCTGGATCTGGTTATCTCACCAATCACCGGCATCTATAACAAATCCCTCTGCCTAGGGCAATTCCCCTCTGCCTGGAAGATAGCTACTGTCACCCCAATACACAAGGGGTGGTGATAGGACCCTCCTAGCAATTATCGACCTATCTCAATCCTCTCTCATCTCTCTAAGGCCTTAGAAAAATTGTGGCCACCCAAATCTCTGAATACCTCGATAAATATAGCATCCTCTGCCCAGAACAACATGTGTTTCAGAGCAGGCCACAGTACCAATACTGCCCTCCTGGAGTTCTCTAACTTTCTTCACACCTCACTGGACTCTGGCTCTAGCAGGTGCAGTGTTCATTGACTTATCAAAAGCCTTTGATACTGTCTCCCACCCCCTCCTGCTAACTACTCTTAGTCACTTAGGCTTTGCCACTGGGCCTGTTTCCTGGTGCTCCAGCTACTTGTCGGCCAGCTCACAATGTGTGAAAATCAATGGGAAACTTTCCAGCACCTGTCCTATCCACTCTGGAGTTCCTCAGGGCTCCATTCTTGGGCCCTTGCTCTTTTCCCTTTTTCTCAACTCCCTGCCCAGTGCATGTACTGGTAAAATCCTTCTTTACGCAGATGATGCTGTACTTTGCCTCCGACCAGTAATCCCATCTCACTTAGGATTCTGCAGGAATCCTACAATGACGCATAGCCTGGTTTACATTGAGCACAGGCTCGTAATTAATCTAAAGAAACCAAAATCATGCTGTTTGCCCACCCCCAAAATAAATCCAGTAATTATCCTCTCACAGTCCACTCCACCTCTAAACACCCTATTGAGCTAGTTCACTCTTATAAATACCTAGGTATAACCTTTGACCCTACCCTCTCTTCATGCCCACATCTCTGCCCTTGCCTCAGCCTCTAACACTGCGGCGGTATCCTCTATCATCATAAAACTGCCTCCCACGGATGCCCTCCGACTAGCAGTCACATCCTCTGTTCTATCTCTGGTAGAATATGGCCTACCTGTGTATGGTGCAGCAGACCAGACTGCTCTGTACAAGATCTGCCTCACCTTAAACAAGGCCGCAGGCTCATAACTGGGGCCCTAGTCTAACCCACACTTGCCGTCTGTACACCATGGCTAATCTACTCAACCTTGATGAGCGCCTCAAATACCAAGCCTGCCTCCTAACAAAAAATCACTCCTTGGGCTATCCCCACCGGGTCTGTCAACCACTATCCACCGTGCAAACCCTACAGTGCATACCCTCACATCCCAGAGTGTCTGCGCTGTATCATTATGGGGGGTGCAGTTGTGAACACTTCTAAGAGTGAGTTATTCTAGATTACACGAAAATGACCAGACAACTAGTATGGAACCCACTTGAGACAGACACCTTAGAACGGTTCCTCTCAAATGGAATGGCAGAGGATCACAGTGTAGAAGTGGGTAGCCATCTGGGAACTAGCGACCATCGAACAGTATGGATTCTAATATTACAGCAATTGAGTCAAGCCATGCAAAGACAAAGAAAGTACTGTACTTCAGGGCTGACTTTGCAAAATGGGTGAGTGCCTAAGGAATTTTTTAACAAATGGGCAGGAGAAGGGGTGGAGAACACGGGAATAACAAAAGCTGCATCAGAGGGAACAATCCTTTGTGTGAAAACAAACAAACAAATGATGTGAAACCACTATGGTTCTCAATGAGATAGCAAAGAAGGTTCAAGAAAGAAAGCATTCAAGTACAAGGAATCAGGAAGGAGCAAGAAGAGAATTGTATCAAGAAAACAAAAGGAAGCTGAAGGCAGCAGAACAGCAAAGGCCCAAATGAGGAAAAGACAACCAAAGAGAAGGGGATAAAATCTTTTTAGGGGTACATCTGGGAGCAAAGGAAGACTAAGGAGTGGAGTAGGGAGGGCTGAAGAAAGGGGGTAGAGGGTGACGGTGAAATAGAGACACAAACAAATATTTTACCAGTATTTACAAATGAAGAGGAGGTACCCAAAACAACAACAAAACACTCTGGATACAGAAGTTGATACCATCCATTTACAGAGAAAAGTTCTGAAAGAACTTAAAACTAATGGACAAAGCAATGGGCCTGATGGGATTCATCCCAGAATTCTAAAGAACTAGGGTAGACTAGTGACACCACTGACCCCTTTAACAACCATGAGTGAGGTGGTACCTGAGGACTGAGGAGGGCAGAGGGATTCCCCTTCACAAAAGTGGGAGCAGGGCAGAAGAGAAACCACAGACCTGTTAGTTTAACCTCAGTGTAGGAAAATGAAGGAATCACTTGAAGGAAAGATTATCAGTACCTAGAGGCCAGAGGCACAGGGCCCAAGGCAGCATGGATTCACAGTAGGAAAATAATGCCAGATGAATCTACAGATTTCTTTGACTGGGTGACCAAAGTAGTACAGATCAGGAGGGCTGTGACATGGCCTACCTAGACTTGAAGGCATTTGGACAGATCCACACAAGATTAATACCCAGTTAGTCAGCTTGGGCGGGTCTCAAGACATAGCCTGGGTAAAAAAGTGGCTGGAGAACACACAGAGAGTAATAGTAAATGAGTCCTCTGAAAGAGGGGTTACTTAGGGTACCGCGAGGATCTAGTAAGTCCTCTTCAAAATTTTATAAGCACACTGCAGAGGACTGAAAGAAAAGTATGTCTTTGCAGATGACACAGATCTGCAACAGGCTGATGCACAAGGTGATGGAAAGGATGAAAGGACTGGAAGGTTAGAGAAATGGTCAAATGTATAGCAACTTAGATTCAATGCTAAGAAGTGCAGCAATGCACCTGGGAAACAAAACCCAGGAAGAGCACAATGGGGGTGAGATACTAACAACAAAAAATGAAAAGGGACCTGGTAGTGTCACATCAGATGACAAAAAGGTGAAACAATGTAGAGGGCAGTAAGGAGGCTGGGGATACTGGGATGCATGGGAGAAGCATCAGTAGAAAACAGAAAGTTATCCTCTGCACAGACAGCTGGTGAGACCCCATCTGGTCCTGCAGTTCTGGAACCCAATCTCCGGAAGGACAAAGACAAGATGGAAGCTTTCAGAGGGCAACTAAAATGGTGCAGGGTCTACACAAGACATACAGAACAGCAAATAGGCTTAATATGTAGAGCAAAGAAAGAGAGGGGACATGATAAAACTTTCAAGTACCTCAAGGAATCAACAAAGTCAAGAGGCAGCATCTTTCAAAAAAGGGTGTGCAAGAACAAGAGGCACACTTGAAGATGAAGCGCAGAGGTAATGTAAAGAGTATTTTTCACAGAGGTTGTGGATGCATGGAACCCATCAGAGGAGGTTGTGAGTCAAAAACAGTGGTAGAATCAACATGGGACAGTCAAGGCAATTCAGGGGTGGGAGTAGAAAAGTAGGCTGCTCAGAACTAGGATCTTCAACTTATCCATTAGGTAGGGAAATGGGCAGACTGGGTGGGCCAAACGTCCTTATCTACAGTATTATGTATTGCTGAAGGCATGAGAGGAACATGAAGAGAGTGAGTTTAACATTGTGTAAATAGAGCTGTGCAAATTTTTGTACAGTGAATGATGTATTACCAGTTCCTACATCCTCATGGGCTGCAGTCAGAAGAGAGGAAGGAGTTCTTCTGCCGAAATGGAGAAATTTAAAGAGAACAACAAACCCAATTAGAGTCTGTAAATATGATCATCCTCGGTCCATGCTGATGAACTTGAGGGCAGTCCACCACAGCCATCTGCATACTGTGATGATGCTACACCAAAAGCAGAGATTTTAACAGGTAAATTACTAGAATGCCTATCCTGCAATTTGTTCTTCCTAATAATAGGATGCTGAACCATCAGTAAAAAAGTAAAACACAAGAGGTGTTGTCAAGCTATTTGCGGCATGGCTGGGAGAAAGGGACCTGGATCTGGAAGATCAGGTGACCGAAGTGCACAGTCATGGGGTTCTCCTTGGAAAGGCATGAGCCAGCATAAATGGAATTTTGTTAGATGCACATGTTTCTATCCCAAGAAGAAGTGACGGTGTCAGCCTGGTATTAGAGACGACCCATCTTCACCTGTCCGAGAGCAGAAAAGTAGTTGGTGTGTGGTTGAAGTTGATAATCAGGGAGAGTACCCAATGAAACAGAAAAACATAGATTTGACAGCAGATAGGACCACTTAGCCCACCAGCTGCCCATTCGCTACCTAATGGATAGCTGCAGATCCTAGTTAACCAGCAGCCTACTTCTTCCTACCCACCCCCTAAATTGCCTTATGACTGTCCCATGCATGCTTGAATTCTACCACTGTTTTGACTCCACAACCTCCTGAAGGCAGCACATGCATTCGACCCTCTCTGTGAAAAATACTTCCTAAATTACCTCTGAGCCTTACTTCTATCTTAAATTGTGCCCCCCTTGTTTCCTTACACAAGATACCCCCTTGGACTTTGCTGATTCCTTGAGGTACTTAAGTTTCTATCATGTCCCCCTCTCCTCCTTTCCTAGGGGCTATACATATTCACCCATAAGTCTTCAGTAGGTTCTGGTGCAGACCCTGCACCATTTTAACTACCCTCTCGACAGCCTCCATCTGTCTATGTCTTTGTAAGTTGGGTCTCCAGAACTGCACGCAGTACTCAGACAGGGTCACCCAACTGTCTGTACAGAGGGATAATAACTCTGTTTTCTACAAGTGATGCCCCTCCCTGCATCCAGTATCCCCCCAGCCCTCCTTGCTGCCCCTTACAGCTGCCCATCTTTAGTCATCGTACTGATACCCTCAGGTCCCTTCATTTTGTTGTTGGTAGTATCTCACCCCATTGTGTTCTCTTCCCTGGGTTTTCCCAGGTATTACTTGCACTTCTTCACTAATCTAAAAACCCATAAACAGCCATTCTCTAACCTACCAAGTCCCTTCTCATCCTTTCCACCCCACCTGCATCAACCTTTTAAAGATCTTGTACATCTGCAAAGAGATACTTTCCTTCCAGTCCTCTGCAATGTCAATATAAAGACATTGAAGAGGACCAATCCCATTACCTGAACCCCATGCACCCCTACCAGTAACCTCCCTCAGAGTGGACTCAGTTACTATTACCTCTGTGTCCATACTCCAGCCACCTTACCCAGGCTGTCTTGGGACCCACCCAGGCTGGCTAACACGTATATTAATCTTTTATTGTGGGACTGTGTCAAATGCCTTGCTAAAAGTCCTAGGCAGGCCATGTCCACAGCCCCTCCTGATCTACTACCGGTACCCAGTCAAAGAAATCTCAGATTTGTCTGGCATGACCTTCCGCTGGGAATCCATGCTGCCTTGGGTCCCGGGACCTCTGGCCTCTAGATACACAGATTATTTCTTCAGAAGTGATTCCATCAGTTTTCCCTACCACAAGGTTAAACTAACAGGTCTGTGTTTTCATGCTTCTGCCTTGCTCCACACTTTTGTGAAGGAGAATCACATCTGCCCTTCTCAAGTCCTGGGTACCACCCCATCCTCCCATGATTTGTTAAAGAGGTAGTCAGTGGTGTCACTAGTTCTACCCTTAATTTTTGAGAATTCTGGGATGAACCATCAGACCCCATTGCTTTGTCCATCTTCAGTTTTAGAGTCCTTCCAGAACCTTTCTTCTGTAAATGGGCTGGTATCAACTTCTGTATCCAGAGTGTTTCTACTGTTTGTTTTAGGTACCTCCATACCTCCTTTGTAAATAAATACTGAGCAAAATATTTGTTTTGTATCTCTGCTCTTTGCAGTCACCCTCTGTACGCTCCCTCCTCTTTATTAAGCCTCACTAACCCTCCCTTGGTCTTCCTTCGGCTCCCTGATGTACCTATAAATGGTTTTATCCCTTCTTAACTGGAGTTGACTATCTTTTCCTCAGTTTGGGCCTTTGTTATTCTGACTGCTATCCAGCATCCTTTTTACAACTGATACAGTTCTCTGTCCTGCTCCTTCTGTGATTCAACATGCCTTCCTAAGATACTTTCTTTTTCTCACGAACCTTCCTGCCTCCTTTGAGAACCATAGTGGTTTCTTGTCATTTCATTTTGTTTATTTGCTTCACACAAACAGTTACTATCACTCTGATGGCAGTTTTACTATTCCCGATTGTTCTTCTACCCCTCTCCTGCCCATTGCTGGTAATTCTTAGGCACTCACCCATTTTACATAAAGTCAGTCAGTCCTAAAGTCCAGTACTTTATCTTTTGTATGGCTTGACTTATTGGCTGTGTTTATTGTGAACCATACTGTTCGATGTAGACGCTAGTTCCCATACATGGCTACCCACTTACATCTGTGATCCTCTCTTCATTTCCATTTGAGAGAACCAGGTTTAAGATTGCTCCCTCTCGAGTGAGCTCCAATACTAGTTGTCTAAGGCATACCTCCTGTAGGGCATCTAGAATAAACCCACTCTTTGAAGTGGCTGCTGCAACTGCACTCCAGTTAACATCTGGCATATTCAGATCACCCACTATCAGCAATATCTCTCCCCCCCTTTTTTCTGCCATTCTATATTCTTTCTATCATTTTCTTGTTCATTTCCTCCCCTGAGTAGTTAGGGTCTGCAGCTGCAACCCCTATGCGGATTGTTGTGACTCGCGTATCCAAATTTACCCACAGTAGCTTCTCCTCCTATTCTTTCCCTTTAGTTCTAACTGTGGATTCCTTCCCTTATGTAAAGAGTTACCTCCTCCTCTTTTCCCTTCCTGTCCCTCCTCCTGTAGATAGGGGTGTATCCTGTAGAATATGTCCTGAAGTCATGGTTTCAGTGTGTTCATGTTTCTGTGACTGCCATGATATCCAGATGTTCCTCCTCCATCAAGGCCACCTAATTCAGGAAGCTTGTTACTCAGACTACAGGCATTGGTACTATTTCCATTTTTGATGGCTTAATTCTCTTTTGCAGCATCCCCACTGAGTCTGCTCTACCTCAGTCTTTTTCTTATTTTAGTACCCTGTTTTGTAGGAGGCGGGAGTTTTTCAGTTGCTTATCAGTTCCCTTCCCCTTGACTCAGTTTAAAGCTTGCCAATAGAAACTGACGAAACCAGATTGCTCAAGAGACTTGTTCCCTTTCCTGGACAGATGCATATCCATCCTGCAGTATAGTTGGTGTCCCTCCAGGTGGAACCCCAGTCCCCAATAGAAGCCAAACCCTGTGTTCCACACAACTTTTCAACCATTCATTAAACTGCATGGTGCAAAGTACCCTTGCCTCACTTATGCAGCGACAGGCAGCACCTCAGAGAAGGATAACGTGTGTGCTGACTTGTCTTAGGCCCCTCCCCAATTCTACAAAGAGTCCTTCTGCAATGCTCTAGTCTCATGATTAGCTGAGTGATTTGTCCCTAGGTGAACAAGATGATGTCCCACTCAGACTCCGTACTATATAGAAAATGGCTTGACAGCCCAGTAGAAGCCAGAAGGTCCCTTCATAAAGGCTGTACTTCTATCCACTGGCGTCAAGAGCTGTGATGCATATGTCACACGCACAAGGGTGCCATGAACCCTGAGCTAGCACTGCTGACATGACATGTCAGAGGTGGCACATTCAGATGAAATGGTAGTGATGGATTGGGGTTAACCAGAGCTGGGGCAGAGACCAAGGCCTACCTCAGTGACATCCCGGCCTGGGCTATGTATGGGGCATTTAAGTCCTGGAATCCCTTTTTTGAAACCTCTGGGGCAGTTTTCTGGGCAAAATCACAGATAAAATCTCTTGAATAGTTCACCATACCTAGAAAGCCAGATAAAGAGTTGCCCACCCTAACTGGAAAATGGCAAAGTCCTGCAATCCTTGTATCTTCTTCCAGGTAGGGCTTTGACCTTGGTCAGTTATTTTCAGACCCAGAAAAGAGTACTGCTTTCTGACATAGCTGAGCTTTTGCTGGATTCCATTTAGGCCCTGCTCTCTGAATGAGATCAGTAGTTCATCAAGAGATCACGTGTTGTTCCTGTCGTGGTGATTGGTGAGCAACAGGTCATCCACATACTGCAAGAGACATTGGGGAGAGAAACCCTCAAGGGCATCCATCATATGCAGATGGAACAGGAACGGCTGTTATGGAATCCCTGCGTAAGCAAGGACACACATATACTGTCTTCCTTCAAAGGTGAAAAGAAACCTATATTGACTCTTGAGGTCAATGGTAATGACCAAAACCATTGGAAATATCCAGGCAATTGAACCATTTCAGGTCAGGGGTCAAAGTCATAACACTCAGGTCTCGGAAGTCACAGTTGGAGAACACTGGGGGTGACCTGAACATTCCTGTAGTTAATAGTAGGTCTCAGGCACCATGGTGTTTTTCATAGGTCACACTCTGGAATTACAAGAGGAAACACATGTTCTGAACTTACCCTTGCTTGAAGTGACTTGATTGTTTCTCTGAGAAGACAAGGCCTCAGCTGGGAAAGGATATTGCCTTTGCCTCTCATGTGCTGGGCCTGGCACTTCAATGACAGTGTGAATTTTGCACAGTCATGTTTGTTGATTGCAAACACTTCCAAATGCCATTGCAAGATGGGGGAGAAGCTTCAGAAAAAGCTCATGGTCTTTGAACAAATCTGTGACGTTATACTCTTTGTTGTTAGCAGATATTGTTGCCACATTGTGTGAATCAGGGATCAAAATAGTGTGGTATTGACCCTGAATTTGTATCAATAACATGTTAGATAAATCTACCACACAGCCGACGTGGTGCAAGAAAATCAGTCCCTGCGATAATAGGGTGACAGCATTACCATTAGTTGGAAGGTGTGTGAGGCCTTTAAGTGGCCTAACTCTACAGGCCAGGGTAGAGACCAGTATGCAGGTAATCTAGTACCAGCTACTTCTGACATGTTGATCCTCCATTCAGTGGACCAAGGACTTGTGTCCAGGTGGTCATCATGTAATACAGACACAGCTGCACCTGTATCTAGTAAGACTACAAATAGGTGGCCCCCGACCTCGACCTCGGTGCAGGGCCTTCCGTTTGTATCCAAGACCAGCTTTTTTACAATCTGGACTGAGGGCTGTAATTGTCAATTTGGCACTGGCTGGGAGGCATGGAGAGGTTGGCCTGCCCCTTTGAAACCACTCCACCCATGCTGCACTGATGCTGTATTGTGAGAGAGCTCTGAGTTCAGGCCAGTCTGGGTCTGAAGGCCACATACTCCAGTGTCACCATGGCCCATCGGGTTTGGGTCACCGGCAATGTACAGCTGCAAGGGACTGAGTGGGAAGCGGCATCCACCACAGAGCACACTCTGCCCAGGAGCTCTGAATTTCTGATTTTCTTCTGACTATCTCCCTATCTGAAGGGCCGTTCTTTGTTGTTGTTGTTTTGCCCTTGCTCTTGTGCTTTTATTCTTATGATAGTGTCAGTACCACCCCATCACTGCTGTTGCTGTTGTTGTTGTTGGGACTGTTGGGGGTGTTGGTTGTCTATGGGAGGGGCTGTTTGTGTATAGGCTCCGCCCTTCTACCATGTAGTGCATCAGGGGCCTCTTGAATAGGCTTCACCGCGGCTACTTTCTTGGAACTGAGCCCAGATCACAGATGTAGAGTTGGTAAACTCTCTCAGTTTTCTGAAGGATGTCGGCAAACCTGTCCGTGTTGGGGTAAGGGTTGGCTCTACCTTTTCTCAGTACTGCAGGAATCATGTTCCTAAGAACAGGGTCTTATACACTAATAAGATCTACACGTAGCTTCTTGTTCCAGGTGGGTGCTTTTCCGTTTGTCAGACCATCCGAGTATCTGGTGGCAAGAGTCACTGGACTTTCCTTACATTCTTGTTTCACAGGTATGCAAGCATCACTCCTACTACACCTGGGCTGCAGGCAGAAATGAGCTCAGCTACAACCTCATCAAGGTGGGAGCTGCCATCCTAGTGGATGGCATTGGGGGAAGTGGGCCTAACAAACTAGGATCGATGGTTCACGTAGTATTGGAACCTGATATTCGCAGTGAGGTAAGCATCTTGCATTTAGAATGCACCTTTCCAAGTGGCAGCTGAAATTGTTGGACGGATTCATCCGACCCGATACTGTCAGCTATTTGCTGAACAGAGAAGCCATTTGTAGGTATCAATGCGATCAGGTAGAAGTAAGTTATCTCGGGCACCATCTAGGGTTGTCTGAGCTGCAGCCTTGGCTGCAGTACCTAATAGTACCATCCTGATAGCTAGTCCTTGTAAAGCTGCCTGATTTGGCTTTAATGGTCCATTTACTTCTCTCAGGAATAGGTATATTACTGATTGCATTTTCAATCATTGTTTCTATCTCCTGCCTGTCTTCCACATTAATAACGGCTATAGGTAAGCCGTCGGGACCAGGCCTGGGCCTGCTCCTCAATCATGGGGGCTACCATGTTGGCACTTCCCATGATGGGCATCATGACGTCAATGACATATGACATGGTGAGGGTGGAGTGGGGACCCGCCATGTTGTGAATGGCTGGGTGGGGTTTATGGGCCATAGTAGGGGTGTGACTGGGTGCTGTACTGAGAGATGTCATCATCTGATACCTCCCACTCAGATGACATGTGTAAGGCAGGGGCTACGCCTCCCATCACCTTAACATGTCCAGCCAGAACTTCCTGCTGATGGCGCAGTTTCGCCATCTTAGTTTTACATTCAGCATGACTCACAGTTGCAACATCCATATCAACCTCATCCTGCATTTGCTTTTGCAACACTCTATATGTAAGCGCCAAATCGTGATTGTCCCTAGTAGCCACTTCTAAGTCATTACATACCTGGATTATCTCATCCTGTAGCTCTCCCATCTCCTCACCTCAACTGAGAATTCACAGTACTTAGCAAGTCATTCATATGCAACCCTGTCCCTTATCCTGTCTTAAACTTTCACACTTCTGCTTCAATATACAAAGTTCTGTTCTCCAGCTTGAGCTGAATGATGCAAAAGTGAGTCCTTTTCATTTCACAGTGTTTGAAGTTCTGACTCCAAATTCTGCTGCAGTCTAATACATTCTATTTCCTGCAAACCCATTTCTTGCTCAACAGATGAAATATGCAGATCAAGGGTTCAAAACCTCACTTTAGAGGCTTCTAGAGCAGTGTAGAGAGCCACGACCATCAGCCCTTTGGCATGACACTTATTGGTTGATTGTCTCATCTCTGTGTACTGGATTGAAATCCCCAGTATAGGGTTTTCTGATTGACTTGTGTCCCACGCGAAGTCAGCCCATCTTCCATGGGAGGCAAGGAAGTTAGAGACATCGAGTCTCAGTTCTGTGCAGATATTTGATACGGTGGCCATTGTGTGGGAGGAAATGAAAACTCAAACTGTGAAAAAGGCACCGTCCTATGTATCGATCCACAGCAGGAGCATGTTATACACAGTTGGGCTACTGTAGAATTTGTAGGCTTACAATTCAAAGTTGCTATGGAGTGGATCGAGTCATCATCCACCACACCTGAAAAGAAAACAGCCAGACTTTTTAAGTGACTACAAACCGGTTTGAAAACAGGAGAGATGATACAGAAATGTACACTTACTGTCTCCATTAGACGGGAAAATTGTAGCAACTAGTGAAGGCTTACAATCACCAAAATTGCCTGCACGTGGTCGCCAATTGTCAGGAGGTCTAAACCTCACTTTCAGGTTCTTGGCAATATTGGGAATACAAGTAGTCACAGACATGTTGCATTAGAGTAATAAACTTGTTTATTACTACCAAAAAGGATAAAATCACAGTTGCTCTAAGCAGTTCTTATCAATATGAACTAGGAGACAGTGCTAAGCATTCCCTATACCTTGAGATTTCTTTGTGCCTCTTCGGATCTCCAAGGTACAAGATTTAGTGTCTCACATTATATACCTATGATAATTACTATGGTTACTGTAAGATACTGTAGAAACATTTCTAGTTACAGAGATGAGCCCTATTTGGCTAAATTAGAGGAGGCTCCACGGTCCAAGATAACATTATACAATTTTGTAGTAGTCATCAGTTTGTGAAACAAAAGAGTTCTTATACAGAATCTTACATAACTCAGTGTAGTAGTACAAATCACCAAAAGGTGGCAATGCCGACTTATATATCATAATTATTCCAAGGACACAGGTGTCCGGACATCTTATAAGTAAGAAATACACAAAAATACATAGAATATATATGTATTAGCAAGCACAGTGTATTACAATAACATGCGTACATATCCTGACATCTACTCTTATACAATAGATGCCCTGAGCCATATATGTTAGTATAACATATACCTAAGCACTAGCTGTCTACGGTGTACCTCTGAGGGTACCAATAAGGGTGCAGGGACCTCATGTAACAGGGCCATCATGGCAAAGACTGATCTAGCTATTGTGGCCATTACTGACTGATGGTGCATTGAAAACATGACTGCAACATGGCCATACTGGGCTATACTCTGTTCAGGAAGGACCTGGTGGGAAGAAAATTAGATGTGATGTTTAATGTGAGTGACAGCATAAAAGCCACAGAGATACAGGGAATACATGGGGATGCAGAGGTATTGTGGGTCACCCTGGAGATGGTAAATGGAGCCACTATTCACACTGGAGTGATCTACAGATCCAGAGGTCTGTCTTTCGGATGAGACATTAAACCGAGGTCCCATCTGCCTGGATTGGTGTAGTTCAGGTGGATGTTAAAGATCCCATGGCACTTATTGAAAAGAGTAGGAATTTCCCGTGTCCCGGCAAATTTCCTCATTCACTCAAAATACCACCAACAGCTTAATCTGGTTCAAGGTCAGTTGGCATTCATCTGTATCCCCTCCCCGGGTCATGCCTGAAAATAGGCAGGATTTGTCTAGTGCACTTACCCGTCAACAAAACTAAAATAAAAAATAAATAAATAAATACAGACCTAGCACAGAGGGAAGAATGGATAAGGTATTGTGGAAGCTATTGGCAAGATGGCAGAAAAGGAGAAGCGCTGCTGGTGTGTGGACTGCAACCTGCTAGATGTGGACTGGAGCCTCCCAGCAGCAGCTTTAGCTAGAAGTGGGACATCCTGGACTATTTGCAAGGGGCATCCCTAAGGCAACCAGTCAGTGAACCAACTTGTGATGGGGCAATACTGGACCTAGTACTCACTAACAGGGACAGTGTTGCAGACATCAAGGAGGGAGGCCACCTGGGAACCAATGATCACAGCATGGTGTGGTTCAGTATTAGGATGGCTGTGGGATCAAACCACACAATGATTAGGGTCCTGGACTTCAGAAGGGCAGATTTTAAAAAGATGAATGAATGCCTCTGGAACGATCTAGCGGGTGGGTAATCTGGGCGGGGTGGAGGAGCAGCAGATGAAGATAAAAGGGAGCATAGTAAAGTCAGCAAACCTCTGGATCAAACAAATGAGCAAAAGCAAAAGGAAAAGAACCAACTATGGTTATCTAAAGAGGTGGCTCAAATGGTAAAAGCCAAAAGGATATCATTCCAAAGGTAGGAGGAGATGCAGAGGGAGGAGGATAGGAAGGTGTAATGCATATAATGGGGGAAGCAGGTAAAGCAGTAAGGAGCACAAAGGCACAAAATGAAGAGAGAATAGTCCAGGAGGTAACAAAATGGCACAATACATTTTTTAGACGTGTAAGTGAAAGGAGGAAGACCAGGGGTGGGACTGTAAGATTAAAAAGGGAAGGGAGCATATGCAGAGGGAACCAGGAAAAGGCAGATATCCTGAACAAATACTTTTGACAAGTGTTCATAGAGGAAGGACTAGGGGAAGGGCCAAAAAAAAATAACAAAAGCTTTGGAGGGAGTGAGATAAACACTAGTCCTTTTTTGGAGGTGAGAGTCCTGAAGCGTTTTGCAAATCTGAAGGTGGACAAAGCAATGGGGCTTGATGGGGCATACCCAGGGATATTGAGGGAGCTCAGGGAAATACTGGCTACACCTCTGACAGTTCTATTTAAAAGCTCAGTGAAAACACGAGTGTTTACAGAGGACTGAAGGAGTGCAGATGGTCCCACCATACAAATGGTAGCAGGAGGAGATTGGGAATATAGGCTAGTCAGCCTGGACATCAGTGGTGGAAAGTTAATAGAATTACTGCAGAAGGAAAGGATTGTGAAATGTCTTGAATTCAGTGGGTTACAGGACCCAAGGCAGCATGGGTTCACAGGAGGGAGGTCATGTCAAATAAATCTGATAGATTTCTTTGACTGGGTTAACAAGAAACTATATCAGCATGAAGCAGTGGATGTGGCCTACCTAGATTTCAGAAGGTATCTGATACCGTTCCACAAAGGAGACTAGTAAGTAAGCTGGATAGCTTAGGAGTGGGTTCAAAGACAGTAAACTGGATAAGAAATTGGTTAGGGGATAGGTAACAGAGTAAGGTGGCAAACAGAGTTCACTCCAAAGAAGGGAGGGAGGGTGACCAGCGGAGTTCCTCAGGGATCAATGCTGGGGCTGGTCTTCTTTAATGACTTTATAAGTGACATTGCTGATGAGCTAGAGGGGAAGATCTGCCTCTGTTCAGATGACACCAAAATTTGCAATGGGGAGAACACTCCGGTGGGATTGAAAGGATGAGCACAGACTTGAGAAAACTAGAGGTGTTGTCAAGGGTATGGCAGCTGAGTTTCGATGTGAAAAAGTGCAAAATAATGCACTTAGGGCACAGAAACCCAGGGGTGTAGTACAAAATGAGTAGTGACAATCACCAAGCAGTAAACAGACCTGGGGGTAATCATACAGGATGACCAAAAGGTGGCCAGGCAGTGCAACAAGACAATATTCAAAGGTGTTACACTCGGACAGTCATAGTAAAATAAAACTGCAGAAGTTTCAAATTTCAAGCATGGAAAATATGTATTCAAAATAAATTCCTATGGCTCAAATTAGAGTGCAACACCTTTGAACATCGTTTTTGATCAAGGCTGGACGCCTTTTGTGTGTGCATCACCCACACCATTTGGTCACAACAGCTGTTCATTTGGAGTGGACTATGAGTGCAGCAAGGTGGTTGGGAGGGTGAGTGGAATGCTGCGGTGCATAAGTAGGGGTATTACCAGCAGAAAGAGGGAGGTGGTGTTGCCTCTGTGTAGATTGTTGGTAAGATCCCACCTAGAGTATTGTGTCCTGTCTCTGGAGACCACATCTCTGGAAGGACGTAGATGGGGGGGGCAACTAAAATGGTGCAGGGCCTGCATCAAAAGCCCTATGAGGAGAGACTAAAGGATCTCAATATGTATACCCTGGAACTGAGAATGGAGAGGGAAGATAAGGTAGATACCTTTAAAATACCTCACAGGGGTTAATAAAGTACAGTAGGGGAATATTTTTCAAAAGGAAATGTGCTCAAGAACAAGGGGACATGCTATAAAGCTGGAGGTGGGTAGACTGAGGAAAGATGTAAGGAAGTAATTCTTCACAGAAAGAGGTGGATTCCTGAAACAGCCTTCCAACAGAGGTGGTGGGGGCAAAAACAGTGGTGGGGATCAAGAAAGCATGGAATAAGCACAAAGAAATCATAGTGGAATGGAAGGTTGGAGGGAGGAAAATCTATAGATTGGGCATGGTCTGATGCAATAGTGTAAGTAGGGAGAAATGGACAGACTGGATGGCCAAGTGGTCCATATCTACCATCAGATTCTATGTTTACCTGTTTCACTGGGGTGGGTGGGTTTGCGTTAGAATTTGAAAAATTTCCAAGAATGCAAAAGGATATTAACCATTCTATTTAACCAAAGTCAGCAAACAGGAAGAAGCTTTTATCCTTTGGGGAGGCTAACATTTCAATAATGCCTAAACCCAACAAGGACCATAAGCAAACTGAAAAGTATACACCAACTACAATATTAAATTGATGCTATTAGCTTTTGGCTAAACTTGCAAACAACCATTTAGGTAAAACAATACATAAGTTTATAGGAATTGAGCAAAATGGATTTATCCTGTTGAGGACTACCCAAAGAGGGGTTCAAAAATTGCAATTTGTATAACAATATCTAGAAGATGCTGTACTAAAAATGCAGAGTTCTGGTTTTCCTTGATTCCTGCAAGGATTCTGACATTTTGGAGTGGGAGGTTATGTTTGCAGCCTTGCAGGCATGGGGCATTCCTGACTCTTTCATTAATTCTGTAGGGACCATGCATACTGGACCTCAGTCTAGTATGAAGGTAAACTGTGGTAAAATCAAAAACTTTGAGTAAGGGAGAGGGGCAAGGCAGGGATACTCCCTGTCACGTATGCTATTTATTCTTAATCTGGAAGTTTTTTTTTTTGTTTATCATATTAGAGGAAGTGATAAAATCCAAGGACAAAAAGTATGGAAGAATGATTTTAAAATGAACGTGTATACAAATGCTCTGCTTATATAGATGTTAAAGTGGGACCATGGTCAATTTCTGGCATCAGTAAATTCAGAATTTAGTTCATCATATACAAGCAACCTCATGCTAAAATGAGATCTCTAAGTTACATTGTTTAAAAGTTACAAGTCATTTTACAACCCTAAATGCACTGCCTGTTCAAAAAAGCTAGTTTCAGTAAAGAGCTGCTGATGATGTCATGTCCTGAATTACAGTTTAGTCCTCCCTGTCAGCCAGCTTATAGGAATGGTTTCTCCAAAGTTTAAAGTGATTCATGGAAGTTACCCAAATGCCTTTTTCACACAGTATGTTATTGCCAGCCATGTTTCAAATGTTGAAGCTGAAATTTTGTTGTAAAATAATGTCATAGTCAGTTTTGTTGATGTTTTATCAGCACTTCATTTCTGCCTGCCCTCAAGGTTTTTTCAGTGAGGCCACACCCCCAGAGTGATGTCATGCAAGGGAGCTGTCAATGTTTTACATACAGCACCAAGGAATTCTGGGTAAATTATAACAGTGATTTAAATGTTAGTTACACAGAGGTGCAGTCCTATATTTTGGTGGTGGTGGTTACTGCACCTAATATGTAGATATACATAACACGGCATTGTGGGTACAATAAGAAGTTATTTTCCAATGCCCTTACTGTGAGGTGCAGTCTTCTTTCTCTGTAGTGGCTTCAACAATATAAGCTCTCATATGTTAATATTCCAAACAAGGCATTGTGCATATAGTATCTGCTGACAAGAGTTCTTTACTGAGAGATGTAGTCTCCTATGTTGGAAGTGTAGATGTATGCAATATCAAGACCAACCTTCAGAGGTCTCTGTTTCAAAACAGTGCTTATAAACTTTGTTTCTCTTGAAAGCTGTCACACTTGGGGGTTGTAGCACTGAGAAAAAAAATGGGTGGGTTATGGAAATGAAGCAGGCCATAGAAATAAAAGCATTTATTTCATGGAAAAAGACACCTTTTGACAGTTTGAATGGTAAGAGACTGAATCACAACTCTTACAGGTTATTGCAGTTTACTACTCCCATTTGCTATGGCAAAGCTTGCTAAATCACTTAAAAAATTTTGTTTCCCTTACAAGATGTAAAGGCTAGGGGTTCCAGCACTGAGGAAAAAAGGGGCAGGGCTATGCAAATGAAATGAAGCGCTGACATAAAAGGATTTTATTTTTCATGGAAAACAGCACTTTTTGGCAGTTTGAATGGTAGGAGACTGATTCACAACTCCTACAGATTACTATGCCAATTTGGTATGGCAACCTTCCATAAATCACTTTAAACTTTGGAGAAACAGGTCCTACTGTAGAACCTTACTGACAGGGAGGACTAGACTGTGAGTTCAGGAGATGACATCAGCAGCTCTTCACCAAAACTGAGTTTTTTGGACAGGTAGTGAAATCAGGGTTACAAAATAGCTCATAACTTTAAAACAAAGTAACATACAAACCTAAATTTTGATATGGATTTATTGGGGTATGCTTATTCTAATTCAGCAATGTAGCACTTTTGGCCAGAGTCCTCTTTAAATCCAGTAGAAGGCATTCCATAATTAAAGAAATCAATAATTTCTCAGCATTTTCAGGTTGTACTGTAAACTACAGTAAGTCAGAGGTGCTGCTTCTCAATGACACATTAGAACCTTTGACGTACCACAATTTAGATTTACTACAAGCTGAGGTCTAAACAGAATATATTGACCATTTTGGGATTATGTTAACTAAGGCAGCATCCGAGATGTTATGCTATAATTATTCAGACAACAATGAGAAAGTTAAACATAGGATCAATGGTTGGTCCAATAAATTCCTCTCCCTCTCGGGAAAAGTGGAATTTATTAAAATGGCAGTGATCCATATGATCTAATATTTGTTATAGACTCCATTATATGAGGTAGAAAAAAAATGATTTAATAAGATATATTTCATGATGAAGAATTTTATAATGAATTATAAGAAACTTAGGGTACCATGGAGCAAATTATGTTTGCCCAAAGAGGAGGGAAGGATAGCTTGTCTTGATGTTAAGTCTTATTACTTGACATTTTCAGTAAAGCTGGCTCTAGACTGGGCTTATAAATTATATGAACATGATTTTTGGAAAATCAGTTATATAACCTAGGATATGACAATAAGATTTAATTAGCCCACATGTGGTCAAGACTAGAGAACTATCCTAAAAGGAATAATATTTGCATCATGGTCATTAGCCACAATATCTTACCTTATAAGCAGAATACCCATATTAAAAGCAAATTTACTATGTATAACAAATTTGTTTCAGTACTTAAAATCAAAATAAATCAGAAGTGTTATTTTGTCTTAAAACCTAATAAAAGTGCAAGTATTAAAACATGGGAAGGTGTTATATAAAGTAATAGATTACTAACATGGAGACTTACTCCAGTTAGCAGACCGGGGTCTCTGTAAATATTTGCAATTATCTCACATTTTCAACAAAAGTGTCAATGAATGGAGCAAACTATCCAGAGAAATTAAATAATTTTGTAAAAAAAAAAATAAAACATAAAATTAAGGTATGGAAATGGGGGTATTTTGTTTAAAAAGAACAACTGGACTTGAAAAAAAGAAATGGGAAAAGGTCTTTAATATAGAGTATGGTAGAGTGATTCACAATGGTCCATTATTTTCGCTATGACAAATATCTTTAAATCAACCACAATTAAAGTCATTGGGTAGGATATTCAAAGGGTTGCACCATACTTAATAGGGTTGTGCATGCATGAAGTCGAAATTGCTGCCATTCTGTGATATTCAGCGGGAGACAGTTGCGCCACTGAAAACATGCTGAGCAATAGCGCAATGCAAATGAATGCATGCTCACCTGGAGGGGGAGGAACCATGCATAAACTGCACAGCCCGATATTCAGCCGGGCTGTGCGGATTTGTGCAGGCGCAACCCCCAACCTGCACCTGCATGACTCTGAGCCAAAAAAAAAAGGCTTAAGTTGAGGGCCACCCACAGGTGAGCTGCTGCATTGCAGGGCGCAACACAGCAGCTGCCACCTGTGGCTGGCCCCCAACCCAGTCCCTGTGCCCCCTGCAGCCAGATTGTGGGCAGCCGACTGTAAATCCCCCACCACCCCCACTGGCCCGATCGCGGGCATAGTGTACTCCCCTCCACCAGCCCGATTGCAGGCAGCAATGCTGGCTCCCCGACGTATCCCTGGTGATCCAGTGGACCGAATTCCCGATCACGGGCAGTAAGTTAAATAACCCCCTCCTCCTGAACAGATCCCTGAGTGGTCCAGTGGACTGAAAGCCCGATCGCAGGCAGTAAGTTAAATAACCCCCTGAGCGTGGCACCTGGTGGCTGGTGTCCCCCACCCCACCCACCCACTCACGTAGCCCCACCACCCTGCTCCCCAGCGGGCGGGCGGCAGTATCCACCCACCTGCCCCCGCTGCTCGCCGACTGGACGCCCAGTAGAGCTTGCAGCCCGATTGGTGGAAGCAAGAGCCAATGGCGTTGTCCCATATACCATACAAGACAGTCCAGTTTTGTGAATGAGTTCATTCACTGACTTGGACTATCTTATGCGGCTATCATTGCCGCCCATTAACTCTCTCCACCAATGAAATGCAACCCTACCCGAGCCAATCAGATTGAGTGAAGCGGCGGCAGCGGCGGAGTCGGATGCCAAATCCGCCCGGCTGGGGGAGCAGGGAATAGTGGGGCTATGGGTGGGTGGGTGGGGAACACTAGCCACCAGGGATACATTCGGAGGTTTATAAACTATACCGCCCACGATCAGGCATTTGGGTCCACTGGACCACCAGGGATCCGTTCTGGAGGAGGGGGTCGATTAAACATACTGCCCGCGATCGGGCTTTCGGTCCACTGGACCACCAGGATACCTTCCGAGGAGGGGTTATTTAACTTACTGCCCGTGATCGGGCTTCGGTCCACTGGACCACCAGGGATATGTTCGGGGAACGCACACATTGCTGCCCGCGATCGGGCTGTTAGGGAGGAATTAAACCATGCCGCGATCGGCCAGTGGGGTGGTGGTGGGGATTCTACACTGTTTACTTGCGCTCGGGCTACGAGAACATCAATCCTGACGGCTGCTGCCTGGCGGGCGCCAGGCGCAAGTCCTCGGGGATCGGCGCACCTACATGCTAAGGCATGCAAATGGGGCCATAATCAGATGCAAATGGCCCCCTGCACCTTTGCATGAATTATGGCTCCATTTGCATGTCACCTTTTGAATATCATGATTTTGCGCATACGCAATGGTACTGAATGCACCGCAAGTTGAATGTTCCACCTGTCAACTTCAGGTGGAGCAAAGTTCCATCTGTGCCATGCACAGTGGTTGTGGTTGGGTGATATTCAAAGGAGTTGCTCAATAGCGCAACTCCTTGAATATCTCCTGAACCACCCTCTGCAACTATTTTGTGCAGCGTATGAGACTTTGTGCCTAAGAAGAGTTTAGCTTGGAATATCTGGCCCCTATAGTACAAGTTCATAAACAGGGACCACTATTTACAAAGGACTATTTAATTTGGCAAATAACAGTAATTGTTTGCATTACAATATTGCTGAGGCTGCCATAGCCCATATGTGTTGGAAATGCAGTTGGTGAGGAATTGCTGGCAAAGGGCTATTAACACACTCAGAAAAATATGAGGGAAAGAGTATACTATAATCAGAACTGATAAATGGATGTGAATAACAAGAACTGGGAAATGTCATAGACTGAGACTTAATAAAGAGTAGCACTGTAAGATTGAGGAATATTAGCTAACATGGTAAGATTTGAAATCTTGGAGGAAAATCCAGATTGCCTTTCCTGTTATGAAAATATTGTAGTGCAAATAACAGAGGTAACTGCAAAAGAATCAATCCTCTATGAAAGGAAAGATGAATCATGGTTTAACAATGAATGTAGACTCAGCAAGAAAAATTAAATAAACAATTGCATCTCATACAATAATACTTATATATTACTTATAAAAAAGGTATTAGATTAGAAGAGGAAAGAATTCAGCAAAACTATAAAAACCCAGAGAGAAAAATATAGATTGCATATGGAATAAACTGGAAAAAGCAGTTTATGATAAAGATAATAAAAATTCTGAAGCCTAGTTGCCAAAGGCACAGGAGATCTCCAGGATGAATTAGATGTGTATGATAGGTAGATAGATAGAAAGACAGATAAATAGATAGATATTATAATTATATAGAGCTCCTTCCCAGAGGCTCTCAGTGCTGAACACTTGCAAAAACATGAATTAAAATACAGTAACAGCAGCAGTGATCACTTTGCCGATAGATAAACAATTTAGATAAAATCAGAAGGCTCTAAAAGCTAATTATACATGTGGAGCCCAAGCATCTGAAGCTGGGTGCCCCCATCATTGCCTTCCCAGTGGCACAAATCTTCAACCTGTTCCTTGCCACTGGTGTTACCCATGACATTTGGAAGGTGGTGAGGATTGTCCCTGTTTCAAAGCAGGGCAACCCCAAAGTCCTGGACAACTACCGCCAATTGCCATCCTGTCAGCTATTAGCAAACTCCTAGAGAAAGTTGTGGCTGCACAACTCACGGAGAACATTTAGGCCCATAAGTTGTTGTCCCCTGTGCAGCACGGCTTTTGAAAAGGGTACAGTACATCTATGGACCTTGTCTCTGTCTCATCTAGCATCAGGGTGGCCAGGACCAGGGTGATCTCTCTGGGCCATTTCATTGACCTAGCCAAGGCCTTCAACCTGTGTGGACCATGCATTACTTAGCTCACAGATGCGGTCCCTTGGCCTGTCCCTTCCTACCCTGAGTTGGCTAAAATTGCCTCCAGAGCAGAATACAACTGACCAAATTCAACAAGGTCTCTCCGACCCCACTCTGGTGACCTCTAGTGTCCCCAAGGGATCATTTCTGGGGCCCCTTCTCTTCTCTGTTTTTGTTAACAACCTCCCACTGCTGCTGCTTCCAACTGTAATGCCATCTTTTAAGTGGATGATCTGGTCATCCTTGTACATTATGAGAATTTTTTGAGCTTCCCAGGGTTCCTTTTATAAGTTATGAAAAAGGGAAATAGATATGGGAGCATCAACAAGCTTGTATGAAAGATCTATCTCAACCCTTATAAGATAATATGATTAGAACGTAACTCGAAAGATGAATTTCAGATTTTAATAGTTGATATAAACACATTAAATGTGTATCATGTAACAACACTCCAAATATAATTAAGCATACTCCAAATATAATTGTAACATTTCAGAACTCAGGTTCCTTCATCAGACATGAAGCTTATTCTGTAAACAGAAGTGTAAAAAACAAAAAGCTTATATTAGAATATTGATATTTTGAAATATAATCTTTAAACAATAAATGTATCATATTATCTAGATCAAAGATAATTACATCATTAATAAGTGGCACCAGCCTATCAACACATTAAAGTATCATGAAGCGAAGGATATAAAGTCCATAGCTTGCTCCTTAAAATGGGGGTGCCTTTTACATACATTTGGAAAACCAAATGTCCCTATAGAAAATATGAATATCTGAATTAATAAGAGCAATTTGTGATAAATTTAATATAGATGCTTAAATGGGCTGCTTACTTATTAATAACGCCCTGATGTGAAAGCGCTCATCATATAAAAATCACAACTCAGGCAAACTGATTCTGCCTCAAAACAAACATACCCGAATCGTTATCAACCGATGTTCAAACATATTTAGGCAGTTTGAAGAAAAATATGTAATGTATAAAAACTATACCTACAAAGGATGTAGGAAGTCATGCCTGCATATTTTTTTTTATTGTTGTTGTGTAACCAGGTATAGCACACTAAGCTGAAAGCTTTTTTACAGGAGCGACCTGGGAGCACAAGGAGGTTAAGTGACTTGCTCAGGGTCACACAGTATGCAAGTGGAAGCTGTGGGATTCAAACCCAGGTCTGCTCTGCTGGATGTCACCAGATTTGCAGCTCAGAACCTTAGACCACTGTGCTATACTGCTATATATATATATATATATATATATATATATATATATACTACTCTCAACATTTAACCCTGAAAAAGTACAAAAATCTTTTTAAAGTACTGCTTCTAAGATATAGAAATGAACAGTGAGTCAGATTGTAGAATCCTTACCAGCTTTCTATATTTAAAGTCGAAGCGGCTTAAAAATTCAAAAGAAACCAGGGTGGCAAGCCGCCATTAGACATAAAACGCTGCGTTTTTCTTACAACGCTCCAACTGGCTTCACAGGTGTCTTCTTAAAGAAGAAAGGGCCAGACCACACAGGTATATACGTATATGGCGTGTACCACGTCACAAAGTGACGTTAACTCCCCTAATGATCCGGTCATAAAAATAAAACTCAATAAAATGATGGAGTTTCCCCTTCCTAGATACTTGACTCAGTACATGTGAACATTGCTAAATATGGTGAAATTAAACACTTGATATTAATTCATAACAATGACAAAAGGAAGAAAACATGATCATGTGTTACTTATGTGGTCTGGCCCCTATCTTTTTCTTTTTAATACATACTTGTGAAAGTTAATCTATGTGCTGTTAGTTAATGAGCTTATGCTTAGTGGTGGCAGCTTATTATTTGGCTTCTTCACAAATAATTTTTTAAAATTAAAAAGCCTTGGTAAAGAATTCCTTCCTTTAATATAAGGAATTTCTGTGTACACTTCGCTGCTACTAAATAATAACCATATTGTTGTTAGATAGTGGGTTAGCCCCAACTTTAATAAAATTGAGAAACTATTATTGTTTTACCCCATTTTACAGAATAAGACTCAATGAAATATCATGTTAGAGAGTTTATGTATTCGTGAATGTGTGTTATCTGAATCTCTTGTCTTCAAATTTTGCCTCTTTTGACATTCATTTTCTTCCCTTTGCCATTGTTATGAATTAATATCAAGCGTTTAATTTCACCATATTTAGCAATGTTCACATGTACTGAGTCAAGTATCTAGGAAGGGGGAAACTCCATAATTTTATTGGTTTTCATTTTATGACTGACACCCAGTTAAACGTCACTTTGTGACATGTATCGCTAGCGTATACCTGTGTGGTCCGCCCCCCTTTCTCTTTAAGAACACACCTGTGAAGCCAGTTGGCGCGTTGTAAGAAAAACAGTGTTTGTGTCAAATGCTGCGGCTTCACCTGGTTTTCTTTTGAATTTTAAGCGCTTCAGACTTTAAATATTGAAAATGCTGGTAAGGATTCTGGCAACTGACTCACTGTTCATTTCATATCTTAGAAGCAGTACTTTAAAGATTTTTGTACTTTTTTCAGGGTTAAATGTTGAGAGCAGGCTATATGCAGGCATGATTTCTACATCCTCTGTAGGTATAGTTTTTATACATAACATATTTTTCTTCAAACTGCCTAAATATGTTTGAACATCGGTTGATAATGATTCGGATATGTTTGTTTTTAGGCAGAATCAGTTTGCTTGAGTTGTGATTTTTACATGATGAGGGCTTTCACATCAGGGCTTTATTAATAAGTAAGCAGCCCATTTAGAGCATCTATATTATTACATTTACTACAAATTACTCTTATTAATTCAGATATTCATATTTTCTACAGGGATATTTGGTTTTCCAAGTGTATGTAAAGGCTACCCCCAATTTAAAGGAGCAAGCCATGGACATTATAACCTTCGCTTTCAGGATCCTTTAATGTGTTGATAGGTTTGTTCCACCTATTAATGATGTAATTATCTTTGATCTAGTGATAATATGATACATTTATTGTTTAAGTTTATAGTTAAAAAATCAATATTTTAATATAAGCTTTTGTTTTTACACTTCTGTTTACAGAATAAGCTCCATGTCTGATGAAGGAACCTGAGTTCTGAAATGTTGCAATTATATTTGGAGTGTGCTTAATTATATTTGGAGTGTTGTTACATGATATACATTTAATATGTTTATATCAACTATTAAAATCTGAAATTCATCTTTCGAGTTACGTTCTAATCATATTATCTTATAAGGGTTGAGATAGATCTTTCACACAACATCCTTGTATATTCCCAGGACATTGGGGTTCTCTGCCTTCAGCTGAGTGAGGACTTTAAGAATATCCAGTCCTGAGTAACGTCTCACAAGCTGGTCCTCAACCTAAAAAGCTCAGGACATGCTTTTTGGGTCATTAGCTAGATCAAGGCCTCCCCTGCCCCTCTGTGTGTCAGTGGTATGGACGGTGTTCCCCTCCTACCCACAGTCTCCGTTAAATACATTGGGGTGACACTTGACCCCCGACTCAACCTGGGGTGTCACATCCTAAATATTTGCAGAACCATAAACTGTAAACTGGGTCTTGCCTACAGGGCAAAAGAAAAATCTGATGTCTTCTGCTAACTTGGCATTGGCCAGAGGCGTGCTTCTCCCTTGGCTTAGCTATGACCTTCTCCTATTTTCTCGCACCTCCAAGGTCCACCTCACTCGGTGGAACATGATGTATAATAACATCTGTCCTTTGCCCTGGCTGCCCCTCGCCTCACCCATTATTGTTAGATTATACAGCAAACTTGGCTGGCTTTCCCCAGCCAATCACTTGAGCTTTGGGTTGGGCTGCTTCGTGGGCAAGGTGATCAAAATTGGCACCCCTCCAGGGCTGGCACAGTTTCTCAAGCCTGCTGACTCCTCCTCCTACTCCCTCAGGTCTCAGGGTCCTGGGGTGCTCAAAGTTCCTTATACTCATACCCTAATGGGGGATAGGGACTTCACTATGTGTGCTCTGAGGCTATGGAACACCCTTCCTGTCCATGTTCATTCCTCCCCCTCCCACTTGTGCCTCTGGAATTCCTTGTGGGAGCACTTGAAACTGGCCTTCGTGTGTGGGTATCCCAAGCCACCTTAATCAGGTCTCTAAATTGGACTCACCTAGCCATGGGGTCCCTCTTGTAGGCTCTAATGATGCTGCCTACTGTCCTTTTTACTCGGAGATGCATGTGATTTGCTTGTTTATCTACTCAGGAATTTTCTGTTTCTGTGGCTCTGATAAAGGGTCTCTCATACACTGTAATTACTGCTCTTGCCATTGAATGACTTAGTCTATTTATTCTGTATTTGTGTATATATGTTTAATATAGATATATACTGTGTGTATGTGTGTGTGTGTGTGTGTGTGTGTGTGTGTGTGTGTGTGTGTGTGGATATAGATATAGAGATAGAGAGAGATAGAGAGAGATAGAGATAGATAGAGATATGGATTATATCTATCTCCTATTACTGCTTACTATAGAAGGTCTATGTTCACCTGGTTCTTTTGTGGTTCTGTACATTGCTGTACTTGTTATGTACCCTGTTTGAACCTGCATTTTGATTGTACTCTCCCGGGTCATACTTGAAAATAGGCATATAACTTGTCTAGTGTACCTACCTTATCAACAAAAGCTAAATAAATAAAATATCTATCACGACAAGTCAGTCAAAACATGGAGAAATATTTTAATAATTGTACAGCTCATAGGCCTGACTAAAGAAAAATGTCTTCAGGCCCTTTTTAAAGGCTTCCATCAAGGGTGCCTCCCTCAAACAACATGGCAGTGAGTTCCATAGGGCTGGCACATCCACTGAAAAGGCCTGATCTCCTGAATGCCACAGGGGAACGGAGAGTGTGGGTCGGGCAATGAAGAACCAAGAGATCTTAGAGGTAGTCTGGTCCCCCACTGTGAAGGGCTTTATAGGACAGTAATCCAACCTTGAAGGCAATCCTCCACTTTATCAGCAGCCAGTGCAGTCCACAGAGGACAGACGTGATATGATTAGATCTTGCTGCACCAGTCAACAGCCTGGATGCCACATTCTGCACCAGCTGCAGATTGCAGACATTGCCTCCAGATAGCACTAGGTAGACAGCATTGCAGCGATTTAGCCTAGATGTGACAAAGACATGGACTTGGGCGGCAAGGTCCTTGGTCAGTATCAGGGCTCAGATTTGGGCAGTGTTCCTCAGATGGAAAAAAAACTGATTTGGATGATGACCAACACCTAAGCATCAAGTGTCTGACCGTCATCAAGAAACACACCCAGATCCCTAACCCGATTGGAAGGGATCAAAGGGATACCCCCCATCCTCAAGCCAAGATCATTCCCAAACCCTCCTCCTTCCCATCGTTGACCAGGATCTACCACCAGTACTTCTGTCTTGTCTGGATTGAGTTGTAGCCAGTTTGAGTAATTTAATTCTCGATCTTGGCCAGACAGGTGTTAAACACAGAGGCCACCATCTGGTTTCCAGGTGCAAAGGATAGGCATAGCTAGGTATTATCAACATAGTAAAGAAAACCCAGCCCATACTGCCTGATACCATTTCCCAATGGCAGCATGCACACTGTGAACAACAAAGAAGCAAGGACCAAACCCTGAGGAACTCCACAGAGCAACGACATTAGGATAGATGAGGACAACCCCATCATCACCCTCTGCACTCTGTCCATGAGGTAGGATCAAATCCAGCTGATGACAGTGCCAGTTAATACACACCAGTTCCACTGATGGTCCAGTAGCACATCATGGCTCATGGTGTCAAACACCACACAGAGATCCAGGAGAACAAGGATGGCACACTCCCTATCTCTCCATATTAGAAGATCATTAAGCACCTTCACCAGGGCAGTCTCTGTGCTAGTCAAGGCCTAAATCCAGACTGGAAGTGCTCAAAAGTGGCTGAGGAATTGAAACAAGTCTCGAGCTGAACAGCCACTATCTTTTCTAAAACCTTCCCTAAAAATGGGTGGTTTGAGATTGGTCTGTAGTTGGTGAGACAGTCCAGGTCCAATCAGGGTTTCTTCAAAATGGGTCTCACAAGGCCTCTTTCAAGGCTACCAGGAAGACCCCACTCCTCAAAGAACACTGGATGATCTCAGCAACCACAGATCCTATCAGGTCCACACAACCAACCAAAAGTCAGGTTGGACTTGGGTCTACATCAAAATTGGTAGGTCACAGCCTCAAGAATATTTCAGCCACCTTCTTCACTCCAACTGGATCAAACTCATTTCCAGACAGGAGGGATGCTCTGACACATCCCTGGTCCAATCCCACAAACTCCATGAGCAGCTTTGGAGGAGATCTCAGTCCTGATAGAGAGCACCTTGTTGGTAAAAATCAAAGCAAACTCATCACACCATGTGCTTACACTCGCTCCCTAGTATGGAGACAGGCTGGGTGCAACTGCCTGCCCACCATCTGGAAGAGCTGGGCAGGTATATTTCTTGCTGCAGCAATCTCCCTTGACAGAAAATTCTCCTTTTTCTGGGAGATTGCCCTCTAATAGTCACCATAATGTGACCTCAGAGCCAACATCCAGAGACAATATTGAACCAACAAAATGGATAGAACATTATAAAAAAAACTGTTCTACAATACAGACATGGAGCTCAGTATAGTTCCAAAAGACAGGATCTGGATACCCTTAAAATAAAAATAATAACTTTATTTATAAAGCCCCTTTCAAAGCCAAGGAACTGTACATGAAATAAACATTAGTTTTCCATAAAATCCAGTTAAAATAGCATTAATCCATAATAAAATTTCAAAAACAGCAGCATAATATTAATGGCTAAAGCAATCAGCTAACACTATCAGGGAGTACTAGACTAAATAAATAGATTGTGTGGGCTGATTTGAAGCATTGGACAGTCAGGCACACTCTCACCTGATGAGGTAGTGAATTCCACAGTGCAGGGGCTGCATAAGAAAAAGACTGCGCCCCTGATGTCTTCAAATGCACCTTGGGAATCTCTAGTAATCCCTCATTGGTGGATCACAGTTTGTGGGAGGGGCAGTAGGTGCAAAGGAGATCTTTCAGGTAGCAGGGTCCCTGGTCATGTAGGGCTTTATTGGTCAGCAAGCCAACTGTGGAGCAGCAGTGGTTGTGGTGAAGCAGTCTTCCAGGAGACATTCTGGAGGATGCAGCATCATCCCATCTGCAGGCACCTCTCTGGGCTGAGGGAGGATGATGCTCATCTCCAGGCTGAGTTGGCCAGGATTTGGGGACCTCCTCTCCCATCCAGAGACCACCAGGGCCACTGCCATTGTCTTAGAGGTTGCCAAGAAAGAGGAGCAGTTGAACCACAGTGGGCTCAGGGAGGGTGAGGGTGGTGGAACAGAGGTGCATCCCTCCAGTTGTGCCTCTCCACAATTCATATGCCATTCTTGAAAAGTGTGGTTCATCTATGGAAGCACCTACAGTGGAGACCAAGGAGGATGCTGGGAACCTCCACAAAGGAGACCCACAGGAGGGTGGCATGGGACCCCACAGGGGAAGGAAACAACTCCTGGTAAGGGACTGTATTTTTAGGAGGGTAGAATTGGGGGAGGAAGGGGAGAGGGAGGTAAGGTGCCTGCCTGACACCATGGCTTGGAGGGACAGGGAGTGAATCCTCAGGATCATGGGAGCAGCTATAGGGGGGAAGGAGCTGGATGTCATTGTCCACCTGAGGGCAAATGACCTAACTGGGAAAGGGATCAGAGCAGTGCAGGAGGAGTTTGTGGAGTTGGAGAGGGGCCTTAGACAAGTAGCACACACGGTAACCTTCTCGGAGGTGCTGCTCGTGCATGGTATGGTTAAGGCTAGGGTGCTCCACACCATGGGATTGAATCAGTGGTTGAAAAACGGGGCAGAGATCAGGGGTTTGGCTTAACTGGGGACTGGAGGTCCACCTGGAGTGATGCACGCCTATACTGGCATGATGGTCTGCATCTGTCCAGAAGGGGAACCATGATCCTAGGTGATAGATTTAAATGCTTCATTGGCAAGCATTTAAACTAGCTAAGGAGGGAGGCACTGGAAAGGGGCAGGGAAATCCTAGCCCTCCCCAAAGAATCAAGGTGGTTAGTGAGGTAAACACCACGATAGAGATGTCGATAGGGAGAAGAGCAGGGGTAAATGGAGAAAATGACAAAGGTAATAAGGACAGGGATGGGGCAAACAGGGGTAAGGCCATCAAGAAATGGAGGGTAATGAGTACTAATGCCCATAGTCTTGGCAACAAGCTCACTGAACTGATGGCCTTGTTGGAAGAGGGATGCCTGTATATCGTGGTAGTCACAGAAACATGGTACACAGAGAACCATGACTGGGATGTTAACATGCCAGTACACATCCTACAGGAGGGACAGGCAGGGTAGAAGAAGGGAGGAGTAGCTCTCTATGTAAGGGAGGGATAAAAAGCAATGGAATAAAAGAGTAAACAAGGAAGAGAGGAGGCACTGTGGGTCACCTTAGGACGAAATACCACAATCTGCACACGGGTTGTATACAGACCCCATCTCAGGAGGAGAATGGACAAGGATATGATGGAAGGCATCCTTAGGATGCAGGAAAGGGGAGGTACTGTTGATGGGGACATGAATATGCCAGATGTTAACTGGAGCACCTTTGCTGCAGTCATATCGAAACAGGGCCATTCCCGATGCCTACAGGGGTGCCTCAGACAGCTAGTATTGGGAACCCACTCAGAAGGAGCAATCTTTGACCTTGTACTCTCAAAATGGGGACAGTGAGATGATCTCAGATCTACAAGTGGGTAGCCATCTGGGAACAACTGACCACCAAACAGTGTGGTTCACGATAAACTCAGCTGCAGAGGCAAGCCATGCAAAAGTGAGGATACTGGACTTCAGGAGGGCTGACTTTGGAAAATAGGAGAATGACTAAGGAAAACTGGCAAACAGGCAGAATGAGGCGGAGCAACAATGCGGAAACATCAAAACTGCTATCACAGAGGCAGCAAGCCTTTGTGTGAGGCAAATAAACAAATCAAAATGAAAAAAAGCCACTATGGTTCTTAAAAGAGGAGGTGGGGAAGGTTAGGGAGAAAAAGATAGCATTTAGGAAGTATAAGGAAACACAAAAGGAGCAGGACAGAGAACTATACCAGTTAAGGAAGAAGGCAGCAGGAAAAGCAGTCAGAATGGCAAAGGCCCAAACTGAGGAAAACATAGCCAACTCAGTTAAGAAGTGGGATAAAACCTTTTATAGGTACATTAGGGAGTGTAGAAAGACAAAGGGAGGGATAGTGAGGCTGAATAAAATGGAAGGTAGGTGGGCAGGGAAGGACAATGAAAAGCAGGGATACTGAATGAATACTTCTGCTCAGTATTCACAAAAGAGAAGGAGGAGAGTACCTAGTCCAATTAACAGAAGCACTCTGGATAGTGGGGTCAATCCCAGTCCTTTCACAGAAGAAAGGGTTCTGAAAGAACTCCTAAAACTGAAGGTGGACAAAGCAATGGGGCCTGATGAGATTCACCCCAGAATTCTAAAAAGAATTAAGGGAGAACTAGTGACATCACTGACAACCTTTTCACAAATCATGGGAGGATGGTGTGGTACCTGAAGACTGGAAGAGGGGATGTGATTCCCTTCGCAAGAATTTGACCTCTGTGGTAGGGAAAATGATGGAATCACTTCTGAAGGAGATTGTTGAGTGCCTAGAAGCCAGTGGGGCCAGGATCCGAGGCAGCATGGATTCACTGCGGGAAGGTCATGTCAGATGAATCTAATCGATTTCTTTGACTGGGTGACCAAAAGTATACCAGGGAGGGGCTCGGAAATGGCCTACACTAGACTTTAGCAAGGCATTTGACACAGTCCCACACAAAGATTAATAAACACATTAGCCAGCCTGGGAGTGGGTCCCAGGGTGGTAGCTCAGAATAAAACATTGGCTGGACAACAGGACACAGAAGGCTATAGTAATCAGAGTCCACTCTGATGAAAAGAGGGTTACTAGTGGGGTACCGCAGGGTTCAGTACTGGGTCCAGTCCTTTTTAATGTCTTTATAAGTGTTAATGCAGAGGGACTGAAAGAAAAAGTATGCCTCTTTGCAGATGACACAAAGATCTGCAACAGGGTTGATACACAAGGGAGTGTGGAAGGCTGAGAAGGGACTTGGCAGGGTTGGAGGAATGATCAGAAGTATGGCAGCTTGGATTCAATGTAAAGTAGTGCAGAATAATGCACCTGGAAACCAAAACCCAGGGAAGAGTACAATAAAAGGTGGTAACAGCAACAAAATGAAAAAGGACATGGGGCCTAATCATATCAGATGACCTCAAGGTTGACAAGTAATGTGAGAAGACAGTAGAGAGGGCTGGGGAATACTTGGATGTACAGGGAGAGGCATCACCAGCAGAAAACAGGAAGTTGTTATCCCTCTGTACAGACAGTTGGTGAGACCCCATCTGGAATACTGTGCCAGTTCTGGAGACTGCCATCTCCACAAGGACATAAACAGGATGGAGGCAGTCCAGAGGAGGGCAACTGAAATGGTGCAGGGTCTGCAAGAGAAGCCATATGAGGAGAAACTAAAGGAGCTTAATATGTATACCTTTGAGGAAAAGGGGGGGCATGATAGAAACTTTTAAGTACCTCAGTGGAATCAACAAAGTCCAGGAGGGTAGCATCTTTCAGAAAAAGAGATGTGCATGAACAAGGAGATACAATTTGAAGATAGAAGGAGGACGGCTCAGGGGCAATGTGAGGAAGTATTTCTTCACAGAGAGGGTGGTAGACGCATAGAACCACCTTCGTGAGGAGGTTGTGGTGTCTAAAACTGTGGTAGAATTCAAGAATGCATGGGAGTGACATAAGGCAGTTCTTGTGGGGGGTAGGAAGAAATAGGCTGTTGGTTAACTAGGATCTGCAGACTTATCCAGTAGGTAGGGAAATGGGCAGACTAGGTGGGCCTAGTGGTCCTTATCTACCGTCAACGTCTATGACCTCAAAGGTGATCATTCCACTGTATAGGCAACCAGTGCAGTCAGCGGAGCACAGGTGTAATGTAACTGGACCTAGAAGTACCAGTCACAAGCCTGGCTGCCATATTTTGCACCAGCTGCAAGCAGCAGATATCAACCGCTGGTAGCCCTAGGTACAGGGCATTGCAATAATCAAGGTGGGTCATCACAAAGACATGGACCAAGGTAGAAAGATCATTGAGAGGAACCAGGTGTTTCACCCAGGCAATATTCCTCAGATGAAAAAACAAGGTCTTGACAACTGCCAACTCTTGATATTTCAGGGTCAGCTCATTGTCAAAATTAACACCCAGGTTATGCACCTGATGTGAAGCAGCTAGTGGAGCATCCCCAAGCCAAAGCCCAAGCCCAAGTAGCTGTCCAGCCAGCGTACCCACCGCCCGACGATCTTGGTCCCCCACCAACACCTCAGTCTTATCTGAATTTAGTGTCAGCTAGCTGGCACTCATCCAGTCCTGAATCTGAGAGAGACAGTTGTTTAAATATTGAGATCATATCCTTCTGCCCAGGTACAAAGGACAGGTACAGCTGAGTGTCATCTGCATAGTAGTGAAAACTCAAGCCATAGCACCTAATAATATCTCCCAGTGGCAGCACATACACTGCGAACAACATGGGTACCAGAGTGAAACCCTACAGAACCCCACCAGATGGGAGAAAATATCAGAGAAATAAATCCCAGTGACCACTCTCTGAGTCCTACCCTGGAGGAAAGATCTAAACCATCAGAGGTCTGTACCTGATAGTCCACAGATTAATCGTAGGTGTTCCAATAGCACACCATGGTCCACAGTGTCAAATGCCACAGAGAGATCAAGGAGGACCAGGATGGAACGAGACCTTCAATCGCTCGCTGTTAGGAGACCATTAAGCACCTGGACAAGAGCCATCTCGGTACTATGTCCTAAATCTGGACTGGAGAGAATCATAGACATTGTGGATGGTAAGATGGTCAACCAGCTGCAGTGCACCCACCTTCTCAATAACCTTACCCACAAAGGGAGGTTAGAGACAGGTCTGTAGTTAGCAGGACAATCCCTGTCATGGGAGGGTTTTTTCAGGAGCGGTTGCTTAACCACCTCCTTTAGGGGATCAGGAAAGATCCCCCTCTCCAATGAACCCCAGACTATCTCTGCAAGGATCGAGCCAATGTCATCCATGCAACCCACTAGTTGTCGCGTGGGGCCCGGATTAAAACTACAGCAGGTTGGCCGCACAGTCTAGATGACCCTCACGATGTCATTGAATTCTGACTGGCTGAAATCCATTGAAACAAACCAGGTGCTTGTGATGTCCTGCTGACCATCGCAGCACCCCTTGGAGGTGGACTGGCTGATCTTGGACGTGATGGTGGCAACCTTATCTGCAAAACATTGAGCAAACTCATCACACTTCTCTTGTGAAAATTCTTTCAGGCCCTCTCCAGCTTTCACCCACTCTTCTCAATTCCTTCAAGGTCCCTTTGAACCATGGAGACCTTCGATGGAGCATGAGGGGGTGAACATGAACAAGAGCAATAGAATCCAGGGCCTCTGTTGCCACCGTACTATAGGCAAGCAGCAGGTCACCCCAGTCCATGCATTCCTGCATTCCCTGACATGCTCGATGGAGCCGCACCGCCATTAGGCCATCAGGGGTCACATCCTGCAAAGGGCAGTACTGGACCATCTCCATAGGGCAGGGCCATTGGGGTACCCCAAAACTGAACCCTACAGTGTGATGGTCAGATCATCCAACTGGTTCCACCACCAAATCAGATATCTCCATCCCCAGGAGAAACACCAGATCCAATGAGTGACCTCTAATGTGGGTAGGAGAGGTAACAATCTGTATGAGGCACAACTAAGTCATTAGTTACAGGAAGTCACAACCAAATTGGAGAGTTCATCATCAACCCAGGCATTGAAATCCCCAGAACCAACCATCTGGAGGATCTCAACACCACATCGACAATGAAGTCCACAACTTCCTGCAGAATTCTTTCCCATCTCCAGGTGGACAGTAGATGAGAAGCATTCTGCACCCACATCTGCACCATGATACACTCAAAGGATCTGCTGCACCCCACTGATACCTCAGTAAGGCCCAGTTCTGATCTAAAACTGATGGCTACACCCCACACCTATGATCCATCCTCAGACAGTGTATCACTGAGTAGCCAGCTGGAATAGCAAGGCCAACACTGGACCTGCATTCTTGTCCAGTTATGTCTCTGGGATGCACGCCAGGTCTGATGTCTCTACATGATCTGATATAACAACAGTCTTGTTTCTAATAGATCTGGCATTGCATAACACCATCCGAGCAGAGTGAGCAGTCGAGAAGACTGCACCACCAGCCACTGCATTCAACAGTATCCTTGGGTATGGGAATCAGAGAAGGAGGACCCTGTTCTGATCCATTTTGCTCCAGGGTGTCTCCTTGTCCCCACTACTCCCATCTGACCATCCTCTCCATTCCCCCAGGCCCATCCCCCTCTGCTCTGCCTGAGCTATTCCCAGGGCACAACATCTAATGTATGCCTCAGATGACAAAGGAGGACAGACAAAGGGTCGACGGTCCTGGATTCTTAAGGAACAATGCCTGACCATCTTATAACCTCCCAACACATTTCATATAGCAGAGACAATATCAAAGTCACACAAAAAGCAGTCCCAATCAAACACTCACTCAGACAATGTTCCTACACAATAACCACTCACCCATGCAGTCCTTGAAACATAAAACAACAATAACTCACAATATACAATATAAATTAACTTAAATTAAAATACTAATCCCCACCACCCCAATACCCAATATAAAATAACCAATATTTCTAGCAGCAAGCGAGAAAATTGACTGGGAATGAGCAGTCACTAATACACTCAAAGTGTCAGTAATCTGGATTTGAAGATCTCCCACCACTTCAGAAAATAAATTCACAAAGGTCTTCCAAGTATTACCTCTCACATAGACTTAGAAGAACCAACAGTTTTACCGTAAGGTAGTTAAGTTAATGGGCACTCTCACTGCCCTATACAATTTGGGCCCAATACATGAAAGACAAGGAAAGGTCTGACCACTTGATTTTGGTCCAGGTAGAAGCCTCCTTGATGTACCACTTTAAGTTCAGGTGATTTAACCATTCTTAATAAGGGATTGACTATTTTCCTTGTGGCAGAAATACAGGTAGCACATCTTGGTATCACCGCAGAGGACCCCGCTAAAAATATTGTGCCCCTCTCTTTGGCCACTATCACCACCAGCCCACCAGTCAACTTCTAGATAGCCTAGGAGAACTGAGAACCTGCACCACTCTCCAGCAGACACTAATCCCCACCTCCTGAGGGCACACAAATCCAGCTGGAATCCCTACGGTTGACCAGACAGGCCTCCGTTCTACAACACCAAGAATGCCAGTCAAATTCCCCAACACTGGGAGTTCATAAACCTTCAGAGGACAGAGTTTCAAATAAGCGGAATAGAAATCAGAAACAAAATCCTGGCTACAGTCCATCGAACATGCATGCCTTGGTGAAACTCACAATTCCTGGCAAATCAGTTCCACACCTGGACCACAAACCATGACTTTGACTCCACAATTTTGCCCAGTCAAGCACTAGTCCTCCTCAAACTCCTGGGATACTTGCACTTAGCCCAAGGGATGCTCAGGTGGATCAAAAGGCATGGGGTCATAATGTCTCAAGACATTATGCCACATGGCAAAATTGAACTGCCAATACATTGCAATTTCTGCCATGAGGCATAAGTTCTTTTTTTTTTTGCAGGGGGCCTCACCCTTATGGAGGGCTGTGCCCCCAAATACCCCAATGAGGATTCTTAACTCCAGCGGGGGGTCAAGTCGACGCTACACGACGTTTAAAAAAAAATAAATAAGTTTCTGAGACCGGGAATCAAACCCGGTCCCAGAAGCAACACCTGGGTTCCTTGCTGCAGTGGCTTAGTCCATTGAGCCATGGCAGCTGCTCAGCAGAACCTCATCCCAGCAGAAGTCTTATCCTCTGCCTGGGATTGTGCGAGTGGTGCAATACCCCATACAGCAGTATATGCAGTATTGCACCGTTCGATCTCAGCTACCGTGCTGTTCCAGGTTAGCCATAATGTCGTACACTAAAACGCGTACAACATTATGACCTGGTAGGGATCGAAACATCCGGCTCCATGAAGTACTGCAATCTGCATCCACTTGACAAGGCAATCCAAGACAATCCAAAGACTCCACTGCTTAATTTATCTAAAATATCAGTATACTGTAATGGAATAGCATTTGTGACTCCAGTTTTGTATTTCCTAGCACCTGAATGCGAATTGACCTACCCTTATTACCTCACTCAAAAAACCCTTTCTAGTTGCCGTTAAGCTTATTAAAGCTATTTAAAATAAAAAGCAATAAGATAACAAACAAACAAAATACTATAAAAGGTATTGCTCTGCTGTGCTGCTCCCCTACTGACAGCTAGCCCAAAATGGCTACCATCTTCCCCCTAAGAATGGAAATTACAAGTGAAGAAATCTTTCAGTCAATACTAGCTTTCTCCAGACACAAGGCACCAGGTCCAGATGGCATATCAATAGATGCCATAGTAAATTTATTAGATGTAAGGGTACCATATCTGCATAAATTATTTAATTTTTATTAATAAATCAGGCATTATCCCCAACACTTGGAAGGAAACAATTATTGTCCCCATCTTTAAGAAAGGTGATAGGCAAGATCCGTCTTGCTATAGTCCAATAAGTCTAATAGATAACACCCCAAAAATACTTAATAGAATTAAAAATATAAGAATAATACAATCGATACAAGAAAACAAATGTATTGATGAAGCCCAGATGGGCTTTATGCCACACCACTCAACAACTGATCAATGTTATTTGGTAACTCATTTAGACTATTATTCAATAGTCAAACAACAATTTTTTTTGCAAATTTATTGACTTAAAATCAGCATTTGATAGTATAAACAGAAACCTATTCTGGTAAACACTGGATAAGACCAGCCTCATTAAGTCTGTTACAAGTATCCTGACTTATATATTAATAATCTAACACAAATTGGATATTACACAGGAAGAGACATGAATGAAAAGTTTAAAAGTAATAGGGGCATACAACAAGGTTGTGTGTTGTCTCCAGTTCTCTACAACCTTTTTCTGAATCAGACATTAATTAAATTACATAACCCAGACTTCGATATGCCCAGAATTAGTGACCAAGGTTGCCCTTAGCTGACATATAGAGGCAATATAGTGCTGCTCTCCACTAGTTTTCTGGGTATTGGAAGAATTTTCAATCAATTCCAATAGGAATGTAAGATGGTAGATCTGCACATTAATTATGGTAAAACAAAAGTAATGGGAATAGGAGATAAAAATAAGACAGGATATCAGATGCAAATAGTTAACACAGCTCTACAAACTGTTTAAGAATTTCTGAGAAATTAACATGGGAAAGACACACAAAAGAACTGGAAATAAAGACAAAAAAAAAATATTGCCTGCCATAGCTGGTTCTATGCACAAATATGTAGGTAGCTCGGCCTAAGGATGTCTTAAGATAATCAACACCAAAATCAGAAGTCAGACTCTATACAGAGCAGAAGTATAGGGAATAAGTAGCAAAACAACATAGAAAAATGTCCTCAATATCCATTGTATGCACTTATTGGGATTATCACAATGTACCCCTTCTGCCTTGACAAGGGAAGAAGGATCTATGACAGTTACTTGACAATTTCATTGTCAACTGATTTTACAGCGACACCTTTATGCCAACCACATTTGCAGTCAGCATAAATGGAGTCACGCCACTCACTTTGCCCCATGTGCACATTATCTTGCTGCACCAGCACTAACAGGTTGAGCTGGCGCTATTTGATCTTTTGAATTTAGCAAGTAGGCGCTATCCAGGCACAAATCTGATGCAATCAGTTTGCGCCTGGTGTAAAGCTTTGAATACAGTATATATGGCACCTGGGGAATATCCTTTCACAACTAGAATTAGGACCACAGGACTTAACCTCATATTTGATAAATTCAAGGTCAAATAAAAGTTTAGAGCGATAGTCTCATTTTAAAATAATTGAAATGAGCAAACTTTACCTTATCTCAGAAAGTTAGATAGCTTTCTTCTTCTTGGGTTTAAGAATATCTATGTTACCAAATTGTAACAGAGAAAATTGCCTGAACCTGTACTTTGAATGACAATATAACCATATACATGCCATTTTACTGCTTTTTATGGCTGAAAGGAGATGTCTTTATTTAGGAAATACTATTTTTTTAGTAATGTGGTTAAATTATTTAACCACAGTGTTTAAATGGTTTCACTATTTTTTATATTTCCAACAACATAACTTGTCAAACAATTTGAACTGAACTTGTCAAGCAATAAACTTAAACTAAACTGAACTTCTCACTAAAATATGTAAAACCTAATTTTCTGTGGTGACGAAATGGTGTTTCCTTTTAGATTTAACCAAATTAAACATAGGGGAGAAATTAGAAATGTTGGCAAATGTTGCCAGTATTGCTACCAAGTGAATAATATTAAAAAATTCAGGAAAAAAAGAGCTTCAGACAAACTATTCCCAATTTATGAATGGAAATCTCAGATCTTCGATGGAGTGGTCTCTTGAAGCAGATACTACACTTGGGTCATCACCAGATGTCACTGAGGTGCATAGCGACTCTTCTAGCAGTTCTTCCAGGCCAATTACACACAACATCATCTTCCTGTTTCCTATATAAATCTGGGCAGTCCTTGGTATCCTCAGTTCATTTTCCCACTGTCTTCAGCTTGCATGCAGCAGCTAGAGCAACTCTGTAGCAGTCATTGATGAGAATTTGAGCTTAGAAGAGGATTTTTTCCATTTCACTTTTTACATCGCACGAATGTCAAAGTATCTATATGCAAGACGGCACTATTTCATGCCTGTCATTGTGGTAGGAAATCTACAGTTTCAACAACCACACCACTTATGTAAGGTGTCTGGGACCCACACACATGACACCACCTCCTGTATAAATTGCCAGGATTTTAACCAGGCAACCTGTCATCGACGGTTGCAGGAAATTGAAAACTACTTAATGGAGCAGAAATTGTCTCTACTAGAGAATCAGGGGTCTCGTCCCAAGAGCTCCCCATTCATGAATTCTCATAAATGGCACAAAAAAGAGAAAGAGAAGCCCTCCTTAACCTCTGTGCTTAAATGTTCATCAGCGGCCACCATCACAGGTGCCCCACCGTCTACGGTGCATTCAAACACTGCCTCCTCATCGACAGGAAATTTTTACCCTCTCATCAACGGTGACTTCCAGTGCTCTCACAGCAGTCTGTGATAAACCATTGGGTTCCTCTCCCATTAATGGTGGCTTCATTTCAGCACTCTACTCATATTTCCCCAGTGTCCCCTTCGATGAGGGGGTCACATTCCAATGGGGAAACCTACTACAGTATCCATGCATTCCACCCCTCCACCTTCACATATGTAGTCTCATAGGGGCCAGGCAGACAGGGATTGGGACCCTGGGCTATACCACTCAGGTGCAACACCTGCTCAGGCTACAAGTCCAATCCTCTCAACAATACCCTTGGTTTCCCAGAAGCCCCTCCTACCCTCCCTCCTCTCTCTCCCTGGACATTGCCTCAGTAGTTCAGCAGGTTTTGCATATCATCTGGCATGCTCAGCCCTCTGATCCAGTGGAGCTGAGTCACCCATCCCATTCCCTACTCCTCCACCTACATGTTTCCAGAGTGACAGAGACTCTTCACCACCCTGGTCACCTCCCTCTATAACTGGATGACTACCAATTAGACAAAGGCTGAATTTCCTGCAGATTTTACTGGAGAGCTGGAGAAAGAGGAATTTCAGGACCTGGATTCCAGCCCCAATCCTCTCTTTCAGATATTTCCTCCTTAAATTAGAATTTATCCCATCAGGCAGCTGCCTCTCCTCCAGATAGCCCATCTTTCCTTGAGATGATGGTCCAAATTCAGAAAGTCATGGGATTTTCCACTACCGAACATAACAATGTAAGGATATGGCAGACTATCTAGAATTATGGTATGCCCCCTACAATGATACCAACACCGTGACCTACCAACCCATTGACAAAATCAACAGGTTGCTGATAGGTGCTGTGTTGGTGTGCTCCAACATAGGGCACACACTGTCTCCCAGTCCTGCACCCCTACCTGAATCAACTGCAACTGGAGTTGATAATCATAATTATAGGAGGTGCAGGGGCAGAGCCCCACATGAAGGGTTTGGGTCGAAGCTCCCAATGAGAAAATGGGACTGGGAGACACAGAGGTCTGCTGTGATTTCAGATCTTGTTGGCTTAACAGATCTGGCTTGCAACACTGAGACCTGGCTGGATAATAATGTGGGACCAATATTCAAGGGTGCCGGAAGATGGTAAAAGCTGAGGGGGCTGAGAATCAAAAGGGTACTTATAATGGAACAAAGGGCACTTTTTCTACTAGTTTTTGCCATACAGAAATAAAAAGTGGAGAGGCTACCGCCCCTTCCGCCCCCCCGGTTCCGGCACCTATGCCAATATTGAAGGCCACAATTCCAGCCGGGTATACTGTGATACATGGCCTGAGGTTGGACCGCGGGTGGGGGTTGCGGTCTGTTTTTAAGACTGAATTGACTCTCACTAGTGTTCCAGGTGAGGAGACCATCTCCTTTGAATGTGCTGTTGAAGCAGGTGTGGGCTATCAAATTGCCATCCACCAGGAGATGAGAAGCAATTCCTTAAGGAAGTAGCGGACTTCATTGTTGACTTGGCTTTTGAGTCTCCCAGTCTGATGGTCCTGGACAACTTTAATGCATGGGTCAATGATGAACTCTGGCAATTTGGACAACACTTCCTCCAGTTAATGGATTCACTGGGCCTAACACACCAGATGTACAGCATAGAGTGGTAAAAGCTCCCTTTAATTGGCCTAAACTTTTTTGCCCAGGTACCCAAACACTGATAGATGATCTCCAGTCTTCAGAATGGACACTACATATGGTACATGGCATGTACTATACCTCCCAGCCATCATATAGCCCTCAATCCTCCTTTTATTCTAAAAGAGGTGAAAAATAGAGAGCTCACATAGAGGTGGATTCTGAGGTCATTCCTAGCTTTCCAGAACCAACACCTCTGTTGCCAAGGGCTCCCACCCCCACCCCCACCCTCCTGGTGGAGCTGGTGAGTCTGCCTCCCAGTGAACAACAATTGGGGCTCTGTCCACACTTCCTTGACCAGGCCTTGGAAGCTTAGGGTGGTCATTTTGCCCTACATTTAGAGGCCTGGCAAATGATCACATCAGATGAGTGGGTACTTCAGATTATTCAGAGGGGTCACACTCTGGAACTCCTTTCTATGCATCCCCCTCATCTCCCTCGCTCTGTCCACTACCTGCCCAACCACATTCCTGTTCTCCAGGAGGAACTACAGGCTCTTCTGACCAAGAAGGCCATTTATCCAGTACCCTCAGCAGAACACCAAAAAGGGTTTTATTCCCATTTCTTCCTGGTGCCCAAACAAACTGGAGATCTCAGACCGATACTAGACCTCAGACAATTCAACCTATACAGTACATCCAGTACAAAAGGTTCCACATTGTCACCCCAAATTCCATCATGCCGATGTTGAAACAAGGGGATTGGCTATGTGCCTTAGATATGAAGGATGCCTACCTACATACTGTATCTCCATCCATCATGCCCACCACAGGTTTCTTCATTTTCAACTGTTGGGACAACACTACCAATTTTGAGCACTCCTGTTCAGCCTCTTATCTGCCCGAAGAGTGTTTACCAAGTGCAGCGTATGATGGGCTGGGCACTTTGTCTTCCCATATCTGGATGATTGGTTTATCAAGACAGGGTCAAAACCTCTGCTTTCCTCCCTACATGCAACACTAACTCTGTTCCACTCTCTAGGAATTACAGTCAATTGGCCAAAGTCCAATCTGGCCCCTACACAGTCACTTCAATATATAGGAGTGGTCCTAGACCCTGTCTCCACCAGGGCCTACCTCCCCACTGATAAGACAAGCTTTTATCTTTGGCTTCTCACATACAAACCCAGAAAGTAGTCACAGCCAGATGTATGTTATGTCTTCTAGGACTCATGGCCACTTCTATCCCTATGGTAGTACTTGCCCATTTTCACATGAGAACAGTCCACTGGATTCTCCAGAAGCAGTGGCCTCAAAGAACAGGAGATTTCAAAGACAAAATCAGAGTCATTCCCATGTTGTGGTCTGCCCTAGTATGGTGGAGTCTCTGAGATAATCTATGTCAAGGCATGCCCTTCCAATACCCCCACCTCAACAGACGTTAACCACAGATGTATCCCTAGAAGGGTGAGATGCACACCTGTGTCCTTACAGGACACAAGGCAAGCGGACTAGTTCTATCCCTCCTCTCCACATCACTCTCCTGGAGATAAGGGTGGTTCGCTTAGACCACCAGGCTTTTCAACCTCACTTGTCCCCGGGACCATTGCCGATTCAATCAGACAACATCTCAGTAGAGTTCTGCCTCAACAAACAAGGATGTAGAGTTTTAGAATCCCTTTTTGCAATCTCTTTTAGCGAGTCTCTCCCTTTTTGAGGTAGGGTCATGTGACCCTCTCCCCCATGAAAAGGGATTTACAGCTTATAACAGGGATTGCATAAAGGGATCAGCTCATGAAAAGGATCACAATAAGGATTTTAAAGTCCCATAACTATGGCACCAATGTACGTTGTTTCACCAAACCAGCAAATGTCACATCCTTAGAGAAAGCCCTTTCTACCCTGCAAATGTCAGCCCAAAATTCTAAACTGTTTCTTTACAGTGGCCTTTAAAAATCCCTCTTCATGATCCCTTTTCATGAGCCAATCCCTCTTCGTGATCCCTTTTCATGAGGAGAGAACTGACATTTTATAAATAACTACAAAGAAAACAAAGGCATGGGTGGGTAGAGGACGCCCCCCTCACCAAAATCCACACCTCAGTTTTTACAAATGACTTCCCTGGGGCAAGTTATGTTTTCTCCCCTTGCTAAGCATGAAAACAAAATGGCTGTCAACAAACAGGGATTTTCTCACAAAAAGGGATACCTTTTCACCAGCCCTTTTCATGAGCCGTTCATGACCAGGAATCCTTGATCAAAACTGCATCTATCCCTAAGACTGAACTAAGCATGCTCAGAAACTGAGTTTTTAAAATTTAATAACTTTGGAATGGATTATTATGTTTTCACCAAACCAATGCTGGATTGTGTCTCCACCCTGAAAATGTCAGGTAAAAATTCCAAACAGTGTAGTTGCAGTGTGGCGAAGAATAAACAGGGGAAAAAATGGCAAAAATTGGCAAAAACACATTTCTTCACAATTTGCTGTATGAAATCCGCAAATCTGATCAAAACACAACTTGGCAGATCAAGGTATATAACTCCTGACAGTGTCTGTTCCAAATTTTATGCAAATCTGTTAAACGGTTGCAAAGTTATTAACATGCAAAATTTGGGGTTTAACATTAAAGTGCTTGCTCAACCCTAACCATAGAGGCGTGACCATTCCGCTATAATTTAAGATATTTATATAATGTGGACAAATGAAACAGGATATGAAACAAAAAAAAGAAGAAAGCATCCATTCTCCTCTATCCTGGATGTGCTGTATTATGGTACCGGGTCAAAATGCTGCATGAAAAACAGCATGGTGAAAAGTGCAATGTTGACTCAGAAAAGAAAAAAAAATAGCTACAGGGGTAAAACAGCTACAGGGAGACAATAGCGCAAGTAAAGTTTAGTGCTATCTCTGTAGCTGTTCGGGGACAGGAAGAAAGCCTCTGCTGTGGGTTGTGCTACCAACCAGCTGCCATGACCATAGAGGGTAGGGTACAGGCAGTGGAGGTCAGCATCACGAGATTGCAGCGTGGTTCTAGTTCCACTGTAGGTGATTTTTTTTCTTGTTTGCGACTTTTGTCTCCCCCTCCCAGCTCAGGGCTGGGTTCCACCTCATCTTCCCTCCCCAAAGAGTCCCCTCTCCCCTTGGATCCTTCCGGTCCCCGAGTTGCCTCCCCCTCAGAGCTGATTATATTTAGATGGAGGGGGATTGGGGGTGTAGCCTCCTGCAAACACATGGTGGAGTCCATTATTTGTGCCACTGTTAATAGCACTGTTTTTTGGCAGGCACTGTTTTTTATTTCAGTGCTTTTGTTGCAAGGTTTTTGACTAATGCTGTTTCTATACAACATTATGACTGTGTCACAGATCTATACTGTCCATAAGTGGACAATTTAGCCACCGGGAGGATCAAGAACCTATGACTCTGTTTAGAAGCCATAAAATGTGATCTGCTTCTGTATCACAAATCTATTTAGGAAAGTGGGTTGTACATGTGCTGTTAGATTCACCTCAAGTTCTGCTTTTCAAAACTCCAAGATTCTGCAGCTAGTTTGGAACAAGAGTTGACAAAAGCCAACAATGTTTTCTTACATAGTTTTGTTGTGGTTGTGTGTGCTTTAGTAGGTAATACAGAAGTAGGTAGAGGAGAAGAGAACAGTTTGGTTGAAAAGTAATGATATTTGGGTAACACTGAATGTGTAGGGAAGTGTGTGGGAGAGGAAATGTGCTTATGTTGTCTATTGGTGAGAGTGCATGTATGATTGGGGTCTGAGAGTAACCATGTATGTCTGTGGAGCATCTGTGAATGTGAGTGGGGAGGATGTTGGTAACAGTGCATATGTACAGGGGTCTCTTGGTGACAGGGAATGTGTGTGGAAGTTTAAGAGAAACATTGCATGTATCTGCATGCCTCTGTAGGGTTTGTGATGGACAGAGCATGAGCGCAGTAGTGTGGCAGTGAAAAGGTATGTGTAGATGGGTCTGGGGGTAACACTGCATATGAGTGTGTGAGGATGGCAGCACATGTGTGTGAAGGTCTGTAGTGACAGTACATGTGTGTGGAATGCAGTGAGTGACATTGCACGCTCATGGGGTCATGGGGGTGTGAATAGGACATTGCATTTCTGTGGGAGTGGTAGAAAAGTGAAGAATGCTTCAAACCTATATAACGTCAGGCTGGACCTACTATTCATCCAGTTAATCTGCAGTAATACTAAATGAGAATGCTTATCTGTACTCTGAATCCCAAGTGCCATGAGTAAAAATCAAGTATTGCTCCATGAATCCAAAGAAAGGCCTGATTCACAAAACTTCACTGAGTGGTGCAAGGCTTGCGCCACAAGGAATCTCACAAGGCATGGCTTGCACCAAAAGATGTGCCACCAGCAATATACAGACGTAGCCTGTGCAAACACAGGCTGTGTGCTCCAAAGGGGCCTTGCACCAGCCCTGCACCACATAATGGGCTTTGGCATGGTGCTGGGGCTTCTGGCAGAAGCAGGCTGCCATATCCCCTAATTAAGGATTCACCAAACCTCCCAGAGGGTGAATTTCTTTTTTTTTTCAATATAATATTTATTAGAACATTTTACAAATACACCAGACAGGATTAGCTATCAAACTCAAGTATGTATATACAAAACAAGATACATGATCCCATCCCCTCCACCGCTTCCTCAAACCCCCAACCCCTTCCCCCAACACAGTCCTGAACGTGGTAATCCAAAATGAATAATTACCTAACAAGGTACAACCTAAATGGTATATAACGTGTGTAAAGGGCTCAGATCTTCTCATATTTGGATTTATTATTATTGAGACTAGATATAGTTTTTTCCATTCTAAGATTGGCTAACAACTCGTTAAGCCATTCAGAATAACAGACTGCTTCTGTGCTTTTCCAATACTTAATGACCAGTTTTTTTTTGCAATTTAGTTTATTATTTTTTAACCACAGTACAAACATAGCAGACATAAATACAGATACACCATTTACATTAGACATTCACAAGTCATAAGTCTACTATGTTCCAACCCATCCCAACCCCTCTTCCCTTCCCTAACATTCCCCATAACTTATCTGCTAGGACAATAAAAGAGTAGTATGACCTGTTTAGATCTCTCCTTTCAATATCGTCTAAAGGAGTTATTAGAATCTACTATTTGAAAACTAATCCTAAAGTGAGTAGAGGGCATGGAGGGGGGCCCATATTTTATGATATGCAGTCATGGTGTTGCTCAAGTTAGCAATGGTCTTCTCGGTATGCAAATTTGCTAAGATTTCGACTAGCCATTCATTATAGGAAATTTCCTGTTGGTCCAGCCTTTATCATAGGACCAGTTTCTTAACGGATATAGCAATGAGAGTTGTGTGATATTTCCTGTTATGAATTTTTATACCTGAAAGGTCCCCCAGGAGACAGATTTCGGGAGTAAATAGGTCGTTTAGGCCCAGGAGGGGATCCACAAGCTGCCTAATATTAGTCCACAGAGGGAGTATTTTTGGACATGACCAAAAAATATGCAATAAGGATCCTTCCTGTTGCTGACATCTGTTACACAAGTTGGTGTTCTTTAAACCCAATTTAACCAGTTTGGCAGGAGTATAATAAGCATTATGTAAACTAGAAAATTGCATCAGTCTTAATCTATCCTGTTTAATGAAATGGTGGTAAGTGTGCCAAATGGTTGTTCAGTTAATATTCCGACCGGGGAAAAGAGATTCCCATAACTCTGTAGGTCGAAGCAGGCAGGGGAATTTCCAGAGGAATAATATATTGTAAATTTTGGATATCGCCTTGGGACCCCACTCCATTTACAAATTCTTTACAGAGCGGAATGGGATATCAGTCTCGGGTTTTCGACCAAATGATTATACCAGCGCACGCCTGAGTTGAGTTAACCTGAAAATATATTTATTAGGAATACTCAATTTGGCAGTGATTTCCTGGATTGAGAGCCATGCGTTATGATCATTTATCAGCGCAGAGATGTCCAAATCCTTTAACAGAGGAAACCAGGACAGGGGAATCGGTTTGCCAGCTATTTTAAGGTTTAGATTGCCTAGTATCGGTTGGTTAGGGTCTTTGGTGTGACTATAGTTGAGAAATCGGAAATCTAGCATGTATTTTTAGGGATGTAGAGATTGTCGTGTTTTTGAGTTTTATCGGTAGGATACTTTCTCTGATAGGTAACAGTCCCGCTGAGGTTCAATCCGGACATCTGTATTAGTGACAGTTTGATTTTGAGCCAGGCTGGGGTTACGCGTGAATGTTCTTGAGATATCCATGCATGTACTTATTGGCATGTGATGCCCAAAAGTAAAGACAGATGTTAAGAAGCTGGAAACCCCATTATTCTTAGGAGCGCAAAGTGTGATAAGCTATATGGGGAGGCTTACTTACCCAGAGAAATTTAGTGAGCAACGCTCGAAGTTTCTTGAACCAGGATAAGGGGAGCCAGATGTCAAGCATAGAAAGCGGGTATAGTAAGCACGGGAACACATTTATTTTAATTAAATTTACTCTTCCCCATAATGAGATCAATAGGGATGCCCATCTGTTTAAGTATGACCAGTTTTTTAACTGACATGGAGATCAAAGCGATGTGGTATTTTCGGATATTCACAGATATCTGAATAATCCCTAAGACAGACCTCAGGGGTAATAGCATGGTTAAGCCAAGCAATGGGTCTATACTATCCTTAATACTATTCCAGAGGGGGGCTATTTTGGGGCAATCCCAAAAAATATGAAACAGAGTACCCTCCTTCTGCAGGCACCTTGTACATTGATTAGAGCTTATTACACCCCACTTGGCCAGTTTTTGAGGAGAGTAATAAAGGTTATGCAAAATGTTAAACTGCATGAGACATAACCTATCTTGTGTAACAAAACAATGACAGTTACTTCACAGGGTAGACCAGTCTTTATTCCAATATGGAAAACAATCAGACCAGAACTCTGTAGGCCCAAAAGAATCCAGAAAGCACCAAACATATAATATATTGTATAACTTAGAAATTACTTTAGAGGAACTAACTAAGGGGTACAGATCTGAATGAAAAGAAAATGTGGGTGGCGTAGGGAGACTTTTTTCAAATTTTTTGATAAGAAGGTGTCTAAGTTGAAGGATTTTAAAATAGTCCCTTGCTTGCAATCTAAATTTCAGTATAAAATCTTCTGTAGATAACCATGATCCATCTTCCTTGAGGAATGAGGATAGTCTTCCCTCTTCTAATCTTGGTAACCATGTAGGGGAAAGAATCTTACTATCTATTTTGAAAGCTGGGGAATTCCAGATCAATTGTGATGTATCCAGATAGTGTTTATATTTTAAGAATCCACACAACTGTAAATGACTTCTAATGGATGTCGCTACCGTGATATCTTTTAACTTTTTCGGCAAGGAAGATATATTTAAAAATAATAATGTGGAGGGAGCTGTGTTACATGACCGAATCATTTCCCACTCTATCTTAAGCCATGGAGAAAAAGAACAGTAGAGGTTAGGATCTAACCAGTTAAGGTATTAGGCCGAGTGGCTGGCCCAGTAATACATATTAAGATATGGAAGTCGAGGTTGCCCTTAAGTTTAGGCAAAGCTAATTTGTAGTTTGCTAGTCTCGTTATTTCTTAGACCAGACGAATTTTGCCATTAATCTCATAACTTTTTAAACCAACTCCCAGGTAGATAAATATTAAGTAATTGGAGGGGATATAATAATCAGGGAAAAACATTCATCTTGATCAAGTTTATTCTTCCCCATAAAGAAATGGGGAGAGTCAGTCACCATTAGTAATAGCGAGTTGAAGTTCTTCTTGATGGTAAGCTGCATACTCCTAGTTAGCTCAATGCCCAAATATTGTAAATAGTCCTTAGACCATGAGAGACCTAAAGCAGTAATATTATTCTTAAAAACCTTGTGATTCAAAGGGAATACAATAGATTTACCAACATTTAACTTATAATTTGATAATCCACTGTATTTCTCTACGATATCTAACATAGCTGGGATAGAGAATTCTATCTCTGGACCCAGACTGTCATTAAATTAGTTAGGGTCGCTAGCACTTTGGGATGAGTTTGTGGAGTGGGGAGAGATTGTCCAGGAAGATATCTAGGACTAGATTATGATCCCCTCCCAGTAATATCAGTATGTCAAATATACCCTCCGTGAGCTCTGCAAAGGCTTGGCTCAAATCAGAGTATACCTCCCCAGAGTTTGTGTTATGGCCATGCCGTTGGCCACTATTGCTATACCTCCGGATAGTTGCTATCTATTGCCCTTGGGAGACCAGGCGCTTATCCTCAACTGCCCAGAGCACTGACTTTCGGAGCAAAATAGCCACCCCTCTAGATTTTGTGGTGGCACAGCTGGCAATCACTGATCCTACCCACAGTTTTTTAAGCCACTGGACAGTGCAGTTGGTAAGGTGCATCTCCTGGAGTAAGGCTATGTCAGTGCCCATAGTGTTCAAGAACTGCAGGACTTTGGTTCATTTAGCTGGATGATTTAGCCTCTTGACATTCCAAGAGATGCACCGCCATCCATGCGGTGCGGAGGATGCTGCTGCCATTATTAGTTACCATGAGTTTGATTAGAAAGAAGAAGGGGTACTCACCCTGGAGACAGTAATAAGTCAAACAGCAGACAGTTAAGATGGTTCACCTGGGTGTTGATTCGTATACAAGCACACCTACTTGGTGTCTCAGAAAAGGAAATGGATATACTGAGAGAAGTTAGAGAGTAGCAGCAGTTATTGTCTCCACTTAGGAAGAGCCTGGTCAAATAGAAGAAAGGAGAATTATGTACTATATTATCAAAGATTAACAACAATATAACAACCTAACAAAAGAGCTATTGCTCTAAATGTAACAAATACTAAATGATTAAAGGTTATTGATGTTGAGGTGTGTGTGTGTGTGTATAGAAATGACAGAGTGCTCCTCGCCACACTGCTTCAGACACCAAATGGGTAAGGGGAGCGGTCACACCTAACATGGGTGAGCTGTCCCAACCTGGCCTCATAGATCCATATAAAGACTGGGTCTGGAGAGACCAGGAGTGCCCTTGACAGACTGCCAATATAGCACAAAAGAATATGTGCAACTAGAAAGAGACATAGGCAGAGGCAGCCTGGAGTAGATGGGAGAGGAACTGGGGGGAGGGACCTCTGTCAGCCACTTAGTTCTGTTTCCAAGTGCTTCATTAAGGGTAGCTGAAGCCTGGTATGGGGGCATGAGGGAGTCAAGACATGCTATGGTGTTGCCAGCCATCTTAAATGACGCCAGATGCTCCATCGAACGTTCTGGGGCAAGAGCTGCCCATACCATCAGTAGCATACGATGAGGTATGCTGAGGTTAGGATGCCATCAAAAAATAAGCAGTTCAGGGGTAAATCCTATTGCTCTGCATTTAGACATCAAGCAAGCCATTACCTATTACTGAGGGAGAGAGGAACACACAGGGAGAAAAATGGGGAGACGGGAAGGGGAGGAAGGGCACAACAGTGGAGACATTGGGCTTAATTCTTGCCACATGTGAAAGACACACCTGCCAGGGAGAGGTATGCCATCAACAGCAGTAATTGAGCAAAGCACCACTACTTAAGATCGTAGTAAACTGTAACATCAGCTCTGAACAAAGTTCAATCCTTTATTGAATCAGCCTTCTTCTCCACACATGGCAAGTTGGTCCTTGCAGGACATTTTAGTTCTAGTAGATCTGGGGAAGTTGTTAGCACCTCAGTGAAGGATTTGGTTCAGGCTTTAATAGACCAGCAGCCGCTGCTGCTGTTTCTTCACTTTCCTCCACTGTAGTGGCCAGTCCAGAGACCACGTCATTCATGGTTTCCTCAGGATCTTACTCAGAATAGACTGTAGCCTCAGCCCTTTCTGACATGAGCTGATCAGCTCTTGGGAGTCTGGCAGGGGGGGAGGCTGTAGAGTTGCCTGATACCAGTAGATTAGGGCTTCTCGATTGCTGGTGTTGTCAGCCTGAAGTGGAAATTTTGGCATAATCTTGCTGCTTGTGTATTCCGTTTCCTCCAGTTGCACCCTGAGTTGTGGTCAGCAATAAATTCACTTGTGAGTGTCTCCCATTTTAGATTGTGAGAACAGTGGTGGGAGAGGTAGGGGATTCCACTGTGGTCAGACCAGTCCGGCTGATATTATTGTCCCCTTGTGAGTGCCTCCCTCCTTTAAGTATTCCCTGCTCTACTTGGTCCCTTAGGGCCCAGAGGCACCTGGGAGATGTAGTTCTTGGCAAGAGTCCAGGCCACTGGTTATGAATCCAGGCTTCAGCATCTCTGGGTGATTCAGTGAAAAGGATTTGCCATATTTTGAAAGGTATAGTGCAGTGATTCTTTTGAATCAGTACTGGAAGGAGTTGGCTGTTAGTAGTTTTTTAAAAGGGTTGTACTCTCTCCGTTTAGCGGCTACCTCCTAGGTAAAGTTCCGGTAGAAGACAAACAATGTTGCCCTTCCAAGTGATCTCTTCTATGTCCCTTGTGGCTCGAAGCAGTTTTTCCTTAACCGAGAATCGTAAGAGATAGGCAATTATTATTCCAGGGCCCTTTGTACTGTCTGGTCTGCCAAACACCCAATGTGTTCATTCCACTCCCACTGGTTCTCTCCATCTCTCCCCCAGCAGTTGCGTTAGCCATTCATTTAGGAATTTTTCCATGCTGGGACCTTCGGTCCCTTCCGGGACCCCTAGTATCCTAATGTTGTTCCTTCTACTCAGATTCTTCTGATCCTCAGCTCTATATCATAATCTGGACAGCTTGGCTTCCATGATCCCAGAGCTTTGCAGCGCAGTGATATGTTGTCTTTCTAACTCCTCCGTCCTCTGTTCCAAGACATTGTGCTGGTCTTCCAGCCTGCGCACATCAGCAACATTCCCAGCTAGCAACACTCCAATAGTATCCACTCCGGTGAGGAGAGCCTCAAGCATTTTCATGATGTTTGAGAGGGCTTCCCCTAGTTGGGCCTGATCATGAGGTGAATGGGTGGTTTGAACGTGCGGCCTTGGCGCCTTGTCCCCCAAGGCATCTATCACCCTGTCTAGCTCTGTGCTCACGAGTGAGGTAGTTTTATTTCTATTTAGCAGCTTGAAGAAATCTCTCCCCTGTATATTAGAATCATCCAGTGATCGCGGCCCGTTGTTTGTAGAGTCAAGCGCTAGTACACCGGTAGGAGGGATTGTAACAGAGCTCATAATCTAATGCTTGGGCCTCTACAGCCTATCTTAGCATAACAGCCCTTAAATATGTGCATTGCGATTGGCATCAAAAAAGCATGGTTTCCCTCAGCAAAAGCATTCAATTAGTGGCGACAGAGGTGGAGAGGTATTTCAGTTGTCAGAATGAGAATTCAGTCCAGCATTGTAGCAGATTCTATGCGATTTGTTGCCAGGCTGGGGCAGAGTGAAAGAGCTAAGCTGCCATCTTCATCGGGTCCAAGTCACACCCCCCAGGACCCCCTTCCTGTTGATGTATGCCAACCCCTCAGGGCCAGGTGGCATGCGGATGCCGACATGGGTGCATTCAATGGCTCCAGCATGCCAGGCATGCATGCTACCCTGTGGAAGTCCTGTATTGTTGTTGTACACTCTGCCTGTGTGCTGGGGAAGTAGATATATTCCGAAGCATGTGGCAGCAGGGCACTGAGGAGTTGTGTGAGGAGCCACGATGTGGCTGACTGGGTTATGCCTGTTGTGTCCCCGTTGGTCTCTGGAAGGTGCCCGTGGTGAGCAGGCACATGACAGCTGTTATCTTTGTCTCCACTGACATGGCATGGCTCCATCTAGTGGGTGCCAGCATCTCCACTGCACAGCTCACAGAGCTGCCTCAGAATTGCCTGGTTCAGGCAATACCAGCCCCCAATCTCCACATCACTGTAGTTCTCGATGGTGGTGCGGGCACGGTACCACCTGTTCTGAGCATACCACCGATGGGCCCTCCCATAGCCATGTCGCTGTCCCTCCTGCCTCCTCACACCTCTCATTATGGCCTCCATCAGAAAGGGTACACTGACCATGGCCCCTGCTGTCCTGTCACCCCCTGGACGGTCGGCTGCTGTGTGCTGTCTGGCTCCCTGGTGAAGTGCCTCACACCCTGCCTGCCTCTCCCTCTTGCTCGCACTGCCCCTGGTGCACTTTCCACTGCCACCTCACACCCACACCACTGTGGCTGCCTGTGCAGTTCTCCCTGTCCACTCGGGTTCTGTCTCCCTGCACTTCTTGATCCTTTCCTCCACCTCCTGTTCTCTCTCTCTCTCTCTCTCTCTCTCTCTCTCTCTCTCCTCTCTCTCTCTCTCTCTCTCCTCACCCCTGGCACATCTGCTGTCAGGGTGCTTGTGCCCTATTGATAGGCTCAAGTTTGCTCCACACAATGGGCAGTTGCTCTCACTTGCGCCATTGTTCCCCATTGAATATTGCACTGTGTTGCATATTCATGGGCACACCTCCTGCACTTGCGCATGCGTTCATTACGAGTGCACATTGACGCAATGTAATCTGCGCTGCGTAGTGGCTCCTGCTGAATATCACTCCATGGCACATTGCCGCACTTGCGCCAGCGCAACTCAGTTGTGCCATGCACAACTGCTTTTAATATCCCACCCAGAGTATGTTTTTGTAAAATCTCTAACTGCTAGAGCTACATCTGTTATCAGATGTATGCATTCCCATTTTATTTACCCTAGCTGTTTTGGAAAGATGGTCTATTGAAGTTTTTAAAACCTCTAACATATTTATTTTTCATCAGGTTTACTTTCTTATGTCAATATTCCATATTGCATTCTAAGTAACAATGATCCCCTAGATTGGGCACCCCTACCTTGTGATTTAGCAATTAAATCCCCTGGTCTTAAAAATTAGCTGCAGGATATTTCCATGGCTTGGGTGAGTGTTTTTGCATGTTGGGGTGTTTACTATCTGTGCTAAACCCAGAGTCTGAAACTCAGTTTCAAGTTTAAGGACTCTGGCTACTCCCATGCTGCATTAAAGTCACCAATTAAGATTACCTCTTTTTGTCCAATTGGACTATTCATTGTCACAGTCAATGTCTCAAAGGCTGTAATCTTTACTTTAGGATGGGAGTAAATTACCCCAACACACATTTTCAGCTTGATAATATGGACTAAGATCAGCTCTACACATTCAACGCTTCATGAAATAAGGATTTCCAATTGCCCAAGATTACTTTTAATATATAATGCCACCCCTCCACCTTTATGTGGTCTGTCATATCTGATTAATTCATAGCTTTTTTATAGAAAATTCTGTATCTAAATGTTTTGTGTAAGCCATGTTTCTGAGATTGCCACAATATCATATTTCCATTAATTTATCCAGTGTTCTAGTAATACCTTTTTTCCCTACAAGACTTCTGGCATTGTCATGTGCTAGTTTGACAATGTCAGTCTGTTACATTGGTCCCAGGTTGGTCTCAGTATCTCCACTCACTATTGCAAGTATTAAGATAAGCAGCAATCCCCTACTACAAGCTCCAAGCCAGGGCATAGCTGATCTGTTCCATGTGATATTTTAATTTATTTGTTGCTATGGTATATTTTAAATTTATTTCTTCTGCTTGATGTTCTTTTCTTATTATTGGATTTAAAGCTTGCAAGCAAAATAGTCAGGGATTTACACAGTCTCTGTTCATTCGAGCTTGGTACATCAGAAGACCAGATCTTGGTTTGATTCTCACAACCTCCACTTGCATACTGTGTGACTCTGAGCAAGTCACTTACCTGCCCAGTGCTCCCCAGGTTGCCCCTGAAAACAGGCATTTGTGCCCAGTGGGCCTTACCCAGTTACCAAAACTAAAATAAATAAAATTTTAACTTGAGTAGCTGATTTTTATATGTTTGTCACTATGATGATTATTAACCCCAGCCAAAAAGCAGAAAAAAATAATTATAAACACAGATTTAAACAACTGACACGCCCTTTTAAAATGATGCAGCTGACCTTCATCCCATCCTAGTTAACAGTTAATTTCAAGTGTAAATTATTATACAGTTTCTAGTAACCAAAAGGTAAGGGGTTATGCTAACCTTTTAAAAGAAATGCAGCTGTCTTTCATCTCACCATAATTGGCAATTATTTCATGTTGGTTGTATAATTTCTAATTGCTGATAGTAAAGGGTACACAGTGCATAACAACCTTTAAAGTGCAACTCATTTCAGGTGTAGATTATATAATTTCTATATGCCAAAAAGGAGTGTATGGGTGGTACACAATCTATTTCCCCATAGAATGCAATTTCGTCAAGCCCCTGTTATTTTCAAGTGTAAATTATACAGTTTCTAGTAACCGAAAGGTAAGAGTTTAGTCAGGTCATCCTATAGCCCCCTGCCACCATATGTCGTCCATCACTGCTCCCATCTTCATATCATCTGTTAGCAGACTGATCTTACTCCTGATGCCATGTGAGATATCTGCAATGAATATCCCAAACAGCCCAGACTCAGTACTGAGCCCTGTGGAACCCCACTCATCACTGCCCTTGGGGATGAGAGTTCCCCACCACCACTACCCTTTACTGCCTCCCCTTCAGCCAGTTTACTATCCATGTCACCATCTTTGTTCCAACCCACATGTCCCAGCTTTCCCCTCAACCACCCATAATGTACTGTACTGAATCAAGGCCTTGCAAAGTCCAAATTCAGGACATCACCCGCTGGTCCCTTGCCTAGTTCCCTTACCACCCAGTCATAATTCTCAACTAGGTTGGTCTGGCAGGACCTACCTGAGACAAACACATGTTGGTGATTGTCCTGGAGACCATTGACTTCCAAGAAGGTCACCAGCCTCTCTTTCAGGACTGTCTCCATCAGTTTTCCTACTATGGATGTGAGGCTTACTGGTCTGTAATTGCTGGTCTAATCCTTTAGGCCACTTTTGTGGATGGGCACCATGTGAGCTATCCCCCAGTCCTGTGGTATGCAGCCTGTGTCCAGAGAAGTATTGGACGGGTCTATCTAAAGTCCTGCGAAGACCTCCACCAGCTCTTTAAGTACCCTGGGGTGAATGCCACCTGACCCTGGTGCCTTATCCACTTGCAATGCCTTCAGCCTCTCCAGCACCCTGCCATCTGTAATTCCCTGATCTGTCACCCCCCACTGCCCACCTTCCCTATCCCCTGAAGTATTTGCCCACCATCCTCCTTCATGAACACAGAACAAAAGTACTCATTTAGTGCTTCTGCCTGCTCTGCCCTTTCTCCACCCCCACCCCTTGTCCTTCCTAATCTTCATTATCTGGTCCTTGCACCTCCTTTTCTCCTTATGTATCTAAAGAAGTCTTTTCCCCTTCCTTAATGTCCTGACTAGTCTGGGTACCTCTTAGGATTTGCTCACATATTCCTCATCGTCCTCCCCTCCCGGATTTCTTGAATTTTTTAAACTTTGTTTAGCCCTCACCCCTTCCAAGACCTCCTTAGCCCTTTTCTTCATGTTCTGTGACTTGGTACATGACCCAGTAGCCTCCACCAGTCCCTGTTTTATGATTTCCCATTTTTGGCTTGCATGCAAGTGTGGATGAATGTCTGCCAGAGGCCTCCACCAAATTTTCCCCATCTTGCTAAAGTCCACCCACCCGAAGTCAACCACCCTAGTTGCTGTACCCGCAGCCTCACTACCCATGTTGAGTGTGAACCACACTGAGCGGTGATCACGTCCAGCCAGTGGGTCCTCCACCCCCTAGTTCCCTTACAACCTCCCCGGTCAACAGTACTAGGTTCAGAGTTTTTTTCCAGCTGAGTCAGTTCATTGACCAGCTTAGTTAGGAAGCTGTCCTGGAATGCTTCCAAGAGGACTTGCTGCCTCGCACTCGAGGTGGCTGGGGTGCTTCAAGCCATTCCGGGTAGATTGAAGTCCCTAACAATCACAGTGTTCCCCTTCCCACAGACCCTTCTAATCTGCTCTGCTAATTCCCTGTCCAAGTCCTCCAATTGAGATGGTAGTCTGTACACCACTCTCATCCTTAATGTTCTATTTTTGAATCCTGAAATTGCATCCATAAAGCCTCTGTCCTCACCTTCTCCCCCTCTTCCCTGGCACACTTTATTCCCTCCCTTATGTAAATCACCAAACCTCTCCCTTTTCCCCTGCCCCTGTACTTCCTGTTTATCCTATACCCTGGGATCATCAGGTCCCAGTCCTGGTACTGGGTGGCCCAAATCTCCATGATGGCTGCAATGTCCACCATCCCCACTTCCAAAAGAGCCTGCAGCTCAGCTGATTTGTTCCCCAGGCTTCTTGCATTCAGGGGGACAACCCTCCAACCTGTAGCTTCCCTTCTTTAACCCATATCTCTCCATCCTTAACCCCCCACTGACCCTTCCCTGGTACCAACCTTGTTAGCGTGGGTAGGTAAGCTCGTTCAGCTCCCCCTTTCTAGTTTCTCTGCATTCCTGCTGCACACTCATACCTCCCTCCACCTAGTTTAAATCCACCTTAGTTGCTATTTATTTCTCCAGCCTCTGTTTCCAATATCCCTGTCCAAACTTACTCAAATGTAACCTGTGTCCCTGTGAACAGGTCAGTGTTGCCAGAGGTTTCCCCAGCCTCCCACTAGCCCATACCCTTTGGTTCAACACCTCGATCTCAGTCAAGTGTTGAACTCCTCTATCCTTACTTCCTCGCCATGCTTGCCCTGGGTACTAGGGCACTTCAGAGAGGCCACCGATTTCCTGCCTCCTCACACAACTTTCCAGTTCTCAGACCTCTCCCTTACCAACTCAACGCACTTGCCCACAAGTCATTTTTGCCTAAGTGCAAACACTACGTGTGGTTCCTTCCTTCCTCTCCTCTACTCACTTGAGAATAGAATGTCCCACCCTAACGCTATTAATCCAGGTCCACAGGGAAAGGAAGCAGCTCTGGTGGGGACTCAATTATTAGGGGATAGAACTGGGAGCAGGAAAACTGAAATAAGGTGCCTGCCTGGTGCCGTGGCTTGGAGGGACAGCAAGCGCATCCTCAGGATCATGAGAACAGCTGCACAGGAGTCTGAGCTGGATGTCATTGTCCACCTAGGGACAAATGACTTGGCTCATCATGAGATTAGACAGTGCAGGAGGACTTTGTAGAGAGTTGAGGGAGGGCCCTAAGACAAGTAACACACACAGTATCCTTCTCAGAGGTGCTGCCTGACTATGGCATGGGTGAGGGGTACTTTGCACCATGTGATTTAATGAATGGTTGAAGATATGGTGTGGTGCACAGGGATTTGGCGTCATTGGGGACTGGGGTTCCACCTGGAGGGACACCAGCCTATACTGGCAGGATGGTCTGCATCTGTCCAGGAAGGGAACAAGTCTTTTGGGCAATTGGTTTAAATGCTTCATTGGCAAGCTTTTAAACTAGTCAAGGGGGAGGCACTGATAAGCAGCAGAAAATTCCCAGTCTCCCCCTACAAAAGAGGGTACTAAATGAGAAAAAGGCCAAGGTAGAAAGGACAGTGGGGATACTGCAACAAAGGTAAAGCCATCAAAAATGGAGAGCAATGAGTACCAATGCCTGTAGTCTGGGTAACAAGCTTCCTGAATTAGTGGCCTTGATGGAGGAGGAACATTTTGATATAGTGGCAGTCACAGAAACATAGTACACACAGAACCTTGACTGGGACATAAACATACCAGGATACACTATCTACAGGAGGGACAGGGAGGGTAAAAGAGGAGGAGGAGGAGTAGCTCGCTACATAAAGGAAATTAATCAAAGCAAAAGAACAAAAGAGTAAACAGGGAGGAGAAGAAGCACTGTGGGTCAACTTGGAGACAGGCAATGGCACCACAATCCGCACAGGGGTTGTATACAGATCCCCCTCTCAGGAGGAGGAAATGGACAAAGAAATAATAAAACGTATACTTAGAATAGCAGAAAAAGGGGAGATAATGCTGATGGGTGATCTGAATATGCCAGATGTTAACTGGAGTGCAGCTGCAGCAGCCAACATCTAAGAGTGGGGTTATTCTAGATGTCCTACAGGGGGCATGCCTTAGACAACTAGTATTGGAACCCACTCAAGAGGGAGCAATCTTAGATCTGGTTCTCTCAAATGGAGATGGAGAGAGGATTACAGATGTAGAAGTGGGTAGCCATCTGGGAACTAGCGACCATCGAACAGTATGGTTCACAATAAACACAGCTGTAGAGTCAGGCCATACAAAGGCAAAAATACTGGACTTTAGGAGGGCTGACTTTGCCAAAAATGGGTGAGTGCCTAAGGAATGCACTAGCAAATGGGCAGGAAGAAGGGGTGGAAGAACAATGGGGAAAAATAAAAACTGCCATCACAGAGGTAACAAGCCTTTGTGTGAAGCAAATAAACAAAACAAAACAGTGTAAGAAACCACTATGGTTCTCAAAGGAGGTGGCAGTGAAGATTCAAGAGAAAAAGAAAGCATTCAGGAAGTACATGGAATCACAGAAGGAGCAAGACAGAGAATTGTATCAGTTAAAGTAAAAAGAAGCTGGGAAGGCAGTCAGAACAGCAAAGGCCCAAACCAAGGAAAAGACAGCCAATTCAGTTAAGAAGGGGAGCGTAGGAAGACTAAGGGAGGGATAGTGAGGCTTAATAAAGGGAAGGGGGGTGGGCAGAGGGTGCAGGTGAAAAGGCAGAGATACTAAACAAATATTTTTGCTCGGCATTTACAAATGAAGAGGAGGAGATACCTAAACCAAATAATAGAAACACTCTGGATACAGAAGTTGATACCAGCCCATTTACAGAAGTAAGAGTTTTGAAATAACTCTTAAAACTGAAGGTGGACAAAGCAATGGGGCCTGATGGGATTCATCCCAGAATTCTAAAATAATTAAGGGTAGAACTGGTGACGCCACTGACTACCCTCTTTAATAAATCATGGGAGGATGGGGTGGTACCTGAGGACTGGAGGAGGGCAGATGTGATTCCACTTCACAAAAGTGGGAGCAGGGCAGAAGCAGTAAACTACACACCTGTTAGTTTAACCTCAGTGATAGGGAAAATGATGGAATCACTTCTGAAGGAAAGAACTGTCAAGTACCTAGAGGCCAGAGGGGCACAGGACCCAAGGCAGCATGGATTCACAGTGGGAAGGTCATGCCAAATGAATCTAATAGATTTCTTTGACTGGGTGACCAAAGTAGTAGATCAAGGAGCAGCTGTGAACATGGCCTGCCTAGACTTTAGCAAGGCATTTGACACAGTCCCACACAAAAGATTAATATACAAGTTAGCCAGCCTGGGAGTGGATCCCAAGACGATAGCCTGGGTAAAAAATTGGCAGGAGAACAGGACACAGAGGATAATAGTAAATGGAATCCACTCTGAAGAAAGGGGGGTTACTAGTGGGGTACCGAAGGGTTCAATATTAGGACCGGTCCTCTTCAACATCTTTATAAGCGACATTGCAGAGGGACTGGAGGGAAAAGTATGTCTCTTTGCAGATGACACAAAGATCTGCAACAGAGTTGATGCACAAGGTGGGGTGGAAAGGATGAGAATGGATTTGGCAAGGTTAGAGAAATGGTCAAATGTATGGCAGCTTAGATTCAATGCTAAGAAGTGCAAGGTAATGCACCTGGGAAACAAAAACCCAGGGGAAGAGTACACAATGGGGGGTGAGATACTAACAACAACAAAAATGGAAAGGGACCTGGGGTAGTCATATCAGATGACCTAAAGGTGGGCAAGCAATGTGAGAGGGCAGTAAGGAGGGCTGGGGATACTGGGATGCATAGGGAGAGGCATCACCAGTAGAAAACAGGAAGTTGTTATCCTCTGTACAGACAGCTGATGAGACCCATCTGAGTACTGTGTGCAGTTCTGGAGACCCTATCTCTGCCAAGACATAGACAGGATGGAAGCTGTTCAGAGGAGGGCAACTAAAATGGCACAGGGTCTGCACCAGAAGAGCGTATGAAGAGAGACTTAAGGAGCTTAATATGTATAGCCTCGAGGAAGGGAGGGAGAGGGGACATGATAGAAACTTTCAAGTACCTCAAGGGAATCAACAAAGTCCAAGGGGCAGCATTTTTCAGAAAAAGAGTGTGCAAGAACAAGGGGCACAATTTGAAAATAGAGGCTGGCTCAGAGGTAATATAAGAAGTATTTTGTCACAGAGAGGTTGTGGATGCATGGAACGGCCTTCTGGAGGAGGTTGTGGAGTCAAAACAGTGGTGGAATTCAAGCATGCATGGGACAGTCATAAGGCAATTCTAGGGGTGGGGTAGGAAAAAGTAGGCTGCTGGTTAACTAGGATCTGCAGCTTTTCCATTAAGTAGGGAAATGGTCAGACTGGGTGGGCCAAGTGGTCCTTATCTGCAGTCAAATTCTATGTTTCTATGTTTCTGTGTATGGATTCCACCCATGTTCGACTATGCCACTCCCCTTTACTTCCCCATCTGACCACTTTTAGGATTACGTTTTCCAGTACCAAGATCCCCTCCCCTTCTCCCATTTGTACCTTTGTACCATCCCACTTGCATTACCCCAGTTTTGAATATCCATACTGTCTTGCACATTTGCAGCTCAAACCGACCCCTGTGCTATGCCACCCACCCCTGCCTTCCAATCAGTCTCCTCCTCTATGTCCCCACCCTAGTCCTTCCCCTTCCCTTTTGGGCCCACTCCACTCAAAACTCCCCCAACAACTTCACCTTCCTTCCCTTACTCACTGGGTCCCTCTTCCCTTCCCTTTCTCACTGGATCCCTCTTCCCTCTACCCTCCTCTACCTTATCCTCTTTGTCTCTTTTATCCCTAACCCTTTTCTCCTACTTCCCATATTCCTGTCCCCTTCTTCTGTGACTATTTGTCCCCTAGGCTACTACCCCCTTTTCCTCCTGCCATACAAAAACTCCTCTCCCATCATCCATTATAAGTCAGCACTATGAACCTATTTCCTGACCCTGAACTACCACAGTTTGCTTCCTCCCCCCATCATGCCATCCTGAGATTCTGCCTTATCAGTTTCCATTCTCCTTTATCCTGCTCCCTATCCTTGTCATTTCTCCCTATTTACTCCTTGTTCCCTGAGGAGATGGCCATCCTGCTCCAGTCATCTCATTCCCTACCCCAGTCCTCGCGAACTCTCTTCCTACCCACTGTACTACTACCTCCAGCCCCCTCAGCCTGTGACAAATGGCACACTCCTCTAGCTTCCATAATGTGTCCATCCAAATAGCTGCCCCACAACCATTGCAACCCAGTATTTTTCTGATCCTGGTTTGCTGCAGGCCTCCTGCCTGCTATGCTAGTTCCCCTTCTCCCACCGCCAGCCCCTCCCCTGCAACTCTATTTCCCCCATACTGTAACTTTTGCTAGCATATCACATTGTTGCCCTCCTAGTCCCTGTACCTGGGTTCCTATATTCTGTACTGGAAGCCCCCTGCAATGCAGTGTATCTACAAGCACAGATGAGTCCCTAAGCTCTAAATTAACACAGTTTCATCCTCTTCTACCAAATATTAGTAAGGTGCCCTACTCAACGCTCTTATGTGATGTTCCCATAATCAGCTGTAGTAAAAAGATCCCCAAGCAGGTGCTGTCATAAAAATTCAAAGTACCTTATGTGTTTACTCATTCAAAGTCACTGTACCCATAAAAAGTCACAGTACCTTTTGTACTAATCGTATATTCCCTATTGCAGCAAACCAGATAGTTAACTTTAAACCTTAGATTACCAACCCAAACATCAGTGAAACAGTGACCAATGTAAGTTTGTATCCCCTAATTTACCCTGCTGAGAGTGTCAGAAACAAGGAGACTGAAGAATTTAACTCATGGTTACAAAATTGGCATCTAGAAAAGTGTACCACTTCATAGGTGCCTGAAGCAACTTCTGGGAGAGAGTTTTTAAAATATGATGGACTACACCTAATCAAGGAAGGGTTGAGAGCACTTGGACAGATGTTTGATGTCTATATTGGATGTTTAAACTAGGTAAGAGTGAGTTTGAGGCTAAGGAACCTATCAGTACCAACATTAAGAATAGAATTTAGCTGGCACTCCCCCACAAACAGGGAACCTGCACAGGGATCACAAGAGAATTTTCAGGGGCAAAAAATGAGGCATGCCAATTGTTAATCAGGTCAATAGACTAAAGTAAAAGGAGAAGAAAACCACTCTGGTTCTCAGGAGGGTGGCAAAAGTAAGGGCCAGAGGCTAGCCTTCAGGAGTAATGAGGCACAAAGGGATGAGGACAAGGAAATGTACCAGGGTGTCTGAGAGAGATGGGAAGGCAGTGAGGACTGCTAAAAGCACAAACAGAGGTGAGTATAGCTCAATCAGTTACAAAGGAAATAAGACATTCTTCAGGTACATTAGCGAGAGAAGGAAGGCAAAGGGGGGAGTAGCAAAACTTAAAGGGGCCAGGGGGGAGGTAGTGGAGGAAGACGGGGAAAAAACAGTGATCCTGAATGAATATTTCTGTTCAGTCTTCATTGTGGAAGGGAGTGGGCAGGGCCCACAGCTGGATTTCAGAGTAGCTAAGGATAAGGAGGTAAACAGTCCATTCACAGAGGTGAGAGTCCTAGAAGAACTGGCAAAAGCTAAAGGTGGAAAAAGGCCATGGGTCCAGATGGTATACATCCCAGAGTCCTAAAGGAACTGAGGACTGAACTGGCAGCCCCTCATGTAGCCCTTTTCAGTGAGTCATTAGACACTGAAGTGGCCCCAGAGGACTGGAGAAGGGCAAACATTGTCCCTCTTCACAAGAGCAGTAGTAAAGAAGAAGCAGGGAACTACAGGCCAGTTAGTCTAACCTCTGTAGTCAGAAAGATAATGGAGGCACTACTTAAGGAAAAAATAGTGGAATGCCTGGAAGCAAATGACTGGTGGATCCCATGCAACATGGGTTCTCTGCAGGAAGATCCTGTCAAACAAATCTGATAGATTTCTTTGACTGGGTGACAAAGGCAGTGGATGGGGATAGATATTGCCTACCTTGGTTTCAGCAAAGCCTTTAATACGATCCCACATAGGAGACTGGTCAAAAAGCTAGGCAGCCTGGGGATGGTACTCAAGATGGTGAATTGGATTGAAAACTGGTAAAGGGACAGAAAACAGAGGGTAGTGGTAAATGAAACTCAATCAGACAAAAAGAGGTGACCAGTGGGGTACCTCAGGGGTCAGTTCTGGGGCCAGTTTACCTATGATGTTTTCAAAGTTTTAATTGAAACTCCTTGTACAGAGATCTGAAGTTGCAAGCTAAAAACAGTAAATCCTGGGGTGTAATTTCCAAAGTGTTCTGCATTGTCTATCAGTATCAAATGATGATTAGAAAATGATTTGCTATGTAGGTACTATTTGTGCATTATCATTCCTACTGAACAATTCTATCAACTGTTCCCTAACTGTTGTAACTGTTTACCTGTATCCAGGACCTCCCTGAAAAGGAACTGTGCTCATTGGAGGTTATCCTGGTAAAACAAATAAATACAACTGTGACCATATCTCCTGGATCACATGGGTTTGCTTCAATGGTACTGAGGACATCATCTAACCTTTAGCAGCCCTTCTGGCAGAGCTATTTGCAGAATCACTAGTGTCTTGAGAAGTGCCAAAAGACTGGAGGGTGACAAATCTGGTCACCACTATGTAAGAGTTGGGATAGAGATAGGACAACATGGGTAACTATAGCCTTGTAACTATGACATTGATAGTGAACACACTGCTAGAGTTAATCATCAGAGAGCTGATAGCGGACTTCTTGGTTGCAAATAATCTCATGGAAAACATCATCACAGGGATTACAAGGGGAAGTAATAGGAAATCAATCTGATTGATGTCTGCAACACAGTAATGCAGATGGTGGATGGTAACCAGGCAGCAGACATCCATCCTATACCTAAAATTTAACAAAGTTTTCAATTAAGTACCTTGCAGAAGACTAACCAAATCAATAGGGGAATTGTGATATGGAAAAAAGCCAACTAAGTGGATTGGAAATCAGCTGTCTGACAGGACCCAGAGAGAGTTACCCTAAATGGCAAATTCTCAGATATCAAGAATGTTATGAGAGGGTTGCCTCAGGGATCAGTTCTGGGGTTAGTACCGTTTGAAATGTATATGAGGGGATATAGTAGTTAGATTGCAAGGCAAGGTGAGTCTGTGTGCTGATGACAAAGCTTTGCAGAAGTGTGGACACTGATAAAGGGATAAACAACATGAAGACAGATGCGTGAGCCTTGAACAATTTGTATCACTGAAGTTAAAGTTCCATGCTAATAAAATGTAAGGAGATGCATATTGGCAACATGAATCTGCACATAAAATACAGAACTAATGGCATCACAGTGAAACTCTCAATTGAAGCATGTGATCTGGGTTTCATAATAAACAGCAGTATGGAATCCTCATGCTTGCATGTGAAAGTGTATGGAAAGGCAGTCAGGTTACTGGTGTGTATTGGGGGTTTCACTAACCAAAACAAGGTGATCTTGCCACTGTACAGGTCAACACACCTACAGTTTTGGCACCCTTGTCTGAAAAAAAGGATAAGGAGAAGCTGAATTACATCCAACAAAGTGCAACAAAAGTGATTCATGGTCCTTAGGGAAGAGCATATCTGGAGAGGCTAAAGAACCTAAACATATACTAATTGGAGCACAGGTGGGAGATGAGATAAACTTGTAAATGTAAGTGCATAACAAAGTAGACATTGCATAATTATTTAAGATAACTTGGAAGACAAATATTGGGGTGGGGGTACGTTCAAGAAAGAGATCAGAAAAAAATTCTTTACAGAAAGGGTTGTAGGTAGATGGAACAAGCTGCCCAAAGAAGTAGTTGATCCCAGCTCAACCCTGGGGCTTAAAACCCATTGGAATAGGTACACAGATTATTAGAAATAAACAGAAGAGGACAGCTGGGCCTTAAATGATTGAAGTAGGCCTGTAGGTAAAACAGGTGCACTGGATGAGCTGTTGTCTTTATCTACCTTTAGCTGTGAGAGGAGGTAAGTGTACAGGTAGGGCAGGTAATTCACTGTAAGGTGTTGAAAAGGATTGGGAATCATGGGGATCCTTATCTGTCAGCTACATTGTACTGAACATCAAAAGAAGTGAGATGGGATAGAAGAATCAAAGGGCATTTAGGGCTGCTGTAGACATACCCAAATGGTTTATTTACAAAAGTACATATTTGCTGGGTTAACAAAGGCAGGTGTTGAGAGAATGTGGTGGAATAGGTGCATGTACAGGCATCAGGATAGTGGTAGGTGGTGGTCTGCTATGATGGTTGTGGGTAGAGATGTTAAATAAAAGTTTGCTGGTGAAATTGTGGCAAAACTGGCAATCTTACCACATGAATTTTTTTGCGAAATTGAGGTGAAACTTTGCCAGCAATTTCATCCGTCAATTGTCTCTTATAGCTTAATTTTTTAAGGCTCCCTGGTGTCTAGTGGTTCCCCAGCCCCCACCAGCCTCACACCAGCTAAAATGAATAGAATCTCTCCCCCTCTGGTGATCACCAGCTGGCAGTCCGGAGTGCACACCCCCAAGTTATTTTTTAGTCTCTGGCGATCAGCCTTGTCTGTTTCAAAACAAATGCACCAAAAAAAAATCCTTCCCATTCCCTGGTGTTTGGTGGACCCTCCACCCCCACTATCACCACATTCAGACTAACAGCACCACTGCCCCCCAGAACCCCAAGTGGGCCACTGGCAGCCCTCCACTGACATCCCGCCACGGTAATTATTGACTGAACACTTCTAGTAGATAGCCCTGTACAAGCACGCACTCATGCACTACAAGTGTTCAGTTGGAGTCACAGGACATGGAGGTGAGTGGGAGGGCTGTGCCAATGACCTGATCAGTGTACCAGTAGCAGGGTGGATGCTGTCAGTCTGACAGTGGTAACAAGGTGGGGGATCCACTAGACACTAGGGAGAGGGAGGGATTTTTTGGGAGGGGTTTTTTGAACAGATCGGACCTGGCTGGGCCAGGAATTGGAAATAACTCGGGGGGGTCTTTCCTTTTCCCACCAGCTGGCAGGACTGGCAGCAGGGAGGGGGGCCCACTCAGACACCAGTGACATTGTATGGGCCAGTGAGAGGCTGGGGGGATCCACAAGACACCAGGGGTGAGTCTCTCTGAAATCAGTGATAAGCCTGAGAATTTTACCCAGAGGTGGTGAAATTTCACCTGCTCGAGATGAAATTTTGCTCACATTCGAGGGGCAAAATTTCGTTATTACAGTCAGTGAAATATTTCACAAAATGCACAAATTCTGTGAAATATTTCCCGACGAATAAAATTGCAATTCACACAACACTAGTTGTGGGGTGGCAGATCTACCTGGGGATGGAGAAATAGGAGAACTGTCCCTGAGTGTGAGGCCTGGAGCAAATTCAAGAGTGGAAGGACAGCAGCCTGAACAGATGGGAACTGGGGAGGATGGATTAGGTGAGAAGAGGGTAGGGACAGAAGAGTGAGGGGGAGATATACAGGAGAGACAGGTCAGAAGGCGGGGATGGGGCAGAGAGTATCACCCAGGATCACAGGGGTAACCCCTACCTCAGAAGGTCAGGGAACCTAGGAAGGAGGAATGGAAAGTGGTAAGGGGAAGGGAAGGTTGGGACTGCAAGGGTTGAAACAGGAGTGGCAGCATTTGGGGTGCCTTTAAAAATAGATTTAACCCACTTATTGGATGTGGTGGGCAATGAAGAGAAATGGGAAGAGGTCAGATTAACACATTGGGGTCAGGAAAGTAGGACAGGAGAGGGGGTAGTACTGTACAGGGCAGTCGAGGTGGGTAGGGAAGAGGGAATATGGAGGGTGGTGCACAGGGTGGGAGGAAGGAGGGAGTGGTATGATGGCAGAAGGTGTAGGGAATGAAACCATGTGGGCCTGAAAGGGAAGGATGTGTAAAGGGGTGGGATAACACACAAAGAGAAGTAGAAGCTATGGAGGATCAGGCAAGCAGGGCTTGAGAAGAGTAAGTGGGATATTAATCAAGGCAGAAGAGGAACAGGTTGGTGGGGAGGAGCTCATACAGTAGCCACAGCAGGAAGGATGCTTGCAGAAATGAAGGAAGTGGAAGATGGCCAATCCTAGAGGACTCCATAATAAAAGGTATTCACTGGTGAAGGGAGGAGGTCCAAATACAATTAGGAAAGTGGTTTGCATGCCAGCAATGACAGGACAGAGTGTGACCAAGAACTGGGCGTTGATGAAGGGGATACTAGAGAAACCCATCATAGTTATACACCTGGGTACTAATGACATAGCTGGGGAGGAGAAGGAATAGTACAAAGATAGAGTCAGGGCTATAGGGAGGCCCTGCATGGAGTTAATGAGATCACTGGCATTCTTAGTTATGTTGCCAGTACCAAGAATCAGCACAGTCAGGAAGAAAAGGATAGAAGAATTCAATAACTGGCAGAAGGGATGGTGTAAAGAAGAAGGGTATGACTATACTGTGGGCTGGGGTGAGACCTGGTCCACTCTTTGGATCAGACAGACTGCACCTCAGCAGTGTGGGCTCGACATTCCTTAGGAACAAACTGGATGGGGGATACATAACCAATAAGCTTAACTTAAACTACTGAGGGGGTGAGGGGGGTTAAGCAGGCCTGCAGACCCAGAGACTGTGGGAGGAAGAGGTCAACAGACCTACCCCCACACTAGTATAGAACATATAGAAACATAGAAGTTGACGGCAGATAAGGACCGCATGGCCCATCCAGTCTGCCCATTTCTTTTTCTACCTTATAAATGAGCCATCGGCCTTTGCTCTGTCAGTGGCCTATCTATTCATACTCATTTGTATTGCTCCCTTATGCCTATCCCATGCCTGTTTGAAGCCCTGCACTGTATTCATAGAAACCACTTGAGTAAACCATTCCATGCATCCACCACCCTTTCTGTAAAGAATTTCCTCACATTTCCCCCTTAATTGCTTCCCTCTAATCTCATGCTGTGTCCTCTTGTCCTGCTGTATTTCTTATATTTAAACATGTTAGACTCTTTTCACCTTGTTAATGCCTCTTAAGGTGTTTGAATGCCTCGATCATATCACCCCTCTCCCTCCTTTGGTTCAAGGGTATAAGCATAGTTTGAGTTCTGTTAATCTTGTCCTCATATGTCTTCTGATGCAGTCCTTGCACCATCTTTGCTGTCCTTCTCTGGACTGCCTCAATTTGTTAATGTCCTTGTGAAGGTGTGGCCTCCAATACTGCACGCAGTACTCTAGATGGGGCCTAACCAGTGTCTTGTATAGAGGTATTATTACCTCTCTCTACGACTTGTGATACCCCTACTACTACACCCTAACACCCCCCAGCTTCACCTACTGCTTTAGAGGTCTGCTTGGATGATTTCAGGTCATCAGTGATGATGATGCCCAAGTCTCTTTCTTCCTTTGTGACTGCTGGCAACCCTCCCAGCCTATAGGTGGCTTCAGGTTTCTCTTCCCTATGTGCATGATCTTGCACTTCTTTGCATTAAATCCCAGTTGCCACTCTTCTGACCATTTTGCTAGTTTATCCAAATCTCTTCTCATTCTGCCCAACTCATCTGGATCATCTACTCTGTTGCAGATCTTGGTGTCATCTGCAAACAGACAAGCCTACCTCTAGTCCATCTGCAAGGTCACTAATGAAGATGTTGAAGAGGACTGGCCCCAGGACTGATCCCTGAGGTACCCACTTGTGACTTGCATCTCTTCTGACTGTATACCATTTATCACCACCTCTGTTTTCTGCCTGTCAACCAGTTTGCCACCCAGTTGACCAACTTCTGACCCACCCAAACCTACCCAGCTTATTTATCAACTTCTATGTAGAACAGTGTTGAAAGCTTTGCTGAAGTCAAGGTAGAGCAACATCAACTGCTCTCCCGTGGTCCACCACTCTGGTTACCCAGTCAAAGAATTCTATGAGATTAGTTTGACAGGACCTTCTTTTTGTAAACCCATGCTGTCTTGGATCCTGTGCCCCTATGGATTCCAGGTGTTGCACTATCCTCTCCTTAAGGAGTGCCTCCATAATCTTGCCCACTACTGAGGTAAGACTGACTGGTAGTTCCCTGCCTCCTCCCTGCTACCACTCTTGTGGGCGGGATCACATGAGCTCCTTCTCCAGTCTTCTGGGACCTCTCCTTGCTCAGAGGCTCACTAAACAGTTCTGCTAATGGCTCTGCTAGTTCCACCTTTAGCTCCTTAAGTACCCTGGGATGTATGCCATCAGGTCCCATTGCCTTATCCACCCTGAGCTTAGCAAGATCTTGTAGGACCCTTTCTTTGTGAGGGAGTAGTGCTCACCTCCCTCCCTCCCCGTGTCCATGGTGCTGAGCTAGTAGAGGGGAGTACTGGAGGATTGAGCTAAGGGGGCAAAAAGGGGTTAGCAGCAAAGAGTGGGTGGCACAAGCAATGGAGAGAAATGAGAATGGCAGATAGGAGAGAAGGGAAGGAGGCTCATATTCAAGGTGGCAGGGGTGCCCCTTAATGCATGCAGTCTTGGAAACCAGATTAATGATATGCAGGTTTTGCTGGTTAAGAGGGAAGTGGACATCATGACACTCACTGAGGCTTGGGCCACAACAAACCACAACTAGGACTTATTGATCCCTGGGTATAAATAGTACAGGATGGACAGGATAAAAACATAGAAACATAGAAGCTGATGGCAGATAAGGACCACAAGACCCATCCAATCTGCCCATTTCTTTTTCTACCTTATGAACGTGCCATCAGCATTTGCTGTGTCATTGGCCTATCTATTCATACTCATCTGTACTGCTCCCTTATACCTATCCCATGCCTGTTTGAAGCTCTGCACTGTATTCATAGCACCACTTCCTGAGGTAGGCCATTCCATGCATTCCACACTTTCTTAAAAGAACTTCCTCACATTATCCCTTAATCGGCCTCCTCTAATCTTATGCTGTGTCCTTGTTCATATTTTCTTATATTGAAACATGTTAGACTCTTCCACCTTGTTAATGCCCTTAAGGTGTTTGGTAGGATGGTAGGAAATGGGGGAGGGTGGCAGTTTACATCATGGAGGGTATAACATGTGCAAGGCAGGAGTCAGAGGAAGTGAGTGTGGCAGCAATATCAGTGGAAAACTGGTTGAATGACAACCCCAAAGAGTGGTGTTGGGGGTGAGCTTTCTATGACCAGGGAGATCACCAGTGGGGTCCTACAGGGCTCAGTGCTGGGGTCAGTGCTGTTCAAAGCTCCATAAATGATATTAGGGATGGTATTAAGGGAAAAATGTGCCTGTTTAAAGATGACATCAAACTCTGTAGGATGGTTGACACAACAGAAGGGATTCAGAACCTAAAGGAGGATCTGGAAAAGCTAGGAAGGTGCTCTGGGATTTGGCAGCTTGGCTTCAATGCAAACAAATGAAAAGATGTGCATGTTGGAGCCAAGAAGCCCTGGGTTCTAAGACCTGGGTGTTTAAAATGGAGGAGGAGAATGATCCGAGTCTGATCACTGGCAACATGAAGCACCATGCAGTATAGAAAGGCAGTAGCAAAGGCAAATAAATGGTTGGGCCGCATTGCTGGGGTGGATCAGCAGCAATAGATAGAGGAGACTATTTCTACCCCTTTATACAGGTCATTGATGAGGCTGCATCTGGAGTAGAATTTACAGTAATGGTGCCTATACTTTAAAAAAGAATATTAACTGCTAGAGATCGTCAAAAGCAAGCAATAAACATGATCATAGGCCAGCAGAGCAGAACATATAAAGAGAGGTTGGAGGATCTGAACATGTATTACGTGGAAGAGAGCAGAGAAAGGGGACAAGATTGAGACCTTCAAGTGTTTGAAAGGAATAAATAGGGTGGAGAATGAGGGTCTCTTTAAGCTTAGTGGGAACCAAAACATCAGGTGCACAGTCTCACGTTTGAGGAGGAGGTTCAGGAAGAACACTAGGAGACACTTCTTCATGGACATGGTGGTGGCAAGATAGAATGGGCTGCTGGAAGAAGTGGTTTTGTCGAGGAAGATAGGTAGCTTCAAGATAGAGTGGGACAGAGTCTGTAGGGAAAAAAGGGTCAAGGGCAGGGTGGATTGGAGAGGGGGCAGGGTCAGTAGCATAAACTGAGGACCTTGCAATAAAAAGCAGACTAGACAGACTAAATGGCCTTTTTCTGTTGGTTTCTTCATATGTTCATATGTCCAGTCTCAACCATCTCTGTATCACTGTATCTTTCCTTTTCACCAGCTAACATTATGATCTCCCTTCAGTGTTGCACAATTAGCTTGATATGTTATTAGAGAACCACAGGGTGGCTTAAGAAATACAGGAGAGAACATCCTTCTGAGTGGAGCTGGAGGGACTAATTATGGTTGCAGCATGGAGAGAGGGCCCTATGTATAGCTTATGGGAAGAAAAATAGAAATTCTTTTTGGCCATTTAAATTGTGTGAGTAAGAGTTCAAAATTGCAAGTTTCTGATACTGTGTAAATGTCATTTTATGTTTCATCCTTTACATGTTTGTGTTCTTCTAGATTGCAAGGACTGCAACGGAAATAAACAGTGTGTTTACATAAGTACGGAAGGTTTTACTAAGCCAACATGTCAATGCAAGCCTGGTTATCAAGTAAATGGTAACAGTTGTGAACAGTTAAGTATTTACATTTTTATTTATGATAGTATGTTGCACTGCCTTAGACACTGTATTTTTATTATCTTCTACCATCTACAAAAGCAAGGAAAAGTAGGTACTACTAGAGGGGAGAGGTAAATGTTTGCAGTGCGATTAAAGGCATAAGATGAATGAAAATACTTTGGAACTTTATAGTGTCTAATTAAGTAATGTGCATTTTATACTCAAATTAGAAACAGTTTAAAAAATTGTATCTTTTAAACTATGAAGCAATTTAATGTATCAATACAAGAACAGTATCGATACAGTCAATGCAAAACAATAGTTTCAATAATACAGTATGTGTTGCTTTTCTTATCCATGTTGGCAACTAAAACATGCATTAATAATATATCCAATCAGTGGAAGGAGTATTGATATGTATGAAAAGTATCAACACATAAAAACAGTATTGATAGGACTGATTTTAATGAACTGACCAAGTATTCATTAAATAACATTTCTAGCAGTAATGCTTCTAAAGTTAGAACTTTGACAAGATAATGGGCCAGATATTCAAAACTTTGTTCCATGGCTAAATTAGCACTGCCTGGCATGATAAATTAACCCAGAATCAATAGCCCACAATATTCAAAAGGTATAGCCACGGTGCTAAACCTGCTGAATATAGCGTGCTAAGGAAGCCGAGCAAACTGGGTTGGGAGTGCAGTGCAGAAATAGCCCTGGAAATAAGACAGCTCTGAATATAGTAACCAGGAAGTGCAAACCACAACAGCAGCCCAGTACACAGCAACGTGAAGGAAGGTAAAGGTGAACTATGTGGCCAATGTGTCTTCTAGCAAAGGAGTGGATTCATTAAAGCTGCAAGCACCAGCACATGTGAATTCTGCAGAAATGTACCATATTTCAAAAATGTTTGCACAGCACAGACACATTTGTGCAGATTCTGCATAGAGCTAAGATGTTTTCCCAGCACTATCATGTTTGACCAGGGCAAACATTTGCTATATTCAGAAGAAACATGCAAATGAGCCTACCTAGGCAGTCTGTGGACAAACATCCAGATTAGCATTCTCATTATGTCCTGATTTGCATGCAGTTTGCCCAGTGCTATTGCACGGTCCCACAGCTCCACCTGTAGGTCAGTTTGGAAGTGCATGGTGGTAGCTGCAGGATACATTTGTACAGAACGGTATAGAATATTGTGCCCCAGGGGACTGCACAGCACAGGCACAGATGGTGGTGCTACATGCAATAGTCAAACTGTAATTCCTGCTACAGTGCACAGCAGACACTACAGTAACAAGGGACCCAGTAGTGTGAGGGACACAGCAATGCCTATGGTGTATAGGGCATCAATGACTGCTGCACTTTACACAGTGACAGTCCCATCTTGCAGGTGTGTACTGACAGTGGACATTACTGTTATGCTGTTGTGCAGCTCACAGATGCTGCACCACTGGCATGAGATACTCACAGTGACATATATATGGCTGGCTGTGTGTGCTGCAGTGTCTGTACAGATGTGCGGCATGTGGCTGGGGGGGCACATACCATCAGACAGGCACACTGGTTTTGGGGTATTCCCTACACTGGACCATTTGCACTGCATGGATTGTCCTAGCCTTGTGGCAGTACCTAGTATGTGGTGCAGCCTGGCCACCTGTACACCTTCCCCTCAACACCTCCATGCCCCCAGTGCTGCATGTGTGTGCTGGATTCTGTTGGTGTCCACCGGTGTGGTCTGCAGATGTGTGCTGTATGGACACACTGCCATGGTGTCCACTGGGTGCTGGATCACCAATCAATGCCTGGATATGGTTGGGACAGGTGGCAGATGATGGCAACATAAGAGGTGCCATCCATGTGCAGCATGTTTATACCCTGTCTGGTGCCTGTCTATGTTTATTTGTACAACAGGCATGAGTGATAAATGAGTGTGATAAATCTTGTTATTTTACTGATGAGTGTGAAACTCTTGTTATTTTTCAGAGTGTGATAAATGTAAGAAACTACATTTATCAAACCCCAAGCAAACTACGTAAACCTGGCAAAATGGTAACGCTTTACAACAATATTGTATAAATTGAATACATGATGGCACTCATGTGATATGGAAAATATTTTCCCTCCTGCATCTAGACTCAAGGCGCTCTGAGAATATCACAGATGTTACCAAACAGGAAGAGAAAAATATTTCCATATCATGAGTGCCCATTATGTAGCCCCTATTTATCAGCTTGTTGTCTGGGTAAGTACACTGGGCCGAGGCACAGTGCTAGATACCTCCCAGAGCCACAACATGTGCAGCTGGGATGATACAGTGTACACTAAACACAGACCAGTAACACAACACACAATTCACACTGTACAACATATTGTCACATTGCAAACCATTACTGCTGCAGGTGCTGTTTCAGTGTAGTTCTATGATTGACTGGCTGGTTGGCTTCTACAATATAACTGCATTGTATTCCACAGTTTGGGTGCCTGTGCATATGGAGTGGCTTAGGGAGGCAGTCCACCCACACTGCTTCCTCATTGGCTGCAGACAGCCTTTGTTCCCTGTTGCTGTTGTGTCCAAGCCCCCAACCTTGGTTTGCCCAGAGTTAAGACTACCTTTCTTGGCTGAATCTGCATCACGAGTGTTGTGCTAAGTCACACAAAACACTTTGCATGGCACTAATGCACTGAATATAGCATTCTACCCATATTCATGTTACATGCCACCTCTTTTTACCCCTTGTATACATTATAATTTTGCCCAGTGGTAATGCAGTTTGCCAGCGCTATTTGCCCTTTGAATATAGCAGACCCATGACAAACTCCACGCAAACCAAGTGCAAGCGAGCTCCCCAACACAAAGTTTTGAATATCTGACCCCAATTTCTATAAAATGGGATAACTTTGGAACTGTTAAGGCTAGAAACTTATTTATGTAAAATGAAAGCTTAGAGTTGGCTAAATTGATTTATAAATGTTTCTGTATAATGTTACTGAATTTTCCATATATATTATATATATGAAAATATAAAATGGTTCAACATTTTACAATCCTGTTATTTTTAACAACATAACATGTATCAGTACATGAGAACTGTATTCTTGTGACTTATTCAAGTTGATCTGATGAAATATTTATTGAAAATGATTGTTGTACTTTGCTTCTTGCATGTTTTGTATTGTTCCTATTCTCTAATTTCAGGTCGTATATGTAAAAGGATTGTATATTCCAGTTTACCTACCCGATACTCAAATAAATGATTCAATGTTTTGGTGGCTAGAGTAGTTCTTTTGTATACTTATAGGTTAGAACTTTGGCCTTTCTCTATTCCCACCCTTGGTAGATAAGCCATGTAGCACTTAGGGAATAGAAGGCTCAGCACCAAGGGAGAGCAGAGCACCACAGGAGGAGGCAGGGGAGGATGGGGGGTGTTTCACAGTGTGCTGGGGAGGAACTGCTGAGGGAGACTGGCCTTTATTTGGGATGTGGGAGGAACTAGTCCCCCATATTGAACCATGGGCTTTAGCCCTCCCATTCAATGTTTTGGTGAATAGAGTAGTGCTTGTGTCTACTTTTAGGTTAGAACTTCAGCATTTCTCTATTCCCACCATTGGTAGGTAAGTGGGTAGTGAGTAGGGAATAGATGGCCCAAAAAGATGACCTCCTCCCACTCATGGAGAGTGTGACCAGTAGTGTGCAGGACAAGGAAACCCCAGGTGAGGAAACCTCTGAGGACCCATGGCTACTGACCTACCTGTCCTCAGGCAAAATAGAGGAGATGATCCTAGGTGCTTAGAACTAAGTTCTAATAATAGTTTATGGAGTAATGTTCATGATGAAGTTCCATCTTCCTGGTCTTGTTGAATGACAAGTTCAAGAGGTCAGCTCTTGAGGTTGAAGAGGCAGATCCAGTCCAAGGAGTGTCCAGATCCTGAATATAGATTATGTCTGGCTGTTACAAGGGGTTGAACAAAATCCAGGATGTATTTGTCATAGTTCTTTATATTTAATGAGGTTCATAATCATGAGGAGCTTGAATTTGTTTAAACATGCTGTCTGACTCCAAATTAAGGGACACATGATGGGTTATGAAATCCTTAAGGTAATCTATCGGACTTTGGAGAAGGTGAGGACAGCATGCAATGCGTCACTCCTTGTAGACTGGTAAATGCTTCAGATGTTTGCAAGGTTCTCTGAAATACTTGTTTTTAGTATTATTTAGGAAGAAATGCAGGAATTGATTGAAAATTGACAACAATTTGAAGATGGATGGGATGGTTCAGAGGTAATGTGAGAAGTATTTTTCATGGAGAGGGTTGTGGATACATGGAACAGCCTTCCTGAGGAGGTAGTGGAGTCAAAACAGTGGGGGAATTCAAGAACGCAAGGAACAGACAAGGCAATTCTAGCTGGAGGGGAGGAAGAAATAGGCTGTTGGTTAACTAGGATCTGCAGCTTATCCATTAGGTATGGAAATGGGCAGACTGGGTGGGATAAGCAGTCCTTATCTGCCATCAGGTTCTATGTTTCTATGTTTCTAATAAGGCAGTAGAAGTTCTGACATTCGAGTAGAGTCTAATGGTCTTGAATTTGATCATTTCACAATGTGTCACTATGTAGGCATCTACAGATTGAACAATCAAGACTTTGGAAGGAGTGAGCTTTGGATACCAGGTAGGAGAGGGTAATTGAAAGATTTCAGACCAGTGATGGCAAGGATGAAATATGCTGTAAAGGCAGTAATTGGATATCAATAGATATAGCTGAATTATTCAATATGATGGATTTGAGGTTTGAAGTTGAGTTAGAGTTGCTATGATAAGGTTTGCATGGGCATGTACTGTATGCAGGAAGGACAGTTAGTGCAGGATGGTGGATATGGTTGTTGCTGTAGCATAATAACCCAGTAACAATAGCCATAGTGGTTCTTGGGGCGTTGAATTGCTGGTGGATCAAATACCAGTATACTGTGGAGGTGCCCGGAAAGGATGGATCTTTGACCGAGTCTGCTAGCTGATGAGACAATAAGGAGTTGATATCAAAAGAGAATGTAATGGGTGCATTGACTGCATGGTCCAATGTAGAGCTATTGAGAAGTGTAACTATGATAGAAAGACAAACAAGTCAGTTGCACGTGCGCAGAATGATGAATCAAATGAAGGCCTGCTTTTGGTGAAGGTAATTGCTGGAAGGAGTATGAAGAGGGGAGATCCTGTCAGATGAGTTAGAAGGACCCTAAGTAAGTAGCTGGCATGATTAGAGTGTCATGATGAGGAGATGTAGATACCTTCATGAAGTATGGTGATGACCTGGGACCAGGGAGCAGTGACTTGGGATGCATATGTTTAGCAGGCAGTTATGCACTGGAGACTCGTTGGTATATAGTCTAAGATACTAGATGGAAGAAGGGTCTTAGGAGAACATCTGATAGCTATTTTGGGAATTACAAGTCAGATAATGTGGTTGATCTGAGTCAGCGCTGTGGAGAATATACTATGGGTGGAAGGTACAGCAGATGATGCCAGTCCTGCTATGTGTTATACTGTGGTTCCCATTATCCTTGAGGAGTATGGCTATTATGGATTTGGTATGTTCCAGGGGGGTAATAAGTTCACAATTCCAGTATAAGATAGACAGTGCGAAGAAGACTCTACTAAAGCTTGAAGCCTGTGGAGGATATTGGGAGGCAGTGAAGTCTATATTGTTTGAATTAAATGAAATATGAAAGGAATGATCCTGCAGAGCTGACTGAGAAATAAGATCTTTTATGGTCCAGTCGAAAGGAATTCTGGAATTTGGTCCTGGGTAGCTATTGGAAAGTACAATATATTGTGTACTGCCTAGACTGTATATGCATGCTGTTCAAGGGATGTCGCTGGATGAGGGTTTTCTTTAGGTGAGAAGAACTGGTAATCCTTGGAGTGCTGGGAGTAATGCCAGCTGAGGTAGGAGAGAATGAGGTGAATGAATGGTAGAAGTAATGGTCAGTGAGCAGATGCTAGATGTCAGCAGTTGTGAAGAATGCCCAAAAGATACATAGCAGCAAACACAGATGGGCCCTGAGCCACTGGTGTGTGAGAAGGAAGTTGTGTGAGACAACAGCAGGTCAGTCAATGTCAAAAATCAGTGAGAGGAGAGAGGAGGCAGCCAGGATACAACTGTCCCATTGGTGAGGGCCCTGAAGGCAGGAGAGGCAATGGTGCAGCAGATTTTGAGCAGTACTGTCTTCAGAAGTTGCAGGTGAGGCAGCAGACAGTGAGGTGATTGCTATGATATGGACATATAGAAGGAATGGAAGCTGAAATAGGCTGCAGGCATTAGATCCTTGTAAGACTGCGAGGAGGATACAGGCACAAACATGCTGCAGAGTTGAGGCATGAGGTTCCCACCTCCAAAAGAGATGGCAAACTTGAATTGTTGACAGTAAAAGGTGCAGAGGTGATGGGGCATGAGGTATCCACCTCCAAAGGAGATGCTAAACATAAATTGCTGATAGCTGAAGGCACTGTGAAGCTGGAGTAAGAGATTCCCACCTTCTAAAGAGATGGTGAATGTGGACTGCCTGTATAAAGTTCCCACCTCTGAAGGAGAAGGTGAACTTCAATCGCTGATAGTAGACCTATAGTTTGAAATAAGGGTAGCAGTAGGGGAAATGTTGGGAAAGACTCAGGTTTGCATCTCTGAAGGCTGGCAAATCATCTGATATCCAGCATTAATTAAGGAATAATGTGGGCAGAGACAAGTACAGGATTAGGCTGTAGGGTAACAGGAACATCCAGAGTAGTAAAAATGGAGGAGGCAGCATCATGGAGTTGGAGGTCTGGATATTGGAAGAGACTGAGCTGGAATGTGAGCGACAGGCAGCAATGCACAGATGCACCAGAATTTGGAATGATAGTTGGAAGGCAAGCAGTAATGAAGTCCAGGAGTCTGATGGACAGGGTGGAGTCAGATTTGAACAGGTTGGCAGGGTCCAAATTCAGAATGTGAGGAGGTCAAGTGTGAGGGCAAGTACACAAATTCCAGCTGTGAAGAGAACCAAGCAAAGGGGGCCAGTAAGGGAAGGGCCACAGTGAGGCCAGTGCAGTCCAATCTTCAACAGGACAGCTGGAGTCTGAAGCCCAGAGGTGGTCTGGAGGAGCAAAGAAGAAATCTTAACTGGGATTTGACACAGTATGGGATTGAAGGCAAGTCCTAGGTATGATTCCCTGAAGGATGATGGGCTACAGGGAACTAGTCCCAAAGGGAAGTTGCAAACCCAGATCACTGGTATAGAATGCAGTTGGTTATAGAATGCAACTGGTTGAGTCAGGAGACTGGAGGATGATGGGGTACAGTGGTCCCATTCCCAAAGGGAAGTGGTGACCTAAACTGCTGGTAAGGAATGAAGTCTGTTGAGATGGTAAATGGAGGACACAGGCTCCCATCCACAGTAGTTGAGGTGAACTAACCTTCACTTGTTGCCACTCAGGGCAGAGTTAAGGAAGGGACTGGCCATAGATAGTAAGGAATGCAGCTGTTTGAGACTGTAGATTAGATGAAACTGGATCTCATCCCCATTAAACAGGGGAAGCCTACTTGCACTGAGTTAGGGATGGATGCTGGCAAACTGCTGGTATGGGCTGGTAGAGGAAAGACATCAGAGGCTGCTTGAAGGAGACAATGCATAGCAAGGAGTAAAAGGGTGAGAGGAGCAAAGAAGGAGGGTAGAAAGCAGCCAAGTGGATAACATTCACTGTGAGATGAAACCTGGGAACAAATGAGACATGGTACACAGGAGCAATTAATAGACAAGCAGGGAGTAATAAGCAGTTAGACAAGCTGCACAAGGTATCATGTAGTACAGAAGGGTAGAAATGTATGGGAGAATCAGTGGAATGGGGCATAGGGAATAACTGAGGAAACAGTATCAGAAAAGGCAGAATGAAGAGGTGGAGCCAACCAGCCAAGATGGAAGCTGTATAATTAATCTGCTGCAGTACCAGCCTACCCATCTTCATAAACCTGAAATTTCAGCACCTAATATCCAGGGTTATTTCTTATGGAATCTGTTCAGGAAAGCAAGCTGAAGCTAATAATCTAAACATTGTGCTGATCGGACAAGGGATTTGAAACTTACAAACCTGCAAACACTCAGTCTCAAAGAGTCAGAGGGACTACATACCACCAGCAAGCCACCAGGCTCAATTTGTAGTTGGAACATCTTAAAGAACCCTCCACCTTCCATCCAGACAGTTGAACAACAACTGGGCAACATCACAATTTTGTTAAACAAAGTGCTTTTGGACATGGCTGCTCTTATCACTACAACATCATCCACTAAAGCAGATGTGATGAAACTACAAATCATGTAACTGACACTGAAACTCCTGTTAAAAGGCAAGAGGATCCTGCATGATAATTTCTATTCAGTTAAGGGCCATCACAGCCAAATACAATATTTGCTGGAAAATGTCGATGACCTGGAGAACTGGGGAAGAAGAAAGAACATAAGGATAGTGGGGCTACCAGAAGAAGTTGAAGGCTCTGATATGATCTCCTTTCTCCAGCACTCCCTTCCAGCAATGTTAAAACTGAATAATCACCCTCCCCCTGAGCTTGAAAGGGTCCACAGATCTCTGGCTCCTAGACCTAAGCCGGGGGATTGGCCACATCCGATCCTCTGTAAATTCTCCAGGTACCCAATCAAAGAATCATTTCTGCAGGCAGCCAGAGAGCTAAAAACCCTCTGGTGGGATGGAGTGCCAGTCCAAATCTATCAGGACTATTCATACAGTCTCTCTTGGCACTGGAGGGCCTATGGCCCAGTCAAACAGGCCTTCTACAAACTTAATTTGCCATCCTTTCTAAGTAGTAGTAGTAAAGTAAAGTTTATTTCTATAAGGCACCCTTCCCAAGCTCAGGGTGCCTTTACAAAATTCCATAAACAGCATTAAAACCACAATAATAAGTAACATTTATATATAACAGCTTTAACATAATTTATGTCACTGAAATTCTTGATTAAAAGGAAGGTCTTCAGGGCTTTTTAAAACCCTCCACAGTCAGGCTATTTAGTATCTGGCAAGGTAGAAATTCTCAGGAAGGAGCCATAGAGGCAAATGTTCTTCCACCAGATGTTTTAAGGTTACCCTGGGAATCGGAGGGAGCAGGAGGACAGCATGAAGTCAGGTGTTCTTCCAGACAGTGGGGTATCAACCCATGCTCTCAGCTGCGAGTTCTATATTGAGGGGAACAGCTTACCTTTGACTCCCCCAGTGAGGTGGAAACGTTCCTCACAGATATCACTGGAGACCCTGCGCCACTTTCTGCACTGCCCATAAACTATGTGAAGAGACCCAATATCCAATTGACACAGCACAGCACTGCAAAGGAGGAACTGGTCAGGATGCCACTTCTTCAGTGGAACTGGTGCCTACATCTAACTGGCAGACACCATACCCAGGACAACAGCAAAAGAAAGCCTCTCTCTAGGCCAGAAAGAACTCCCCGATGCCCCCTGCCAGATCCCCAAGAAATCGATCGAGGAGCAGACAGAGGAAGGCGACACCTGTCAGGCGGCAGTGGCTCGTCCAGCTATTCTACTCCAGTGAAGCTCTCCAACCAATATGAGCCACTGTGAGACCTGTTGCCCCAGGCTTTGATCCTACCACAAAGCACCATGGACGCTGAGGATAAACCTTTACCGTACTGGAGGACCTGAGAGATGACTGGCCCCGACTCGCACAGACTGGGCAACTAAGTCGGGAGGCCCCCGATCGGACCACAAGGCTCCCTGAAGGCTGCATCACTGTAGTTACTTAGTCGTCCTGCTGGTAACAGAAATGTATTTATGCATGGGAATCCTGGTTAAGGAGGGCGTTTCATAGCTCCTCTCTCCCTGGGGATCTGCGCAACATATTCCAGGTCAGACGAAGAATGTTTCAGACCCCTAATTAATGTTGAGTGTACGCACTCCTAATTAGGGGGCCTGCCCCTCTTGTCTCCCGTTTTAGTCACTTGCTTAACTGCCATTAGAGGAACTCTGCCATACACCGTAGGGTGATATAGTGGCCGTATGCTATCTGTTTCATTATTGCTGTTGTGCAAAGTTTAAATGGGTTCATGGTTAATTTAATCAAAAGTGGCTGTTGTTATATCTGCTGTTTGGTATTAATAGTTATGAGGGGTACAAGTACATCAGAGGTTACACTGCTCGTTCTCTGCCCTCTCAAGACATCGCTGAAACTACCATGAGGGAGTGCAAATCTTGGTGCTGTCCATCGAAAGGAAGCAATCGGTAGCTTAAGGGGTTTCCCATGTTTTCATGAGGGTTCCAATGAAGTTAGACATGCACCACCATGAAATGATATCACCTGTTTCCCAAAAGCACATTTGACTGTTGCCTTGCACAGGCTAAGGGCTTAGAGGGTGAGGGATATATCTCTTAAGATAGCGCTGGGGCTCAGCAGATTTGGGACTGGCTTACACTACACCTGAAATAGTACTTAACTCTCAGAGAATTACATATGATAGCCAGGGCATACATCCACAAATCTATCCACCTGTGCATGCTCCTATCCCTCAATACAGACGGAAGACTTACTGCAGCAGTTTATTGTCTCTGGTATTCCTGTAGCCACTTAAGAGTTGATTTTGGAGAGAATATTAAGCCTCTCCCTTCATTAAGGGCCTCATCCCGTCGTCACCTGTTTAAGGCCATGGGACAGATGCCAGCTACTGATTTTCACCTATGTTCAGTGTTCGATGTTTAGAACCATTAGATATGTAAGTTATAAGTTGTTGCTTCTCCTTATGTAATTAAGTTATAAGGAACATAACAGCTTATGAGAGGCCTCTTTAGGCTGCATTACCCCCACTTTTAGTTCAGTGGGGTTCCCTATATTTTCCTGCTACTGGAGATTTCACCATCCCAAAATGGTCTGCTGCATTGTGCTGATATTAAGGCTGGCATGAGGTGGATTGTCTTCCTAAGGCAGCTCTCAAATCAGCAGGCAAGGGATGAGCCCCAGCTGCCCTGGGAGGCAGTCCAACCCTACACTCATTTACACCATGTTCTTTAACAGTAACAGCCACAGGGGGTGCACGCCCACCCTCTTTACTGTGCAGACTTCCCTCCCCTGGTATAGGGTGCAGACCTACACCGAGAGGTTGGGTAGCTGGCCCTGTGCACTCTTACTCTGGTGCAGCATTCCAAAGTGCTACAAGCAGCTCAGCTCATGCCGGACTGATCTACCCCCCACCCCACGTGGGATTGTAGCGCCTGACCATTGGGAGAGTATACTAAACCCCACTACCTGGTCAACTTGGCTTTACACTCTCAAAATGGAAACACATTTGGCAAGTAACCTTACCTGTCACTTCCAGTTCTTAATCCTCCAGCAATCTGGCATATAGAGGGGTTGCTCATTTTGGTGATGAAGCCGATACTCCACGGCACGCACTGCTTGCACACCAACCTTCCCTTTTATTCATCTACCCCTCAAGGTGGCAACTTCTACAACAATGCCTCTGCATCACAAGAAAACAGAAATTTGATTTCAGGGTCCACTGGGATCTGCTCCTTCAACTCTGCAGACTATCCTAAGACTGGCACCTAAGGTGGTTCTCAGAGGGCACCTTATATTGTGTTAGGTATGACGCACTGGTAAAAGCACTCAAGATGGTCCTTAACAGAGCACCCATGAGTATGCACGCTTAAAGGAAACACCTTGAATACGGCTAACTTCTCTGATATAACAACCACGACTTGGAATGTAAAGGGGCTTAACTTTCTGATAAAAAAGAAAATGGTATTGTCCCACTTAAAGAAACTAGGCACCCAGTTTCTTTTCTGCAGGAGAGCAAAACTGAGTTCAAGAGGCTTCCAAATTGGTAAGGAATGGGTGGGTAAAGAGGGTCACTGCTCAGGGGGTCTGCCAAAAGAGGTGTTTCCATCCTGTTGCATAAAAGCTCCAATGGCAAATCCAAAAGGTGTTCACGGGGGCGGCAGGTGGATCATTATGAAGATCTCCACTCCAGCGGACCCACTAGTCTTGGTTAATATTTATGGTCCAATCAAGGTATCCCCAGGGTTCTTCCATACCATCTGTCAAAAAATAATGGATATTTCTTATGATAACACAGGAATCCTAATGGGAGGGGATTTCAACCTAGTGATGGAGCATTTACTTGATAGATCCAATGCTCAGCCGGAACCTCACACCAGATCACTTCATGCCCTACAAGAACTTATATCTCTCCACCAGTTATCTGATGTGTGGTGGGTATTACACCCCTCAGAGAAGGACTTTAACTTTTTCTCCCCACCCTGGGCTATGACGAGCAGATTAGATTTTTGGCTCACTTCTGCCAGGATATCAGCTGCTACCTCTGGGGTCCACACTTCCCAGATATACATCTCCGACCATGTCCCTGTCTCCCTAACCTTTCTTCCCACCATGCAAACTCCCAAATCACTGATGTGAAGACTAGACCCCCTTCTTGCAGATAAGGACTTTGCCTCCCGGATCATGAGGAAATGGAAGTTTTTTCATGCCAACCCTCCAACCTCCACCTCAGCTGCTAACATTTGGGAGGCATACAAGGCCACCATAAGAGGCACATTCAGTAGACTTGAAATGGACTACAAAAATCACCCCCAACTCCAGTCCCCACTGTGATGGCAGAACTATCAGCTATCAGAGTGAAAATCAATACCTAGTAACCAGAAAGGCAGAACTCTATATCCTCAGGGTGCAATACAAATACCAATCGGAAGGGGAAAAAGCCAGCAAGTTGTTGGCATACTGACTGAAACAAAGACAAGCCAAGAAATCCATCCTTAACCTAAGAGATAAGTCAGGGAAGCAGACCCTTATACCTACTCACATTAACTAGATTATGTCTGACTTTTATTAAACCCTGTACTCCTCCCAAGGTCAATGGGTTATAAGCAAGTATAATCAGTTTGTAGCTGGCTTGACCCTTTCCAAACTAAACACACACCAGAGACAGGACCTAGAATGCAATATTACAGCAGAAGAAATTGGTACAGCAATTCAAAAAATGGCCTCCCACAAAGCACCGTGGGGTGACGGATTCCCAGTAGATTTTTATAAGCTGCTATAACCCCTGATCATCTCACCCCTGGCTAATATGTTGAATGATGCCCACGAACACGGCTGACTCCCACCCACCCTGTCAGAGGCCATTATTACGATCCTACAAAAAGAAGGTAAAGACTCAACCATCCCTGCCAGCTACAGGCCCATCTCATTGATAAACGCTGATGCCAAAATACTGGCCAAAGTTCTGGCCTCTCAATTGGAAGAATATCTTCCAGATATTATACACCCCTCCCAGGTGGGATTTGTCAGGCGAAGGCTAAGCTTGGGTCACAATTGTGCCCTGCTCTCTTTAATGCAAGTGACACTGACCCTGCCCACTCCTGCTGCAGCTGTGACAATTGACTTCGGAAAGGCCTTTGACTCAGTGGAGTGGGGGTATTTGCATACCGTACTAGCCACATTCAATATAGGCCCTTATTTCGCCAAGTGGATCAAGACACTATATGCAGGCCCCATAGCCAGGGTGTTCACTAACAGTAATATTTCTGATCTCTTCCTATTGTAAAGAGGCATCAGACAAGGCTGCCCTATGTCCCTTTTGCTGTTCGTACTCGCTTGCAGCAGCCTTAAGATTCCACGCCCATATACAAGGGATTCAGGTTGGGGGCAAAGCCTATACCACAATGCTATATGCTGACAACTGTTTGATCCTTACCCAGGATTTACCTATAGCCTTCCATACATCCTATTAACTCTAAAAGTTTATGAGAAACTTCCAGGTCTTTGAATCAATGCGTCTAAGTCCGAAAACCTCCCTTTCAAGGTCCTAACCTCCCCCATGCATCTGGGGGCCTTGAGACTTTCCTGGGCTCCAGCAGAAATAAAATGCTTAGGGATCAAATTATCTTCCAACTAAGCTTAACATCCTGGTGGATATAAACTTCAAACCATTCCTGAAGCGCCTTCAGAAAGATACGGACTGGTGGACTCACCTACATCTTTCTTTGGCAGGGAAAATTAGCACTATTAAAATGATGCTTGCCCCAGGGTATTCCATTTAATATCCCACTTGCCTTTCCTTCTTCCAGATGTCTGGAACAACAAGCTAAACATGTTAATAAGTTCCTTCTTATGGGGGCCATCCAGATCGAGGTTCAGCAGAGCACAATTGAGGGCCAAAAATTGAGAGGAGGGTGGAATCTACATGATTTTTTTCGATACTCCATAGCATTTCAGGTGGCAAAGTTGTTAAAAGAGGAAGATCACTCACTCCCCTCCCAACTCCCTCCATGGATGCAGATAGAAAAAGATCTATTGAACAGCCCCTCGGTCACAGTCCTCCTGACACATCCTCTCCCAAAACATCTATAGCGCTGACATATCATTCACCACTCACATTTGGATCGACAAAAACTGGGGTCAATGGCCTCAGCTTGGGGACTTATACTCCCCTTTGGCATAACCCAAGTCTGTGCATTGACAAGGAAACTCTGAAGTGGAGAGACTGGCTTTCCAAAGGAATTAAATACGTGGGGGACCCAACCCTCCCTGGGGACATGGCCATGGATTGATTTCAAGGGCTAAAATCCAGGTACGGTCTGACTGCAAAATTATTTTTGGAAATATCTCCAGATGAGAAGCCTCCTTGCCTCTCAAGTTAAACAATGCTGTCCATGTGTAATATGTAAAAAGGGTAAATCTGGGAGAGCAGCTCACCTTCCAATACAAACCTGGATGGCGCACCCTAGTGGTAGGGCAGGTACCATCCAGAGGTTTTTACATGATAGTGCTCCAGACTCCTCACTCTCTGCTAAAGATAAATGGGCATTGAAGCTAGGTACCCCCATTATGGACACGCAATGGCATCAGTGCTGGCTGAGAACCCATCAGGCCTATGTTGTCCCAATAACTTGTTCCTGCAGAATAAAGTAATGCACCTCTGGTACGCACCCTGTCCAATTAAAAGATGGGCCTGCTCAACAGTGATGCCTGCTGAGATGCAGCAACCCAGCTGCAGACCTATTGCATATCCTATGGTCCTGCCCCCCCTTACAAGCACTATGACCACCTGTGATTCAGTATTGCTCACAGATCCTTGGGAGTCCATTACTGGCTGACCCCAGTCTCTGGATCCTGGGCCATGCCTCCATCCCTGGGTTAATCCAAGATATAGCTCTTATGTCTTAAGCAGGCCACAGGAGAATGTAAAAGAATCATCATTAAACCATGGCAAACAACTGAGCTCCTCCAGGTGGCAGAATAGCTCAGGGCCCTGGAAACCATAGCCACCCTCACTAGGATGTTCTGCTACAAGAATAGGTGTGTACATAAGTTTGAACTTTTGTGGGCCCCCTATCTGGCTTTTCTTAATGCTGCTTGTACTGCACACTCTTCCAAGTATATGAAGGACAAACATAGACCCCCTTGAGATTTCACAGTAGAATAGTTGATCAATTATTACAGACTAAAGATAATCAGTGGTTATTTTACTCTTTTTCTCGATAACTATCTTCAGTGCAACTCTGAGTGCAGTCAACTGGATCTCCCTCACCTTCTTATCTTCTTCACAATAGGTGAAGCAGCTTAGTGACAGCCAAAATACCCCCAGCCATTTTGAATAAGTAATCGCAACAGGTTAACAATCATAAGTATACAAGGTACCAGATAAATGTTGAAAATTGTATTAATGTCAATGCACCTGTTGTCTGACCATGCCATAACATGTAGTGTTTTTGAGAATCCTATAACGGCTCCAGACTGTACTGACTTGGCCTATTGTAATGTGGTGGTAATGTTGTAAACCACCAGGTCTGTCAATTTGATTAAATGTTCCACTATTGTAAAACTCTGAAAGCAGAAAATAATCAGATTAACTGTAACAAAAAAAAAAAAGCATGATGAAGGGATCAAACGACAGGGGAAACGTGAGCAAGGAAAGGTCTGGCAGCAGTATGGGAAGGAACCTGAATAGGCAGATGAAGTGCTGTGGCGATGGCTGAGCACCAGTGGGTGACGTACACCCAGAAGCACTGAAGCAGAGAGAAAAACCAGTCAAAAGGCCAAAAGCAATCAGAGAAAAGCTTTTTTCTTTGTTATGGTGTGGAGAGATAGGAGCAGACCTGAATAGAAAAGAAGAAAAAAAAGAGAGAAATAGTCAAAATTACCACCATGGACATGCAGGGCTGAACTAAGGCCATTACCTCTAGAAATCAGGCCTGGTAGTCAAAAACAGATCAAGGGGATGTAATTAGTCAGGTACAGAGGGTGGAAAGTGGAAGTACAGAGCAGTGGAGTAGGATCAGGTGAGGTGTAAAAGGGTCCAGTAATGGAATGGACCATAAGAGCAATAAAACTTCTGAAATCCAGAATACAACACAGGACAATTAGGCAGGGGAGCAGAAAATGCAGTAGCCACCACAAGTCTAGATGAGAATGAGTTCCCTGAATGGCAGATGAATAAGTGGCTAGAGGATGGGCCTGGGAACTATTAAATGCCATTCCAACACCCACCGGAGTACAGACCAACTCAGTGGGTTCCATGAGCAAGCACCTAATTGCTTTGTGAAAAAGGTGTCTGAGTGGAAAATTCACACAGAAGCTGGACTCCACAAACAGTGAGAATGCATCACAGCTGGGATACCCTGGGAAAATAAAGTATGGGTTAACATCATGGAGAAGGCAGAGACTCGGGGGAGCCTGCTGGGGATTACATTACACCCCGGAACACTGGCAGGGCAACAAGGCAGCAGAAACAAAATCAAAGAATGGCAAAAGAAAATGAAAGGGATAGACTGTGGGGAGAACAGAGACAAAGGAGACAGGGGACGGAGGAAACAAAAATAACACAGGAACAGAGAAGGGGATGGAGAAGGACGATGGGGGAGGAACAAAAATGTCCAATTCCAATAAAGGGCAATATGAGGGTTCCAGAATACTCCCACAGTGTCACTAACTGGACAAAGGGAAGGTCCATAGAAATGGGAGCACAAATGGGAAGGGGAAACCAGACACAACATGAACGGAGAAGAAAAGGGCCAAAGCAAAGAGGGAAACAGAGGAAGGGGTGAACAGCAGGGAAAGTAGAAGAAACCTAGGAGGCACAACCCACAAGCCATACAGGAGCCTGGCACTTGTGTGTGTGTGTGGGGGTGTTTCATAACATGCTAAGTGGAGAACTTCTGAGGGAGGCCAGTCTTTATTTGGGATGTTAGAGGAGCTAATCCCCCACGCTGAACCTCAGGCTTTAGTCCTCCTTAATGAAATGATCAGACTGCATGCCTTTATTTAAAAAAATAAGTTCCTATGCCTAACAGTTCAAAAGATACAGCTATGAAAATACAATTTCAAATGTTATAAAACATGAAAATTATTTCTGGAAATAGCCAGACTGCACTAGTGGTTGTTCTTTTAAGAATAAACACATTCTTCCTTAGATGTACTTCTAGCCTTGTATGGGTAACACAGACAGTTTATATAAATACATAGATGCTGCTGGTAAATAAGGACCACTAGGCCCATCTGGTCTATCCGTTTAAACTGTCTTATGATGTGTCCAGTGACTCTATCTGGTCATTGGCTTTACCTTTTCCTTCCTATCGCTATTATTCCTTTGTTCCTATCCATGCATGTTTTAAGCCTGCCACTGTACAGGCTGCCACCACCTCATGGCACAGGCTATTCCATGCATCCACCACCCTTTCTGTAATAAAAAGAACTTCCTGACATTTCCCCTTGTGTGGCCACCCCTCAGTCTCATGTTGTGTCCTCTTGTCCTGCCACTACTAATAATCTGGAAGGTATACCATTGCTACAACGACACTGGTACACCAAATCCCCCCATGTGAAACCCCCAGTGCACCTATATTGGCAGCAACAGGCATTTTGCATTGAGACACTTTAGAGTGATGGGGTAAATATCTAACTCCACTGTCTGTAGGCGTAGAGTTAGATATCTGTAGTAGGGAGCTGTGGGGGCATTGTGCATCGGGATGGTGCCGGTCAGTTCAGGGTCATGTCACAGTTGGGGATGTCGACGGGTTCCCAGCACGGTCAAGGACATCAATGTCTTTGTTGTCGCTCCAGCATCATAGATCCATCTGGAATATGTTGTCCCTTTTCACCTCCTTAATGCCATTGAGGTACTTGAATGTTTCTACCATGCCACCTCTCTCTCTCTCCTTTGTTCCAGCATGTACAAATTGAGGTCCCTCACTTTCTTCTCGTAAGGCTTGTGATGTAATCCCTTCACCATTTGGTTACCCTCCTCTGCACCACCTCTATTTTGTCAATATCCTTTCAAAGATGTGGTCTCCAGAACTGTACACAGTATTCAAGGTGAGTTCTCAAAAGGGCCTTGTACAGTGGAACTATTACCTACCTCCTTCGGCTTGTGTTTCCTCTTCCAATACACCCCAACATCCCACAGGTCTTTCCCATCATCTTTGCCATCTGCCTAGTGGCCTTAAAGTCATCTGTGATTATGACCCCCAAGTCCCTCTCCTCCTTAATTACTGCCAGCAGCTCCCCCCCCCCAACCTGTAGCTCGCCTCAGGGTTCTTGCTCCCCACATGCATGATTTTGCACTTTTTTGTGTTAAACCTTAGCTGTCATGCCCCTGACCATCTCTCCAGCAGTTCTGGGTATTTTCTTATCCTTTCCACCCCCTCCAGTGTATCCACCATGTTGCAGAGCTTGGTGTCATCTGCAAACAGGCAAACCTTTCCCTCCAGCCCATCTGCAATGTCACTGATGAAGACATTGAAGAGTACTGGCCCCAGAACTGACCCTGTCACCTCCCTTTGTCTGATATGGTTTCATTCACCACTACCCTCTGTTTTCTGTCCCTTAGCTAGTTTCCAATCCAGTTCACCACCTTGCATCCCAACCCCAGGCTGCCTAGCTTGTTGACCAGTCTCCTAATGGGACTGTATCAAAGGCTGCTGAAATTGAGGTAGGCAATATCTACCATCCCTCCCCAATCTACTGCCTTTGTCACCCAGTCAAAGAAATCTATCAGATTAGATTTACAGGATTATCTTGCGGAGAAACCATGTTGCCTGGGATCCACCAGTCAGTTTCCTTCAAGGTGTTCCACTATTCTTTCCTTAAGGAGTGCCTCCATTATCTTTCCAACCAGAGAGGTTAGACTAACTGGCCTGGGTTCCCTATTTCTTCTTTACTACCACTCTTGTGAAGAGGGACAATGTTTACTCTTCTAGTCCTCTGGGACCACTCCATTTCTAAGGACTCACTGAACAGGGCTGCCAGTGGGTTGCCAGTTCAGTCCTCAGTTCCTTCAGGACTGTGCGATGTATGCCATCTGGACCCATGGCTTTTTCACCTTTATTTATTTATTTATTTATTTAGTTTTGTTGACCAGGTAAGTGCACTAGACAAATCCTGCCTTATTTTCAGGCATGACCCAGGAAGGGATACAGATGAATGCCAACTGACCTTGAACCAGATTAAGCTGTTGGTGGTATTTTTAGTGAATGAGGAAATTTGGCCAGGACACGGGAAATTCCCTACTCTGACTGCAGGGTGCTGTCACTTCCTGTGGACAGGATGGAGGGGAACAGTTTGTAGCTGGACACAGGAGGAGGAGGAAGTGCTGATGTGGCAGAGGAGCTGGATATGCTGAAAGGAGGAGGCCTGTTTCAAGGCCTACAAACTTACAAATGGGAGAGGAAGGTCAGAAAGTTATCAATTTGGAGCCTGCAGTTTCAGTGGATGGGCTATTAGAGAGCAGGATGGCCACTTTGGGAGAGTCACTAGAGGAGGAGGTTGTGTGTCTGGTGAAAGGGAATGCCTCACCTTCTACCACAGCACAAACAGAGGCCAGTCAAGCAGATGAATTGGAAATGGACCAAGATGATGTTTTTCATGAAGCAATCAGTTTTTCAGAGGATCAGCATCAAAACAGTGAGCATAATATTTTCCAATATCAGAGTGATTTAAATGGAGAAAATGCTTTATTTACTGTAATTGATATGCCACCTCAAGATAATGACTTGCAATTTGAAACTTTCCCTCAGAGCCCTAAGACAATAGCTGATATTTCTGATAGAACAGGAGCTAATTCTGACAGCAGCTATATTTGTCAAAAACCCAAGGTGAGCTCATGAATGGAGGGAGAGACAATAAAACTTGACATGTGGAAAGCTACTGAAATCAGTAGGGAGCCTTGTTGCTTAGCTGGCAGAAAACTTGTGAAAGAGCAAGTGCCTAAAGCCCAAAGTAACAAACAAAATTGCTGTCCTGAACACAACCGACCCTCAATTGAAATCTAAAAGTCAGACCGAAGGCTCCTATAAACCTAAGAATGTGAGTGGAATGCCTTTTGGCGTTTGGTCGAAATTAACCGAGGAGGCTGGATTTGTATTTAAAATGCCAGTTAACCGTGAACAAACCCCTGCATCTAGTAATCCGTCTGTTTTCAAAGAGATGGTAATCAACAAGCAGTGGTGACTGACGTTAGTTTTTCTCATCGAGTCAGCAGGACTAAAGCAGACTTAATTACTGTCGGAGGATTTGGGGATGTAAAGATGCAGAACCCAAATATAGGAGCAATGCCAGGTCTAGTGCAAAGCGGAGCAGCTAAAAAGCAGTACTCACGATGAAACTTGGTCACCTCAAAAAGCTCCAAGAGGCAGGCTGGGAGAAGACAGCTACTGTGGAAAGGGTATGGTCATGTTTTCCGAGAATGCCCTTGAGCCACAAAGAATAAAGCGTCCTGCATTAGTCTAGATTTACTGATTCAAAGGCCCAAGAAGCCTCTTCTAGACAGGAAAAGACTCCTCAAGGCAAGACGACTGTTCAACCACAAAAGGTTAATAAGAGTAGGCCACCTGCTAAGACCAAACTCCCCAACCCCCATTATGATAGATTCAGTAGAGGTGGTTGCCTTTAGTAATGAGATAGGACAGGAGGAAAAAGAAGATGAATTAGAGAAAAGTCTTCTAAATCCAGAAACTCTAGTACCTGTTTGTTATAGAGACTTTGAAAAATCTGAAAATCCCCCTATTGGAAATGTTCCATTTTCTCCTTTACCACTGAGGAGATCCTCTCAGAATCTGGGACCCAAATCATCCCCTTCTAACACTAATATTGAGACTCAGAACTCCAAAGCGGCATTATTTACCAACTGGGGTGATTCTGAAATGGATATTGGGGATTCTGAGTCACAGAAATCTGTGCCCAAAAATGGTGCTTTAATAGCAGAGGACTACAAAGGAAAGAAAAGAAAAGAAAAAAAGGAAAAAATAAGTAGTGTGTTAGGCGTGCCTTTTCTGCAATGGTAACGCTAAAATTGGGGTCATTGAATACACATAGTATTCTGAATTCTACCAAACCGCAGGCTCTGTTTCGGGTAGCACATGAGAAGAATATTTCTGTATGCTTTTTACAAGAAACATGGATCTATTCCATAGAGCAAATAACTTCTTTTAAAAGAGATTGGCCTTGGGGACCCTCATATTGGTCTTTTGGAAGGGATAGCACAGACGGTATAGGCATTTTGTTCAGTTCCTTTCTTTTTTTGCTGGATAGATTGATAGATCTGATTCCAGGATGAGTTTTAATTTTAGATGGAAAATTGGATAACTTGGAATGTAGATTTATTAATATCTATAACCCACAAACAAAAGCAGAAAGAATTAATTGTATGAAAGCGGTACTGCCATTTTTAATTACTACCCGATTAATCTTTTGGGGAGGTGATTTTAATTGTAGCTTGGTATCAAAAGAGCAAACTACTAAAAAATGTATTGTGATTCCCACTTACTAGAAATAATAGTTAAAACTGCAGGACTTATCAATTGCTTTCAGCATAGGTATTCTGGGCCTTGTTATACCTACATGAAAGGTAAATTAAAAACTATTATTGATTATTTGTTTATATCTACAGAAGTCCCTACTGGAAAATTTCAAATACTGCCAGTTGAGTTTTCGGATCACTTACTTTTAATATATTCATTGACTACAGTGCCAAAAAGGATTATTAGATGGAAACTGAACACCTCTGCCCTTAGTAATAGTTACGTGCAGCTTTCAGCGTCAAAACTTTTAAAAGCCAGACTATCAATAGCTTTTTTATACTGTTTTAGGTGTGTGGTGAATGGAAACTGAAACAGATTTAAGCAGATGGTTTAAGAGATATGGTTCATTACAGAAAAAATATTTTCATACTTAAAACTCAAAAGTAATTACAGTATCTAGTTAGAATGCTAATACTTCTAGGTTGGATTATTCAAGAACAAACAGAGAATATTAAAATGGAATGAAACAGGTGCAATATGATAGAGCAAAACGCTGCAGGCCTTGTTTACTAACCATACTCAAAAATCAATACTAGGCGATTCATTTGAAACATGTAAAAAATTTAAAGAATCTACTCAAATGGAGTTCTTAATATCAGAGGGTAGGAAAGTGGTAAAAGAAAAGGATATTAATTCAATTATAGAAGCTCATTATGAATCCCTGTATCCATCCTCACCTATTCGGCTAGAAAAAATTAATTCGTATTTAGCTACAATTAATTCTCTGAATTTGTTAAATGAAGCTAAAAAGCTTCTTGACCCCTTATTAGTGTCAGAAATCAAAAACATCATACAGAATCTGAAAGATGGAGTTTCCCCAGGAGTGGATGGACTTCCTAATTCATTGTATAAAGCTTTTAAAACCAACCTTTCAACTTGTTTACACTTAGTTTTTCAATGTACTATGATGGGTAAGGGGGTATCTTCGACTTTTATGGATGGTTTAATTATTCATATTTATAAATCTGGAGATAAAGGGGATATAAAAAATCGGAGACCCATAACACTTTTGAATTCTGATTATAAAATATTTACAATGTTATTAAATAACAGAATGAAACATTATATAGAAAAAATAATTTCATCACATCAATTTTGTAGTATTTCGCACAGATGAATACAATCTGCCCTTATAATTATCAGAGATGTAACTGAACATCTTTCATTAGAAGGCAAAACTGGCTATTTAATATCAGCTGGCCATGAGAAAGCATTTGATACAGTAGATCATATCTATTTATTTACGGTCTTACAATTTTTTGGATTCCCACAGGGGATGATCAATATTATTAAAGCATTGTATTCTTCAGCTATAGTGTACCCCTTGATTAAAGGAGTTCAAACTAAGGGATTTACTTTAAAAGCAGGAGTCCATCAGGGATGACCACTAAGCCCCCTGGTGTACGTCTTGTAATTAGAGCTCTTATTCGTCCTCTGTCAGTAACATCTAAGTGAATAGGGATTGGAGGAGATCATCCTGGCTCTCAATTATGTATACAAGGCAGATGATATCTGCATGTTTGTTAGTAATTATGAATATCTGCAAACTTCCTAGTTGAGTTTGACCTTTTGCAGCGGTATCTAATGCCAAAATCAACCTGCTTAAGACAAGGGGTTTGATCCTAGGAGCAGGTGGTCATCATGCGTTTCCATATAATAATATTTTGAGATCCCTGGAACCCTTAAGTATATTAGGTATTATGTTTGGATCTCAAAATCTTCCTGAAAGAAATTGGGAGTCAGTTTTGATAAAAGTAGAGCAAAAAGCTTCTAGATGGAAAGGTTATAAATTCTCTAAAGCAAAACGCATTCAAATCATTAAACAGTTTATTATTCCCTGTTTACAATATGTAGCAATGTTTTTCCCTCTACCAATCCAGTATGAGACCAGACTTTACAGTTGTTGTTTCCAGTTACTATGGGGAAATAGATTAAAACCAGTTAAAAGATGTTTCACTTATCTAGATATTGTAAAAGGTGGATTAGGAACGATTGACCCTATTACCTTCTTTCACTCCCTTTTTTAACACAATCTGTTAAAAACATAATTTTGAGACCAGATAGTATAGAAGCTAGTTGGATGGTGAGAGTACTAGGTAGATATATTAAAGCATGGGTTAATTTGGCTCCTAAACTAAACCCCTATATACACACTCCAGTATATTTTAAACCAAAGATTCAAAAAATGTGTAAGTGGAAAATTACTAAACAAATGGTTGTTTCTAACATGGTAAAAACTTTATATCAGGTGATCATGAGTTTAACCTACCCTACTGAACCAAGTTTTAAAAATTGCCCCACGATGCATAACGCCTATATACTAGCCCAACTGAATAATGCTAGAATGACTGCTTTTATGTGGGAAATGCAATGGCTAATAATGTATGGTAGATTAAACATTAGAGACACAGCTAAATATAAAGCAAAAGAAGAAAGATATTGTCTTTACCCAGATTGTTTAAATCAAGAAGAAACTATGGAACATTTATTTTTCCACTGCTCTTATGTAAAACAATTATGGGTTTATGCACCAATGAAATGGAATTTTTCTTGGTTAAAAAAACTGAACTATAACATATTGGTTATAGGAATTTAACCCCCAAGTCTTGCCCACCTTAGCGAAAATACTGTAGCAGTGTTTTTTGGATGTTTGCATTTTTTTATGGCAGGTGATGTGTCAATAGGTAATTTATCAAAAAAGAGTACTATATGAGGGATTCTGTCAAATGGTAGCCAAAGAAATGTATAAGGTATATCTAAAGTATGTTCAGTTGTATAATTCTGGAAAAGAAATGAAATGGTGGAAAGGATTTTCACGTATAATTAAGTTTAAATGAAGGGGTCTGCTTGCATTCCACAACTATAATATTTATTACCAAAGACCTTGTAGAGTTAACATAGTAGAGTTCTGTTTCTGATTGTACTGTGATCTTACTGTGAACTAGGATTTTGATGTGTAATGCTGTATATTTATTTATCAATAAAAACTCCCCTACTCTTTTGATAAGTGCCATGGGATCTTTAACATCCACCTGAACTACCACCAATCCAGGCAGATGGGACCTCAGTTTAACATCTCATCTGAAAGACGGCATCTCAGAAGTGAAGCACCCCTCTTATGCTGCACTACAGTGTCAGTGCTGGGATATTAACCCAAGTGCCAGATGTGGGAACTGAACACACAGCCCGCTGATATCCCGGCCTCAGAGGCGAGTAATGCTACGTACTGAGCCACTGACACCTTTAGCTTTGCCCATTCTTCTAGGGCCATCTCCTCTGTGAACAAACTGGTGTTTACCTCCTTATCCTTAGCTCCTTTGAAGTCCAGCAGTGGGCTCTGCCCATCCCATTCCACAGAGAAGACTGAACAGAAATATTCATTTGCTGCTTTTCCTTGTCTCCCTCCACTATCCCCCTCCCCGGACCCTCATAGGCTTGCTATCCTTTCTTTGCCTTCTTTCTTTCACTAATGTACCTGAAGAATATCTTATCTCCTTTAACCAATGGAGCTATTTTCTCCTCCGTTTGAGCTTTAGCACTCCTCACTGCCTCTCCTGCCTCTCTCAGACATGTCTGGTACATTTCCTTGTCCTCATCCCTTTTGTCTCCTTATACTTCCTGAAGTCTAGCCTCATGGATCTTACTTTTTCTGCCCCCTCCTGAGAACCAACATGGTTTTCTCCTTTACTCTTGTCTATTGACCTAAAGCATTATTTTGTTACCTCCACTATAGCCTCCTTGAGGTGTGCCCATTTCTCCTCAACTTCCTTGCCTGTCCTCCTCTTTTCCAGGGTTTCTTTTAGCTGTAGTCTCATATTGGTAAAGTCTACCCTTCTAAAGTCTAAGACTCTTGCCTTTGTATGGGTTGACTGGATTCCTGTGTCCACTTTGAACCACACCATATTTTGGTAACAGGATCCAACTGACCTTCTGCCCTAAGATCTGCTACCCTGTCTCTGTTGATCAGCACCAGATTCAGGATTGCCCAGTCCCTGGTAGGTTCCTGAACCAGTTGGCTAAGGCTCAAGGGAGTCCACGAAGTCCTGTGTCCTAGTTGAGGCCCCTATTGAGATGGGCCAGTCTACCTCCACCATATTAAATTCTTCCATTAGCAGTACCTCTCCCTTTGCTGCCATTTCATGCATGTTTTCTAGCAGCTGCTTGTCAATTAATGGCCTTTAATACCCACCTAGCACTGCAAGACTGGAGCTTTTCGGACTCTGAAAAAAATGTAGACTTTGCACTCGAAGGCTTAATCCTCAAATTTAATGAAATATGCAATATCTATGCCCCCTTAGCTAAACAGAAAATACATGTAACCAATAACACCTGGATTACACCTCAGTTAACAGATTTAATGAAAAACAGAGATAACCTATGGGCTATAGCAAAAGATACAGGAGCCCCAGCTGATATCCAGCATTATAAAGCTGCCAGAAATAACTGCACATGGGCAATTCATATGGCAAAGAGCCAGGATTTTAAAACAGAACTTACAAATACCTGGGGTGATGGCCGTCACCTCTGGGACAATATTAAAGCAATAAAACACTAAAAGGCAGAGCACACACAAACCATGTGACAAGGGCACAGGTCATAAATAAATTTATTATAAAATCAATAAAAGAGTGAGAAATGCCTGACGTGTTTTGGATGCTGCTTACATCCTTTCTCAAAGGCTAAATCTCATAAAACTGTAACCATTATATACAGGCAGCCATTAGGTAGCAATTAATTACACCACTGATACATACACAATCATTGGTAAACACTGAAACATTAGACATCATACTAACCAACATGGGTAACAATGTAGCTGATGTTACTACTACGATGCCCTTAGGTAACAGTGACCATTTGTGTGTAAAGTTTAAGGTTCTAGGTCAAACTAGACAACCCGTAGTGGGGGTTATTGAAAAACTTAATCTCAGAAGGCCAATTTTACTGCTTTAAAAGAACAAATGGTAAAATGGGACTGGGAAAAAGTCTTTTGTGATCATTCAGTTGAGTGGAAATGGGACCAGCTAACATCAAAGACAAAGAGTGAGGTTAAAAAAATATATACCAATGTTGAAGAAATATCCCAATAAAAGAATACCCCCTAGCTGGATGAAGCCACATATAAAAACACTTATAAAGAAAAAAAGTAGAATATTTAAAAGTATTAAAAAAGGCAACCAACATCTAATACCAGCTTATCGAATACTGACTAAAAACATTAAACTAAAAATTAAACAATTTAAAGCTGAACGTGAAATATTCTTAGCAATAAATGTCAACGATAAAAAAACTGTTCTTTTCTCATGTAAATAAACTAAGGGGATCCTTAAATTCAGTGGGCACATTTATCAACGATTCAGGATGTTCCACTAATAATAAGGAGATGGCTGACATTCAGAATACATATTTTTCTTCTGTGTTTTCCAAATCTACTTTAACTATTATGGAGGATAAATTAGTACCCACACCTGACAAATATTGATTAACCCAACTGCCATTCTTGAGGGGCTAAAAATTTGATATCAATAAATTCCTGGGTCCAGACGATCTCCACCCAAGGGTATTGAAAGAACTTGCAGACTATATTTACAAACCTCTGACCAATGTGTTTCAGCATTCCTTAGACTCTGGTATAATTCCCTAAGTTGAGAGTGGCTACTGTTGTGCCACTCCACAAACAGGGTCCAAGTTCCAAACCAGAAAATTTAGACCAGTAAGTTTTACTTCCCTATTGGACAAAATACTTGAAGGATAATCAAGGATTATATCCAACAATATTTATCAACTTTAGGAGATACTAACCCACATCAACAGGTTTATTAAAATAGATCATGTTTAACAAATTTATTAAGTTTTTATGAAAAGGTTAACAGAGAGATTGATACAAAAACTCAGTTGATATTATATTTTGGACTTTGCAAAAGCCTTTGACAAACTACTGCATTTGGAACTGGTTAAATTATTAAAAACTTTAAATCTGAGTACAAATATTACACATTGGATTTCAAATTGGTTGGAGGGAGATGGCAGAGGTGGTGGTGAATGGTGTTTTCTGATTGGGTTGGAGTTATGAGGGAAAGCGCCAGGAATCTGTATTGGGCCCAATTTTGTTTAACATTTATATTTCCTCACTAAAAATAGATGTACCAAATGTTTAGATATCTAGATCTGCAGATCGACTGCAGACTGTGAACAGTGGTGAACAGTTAAGAAAACAACATTATGCTGCAGGACGTATTGGAATATAATCTCTCCTGGACAACACACAATAAACTGGAATTAAATATCAATAAATGTAAAGTAATGCACTTGGGTTCTAGGAACAGACAGTATAAATATACCCTTAATAATAATCCCTTAAAAGTAACCACAAGTGAAAGGGATTTAGGAGTAACTATCAGTCACAACCTTAAATTCAATACCCACTGCAGAAACCAGGTGAAAAAAGCTAACCAGATGTTGGATTGTATCACCAGACACATATCCAGTAGAACCAGGGAGGTACTAATTCCTCTCTATGTAGCACTGGTTAGGCCTCATTTGGAGTACTGCATTCAGGTATGGTCACCATATAGAAAGGAAAACATTAAAAAGGTTGAAGCAGTTCAGCACAGATTTACAAGACTAATCACAGGATTCAAATTAATACCCTATGAACAAAGATTGAAAAATCTTAATGTATATACATTGTAACACAGGAGAATAAAGGGGGGGGGGTCTGTGCATGTTGCACAAGGCAATTAATGATAATACCCTAATGACTGAATTTGGATTAAGATTCAATCAGGACAGAGTTAGTAACAGGAGACATTCAAAACAACTCCATTTCGACAATTGAATACGCTATCTAGGAAATACTGGTACAGCCAAAGGTAATTATCTTGTGGAATAACCTTCCACAAGAAGTAATAACCAGTGGAAATGTAAATATCTTTAAAACCTGATTGGATAATGAGATGAGTACTGAAATTAAATATGGGTCACAATAACTATTCATTGACAAGCAAAAGGACAAAAGTCTATTAAAGCTTGATTTATCTATGAAAAATCTATGAAATTGATGAAAAAACAGACCAGCAATGAATAAATAAAACATCATAATTAAAACCAGATAATGAGACATCAGGAACTGCTGCAGTAGACAAAATGTCAAATAGTTAAAGGAGAGGAAAGGAAAGGGACAAAGTGTTTTCTTTGCCAAATACACACTGCTAAACCATCACATACTATTAAGTAAATCTGTGTAAACTAACTGTCTCTTAAAAACAGATCCAAAAACAGTTTTTTTTATTTCTATTCACTTTCTTTTTAAAAAAGGCTTAAGTACTAGCTACTCAATGTATGTGGGATTCCCCGCCATTACAGTGACTCCTTGAAGTTGTCTCCATCAGTTGGGATACAGGAAAGGTTGAGCACAAGTTTATACCATCATTTTCTTTAAAATAATTTCGAAGTTGAAATTGTTCGGGCTGGGTGTTATTAAAATCATTACTGCCTACTGTTTAGAATAGGTAAATTCTAAATGTATCAACAGAATGCTGGATTACATTGATATTTCTGTAGGGGAGGAGGGAATTCGGGGGAATCAAATTGTCTAATACACAAGCTCTACCTAATTGTACCAGGTTGAAACAGCAATCTTTTTAGATTGTGTTTAGTTCTCCCTTCCTGATTCTACTTAGAGGATTCACCTTTACCACTGAAGAGGCTGGCAACTTTCAATAAACTCATGGATCTAAATAGAGGGACTTATTGTCTGGGACTTACCCCATCGTTCTGTACCAGACTACAATGGGGCCTTCTATGTGATTGTCAAATATGTGACATAATCTTCACCTATACCTTGTACGAGGATATGTGTAAATTGTCTGTTAAAACAGAAAATTAATAAACATAAAATTTTTTAAAAAAAGGCTTAAGTACAAAACCTTTATTGAGATCTTTGTCTTAGCATTCAAGTTAATGATCCAGAAAGCCTCTCTGGAAAGTTAACAAATCATTGAATTTTCCACCACGTGATCTACAGCATACCTTGTCTATACCCAGGAAAACAAAGTTGTGTGCACTGGGATTTCCACTTTTCATAATGTGTGCAGCTGTGGCATAATGCAGAAGTGCCATCATTTTTTTCTATGGCTCTACTATGTTCTCTTATATGTACTTTCATATTCCTAATGGTTTTACCTATGTAAAAGGCACCACAGTTACATTGTGCCAAGTAAATTATTCCATCTGAATCACATGTAATCAACTGTCTGATCTGGTATACTTTATCATTTTCATGCACTTGAAACTCCCTTCCCTGTTTAATATATGTACAAACATAGCATTGCTTACACGGGTAACACCCCACAACTCCTTTATGAAACAGATATGCACAAGCATTGCATTTCATGAAAAGCAGAAATCCCAGTGCACACAACTTTGTTTTCCTGGGTATAGACAAAGTATACCCTAGACCACGTGATGGAAATTTCAATGATTTGTTACTTTCCAGAGAGGCTTTCTGGATCATTAACTTGAATGCTAATAGAAAAAAAGACCTCAATACAGGTTTTGAACTTAAGCCTTTTTTAAAAAGAAAGTGAACAGAGATAAAAAAATCTGTTTTTTTGGATCTGTTTTTTAAGAGAAAATTAGTTTATATAGATTTACTTAATAGTATGTGATGGTTTAGCAGTGTGTATTTTGGCAAAGAAAACATTTTGTCTCTTTCCTTTTCCCCTCCCCATTATCTATTTGACATTTTGTTTACTGCAGCAGTTCCTGATATCCCTCATTAGCTGGTTTTATTTATGATATTTTATTTATTCATTGCTGGTCTGTTTTTTTCATCACTGTTTCACCAATGACTGTGTATGTATCAGTGATGTCATTAATTGCTACTTAATGGTTGCCTGTATATAATGGTCATAGTTTTATGAGATTTTAGCCTTTGAGAAAGAATGTAGGCAGCATCTGAAACACGTCAGGCATTTCTCACTCTTTTATTGATTTTATAATATAGAAGATAATGCATGGTCCTCTATCGGTAACCAGTCTGTTAAGCGAAGCTCAAGAGGTATACATCGCCATGGCAACCTCGAGACAGTTAACAGTGACCAGTTGTTGATAGAGGGACCATACATTATTTTTATAGTGTATGGTCTCTCGTAAAAGTAAAATGGCTGCTTACTTTTGAAAAATAGTCACCGCTATGCCATTCAGTCCTTCCCTAACCGCTATGCTCATCCATCGGTTCCCCCTGTAAAAAGGCACGCATATGCAAGAGATCGATCACAGCAGTTAACCTATCAATGTGACGAAAATTTATAGGTTAACAACATTTCACGCCACATCGATAGGTTAACAACCTTAGAAGTGATGATTTCCTAAGGTTAACAGCATTCTACCATACATTATAAATGTATTTATGACCTGTGCCCTTGTCATATGGTTTGTGTGTGTGTTTGTCTTTTAGTGTTTACTTGTTTCATTTGGGCATAGAAGTACCATGTCCTTCTGCTTGCTCCTTTGCTTACATTCGTCACAATATTAAAGCACTATCTGGAAAACCTAACAAGGCTCCTCCCTCTATATTAACTGTGGATGGTTCTCCACCCAGAACCCCAATTTAATTGTAAACATTCTCAACAGGGCATTTATGGACCTCAGTGGAGTGCTAACCCCGACTTCTTCAGCCCTCTAGTGACTGTAACCACCCCATGAAAGTATGACCACACGGGCTCCATCCCCCTTGCAACCCTAGTATCATCTCACAAACAAAAGTCGAAAATACCTCAGAAAGCGCTCAGTAAATCAAGAACCAGCAGCGATACACTTAGCCTCAAGCTGATCAAGCTCACCCTCAATATTCTCTGTGTTCCCCTCACCAAAATACTAAACCTTTCACTTATAACTGGTAATTTTTCCGGACTCTGGAAAGTGACTGGTTACCCCTGTCCACAAAAGCAGAGATAGAACCAACCACAGTAATTACCACCCCATAACCATTCTTCCCCCTCTTTCAAAGGTATTTGAATGGATCATAGCTGACCAGGTAACAGACTATTTAAACAAGTACCAGCTGCAATGTCATCAGCAACATGGTTTGCAGAAGCAACATATCACCACTACGGCTTTCAGCAGATTTATACATAACGAGCTTGACCAGGGGCTATTGGTGGGGGCTACCTATATAGACCTCACCAAGGCCTTCATTACCATGAACCATGAATTGCTCCTGAACCAGTTGATTGTTATGGGTCTCGCCAAGGAATCTGTCACCTAGTTTAGTAGCTACCATTATGGGAGAACTCAGAAGGTGAAAATCCTAGACACACTCTCAGAAAGTATGCCTGTCCCTACAGGTGTACCCCAAGGCTCCATTCTCAGTCCTTTACTCTTTAGTCTGTTTCTCAACCACCTCCCGCTAGCAGTTCAGGACAACATATTATTGTACACAGACGATACTGTACTATACTCATCCATTCTGACCCCTCTGCTCTTGAAACTCAAATGCAGTACAACTTCTAGTCTGTGGGAAAATGGTTCCTCAAATATAAAATGCTACTAAATTACAAGAAAACAAAGACCATGATCTTCACATCTACCCACAACAGACACAGGATGTATCAGCTCCAGATAGTCAACACCGTGAATTCACCACTGGAAATAGTCAATAGCTTTAAATACTTAGGAATTACCTTGGATAGTGCATTATCCTACTCTTCTCATATTTGCCTGGTTTCAAGGACAGCTAATGCCAAGCTAGGGCTGCTCTTTAGGAATAAACATTGTCTTACTAAAGAAGTGCTAAAAGTTGAAGTCCCCAGCTCTGTGCTATTTGTCATAGACGATGGTCTAGCAGTACATGGTGTGGCAACTCAATTGACACTTAAATGATTAAAAACCACACTGAATAAGGCATGCAGGCTTGTTCTGGATGTTAACCGAATGACCCACACTTGTGAGCTGTAAGCGCAGTCAGGCTGGTTTAATCTGAACTGTAGAATAGAGTACCAAGTCTGTCTTCTTGCCAAAAAATCAATGCTTGGGCTCACCTCCACAGGAGTGGCTAACCTTATCAGCCTACTGAGCACCTCCAGATGCACTATGGGACTAAAAAAACAAACACTCAAAGTCTCCTTCCATAGGACCTTGCAAGAATAATGCTCCTATGAATACCGTGCACCTCTATGGCTCAATGCCCTTGGGGTAGAAGTTCAGAATTAACTTAAGCTGGGGCCTTTTAAATCAAAACTATGTACGACATTGGCATCCACTAGTGACCACGACTGCATGACCTAATCCCACTTCACCTTTCGCTATACCCTCCATTTGAGCCCTGTTCTATCTCCTCATCATTTCACTGCCTTAGGTTTGGTCCCCCTTCCCCTCCTTCTATTTTGCCTACATTGTCTGCCCCTATCCTACTTTTCCATTAAATTAGTTACACCCCTGCTCCTTTTCTCTCCCTTAGCCACCCCCTTCCACTCTCCCCTTTTCAGTTAGCACTTCTACTTTATGAACTGTCCCTCCTCTGCCATAGATCATCTTCCCTACTTTATATTCTCCTTCAGCATCACCACTGCTCCCTCTGCCCACTCATCGAAGATAGCAACCCTCCCTACCCCTCCTGCTCCTCCCCTGAACACCCACCTCTATCACTCTTCTCAGTATTTACCCTCCATGTATATGGATTCCACACCTCATTTTACTCCTAAGCTACTTATCCTCTCTCCTCATCTTAAGATCTCTTTTCCCCCACTTCTCTAGAAAATCCTCATCTCCAGCTAATCCTCTCCCCTGCCCCCTGAAGCAGACCACTACTTATACAGTACTTATCTCTCATGCCATGGGCTTTATGGGTACTTCATATCCCTTCCCCCCAGCACTTTGACAAAAGATAATGACTCTATAATCATATCTTGCTTTTATTTGATCTTGGTGTTAACCATAGCTGAAAATATTGAACCTATGTTGTTTTGTTCAATACCACACTCTATGTACTGTAAATGTATTTCCATAGTATGTGTTATATAATGATGTATTATGTAACCGGTGCTTCTGTCTGTTTTCACTGACATAGAACCTCTGTAAACAAGCCCCTGGCTCAAAGGTATTTTCCAAATAATAATAAATAAATAAATTTCCTCTGCCTGAGCCAGGGGTCTGTAAATGACCACTGTGCGAATGACTGTTCCATTGCCTGGCTCAAGAGTGACCCAAATCTCCTCCGTTTGCTTATGCCTGTTTCGAATTTCAGCCCCCTTATGCTCTCGTTGATGTAGAGGGCAACCCCTCCTTCCCTTTTGCCCTCCCTATCTTTTCTGAACAGGGCATAACTTGGTACACTTATGTCCCAGCTGTGGTTGCTGGTGTACCATGTTTTTGTTATCGCCACTATGTCCAGATCAGCCTCCGTCATTGCAGCCACCAGGTCTGGGATCTTGTGCCCCAGACTGCAGGCATTTGTATGCATGACTTTCCATGAAATGCAGCATCTTTTTGATCCCTCCTTGTGTTTTGTTCCTTGCTTCACCCTACTTCTCCTGGAGTACTCTATGTGATGCTTCCTTTTTATTACCTTACTACCTGCTTTTGATCCATGTCCTTTTATTATGTGTGGTTCAGAGCTCAGTGCTTGTGCTCCGTACTGTAATTGGATAATGCAGGTTTGTGCTTAGATACAGAGGCCAGATAAGAAGGTAGGACATGCTCGTCAGATGTGTAGCAGTTCAACTTGGTCAGTGCTTAGATACTTTGAACATTGTTGTACAGTCAGCAATTGTAGTACAAAATGAGCTGACTAGTCTTATGCATGGTGCTTAGATGCTTGAGCTGATGAGTAACATGTTATGATTTGGTATTGATTTGGCCTTACTCTGTATCCCACAGTAAAGAATTCTTAGACCAGTAGTAAGAGACCCACAAATAGAATAATTATATCAATGATTATCTCCTCCAACTCCGGAGAGTATGACTAGTAGCATGCAGGAGAGGAAAAACCCCCTTTGGGGGAAACCATGGCTACTGACCTGCCCATCCTTCTGGGCATACTAAAGGAGAGTAATTCTAAATATTTTAATCGGCTAATCTGAACCCCAAAGTAGTAGGACCCAATCGAGAGAAACGGAGAACTGAAGATGTATTGAATCATGGCATGAAGGTGAACAGAGCGAGCATCCATCAAGTAGACTCCAAGTTCGAATCCATGAACAGGCTGGAATGATAGCAGCGTGGAATCCATGGTTGATAAGAATGTGAAGCGGCGAGTTGCAGTGGTGAAGCACTTCAGCAGGTAAGGATGACTTCTGAGAGAAGAACCAGGAATCAAAGGCACAGAATCCATGTGTAGAAAGAGGACTGTTGGGTCATGTTCAGCTAGGCAAGCTTTGCAAATGAAGGCCATGGTGAAGAAGCACAAGAACTGGTGTATGCTGCGTGATCGAGAGGATGGAGCAGTAGGAACCTCCAATCTGAAGAGGGGATGCAAGTATGTGAAGCAGGTAGAGATCGTAGTGTGAATAGGTAGACAGAAGTCAGATGTATATCCAGCTCATGAGGAGCGAAGTAGGTTGTAAAATGGTGAGTTAGTCGTGATGATCTCTAGGCACTGTAGGGGCAAAGAAGGTAGTATGAGCAAATAATATAAAAAGTGGACCCGTACATAGGTCAGTTGTAGTAGTAAGTAAAACTGCATCATGCAGACATAGTAGCAGGGAAATAGTATTTTACAACTTGTGTATAGTATACAGTGAGGGGTATGCAAAATGGCACTAGCACAGAATTGAAGAGCTTAGTCAGGATCCAAATTGTTGCATAGCAATGTTAATATCCACGCTTTCAAAGCCAGAATGGTACATTAGCTAGAACTGACCTGGTAAGAAAATTCTGATGAGTCCTGAATGGTCGAGCTTATGAGTCATAGATGGCGATAACCGAAAAGGCTGAGTCAAATGAAGTAGCATTGTCACAGGATCCAAGAAGCCTTAGAGCATAAATCAGTATTGAAAGTCTTCTGGATAAGCTCAACTAAGTGTCCTGGTCAGAGGTAGTAGTAATAATTTTGTATGACTGAAGTGGCAGGGCAGAAGCATCCAAAGAATAGCTGACAAATGGCTGAACAATCCAGATGTGAGTCCATAGTTAAAGGAGCTCCTAGGGCTGGCCGACACGGTGGCAGGTAGGCGTATGGTAGAATATGTGAATCTCCAGGTCCTGAGCTGGGCGAGGCAGGTGTAGAGTAGAAGTAGTTAAACCCCTTGGCTCCATGGGTGAAAGCAGGTCATAGAAGTAGGCAATTATAGTGCCCAGGCCCGTAGTGGCGCAGGTCTGGTGAAATGCGATGGTGAACCTCCAGCCCCACAGAGCGAGGCAGGTTGCAGAGCAGTGGTAAATAACGTAATGGAAATGTTGAACTGCATGCAATGCAGAAATAGCAGCGAAGTAGTGAGGAATAAATTGTAAATGGTATTATAATGGCGGCATATCCTGAGTCAGCTTAGTGTGGAATAGTACTGTAGTTTTAAGGCAGACTTATGAAAGCAGAACGGTGCTGTGGACTGTCATATCCTGAAGATCAAGGATGGGAAGGATTGCAGTGAAGAGACCTTGGCGGAAGAGTTGGCACCTCGACGAGAGGTAATAAGCATCCGGAAATTGTAATAATTCAATGTGTTAGGCATCAGTTCAACCAAGGAAGACAGTATAGAATAAAGGTCAGCAGGGAGTCCTGGCGGAGACGGTAGTATTAACTCCGGGAAGATGAAGTAGCATGGTGAGGAGCATCCAAGAGAATTGAAATGCATATCTTGATGTACTCCAGAATCCAAAGGAAGGTGGAAGCTATAGGGAGCATATTTGAAAAGGTAGGTCTGAATGAAAAAGCAGCTCTGTAGGAAGCATCCATGGGAACGAAAGGAGAGCTAGCCCAATGAGATAGGGAAGCGCGACTAGACCATGTAGGTCAGCCGATGAACCATAGTTGGTACGGTTGAATGAGTATGTGAGTAAATAGAATTAGTAGCTAAATCCAAAAAGGTGAGCATGCAGCTAGACCATGCGAGACAGCTGGTAGCATAAGTAAAGAGTGGCAGCCAGCTCAATGTAAGCTAGCATGCATATCTGGACCACACGTAAGTCAGCTGGTAAGGTAAGTAAATAGTGGCAGCTAAGCCCCATAAAGGGGAGCCAGTACAGCTGGACCACACATAGGTCAGATGGAAAGTGAGGAAGGAGTAAATAAAGTGAAGCAGCAAGGCAAGCATCCAGGTACAGTGATGTAAAATCCTAAAACAGAATCCGATAGGAAATCCATAATAGAGCACGATGATCCTGGACCGATGGAAAGTACGTAATATGCAAGGTGAGCTGCAGCGCCCAGAACTCGAGCAGTAGGATTGAAGACAAGACATCCTGGGTGTGTCCAATCTCGACAGAAGCCAGATGGTCAGTAAGTGTCAGTGCAGGCTCTGAGCGATGATGGGGTGGATGGCTGAAGTGCATTGCCGGAGGCTAGAAGCCGAAGGCAAGGGAGTAAGCTAGGCTAAAATGCAGGCAGGATGAATGGCTAAACCCCACGTAGGTCAGCTGAAGAAGGAAAAGAGCTGCAGCTAGGCTCCCCACGAAGGCTAGCCATACCACAGACCCTCATGCAGGGTAACATAGGATAGGGAGTGAATGCCAATCAGTAGTAAACGGCTAGGAGGTCCATGAAAGGTATAGCCAGGCCAGAAGGTGGCAGTAGAGTCACAGAAGAGGGACTGTAGAACTAGTCGAATAATGCTGGAACATCCTGCAGGTAGCAGAACAGCTTGGGGGAGCTGAACAGATGTGTCCCAAAGAGTAACGAGTCCAGGGTAATAGTTGTCCACAGGAGCCTGTGATCCTGCAAATACAGGAGTTTCCACAGGTCAGGGAGCCATACAGAAAACATTACTGATGCCATAGAGGACTTGGGAAGCCATAGTGCAACCCAAGTCAGAGCAATTGAGCAAGCAGGAAATTTGGAGGAAGCAGGTCGAACATCAATATGCCCCAAGAAGTATATTAAGCCCTGTAAGAGTCTGCAGCAAGCAGCAAAGTCCCAGGGAGGTAGAATTATAGGTGTACAGCTGACGCCGTCTAGTGGCTAGTCAATAGCAAGGTGAAGTGAAGAAGCCACAATATAGCTACCGGAGCTGTACAGCTGAGGAGCAGCATGAGGATCACATAACCTCCCCTTCCCCAAGTGCCCAGGCAATGTAAGTCGCTTGAGCAGCAAAGCACAAAGGAAGTCCGTGTTGGTTAGGAAAGGTTTGCTAGCAAGTTGCAGAAAATGGTCAAGATAGCAGGTCAGTTCAGCCGACGTAGCACTGTACAACTGCAGTCAGTAGCGGTAGTAGCCCCGTTAAAATGCACAGGGACTGCAATGGGTGCCAATAGTCTCCATGGCATCAGGTAATGAAGCAACAGGAGCAGGAAACCAGCACAGAGGTAGCAGAATGCGTTGGAGAAACTCTGCAAGGCATGCAGTAAACGCCAACTGGGGTGGGCATGGAGCGGCGGCTGCTCATGAAAAGGAAAGCTAAAAGGAAACAATAGGAGCAAGAAGTACAGCAAGAGCCGAGCAGAGACTGCTGAACACATGGTCAGTAGGGAAGTAGGAATGGGGAATCCTCCCAAAAGAAAGAAGAAAACAACATAAACCAACAAAATAAAAGGGAGCAAGAGCAAGCGAATGATGAGAGAAACGGGGTGGAGCACAGGCAGATGGAGCGAGTGCAGAGCAGTAGAGCACCAGCACCACCACACAGCGAGTGTGTGACTCGCTTAAGCAGTGTGGATGTAGCTTTGCAAGTTTAAATAGGATGTGGGGGAGGAGCTCTTCCCCCATATATCCTCAAGTGATAGCCTAACATTTGGTGGTGATAACGTTATGTCCTGAGCACAGCCTATCCCACCCTGCACTACCTGTGCATCTTCCCCAGATTGACATCCTGGTCTTGCTTGATGTGTGCAGTACCTTGTGGGGGTGGACTGCCTGAATCTCCCTGCTCCTGACAGCCCCCCCAAGTGGATAGTTTAAATGCGTGCTCAAGAAGCATGTAAACCTCTCATTGAGGACAGATGTACCCTACTCAGAAGGATGCAGGCCGTCTTTTTTGTAAAGGCATGCATCACCCCAGGTTGTGCCCTAGTCCCCGATGTAGCCAAAGTTGTTTTCCCTGCACCAGTCTTTCAACCACTTGTTGGCGTTTTGATGCATTGGCTTCTTTCCACCCCTCCTTCCCCTGACTTGTAGCACCTCTGAGAATGTATCAGAGTCTGTTCCCCCAAGCTCTTACCCAAATCCCTAAAATTGTCATGAACCTTCTCCATACTTGCTCTTTCTTTGGCTATGTCGTTTGTCTCCAGATGGACAGCAATGTCAGCCCCCCAGCCACAGCCTTTGCGATCCTGTGGCTCTGCTCCCCTCCTCAGTGCTGTGCCTGGGGGCCCACACCCTCCTTCTTCCTACTGATGCCTGATCCTATCAGCATACCCCCAATCTATTGATTCTCCCACTAGGAGAAGCTTCCTTCTCCCCTTGGATTCTCTGGCCCCATCCCCTGTGCCCCACTCCTGGTGGGTCTGCTTATCACCCCTGGTCACAACCTTGGGTTCCCTTTAATTGTACCTGGGTGGGGGTGTGCTTGAGTTCCACCTTCCTCAACCTCCTGAGCCAGCCACAGTCCATCCAGGCATCTTTCTGAATACCCTCTGTGGCAGTGACTGGTGGTATGGTGTCCCTGGGTGGGGCAATGGTCCCAGTACTCCAGCCAACTGTGATCATTATTTATTTGATGTGCCTCTTGACTGCAGCTTAAAGTAAAATAGAAACATAGAAACATAGACATTGACAGCAGATAAGAACTGCTGGCCCACCCAATCTGCCCATTTCCTACCTATTGGATAAGCTGCAGATCCTAGTTAACCAACAACCTACTTACTTCCCACCCCTCACTAGAATTGCCTTATGTCTGTTTCATGCATTCTTGAATTTGCCTACTGTTTTGATCCCACAATCTCCTCAGGAAGGCCGTTCCATGTATCCAATACCCTTTCTGTGAAAAAATACTTCTCCACGTTGCCCCTGAGCCATCCCCTCTAGCTTCAAATTGTGCCCTTGTTTTTGCACATCTCTTTCTGAAAGATGCTACCCTCTTGGACTTTGTTGATTCTCTTGTGGTACTTTAAATTTTCTATCATGTCCCCTTTCCTCGAGGTATACACAATTAAAACCCTTTAGTCTGTCTTTGTATGGCTTCCGGTGCAGACCCTGCATCATTTTAATTGTCTTCGTCTGGACTGCCTCCATCCTATTTATGTCCTTGAGGAGAAGGAGCCTCCAGAACTGCACTCAGTACTCCAGATGGGTTCTTACCAACTGTCTGTACAGAGAGGTAACAACTTCCTGTTTTCTACTAGTGATGCCTCTCCCTATGCATCCCAGTATCCCCCCAGCCCACCTTACTGCTTTCTCACATTGCTTGCCTAACTTTAGGTCATCTGATATTACTAACCCCAGGTCCCTTTCCATTTTTGTTGTTGTTAGTACCCCCACACACACATACACACACAGATGCACACACTGTGTACTCTTCCCCTGGGTTTTTGTTTCCCAGGTGCATTATTTTGCACTTATTTGTACTGAATTGAAATAAAATATCAATTAAATGTATTGCTGTGCAAACATGTTTCCAAAGTGATCTAACTGTGTTACATAAAGTCTTAATTTCTGGTACTGGCCTATCAGGGCAGCAGTAGTGCTACTGCTCACAATGCCTGCAGTCTGTATTCTGGGAACAAGACTTGGTTGCTCGGGGCCTGCCAGGAGGAGGAAGACTGAGCATCCCAGAGAAATCTCCCCTTCTCCAGGGAGAGAATGCAAAATGTCATGCTGCTCTCAGAATGACCAGAGAAGAAGACTTCTCTGCCCAGCAGCGGAGCCTGAACTTGGGGACTGCCAGAGCCTTTAAGAGGTAAAGCCTCCCGCACTGCAGCCTGCCGATTGTGTAGTGCTTCCCACCCACCCCAACCAGGGTTGGCACTTCAATTGTTGCTGCTGGCAGGTCACGTGATGACCTACCCTTCTTTTTTACTAAGTGTCCACTTTCCCATTTGCAGCTTATACACTCCAACCACTAGGGGTTGCTGCACTTCCACTCTGGCACATCTACCCACTCTCTACTCCCTCTTAGCAACTGTTGCAATCCCTGTCCACTAGAGGTCTCTGCAGTTCCCTTCTAATCCTTTCTGCTATCTTCTTTCCTTACTCCTTCCCATCAGCCCACCACTAGCCCCCTGCAAGCCTCAAACCTTGCACCCTTACTCTAAAGTCTGCAGCCCAACCACCAAGCCAATATCTTCCTTTACTTTCAAGCTCTTAACCCTTCCTTCTTTCTTCTTACAAACAAAAATTTCTGTCCTCTGTCCCAAAACCCAGTACCCTTGCTATCAGCAGTCAGTAGCTCTACCTCTTAACCATTTTATTCTGGCTACCTGATTCCTACTTTCTAAGACTTTCATAGTCTCTCACCCCCCCCCCGCTCTGCCAAAATATTTAACCACCTTTCTCTTGCTGCTGTTGAACCCTGCACCCTCACTGTTTCAGTCAGCAGCTCCACCACTCAGCTATCGTTTGTGATAGGTTTTTGGACTCTAAAACCTCTAACCCTCATAGTCTGATAAAATATTTTCTAACTGTTACTGCAGGCTTTGAGCCCTGCTCCCTGCTGCTACAGCCACTGTTTTGGGTCCTTTTCTATCACCCAGGACAAGCCTTGAACCTGGTGCCCTGTGTACTTGAGGCAGTGGCTCTGCCACTGTACCAAGGTGGCAACTACACTTAAAGATAGACCTTTCACTTCCATCTTCCCCTCTATCATCCAAGTTCCCCCATCTTTCTTCACTTCAACTCTCACACCCTTATCAATCATGCATGCACACCTCCTGCCTACCTGCCTCTCTCTCTCCTCCTCCTCCTCCTTGTGCCTTCCGCTAACCCTAATGTCCCTGTTGATCCTCAGCCTCACTACTCTAGTGTTCCTACCTGCCCTCCTGCCTCCCCTCCTCCTATGCCACTGCCCTCCCCTCCTCCTCCTCCTCCACTCACCCCATATGCTCCTCTCCACCTCACCCCCCATCTAGACACTACCTTTCCTCCCCTTTGCTCCCTCGGTATCTTATCCTCAAGCCTTCTCAGCCTGTGCTGCCCTACCCACCCCTGTGCTACAACCCCCTTCTCTTCCTATCGCTCCCGGCGAAACTCTCCTTCTACCACCTCTCTGTCCAGAGCAGCCTCCTCCTCTGCTCCTAACTGGTAACATACATCCCAATCCCGGCCCAGCTTGCAAAGGCTCCTCAAAGGAATCCACCGGCTTCATATTGCTTCCATGAACATATGTAGCCTCCTTAAAAATTAGACTCTCTCAATTGCTGGGTTGAGTTCATAAACCTGACGTTATATCCATAGTTGAGACTTGGCTGTCAGACTCTCACCCTGACTCCTGGTCTCACTCCCTGGCTACTCCTCTATCGGGAGGACCGTGTTGGTAGGCGAGGTGGGGCTGTGCCATTTATGTCAAAGACCCTCTCATTGGACTAACCCTCCCAGCCCAGGTCCTTGACTTCAGGGCTCGGCCTAACCCTAAAACTATCTCCTGATCCCTCTAGGGGTCCCATCTACCTGACTACAGCATACATACCTCCAAAAAATCAAGCACAAGCACTAGGCTCACTAATCGATTATCTTACCTCCCACCCCTTCACCTCCGACCAAATCCTTGGGGACTTGAACATCAATTGGCTCAGCCCTTCATCCACTTCCTCCGTGACGCCTTTTCAACCATTGACCTAACCAACTAGTCTCCAACCCACTAGAGTGAATCCTAGAATGGGCTCTAGCACACTCTGGATGTGTACTCACAAACCGCCTCTAACCGCATCCGCAATATCCAAATCCTCCCAGACTGCCTTAGTGACCACTCCCGGTTCTCTTCTATTGGTCAACCTCCTTGCTCAAAGCCACAGCACAAACTACCCTTTGGCGACGTCTTAGACCTGGTGGGCTGAAAGGCCTTAAGCAACTCCTAGCCCTCATAGACTGGTCCCCTATACTAAACGCCCCAGATATTGACACGGCCCTTGCCTTCTTTATCCACACCTTCAACTCTGCTTGCAACATTTTTGCACCCATAACGGCATGCCGATCCAAAGTAAGGCATGCCCCCTGGATTACCCCCACCCTGCACCAACTCCTTAAGCACAGGGACAATCCATGGCACATTGCCACGGAAACAGGCCACCCAGCTGACAGGCTGGCCTATGCTGCTGCCTGGAACAAATGTACATGGGCCATCCAGCAGGAAGGCTGAGCACTATCAAGCCTCCCTCACTTCCTCATGGGGGAATGCTAGCACCTTCTGGGACAACATTAAGCAGCTGAATGGTGGCAGCGTTCTCCCCACCTTCGCTTATCAACATTAATGGTTTGGTCTCTTCAGACCCTGTCCTTATTGCCAACCACCTCAACAAATCTTTCACAGATCTTAGCCCTGTGCTCCTGATAATTTCTTCACTCCCCTCCTCCAGGTCTGTCCCTATTCTCCCACACTCTTGTTCTACCTCGCCGAGTCACTGCCCAGGAAGTCAGACTCACCTACTCAAGGCCTTAAAGAGTAACACAATTGGCAATGACTCCCTTGATCCCAGTCTTCTCCGTCAGGTTCTGGATCTGGTTATCTCACCAATCACCGGCATCTATAACAAATCCCTCTGCCTAGGGCAATTCCCCTCTGCCTGGAAGATAGCTACTGTCACCCCAATACACAAGGGTGGTGATAGGACCCTCCCTAGCAATTATCGACCTATCTCAATCCTCTCTCATCTCTCTAAGGCCTTAGAAAAATTGTGGCCACCCAAATCTCTGAATACCTCGATAAATATAGCATCCTCTGCCCAGAACAACATGTGTTTCAGAGCAGGCCACAGTACCAATACTGCCCTCCTGGAGTTCTCTAACTTTCTTCACACCTCACTGGACTCTGGCTCCCTAGCAGGTGCAGTGTTCATTGACTTATCAAAAGCCTTTGATACTGTCTCCCACCCCCTCCTGCTAACTACTCTTAGTCACTTAGGCTTTGCCACTGGGCCTGTTTCCTGGTGCTCCAGCTACTTGTCGGCCAGCTCACAATGTGTGAAAATCAATGGGAAACTTTCCAGCACCTGTCCTATCCACTCTGGAGTTCCTCAGGGCTCCATTCTTGGGCCCTTGCTCTTTTCCCTTTTTCTCAACTCCCTGCCCAGTGCATGTACTGGTAAAATCCTTCTTTACGCAGATGATGCTGTACTTTGCCTCCGACCAGTAATCCCATCTCACTTAGGATTCTGCAGGAATCCTACAATGACGCATAGCCTGGTTTACATTGAGCACAGGCTCGTAATTAATCTAAAGAAACCAAAATCATGCTGTTTGCCCACCCCCAAAATAAATCCAGTAATTATCCTCTCACAGTCCACTCCACCTCTAAACACCCTATTGAGCTAGTTCACTCTTATAAATACCTAGGTATAACCTTTGACCCTACCCTCTCTTCATGCCCACATCTCTGCCCTTGCCTCAGCCTCTAACACTGCGGCGGTATCCTCTATCATCATAAAACTGCCTCCCACGGATGCCCTCCGACTAGCAGTCACATCCTCTGTTCTATCTCTGGTAGAATATGGCCTACCTGTGTATGGTGCAGCAGACCAGACTGCCCTGTACAAGATCTGCCTCACCTTAAACAAGGCCTGCAGGCTCATAACTGGGGCTCCTAGTCTAACCCACACTTGCCGTCTGTACACCATGGCTAATCTACTCAACCTTGATGAGCGCCTCAAATACCAAACCTGCCTCCTAACAAAAAAATCACTCCTTGGGCTATCCCCACCGGGTCTGTCAACCACTATCCACCGTGCAAACCCTACAGTGCATACCCTCACATCCCGCAAAACTGCACTGGTTATACCGAGAGCGAGAACCTTGCAAGGTCAAAGGGCTTACTCCAACAGAGCCCCCTGTTGGTATAACGTCCTCCCCATTGGAGTCACTGATGCCGCCTCGTTATCTTATTTTAAAACTAGTCTTAGAAATCACCTGCTCTCAACACGCAGCTGTACCTGCCTCTAAGCCTCCTCTTATCCTCCCAGACAAGGCTCACTGAGCCGTTCTCTGACCTTCTGTCCAGCTCTACCTTTACTTGCTACTATCTTTTCCACACTCCTCTTCTGATGTCTTCCACCCAGCCCTACCCTTATTCTGCCCACTGAATCAATCTCCATGTAACTACTGTATATTGTCTACTCTGTAAAGCGTACTTGTAAGCCTGTTGTATACTGTGTTTGACAAATGCCTGTATTTTTGGCTGATTCCTAAATGTACTCCGATCTTTTGTCTGCCTTGATGTTTGTTTCTTGCACTGTTTTGTCCTCACTGTGACGAGGTACCTTTGTAAATGAGCCTCTGGCTCAAAGGTTGTTAAACTGATGTTCTAATAAATAAATAAATAAGAAGTGGAGGAACACATAGGACCTCGGAGATCAGAATGAGAGGAAACTTTTGACATTACAGCGTAGACCTGAGAGTGTGTTTCTTTTAGTACTTTGCAATGACTTTTTCTGTCTGCAAATAATTGAAAGGCTATGCCTGTAGTTCAATGGACAACCAGCTAGCCACTCCCCCTTCCTGAGCTACAGTATATAATCAGTTCCTTCCAGCCTCTTTCTGAAGCACTTTTCTTTGTAGCTGTGCTGGGGCTTGCCTCCACCCGCTTCCTGTGTTTTTTTTGGCTTTCTGTTTTCCTGTCCTGCTGTATTTGGTTTGTATTACTTGCCTCCAGCTGTGTGCTTTTTGTGTTGCTTGTTTCCTGTTCTGCGTTTGTGTCTTTCTGTTTTGCAATGAATTTTCCCTTGCATTCACCAGAGCAGCGTTGTACTCCTGAGGGCTTGCAAAAGCTCCTATTTCTTGAGCAGGCAGTTCGTAAGTGCCAAAATAGAAAAAAAACAAGCATTTGTCAATGCCGAATGTTTGCTTGCTGGCATTGGCAGTGGTAGTGTAGAAGTTACAGAGCTGTGTAATAGGAATGGCAGTGAAGTATTGAACTGAAGCCAACCTCACCACCACCTGCAGAGAGTGACAGGCATTGGGGTGTGTGGGTCGTCAGGCATAACGGCCCGCCATTTCACCACATCCCACCCTGCAGACACTGACAAGTGTCACGGTGTTCTTGGGGTCTTTGGCCCTTGTCGCACCCCATTTCATTAGGAAATATGGTGAGATGGGTGCGATATAGGAGAATGGGGTGAATTTTGGGGCCGAAGAGTCCAAGGCATACCTTGATGCCTCTCACTGGCTGCAGGGTGTGGAATGGTATAAGCATTACAGGCAAGAATCCCAAGTCACACCCCTGATACCTGTCATTCTCTACAGGGTTGGGCGTTATGGTTGGAAACCCTAATACCTCAGGCGTTCGTTGGTATTTTCACTCCAAATTTTCAACATGTTTTTTTTGTGACCCCACCTCATGAACAGCGGAATATCAGTTTGTTAGCTGAAAGCTGCTTATGCACAGTGACTACGGCATTTAGCACCACAGGTGCAAAAACATTCCAAACAGGATGTAAAAAATGACAGCTGTACTGTTGATGGGGAGGCGTAAAAAATGGCAATGTTGCAAATCTGCAGTAAAAATATTAAAAAAATGGTGAAGTCACGAGCGTGATATGAAACTATGCAACGCACACCCATAATATAATTAGGTTGGGATTTTTACAGCAGATCGTCAACTCAGGCATTTTGAACCTCGATCATGAACAGTGTCACTGTGATTTTCTTTATCTGTGCCGAACAATGATTTCCCACAGCAACCACGCATCTCTGCTGAAAGTGTGAAAACACACTTCAGCCATGTTGTGAAAAATGACAGCTGTACTGTTCATAAGGAAGTGTGGAAAATGCCACTGGTGAAATCTGGACTGAAAATATTACAAAGTCATGAACTTACGAGGGTGGGAACTGCCAATGCTCACTCATAACACAGTCATTTTATGGACTTTGTCACCAAATTTTCAATATAGCCATTTTAAGACCTCTGCTCATGAACAGTGGAACTGTGATTTTCTTAATCTGTCTTAAACATTGCTTTAGCACCAACAGCACCATTGTGCGCTACATGTGCGAAACACATTTAGGTGACATATGAAAATGGCAGCTGTACTGTTCATGAGGAAGTGTAATAAAATGGCAATGTTGAAAATCTGGAGTGAAAATATTAAATTGCAAACTTACGAGCATGCATAGGAACTGCAGGCAAAGCTCGTAAAACAGTCATTTTAGGAATTTTTCACAAAATTTTCAACATAGCCATTTTAAGGACCTCTGCTCATGAACAGTGTCACTGTGATTTTCTTAATGTGTCCCATACATTGATTTTGCACATCGACTGCAACATTGTGCGCTTCATGGGTGGAAACACATTTTGGGCAAGATGTGAAAAATGACAGCTGCACTGCTCATAAGGAGGTGTGGTAAAATGGCAATGTTGAAAATCTGGAGTGAAAATATTGAAAATTCACGAACTTACGAGCGTGCGTAGGAACTGTACAATGCACGCTCGTAAAACAGTCATTTTTGGAATTTTTTCACCAAATTTTCAACATAACCATTTTAAGACCTCAGCTCATGAACAGTGTCACTGTGATTTTCTTAATTTGTCCTGTACATCGATCTCGCACACCGACTGCGCCATTGTGCGCTACATGGGCAGAAACACATTTTGGGTGAGATGTGAAAAATTACAACTGTACTACTCCTAAGAAGGTGTGGTAAAATGGCAATGTTGAAAATCTGGAGAGAAAATATTGAAAATTCACGAACTTACAAGCGTGCATAGGAACTGCGCAACTGCACGGTCGTAAAACAGTCATTTTTTGGAATTTTTGTACCAAATTTTCAACATGGGGTTTTGGGACCCCTTCTCATGAATGATGTCACTGTCATGGCATTATTCAGGCCCAAAGGGTGATTCGCGCAGTGACTGCGAAATCACCCTTGAGCAGTCGCCATGAAGGTGAGTTAAACCCCTATCTAGCCCATTATACAGCTTACCGGCATTTCCTCAGTTCACGGTCGGCTTTGAAGAGTGCAGGCGTGTTCCAGACCACCGAAGATCGTCGTGCCGAGCTCTGGAGGTAAGTATGGGGTGAGGGGTGTGGGGAGTCGAGGTGCGCAGTGGGTGGGTGCGGGTTGTGGGAGGGGCTGGGGAGCGCAGTGGGACCGTTTTTATTTTCAGGTTAAAAAGACGATGTGGGATGTTTGCCACGCTGGGGTGGGCTCCCAGTGTGGCACAAGGATGGCTGGGGAGCTGTGGAGCCAATGGGATTGGGAACCCCATCGGCCATATGATCAGTTGCCACGCCTGGGTGGGCTCCCAGCGTGGCACCCAGTACTCGGGGGGATGAGGACAGTGGAGCTGATGGGGGATTGGGCACCGCTGTCGGCTATTCTATGAGTTGCCATGCTGGGGTGGGCACCCAGCCTGGCATGTGGAAGGCTTTGGGAGGGAGCGCAGCACCGTCGGCTATAATCGTGTGTGTGGAGGGGGGGCAGCACGCAGTATGTGTGTGTGTGTGTGTGTGTGTGTGTAGGGGAGCTGCGCTGAGCAGGCGTATATCTTATCACTGCTCACTGAAGCGTAGCTCCCCCTTTCAACTGTATGTCACTGCATTTTGGAGCTTGTCATAGACAGCTCCAGCATGCGATTGCCTTACAGGGCCGCGCCACAACACACTGACTGAATTGGAGGAGGAGGTGACACACCGAAATCTCGGATGATGGCACTATGTTTCTTGCACATGCGAGCAAGCAAACATAAAAAGGATTCATAACGAGCGGGGTTTTTCTCAGCCGAATTATGGCACAGAGAACAATACCCACCCATGACAGGCTTCTGTTTCTAGAATCCTTTGTCTTTGCTCATGTTTCACTAATCCTGAGCTTGTGCTATTTTGCTCCCATTTACTCACAAGTGCAACTGCACTTGTTATCTGTGTGTTTTAGTGCAAATGCTGCTTCCCTGCTACTGCTCTTTTATGTTACACACCTTAATTATTTTCACCTGATTTAGACTCACTCTGCAACCTAGTCCATGGAACTCAGTCCTGCTTCCTGAACTTATACCAAGAATATATTGCTGCAAATATTGATGCTGTTTTCTGTGCATTGCCCATGGAACTCAATTTTGCTTCCTAAACTAATACCAAGAAAATCATTGCTGTTTCAGCACGTTGTCTCTCTCTATAGTTTCTGTGTTCATTCAGATTGCAACCTTCAAGCTATACTTAATTGCTTGCCAATGATGATCATTTACTGGACACTGCTCATTTAATTTGCATACTGCTTTATTATATTCTGCAGGTCAGCTTGGCTACTGCCATTGCTGTAAACTAGTTTTAAATGCTGCATGTGGGTCACAGAGCTTTCCCATTGGTTCCTTGTTTTTCCTACGGTGGGAGACTGGGGGTGTTGTTAAACAGCCGTGGCCCCATGTGGCCTATTGCCTCATGTTTGAATCCTGCCTCCACCACTAAAATCCTCCAAGTATCATGTTACCTTGTAATTGGCTTCCTTGATGGAACTTGATTGGCTTGCCCCAGTGAAACGTAGGGGAATAAAAAGAAATATTAAATGGAACCAAGTGACAGTCCTTAGTATTATTTAAAGGGCCCCTTAACACTACTTGAACAGTCTATTGAAAAGCCTCAGGGTGGCTGAAGAAGTTCTAGGAAGAACAAAACTCCTTTTTCCACCAAACACAGTGCTTAATTTGCCCCTGCTTATCCCGTATATGTTGCAATTAAACTTCTGCAAAACTGAATAACTTTAGCATACTAAATACATAATTTCAGTATATTAAATAAATGAATAAAGGTATACATAAGAAATACCTACACGAATAAATAGTCATGCCAACCTTGTCCTAGAGTTCCCTGGTACAGGGCTTACCCTGTGCTGACTGTCTCTCTCTGCACCCTGAAGTCCACATCTTGAGCATGCGAAGCTTGGGATGGGGTCCTTCTCACCTGGCCCATAACTGGGAATGTCCTTGCTCCAGGTGGACCATCATTCGTCAGCTGTACCGACAACACCTCAAGTTGTTGAATTTAAGACTTCAGTGGTGAGGGGGTTGGGCTGTCACGAGGGCCCCTTTAGCTGCCTGAGCAGGTTCAAAAGCACCCTTTCAAGCTCTCTCCCTATAACCACCTCTGGTTCACCTGGTTTGTTCTTAGATCAGTAGGCCAGGTGAGTGCCTCAGTGGTTGTTACTCTCCTCCTCCCACCTTGGAGGTGGCTTGTTGCAGAGCAAACTGGCTCACAACCCACCATGGCATTCCTGTTGGAAGGACAGAGTGAGAGCTTCCCTCCAAATTGGAATATTTTCCACCCCCCTTTCATTGGGCTTTCCGGGTTGCAATCACAGAGCCGTTCCTAACTAAATTATGCTATGCCTGGAGAGATGGTGACCTAGGCCTTGGATCCCCTGATATTGCCTCCTCAAAGGTTTTTTTTTTCTCTCCTCCATGTCAATGGTTATAATTCCTAGTTAGTCTTAGTTAGTATTCCCTTGTTCCCTTATCAAGAGTCCGCTGTTGGATGGCGGTGGATGGTGTCCCTATTTGCTGTTCCCTCTCTCCTTAGGAGGCCCCCTCAATCACCAATGTATTCCATTGCACCCTTGCTATCTTGCTACTCTGTGCACCTCCTGATGTTTTATCAAGCTGCTGTTGCTGTCATTCTACTTATATGCCTCATGGCCTCTGACTGCTAATGTTCTTTGGTGCTACTACAATTTCTTTTTGGGATTCCTTTAGTCAAGGGAACCTTCTCGCAGCACCTCTGGGGTGGAACCCTCTTTCAGGGTTCCTTGCCTTTGGTACCCCTACAGGGTGATAATTCCTCATGGAATAGAGAGTGCAAATGGCCAAAGCAAAGTAACACAGTTACACAATCATAACACTATAGTGGTTGCGTAGGCCATTGAATTGAAAGGCTATGTCTGTAGTTCAATGGATAAGCAGCCATCCACTCCCCCTTCCTGAGCTATATAAGCAGTTCCTCCCAGCCTCTTTCTGAAGCACTTTTTCTTTGCCCCATCACCCTCTCCTCCTCCTCCTCCTCCAGTGGCATCGCCTCTCTCCAGGGATTCTTCCTAAGGTATCTTTAGCCAAGGGAACCTTCCCATGGCACCTCTGGGGTGGAGCCCTCTTCCAGGGTTCCTTGCCTTTGGTACCCTTAGAGTGGTAATTCCTCATGGAATAGAGAGTGCAAATGGCCAAAACAAAGTAACACAGTTGCACAAGCATAACACTATACTAGTTTAAGTAGGCCATTGAACTTTGTTTAAACACAGTTATTGTTGCCAGTGAAACATGCACTGAGGTAATTGCAACTGGACTTTATGTTATGTTGGACAGAAAATTTATCACATTGTCAAATGCTGTTACTGACACTGTGGATAAATAAATGGCTTATATACAGCAGATCTTTTGTTGTCAGCATGCCTTTCCCTCCCTTTAGTGAATCACGGCAACATACATGTCGAGCCTGTTTTGTTTCTGTAGCATTTGGGGGTATTGTAGTTTAAAATTTGAACTAAAACCAATAAACTAGGTTTGTGTACATGCACAGTGCTAGTTCTGGAGAGGTTTGCCACAGTTTCTCCACTCTCTCATTTTCACAACCAATGAATGTTTCTACTGCTCTTGCAGACATGACAAACTAGAAATCACATACCACCCACATATTTCACCTCCCAATGCATTTGCTATGAGAAATGGTCACTGTCCACTACTCTGCATGATCACAGTAGAAACTGGTCTGTAAAGCTGACCAGCCCAAATGAAACATGTACACTGATTCTCAAATGTTGACATAGGGCTTGCACAAGCCCCGCATCAAACCATGTACTGTGCAAAACATATTGCCACACCATGGGCCCCATTCACAATGGTCGTGCGCATTTACAAGACTTTCCCCCTTTACGGTAGCTTGCACCAAATATTTACCACAAACCCTGTTAAAAAGGTCAACAAAGTTAAACCAGCAAAAGCTGATCTAACTCGTGGCATGGGGCGATAGGATTGAGAATCTCGATTCAAGCCAGGAATGCAGCAAGGCCCATGTGCTGTGTGTTTGTGTACCCAGGGCTTGCTGCATTCCAACTCTTTTGAGAATCAAGCCCATGGGTTCCATGCTATGGAGTAGCTAATGAGGGCTTTATGCAGTTCCTGTCTTCATTCACAGTTTGAGAGAAACAGTATGAAACAAAGTTCTGTGCAAACCTATGGGCACTTCTCCATGCTGCTTTATGTTGTTCCTGTCTCCACTCACTCCATTTAAATTGCTGTTAATGATGGAGTAGCAGCAAAAGGCAGCAACAAGGATAAGCGTCATCAAGAGAGATAGCAGAAAATTATATCTGCTTTCCAGGTCTGGTAGTCTTTTTGAAATGCATTTATACTTTAGAGAAGGTGAAGTAAAAACAATTTGCCATCAGCAGATACTGTAATTGGAATCTTTATACAGGGATATAGATTGGTATCAGCAGACTGGTTGGATGAGAATGGGGGTTGGAGCTAAGCCTGAAACTCCAAGTAGTGGCATGTATTAGTACCTCCTCCCTCCCTGGAGGTGGCCATAAAATTAACCCCCAGTAGGGCTAATTGATATCAGAAGCCTCCCAAAGGTATGTAAAGCCTCTAGTTTTACTGGTGAAAAAATAGGCAAAAATTTCATCAAGACCTTTGATGAACACTGTGTTTCCCCACCAAAGCGTCACCTATGAATCAGCAAAACATAGAAACATAGAAGTTGACGGCAGATAAGGACCGCAAGGCCCATCCAGTCTGCCCATTTCTTTTTCTACCTTATAAATGAGCCATCGGCCTTTGCTCTATCAGTGGCCTATCTATTCATAGTCATTTGTATTGCTCACTTATGCCTATCCCATGCCTGTTTGAAGCCCTGCACTGTATTCATAGCCACTACTTCTTGTGGTAAGCCATTCCATGCATCCACCACCCTTTCTGTGAAAAAGAATTTCCCACATTCCCCTTAATCGGCCTCCCTCTAATCTCATGCTGTGTCCTCTTGTCCTGCTATTTTTCTTATATTTAAACATGTTAGACTCTTTCACCTTTGTTTATGCCTTAAGGTGTTTGAATGCCTCGATCATATCACCTCTCTCCCTCCTTTGCTCAAGGGTATACATATTGAGCTCTGTTAATCTGTCCTCATATGTCTTCTGATGCAGTCCCTGCACCATTTTGGTTGCCCTCTCTGGACTGCCTCAATTTGGTTAATGTCCTTGTGAAGGTGTGGCCTCCAATACTGCACGAGTACTCCAGATGGGGCCTAACCAGTGTCTTGTACAGAGGGATTAATACCTCCCTCTTACGACTTGTGATACCCCTACTAATACACCCTAACACCCCTAGCCTTACCTACTGCTTTAGAGGTCTGCTTGGATGATTTTAGGTCATCAGTGATGATGATGCCCAAGTCTCTTTCTTCCTTTGTGACTGCTAGCAACTCCCCTCCCAGCCTATGGGTGGCTTCAGGGTTTCTCTTCCCTATGTGCATGATTTTGCACTTCTTTGCATTAAATCCCAGTTGCCACTCTTCTGACCATTCTGCTAGTTTATCCAGATCTCTTCTCATTCTGCCCACCCCATCTGGATCATCTACTCTGTTGCAGATCTTGGTGTCATCTGCAAACAGACAAGCCTTACCCTCTAGTCCATCTGCAAGGTCACTAATGAAGATGTTGGAGAGGACTGGCCCCAGGACTGATCCTGAGGTACCCCACTTGTGACTTGCATCTCTTCTGACTGTATACCATTTTACCACCACTCTCTGTTTCTCTTGCTCAACCAGTTTGCCACCCAGCTGACCAACTTCTGACCACCCGAGCCTACCCAGCTTATTTTATCAATCTTCTGCATGTAGGAACAGTGTCAAAAGCTTTTGCTGAAGTCAAGGTAGGCGACATCAACTGCTCCCCCTTGGTCCACCACTCTGTTACCCAGTCAAGAAATCTATGAGATTAGTTTGACAGGACCTTCCTTTGTAAACCCATGCTGTCTTGGATCCTGTGCCCTATGGATTCCAGGTGTTGCACTATCCTTTCCTTAAGGAGTGCCTCCATAATCTTGCCCACTACTGAGGTAAGACTGACCGTCTGTAGTTCCCGCCTCCTCCTGCTACCACTCTTGTGGAGCAGGATCACATGAGCCCTTCTCCAGTCTTCTGGGACTTCTCCTGTGCTCAGAGACTCACTAAACAATTCTGCTAATGGCTCTGCTAGTTCCTCCTTTGGCTCCTAAGTACCCTGGGATGTATGCCATCGGTCCCATTGCCTTATCCACCCTGAGCAACAAGCTCTTGTAGGACCTTTCTTTTGTGAAGGGGTAGTGCTCACCTCCTTCCCCCTGTGTCCATGATGCTGAGCTGGGCCCTGCCCTAACTTCTCTTCAGTAAATACTGAGCAAAAGTATCTATTTAGGATAGATGCCTTTACAGGGTCCTCCTCCTCACATGCTCCTTTTTCTCCATAGCTTAGCAATATCCCTCTGGACTTTCTCCTTTCACTAATGTATCTATAGAAGTCTTGTCACCTTCTTTACTGTTCAGGTCTAGTGTTTCCTCAGTTTGGGACTTTGCCTGCCTTTACTGCCTTATCTGCTTCCCTTAGGGCAGTTTGGTATGCCTCTATCTTCATCCCGCTGTGTTCCCTTATATTTCCTGAAGGCCAGCCTTTTGGCTCTGACCTTTTCTGCTACTGTGTTTGAGAACCAAAGTGGTTTCCTTCTTCTTTTTTGCACTTCCTTTTCTGTCTAACACAATCGGATGTTGCTTCGTGTTGCATCCTTAATGCTTGCCCACTTGCCTGTACCCCCTCACCTGTGTTTCTTTTTGCCAGGGCTAGCTTAACTCTGTTGGCCATCTTATCAAAAGTCAGCTCCTCTGAAGTCCCATATTTTTGCCTTGGAATGGGATGATTTAGATGTAGTAGCCAAATTGAATCATACCATGTGATGGTCACTGGCTCCCAGGTGACCTTCTACCTGGAGATCTGTGATCCCTTCTTTGTTAGTCAGTACTAGATCTAGGATAGCCCTGTCTCTTGTGGGTTGCTGTACCCAGTTGTTTGAGGCCCTCCCCTGCAGAATCCACTATGAGTCTAGTTCTGGCAGATGTTCCTATTGGTATTGACCAATCTGTATCCGGCATGTTGAAGTCTCCCATTATCAGAACCTCCCCTTTAGCTGTCATGTTTTGTATATCTTCTAACAGTAATGTGTCTATGTCTTCCCTCTGGTCTGGGGGCCTGTAGACAACCCCAATTCTTATGGCTGTCCCATTTCCCTGTCCAGGGTGACCCACAGTTCTTCTGGCTTCTTATGTGTATTCTGAATTTCTGTAGCTTTGATATTTTTCATTAACATACAGGCCCTCCTCCCTCCCTTTTGCACCTCGGTCTCTTCTGAACAATACATAGCCAGGTACTGAAGTCTCCAAGTGTGGTTACTGGTAAACCACGTCTCACTAATTGCTACTATGTCCAGTTTAGCTCTGACATTATTGCCTGCAGGTCTGGGATCTTATTTCCCAGGCTGTGAGTATTTGTACATGATTTTCCATTGGGCAGATTTTGGTGTATTAGTTGTCCGTGAAGTTTGCTCACCCCTGTGCGTCTGAGGAGACAAACCTTTTTTCTACCTGGTAGATGCAAATGAGCAGCAAACATGCTGAATTCCTGTTTGACCACTAGCTGAGGGGAGGTGTTCTTCCCATTCGACGTATGGGGTGCTGCACCCCTCTCCCATTGCTAGTTTAAATATTCTGCAAAGACGTCAAACTTCTGCCCCAATGCACTGACTCCCTCTTTAGTCAGATGCAGTCCATCAAATTTAAAGAACTTTTGCTCCCAGAACTGCTGCCAGTTCCCTACAAATCTGTGTCCTTTTTCCTGGCACCAGCCCTTGAGCCACATGTTTAGCTCCCCTATCTCCCCTTCTCTGACCTTCCGTCCATCTGCCCCCCTCTCCCAGACTGGCAGGATCTCAGAGAAGGAGATGCCGGAAGAAATAGATAGTTTGTCACCCAGCCTAGTCAGGTGTTCCTTGGTCTCCACAACTGACCGCTGGTGAGATCATTAGTCCCTATGTGTACTAGGACATATCAATGTTTTCTCCTGCTTTCTAGAACAATTTAGTAATGCGGTCAGTGTCTCTCCATGCTGATGTACCTGGAGACATCTGACCATCACCCTATCTGGAAATGGGTATCAACTCCCCAAATCATAGGAGTCTCCTATGATCAAGTTTTTGATTCCTTTGTGCTTGTTTTTGTTTTGGTTCCTGATTTGGGTGAGTTTTGTTGTGTTAGCTCCTGTGCTGCAGAGTGTCCTGCTCTTGCAGTGTCTTCTGCCTCTTTATTTGATTTCAGAGATAGAGGCAGATACCTGTTTGTAGTGTTTATATGGTTTTGGAGGTAATGTGTTGAGAGCAGAGAGTGATGGGGCACCTGATTTGCTCCTCCTAACCACCTGCCAACCTCCTGGACCAACTACCCTCTGCTGTCGAGGTTTTTCTGTTGGATGCTGGGGAAATGGCGGGTGGTTCTTATAATGTATTTCCTCTTCAATATGAAATTTGAGGTGTGCAATCTCTGCCCATGCTGCCCGGAGCTGATCCTAAGATCTCCAAAGGCCCAGCATGTAGGACAGTGTCCTAAATCCATGTATGACTGTCCTTCTGAAAATTGTTCCACAGTACCTGCAGTTAATGAAATCCATTCCAAATAAGTTGCTGGGTTTGTAACCTAGTCAGAGTAATTAGAAGGAAAAAAGGAAAAAAATGCAAGTAATGGTTTAATTGTGCTTTGTTTAACTTGTTATAACAAGTTAAATTACTAGTGCCGCTGTAAATGAGATCACCTTTGTGGAGGCCCCACTGATCTGCCCCTTCCTGCTCTGCCACAGGAAATGTCACAACTGTGGTACCCTATAAAACATTCTACAATACTTCTTAATCCCCACTTATGACATCAGTGGGGTCCCGATAGACCTAGAGGAGGAGTAATTGGGGGGGGGGTTGAGACCCAGTGAGAACACATAAAGGAAGCCATATGGGAAGTAACAAACCAATGCACTAGGGTAATAACCAAGGGCAAGAGAAGGATTTATTTTTTTTTATATTTATTGAATTTTGTTGACCTGGTAGGCACACTGGGACTAGAAGTCCCTTTTTCAGGGGCAACCAGGGAGGGGGATGCAGATGGTAACTAACTGAAATTGAACCGGTTTAAGCTGTTGGTGGTATTTTTAGTGAATGGGGGTAATTTGGCCAGGGCACCGGGGAAATCCCCTACTCTTTTCGATAAGTGCCATAGGATCTTTAACATCCACCTGAACTACCACCAATCAGACAGATGGGACCTTGGTTTAATGTCTCATGCAAAGACGGCACCTCAGAAATGCAGCACCCCCTCATGCTGCACTACAATGACAGTACTGGGAGATTAACCCAAGTGCCAATGTGGGAACTGAACCCACAGCCTCTGATCTCGCAGCCTCAGAGTGAGTGTACTACCTATTGAGCCACTGACCACTATGGTTTTCTAAAGACATGGCAGAGAAAGTAAAGGCCAAAAGGGTGGGATTCAGGAAGCATAACGGAACACAAAAGGAAGAAGATAGGGAGGTGCACCTACAATGTCTAAGAAAAGCAGGGAAGGCTGCTAAGAAAGCAAATGCACAGCTGGAGGAAAGATTGGCACGGACTGTAAAGAAAGTGGACAAGACATACTACAAGTACATCAGCAAGAGAAGGGAAGCTAGGGGAAGGATTGTATGGCTCAGAGGGATTGAGGGGGAGTGTAAAGATGAAGACCTGGAAAAGGCAGTAGTACTGAACAAATACTTCTGCTCAGTATTCACTGAAGAAGGGATGGGTCAGGGACCACAACAGGGCAACAGATATGATTGGAGGGAGCAACAATAGTCCATTTACAGTGGAGAGAGTCCTGGAGAAGCTCACAAAACTGAATATGAACAAGGCGGCGGGGTCTGATGGCATACATCCAAGAATATTAACAGAACTACAAAGGGACAATCTCTGGCAATCCTGTTCACAGAGTCACTCTACACAGGAGTGGTGCCACAGGACTGGAGGAGGGCTCATGTGTCCCTCTTCACAACAACAGTAGTAAGGAGGAGGCAAGAAACTACAGGCCAGTACCTTGGCAGTGGGTGAAATCATGGAGGCTCTGCTTAAAGAAAGAATTGTGGGGCACTTGGATTCGTCCATGCCCAAGATCCAAGGCAGCATGGATTCACAGCAGGGAGGTTGTGTCAAATAAATCTAATAGATTTTTTTGACTGGGTAACAAAGAGGTGAATCGGGAGGGAGGAGCGGTGGACGTGGCCTACCTTGATTTCAGCAAGTCCTTTGACACACATAAAAGACTGGTTAACCAGATGAGCAGTTTGTGCATGGGCCACAAGGTGGTCAATTGGGTTAGAAGCTGGTTAGCGGACGGGTGTCAGAAGGTGGTGGTAACCACAATCTAATCCAGGGGTGGAAAAAATGAGAAAGGACCTAAACATGCTTGAGGAGTGGTTGAGAATGTGGCAGCTAAGATTTAATGCAAAGAACTGCAAAATAATGCACTTGTGGTACAGAAATCCAATGGAGGAGTACAAGATGGCAGGGGGAGTACTGACAACCACCAGTCTAGAAAGGCATAGAAGGAGTCAAGGTCCACAGGGTCTTGTGGAAGCCGATTCCATACTCTAGGGGTTCTGATAGTGTAAAAATGGAATCTCTTATTTGTTTTAGCTTTGCTTATATTAACTTGTTTGTTATGGAGACTAGAGTCAACCCTTCTCTGTGAAAAGTTAAGCTCGCATTGCTGCATCAGTTCTGGTGACTGTTGAATTTTAAATAAGAATAGGAGATTACCTCTACTCTTTCTGGTTTGTAGGGAATGAAGCCCTGTAGCCTTGAGTCTCTCCTGCTAAGTTTTGAATGCCAGGTGGGGCACCAGTTTAGTTGCTTTTCTCTGAATTTGCTCAGTCCTGCCTATATCCTTTACTAGGTACGAGCTCCAAAAGGAGACCCATAGTCAGAGTAGGGTCTGATGTGTGTCCTATATAGGGGAATAATGCATTCCTCTGTCCTAGAGACAAATGTGCATTTGATGCACATGAGCAGTGTATTAGATAATTTGGCCACTTTTATACACCGGTCTGTAGTGGAAAGTTTATTATTGACCATCACACCCAGGTCTCTCACTGAGGGATACTTTCAGGGTGTATCATTAAGGGTATAAGTTTGTAGGGGTTTATGCCTTCCAGGTGCAGGACAGCACATTTATCTGTGTTCAGAGACATACCATTAGAATATACCCATCGTTCAATTATTTCTCAAGTTGTTAAGTTGTACTGCAACTCCCTAGTGAGAGCTTCTTAGCTGGAGTTTTGAGAGGAAATGACTGTGTTGTCCACATATAGCAGGATCTGTGAAGTTGGGCAGACATTGGGGAGGTTGTTCATGAACAGGCTGAACAAGAACTGGCTCAATATAGAACCCTGAGGGACCTCTACTGTGGCATCGCAGGAATCGGAGATTGCATTGCTGATTTTTACTTTCTGAGATCACCTGGATAGGTTGCTTGAAAATCAACTGACCATGACAGAGGACAGGCCTAGGCAACTTAACCTGTGGAGCAGCAGTTGATGGTCCACAAGGTTGAAGGCCTTGGTCAGGCCTATATAGATTGCCCTGACCAGGTGGCCCTGGTTTACAGCCTCATGTACATAATCAGTGAAGTCAATTAGTGTGGTATTTGTGTTGTGCAACTTGCGGAATCCATGTTGCTGAAGGAAGAGAAGGTTATATTTATGTAGATGGGCCATTAGTTGATTGGCAATGATTCTCTCCAGTGCTTTAGAGATCAGGGATCAGATTGAAATTGGCCTGTAATTGGATACTAGAGACCGGTCCCCTCCTATATGCATGGGTGTGACCAGAGCGGCTTTCCGGATAGAGGGGAAAGTGGACAGGAGGAGGGACAAGTTGAACAGCTTAGTGATGGGTACAATGGCCTCCAGTAGGGTGACAGATATCAGTTTCATGTCAATACCATTGCCTCCCATCCTTGTTTTTCCCAGAACTATTGCAAGATATTTTCTTGTTTCCTTGATGGTTACCCAATGGAAGTAGAAGGTTGGACAGGTTTTAGTGCTGGTTGGGGTGGGCAAGTGGTCTATGATTGGTTCAACCAAACAAAATTTTTCCATCTCAGTATTCGTGATGACATCAAGGGCTGTTTGAACCAGACTTTTAAGGCTCTATGGTGTTATTACACTCAGTGTAAACACAGCTCAGTTATGTATAATTAACCATAAAATATTCTGTATCTTATTACTGAATGTTACTACGATTTACTCAGGTAGTGAAGGTACCACCACATTTAATTTTTGTCAGAAACTTGTGCTGATTAAAATATTTCCTACCTGCACAAATTGTTCTATATGAAAAAGTCTGTTTTCTATAAAAATGACTATTCAAACTAGGAATGTGCATAGCTGAAATATAATTTCCTAAATACCATGAATTAATGGATCCCGAGTACTCAGGACAGAATACCAAGTATTTCCCCCATTTGGTAGTATTTGTGGAATAATATTAAGACTTTAAATTTTTTTAAGTCCCATCTATCCCATATCCATCCCCACATTGCCAGGGCTAGTAACTTAGCTACCCACTCCACATGCAGTGGTTTACCACCCTCTATGCCCTGTCCATTTTCCCACAATCATTTTTTAAATCAAGTAAAATTTCCAGTTCTAGCTTCATCTTTAAAATATGCCCTAGCCTTGCTTACCAACTTGGGTGAGTAAAGCAGTGACTTTAAACTATCCCCTAACCTAGTAAAACAATTTGGCTTTGCCTACTACAATGCTCTCAGCCTGGGGCTGTCAGGGGGGTTGGTGTGTCACCTAAAGCTGGTGCAAAATGCTGCTGCCAGCGAGATCCCTGGGTCATCATATTCAGATCATATTATATTGGTGCTGCAGCATGTGCCCTGGCTTCCAATTAGGTGGCACATCAACCTTCAAGATTGCTTTGCTAGCTAATATAACCCTCCATGGCTTGGGTCCTGGCTATCGTAAAAACCTCTTGAACTCATATACTCCCAGCCTGCTCTGTTCCTCCAAGGAACTACTGACCTGTCTGAGGTCTCATCTAATATTGTTTGGTGGAAGGGCATTCTTGCTGCCCCATCAATCTGGAACACCTTGCCCTACCATCTGAGGAGTTACCCTCAGTGTAAGCATTTGAAAATGAACTTAAGTGTTATCTTTTTATGTTGGCCTTTGGTACTGCTGCCTAATATCAGAATGTGTACCTCTGTTACATGCATAGCGTTTGTATTTATTTATTAATCTTGCATTGCTATATCACTTATTGTAAATGTTGTTTTGTTAAGCACCCAGGACCCTTGGGATAGGGTTCTTTATAAATAAAATAGCACTGCATTGCCTTTGGAAGCAGTAAAGTAGTACATTTAAAGAGGGAGCAAAAGATAAAGGAATAATGGTGCAGGACCAGGAATAGGGAAGGTAGAAACATTAAGAAGCACAAGAGGGTCCAACAGGGAAAAAGAATTAGTAAGTCCCTTAAAAACATCTAAAGCATACTGTATATGATTACAATCTAAGATATTCTTTACCTGTTTTATAGTTTTGTTGATGCTCACTTATTTCTTACATAAAACTATTATTTTCAAGTAGTATACATCTTATTTCACTGTCTTTTCCTCCTGTGATCTAGGTGTGCATTTGGCTATACTGGAGTGGACTGTAAAGATGGTAAGTTATTTGTGTCACTTGAATCACACACACAACAATATAAAGAACAGCATTTTTTTTGCATGAGAAATTAAATATTTTCTTCATTTCAGATGTCAGTCTATACAGCTTATGTGTGCATTGGTTTTCTTCTGAAAACCAGGTGAATTTACATACATTTTTTTATATATATACTAAATTTACTTTGTGTGTTCTGTAAAAATTCTGTTTCAGCTTGGGATTTGGTATTATAGCATTAAAAGGGCTTTGTGACTATGGTTGTACTTTGGTTTTATCATCAATTCATTATTAACAAGCATTTGTCAATGCCAAGTGTTGTTGGCTGCCATTAACAGTGGAAGTGCAAGAGTTAGACAGATACAGTATAGGAATTGCAGTGAAGTATTGAACTGATGCCAACTCCACCCCCACCCTGCAGAGATGGACAGGTGTTGGGGTGTGCCTTTGGGTCATCACCCATAACTGTTTATGACATTTCACCTCACCCTACGCAGACACTTACAATTGTTGAGGTGTGCTTTGAAGTGTTCAGGCTTTACACTCACCTTATTCTATAAAGAAATACACTGAAATGGATGCAGTATAGGAGAATGGGGTGAACTCTGGGGCCAAAGGGTCCAAGGCGCACCTCAATGCCTACCACTGGCTGCAGGGTGGGGGTGGAATGGCATAAGCACTACTGTCGACAATCCCAAGTCACACCTCTGATGCCTGTCAGTCCCTATAGGGTAGGGTGTTGTGGTCAAAAACCCTAACACACTGGGCATTTCTTGGTATTTTTACTCCAAGTTTTCAACATGGGCTTTTTGAGATCCCACAGCATCAACAGTGACATTATCAGTTCATTAGCCGAAAGGCGATTTTGCACTGTGACTGCGCCACTTGGCGCCACAGGTACAAAAACACATTCAAACAGGATGTGAAAAGTGACGGCTGTACTGTTCATATGGAGGTGTAAAAACTGGCAATGTTGAAAATCTGGAGTGAAAATATAAATAAACTGGTGAAGTCACGAAGTGTATGTAGAAACTGTGCAACACACACCCATAATGTAATTAGTTTTGGGATTTTTTACAGCAGATTTTCAACATAGGCATTTTGGGACCTCTACTCATGAATGGCATCATTGTGATTTTCTTAATCTATCCCGAACACTGATTTCCCACAGCGACCATGCTATTCTGAGCCAGAAGTGTGAGAAAACATTTTGGCTAGGGTGTGAAAAATGAGAGCTGTAATGTTCATAAGGAGGTGTGGAAAATGCCAATGTTGAAAATCCGGACTGAAATAATTACGAATTTGTGAACTTACGAGGGCGCATGGAAATTGCACAATGCACGCTTGTAACACAGTCATTTTATGGACTTTGTCACCAAATTTTCAACATAGCTGGTTTAAGACCTCTGCTTATGAGCAGTCACAGTGATTTTCTTAATCTGTACTGAACATTGATTTCGCACTTACCACACTACTTTGCGCTTTCAGTGAAAACACATTTTGTGTGAGATGTGAAAATAACAGTTGTACTGTTCATAAGGAGGTGTGGTAAATGGCAATGCTGAAAATCTGGAGTGAAAATATTAAAATGCTTGAAGTTAAAGCCTACATAGGAACTGCAATGCACACTTGTAAAACAGTTATTTTGTTCACCAAATTTTCAACATAGGGTTTTTGGGGGCCTACCTCATGAACTGTGACACTGTCATTTTGTTAATTAGTCCCGAAAGGTGGTTCCGCACAGTGACCGAAAAATCACCTTTTGGAACTGAAATACAAAATGAAAGTGACTGAGTTCATGAGGTGGGGTCTCAAGAACCCCATGTTGAAAATTTGGTGAAAGAATTCCCAAAAATGGCAGAGATATGCACCAAGGTTTAAAAAAAACAATTTATGCCATTATACAGTTTACTGGCATTTCTTCAGTTTGCGGTCAGCTTTGAAGAATGCAGACATGTTCCCGGTCCACCAAAGATCATCACGCTGGGCTCTGCAGGTAAGTATGGGGTGAGGTGGGAATGTGGGAAGGGGTACGCAGAGGGTGGGCATGGGTTGGGGAGGGGGGCAAGAGAATCTAACGAGGAACCATTTTTTTCTTCTAGGTTTCTTTTTTTTTCAAAGATGACGAAGGACTTCTGCCACACTGGGGTGGGCTCCCAGTGTGGCACCTGGCAGTTTGTTTGGGGGGGCAGTGGAGTTGATGGAGGACTGGGCACCCCATTGACCAAGAAGACTTTTGCCACACTGGGGTGGGCTCCCAGCATGGCAGATGGAAGTTTGTTTGGGGGAGCATTGGAGCCGATGGGTGATTGGGCACCCCCGTCGGCCATACAGTGTGCTGGGGGAAGACATGGGCCATGGGGGGGTGCATTATGCTGACGGGGATTGGGCTACCCCTCAGCAAATGAACTGGGGAGGGGGTCATGCTGACAGGGGGATTGGGCACCCCGTCTGCAATTTTTTTTTTTTATTTATTGAAATGTTTCACCAGGAAGGCACACTGAATGGCAGGTGGTGGCTTTCTGTCGGCTTTCTGGGGACTGTGAGAGGCCAACGGAGAAACCTTTGCCATGGCGACACCATGAAATCAGCTGTTTTGGTAGCTTGTAATGCATCAAAATAGCTGATTGTGTGGTGACGTGGCCAAATTTCTTGATGCATTGTGGCATGCTCCCTAACTGCTGACACAGTATCTAGGCAAGTAGATTTGACAGGTATGCTAATATTTTCATTAATTGTAACTACAGTAAAACTAGATTTTCAAAAAAAACAATGTTGCACTGCTGCTTGCTATATAATTAACATTTGTTGTGTATGGAATTCCATACTCTCAAAATGCCATTGTACTATAACACTGAAATGACTACTGTGGTGCAGGTACCTGCTGTTATACCACAACAGCTATATCACAGAGCAAAGCACTTGGTACAGTGTAATGGCTGCAGCAGAGAGCTGAAGTAGAGAGCTGCTGGGGATAGCAGGAGTCTGGGTTGTGCAACTGCTGTCACGAGTCACACATGTTGTAGCTGAGCTTGGAGCACAGATGCCGCTAAAACACATTGACCATGTTGTCTGGTATCATACGTTGCAGTGTCTTGCATTTAAGTGAGTCCAGCATCATGGTGAAAATGCAGTGCTTACTTCCCGTACTCAGCAAAATGACTCTTCATTGCACTTGGCAGGTACTCAATAAGTATGGTCACCCACGGTGGAGTTTGGCCTCGATCTTTGGCAGCCTGGTCTGTAAATCACATCAGCAATATTTTCAGGATTAGCACTGGAGGGATCACCTCATATAGGGTGCAGACCCAGCTTTGTGGTTATGAGTGCTCCTGTAACTTAACTGAGGCCAGCATTTTTACCATGCCTTCTTTCACTGTCCAGTCCTAGTGACCTAGGACTCCCCAAATACTGAGTCTCAGTACTTACTCTATGTCATGAAGGGGTCATTATTGCTCTAGGATCCTCTGAAACATTAAGTTCATGGAATTCCTCAACATGGTAAAATCTTTTATTAGATGATGATGGGGATGTATAAAGTACTCTTGCACATCTCAGAAGTGGTTAGTGGCTTTGACAGAATGGTGTAAATGCTTAGAACTGCCTGATGCCTCAGGCTGTGCTGATAATGCTGGCAGACTCAAGATTATGTTTAAAGGGAATACAAATTGACAAAGACAGTTAACAATATTGCTGCCAGTGGAAATCTTTCAAATAATGGCCAAACATGTAACTCTTCCAGGGTCAGAAATATAAAACATTTAGATCCTCATCCCTTTACAAATGGATGCATCCATTTTCTAAATCATCAGCACATAAACTGACATCACATGTAGGGAAAATGGAGGTAAAATACAATGCTGGTAGTTATTCCTAAAGAAGATTTCTCTATCCCCAGAACCCTTGGTGACATTTATGGCAATGTGTACTGATGGCAATTGCAGGCACCAGCACTCATGAAAATTTGTAAAGTCTAGGTTTCAGATAACTAAATTTTACATGATTTTGAGAAATACGGAATGCTGCCAGTGCCACTGGTTTCGAAACCTTTTATTGTTCTGTTGCTTTAGATAATGTTTTGTGGCATCCCTATTTAATGGACTGTTGTGTGCCTTGTGGCTTTCAACATTTCGTTCTGCTAATACCATTCTAAATCATTTTGTGTCAGTGCCAGTTTACATTTTTTTTTCTGCATGGATGCAGCTTTGTATAATTTGTTGTGCTAGCATCATTTTATGTAATTAGAGGCACTGCATGGTCTAGTTGTTAGAACACCAGCTTGGGAACCAGGAAGATCTCAGACTGAGACCTTAGCAGAGCCACTGTGTGACATGAGCATAGAAACATAGACTTTAATGGCAGATAAGGACCGTTTGGCCCACCCAGTCTGCCCATTTCCCTACCTATTGGATAAGCTGTAGATCCTAGTTTACCAACAGCCTACTTCTTCCTACCACCCATAAGAATTGCCTTAAATCTGACTAATGCATTCTTGAATTCCCCCACTGTTTTTGACCCCATGACCTCCTCAGGAAGGCTATTCCATGTGTTCACCAACCTCTCCATGAAAAAACACTTCCTCATGTTGCCCCTGAGCAATCCCCTCATTATCTTCAAATTATACTCCCTTGTTCTTGCATATCCCCTTTTCTGAAAGATGCTACCCACTTGGACTTTGTTGATTCCCTTGAGGTACTTGAAAGTTTCTCACATGCCCACCCCCCCCCCGCATCCTTTCCTCGAGGGTATGCATATTATGCTCTTTTAATCTCTCTTCATATGGCTTATGGAGCAGACCCTGCTTCATTTTAGTTGCCATGCTCTGGACTGCCTCCATCCTGTCCTATGTCCTTGGGAGATGGGGTTCCAAAACTACATGCAATACTCCAGATGGGAGTCTCACCAACTGTCTGTACAGAGGGATAACAACTTCCTGTTTTCTACTGGTGATGCCTTTCCCTATGCATTCTAGTATCACCCCAGCCCTCCTTACTCACATTGATTGCCTACCTTTAGGTTGTCTGATATGACTACCCCAAGGTTCCTTTCCATTTTAGTTGTTGTTAGTACCCCCCCCACTGTGTACTCTTCTGCTGAATTTGTGTTTCCCAGGTGCATTACTTAGCACTCCTTTGCATTGAATCTAAGCTGCCATACTTTTGACCATTCCTCCAACCTTGCCAAATCCCTTCTCATCCTTTCCTCCCCCACTTGTGTATCAACCCTATTGCAGAACTTTGTGTTGTCGGCAAAGAGGCATACTTTTCCTTCCAATCCCTCTGTAATATCACCTATAAAGACATTAAACAGAACCAGTCCCAGTACTGAACAGTGTGGTACCCTGCTAGTAACCCCCCTTTCTTCAGAGTAGTCTCAGTTTACTATGATCCTCTGCCGTCCAGTTGTCAAGTGATTTTTTACCCAGGCTACCACCCTGGGACCCAGCTCTCAGGCTGGCTGAATTGTTTATTAATCTTTGTGTGGAACTGTGTCAAATGCCTTGCTAAAGTTTAGGTAGGTCATGTCCACAGCCCCTCACTGGTCTACTACATGTAGAGGTGCAGCTGTTTTCACTGTTGTGGGGCTCAAAGTTGCAGTCATGGGGAGTGGGGGCTTGTGGTCAGTGGCCTGAAGACATCCAGGGAGGTTTTTCAGCCTACTCGCCCTCCCAACCCTGACCACTATTAAATGCGGAAGGTGAGAGGAGCCTAAAGTCTGGCTGTCTGCAGAATGGACGGAGGAATCTGGGCCATCGGTTCGTTCAGAAGGGGGCATCCACTGTAAAGAGAGTAGTGTGAACTGCAGCATCCGGGAAAGAGAGGCACTCCTGGTAAGGTGGCATTGCTCACTTTTTCTACCTAACCTTTAAAAACTGTGAGAGACAGGTCAAAGATCTTCTTTTGGAGGGTTACATTCCCAGTAGTCAAGAGCAGTTGATGGCTCTTGATGTGCCGACTAAGTCGGTATTCAAGATTTACCAACTTAACCATATGCTGCTTAAATGATTGGGGCTACCACCTTGGTCTATTAACCAAAGGGAGTTCCTACAATTCCTCCAGACCCAGGCATGGCAACCTCACACAGTTTCTTGGATAGCATCTGCAATATGCCCCAAAATGTATCCTGACGCATTGGGATACTCCACCTATTGGTCTTCCTTATTCCCTGAATCAAATTTTGACTGGAGTTATATTTGGTCAGCTCTATATCATTTTGTAGCCAATAACAAATTATGCCTCACTCAATTTAATATCCTTGATAATATTTACTTTACTCCTGTATGCCTGTCCAAAATGGAGAAAATCCCCTTCCCGTTGTATACCATATGTGGCCAGGCAGATGGGACCCTTATACATCTGTTATGGGAATGTTGAAAGTTGCCCCCGGAAGAAAATAAAGCAAAAATCAGACCCTCTTTGGAACTGGAGGAATATTTTTTCTACAGATTTGCCTGATGGGTGATTACTCAAGGGTCCCAGTTTAAGAACAGAAGTATTTGCTAGCCATGATTTCCCTTTCAGTGAAAAATGCATTCTTTATCACTGGAAGGACCAATCAGAAATCTCTTATTCTGAATGGCTTAATGAGCTACTATTTAATTTATGGATTGAAAAGATGATCGCTAGCCTTCACAGTCACCTACAGGTATACAATGAGTTGAATAAATTACATACTGTATTTTCAATTTCCTCCCTCCCTTGAGTGGACCAATTGAGCTTTATTTCCCTGGAAATAATGTGCAGAGATTTGCTGGGGGATGATCTGGCTACTCAGTCAGTTTAATGGTAGTGGACCTCTCATGGGGGCCATTTCTTTCTAAATATGGGCAGTGTTGGTGCAACTTCTGTGGGTTTCATTCTTCTTTTTCTATTGTATAGCTTTTTCCTTCATTCTCTTTTTTCTTCTTTTGTTTTTCTTACCTGTGCCTTTTAATCAAGTGTTTGCCTTAACTGGACTGTTTTGCTTTATTTGTTTGTTACATGCCTCTGAGGAGATTTTGGGGGGAAGATGGGTGGGTAGGGGAGTAGTGAGATAGTAAAATGTTTTGTAATATTTTTTAACTAATTGTATGTTGAATGTATTTTTCTTTCATGTTTTTTGTTTTAATAATAATTCTGAAAACCAATAAAGTATATAGAATTAAAAAAAAAGACCTTGGGAGACTTTGTTTGCTGGACTGAAACTGAGACATGGCAGAAATCCCTCAGTTAGTAACAAAGTGGTAACTTCTGGGAATTTGTTGGACTTAAACTATCGGCTGGCTATACTAGACATTCAAGTTTGGATTGAATCTGAGACATGGGGCATTCCTCAGTTAGTATCCAATTGGTAACTTCTAGGAAATTGTTGAACTTAAACTGGCTAATGACTGGCCATACTAGACTTTCAGGTTGTGTTTTAACCTGTCATATTGTCTTAACAATGCCGGCTACACTAGGCTTTCAAGTTGGTGTGTAAACTGCCATGCAATTTGGGATGGGGAAGCCGAATAGGAAAGAGATGGGGCAGGGTCCAGAGACCATGACTGCTAGTATCTTTGGAAGGATAGTGGAATGCGTAGGGTATGGGTCGGCCATACTGCTAGCCATGGCCTAGAGGATGGGAGGGTTGTATGGTGTGGCAATGACTTGCACATCTCAAGGAGGAGGTCAAATGGCTAAGATGGGTACTGGGGAGAAGGGGGTGAAAAAAGGGTGGCTCTGTGGGAGGTGGGTGGGTTGGGGGAGTAGGAAAGAATGGTAAAATGGTAGTGGGTTCAGGGTGAGGCACCCCAAATGGGTGGGAACAAATAGGAGAAGGATGGCATGAGTGCCAGGGACTGGCCTACCAAAATGGTGGGTGTGGGAGTGGACCCTGGAAGAAGGAGGAACACCAGGGGTCATGCGTTGGGGTGGCCCCAAGCAAAATAAGGACCAGGGGGACTGGCATGAAGTTAGGAGAAATAAAAAACAGGGGGCCTGGCAAGAGTATAAGAGAAGAATGCCAGAGTATGGGCAAAAGAGAACTGATAGGGGGAGTGAGTCAGCAGGGGGAGGCCGGACAAATGACATAGAACATAATAACAGATTCACACCCCTGACACTGATAAGTGAGGGAAGGGAATTTGGAGAGGTGGAGGCTCCTCTGGAGGCAGGTAAAGAGGGCATGGAAATGGGCTCAAGCAGGCAAGGAAGGGGTAGGAGATACTCCCAGGCATAGGGTCTCGGGGAGAACAAGATACGGAGGATGCATAAGGGCCAGCAGGAGAAATGGGAGTTAGGCCACAGTAGGGCAGGGAGGAGATGGCAAGGAAGGGGGAGCTCAGAGTGCAGAGGCCTGGTGGGGAGAGGGGGACCTATTAAAAGAAGTGAGTACAATACAGGAGCATGAGGTTTTGCAGGGAGGGAGAGAGGCAGGTACAGAGGAGGGAGAGAAGGGGGAGCCAGTGCATTACCTGGAGGGGCGGAGGGGTCCCATGTTCCTTGGGGAAATACTGAGTTGGGACTGGGTGCAGTAGGAGGAGAAGTGATGGTGGAGGACAGGTCTGAGAGGGAAAAAAGCAGGAGGTGGGGGGCCCTTGCCCTGGGGGAAGATACGGGGATGGTCCTGGGCATAGAGGAGGAAGGGAAGTGACTGAGGTGGACAGATCAGTGAGGAGGAAGAGCTGGGGTGGAGGGGGCTTGCTCCTGAGAGAAATGGGAATGGACCAGAGTGCTATAGCAGGAAGGGAAGAGGCCAGGGAGGTCAAGTCAGTCAGAGACAAGGGTTGGAGTTGGAGGGACAGGCCAGATTTTGGCATGGGGGAGGGGACATGCATGGCAATGCAGGAGGAGGAGGAGGAGGAGGAGGAGGAGCAACTGGGGTAGCAAGCAGGTCTAGGGAACAAGAGTTGGTAAGAATACTTCTCCTGGGTGACTCCATGATTAGGGGGATTGGTTGGAGAGGGAGGAGGAAGAGGGGACTTCCTGTGGTGTTAAGTCCAGGAGTATATCTGGCTTGACGATGCATAAGGCAAAACATCTGGTCTGTTTCTAGTGCAGGAGTGTGGTTGGACCCTGACATATTAGTGCACCTGGGTACAAATGAATAGAGGGAAACAGTGAGCTGGACATTCAGGCTGAGGTTTAGGGAACTGGCTAGGGTCTGTCAGGACATGGGGTGCTCTGGTCTCCTTCTTGGACATGCTATTGGTGCTTAGGGCCAGTGTGTAGAACAAGCAAAAATATGGGATGTAAATGTATGCCTCAGTGAATGGTGTGAGTCCAAGGGTATGGGTGGGTGGGGACTGGGAATTTACAACCTGGGAGGACAAGGAATTGTAGCAAGGGCAGGTTCCACTTTAGCACAAAGGAAAAGAGGTCCTGCAGCTTAAACTGGCAGAATTCATCCACTCCAGGTGGGGTTTAAACCTGTGAGGGAGGTAGGGGGGAGGGGCTACCTGGCAGGCCAGGCCAGGAAGGCCCTGGCCTCTCTGCAGTTGGGGGAAGGGGCATGGCAGGAGCACTGATAGTTCATGAGGGGCCTGCAGGCATTGAGCAGGGAGACCTCAGGGCAGGGGATGAGGGACAAGTCGGCACATTGGAGTGGTCCTGATTAATGCTAGGAGCATGGGAAACAAGATGCCAGAGCTTCAGGCACTGTTAGTGAAGGGGGGTGGCTGTGGCAGCCACAGAGACTTGGGCCACTTCAAGACATGATTGGGACCTAAACCTACCAGGGTACACCATGTGCAGAAGGGATAGGGTGGAAGGAAGGGGAGGGAAGTAGCTTTTATCATTAGGGATGGCATAGGGATAAGCATGGTTGAGGAAGCAGGCAATCAGGTGAAGACCTTTTGGGTAACTCTGCAGACTCCAGAAGATAAGAGGGTGAAGATGGGGGTAGTATATAGACCACCCAGGCAGGGGGAGGAACAGGAGGAAGGCCTGGTGGCTAGCCTTAGGGATCACTGTGGTAGGGGTGAGGGCAAAACTGTGGTGCTGGGAGACCTGAATATGCAGAAGCAGACTGGGGAACAATGATGTCCTCATCGGGCAGGGAGCAGTGCCTACTGGACATCTTCCAGAATGCATTCCTTGCCCAGCTGGTGACTGATCCAACAAGGGAGGGGTGCATCCTGGGTGTGATCCTTGTCAGACGTTGAGTTCATCAGGGACCTAATTGTTGAGGACCCACTGGCAGGAAGTGATCATGCCATGGTTTGGTTCTCCCTTGACCTAGAAGGCAGCGCAGAACACACAAAAACAACAGTGGTTGATTTTAGAGGGGCGGACTTCGGGGAATGGATCAGATCCTTAGAGGCTATCTAGATGAGATCAGGCCAAGCATGGACATGGATGCCTGGTGGAAAATTATTAAAAAGGGGCTCCTGGAGGCTACCAAGGCCTGCATGAGGAAAAGACACAAGTGGGGCAAAGCTAAGTGGCCAAGCTGGTGGACAAGGGAGGTCAAGGATGTGGTGAGGGAAAAAAAGGCTGCTTATAGTGATACAAAACATTCTAAGAGGGGGCTCTATCCAAGGGGAGTATGATAAGGTAGCCAGGAGGGTCACCAGGGTGGTGAGGTCAGTCAAGGAAGGAGAGGAGCTGAGACTGGCACAGGGGTCTGAAGGGGAGAAAAGGGTTCCTCAGGTATATCAGGGAAAGAAGAACAGGGAAGGGGCAGATTAGTAGGTTTAGGATAGGGAGTGGGTGGGTGGAGGAGGTGGGGAGAAGGCAGAGGTACTAAATGACTTTTTTGCCTTGGTCTTTACCAAGTAGGATGGGGCTGGCACTGCAAGGGTAGAAGGAGTGGGAACTGGCAGATGAAGAGGGGAAAATGGCTATTGAAATTCCCAGTGGGAGGGTGTGGGAAGCCCTCAAGGCCCTAAAAGGGGGATAAAGCACTAGTCCCAGACGGGATCCATCCCAGGGTGCTTAAGGAGTTGGCTGATACCCTGGCCACACCCCTGGTGGACCTACTTAACTACTCCCTGCAGTCAGGATGAGTGCCTCATGACTGAAGAATGGCCCATATCATGCTTATAAATAAGGGGCTAGCAAGATGAGCTGGGAAACTATGGACCGGTTAGCCTGATGTTGGTAGTAGTGGGCAAAGTGATGGAGGCCATCTTGAAGGAGAGGCTGGAGGGGATCTGAAGGCATGGGGTCACCTAGATGATCATCACCATGGCTTTGTTAAGGGCAGATCATGTCAGACCAACCTGGTGGAATTCTATGAAGGGCTGACGAGGGTGCTGGAGCAGGGCAGGCCAGTGGATGTCCTCTTTCTGGACTTCAGTAGGACATTTGACTTGGTGCCACATCCCTGGCTACTGGGGAAGCTTTAGAATATGGGGGTTGGGGGCAGATGGTTGGGTGGATAGGAAACTGACTAGCGGAGGTGTGTACAGAAGGTGAGGGTGAGGGTGGGGGAGGTCTCATCCTCTAGGAGAGTCATTAGTGGGGTCCCTCAGGGTTGGTACTTGGCCCATTCCTGTTTAACACCTATATCTCAGACATCAGAAGTGGTATCAGGAGCAGGATGAGCCTCTTTGCCGATGACTCAAAGCTGTGGGTGGTGGTGGAAGGGTAGGAGGGGAAGTTGGCTCTCCAGGAGGACCTGAAGTCTCTGAGGAGGTGGTCAAGAGCACGGAAGCTAAAGTTTAATGTTGGGAAATGCAGGGTTCTGCACCTGGGGTCCAAAAACACAGCTCATGTATACACCTTGAGGGGGGAAGGCACTGCAGGTTTCGGGGGGGGAGAAGGACCTCAGGGTGGTGGCAGATGCCAAAATGAATAACTCAGAGCAGTGTAGAAGGGCTGTGGCCCAAGCAAATAAAATGCTAGGGTGCATAGCCAGGGCGGATAACTTCAAGGAGTTGAGAGGTGCTTCTTCCACTGTACAATTGCCTGGTTAGACTACACCTGGAATACTGCATGTAGTTTTGGCATCCCTACTTAAAGAGGGACATTGCTCTTCTGGAGAGGGTCCAGAGGAGGCTGATCAGGATGATACTTGGACTAGGGGAAAGGCCTTATAAGGAGAGACTGGAGGAGCTCAACCTATACTCGCTGAAGGAGAGAAGGAACTGGGGGATATGATAGGGGTCTTCAAATATCTCAAAGGAATAAATAGGGTAAGCCTTGAGGGGGTGCTTCAGCTGAGGGAGGAGGTGGGGGCCACTAGGGATCACTCAATGAAGCTGGATTGGGGGAGACTGAGGGGAAACAAGGAAATGTTACTTCACTGAGAGGGTGGTGAAGCCCTGGAATGTGCTGCCTGTGGAGTTAGTGGCTGCTGCAACTGTGGTAGGGTTCAAGAAAGGGTGGGATAGGCATAGGGGAGGGTGCATCCCAGAGCCCCGCTGGGGGGTGGGAGACCTTGTAGGGAGGGAGAGGGAGGGGCAAATAATGGTGCCCTAGGAAGGCACTGATTATCCAGCAGACTTGATAGACCATAGGACCTAATCTTCTGGCTTCTTAGTATGTTAGTATGTTACTACATTGGTCAGCCAGCCAAAGAAATCTATTAGATTCATCTGACATAACCTTCCTGCCGTGAATCCATGCTGCTTTGGTTCCTGTGCACTGCTGATCTCTAGGTGCTCAAACATTTTTTCTTTCAGAAATGATTCCATCATTTTTCTATGTGTGGTAAGAAGAAAAAAAGACTCTCAACCCCTTCTTCAGTTCTTTATTTTTTACTTATTAATTTCTCAAAAGGATTTCTTTCTTGGGGGCAAGATGGCTGAGCATGTGGTGGAGCTGTGAGAGTGCTCCACATTTCCATGGCTGTACAGTGTGGGTTACTGCATGTTAAGAACTCTAATAGAACTGATTAAAGTTTTTCTAAATGTCATTTAAACAGAAAGACAGACAGAGCGGTTCTTCCGAGGAATACAGTTCACCCCATATCCAGGCAATGGAGAAAACTTTCAGGCCCGAAATTAGCCCCAGTGGTCAGAGGACGCCCGCCATTTTTTGGGCCTTGGCTAGGTTCTCTAGCACTGCAGGGCCAAGGCTCCAAATTAGAGTTTCAGCTGCGATATGCACAAGGTGTATGAGTTACACAAATGCCTGATGCAACAGACACTTCAGTGGACATTTCAGTGGAGAATCTATCTGCTGTTCAACGTTTGGGCCAGGACCTGCAAAGGAATACTTTGGGACCAGACCGAGCTGTGGATTTGGAGTTCCCAGCTCAATGGTTGCTAGCTAGCCCAAAAGACACCATGGAGTCGATGGGGGATTCGATAGACAAAATCCTGCAAGGAGTGGAGCAGTTAGATCGCAGATTTGAGGCACTGAGTCAGAAGGTGAAATTTGTTCAAAATTAGGTAAAGCAAATCGGGAGAATGTCATTGAATTATCTAAGCAAGCCCTGGACAATACACAAAATATTCAGATGCTAACAGATGGGGTTAAAGTAATTGAATTGTCTGGGGTTGCTCTTACTAAGGACAATTACAACTTAAACAGGAAGATTGAGAGTTTGGAAAATCAGTCCAGTTATCAGAATCAGCGTATAGTGGGGTTACCTTTAAAGACTGATGACGAATTTGTGTGTACCCGGGACTTGGTAAAGGATATTTTCACTACTGTTTATGAGTTACCCTAAGACAATCTCCCATTTGTCACCAAGGCTTTAAGTGTGTTAAGAAGGCAAGAATCGGAAGAAGTAAAGGATATAGAAAAAAAAAGTCACAATCTTTTTCTCTTTGGTATTTGAGTCAGATCGGGATCATATTATTAAGTTGTCTAGAATGAAGAAAACATTTTTGTATAAGGGCTTTAAATGTAGCATTTTTTCTGGATTTTTCTTACCCCACTCAGCAGCGACGATGGAAATTTTTGGCATATAGACAAGAAATATTGGAACTGGGTGCACAGTTTCAGCTGCTTGCACCTGCAAAGGTGCGAATTCGATATAAGGACAAGACATATGTGTTCTTTGAACTTAACCAATTGACAGAGTTTTTGTTGGGTCAGTATAGGGAGTCTGGAGAGTCAGGAGAGTCTGCAGAGGGTCCTGAATCCCCAACTACTTCTGAATTAGAGATGTCAACTGTTCTGGACACCATTGAGGGTTTTGGGGAATTAAAATAAATATAACAAAATGATATAATATATGTCATATGTTTTTCCTTTTGAATACTAAGTTGTTGCTTAGTTACTTGTGTTATATAATTATACTCTGTTAGGGGGTTATGTTATAAAAGGAATAATGGGGAGTTAATACATAATGGCCATTTAAGGTGTTAATACCTCTGATTTGCTCACCACACTGTTATTTCAATAGTTTGTTTGTATGACTTAGTATGACACCTCCCGATCTGAATTGGACTTGATATATCTGTCTCTTTAAGATGTCTTTTTTCTTTTTTCTTGTGAAAAAGTGTTGGATTAGATTGACCATATTATAATATATGTAAGAGATAATTTTAAAAAATAAAATAAAATATTATATGATAAAAGAAAGGATTTCTTTCTTCTCAAATCCAGAAAAAAATCTTAATACATCTGAAAAGATTCCAACAAATGCACTTTTTCCTTTTAGATTACATTGTTTTCCTTTGGTTGGTACATATGTAACAAACTCTAGCCAGAGTCGATAGGGCTGTGAAGAGCTACCAAATGACCAAAGTCATTTTCTTGTTGGTGCCATGTAGTGCTGTTTCCTGTAACAAGCTTTCATTTTTCCTGTATTTTCCCTGTAAAGGCAGCATCAAATCCCTGTATAAATCTCTGTAGATTTTTCCATAAGCCGCTAGTTCCTTATTTGTGACTTTATTGTTTATTTAAATGTAATATGTTGGCAGCCTTTTATCAGGAAAAGAACTCTGATTTGCTGTTAAAATTATATGTCATGATGGCCTTTAAATGATTTGGATTTGTATGCAATCCATAAGGCATAATGGGGAAATTTATTTACTCATTGAATGTTGTTGACCGGGTAGGCCAACTAAGACTAGAAGTCCCTTTTTCAGGGTTGGGGAGGTTCAGATGGTAACCAGCTGAAATTGTAACATGGCATAAATCCTTGTTTGAACCAAATTAAGCTGTTGGTGGTATTTTAGTGAATGGGGAAATTTGGCCAGGACACCATGGAAATTCCCTACTCTGCCAGCAGGGGCTTGACTTCCTGCAGAGGTTGAGCTCAGTTTGGAGCTGGACAGCAGAAGGAGGAGTCTGATGTAGCTATGGCTGTGGGGAGAGGACCTCCTCCCTTATACAGCCACTGCAAGAGGCTGATGGGCTGGTGACCCAAACAGATTTTGAGGATGAAGAAAAGATGGATACTTCTGAGGAATTAATGCCAGAGGACATTGGGCACTTAAGTCATGCTGAGGTAAAACTGGTACAAAATTCTACAGACAAGGACTATGTATTATTAAACCTACAAGAAGAAGAAGCTGTTTTAATGTGCAAACAAAGGGTACTTCAAGTAGAATTCTTGCTCTGAAGGCTTGGAAAACAGCTGCTTAACTCTGATAATTCCCAGCTGTGTTCTGATGCAGCAGCTGCCAAAACCACAGAAACTGTCAAACTGATAGACAAAATGTCAAATGAAGGCACAGAAAACCCAACTATGGGAAAAACCGTGACTGGCAGTGAATACGCTAAGGCTAGTCTGTGCTGAGAGTCACAAGGGTTAGGAAATGGTTTAGTGAGGCAAGCAAGGAGCAAGGATCAGGAAAAAAGCTCACACACAGAGATACCAGCAAGTGACTGTCCTAGCATGGAACCTCAGCTCAGTCCTCTGGCACAGCACCAGAAAGCACAGCAGCTTCTGTTTTAATCCAAGAAGGGAACGAACAAATGGAAGGAGAAATGACATTGCAATGTGAGACAGGATCTGAGGAAAATGTGCCAAATCAACATTTGCTTCAGGTACTATAATATTTCACAAACGACAATATGTTGAAAATAAAAAGGGGGAGATAACATCACAGAATGAATAGATAAATGCTGAGGTAAGGGAGGAGGAAGTTTATTCACAAAATATTGTAAATACTGAAATAGAGCAAACAGAAGAATACAAACCTAATTTTGATGAAAACATATCAGTAACAGGGGTCTCTCTAGCTGAAGCTGTCCGGGAAGCAGGCTGGAATAAACAGCAATGGGCCCAGTCCTGGTCTTCCTCCCCTTTACCAGAAAATAATATTGAAAGTGGCACAGATCTGTTAGAAATCCCTTCTCCTTTAAGACTAACTCAGAACCCAGTGTTACAACTAAAAGTACTGCATGATAAGGATGGGAGAGTTCGGAAAAGCAAGAAAAAGTTACTGCTGGAAGAAATAACGAGGTAATTCAAGCTCCAGAAATAAACACCCCCCCATCCCCCCACAACAAACAGGACCCCAACAAAGACAAGAAAGTAATCAAAGGAACAATTAGGGGCTCACCCCCAGTGCAAGAACTTATGCTGGGCTGTTTCATTGGGTCCACTAAGCCTGCAAAATCAGAAATGCAGTGAGACTACACTACAGGGAGGATTGGAATTATTTCCGGACCGGGTATATGTAGGAAAGAAATTAATCAAGGAAAGCCTGCAATTCCTTTCCACCTAAGTGTATGCTTTAATTCACATATTTGGAGATCCTAATTTCAATTTAAGCTTTAAAACCCCAGGAGGCCTGGAAGCATTTGGGCACAGATACAATCAAGTCAAATACACCCACCTGTGGTCACCTTTCTTAGCTATTCCACTAACAAAACCTACAATAAGGCATATAACAGTTCTGTTCAAGAACAAAGGTGTGGTTGTATCAGATATTCTGAGGTGGTTGAAGCTAAAATGCACTGTTCTTGGGTTGCCTGAACCAATAATTGATTCTGAATAGCTGTGGACTGGAGGATGGAGAATCCAAGTTCACTTGCCACAAGCAAATGGGGTCATACAGCACCTCCCAAGTTGTTTCCATCTGGGAAGAGATAGAGGGTTTATATTTTACTTAGGTCAACCCAAATCTTGTTTTAGATGTGGTGCATATACATATTTGAGTGGAGCATGTGATAAGCTAAAATGTTCCCTTTGTGGTGGGAAACGCCATACGATAATAAACTGTCAAAAAACAATGTATTGTAACATTTGTGACAAAACTTCCCACACTTTTAAAGACTGCCTGTGGAGGGTTGTGGGATAACAGATGGACCAGACACCAAACTTCAGGTTCAACCCACAATCTCTGTGTGATGTTTATTCAAAGTACAAGAAATACGCTTCCGCAATGCCATATTCCTTCTTCAGTACATCAGTTTGCAGCAACAGACTATGTATGTCCTTTCTCTGCATTTAGTTAGCACGTACTGACACTAATCTCTGATCCAACTCACCAGTGGAGATGTAGCCACCACCCCTATTCAGGCCCCATTTGCTTGGGTAGTGGGGGCCCAAAAAGAAAAAAAAAATAAACTATAGACAAAGAATCTCAATGCAGAATCACTGAAAAAAAGTTTACCCCAGTGGGCACTGGCAACAAATCAAGTTTCAAAGAAATACAACATCATATATACTTCCATAATGCAATACATCATGGGATATATGCAAATCATCGTGTCATTTCTTACTTAAGTTTACAACAATATACATGCATTTTAAATAGCACAACTAGTTTAATTTCTATAATAGTCACCTAGTACTTTTTCCCTAATTCCAAAATGCCTAGTGCCATGGTATTTTCAACGTTGCATGTTTCATAAACATAAGGTATATTATGACATAGTGCTATTACATACTAAATCCAACAATGATTAACACAACCTGTTTTACATACATCTGGAGGTCACCACAATAACCACCCTGCACGAGGACCTGAGAGGGAAAAGGAATGCCAAAGAGGACACTATAGCATAGTCAAGAGAGGGGAGGGGGTTCCCATAGGTGGTCAACCTTATGGACTAGAAATGGCAACGGATAGATTAAGCTAAGAAATAGAAGAACTTTTGCAACAGGCTTAAGAAAAGGTTGGTCCTCAAGAGTGGCAGGAGCTCCCGGTCACATATCCCCCACCTCAAGAGGGAAGCAGTTATTGTAGACTGCTTACCACATTCCTGTCCCAAGAAGGATGGAGCTTCTACCCATCCATCTTCAGAAGCTACATCTCAGGGTTCCGACTAACGATACACATTCTATCATAAACATAGTGGATATCATAATTCTTTACCCTGAGGTATTAATACATTTTTCAACAGAGACTAACGGTACCTTCCCATCTCCTTTTAGAGAAAGTCTGTCATATTTCATAACCAAAAAACAAATCTGGATGGCTGTAAAGTCCAGTACCACAGAAACATTTTCTCTGGGGTGAGTAATTACCTGCTCCCACCCCACCAGATATGTCAGTTTTAAGCAGGGGCCCAGACCTAGGTTCAACCCCTCTACATAAACCCACTATGTCTCTTGATTCATTTCACTTGTTACAGCTATAGACACCTGAGGGTAGACACTCAAGGTGTTACCCCAGCACATTTTCCAATCCATTTTCCACCCACTTCTCCTTTGTAGGTTTTCACTCAGAAAGGAATAAAACACATGTACCACCTCAGACTCCTTGTCTGCCCTTGGGTACCTTTTTCTTTGACATCAGGCACCAAACATCAGGTTCAACACACAATCTCAGTGTGATGTTTATTCAAAATACAAGAAATAAGCTTCTGCAATGCCATATTCCTTCTTCAGTACAGTACAGCAGTTTGCAGAAACAGACTATACTGTATATGTCCTTTCTCTGCACTTAGCCAGCACCTACTGACACTGGTCTCTGATCCAACTCACCAGTGGAGATGTAGCCACCACCCCTATGAAGGCCCCATTTGCTCATGTAGTGGGGGCCCAAAATGAAAAAAAAGACAAAATATGCTATAGACAAAGAATTTCAATGTAGAATCACTGAAAGAAAGTTTACCCCAAAGGGCATTGGCAACAAGTCAAGTTTCAAAGAAATACAACATCATACATACTTCCATAATGCAATGCATTATGGGATATATGCAAATCATCATGCCATTTCTTACTTAAGTTTACAACAATATACATGCATTTTAAATAGCACAACTAGCTTAATTTCTATAATAGTCACCTAGTACTTTTTCCCTAATTCCAAAACACCTAGTGCCATGGTATTTTCAACATTACGTGTTTCATAAACATAAGGTATATTATGACATAGTGCTATTACATACAAAATCCAACAACGATTAACACAACCTATTTTACATACATCTGGAGGTCACCACAATAACCTCCTTGCACAAGGACCTGAGAAGGAAAAGGAAAACCAAAGAGCACACTACAGCATAGTCAAGAGAGGGGAGGGGGTGCCCATAGGTGGCCAACCTTATGGACTAGAAATTGTAAAGGATAGATTAGGCTAAGAAATAGAAGAACTGTTGCAACAGACTTAAGAAAACGTTGGTCCTCAAGAGTGGCAGGAGCTCCCGGTCACACTGCCCATGGGCATCCCACAAAAACCCTGCAAGTGCACAAGAAGAACAAGATGAAACTGTCTTAAATACACAAAACAGAGCAGCCAGTACTACTGGGAGAGGCAGAGAAGCTCCTGGAAACCAATCCTTGAGTACATGCTCAGCAGATAATGGAGGGGGGATATACAGATGATCAGCACAACCCCTAGCCGGAGCCCAATGAACAGTCCAACCCTGATACAGAAACATTAATGATACAGACTTCAGCTGCCACAGAGAGACAAGAAGAAGAAGCATCACCTCCTGAACAGCCAGGAACTTCAGCAGGAGATAAAATAAACACCCTAGAACCACCACAGGACATAGTAATGCCACCACCAGAGGAAGGACCAAGGTCCTAAGTAGGAGCAGGAAGACAAACAAGAAGTAAGACAAAGTGACTAAAGTGGAAAAACAAAAATCAGAAGGGAAGATCACGAGCAGAAATAGTTATGCTATGCTGTATAAAAGAAAACAGTGGGCAGAGAATGAAGACAATTCAGATGGATCCTCAGTAGCATCATCTCAGCCAGAGCCCATGACAGACTCAGAGCATGGGGTAAACAAATTGAGTGGCTCAAGGAAGACAAGGTGTAAGATGAAGTCACCAGGAAAGGGAAAGAGAAACTAAAAAATGTGATGCCTTTCCATCCACATGCCCAGCAACATAACTTTTTGCACCTTGAATGTCAGCAGCGCAAAGAACAATAAATGAAGACTGACTGTTTTCTCCATTTTAGAAACAAATAGAGCACAGTTTATTTTGTTACAGGACACTAGACTGCACACACTAAGGGAAATTAATCAAGCAACTAATTAATGGAATGGGGGATTTCCTTTTGGTCTCTTGGTGAAGACTCCTGCTCAGGAGTGGCTATTCTCTGTAACAAAATAAAAATCACTGTAACTAAATTAACTGACTTGGTGCAAGGTACAGTACTGATGATAGATACTAAAATACAAAACCAAGAGTGGAGGATTATCAATGTATATAACCCTCAAGTCAAGACAGAGAGAATAGAGGTACTGAGGAAAATACTGCCCTATCTACACACAGCAAAATCTATAATTCTCGGAGTTGATTTTAACTGTATTACTAAACTTAAAGATAAGACAGGGAAAACTCAGAAATTATACTCAGATTCAAATTTCCTCAATTCTATGTGTAAAATGGCTAATCTGAAAGATGGAGGAATAGTAGGGACAAAACCCCCTACATGCACATATTTTAGAGGCAAATCATCTACAATAATAGATTATTTTTTGTGTCAGACTGGGTACCATGCTATAAAAGCATGGTAACCCCAATAGAAATTTCAGATCACTGTGCACTAACTATCCACGTAGTTATACCTCAAAACAAACCAGGGAGTCATGCTCATTGGAAAATGAATACAACAGTTTTAGAGGAAAGGAAAGGATGGGAGGAACTGTTAGAAGTAGTAAAGGACAAATTGTCTGTCTTTGAAATATATGAGGATGCTGCTCAGTGGTGACTAGAAACAAAGATAGCGATTAAACTTTTTGTAAATACATGGCCAAATCTGAAAATAAAGAAAAATGTCTCCAATATTTAGAAAAATGGAAACATTTCCAAAAAGTGTGCTCCTTACAGAGTTTAATTTAAACTACCCTGACCAAATAACACAAATTAAGAAAGACATGACAAAATTCCAATATGATAGGTCCATCTCTGTTCTTAGAGCAAAAACATTGTATGAAAGGTAATGCCCAGACAATAAACCCTTATGATAACTTCAAACAAAATAATGATTCAAAATATATGTCTGCTCTTTGCAATACAGCAGGACTAAGAGCAGAGAGTAATCAGGAGATCTTAGAGATAGAGTCAGCCCATTCCAAAAACCTTTTTGGACAGACTTTGGAAACCCCACTTTGGACAGATAAGTTTTTACAACATTTGGATATTCCTCTACTTATGCAGGATGAAAAGAATGAACTGACAGCCAACATAAAAGAAGTAGAAGTATGTAGGGTAATAGGGAATTTAAAAAATACAGTAACCCCAGGTCCCAATGCGATACCCAATGAGTTTTACAAAAAAGTAAAGAATACAATATATAAACACCTGACAGCAGTCTACAATAAAATTCTGCAAGTAACTTCCCCCTTCCCACCCTCATTGTCAGATAGCCTTTTGATTTTCTTACACAAAAAATGGTACAGAAAACATTAACAATTGGAGGCCAATCAGTCTGATTAATTTAGACTGAAAAATCCTTTGTAAAATCTTATGAATAAGATTGGCAAAAATAACAGGATCAGTAATTAGTACAGCACAGACGTGCGCAACACCTAATAGATCAATGCTGGTTAACCTCAAGTTAATTAGAGAAGTGTTTGATTCCCCGCATTCTAAAGAATATGTAATTTCCTTAGACCAGTCCAAAGTATTTGACCAAGTGTCTCATGGTGTTTAACGTATTACAAAGTTATGGTATCCCAAGAATGTTCATTAAATGGATTCAGGTAATTTATGGTCAAGCATCCATGACACCATTTATAAATGGCCTAATGGGGTCTCACATTAAAATAAAAAAATGAGTTAGACAAGGCTGCCCCTTGAGCTTCCTGCTTTATGTTTTTTCCATAGATCCCCTATTAAGGTAGCAAAATTGTCTCCAAATGATCAAACTCATACCAGGATAAGGAAACATGAATTTCCCATGCACCACAGCATATGCACACGATGTCTGCCTCATGGTGGCATATGAACTTTCAATATCTCAGGCAGTTAAAACAATTCAAGAGTTTGCTGAAATTTCCAGGACTCACTTAAATGAAGAGAAAAGTAGAGGAAAAAACTTAGCACAACAAAAAGATGGGGTAACAACAGAAATAGAAGGAATAAAAATAGAACCTAGAATCCTAAAATTATTAGGTATCACATTTGGAGATAAAGATCCTGCCGAGAGAAACTGGTCTGAAAAATTAAACATAGTAGAAGACAAAGTGCCTAAAAGAAAAAGTTACCCTATGACTAAGCATAAAACAATCTTCATGTTTAAAACTTTTATCATCCCAATAATGTTAACAGTCAGTTACATATATCCACTACCTATAAAATTAGAGCCCAGGGTATATAATGTATGTTTTCAGCTATTATAGGGCAGCCATTTGAACCCAGTAAAGAGATCTATTACATACTGGCCAGTAAAACAAGGAGGATTAAATATGCTTAACCCAGCCCTCTTCTTTCTTTCCATTTTTTTTACATTCATATATCCTCCCCATTATTATGAGGAATCAGCAGCATTGGGTTAAGAGTAAAGAAAGAACTTGTCAGTACTTTTTCGACAAATGGGTAGCACCCAAATGAGGGGTAATCAAACAGATACCACAAGGGACACCGGGATATATAACAGAGGTTTTTAGGAAAGTTAAACAATGGGGAATTACCATCCCTATGTTGTAGGCACACAGCAGGCAATCTTTGTACTCCCTAGTTTTAAGTAACAACTTTCTGACTGGAACAGTATTCAATCAGTGTTGGGTAAGTTACTTTTTCTATTACTTTCTGTTACATTTTGAAACTTGTTCCAGAAAGCTCTGTGCAGTCACTAGCAATGATGGAGAAGTACTAGAAAAAGTAATACACCTTACAGTTACAATTACTTATATCTTTTTATACAAGAGAAATACATGACTGTAACTGATTGCATTTATTTGAAAGTAACTAGCAACTAACCTATTACTTTCAAAAAATGTAATATGTTATCGTTATGTATTATTTTTGTATTGTTTTTGTATAAAAAGAAATAAGTAACTATAATTGTAAGGTGTTTTACTTTTTCTAGTACTTTTCCATCCTTGCTAGTGACTGCACAGAGCTTACTGTAACAAGTTTCCAAATGTAATAGAAAGTAATAGAAAAAGTAACTCATCCAACACTGTATTCAATACCGCACAGGGAATAGAAAATCAGTGCTTAACAAAACATGTGATGGACAGCAGAGTTCCCCAGAAGATGTGGGACACCCTGTGGATGTGCTGCCACGGAAGGTTGAACGTCAGGGGAAATCACACACATAAAACCATGGAGGAAACGTTTTGTATAAGAGAAAACTGCATAGTCCAGATAGAAACGATGGAACACTTATTTTTTGACTGCCCATATATCTCTCAGGTTTGGAACCTTATTGCAAAAAAATGGAGAACTCCTATAATGGCCAAAATGTCCTATACAGAACAAGTATATGGTACGTATAGCACAGAGTGGAGCTGTTTTCACCCAGGGACACTCAGAGTCATATGTACAATTTTTTAATTGTATATTTGGCAGAATAGATGCCATTTTGTCTTGCAACAAAAAAAATACCACTGAATGTTCTGATAGAGAAAATTACCCAAGAAGTTGCTCTGTTATTTAATAAAGAAAAAGGTTCAATGCCAAAAGCAGTAATTAAGCAATGGTGGAGGAGGGCACTCCCAATTTTAATCTTTGAGGGGGTAACCTGAGTTGGAATTTATTTTGGCTTAGAAAGCAAAGAATAGAAGGGAAAAGAGGTGAAAGATATACAGAAAAGAGACGTGGGGAATAGAAAGCTTGATCTGATGTTAGTAGAAACCAGACCAATTTGAGAGGTCACGTGATGCAAGCTGCCTGAAGGCTGTGCATACCCTGGGCTCCTACCACCCATTCACTACAAATCGATTTTAAATCGACTTTAGCCTTCTAAATCATCAAATAATAGCAATTGGTGAGTCCTCAATCTCTGCCTTTCGTTTTCATCTGCTTCTCCCGGCATCGCAAAGCTTTACCGCGGCGATGGAGGCAGAGATGAAGCAGGCCGCGATGCGGCACACTCCACCCAACACGCCAGAAAAGCTTCCCAAGAAAGCGAGGAACCAGGCCTCAGGCAACTCAAGCAAAGTGGGCGGCACTGCTCCGTCGGTAGTCCCTCTGTCCGAGGAAAGATTCCTCCAGGAGGTATCACCTCTTCGGGAAGTGCTGGAAAGCATCACTTCTGAGCTAAAATCTATTAAAGGTGATCTTACCTCCCTTAAAAGTAGAATGATTGACTCAGAAGCCAGAATTACATCTCAAGAAAGATGAAGAGACACAACAGAGCCAGAAATTACTTTACTGAAGCAGCAAGTCCAGAAGCTCCAGCTCAAAATGGAGGATTTAGAAGGGTGCAGTAGGAGAAACAACCTCCTAATTATTGGGTTGCCGGAATCGGAAGAAGGTTCAGATGCCATTGCCTTTCTCCAAAAATTCCTGCATAAAATCGTAGGACCCTCACCTCTGAACCCCCAATATCACATTGAAAGGGCCCATCGATCCCTGAGGCTGAGGCCCCCACCGGACTCTCCTCCCTGCCTGATCATCATTAAATTCTTAAGTTTTATTGAGAAACAGCATGTCCTCACTAAAGCTCAAGAGCTACAATCAATAACTTGGGGGACATCCAAGATAAGAGTCGCTCAAGACCTCCCGATTGAGACCGGGCAGAAAAGAACCACCTTCCATCCTATTGTCCAAAAGCTAATCATGGCAGGTATCCGATTCAGGATGCTGTATCCAGCCAGTCTGAAAATTACGATTGAAGGCTCAGCATTCACCTATGAGTCCCCCGACCAAGTCATCAAGGACTTAACCTCCAGGCTTCCCAACTTGTTCAAGGAGAGATGAACTAAGCTCTGTGTGATCAGTTGTTATAGCGGCTGTGTTTTTCCTCCCAATAATGTTTAGATTTGCGCAATATTTACCTGTTTGCTTTGGTGGGATGGGGTTGGGCTTTGCGGTGTGAGGAGAGGAAGGAAGCTCTTAGATCCCGATTCTGGTAGGCCATGATCCCTTTGATTTCCCCAGTATGGTCCCGGAACCTTTGGGATGGGCTTTTTTGTTCCGGCCGGCCGGATTGGCCGTGGACCGACTTTGGTCCCGCAACAAATCATGCCCCCCAGGGCCTCCCAAAGGTGATGGAATGCCTAGTCGTCTAACGGTGGACGGAGACAGATACCCCTTGCTACTCTCCCACACCTGTAATTGGTCTTGTTACTGCAGCATAATTATGCAGATCACGGTAATCGACTAGCTAGTAAAACAAGTTGGCGAGTGATATATGCCCCATGTATGAGCGGAGTTTAGCCGCTAACCCTGTTTGTTTATCAGTTTGCTTTTTTTTTTCTTCTTTCTTTTTGGTCACAACAGAGCGCGGCTTCCATACTGCCATTGTAAAGATGGGATGGTGGGGATGCCCGGGGATGCGAAATGCTCATAGGAAGCTGCCTCATGAGCTAAAAAAGGGGGGGAATGGCAATCCTCAGGTAAATAACAGGGGATTCAGCTTTATACCTGCTGGCTGACACATCTAAACAGATAATTTTCTTACCCCTGTAATAATATCATACTCGGCCGTTACTGGCCCACGAAACTCCTGGGTCTCGCCACCGGGCTTTTGGTTTCAGGTTCCTGTTGTCGGCTCTTTCATGGTTTGTTTGCCCAAACCTGGAACCATTATGTACATAGTTGGATGGGCTTTTTTTTGTATGGGGGAGAGGTTGCTTCTGGCTTCGGGACATAGTCTCTCAATGGTACTTCAATGTCAGCTATTTTCTCTGGACAATTTCTACACATCAGAGATTTGAATGTTTTTCCTTATATAGTTCAGGCTGGTTTACAGTGGGTTCTAGAGTGTGCTATCCTTATTTCCTAATTTGAAGGTATATTAATCCATGCTTTCTTAGTTTAAAGGTTCAGAAATGGCTATGATGTCGATTAAGACAGCTTCTTGGAATGTGCGGGGGCTCAGAGATACAGCCAAAAGGCTCCAGGTCTTTAATCACTGCGACTTACTCAGGATTTATATACTTATGCTTCAGGAAACCCATCTGGTTAATAATGAAAAAATCTGGTTACTTAGATCTGGTTTTTCTCAAGCCTTCTCAGCAAGTGGTTCTGGGGCTAGCAAAGGAGTGGCTATCCTAATTAAGAACCATGTCTCTTTTCTGGCTGAAGAAGAATTAGCAGACCTAGAGGGCAGATTTATACTGGTCAGAGGATGTCTTAACAACTGTAATATTATACTCGGTTCTGTTTACGGACCAGTAGGAGGGAGTCCTGAGTTTTTTATGACCCTAGCAGATAAGATTGGCAATCTTCTACCCTCACAATTAATCTTAGTGGGGGACTGGAACGTCCCACCTAGTCAAACCCTTGACAGAACCCACACACCAATGAGGCCAACAACTCCAGCTCAAAAAGCCCTATTGGACTTCATGCAGCTTTTGGGCCTATGCGACCCTTGGCGGCTTGCTAACCCCTCACTCCGGTCTTTTTCTTTATTTTCCCAGGTGCATAACTCATGGTCTAGAATAGACTACATTTTGACCAGTAAGTCACTCCTTCCTGGTCACCTCCAGTCGGGTATCGAACTGATAGTGCTGTCAGACCATGCTACAGTTTGGGTCAGGGTCTCACCGGACCCCAACTTTCAATGGGACACTAACTGGAAACTAAACATTCAACTTCTCAAGGATGACCAGATGGTCTCCCACATTAAAGAACTCATCTCTAAATTTCTGGACTTCAATAAGAATTCCACCCCGAGGGAGGACTCAATCTGGTGTTCCCTGAAGTGCTCCCTCAGAGGGGAGTTAATCAAATTGGCCTCCTTGAGGAAAAAAAGTAGGCTGGCACAAGCTGCTTCATTGTTGGCCAAAATTAAAGAGATGGAACGCTCATACTCCCTCTCCTCCCCCTTAGATTCACTCGAATCCCTACTAAAAATAAAGAAAGACTCCATGGACTTACTTAAAGAAAAGGCTGAATATGCTATCTTAAAAACCCAATCCAAATATATCGATCAAGGCAAAAAGGCTGGTAGGCTATTGGCTCTAAGATCAGCAAAAACAGAGCTCGAGACTGATCCCATGTTGCAAACCCCGGAGGAACTAGTTAAAACTACTCCCAGAGAAATCACCCAGATTTTTGAGGAATTTTATAATAAACTTTACAGTAGGCACCCCTCTCCAGCATCCCCTTTGGACATTGCTACTTACCTAGAAGATCTTGAACTTCCCCACCTCCTTCCACACCATAAAAAGACCCTCGTCTCTTCTATCACCTTGCTTGAGGTTGAGGAGGCCATCACTTCCCTAGCTCCTGACAAAGCACCGGGCCCTGATGGTTACCCTTCTAATTTTTACAAAACCTTTAGTAATGAACTAGCCCCTCTCCTCCTCAAGCTCTATGACTATATGTTTGAAGCTGATACCATCGATCCCACATTACTGCAAGCCATGATTGTGTTAATCCTTAAGCCAGACAAGCCACCCAAAGACCCTGCAAGTTATCGCCCCATCTCTTTCCTAAATTGTGACATTAAGATTCTATCCAAGATCTTAACCGAGAGGATTAAAAAGATTTGGACCAACCTTCTGAGCCCAGAGCAGGTAGGATTTGTGCAAGCTCATTCTCCTGCTGACCACCTTAGGATCCTTTCTCATATCTCACTTGCAGTCCAGTCATCACATACTCCAATGGCTCTAATTTCTTTAGACGCTGAAAAGCATTTGATAGAGTTAATTGGGACTTTCTATGGCAACGCTCGCTAAGATGGATTTCAACTTGTTTATTAGGTGGATCCAAGTTATATACAAATCTCCTCGGTTAAGATCTATTGTAACGGGTCTTCTTCAGTTTTCCACTTTACTGGTACCAGGCAAGGCTGTCCCTCTCCCCTTCTTGTTTAATCTGTATTTAGAGCCTCTCCTTATCAATATCAAACGTTCCCCATATATCCAGGGCTGTCCGGTGCTACAACAAGAGTTGGTCCTTTCTGTTTATGCGGATGACATCCTACTCCATGTGGCCCATCCTGAAAAGTCATTAACGCACGCCCTCCAGGTTATTACACAATACGGCCGCCTTTCCTATTACAAACTGAATCTAGCAAAATCAGAACTGTTCCCTTTGAACTCTTTCACACATAAAGATTGTTTTACTAGATTTGGTATGAGATGGTCTCCTAAATCGATTAAGTATCTGGGCATACATTTCACCTCTGACCCAACTTTACTTAAGAAGCTTAATCTGGATGACCTTAAGTCCAACATTCACTTAGATCTACAAAGATGGTCCAAACTCCCATTTCTCTTTTGGGTCAGGATCAACATCATTAAGATGAATGTCCTACCCCCATATCTTTTACCCCCTCAGCTTATTGGGCCTCCTGGCTACCCCTTTCATACCTGCAATGATTCCACTCCATCTTTTCTCAATTTATCTGGCAAAACAAAACTACCAGACGCTCTTTCTCTAAACTATGCCTTCCAAAAGACAAGGGAGGACTTCGTCTCCCTAACCTACTATTTTACCATGGGGCAGCCCACCTCTCCAAATTGGGCAGATGGCTCCCAAATAGGGCCAAAGGACCCCTTCCGATCTGGCTCCAGATTGAAAGACGGATACTCCGAGAGGCCAATCTCTGCTCTCTGACCATATTCTTTCTTCTCAGGTCAGCACTCCCATCCTCAATCTTGAATCCAACCATCATCACTTCCCTCAAAATTCTCTCTCAGTGCCTTCATTATCTCAAAATCTCCCCCAAAAGAGACATACAAAACCCCTTATCCTAAATCCCAACATTCGGTTAGGAGGCTCGATGATTACCCCAGATTGGCTTCCTCAAATCCGAGAAGCTCTGGTTGAGAACCTATATTCTCAAGACTCTCTTCTTCCTTCTCCAGATATTTTGGCCAGGTTTGACCTCCCTAGTAATAAGATTTTCAAGATATACCAGCTGAGACATCTCATTAACGCCAATTTCGTTCCAATTCCACTGCTCAAAGGTCAGTCCTTCCTCTTCCAAGTGCAAGACTTAGCCTCAAACCCCATTGCATCTCATCTATATACTCCTACCTGTTGGTCTTAAATACCCGGCCCTCTCAGGCTCCTGTGTCTGACCTCCTCTTACCGGATACCACCCCTAATTGGTCATGGATTTGGAAAGATTTACACAGATACCACACTCAAGATAGGTTCAGACTTACTCAATATCATATACTAAATAACATGTACTATACTCGGTTAAACTGGCTCGATTAAGAAACTACCTCTTCCTCTATGCTCCAGATGCTTACAACCAGAAGGGAACCTGCTCCACATTTTTTGGCAATGTGAAAAAGTGGCCCCTTTGTGATGCTCTATTCAGTCCAATCTGGATTCTCTCTTGGGCCTGGATAGTTTTTTCACTGCTGAAATATGCATCCTGGGTATTTATTCCAAAGTCGAGAACCATGAGTGCAGATTCCACATTGCACTAATTTCTATGGTGGTCAAAAGACTGGTGCTCAAGCATTGGACGGACCAATTAACCATAACATATGCCGAATGGTTGAAAGATCTATCAACCTGTTTTAACATGGAGAGACTCGCTGCTAGTTCCCGCAACCGTATGGATTTGTTTCACAAAAAATGGGAAAAACTGTACACATTGTATTTGCACCAGTGACCTGTTGGTTCTGTCTCTGATGGTCTCTTCCCCTATGTACTTTACCATTAATTCTATTGTCTTATGGCATTATGTTAATACTACATTATTAATTAAATAAGCACACTCGGGGAGGGTTAGGGTTGTGGGGAAGGGGATGGTTTAAGGTTACAGGGGGATTTTCTTTTTTCCTATTTTATGTTCCATTTACTGTTTTGATGTACAGAGAAGTTGTTAATCAACCCTACGAATAGCTCTGATGTTAACCTGTGACTTGTTGTAACTTCAAAATTAATAAAGTTAAATTTCAAAAAAAAAAAACCAGACCAATTGGAAGAAATAGGTAAATTATGGAAAGTAATTTGTAGAAATGTATAAAAGATTGATTATGAGCACTTTTTTAGATTATAAAAGCTGATTATGTAATGTGTTAAAGATATATTTGCAATGCATGTTGAATGTATACCATGTTTGATATTTTGTTTCAATAAAAAATTCCCCTACTCTTTTTGTGACGTGCCATAGGATCTTTAACATCCACCTGAACAGGCAGACAGAAAAGACAGCCCCCCCCCAATGCTGCAGTACATTGTCAGTATTGGGATTTAAAGAACTAGTGGAGCCAAACCAGGCAGACAGGAAAGCAATACAAATTTTAAGAAGTAGTCAGTTATAAAACTTTATATCTGAAGTACCTGTCTTTTACCTTTTGTCCATCAGAGAGTCTTCTATGTCATAATGTTGTGGTGGATGTGTGGAATAGCTCTTAGCACAGCAGCTGACATATCTAGCTCTACTGTCCCCAACTACATCATCATCATTGTGATTTCACTGACAGTGAAATCACATGTGAATGACCTGGCCGTCACTGAATTGCTCTTCCTAAGTAGCAGTGATGTCACAGTCAATGAGGTCTCGATGCTAGTGATGTAGTGGGGGCAGTATAGCTAGCTATGTCAGCTGTCACACAGAGTGCTGTTCCACACATCACATATATTTACATCAGGTAAACAATCTTCTAATTAAACAAAGGGAAAAGATAAAGTACCTGAAATATGAAAGGTAATGGTTGACTGCTTTTAAAATCTAATATTAGTTTTAGGCAGTAGACAAGGGCCCAGATATTCAGAAGGGTTGCTCATGGCGCAACAGTATTCCACCATGTGCAACCCACTGATGCACCCCAGTGCGATATTCAAACGGGGATTGTGCCTGGCACAAATCCCGATGTGATGCGCCGGACCGCATCAGTAATGTATGCAGTGCAGGTGGGGGGTTGTGCCCATGCATATTCCGCACATCCCAATATTCAGCCCAGGGTGTGCTGAGTCCATGCATGCACAACCCCTACTTATGCTGCACACAGGTGAGCAAAAAAATTAAAGGAACAACAGCTGGCCACCCACAGGTGAGCTGCCGTAATGCAAGGTGCAACATTGCAGCTGCCACCTGTGGGTGGCCACCTGAGATCCGGGCTGCACCTTCATGGCAGCACACTCTCATGCCTGATCATGGGCATCTATGTAAAAATTATAAGTTCAATATCCCTGGTGGTCCAGTGGACTGCTCGCAGTCCGATCGTAGGCATATGTACAATAATGAGAGTTCCATGGTACCTCCTCCCCACCCACTGCTCCCACTGCCCCTCCTGGAGGCAAGGGTAGTGGCAGCACCTGACCTTACCTGCTGCCCTGACCTCATTCGCCGACTGACAGTGAAGTGGTGGGCTGACATTGACTGGTTGATTAGCATGAGTTGGTCACATGTACAATAGTAGTCATTATTGTCCAGATATGTGAAATGGATCCATCACATATCTGACTGTGTAGTACAGTAGAGGTTGCATGCCCATTGGCCTCACACTGTGGGACCAATGGGTGTACAGCCCCACAGCACACCGTCAATCAGCGGAGGGGCAGCAGGTGTGGGTGCTGCTGCCTGCTGCTGACCGGGGCGGGGGTAGGGTCCCAGTGGGCCATCAGGAATAATGTACACTTAATTGACTTCTACATATGCCCACGATTGGGCAGAGGGTGTATTACCGTGTTGTAAGGGGCATCAGTCCCTGACGACTGCTGCCTGGTAGGGTGTCAGGTGCAAGTCACCAGGGATCGGTGCACCTGCATGCAATTGGGCCATAATGACATGCAAATGGCCCCATTTGCACTTTGCATACATTATGGCCCTATTCGCATGTGCACTTTTGAATATCGCGGTTGTTGCACATAGCACAATGGAACTTGCACTAGCGCATCCCCCTGCTCCACTCTGGCCACTTGTGCTGGTGCAGTGCCACTTTGCCATGCACACTGCGGGTGGCCAGGGTGCGATATTCCATTATGCTGTGCCATGGTGCAGCTCCATTGAATATCTCCCTGTCAACGCCCCTATGCAGCCAAGTTGTGCTGCACCCAGGCTTGCACCACAGCCTGGCGCAGTCTGAATATTCGGGCCAAGTTCTTTAACCAACATGCCTAGTGTAGGGATACTTCATATTCTAAAATGAGAAAAACAAGTCTTCTGTTTTCACTCATTGCCTGCAATATATGCTGCGGAAAATAATGTGAGGCACCTAGCAATCTGCATTCCACAGTATGTACTGTAATCGGACACTGAGTCTGCAGATGACTTTCATTTTCACAAAAACCAAGAAGAAGTGAGTCCCCTAGGTGTTAGACTGAGCCGGACAGATAATAGAAATAGCAGTTTAAAAAGTGTTTTTGTTAGTATCCTGAGATGTTCTGAGATACAATACAGTAGCACACCCCTCCCCCCTTCAGATGCCTTTAACAGAGAGCAACAAATAGCAAAAATCAGAGGGGGAGTGCATTACTTTGCAGCTGTGGATGAATACATGAAAATGTCCAAAACGAAAGTTCTAAGAAAAGCCACTTTTAAGCTATGGATGACAGAAGGGCTGTAGGCTCCACCCACAACCCTAAAAATTCCAACAAAAGCACTTTTTCTTTTAAGGGTACATCATTTTCCTTTGGTAAACATTTTCAGAACTATCCTGTCCCTTCCTCAGACCTCTTTGAAGGGTTATGTTGAAAAATAACAATATACTTGGTAACTGAACCCTTATAGTTTTAAAAATAAAAAGTGTTTTACCAAAAAATATATGAACATACGAAATTTGCCAGCAGATAAAGGCCTAGAGGCTATCAAGTCTGCTCGAATGTGCAGCTAGCACCCCTTTTCTGCAGCTGCCCTCCTTCCACCCTTCCCCTTCATTAACCTCCCCTTGTCCTGTCTCATCCCATATATATGTCTAGCATCATAAAGAGTGGTAATAAAAATAGGGGGAACACACCTACTCTCTCTGTTGAAGTGAATGTGGCATTTATTAATTTTATCAGATGTCTGGGCAATGTCCTGTTAAGTAATCAAAAAATAATTATTCATTTTGATCTTCTAAGGTGATCTCAATAGGTTCAATGTATTATAATTTTATATTTCTTTTAGCTCTGGTATAAATATTGGATGGATTAATTACCTTAATTGGTATTTTTTTATGAAAAGCTGGTCGGGTTTCCCTGTTCTCCAGGCTGTCATTTAAAAAGGGAGATTAGCTTATGTCAGTACACTTTTTAAATCACCATGTTTCATTCTTTCATAAATAGAGTACTGAATATTTTGCTTAAACTTTTTTTTATCACTCACGAGAGTGTTTGTTTTTTTGAATTCTGCAGGTTGATACAGTGTTTCCAACCACCAGAGCAGCTATCTGTTGCGTATCTAAAGCGGAACATAAAAATCCTTGTTCTGAAAACAAAGCAGCTCCTTAGCTGCACTTTTAATTAAACCCAATAACGTGTTGATCATGCTTGAAAATATAGCTCCTTCTTGTATTTTAAAAGCAAACACCCGCGGCCAGGGCAAAAACACAGCTCTAGTTTAAGGCCCTTAAAATGTGGGCTTCTGTGCTTTCACACAAAGCAAGTGATGTAACCTCTCTGTGCTTCAGTCCTCTTAGCTGTGGAATTGGGTATTTGCAGGACCTCATTGTAAATTAGATGTTACATCTCAGCTTGGCTATTCTGGGTAAAATGTTGTAAAATAAAATATTTGTTTTGTATTTATGTATGATGAGGTACTTGACACGTATAAACAATGTTGATAACATTTAATAGAGGACCCTTTTGAAAGTTAAAAATAAAAAAAGCCTTCTTAAAAGATGATTGCTGTAAGACAAAAGAAATAAACTTTCTTCAGCCAAAAAAAACAAACAAACACACAATAGATTTATTTTCAATTGTAATTGCAAGTTTTAATGTCTATCAATCTGGACTGTCAGTCTGTGTCTCTATTTTTAGAAAGTTAATGTATAGCTTAACATATCAGGAAAGTGCTAACTGGGAGTACTGCAATCAGACTGGGCAGGGGCCTTATTCAGTGGACCCCAGTAGATGTCGTTAAGCTGATAGTGTATATACAAAATATACCATTGCACCAATGCAAATATGAGATCCTTCCTCGCCTGGATGGCTTTCACAGGATTTTAGAATACAATTTTTCATAGGACTTTTTTCCTTGGATAATTCATTATCAGTTAGACCCCCTGCCAGGATAACCAATTATTTATGCAAACCTGATAATTTTTTGTCAGAAATCCTTTGCATATCAGGTAGTGAAAATGCATAATTTAATTTCCATAGAAATAAGAGTGTACTGTAACTCTCAAGAGCCACTTCAGAACACTTTAAAACAGCATTTATGTAGCCTGTCTGTATGTTCCTGTAGTATGTGATCTGTATTTTGTTGTGTATGTACTGTGCTTTATTGTTTCTTGGCATTGTTGCTCAGCTCACCCATTAAAATGGGCTGTTTAGCTTATGGTTTTATGTAGTTATCAATAAAATCTAATCACTGTTGCATACAGGGTGCAGCAGTACATTTAGTGGTTTTTAATGCCCTACAGTTTTGCACCACAAGCTGGAGACACTGTGGCCTGTGCTATGGCTCTTTGGTTAATGTTGACTGATCATGTGGCTCCTGAGCCAGTCAGGACTGAGTATCACTGCCCTGAACAGTCACTGTTACAGAAACCCTACTCTTCACAATGCCCCTTCTATATGAGCACTGGGTAGTGGACTAACAATATGGTAAGGTAAAGTAAGGGAAGGAAAAGCACAGTGGAGGGGTTTAAACATTCCTGGGACAGGCACAAGGAAACTTTGAGAGTGGAGGGAGTGATGAAAAGCCATTGATCACTTAGGATCAGTGGACACATGCATGTATAGGACATATGAACAGACTGGATTGGCCTAGCGGTCCTTATCTGCTAACAATTTCTATGTATCTATGTATCTATATAAGGTAAGGAAAGGTAAAGTAAGGTAAGGTAATTTTATTTATATATAGCAACCCTTCCCATAGACTCCTGTCCTTTCCATAACATATAGTTTGATAAAGCTTATGTGGAGATAAATACAAAACACCATATACAGCAATAACACTGCAGCATAACATTAAAATCAGACATTAAAAGCCAGGGCAAATAGATGCATCTTTAAGGCTTTCTTAAAATCTCTGTCGAGGAGCTGCAACAGACATATGGTGGTTGGGAGTGCCACAGTTGAGATGCCACAGCAAAGGCCCTTTCTCCAAAAGATTTGAAACGAGTATGTGGAACCTGCAGCCAGCTTTTCCTGGCAGAATGGAGGGGGTGACATGAAGTAAGTGGGTAAAGGAGGTCTTTAATGTACCAGTGCACATGGAATTCAACTAAATGGTTGAAAGTAGGTCAGCACCACTGTCAGTGTAAAAGGAAAAAGAAACAGAAATAATCTTACCAGACCATCTTGCAGTGCAAAGTTTCATTAAACCCAGTGACAGCACTTGTACATGCAGTTTTTACCACAAGTTTGAAGGAAAGTGCCACTCACATATTTTGACTTTGGCTGGGAAGTGAGGGCAGGAACAACATTTCAAAATGGCTGAAGCTGGCTTCTGAGTAATATTAAAAGGACTGTCAGACACACGATGATGCATTCTAAAGTTAACACTTTTCTGAGCTCGCTTGGGAAACGACACAATAAATTAATAGAGCCAGGAAAAAAACATACAGGTACAAAAAAAAAAAATAAGTGCCCTCTCAACGCACAAACTTGCTGGTCAGGTGAAGGCACTCTCAGCAAGCTTACATACCAATGTCCATGACATCTTCTGCAGCCCTAATAAGTCATGAAAATAGCCATGTTTAACAAGTACTGTAGTCTTTTAAAGAGACAAACTACAAATGGTAAGAAAATGGTGATCGTCAGTGCAGAAAATAAGATAAAACTAAATACGACAGAGAAAGGCCAATAAACAGGAATATCACAACACGATACATAATAACAGCATTTGATAATAGTACAAGATGTTCTGTAGAAATACGAAACAGTGAATTGAACTGTATAAAGTAATGTCATAGAGAGAGAAAGAGGCAAACTAGTCCAAAAAGTCATTCAAGTATAGCTCCTTGTTAATTCCTGATGGCCTCATTGTGTGGAGGCTGGAAATCACAAACACTTCCCTCTGATATAGTTTCCTCACAATTAGAATTGATTCTCAAAACTGGCTTAGATCAGTGCAAACTGCAGCAAACAGCAACTTACACCAAAGCCAAGGACCCTGCACCAGATTCGGGTACAGGAGAGGTCCTGGCACCTAAGTCCCCATAGTTGCAGCAACCTCTCCTGTGAGGCAAACACATGGCACATGGAAAGGTTTGTCGCAGGCTCCTTGCAGCAAAGGCAGATGGTCCCCCATCCCCAATCCCCAGTTCAGCAACAGAAATACCTATCCTCAGTGGTCTAGCGTTCCCCCTCCCTGATCCTTTATGTCCAGTCATAATATCATTTAACAATGCCCCCATCATTTGTGATCTAGTGGCCCCCCGCCCCACCACCCCAATAGGTAGTGCCCACCACCCCGCTCTCCCCATCCCAAAACAGAGCCGGCAACCAGCACAGCCCTCTTCACTCCTCCGCGGTCCAGCTGCCAACTGAACTGTCACTAAGCATACTGTAAGGTGTATGCACTCATTGATTAATTGATTAATGATGAGCATGCACACTTTTCAGTATATGCTCAGTGACAGTTCAGTCGACAACCAGCCATGGAAGGTGAGAAGAGGGCTGTGCCAGCTCGCCAACTCTGGATGGGGGGAAGTGAAGTGCTAAATACCTGGGATGGGTTCCACGCTCTGATTGCTGTCTTATGCTCGCCAATACATAGCTTGAGTTGCTTTTTGGTCTGTCCCACATAAGCAAGATCACAAGGGCACATGGGAATGTAGATCACACCAGTAGAATTGCAAGCAATAAACTGTTCAATCTGACATTAATTTACCCCCCATCCATGGATGAGTAAATGTTTGTTCATCATGTTAGCACAATGGACACCATTGCCACATTGGATGTAGTCAGCTTGTTGTTCTGGTAGGCAGTTTTTAAGCTGGTGTTGTTGGTTCAAACATGCATGCACCAGCCTATCTTAATCCTTGATCCTTTAGTGAAAGAAATTCAGGAGTCTACTGGAAAATTTCTTCAGACTCCTGCCACTTTTTCTTGGTTGTGCCAACATGATGTACAGCAAACATTTAACCATCTATGAACAGGTAACAAATACCAGATAAAACAGTTTATTATTGTACTTCTTCTGGTACCTTTATTCACTGTGTGAACTGAGATCTTTATTTAACTAGGACCCATGTTTTCCATGCCAGTGTCAAGGATTGTACACACCACCACATGGTTCCATTCTACTTAATAATTTTGCCTTAGAAAATGGGCTTAAAAATCTAAGGATTTTGAATAGCTACCAGAGATGCCAAGGGCGGTATATTAACTTACAGTTGGAGCCCTGTAAAAAAAAACTGGTTCCAGCTGTGCCAACCCCATCACTGGTATTATGGTGCCAGTCAGAATTTTAAAAGTCAGCATGCCGACATTTTTTTTCTCTGACTTAGTGGGCGAGTTAGCATCTGACCCCCCCCATCTTCTCTTACTTTAACTTGAATAAATGACAGAGCCAAAAAAAAATTGCAGTATATACTGAACCATTTCTCAACCAACATGCTTTTTTTTTTAAACCCTGCAGTCCAGACAGCCATCATATACAAGGTACATTTACTGTCAAATGGCACCCCTTCCAGCCCTCTCTACTCCTCCCTCCTTACTCCTTCAGTCTAGCCTGTTGGTCATATGGAAATCCAGTACAGTCAAGGCTTTTCTGTCAGACAGTAAATCATCCCTCCCCAAAGCAATATCCTTTCAAGTTTAAAACAACAAACCTCCCTTTTCTGCGACTGTTGCTGCCATCCATTTGCACTCACCTGACTCACCTACATACTAATCCAGTATCCTTACCTAATACTGGAAACCATTACTCCACATTCAGTATACTCAGCAGTAAATAAAAAAAAAATAATTCATCCACAACTCCTCAGTTTTGGTGGCGGCTTCAAACGTGTTTGCCAGCATGAGAGATGTTCTGCGTCTGTCACCATGCTCTCCCTGCATGACTGATGATCTGTGAGTGGCAGTTCAAAGTGGCAGAAAACATTTAAATGAGAGCTACCAGTATGCTCCCGTTCTGCTCCAGCTCACAGGGAAAGTAAACTAAAATGTAACTCTTTTTCTGCAAAGAGGTTGGGATCCATGGTTTGCAAAGTAAAAAAGTTAAAATGGGAATAAAATTCTGCTTCCGGGAAGAATATACTGTTGAACAAAACCAAATGATACCACAGCACAGTGCCCTCTACAGCCAGATGCAGCAGTGGAGGGACTGTTTTACAAAACATGCTATTTTAAATCTTTTTTTTTATTTACATTTTACTTTTTTTTTTTTTTACATATTTTTAAACATTTTATTTAAGATAGAACAGCCATTTTTTAAGCATAATAATACCCTCCAGGGTGGTCAGTATTGAGCAATATCGGACTTTCCAGTGGCTATAAGGCCCTCTGCCTGCAACATCGGGCCTCATTATGCCCCTGGGCAGTCCTGTATTGCCCAACACCGCCCACCCTGTTGGGTATTATTGCTTGCTCATTTTTTTGTCCTTGCATTATTTTGCATGTTTTAGTGCTTACAACCACAAATAAATCAGAACAATAGGATGCCACCACAAAAATGTATGCAAAACAGAAATTCTACAAAATATATACAAAGAACAATTGAACAATTATGCAAAACAGTAAATGTTGATGATATAGTACTTAAAGCTGTACCTGTATTAAAAATAAGTAAAATAGCACTGGCACAAAAATGACTTGAAATGGTACTAACAGAAAACATATTTTACAATCCACATGGGCACAGAACAGTTCAATAAATGGGGATGTCATCATGTCACAAAACATTTTGCAAAGCCATATAACTGCAAAAGGTCTTGTAAACTAATATCATTGGCAGCATAAAACATTTCTCAAAATAAATTGAAATTAGGTCTGTGAAGCAGTGGCTTTACAAATTTATAAGATCACAGAATTACCAGTGCCTACAAATACTATCAACACAAGTTTCCAAACTTTCACTAAAAGCTGAGGGATCAGAAATCATCAGAAACTATTGCCATGCACTGCCTGCCAGCACAGCAGTTGGATTCTGCTTGCAGCACCAGTGACCTGGACTCAGGAACAGACCCGGGAGCTGGAAGGCTGGCCAGGGGAGGAGGCTTGAGCATCCCATGGATGGCTCACCTCCTCTGAGGGGAGGGGGACTCAGAGTCCCGCTCTTGTCTGACTCAGGTGAGACCTGAGGAACAAGAAGATCGAGACCAAGGGTTGGACGTGCTGGGGGCATACAGCATGTCTAAGAACACCAGGAAAAACACCAGCAGTGCTCCCAGTAGACGGAGCACCAAGGCCCCGATCTCCAATGCCCCTACTGACCCTGGTGATGCATCCTGATGAAAGACAGACATGTCGGGGTGGAAGGGCCCCCACCCCGTACCTGCCTTGGGGGTACAACCATGGCTCCTTGGGGGATGGACAGCACCAGAGGTTCCGGTAGGTGAGTGGGGACTGATCAGGCCGATGGGTGTCTCCCAAAGAGAGGGAGTGCTGTAGGAGGAAGGAGGGGGAAAAAAAGAAGAAACTATTGCCACCACTTTACTTCTTTTCTAACCCTGTGTGATGTCATTTTGTTTACTAGAAATATAGAAACAGAACTTGATGGAAGATAAGGACACTTGGCCCACCCAGTCTGCCCATTTTTCACTACTACATCATTACTGCAGATCTTACTTGATCTACAGCTCTTTCCTCCCTCCCCTGCCCCTTTACACTATGATTTCCTTGTACCTATCCCATGCATTCTTGAACCCCACCACTGCTTTCATCCCTTCCACTTTTGCTGAAATACTGTTCCAGGAATCCACAACTCTTTCTGTGAAGAAGTACTGTACATCCTCACCTCTCTCCTGAATCTTCCCTCCTTTAGCTTCATAGCATGCCCCTTGTTTTTTAGCACTTTTTTCTAGCAAAAATCTTCCCTCCTGTACCTTATTTACCCATGTGAGGTATTTAAAAGTCTCTAATATCCCCCCCTTCCTCCTCTCTTCCAGGGTGTACATATTGAGGTCCTTTCTGATGCAAACCCTGTACCATTTAAGCTGCTCTCCTCTGGACCACCTCTACTCTATATCCTTCCAGAGGTGTGATATTCAGAACTGGACACAGTACTCTACTATAGGTGGGGTCTTACCAGTGATCTATAAAGAGCAATATCATCTCCCTTTCCTGCTGGTCACCTCCTCTATGCACCCCAGCATCCCACGAGCCTCCTGACTGCCTTGTTGCACTGCTCTAGCCACCTTTAGGTCATCAGATACTCTTCCCCCAGGTCTCTTTCCTGCTTGGTAGTCATCAAACCACTCCACCCATTTTGTACTCTGTCCCTGGTTTTTGTGCCCTAAGTGCATTATTTTGCACTTTTCACATTAAATCCCAACTGTCAGTCTTGAGCACTCCTTTAGTTTTCTCAGGTCTCTGCTCACTCTCCATACCCCTGAGTGCCAATTTCAGATTCTGGTGTCATCCACAAAGAGGCAGACCTTCCCTTCCAGCTCCTCTGCAGTGTCACTTATAAAGACATAAAAGATGACCGGTCCCAGGACACACAGCTGGTCACCCTCCCTTCCTCAGAGTGAACTCCATTTACTACTACCCTCTGCCACCTATCCCCTAATCAATTTCTTACCCAGTTTACCGCCTTTGGACGCACTCCTAAGCTGCCTAGCCTGCTTACTAGCCTCCTATGTGGAACGGTGTCAAAAGCCTTACTGAAATCTAGGTACGCCACATCCACTGCTCCACCCTGATCTAGTTCCTTGCTACAGTCTTTTCCTTCAACATTGATTCCATTAACCTTCCCACCACTAATGTCAGGCTTACTGGCCTATAATTGCCAGCTTCATCCCTGCTACCACTTTTGTGAATTGGGACTACATTTGCCTTCCTCCAGTCCTCCAGAACCACTCCTGTTTCCAATGAGCTGTTAAACTCCCCAGGTCGAACCTGGAAATGAGCCCTGGCTCAGTGTGCCTTTCTGGGTTACAAAATTTAAATAAATAAATAAACTGTACTGTTAGAGGCATGGCTAGTACCACCCTGAGCTGCCTCAATGCCTTGGATACACCGTCTGGCCCCATCGCTTTGTCCACTTTCAGATTAGTGAGTCACTTCAGACTTTCTCTCTGAAATGGACTAGTGTTTACCCCCTCCTCCAATCGCTCTTGTTACTTTTTGTGGCCCTCCCTTTTCCTTCCTCTGTGAACACTGAATAAAAGTATCTGTTTAAGATATCTGCCTTTTCCTGATCTCCTCTCTGCACAGTCTCGCCTTCTTTTTTAACCTTATGATCCCACCCTGGTCTGTCTCCTTCACTTTCATAACTAAAAAATGTCTTGTCCCACTTTGTCACTGCCTAGGCTATCCTCTCTTCAATTTGTTTCTTTGCATTCCTTGCTGTTCTTCCTGCTTCCCTCTTTCCCCAATACACCTTCCTGTCCTCGTCCGTCTGCATCTCTTTATACCTTCTGAATGCTACCCTTGTAGCCTTTACCTTTTCCACTACCTCCTTTGAGAAACATAGTGGTTTCTTTTTTCTCTTGCTTTTGCTCACTTGCTTGATGCAGATAATGCTTTGAAAATTGATGCTTCCAACAGTAAAGGGAGGAACCAAATGTTGTGGATTCTGGCCCTGAGAGTTACAGGTTTGGCAAACAGCTTATTTGAAAATTAAGTTTCTCTTGGCAACAATATTGACATCCTTCTATGTTCTTGGACATGCCCTTTAAGGAAACTTGTGACTACCAGCGTTAGAGAGTGGGCAAAACAACAGATGACGTCAAAATACCCATCGGGTACAACTTTTAGCAAATTTGGAGCATTGTCCATCACAATAAACTCTACCTGCAAGTTGATATCCTCATGTATTCAGTATGCCATGCTGGAATTCGGGGATGTTTAACAATATGTGATTCTTCTTCATGAACCTCACTCTGTGCAAGGGGGATCTGCAATAAGACAGGAAGGATTGTACCACAAAAGGACAGCTAGCCCAGAGCAACCTGCTGCCTCAGTGCCACCACCAGAAACTGTTTTGCCCACACACTTGGATGCCATGGGGACATTTTGGTATGATTTGAATAAATACTTGTTCATATGTAAGGGGTACAGTGTGCACACTCTCACAGCCTCTGCCAATAGCCTGTCAATTGCCTTTTGCATACCATAACAGACTGTGGGAACAACAGTGTGGGAAAATATGGTGTGGGAAGACACCTAGTACTGTAGGGTATCGCATGAGGTGGGCGCATGGGGAAGGGCACCGTCCATAATGGCCAGTCGTTCCCCACGAAATCCCTCATGGTGATGGGAGGGTAGGGCCACTGGATGGGGGGTGGGCAAAATAATAATAATAATAATACATTTTATTTTGTATAAGTGCCTTTTGGGCCATCAAGGCCTTTATAAAAAGATAAAAACAGTCATATAAAACAATACATGATAAATAAATAACATACAAATAAAATAATTAACAGGGGATCAAAATGGGCAACAGGATGTGGCCTTATGTACGTGTGGTGGGAGAGAGAGCACGGTGAGCATGGGCTAGGAGGGCAGAGGAGCTGTAGGGGTGTGGCATAGTGGAGTTGCTTTGAGCCTGCGTCGATGGCGTCAGCCTGTGGTTTGGAGTGGGTGAGAATTGCGGTCGGGCGCTGGTGCGATTTAATTGCACCGGCTCGAACCTTCTTTACAAGTTTTCACCCCTGACATGCGCCAGTGTTGAGAATCCTTTAGTAGGGGGTGGAGGCAACAGCCCCTACAGAAAAGATTGAAATATATGTTCCCTGTGCTGTTGTCCTGTGTGTCGAGGGGTGTCAGAGTGCCAAAATGTTTTCAGCACTCTGACTGTGCAATAATGGTGATCACCTTTAGGTTTTGCCCTATCACATAGAACTGTACTGGGGCTGTAAATGCTGCAGGAGCCATTGAAAACCTTTAATCAGGGAAAATACTTACAGATCTAATGTCATTATTTCCCTGATCATCTGTGAGGTCTGTTTTGGTGCTGGATGATTGGCTTGGTACTCCAGTCATGAAAGGCCTGAATTATGGCCAACAAAGCCATTTTTGATTGAGGGACATTGACTCTGTATGTTTGCCGGTTGGGGGACTGGGAAAAATAACTTCATAGGAGACTCACTGCTGGATTGCAAACTGGGTGAGTTTGGTATAGTCATGGCAATGGTGATGATGGTCAATGTAGCAATAGTAGTAGTCACAGTTGCTGCAGTTATGCAACAGTGGTGGTTCCTGGGATGGGGTTGATTTCAGTACAGTAGTAGTGGTGGTTCCATGCAAAACACTGGGAGCCCTAAGCCTTAAACCCTCCTCTTATTCCACAAAAGACAGAGCAGAGGAAAAATTGGCTGTACTAGTGCCACTTACACTTCCCCACTCCCACCACTATCTGAACCAGAACTAATCTTGCTAGCAAAGAACAAGATTTTGAGATGGCAATAACACCCAGACCATGAATCACCCTCTGCCTTAACACCACTTGGATCAATGGTATAAATGACAATTTGCTGGAACTGAACCAAATGTATCTGTGGGTTTATCAGGCATGATTAGTTAAATAGGTGTATGCCTCTTGTGTAACACATGCAATATGACACTTAAACCAATCTCCTAGTAAATTAAATTAGTGTAAGCCGTTATACCTATCAATTCAATTCATGAATGTCATGAAGGGACCTTTTCTGTTACAAACCACAGGGGCACAGACTTAAGCTGGAAGAGGGGATGGTCAATTAGGACATCAGAAAGTATTTTTTTTTCAGGAAGTGGATGATGGACAATTGTAAAAATCTTCACAGCAGTGTGATCAATGCTTAGATTATATCAGTGTTCAAAACACAATGGGACATCATCAAGGGGTTAGTAGGAGCAAAAGTAAGGTGGTGGATTGGGAGAGTTCTGAAAGAGCAGAGTAATTTCAATGTGGCACATCAGGACAGACTCAGTGGATACTGTATCCTACTATACAATAATTACACTGCTACTGTTGGGAGATGTCAGCTGATTGCACATAGAACCATGACCAGAACTGGCTGACACACAACAATACACAACTCAATGAGTCAAGCCTGACCCACTGAGAACTATAGTAGTTTCAAAAACTGTGTGTGCACAGCTGTGAATATGCAAGGAGCAGCTTCCACCCCTGAAAAAATGTACACATATGCAAGTCATATATGATGAGCTGTGCATTGGGAGGGGAGGCAACAGATTGTCCTCCTTAATCACACATGTAAAAATGTTGTGAACTTGGTGACAGTAAAAAAAAACAAGAATAATAGCTTTATCCAAAAATAAAATGCACACACACACACACACATATATGCACACACACTGCAGTTGTGTATGTGTGTGGTGAGCAGAGTGTGAAAGGCATGTGAGCAGACTATTGTCCATGGCTGCCGATACACCTGAGCCTGGGAACGTTAAGAACACAAAATAATGTCACCAAGGAAAGCCTAACTTACTGAATGCAATTAGAAACATGTCTGATAAAAAAAAGTCTTTCTAGCAAAAGATTTCTTTATGGTAAACTTTAAACCTCACCATCTCAGACTGCAGAGCTCAGCTCAAGCACATTAGTCTTTATTTTTCCACCACAAGATGACAAGGCAGTCACATGATCTAGTAGTTTGGGTATCAGACTACAGAGCATAGTTCAGAGATGTTCACATTTACCCATGTCATCTGTCCCTTCTCTTCTTCTCCATTGCAAGAGAGCGATTTAGCCATATCTGCAGGCAAGTCATGCACAGTGACCTGTGGGAGGGGGAGTCAGCCGATTTCCCTCTTTTGTCATTGACATATATGAGTATGTGAAGAGATTACAAAAAATACATACATTACAGCAGGCTAAGCCTCACTTACCAACATGAACTGGACAAAAATCAGACCTAAAAAGCATGTATAAAAAATATTTGTTTTGGTAATGGTAAGCTTTAGGTTTCATCGGGCCAAATGTTGACTTACCAGATTTTTTTTGATGGATTATCGATGGAAACAGTGAATTCTCTGGTCCATGGATGTTATGTGGTGATTTCAGCTACATACTGGATAACATAATGGAATGCACCTCAGAAGTTGTGGAATCCATCTATAGAAGCACTAGAGCTCTGTTAGTCCTCATGAGGACCACCGACTCGTAGGGACCTGATTCTCAAGAGCTCCAGGGCAGCGCAAGGAGCTTGCATGACAATAAGTGGCACAAAGTGCTCCTTGCAACCAAACAATGTAATTCACAAGACAGCCTGCATCTACTGCAGGCCACCTACACAAATAGGGCTTGCTGTGTGCTCAAAATGTGCGGAAGGGCTGCTAAGGGTTTGCTGCAGATGCAGACTGCCAAAACTCCTCAAATGATATTCACAAAACTCTGGGTGTGTTGAACACTTTGGCAATGTGTCCTCAGTCCCCCCACCCCAGCCCATTGCTGCGGTCCACCCACAGCCCCTATATCAGCCTTATTTATAGTTAAAACAAAACCATCCTGGTGATCTAGTAACCCCCCTCCCCATACATACAAATTCCCCTTATCTCTGGTAGTCTAGTGGTCACCCCTCCCCTGCCTGATCCCCAATCCGTGCACACATAAAAATCCTCTCATCACTGGTGGTCTAGTGGACCCCACAGCTGGCCAGGGCCCGCCACCTTGCCCCATCCTAAACCCTGGTGACAACTGCCATGACTCTCTTCTCACCACACAATGACTGCTGACTGATCTCTGTCACAGGCAGGTACAACTGTAAAACCATATGCATTCATTGATTGACAGCTGGTTGTCCCTCATGAGGTATTTAAAAGTACAAATCTAGAAAATAAAAATAAGGAAAACATACTCTTTAAATGGAAGGTTTTATATATGGTATTAGGTTAATTCTAAAAACTCAGATAATTCAGGCATTGCCTTGGTATTAGAATACCTTTTGCAGTTGTAGCCCTCCTCTCACCACCACGGCTGGCCATACACTCTATGCACTGTCGTTGAATGAGTGCATATTGTATACAGTACGTGCTCCTTGAAAGCTCTGTCAGCACTGTGGTGGTGAGAGGAGATCTGTGCTGGTCACCGGCTTGGGTTAGGGATGGAGGGAGTGAAGTGGTGGGACACTCACTACATGCTGGGGTGGGAGTGTAGTAGACCACAAGGGAAGTGATATTCTTTAACCTACTGGGGCTCAGGGATATGGAGGGAGGGTTAACTAGCACCAGGTACATAGTTCTCTTGTCCATACATGTGATAGGGGATGGGAGGTTACACTGGACACCAGGGACTACCTGTAAATATACCAGCTGGATGAACAGGTGGGGGAGGGACCACTGAACACCAGGAACACATTTTTATGGATCAGGTTGGTAATCAGAGGAGAGACCACCAGCCACCAGGGAATATTTATTTTCTCTTGGGCAAAGGATCGGGTAGGGGGAGGGACCACTAGCCACCAGGGCATTGTATTTCCATGTCAGGCACAGCTTCGGGGGAGCACTGAACACCTGGGACATCTTTTTTTTTATATCGGGCCAGTGATCGGTGAGAGGGGACCACTGGACACTAGTGGATAGTGACTTAGATGTGGGAGAGGAATCGAGTGGGGGAAGCGACCATTAGACCATGGGACATATTTTTTATGATCAATAGGATTACGATCAGTGATTAGGACAGAAGGGACCAATATGCAATCAGTCAATCAGTCTTTATTTTACCAGTCAATAACACCATTGAAAGAACTCATTTATAAGGTACAGTAATCCAGGAATACAACAGATGTACAGACTAACAACAAAGCAAAAAAAGTAGCAACGCAACAAAAGCCAGCATGTAAATAGTGCAAGGAGTTACATCTCAGTACAAATATTAAAACATTGTGGTGAACAGTCATGATTGTAGGGGAACACATATCAGTACAAACTAAAAGAACATTAAGAATCATTGACAACTTTCTAAACACACAAACAACTGGATAAGTGCTGATAGGTTCCTCATGAGGATAGTTATTTAACCAGTTATGAGGAGTCAGCAGGTTGGGGATCGTACACAAGGTAGATAATAGCAAAAAGAGATGACAGGTGCAGAGGGAGAAGGGGGGGAAGAACAAAGCCAACTTAGGGCAGGGGAGGGGTCTGCAGGTGAGGAGAAGGGTGAGATTTGAGGAAGGCTCAGGAAAGTGAGGGAGTGGGATGGTAAGGAAGGGGAAGGAGGGGAGGATGGGAGGAGCAGATGACACAGAAGCTAAGAGCATGAGCATAGAAAGGAATAGTAGCTGAAAAAATGCACACAGTTTACCGGGGTAAGTTAGAGGAAGCAGGTACAAGTATCTTTAAGGGAGTGGTTCATCAGAGTCCTAAAGGTGGGTAGACCTGTTAATTTTGAGTTTCAATGCACTTAGTACATTGTTACACAAAGTGGGGAGAAGATGACTGATAGCAACCTCACCATGGCGCGTTCTTATTCTGGGTATTTCAAGCAGGAGATAGGAATACCTTTTGAGCAAATATTGGCCTTGGTAAAGGTGAGGAGATCTGTAATGTATTTGGGCAGCTTGTTGGTAAGAGCTCTGAATGTCCAAAGTATGGCGGTTTTTAATCTTCTTGTTTTCAGCGATTGCCACCTGATTTGAGCATAGAAGGCACAGTGGTGGGTGTTGAAGGGTGAGTTGGTAATAAAACTGATGGCCTTATGGTAAAGGGTATCCAGCTTGGCTAGGGAGGCCAATAGGTAATGACCATGTAGGAAGTCCTCATAATCAATCAGCGGGAGAAAGACATAGTCTAGACTAATCTTATTTTCGCATCTTGGTTTAAGAGGTATCTGATGCAATAAAATGTACCTAGCCTTTGCTTGAGCTTTTTGGATAGTTCTTGAAGGTGTGCCATGAAGGAGAGCTTATAGTTGAGCCAGAAGCCCAGATACTTGAACTTGTCAACTATTTCAAGCAGCTCACCCAGCAGGGTCCGGATCTGGAATTTGGGTACTCGGGGGGATTGTTGTGCTGGCTTGGGGAGAGAAGCATGGCTTTTGTCTTCTTAGCATCAAGAAGCAATTTCAGATGGAGGAGACTGTGTTACAGGATGATGTCTAAGTCATGTTGCAAGTCCACACATGCTAGCTCAAGTGACTGGTTAGCAACATATATCATCGGCAAAAGGTGGACACTAGCTTTGTTGAGACAGGAGTTGATGTCATTAATGTAGATGGCAAAAGCAAAGCTCCAAAATTGAGCCTTGTGGGACCCCACATAGAAGGCTTTTGGAGGTGTTATGGCACCCTGGGATTTAACTTGTTGTTGCTCCAACAAAGGTACCTGTGGAACCACTTTATGACTGTTACACTGAGTCTGGTTAGGAGCATGTTGTGACCCACTGTGTCAAATGCCTTACTCAAGTCCTGGGATAAGGCACTGACATGTTTTTTCTTAGCATCCAGCGCAACTTGCCAGTTGTTTGCCACGTTTGCCAGTGCAGATATAGTACTGTGACGAGCCTAAAACCGGATTGAAGTGGGTTGAGGATATCGTATGATTGTAGATATTCTCTTAGCTGTGTGTTCATAACTTTTTCAAGAAGTTTAGATGAGATTGGGAGCAGGGATATAGGCTGATAATTATTGAGGTCACATGGGTCACCAGACTTGAAAAAGGGGATGACATGCTACTTTCCATTGTTGTGGGATGGCACCTATGGAGAGGGACAAATTAAAGAGGTGGGTGATGGGGTGCAGTCAACAAATGGTAACCCACCTTTAAAAAGAAGGATTCGATAAGATCTGCATCTGTGCTTTTTTTTGTGTCCAGGGCGAATAAAAGATCTTCGACCTGTTTGAATGAGATCAGGTTAAAAGAGAAGTCACTCAGAGCACAGGTGGCAGGAGGTATGGTAGCGGGGACCAGGCCACCCAGTTGGTCACGTAACTTGCACACAGGGGAGGTGTCAAATGCAAGCCCAGAGGTGGTAAAGTGGTGTTTAACTGTGCTAGGATACCCTGTTCGTAAGAGTGATATTGTCAAGAACAATTTTGGTGGGAAAGGAGGAGGCATGGTTACACCCCTCAACATCTTTCAAAATTTTCCAGAACTTGGCTGCATCATTTTTAGATGACTCTAAGGTTGATTGGAAATAAGTAGCTTTAGTAGCTCTCATAAGTTTGGTGCAGTGATTTCTGGCTGCCCTAGATGACACCCAGTCAGCCATCAGTTTAATCTTGCAAACTTTTTCCAAAGAGCACCTCTGTTGTGAAGTGCAGACTTAAGGGAGGGGGTGAAATAGGGGCAAGATCTTTTGCTAGTTCTGTGTGTAACTCTGGGAGCGTGCTTGTCAATAACCCTCAGGACGAGATTCTGGAAAATAGTACATGCTTCCTATTTAGACTTAACGCAGTAGAAATCCTGCCATCTTATCATAGCTAAATCCGACTGGAAGGCTGAAAGGTTGAATTTGCAGAAGCTCCTCTTGAAGCTAAATTTGGGAGAGGGGGGAGACTTAAGGGCAGTCCTTACACAGGCCACTGCCCTGGGGTCACTTATATTATTATGAAATACCCCTGTGTGTGCAAATTTATGTGGCGTATTTACTAAGATTAGGTCTATAACAGAGCTGTTAGCTGGATTTTTTGTTATGAGTCTAGTGGGCTCTTGGATGAGTTGTGAGAGTCCATGGGTATCACAGAGGTCCCTAAGAGGTTTTGAGCAAGGGGAAAACCAATCGAGATTGAGGTCACCCATAAAAATCATCTCTGATCTAGAGGCTTCAAGCAGTTTACCTACATGGGCTAGTACATCAAGACCCCCAGATGGAGGCCTGTAGCAGCCTGTGATAAGGATAGACTCCTCCGAAGACAAGGACAGTTTTAGAGTTAAGCTTTCAAATCTTTTGAGACTGAGGTAGAGTCAGTAATGGAGACCGAGAATTTGTCCAAAACATAGATGGTGACCCCCCTCCACCCCTGCTGCCTCTGTCAGATCCATAGACATTATAGGAGGAGATGCTGATGCATGATCAGGCATAGTACTTTTAAGCCAGGATTCAGAAATAACAAGGATGTCTGACTGTGTATGACACACCCAAGCCTTGATTCAATCGTGTTTTCTTAGGATACTGCATGCATTGAAGTGTAGGAAGCTTATCCCTTTTAGTTGTGGAAGGCTGGAGGGTGACTCAATCTGTAGTTTGGGGCCAGGGTTCAACTCAACATTTCCCAAGCAAAGCAACAATATGAGAAGTAGTTTCTTCAGTAGACCAAAATGGATTTATGGAGAAGACACCTCCCTTTTAGGTGGGAGATTATGGTAGTGTGGACTGAGAGTAGTGAGCGTACAATAGGAGGCATATAATGCAGTCCGTAGTGAGATAACAAAGGTGTACAGAGTGTATGGTGATGGAGTGGATTTCAGGACATGGTCTACATGGAGACCATGTGATGCAGAGCACTGAGTAGCAGCTCTCCAAGTGTGCTCCTTCTTCCCAGTCCCGATCTTGCTAAAATTGCATCTTTAACCATCGTATAGTAAAATTGTAATAATTGCTTGCACTTACCAGAGGTCTAGTGCTCCTCATAGTGGTGCAGATGGAATCTGAAATGCGCTTGGTGCCACCAAAACACACCCCGCAGGCGACCCCTGAGAAGAGCAGCAAGAAGGCCAGGGCTTTTCCAACACCCAGCAGGCGCTCCACTACTGCTACTATCGCCACAGGACCGGAGGCCTCTCCACTTATGCTACAGTGATTCCTTGCCAAATTCCAACCCTTTAGGGAGGAATTATGATCTATCACAGCAGAATTAAAAACAATGGCAGTAGCAATTGAAGAAGTTTCCAAGCAAGCTGCTGATGAGTCACATCTGATATACCTTGAGAGGAGGACCAACAAACTAGATAAAGACACAGTGGTTGGTCAGCAACACATCAGAAGCAGGAGGCCAAGACAGAAGATTTAGAGTGAAGGTGTCGGAGGAATAATGTGGTTGTAATAGGTTTTCTGAAAAGAAGGAGGGGTCAATATAGATCCTGTTTATACAGAAGCTCCTGGAGAAACTAGGGGCCCATCCCATATGGCCCCTCTTACATTATTGAAATGCCCACCGAGCCCTTAGGCTCATGCCACCACCTGGAGCCTCCCACGTCCATTCATTTTCAAATTCCTGAAGTTTTTGGAGAAACAATATTTTTTGGGCAAGATGAGAGATGTACGGGAGATACAGTGGGAGGGCTCAAAACTCTGAATAACCCAGGACCTGCCAGCTACAGTGCACCAGCACCGCACCCAGTTCCACCCAATAGTCATCAAACTAATAGCCGTGGGTATTAAATTCTGGATGGGGTACCCGGCTCACCAGCAGGTCCAAATAGCAGGCTCATGGCCTACCTTCAAGAAATCAAGGCTGTGCAAGTGGATTTCAAAGAGACCTTTCCTACCCTGTTTCCATCCAGTTGATCTGGTGTAAAACAGGTACCTTGGAGTTTACAGTGAACACTTCATTGGCTGCTGAAGATTGGTTTTACATGCAAAGATATCCCCGAGGGAGTTGCATTGACCCCCAGGACTTGAGGTGCCTATTATCCTTTTTCAACAGCAGGCCTGAGGACATGAATTAGGGACCTCACTAACTGATTATTAAGAGATATTGGTTTGCCTGCAGTCTCGTTCAATTTTATTTTGATTATGTCATGACTTGATTGGGGACCCGTTTTCTTATTTGTTGCAGGACACTACTTCAGTCTCTCAATTTCCTACTGTGAAGGGACTGTTTCATTTGGGACGCTGCATGAATTATTCATAGGACCACAAGTAGTTGGTTACATCCTGGGCAAGGGGCCTCTTCTGGATGTTATTTCATTTTGACACCTCATGGACGGTGACTCCTCGATACAATGGGGGATAGCAACATCTTTCCTGGTCTAAACTCTGCATGAGACAGGGAATTGATCCCAAGAGGGGTTCTCCTGTTACCTTATGTGATGTTGTTAATGTTATACTGATTCTGTTGGTATTTAATTGTTCTAAGACCTCTATTTTAGTCAGGACACTGCCCCTCTCTTTGGGGGCAGCTGGCTCTTGATGGATTGTTTATTCAAGGTTACATTTTACTGACATGCCAATCTTTAAGGACTAAAGTTATGTGGGACCAGGGAGGGTAGCAATTGGTAATCTGTGTATCATGGGCTATAAGACTTTTATTTTGGATGGGAGGGATGGGTGGGTTATTAGAACAAGGGGTATAGTAATAGATGGCTTTGTTTTTGGGGATGTTTAGATATCGGGGAAGGAGGGTGGGTTGGGAGGGAGGGTGGGAGTGACACCATTTTAATTGGCTTCTTTTATCTCCAAGGGCACTAAGGTTTTTGCATTGCACTCTGCAAGCTGACAAGAATTTTGTCCCGTACTCACAAGCTGATATCATCTAGACAATGCCTAGTGCATTAAACATAATTTCCTGGAATATGAAAGGAGCCCAGCAGAAGGGGAAACGGTACCAAATTTTAAAACATTTGTGGAATATTAAAGGGGACATGGCCCTACTCCAGGAGACTCACTTAAAGAAGTATGAGGGTGCTCAGTTCTGCAGACAATATGTAGGTCAGGTATTTACAGCGGGTGATAGCACACAGAGTAGGGGGGTAGCAGTTTTAATACCGCATAAGCTCCTGTTCACATGTACCCAATGTGTTAGAGATCCCAGGGAAGGTATATACTGGTAAAAGGCACTCTAGAGAGAACAGATATTGTACTGGGCAACATATACTGCCCCAATACTGTACCCAGTACTGGGCTGGCAGTATAGCCTAGAGGTTAGAGGAACAAGGTGTGAACGAGCTTGATACATGCAGCAGACCAGACCTGAGTTTGATTCTCACAACCTCCACTTGCATACTGTGTGACTCTGAACAAGTCACTTAACCGCCCAGTGCTTCCAGGTCACCCCTGAAAACAGACACTTGTGCCTAGTGGGCCTTACCCAGTTACCAAAGACTAAAATAAAAAATAAAATAAATAAATATTGATTCCTCCTCCTTCTTTACTGATCTGGCCTCCATTTTGTCCTCCCTTGACTCAATTCCTCTAATTCTGGGAGAGGATTGGAATCTTCCATGTGACCTGGCCCTAGATAGATCGGACAGGCTCCTGTCAGGTCTGACCCCAGCTCAAAGGGCACTACAGGAACTGTTAGACCTACTCGGCCTTTGTGAACCTGGAGGGTCCTGCACCACACTGCCCCTGAAAACACGTTCCACTCTGCAGCTCATGGCTGGCAGCGGTACTGACTACTTTTAATGAGTCAGCCATTACTGAGTGGGGTCCTGAGCTGTGGATTGGAACCTGGAGTTATATCAGCTCACTAGGCAATCACTTGCAGTTTATTGCTGAACCTTGCCACTTCTAAAGAAACCATATGGAAAATTAATAACCAACTCCTAAAGGATAGCAGCCATGTTAAATACCTAGAGGACTGTCTGGACCACTTCAAACAAGATAATTTGGGGACTGTAGGGAAGCCTGATATGGAACAGAGTGCACTTAAATGCTTCATTAGGGGTGAACTAATCAAACTTACTTCTACCAGAAAGAAGGAAAGGGATAAATTGTCTGGATCCCTTTTTTCCCAAATTAGAGAGGCAGAATCTCAACTCTCTTAGGGGAATGAGTGATCAAGCCGTCAACATCTGGTAAAAATCAGGGCGCAGTACAGTGAGATCATCCAGAAGAGGGCAGAACTGGCCATCCTAAAGACAAGGGCCACTTATGTGGAGCAGGGGGACAAAGCTGGCCAATTACTGGCTTTACAAGTACAGCAGCAAGAGGCATCTGGAATGGTCTCAGTGATTCGCTTTCCTACAAATGGTTCCCTTAAGATGGAGCCCAAGGATATTGCCCAAATATTTGAGGGATACTACCATAGTTTATACAGCCCAATACCAGACAGACCTTCCCAACAATCGGTCGATGAGTACCTTGCCTGTATACTGCTTCCCACACTCACTGATGCACAGCGCAGGATGTTAACGAGACCCTTCACGGAGGCCGAAATAATGCAGGCCATCCACACCCTTTCCCTGGATAAGGTGCCAGGGCCTGATGGGTTCTCCCATAATTTTCATTAAACATTTGCCTCCAAATTGACACCCTAGCTCCACAGAAAGTTTCAGCATATTCTAACTTCAGAGAGATCCGATCATTATCTCTTTGAAACCCTTATCATAGTGCTACCAAAACCAGGGAAGGATCTCTGTAGTGTCACAAGTTACAGGCCAATCTCCCTTCTTAACTGTGGTTTCAAATACTAGCCAAGCTCTTGGCAGAGAGGATTTCTAAAGTCCTCCCATCTCTCATCGGAGTGGAACAGGTGGGTTTCATGAAAGGCAGATCATCAGTAGATCACCTACGGAAGCTGGCTCATGTCTTTTCTACATCCAGGGATGCCCCATTCCCTTCAGTGTTGGTATCCCTGGATGCAGAGAAAGCCTTCGACAGAGTAGACTGGCAATTCATGTTCTGAACTCTGCATCATGTTGGTTTCCCAAGTCAGTTCATTACATGGCTTCAAGTCTTATACACCCAGCCCAACGCTTGTATATACGGTAATGGTGTGTTCTCCCCTAACTTTTCTTTCTACTCAGGCACTAGACAGGGGTGTCTCGATCCCTCCTATTTAACCTCTATCTTGAACCCCTTTTAATTAAACTCAAAATGTCCCAGAGGTTCAAGGAGCTATGGCTAGGTCCCCATGAAGTCAAATTGTCCGCTTATACAGATGACATCCTCTTACATCTGGCTCATCCTTGTACCTTAATATCAGCAGCACTTCAGATCATTCAGGAATACAGTTCTTTATCAAATTACAAGTTAACATTGAAAAGACAGTCATCTTTCCTTTAAATTTCAGAGCCCTTAAAGGTGATATACAAAACATTGGACTCAGTGGGCCTCAAAATCTTAATTATCTAGGTAGTCACCTTGCGAGGAGTACCTCCCAGCTTAAAAAGCTAAACTTTGACTCTATCTTCAACAAAGTACAAGACTTATCCAGATTTAAGTCTCTGCCCCTGACCCTCTGGGGATGTATACAGTATATCTAGTCAAAATGAATGTCCTTCCTCTGGTGTTTACCCGTCAATCTGTTGAATCTATGGCTTTCATTAGGATGGTTTAGGAAACTACATTCCTTGATCTCTGAATTTATCTGGTTGGGCAAGAGGCCCAGGCAGGCATACCACAAACTAGCAGCTCCCAAAACCCTGGCAGGGCTTAGACTGCCACACTTCGGTTTGTATTATTGTGCCAGCCAGGCCAGTAAATACCACCACTGGCTTACTACAGGAGTGGAACTCAACTCTCTCCCTTATGGTCCTCTCTGGCTGTACAGTTATGGATGTTATTTATCATGTTGCTCAACACCAAACCCAAGACGTGAATACCCCTGGTATTTTCCAGAACAAATTATTCTAGGCCTGCTAACAGGAAGACTTCCAGATAGCTAGTCTCCACTTGGGAGTCTGTTTTTAATGTATCCCAATTTATCCCTGGAGATTAAAATCCCCAATAGGATAACATTTTTCCTGTGTGATATGTTTAATGAAATATAGCAGTAGACTGTCGTTTAGAGCTGGGATAGCTGGTGGTCTATACACTACTCCAATATTGATCTTGGACTCTCTCCCTCAGTTTTACTACACCTGAGACCCATAGACCTTCCCTCAGAATTTCATAACTCTGTGATAGAGGCCTTGATCCATGTTCACTCTCAACTTTGCTCCCTAATAGGCTATAAAGACCATTAAGACCCTTGGCAGCCTTTAGTTAGTAATCCTTATTTTAAAATATGTGAGCAGATGATTTCTCCCTCCTAGATAAACATCTGGCTGGGGTGGAAGTAGGTCAACTTTGAACGGTAAAGGACCAATGGCTCACCTCTCCACAAATTATGAACAAATATTCCATTGATAATCATGGGATTTTCAAGGTATATCAACTGAGGCACATACTAGTCCAGTCGTGCACTATCTTTCTGACAAGCCCATCAGAACTTGATTTTTTCAAGTCACTCCAGTCCCTAACTTCTTCTCCCCATGCTGTCTCCAATATTTATGCTCAGTTGTACATCAAATTGTTCCCCAAAATAGATGGGACCCTCACATACTGGTCCATTCTTTATCCCAGAAAAAACACACAATGGCAGACAGTATGGGGGGACCACCATAGATATATTATTCAGGATAGGCTATGGTTAATGCAGCTATACATTCTGAATGACATGTATATGACCCCAGTGAGACTGTTTAGAATGGGGGCCTCTAGCTCATCTCAATGTGTCAGATGTAGGACTGTAGAGGGCTCCATGCATCACATTTTCTGGAAGTGCCCCAAGGTGGAACCCGTATGGAAGCTCATACAACAACTGGCTGATCCCCTCTTAGGTCTTCATGATTTATTCACCCCTGAAATCTGCCTGTGGGGACTATAGTGGTATTTCTATTAAAGAACGGAAATACTGCATGGCTCTTATGGCCCTTTCGGTCAAGAAGTTGGTTCTTCATCATTGGTGAGATGAGGAGCCTCTGTCTTACACAGAATGGATGCAGGAGCTACTCTTCAATATCAACACTGAGAAAATGATAGCTAATGTGTATCACCACCTAAAATACAGGGCTATGTGGGACAAATTGAATACCTTATACACGGTGTGACTCTTGGAATTCACTGAAGATAAAGTCCATCACATTATCTGACATATTATGTTTACATGTAGGTGTTAATGGGGAAGAGGGAGGGGAAGGGAAGGTAGGGGTGGGGGTGGTTATGAGGAGGGAGGGGGAATGGGGAGGACTGTGTATTTCTGTTTCATATATCTTTGCTATATCCTGTCTGCTGAATTGTGAAAATCAATAAACTTTAAAGGAAAAAAAAAAAGGACATGGTCTAGACACCCAGTGGCATCAGTACCAGAGTAAGGGAAATGCACCAGGAGGGACATGGTATTTGAGTGGGAAGTTGGATTGCCATCATTCAATGGAGAGAGTAGTAGTAGGAGAATAACACCTATCATAGGGACCCAGTATGGTATGGCAGTCTGTAAAACATGAGAAAAGTCATAGGAATACATTTGGGAGCCGGGTTAAGATCAGGATACTATAAATTGAGGAAAGAAGAATGGGGTAAAGGAGGGTCTGGGAGGTAGTTAGAGAGGAGAGAAGCACAGAGCTTTTGAATCTCAGTCTGGAGGAAGAACAAAGGATTGGATATAGGGTGAGGTGCGTAATTAAGGATGTAGGAAAGAACGTTCCCCTCTAGTGGACAGAGCATGGTATAGTAGCAGAGTTACTGAAGGAATGTTTCCCTCTAGTGGGCAATGCAAGATATACTAGCAGAGTTAATAGGTGATGGATGGGAAGCCAATAGGAGGAGATATGATGCAGAAGCACTGGTTCAAGGTGTATTTAAAGAGTGCCGGGAGTGGGGGAGGGTGCACGGGTGGAAAATTCAAATTGCAGAGAGCAGTGGAGCAGAGGAGCTCTGGGAACTGTTTATCCTGCAGGAGTCCTGTACCTTGATTGGAGTGTGGGCTTGCAGGTAGCTACGGGGAAGGTAGGTGTTCCCACGCTTGATTCAAACAGCGTTGGCAGTTTGGCTGAAGATCCAGCCTGGTTGGGGCTTGTGAGCCTGGAGGGAAGGGAGGGCAACATTTACTTAATGTTTAAATTGGGGGGAGGGTTAACTGACAAAGAGTGGAGTGGGGGCAGTGAGCAGCAAGCACAGAGTAGAGACAAATGAGGGGGGTTCAAGTGAACAGAAAAAAGCAGGATATAGAAAAAATATATATATCACCAGGGACATATTTTTATTTCTCTACAGGACAGCGATTGGAATGGGGAGGGACCATTATACCACCAGGGACATTTTTATTTCTCTATGCGGTGTCAGTTGATAATCGGGGATGGGGAGGGACCACTATACCACCAGGGAGATGTTATTTTCTTTATTATGGGGCTGATGATCAGGGATGGGAAGGGACCACTAGCCACCATTGGCTGTTTATTTCTTGGGATGGCGATCAGCAGTCACGGGAGGGTGCTGCAGTACATCTGCCAACCATTAGGGTTGTGCAGGATACCACCAGGTCTCAGTCGGCATTATTTGCTTCATGCAAGGGGACCACTCGGAAGGATCTTGTGGAGAGCAAATACTTTGTGAATCAGGCAGTTCCAATATTCACATCCCCTCCCCTTCATCTGCATTGCAGCCCCCTCCACACTTTGCCGCAGTGAAAACCCAGTTTGTGGGTGCAAACTAGGCTTTTGTGAATACTGACTCAGTGCAAAACCTGACTTGTGCTGCGTAAACCAGGTTTGCGCCGGGGCAAAGTTTTGTGAATCTGCCCCTGATGGCTAGGGTGCACGTGACAAGCACAGTGCAGGTGGCATCATTAGAATATCTTTAAGATTCTGAGACATTACATGTGTGCAGCCTAGATGCAAAGGTAGTGTGACTATTTATCATAGTTAAAATAAATTAATTACTAAATGAGTAACCCTTTTCCGTAACTGATAACAAATATTCAGATATCTGGGGACTCAAGTATGAATACTTAATGAGTATTCAGAAAAGATACTTGCACACCCCAATGAATAATCTGTGAACATCATTAACATTACTATTTTAATGCATTAACTGCCTTTTTTTCAGATTCCACTCTCATTGCTGTTGTCGTGGGTGTAGTAGCTGCTGTTCTTGTTGTGGGCCTGATTGGAGGAACAATAAGCTTGGCACTGAGGTAACAGTTTCATTTATCTAGTTACCAGTTTCACAAGAAAGGCATACTGAGCTGTAAAGAGCTTGCTTCCAGATAAATCCTGAGGAAAATGGTAGCAGGGCATCAGTAATATAGAAAATATGATAACAATGAGTGCAAAATGTGGGGTACACTGAAGCAAGAGAAAAATGCATACTGTGTGCAAAAACAGTACAGTAGAAGACAATATTACAGTAATTGTGTACATCAGCAAGTAAATTGTGAACAAGAGCAATGTATGAGCAGCTAACAAAATCAAATTTAATGTATTCAGATGAAGTATGTATCCTAGGACCTCCTTGTGAATGAGCTTGCTCAATGGAGTTTTCCTATAATGAACCTGAACTTGAAGTGCTAATGGCAAAACCATTGCTTGAAAGAAAACAGACATGTGAGGGGAGAAGGAATGGTGAGGGAAAAGTGTAAAAGAAAAAGGGAGTCAGAGGAGGCTAGGTGAAAGTAATATAGCCACAATACATGTGCTCATGCAATAAGGACTTCAGAGTAGTGGTAGAGGAAGAAGAGTAAATGGGGAGGAGGGTAGACCACAGTCAGGGCAGTCTATATGTTATATAATGAAACCTGCCCAGCAGAGATCTTGCAGTGGTAGCCAGTGATATAATGCAGAATATCCAGATACATCACAATATTTATAGTGAAAAATGCATTCATGTATCTAATAGTGTTGAGTAATGCAAAGTAGACAAAGTAAGGAATGGAAAATTAGGGTTCAGAGTCTCATGAGTCTTGGTAAAGTGAAGGTTTTTGAGTTCCTCAAGGGTTTTGACTCCTAATGACAATCCCCTCCCCAATCCCCCCCTACTTACTAACCCAAGGAAGGAAAAGGGAAATTGTTTAACCAGGAAAGGCAAAGCCAAGGCTTTTTTCCAGGTGTGACCTAGGAGCACAAGGAAGTTAATGACATGCATCGGGTCACACAGTGTACAAATGGGGCTGTGGGAATCAAACCCAGGCTGTAAGGGTGCAACTCAGTGCCCTTAGCACAAGCACTGCCTCCCAACCCAAGGCCCCACTACAGGTCTGTGGCATGCCCCATAAGTCTGTAGCTTCAAGCTATAGGTCCAGTGTTATGCCCTCACAAGTCTACGGCCCACATAGAGGCCACAGAATCAGTCATAACTTTCTTCAGAAGCCGGAGGACTTTCATGACTTTCTTCTCACAGGGCCAAAGCAGGACATCGGTCACAACTTTTTGCACAGTGCCCTCTGTCCCTGAGGGAAGCAGGAGATTAGTCAATCACCCCAGGCCTGTAGCTTGGCCCTTGGGTCACTAGGGTAGGGTTGAGCGAGGGTGGAATTAGGCATTAAAACTACAAGTATCACCACAATACCACTTGTCGAGACTCACACCCCATTTTTTATTTTCTTACTTTGACCGCATTGTGTATTTTATCCATAGCAGACACATTATTGTAGTTTTCTGCAATTAATCACCTTACCTTTAGAAAAACTTATCTATAAGTATGTTTGAAGTCATAGCCACAGACATGTAACTTGCTCATGAGTGCCCCTGCAGTCCGCTCACAAAGCAGTTATATGGTGACACTCACTGCGATTGAACTATAGCTTTCTTTGGGAGTGACTCTGCAGGCCATTCACATGGTGTCTGCATGATCATGCTGACTACATCAGACCCATAGATTATCACAGCTGCATTGTGATCCTAACTGCAGCACACCTGTACCTTGCTTTGTGAAGTAGTTGCAACTCATAATCTGGCATTGTTTGGACATTCTGGGCCCCCTTATTCACAAGGTGCATAAATTGCCAAATATTCTCATCACCACCTTGTATCAACCCACCAAAACACATTTTGGGACACATCTTCAAGATGCAGCTTATGTAATAATAAGGTGGGATGACTACTTCCCCACCCTGATAATTTGGGTCCAAAATTGTATTTATTTATTTAAACAATGGTAACCAGAAAAGGCACACTGAGTCGAGGCTCATTTCAAGTGCGACCCTGGGGAAAAAGACACATAGAGGAGGAACACAGATGGTACAAATCTGAACAGTAAAATATATGAGTAACACAGAGACAAAGGAATTGCAGGCAAATTATAACAACATGGTTAATACAGCAAATTACAATAGCAGCATGGGTAAAACAGAGTAAAACAGCAGTTACATATATAAATACTCCATGTATCAGTTATATACAGGGCAATTGTAGAGGAAGTGTGACACCACCAAGCGTGATGAGGCCAGTGGAAGTTTGGTTACATTAGTGAGAAACATACAGTGAAGGGAGGTGAATCAGGAGGTATGGAAGCCAAATTAAGTAATTGAGGTGCTGAACCCGAAGGAAGAGTGGGGGAGGGGTGGTTTGGGGAAGGGAAGGGGCAGCTACATGGAGGTGCAGTGATGACATGAAGCAGGGATTTGAGGACAGAGAAGGTTGTTTCATGGTGGGTGTCCCTAGGGAGTTATTTCCAGAGGTGAGGAAGTCAGTAGGAAAAAGCAGCTTGGCCTGAGCATGACCAAGGATGTGGTAGGGAGAAAGTTCAAGTATCCCTGGAATGAAGGTAGTACGTGGAGGAGCTAACTGGGGATAGACAGGAGTTGAGGTAGGAGGGGAGAGTTCCGAAACAGAATTTGACAATAAAGGTAAGGCTGTGTAGCTGGTGCCTAGAAGGTAGAGGCAAAGGAGAGCCAGGAGTA